>OY728142.1:1709955591-1711304341 GCA_963277665.1 Viscum album
ATAATTAAATTTCATGGTTAGTCTCCTAAAATGATAAACCAAGAACATATTGAATGACTCAATGATTAATTATTTAACTAAACTCAACTATTCTATTACACCATTTTACAAATTGATTCGTAAAGTGTATATGAAAGCATACTTCCCTAAGGATTCATATGAAATAAAACACATCCGTGATACATCCCATTATATTAACATCCCTATGTATTCCAATATCATACTAGTGTGAATACAACATTCTCAAATTTAATTTTCCCAAATACATATAAAATATCTGGAAACCACCAGTGTCACCCACAAAAACGATAAAGGATCGCAAGACCTATGAAGCATACTGTCATTCCATTGGTATGTCTATCCGAATGAATCCAACCATTAATCAATTCCCAAACAAACAAAAATGTCCTAGAATAATCCGAAAACCAATACGAACAAGGTTGTCATGTAGAATCTAAGAGCCCCACATGAGGAAAAGGAATTTGAATTACACGATATATGACAAAATCATAGGGTTAGAAATGTATTTATGATTTAATTCAGATACTTACAACAAAATAACCCCTTAAATTGGTATTAAGTGTCGATCCATAACATGTTTAATCTAATCAAGATGTCACTAGGATCAATAACATATAATTTAGGCCATTTATAAAAAGGGGTAAGCCTATAGAAAACACATACCATTCCATTCCGTATTAACATAAAAGAAATATTTAATATATCAATACATGAGGTTTTAAAGGAAGGACACAACCTAAGGATCCATTTTAATGTCATTTCATTGATATACAATAAATTTTATATATTTTTAGGTTTTTAGAAAACCCAAAGTCAGAATATTCATTTTATATGAACAAATAAATTTAAAAGTTAATAATTTATTAACATCCAATCACAAAACATCAATTTATAATATAGAAATTTTTTAGCAGATAAGTTCACCCATGAAACTCCCATTATGATAAACTAGGTTCTATAGAATGAAAAATAATTTCTTTTGAATATTTATAGAAAATTTAAACACCCAAATGATTTACCTCATAAGAAACATACAAAAAATAAACTAATATGGTCATGTTGTTCATTTTATAATTTGACCAATAAATTTATGATAAAAATAAATTTGTATTTACATTTTAAAAATTCTACGAACTATAACATGACCACATAGAATGGACCAATGTTATACGATGCCATATACAAATCCAGAAAGTTCACATACACTTTACATTTTAGTACATGTTTATCATTATCTAAAACTTAATAACATTATAATTTAAACTATTGTACTTATTCAAATTATAACAACTATTAACTAACATGTAAAAATCTCGATGATGGTTCGAGTATATATGTTACCCATTCCTAACACAATTGATCCTAGACATCATACAATGTGAGAGTTGATTCAGTTTCTTTTGTAATATCTATCTATACATATATTCCTCTTTATCTGACCGTAATTTCAAAATGATATTATCCTGTTATATTCATCCAGTTTAAATACAATATGTTTCTACCAATTTCTTTTTTGTTACTTTATCCATCATTCATTTATTTTTGACCAATCCCAGATACTACAATGTATTAAATGATCACTATAATACCATTTGTAGATCATCATTTAGAAATATCTATCTATGAATGTCTTATTCCATGAAATTAGATGAAACTATATTCATGACATACTCACTATAAGGTGAATGTACATTAACTTATAGAACATGCACTTATCATCAATAATATCATTTATGGCCAAACCATGTTAACAACATAACAACACTCTAGACTATATAATTCAATTATTTTTTAGTGAACTATGGTTCACATAACACCCTCACATGATACCTTCACACAACTCTATCTCACAAACTATCTTTATAGAATTATCATCTGAAATAAATCCCATGAACATTACTTACATCTATTAGGTAATTACGTCATCATAAACAATCATAAGTGTGTGAAAAGTGTATACACACATAATGGATTATGTATCATAAAATAACCCTCAACAAAGAATTTGCATGAAATAAATCTCACTATTTTTTTTCAGATTGTCACTACGTACAAATGAAACGTATCACAATTCAAAGAATAGTTAGCATTCATAAATTCCCATAGCAACCTTCAAATTAGATAACTCTTTATTTAATGTTTTATAATGGTATTTATATCCATTTTCCTCTAAATTCTTTTATAAACACAGTATGTTTCATTATAGAAATTTCGAAATATCCCCTACCAACTCCCATAATAGTGTACCCATCGAGAAACCCAAACACATACTGTCCATCATGGACAGTGTGAATTTTTACATAAGTGCCCAATAATTCGGACTCTCATATAACGAACCCAAAACACATTTTATTATACCCTATTACAAGTTAAATTAATATCTACTCTAAAAATAAAAAAATATCCTAAAGGATATCTTACAGTCGTAATCTCCATCGAACCCCAACAACAAACTTTATTTCTGGTCATGTAATACATTTCAATGCCATGTACAGGACAATAATGGTCATATTTTGGTATAATTAGCTTATGGACATGTTATCTAACCTACTGTACGCCAGCTAAAACTATTTCATAGATTATTTATAAACTATAATTTTTCACATCGAATATATTAGATATCTTGTGAAAATAATTCCAGTATTAAAAACTATCCAACCCCTTAATCGGTCATCTATATTCATAGAAATATACTGTATATATCTTTTGTAAACTAACTATATTCATTACATTAATATTTTTTGAATAATATACAAACCTTTTCATTATTATAGAGCTCTTTTCACCATAATTTTTCATTAACATCTTCAAAAACTCCTCCTTGAAAAGAAATATTGATATTTTAATCAATTATTTTGAATTTATTTCAAAAATGAATCATCTATTTTTCTACAAGGCTTAAGAAATTAATACATTCAATTAAAATGTACACAAAATTTTGATATGAAATTTGCTACTCAATCCATATACTACGTCTTTCATTTATTTAGATATCAGGGTATATATTTTCATGTTCTTTTCAAGTGTGTATTTATAGACCACTTTATAAAATACTCAATGATCTTATTAGAACATGATTTTGTCTTTAATATCCATACCTAATTCATTAAAATAATCAAATAATATGACCCAAAACCATTATGTTTCAACATACCCATTTTTTATTTTGGTGATAATAATTTCATAAATCCTAAATAAGCTTTTTAAAAAAAAATTACAAAACATTGAATTGATTTTTATTTTGTCTAGATCATTCCATATTTTCACCAAAATACTTTGCTTACCTTATATCCAAAAATTTCAGAAAATACATCTCATATGAATTTAGTTCTCTTATTTTAACTCAAATTACATTTTCCCACTAATTACCTTGAACTTTTTGAAATCATCTCATATATACTCTCCCTTTTCATGAGAACTCGATATTGGAACCATTTTTTTAAGAAATTGATCTTATCAGATCCCATAGAAATGAATAATACTGCTAATCTATTTTTAAATTCATCTCTTTGAACCACATTTACTTTTTCCTAACACATTATTTATTTCTACTTTTTTACTAGCCTTAGAAATTTGACAACAGATATCATTTTGAACCACTTCTCCAATAGTTTCCAAAACAAATATAATAGATAGATACAATAAATTAATTTAATATTTTATATATCTAGATATATTATCCAAAATTATATGCTTTTAAACATAGGAAATTACATCTTATAATTATAGTAAACAATATATCCAATATAAAAATTTATTCAAGATTCTATTTAGGGAAAAACATTCAAGGTTAACGAACTCATATAAACCCATTTCACTCACATAGTACTAAATATTCTTGTATCATTCTATTATTCCTTATTCATAAAAAATGGTAAAATCAATTATAGTTACAAAAAACCTAATTGTATAAGAAATATAACAAATTTTAGTGGGACATAACACATATAATATCAATTAAAACCACTCACACCTGATGGAAACCTCACACCACATGATGAACATGTAAATTTCTCATTTAAGGAGACTCATTTTTCATCGAATTACACTAGAAAACATTTGAGTATCCAAAACCAATTCCACCCAAATATCAATCACTCTTATTTAAATATGTTGATCTAATTTAATAAATTGGGAAACACTTGATGAAAATGAAATATTAGAATATTAACTTGTATGTATCCTACTATATATCAGTTGAGATTATATTGTTAGATTGTAATAAATAAACATAAAAACATAAAAGATCATAATTCTTAATAATAATTTATGTAGTAAATTTTCAGGTAATTTTACAGCTTTTAAAATATCTTCCGCATAGTTTTTTAGTACCAAAATGTTAAAGAAAAAATGATTTAATTTTATTTGTCTTCTAATCCTTTTATTTCCAAAATAATATGTGAATAATTTCAATATATTCCATAGAATATATGAATTTCATATATGAAATTAAAGAAGATGTTTTTCAATTGATCTTTCAGAGTGAAATTTAATCATGGAAACACATACTATGGTTTGATTCTAATTCAATATTGTAGTATTGTATGTATAATTATTAATAATGTTATATTTTTTTACTTTATCCTACATTCGGTATAATCATATCTGAATAGTTCATCCCTTTTATAACTTCCAACTCATACTCGTATTCATTGATGTACAAAAAATCATGTATAAAATCCCCATATATTCGAATAAAAATTCAAATTTAATTACATATATTTAAGACTAAGGGATTGGGTAATTCCAATATAATCATTCATAAAATTATTATCAATAATTGTACCCCAACCCTTTAATTATAGTTGACTTCTAATTCTTTAATATAGTTCTTCGTTATATAAAACTACTCGTTAAATTTTTATATATTTTATGAATTTCTAATATCTGGGATTAGTATTTTTTTAAATTGAATGTAAATAATTATCATACATATTTTATTGTCCCGTAATCATTTCTAATTACAAATAATCCATCTATATGTTTTAGTATTATTTTCAAACATTATAATTATTTTTTTGTGGGGATCCCAAGATATGATGTTATTCTCATTCTTACTTCAATATTTCATGTATCATAACTACATAGTAAATTCAATAATAAATACCAATTATTTTGTTATAATATTTGATAACATTCAAAAATAAATGTTCAAGATCAGAATAGTTAAATGAATATGGATACTGCGTACAAAAACATTGTATTTAATTAATAATATTATACATCTCTCATATCGATCTTCCAATTTTGTAATATAGATAAAATCATATATTAAATATTTCTTCATATCCTTGGAAAATGGAAAATAATAAATTATTATTTATTATGCATAGGAAGGATAAACATGATATATTTCATTATATGATCATATGAATCAAAAAGATATGCATACAGGTTTTATATCATGTACATACTTTTCAAATATCATACCCAACATGTCATCAATCATAAACATGATTCATGAAATAGAGATCATTCATTATTGGCTTGATGATATATAATAGAATTAAATCATTTTAATTCCTAAAACATAAATTCAATAATAAATGTGTGTCACCAACATAGGTATTAAATCCCCTTAATTTTATATTGATAACTACTAGGACTATCAAACAAATATGATCATGCCTCATTTTCTATTTAACATTTATGATCAAGAAATTATAACAAATCCCAATTGTATTTCAATCCTGTAAGAATTTTTTCCATTGTGGATCTATCCTATGACATGTTTTTAATTATTATATCATGAAATTTAAAAAATTTCATAATACATTTTATAATGATACATGAATCACCTCTCATTACTTATAATGTGACCACCATTATAGGTTATAAAATTACATCTATATTTGGATATAGGATATGCACAATATCATAATGAAAAAAAGACATATCTCTTCAAAAAGTTTATAAACCAGTCATCACCTATTATCTAGGTAAAATGGAATAGTCATAAAAATAGAACACAATTGAATAATCGATAGAGTGTTAAGGTGTTTCATGCTCATCTCATGAAATAATCACACCAAAACACGACGAAATAATATCTCTTTTCCTAAAAATTCAATCATTATAATCATAAGGATTTTTTTCACCCATAATATTGCATAATTATCTTTTCAATTAATAATTTGAGAATATTAGAAACTATGAAAAAATACCAAAAAATAGACCCTGTGATAGAATCATAAAGAACATAAACTTTCATTTTTTCTTATAAAATAATATTCTATTGGTTCATTGTATTTTTTTACATAGGGGGTTATATGTATTTTGGATTTTCCCATTTTAAAAAAAACTATGGTTTTCCCAGGCTTAACAATAATTGAAAAAAGACCCATGTTCATTACATTGTCACCAAAACCATGACTAGGGAGACAAACTGGATATTTAGCACAAGTATAATAGTTTTCATAGTCAAGAACCCATGAAAGAGTTGAATATCCATCACATAGGGAGGCATTGTGGTGGTAGAGTAGGTAGACACATGTTAGTGCTGAAAGATGTTGAGAGAAAACTGCCGTACTTTTCCAAATAACCTAGGGTTCCACATTTTATTATAAAGTAGATTGTGGATCAATTGACATTTGGATGTGGGACTCATTTATAAGCATTAATTTTTACTCTATTTTAAAAAACTGATGCATAAAATCACAACCATGAAATATTGGATATACACTGTGCATTAATTTATCACTCGCCAAGAAATTTATCATCAGAACATGATAGAACACCCAAAAATCACATAATAAAAATGATCCATGCGTATTTGAATGAAAAAAATCATCTTATTCCCCATGAAATATCTTTTTACATTTGATCTAGCAACAATCATATACGAAAATGACTTCGATAAAAATATTGATTTGAAAAAAGTATTACATAAAACATCTCCATAAACAAATTACATGAATATATTCCATTAAAAGACAATATTTTATGACCTAGAATCATCATATGGTAACATATTTAATTTTATCTATATCATACAATTTTATATATGACATTCAGTGAGCCACCATAAGAAAATTTTATAAGATAACATTGTGGCTAACATGAATTTACCTGAAATCAGATGATGTCTCATGATGATTCACGATTGTGAGTAGCCTCTTTTTTTTGGTTTTATTGGATTAATTATTTAAATTTATAAGAAGTTTTATTGGGACAATAGTGAAAATGGATGATGAATCACATGATCAATAATGAGATCAATGGGTGATGATAAATAAATTAAGTGAACTTATAATCTACTTTATTCTAACACAACATGTAAAGGTCATTCATGGAAAATATGTTGAATTCCATAGACAAATGTAATGCTCTATAAATTAGTCCTTTTACTAAGAGTTATGACATGATCATGAGAGGCCTTTATAAGATGTATCAATAAAATTTTAATTATTTGATGTTAAACTCGTGAAGCTTCTACTATTCATTAAACACAAAAAAAATCATCTCCATGTTTGGTTGTTCCTCATTCAGGTTTCCTCATCTTATATAAACCCAACCTCCCTAATATATAACACACACATGAGAAGGGGAGGGAGAGAAATAGAGAAATAGAGAAAGATGACATGTGCCTTCATAGATTGCTTCCAGGTAATTATGTGTATCTCATTTAAAAAACGTACCACAAGAATGGTTCAACAAGGATTCATCATATGATCATATTATCAAAAAAATTCATAATGAAATAAAATCATTCATATCCCTAATATACATTTGTATACACTCAGCAATAACCACGTATGAATATTAGAAAGGTATTTTTAAATTAATTCATTTAGGTCATGATATCACATGAGTAATATAATCTCATATGAGATGATAGTATATGTCATTGTGAAGACATCACACCCATCCATGTGTCCACGGGAATATGCTAGAGAAAATGTTTTCATGCAATGCCACAAACCATCCAACACCAGATTCTTGAATGTAGCCATGGAATTGATGGATTCAATCGAAAAAACATTGTGGTTCCCTCATCATGTGATGGAGGCACATGGAATGTGAACCCCAAGAATTAAGGTAGTTCAATATTCCACAATTGAAAGGCCTTTTCAATGCATGCAACACTAATGGGTATCCCAATTTAATGACTATAGTCTTCATAAAATGATCCCTTAGATTACATGATCTCCAATGGTGATCATGCAACCACATTCGTGCACTATAAATGCAGATTATAGATTTGCACCTCATAGCCATAAAATATAAATATGTGGAACCCTTGGTCTCATGATTCTCATTTTATCAACCTTATAGGGAATGTTCAAGGACATGAACTGCATATTCCAGGCAATCCTCTTCACTATAATATGTGCACCTTCATCCATAGAAACAAATAAATGAAAAGACTGCTTCAATTCATGACCATAGAACGCATTAAAAGAAGCATTTTGAGCTCATGTGATCACAATAATGGCCACGTATCATGAAGAACAAATACATGGGGTTCCCCTCAAATATGTTTTTGGTATTACAAAACATAATAACCCACGGCACGATCAGCCCATTTCATACAATTCATTAGAGGTGCAATTGCGGAATATACCCACTAGCTATTCACTCTCCCTCAACAATGATATTTACTATATTGACAAAAGTAATTATCCTAATGTATATTAACAATCAATATTAAGGAAAGTGGGAGATCTTAATAATTTCCCCATGAACCTTCCACATGATTAAATTATGGTCACATGATTTCCTAATTCTTTACTTGTCTCGCAATGTCATATGGTGTTCATATACACGTCACATTGATGGAAAGAAATTCCATTGAAAAAGCTGATTAATATCATGTAATTTTATTAACATTATCAAATTTTTATGAAATTTACAATGGAAAAGAACACAATACCATTAGAAAAATATTTGACATTTTTGGATAGTCATTCGATTTTCTCTTGTCATGATTTATTTTTAATGAGATATCCCGAAGATAGGACATGTTTATCAAGTTAAAACATATATAAATTTTCTATTTGATCATGTAATTTCATAACAACATGGAAGAATTATAATGAGACATCCCCTTGACATGTTTAAATTTTTTTGAGATTTCTCAGGGACATGATAACTTGACCATGTGTTAGAAATATAAACAACCACATTGATCATGAAATTTCTGATAGACATTCCATAATTTTTATGTGATGGAACATCTAAATATATACATTGTCATTGGAAATCATAAGGATTAGTTCGGTTAATCATAAAACATATTTTAAAGGTTTTAGGTTAACATGTTAATAACTTAGGGAAGGTACCCTTTGATTATGTGAACAGACATGAACATGCCTACTTCAATCATGTGAATGAATTCAAGAAAAGCCATATTATTATGTGAAATAAAATTGAGATTCAAAATTTGGTAATGGGAACGATCATAGGAATATCAATATAGATCATGAAACCAATCTATGAAATGTTAGGAGGAAACCCTTGTGCTGGTATATGATGTCTTATTGACACTATAAACATATTAGGTGGAAAATAAAGGAATGTCTAGTATACACCCACAAAATATTGGGAAGACCCCCTATGATATGTCAACATAATTTGGATGACCCACTCTGACTCAAGTAATGTGGACCACATATCATAACCTTTAGTTATATTCCTCCATTATAAGGTAGGTATCCTTAATGGGATAGGATGACACAGTCATTCGACCCAATTGATGTCATGAACTTATATAAACTATTCATGTTCTCCATCTGTCTCTATCTATCATAAGATATATAATATGTATGAAAATGGGAATTCATCATGTTGTAAGACCATATAGTTCTTAAAAACTCTCCTATAACAATATTTTCTCAATTTGTGATCACCTAACGTAGCCCGTCAATGTGATATGGTGTAAATAAACTATTAAAACCGTTATTCCTGAAATAACTAGGATGTCTGTGATGCATTTCAATGACACAATTTCAAGTAAGAATCCAAATCGGTGTATATAAACCTATTCCTATGACATATCAACAATAAGTACCAAATCATTCCCATGTGTTGATCACACTACTTCTCCTATTAGTTAGTGGAGGAGTCAACAGAACTTCATGGACACCCATTCTTATAATAAATAGAATACATCAGATGCAATTCCAAGGATTAATCACAAAGGGGAATCCACTTCATTATAAGTACCTTAATATTCCAAATGTTACTAGCCTATATGGACAAATTTTCACATATTTATACCACCCTTTACTATCCAATAGTGTATGATAAGTGGGCTCTTAAATGGTCAACATTTTAAGCGTGTGACCCATCCATGACCTCAATTACCTCCTTACCATTAGCATAAGATGGATGAATCGAACTAATCTAGCATTGATTTTCTTATAAATAGGGTATGTAGTATGCCTTCCAAATTCTCAATCTCCATATCATATCCTCTATGATATGTTTATTCCTACCTCTTAAATAGAACCACAGACATGAAAATCACATTAAAATATTATCACAGGTAATGTGTATGATATGCTTCAAAAACTTTTTTCTCACACCGATCATGAATGATATAGCATTAATAGAAGATAATGATTATACCAATACCGAGAAGAGAATTCCCCTAATTTGTAATATTCATTGGGGGTGTGTGTTTAATGACATCTCATATTATCTCATGGTTCCATTTTCCAGATGATTCAATTTGGGGAATCCATATATGCATGTGTAAGTTATTTTCCATCATATCTCTCATCATGTAGAAGTATGCACATGAAATATGTGCACCATGATTCCTATCGTAACTTGATACATAAGACACCTCTATCAGAATAGATCCTTATATTTACATTATCATGGTATGATGTTAAAAATCATGGATTGGTTCCGTCAAACAATCATAAACCATGAATGAAAAAACATGGTTTTTGACTGCTATTCTAAATATGTAGTTTGGGATTCATGATGAAGATTCAACCCAAAATCTAAGACACTAGCCAATCCCTTGATGTCAATAAACACTATAGTTCATAAAAAATTTTATAAACTAGAGCGTCATAAGTAAACAAGAGAATGATGGAGAACTAGTGTTATGCATGTATTTGTTACTATCCTTACACAATTTTATTAATGTTATTGATATAGGGATAACAAGTCCTTTATTTGGGAATTATAAAGATTTCACAAGCATATCATAAATCTATAAGGGATTAAAAGAGTATAAAAAATTAACCCCATATCATTGTGATGATCCTAACCTCTAATAATGAAAACTAATGTCAGTTTCTAAGAATCTTTTTTCTTGAAAACTAAAAGTTCCCAAATAAGTTGTATTATTAGAATGTAATTATATATTAAAGAGCTCTACAAACCCTAATCCACTAGAAAATTCTCACAACATTTCTTCTCCTCTTTGATTATGCCCGACATGGCTAGTTTCGACCCTGGTTGGGAGCTCTCTGTGGTTTTACAGAGTAATCATGAAAAGGATTTCACAAATCTGGGTTTCCCTGAGCTGAAAAATGCTCAAGAAGCTTCACCTCTATCTCATGCTTCGAACATGGCCCCACGGGGTATTTCATTTCGGGAAGACCTTAAAGGTTCCCATTCTGACTTTTCTGTAGGTGTCAAAAACTCCCTCGATGGTGAAGCATCTGGATGATGGGGGTTTTTCCATCAAAGATGACCTAGATGTGATTACACAACGAATAAACCTCTGTAATTTCTCTATTATGGTTCGTGTCACCAATGTTAAAGGGGACAAACCCAGGTCTTATATTGAATTGAAGCAAAGAATCCCAATTTGTTGGGGTATAACAAACTGGAAGTCGATCCCGATAGGGACAGGGTTTTTAAATTTCCTACTTTATTCACAAGAGGATCTTGACAGATTCTAGAGAATAGGAAATATTAATCTAAAGCCTGGGTTCATAAGACTATCCGAATGGGATTTCTCCTTTAACCCAAATAAAAAAAAGGTAAATCTGCCCATGTTTGGGTCAGATTCCATAACCTGAATTGGTTTTTTTGGGCACCCTAGGATCCTTAATGATTTTTCCTCCTGTGTTGGAACTCCTTTAAAAATTGATCAATGGACCATAAATGCTTATCTTGGAATGTTTTCTAGGGTCTTAATTGAAGTCAAACATGAGAACAAACCACCTAAAACCATTTCATTCAATGCTAGGGATTATAAGACTGTTATCAATCTTGAATATGAAAACATGCCTCCCTTATATGATAACTGTAAGATTGTTGGACACTCATCCTTAATTGTAAGATGGTTCATAGCGTCTCCAACCATCATAATCCCTCTTCCTGGACTAAAGTCAGGAAAAAAAGAAAAGAGAAGCCACCTTATTCGGACATAACATAATCTCACAATCCTATCACTGGAAAATGGATTGCTAAACCTAAGGATAATCCTAGGGTTTCATGGGATGACATTGTGGAAGAGCAGGAAAACGAATTAGAGGAACATGAAATTAAACTGAATTTGGAAAATAAGGGTCCTCCACTTCTACAGAATCCTCTTACTATAATAGATCCCCCCTTAAAAATTGAACTTGAGTCTTCCCTAACATTGTGTTATGGTAATATACCTAAATCCTCACCTCTGGCTTAATCACAATCAATCATGATCAAGGGTCGGATCACTATGAACAAAGGTAAGGCTGGGTATTCTTCTCTGTCTCATCCCCCCTCCTCACCCTCTATTTCTGTTCCAACCTGAACCCCTACCCGGTTACATGATGTGCTTATTACTGATTATGTGGATTTGAATCATGATGCAGTTGTATTTAGTCAAAATGATGTCCACACTAATCCGGTGGACACTGAAAATCATCCCTCATACAATGAACAGAGTTGTATGGTTTCTTTAGCTGTTCTGGTCACTGAAAAACTGCAAGTTCCCACACTGCCTTGTGTTGGAGGCATCTCCCATGATGTTTCAGCCTCGGGTCCCTCTGCACCTGATTCAATCATCAATTCATCTTCCAGTATGGTTCAAGATGATTCCTCCCCTCAAAAAGATCTTGTCTTGGGTCCCTCTGAAACTGGTTCAGTTTCAAAGGCACTTCTTTGTCCTGATAGGAGAATTTCTGGCATAAAAACTACTTGTAAAAAGGTCGGAGGTACCAAAAAATCTACCACTCCTTCAGGAAACACAGAGATATCCTACACTCCTAATTAGAATACTTCTCCTAGGAAAACCAGAGGACAAAAATCTAGAACTAAAAAGAAATGGGGGAAAGAAACCAAGCACAAACATTAATGAATATACTCTATTGGAACTGTCAGGGTATTTCTAATCCTGACACCCTTTATGTCTTAAAAATATTTATTAATATTAATCTCCATATGCTTCTAGTTATTTCTGAACCTATGGTGAATTTTCCCCCAAATTTTTTCATCTTTTCCATTTTGGATTTTCCTTCATAGGTACCTGTAAAAATGGTAATGCTAAGGATTCTCTCAAGATCTTTTATCACTCATCTCTTCAGAATGTCAATATTTTCAGTCTTTCTGAGCAAGATTTGACTTGATATTACTACTTGGATAACATTTATCTTTTCAATACCCTTTTTACACCAAAAATAATTACCAGGATAGAAGACCTCTCTGGGATTATCTCTCCACTATCAATGCCAAAATTCATGACCCCTGGGTCTTAGTTGGTGACTTCAATGCTATTCTCTTGCCGACCAAAAAATGGGGACAATCTATCTCTCCCATTTCTTCTAGAGAATTTAAAGCCTCCATAGAGGCCAATAATTATTATTGAGGTTATCCTAGTAGGTTTCCAATTTACATTGTGTAGAAATCATTATAATCGAGTTGTAGGGAGTAAGCTCGATAGAGCGTTCACTAATGACTTTGCCCTTGACAAATGGAACCAAATTGCTAGTGTTAATCGGACTAAACTCCCCTCAGCTCATCACCCAATCTTAGTCAGTCTCCCTCAAAATTTTCAAAAACCTTCTCTTCCTTTCAGATTTATTTTTACCTGGATGATGGTCCCTGAGTGTGTCACATTAATCAACTCTTCTTGGGATACCATGGGTTACTCCATGGACTCCTTTGATTTCACCACTAAGTTGAAAAATCTCAATCATATTATTAAAAAGATGTGCAAATCCAAATCTGACTTAATAGATAATGAAACTCAGAGTCTGGAGAAAGAATTCACTCTTATTAAAAATAAGAATAACATAAATAGATTCAATTCTGACCCACAAAATGAATTCAATATTTTTGCTAAATTAATCTCCTTGCTCAACTTTAAGGAAAATTTAACGAAACGAATTCTCAATGCTAAATATATCAAAGATAGTCATAGGAGCACCAAATTTTACAACTCCCTTCAAAGATCTAGGAAAGCTAGTAGGCCTCTCTCTTTCTTAAGAATTGAGGGTAACCTTATCAAGACAGAAGAAGGGGTTTCCAACCATGTTGTCTCCTATTTCACTGACATTTTCAATGTTCCCAATACCAAAAATGAAATTTTGCCCAATATAATTCTGAACATGGTTACATTAAAGGATAATCACATAATTAACGGCATCCCTCTTGATTCTGAAATTAAAGACACTGTGTCTGACCTTAATCCAGATAGTTCCCCTGGTCCTGATGGCTTTAATAATGGATTTTACTAAAAACATTGGGATTTTGTTCAAAATTATGTTTGTAATTTAGTCAATATATTCTTTGAAAAAGGGGTATTTCCTCATGGTCTTAATTATCAATTTTTCACTATTATTCCCAAAATTGAAAATGCCGATGAAATTAACCTTTAACGACCCATCGCCCTCTTAAACTCTCTTTTTAAAATTATTCCTAAGATCATTTCTAATAGAATCTCTAATATTAGCAACAAAATTGTTTCTCTGAACCAGTTTCGCTTCATTAAAGGGAGATCTATACAAGATTTAATTTTTCTTGCATCTGAATCTACAAATTTATTGAATAGAAACACTAGATGTGGAAATATTACTCTTAAACTCAATATTACTAAAGCCTTTGATACGATTAACTAGGACAAAATTTTTAAAATTCTATCTGGATTTTGTTTCAATGACATTTTTTTCAATCGAATTAAAACCAATTTCAATTCTGCACATATTTCTACTCTGATCATTGGCTCTCCTAGAGGTTACTTTATGTGATCCAAAGATGTCAGACCAGTAGAACCTCTCTCTGCTATCATTTTTTCTATTGCAGATGAATATCTCAGTAGATTTCTTACCCTCAATGTTGATCAAGGAAAGATCAAACCAATTTTTTCCACTAGGAATTTACATGCCCATTCACATCTTCATTTTTGCTAATGATATCATTTTATTCCTCCAAGGGGACAAAAGAAATATCAATAACCTTAATTATATCCTCTCTCCTTATGAAGAGGTGTCTAGTCAGTGTGTTAACTAGCATAAATCGTCTATTTATTTTGGTAAAAATTTCCCCCTCAATAGTAAAATCATATCACCGATGTTTTAGGGGTTAATGAAGGTTCTCTTACCTTCACGTACCTTGTTGTCCCCATTTTCTGGGGATGAACCAAATCCTATTATTTCCATCACATAGTAGATCAAATTAATAACCAAATTTCATCCTAGAATGGAAATGCCCCTTTAATGGCTGGATGGATTTGCCTTGTAAAATCCACCATTGTTTCTAAGTTTTTTTACTCCATGATGGTTTACAAGTGGCCTGCTGGTCTTATTAAGCACTTAAATTCTGGCATAAGGAACTTCATCTCTAGTGGTAGCATCCCGGAGAGAAAATTGGTCACGGTTTCTTGGACCTCTTGTTGTAAAATTATTTATGAAGGTGGTATCAGAATTAAAAATCATAAAACATTTAATGAGGATATTCAAGATAAATTTATATGGTCCTTCATTCATAAAAACACTCATCCCATGAATTTCCTTAGAACTCATTTTCTTAAAAAACATAAATCTAGTACTCTTCACTACATGTCTTCCTATACTTGGCCCTCTATTAAATATTCTTATTTCTATATCTTGGAAAATTCTAGTTGAATAGATAGTAAATAATCAAATTTAAATTTTTTGTTTGATAACTAGACTGGTTCCCCTCTTGTCTCGAAAATGAAAAATTATTTAACTCATGTTCCCAGTAACTGCTCCATCAGAGATGTGATCAACTCCTCTGGATCACACCATCTGGACACCATTTAAGAGATCGTTGAAAATTATTACGTCATTTCAATTGATGACTTTCTGGTTTGGGAACTCACTAATAATGGTTTGTTGGACTCAAAAAAATATTATAATCACCATATCTCTAAAAATGATGATAATCTCAGTTAGATAACCAATTTATATTATGCTTGGATAAAACCATCATGTATTACCCTCATTTAGAGAATTTATCCCCGAAAAATTCCTACCGACGGTTGTCTTCAGACTTATGGTTTTAATCTTAGCTCTAAATGTTTTTTGTGCAATTAACATCAGGAGGACATTAACCACCTATATTTTTCTTGTGGGACTGCTAATGCTCTTTGGAAATACACTTTGGATATTTTTGGTAGAAGATGGATTTTGGATAACTTTAATTTCTCATAGTTTAAATGGAAAATTTAGCTCCCATGGTCTCCGCAAATTAGAAACCTCTTTCTCACTGCCATTGTAGAGATTCTGCATACTCTCTGGTATGGTAGAAATGATTTCATTTTCAAAAATATCTCTTTTAAACTAAATGAAAATAAAATGATGATTTTTATTGCTATCATGGAGGCATTCATGATCCAAAAATATCATTGTGACAATTCTATCATTGATTTTTGAAACCCTCCGACGGATTGGAGTGAGTGGAATATATCTAAAACTGATAAACACTATTTAAGTCTTCTGACAGTCTCCTCCTCCCGGCTAGATTAATGTCAATATTGATGGAGCCTCAAAAGGAAACCTGGGGCCTTCAATATGCAGAGGTGTTTTCACAGACCATCTTGATCAGATTATCGGGTGTTTCTATGGATGTGGCAGCATTGATTCTGCTCTGGTGGCCGAAATATTGGGTCTCATCCATGCCATCTCTTTGGAAAAACTTTTCAACTGGAGCAACATTTGGATTGAGAGAGACTCATCTACCATTGTGCAAGCCATCTGGAAGGGTGAGACTCACCTAGAATGGTCTCTCACCCCCCCCCCCCCCCCCGATGGATTAACTGCCTCAACTCGCTCAACAGACTCAATTTCATTGCTACACACACCTTCCGTGAAACTAAAAAGATCGCCGAAGGACTCGCTAACATGGGGGTATCTCATTGGATCACTTGGAGGAATTATCTCCCTCAAGATTTGATTCCTTTTTTTATTAGAGACTCTAGAAAATTTCCCTCATTTAGTCTCATGTAATTTTTATGCTTCTTTTATTTTGACGAAATTGCAGGGTTCTGGTCTTTTGACCAGAACTCATCTTCTAAAAAAATTATATATTGATGTAGGAACCATTTGTATTTCATAAAGAGTTATTAAAAAAAATTTATACCTGATGTGAGTAATTGTTGAATTAATTGGGAACCCACAAAAGAACCATTGGAAAAAATCATACACTTCATTTGTGAGGAGAAAAATTGGTGAAAAACACATGATATTTTTAATATATCTTTCCCCTTCCTAGGAATTTTTTTAACCATCAATTTCTAGTAGAGATATTTATTTCTGTACTTGTTTCAAAGAAATAGTATACCATAAATTTTTTTACTACATAGAACCTTTTTTAAAACATAGAGGAAACCTCTTTATCCTGTGACAGTGAATGTAACTAAAATACCATATACTATTATATACTATTTGTAAATAAAATGGTTTCTTCTTTTTCCCCATGACATCATATATTTTTTAAAATTGAAATGGAATCATCAAATTTGACAATGGATCATATGATAACTGAATAATGTAATTTTTCATCTAGCCACCGACATAAGCTATCACGAACACCGCATATCCAATTGAATTTTGAAATTATAGGTTTAGAAGTACAATGTTAAAGGGTCTATATTAACATTATAATAAGCCCATGAAATAATATTGAGGATGAACTCCTACCAGATTTCATTCCCGTGATAGACCATAGGAGTGGAGGTGGCCCTTGTGTCCACTTTCAACAACTTTGGTAGAGTATCCCTAGAGCACAACAATGTATATTGTCCACACATTAGGGAGGTGGATGAGGAAAATTATCGTGTCCAATCAATCACTCAGTAGTTACGAAGGATGGATCACATCCATTATAGTCATTATGATTGACAAGAGACCATGAGTCTACAAGGTTCCAAAGAAGAGGTTCTGCGTACACAAAATGTATGTGATGGGGAATATAGCAGGAGATGCCACCATGGGTATCCATATAATTTATCTCTTGAGATGGAATATATTCATATATAGTTCAATATATCATAGTTATATATGTGTATCATCATAGTAGACCATAATAAATAAATTTTCAGCATTATATAGGGGGGTTATCAGTATCACAAATATACATGGTTAATATAAAATCTTAGGGAGCACCCTAACCCATAGAACATGGGAAATTTTTATCATATTTTATAGTCTGTTCACTTTTAATATTGGAACCGACCTCTTCAAATGATAATATAGGAAAAAAACCTCAAATGGTATCACGGCCTATGGCCCCTCATATGGTTTAATCTTAAATGCTCATTTAAATGACATATCAGGCACTGACATTTCAAATGATAAATTCTATTGTGGAATAAAACCGTCTGGTTTATGAATCTATCAATGTTTTATCAATCATATTTATGTTCCTCTCATATGATCTATATGAGCTCAATCTTAATGATTATATTCACACCCTCATGTATTTATCTTAGTCACATTGAGTTATTTTATATTATTCCTCTATAAAGGAAAAACTATGGGATTTGGGTATTTCATGGAATCTACATATGGTGTTATTAAATTTTATATTATTTATTATAATAATTAATAGTCTTCTTATGGGAATTAATAGTTTTATTTTAGTATTTTTGGTTGGTGATGGGACTCCCATCATCATCCACTAACCTAAATATTAATCGAAGAAAGGCAATTTTCAGGGAACCTTCAAGACAAAACCTTTAGAATGTTTCTTCAATTTCTTTATAATAATATATCACTAAACAAAAATAACTAAATAATGATATCTACGAAATAATTTTTTTAAACATCCTAGGATATCTACCCTATAATCATTCATCACACCTTCTTATGGGATCCGACCTTGCATTGGAGTGCCCAATCCCACAATGTTGGGGGAATTTTCATTTTTTAATCCTGTCATTGGGTAAAATATAGATATAGTTATATGTCTCCATAGAAAATAGTTATGGTAGAATTTTCCTATTATCCACCTACTCAATAGAGGTTTTCTAACAAAATAAGAATACATTTGTTTCCAAAAATCCGTATGCTGGGTAATGAACCATTAATCAGAGGGAAGATTCAATGTTAACCAAGACCCAAATACTCATGAACCTACCCATAAAAGTATAATTACCGAAACACTAAACCCCATTCTCTAAACATGTCCATGTGGTCGTTCAAATGGAGGTATTGATGTCATTCCGGAAAAGAAACATGCTTTCCCATATCACTATGAATGTTAGAGAAAATTATATTTATTTAATTAAAAACATATTGTGATGTAGTTGAAGTATTTCATGGAAAAGAGTTTTGGTAGATATTATGATAATGATAATGATGAGTGAGAAAAGAATGATATTCCACAACAACCAATTCCCAAAACATCAATTTCTTGGGTACAAAATAGAGAGATGATATATCATCAAATATTGGTTAGACAGGTAGGTTACTGAAGGTTTTATAGAGTTCAAGGATCCCAATAATCAGGAAATAAGTATTAGATTCAACCAATATCCATAAGAAGAGTCACTATTTTGATATGTTATTCACACATCTCGTTACAGCATGAAGTTAAACTTCATGGGTGATAACCTTATCATAATATGTTAAACTTCATGGCTAATGTTCGTACCAAAAGATATTAAACTGCATGGTTGTTTTACTTACCATATGATACTAAATTGTTGGGACATTTTCCTTAAAACAATACATTATATAGTATAGTAAATTTAATTAGTGGAA
The DNA here is from genome assembly GCA_963277665.1 of Viscum album. Taxonomy (NCBI): domain Eukaryota; kingdom Viridiplantae; phylum Streptophyta; class Magnoliopsida; order Santalales; family Viscaceae; genus Viscum; species Viscum album. Next base: position 1,709,975,724 of record OY728142.1, read on the forward strand.
TATGATAAATTACATCAATGATTTCCTCACAAAAAGGCACTAACTGCATGGACATAGTACATAATTAAAGACGTCAAGGTACATGGTCAATTTCATTACCACTAGATTTTGATAAACACTACTAATATCATAGTCACATGATGATAAAATTAATTACCAATCCCTACTTTCATGTCGATTAAATTTAATGATATAACCTAGTCACGTGACGATAATATCTACCACAAAATCTATACCAAATCATGATAAACATAATGGATCATATATTGGTCATAGGAAGGTAAATTGAATGGAACATGAATATTTTAGAGACGTGATCAACATTAGGTGAAAAGTGATGATTCCCAAATTACCACTGACACCAGATGACTTGAATCCCAAATATATCATAGTGTCACCAATACCCTTCAGTAAAAACCTTTGGAATTTATTCAAAAGGAACACCCCTGGACTCATAGATCTAGGCTTCAAGGAAACCACGTCGAATGTTGAAATTTTGACATCAAATGGAGCATGATCATATCCCTTATAATGTAAACAATGTATTATACCATATATGAGAAGCATGCATGGAAACGGTATAATTCAATTACCCCATGCATCAATAAATATATCAATGGAATAACGGGGATATGAGTGGTAATATATACAAACATAAATAAAATAAACCGAAAAACATTTCATTGTAGATAAGAGAATACATGAATAAATTATTATACATTCCAAGTTGATGTAATAGTGCTTTGAGACAAACATGGAGGATTTATATCATCATACTCTGGTGAACATGTTGATAGAGTCAGATATTCCAATCCCACTAGCTATAATAACACAGTAGTTATAACATTATGAATATCTGTCTACTCTGATGTAAGATAATATAATTTATCTTATCCATGTGGATTATCAGTATATTCTTCTAAAAAATAAGGATTATTTAATGGGATCATATACTCGTTCTAACCGAAGAAAACTATGTGATAATGGAACATGAATTGATACAAGATCGTATTCCTGCCCCAAGAAAAAAAATTCAAATTCTAAGGTCTCAGGATCAGGCACATATACACCTTCATGTCAGTGCTCACAATATTAGAGCGACACATGCCTCCGGAAAAACACATTCCAATGTTGAAAAAACACTAGTTTTATGACTTAAAGGCTTAGTATTAATCTTAAAACCAATTTTTACCAAGGATCGCCATGGGAGAGTAGAACATGCCTCACTAAAGGATAACATTAATGTCATTGAATCTAATGAAAATATAATAGTATCTTATAGGATGTGCTTCATATCCCTTCTCCCATTCATGAGTTCCACAAACATATTCCAACTGGAAATAAATATTTGGACTAGACTGATATTCTCATTCTCACTAGTGCTCACTATGTGAGAGTGGAACATGGCTTAAGACCTGCTCATTCCCAAGTCAAAAAAACTAGAGTCTTATTGAAAATACCTAGGATCATGCTCATATCATTATTATGGGTATTTCCAACTTTGTATGAGTGGAACACATTTTCGCACAAGATAATATCCAGGTCATATAAGCTCATTATAATAGTCCATATAATTCTCAACCGAGGGATTATACATCTTGACCACGATATTGTTAAAAATTTATTATGGATACCATCAGAGTGTAGGATTATATCAATACTCAACCCAAAAAGGATGGTGACATGTTTCTTCCATGATAAAAAATGAGGAACATTCTCTTGGCCTACATAATTCAAGGTTTCCTTGAGGTTTTTTAATACAAATTATCAGCACCCCAAGGTCCCATTGACACTTTAACCGAATTATATAGAAATAGTTACATGGATTTTCCTCTTTGTGGTACTGTGGAGATAGATCATAGAGACTATAATCTTGATATCCTTCATGGTCAACCTCCACCCTATGACATTACCCATGGACAATAAAATCCCCCTCAAAAAAATCCTTCATATAGATATTTTGTAAAAAATTAGACAAGTTAATATTAATTGGTTTTAAAAATACTAGGGTAAAGCATATGTGGTTCCCCATAAATTGTCTAAAAGTAATCACCATGATCAGTAGAAATACTATAGAAGAAAACTCAATGGATTGACCATGTAATGAGATATAACTCTATGGATGAAAAGTACGAGTTGAATATATACAGAGTGTTATTCGGAAACAACCCCTCATACATGTTCCGGTCCACTACCGCATTTAGTTATGAGATTCCCAATGGGTTAAAAAGGGAGAACCTTATTTGGAATTTCTTAAATGTGTAATAATGTTTTAATAGATTATAGGATAGGATAATCCTTTATCAGGTACTTTAGGGTCACCTACAAATCATGAATGCATTCTGTTATCTATAGGGCATGGCCTTTTCCTCTATTTCCTGATATCCAAAATCAAAATATAATAAAAAATTCTTTTGGAATGTTGTCTCTACCTATTGAGAAGTCACTGAAAGATGAGAAATGATTTGGAATATGATTGTATCAACATTTTGGGAAATCATTTCTAAAAATCATGACAATAAACTATATGTAACACGCCCTGAACATATGATATTAATAAATATGGAACCCATCCTGACCAAAACAAAATAAGGTATATGGAACACATCTCGGCTAAATTACAATAAAATGTACGAACCATATCATGTACACATAAAAATAAACTATAGGGAACATTTCCTGACCACATGACATTTTAATATACCAAAATATTCATAACCACATGAAATTAAATAATACAGAAGAATTCATAAACACACACCAATATTGATTACCAAACACATCATTACCACATATAGATGAACTTTATAAAATATTTCATGACCACATGATGTTAAATTGCATGAAAGATATCACAACCACATGAAGTTAATACTGTATGGCATATCTCCCCCCTGATAATGCTAAACTACATAGTAATCATTAACTCTCCAATGATTCAACCCACATGAGATGGATCTATGGAAAAGAAAGATCAAATAATGATGTACCAATGTTATTGTATGATGAACATATGGAATCCCTTCATTCTAGAACAACATTTCGAATTCTGCCTTCTATCACAACAAACATAGTGACACAAATACCATTGATCTTGGTATAAATGGAATATCACATTATTTCCACATCAAGTGAACAAAATCTTCTCTAAACAACATTAAACTACACTACTGATGTCCACTCTATAGACACAAAATTAAATTGTTTGATGAAGTATGGGTGCCTTGATTCATTCCACAACAAGACATGTGGTATCACATAGACCTTCATTAATGCGCTAAGATGCAACATTTTTCTTCTATCATGTCATGTCACTCACATTTTTACCACTCGGTGCTAAATTGGACCACTCATGTCCTTTTCAGAAAACATTAAACACCATGGATTTATAGAACAACGTAAAAAATTATTCTCATAATAATGAGATTTGTAGGGACTCTAGGATCATATACCTTGGAATAGAAGCCACATGATATAGAAATTAATTTTTTGTTCTCCAATTGACTTTATATCATGAGGATCCTTTTTTATTCAATTTTTCTCACACCGATATTAGCTCGCATGTTTTTAGGAATATTGGTAATGGGTTCATCACAAGATCAAGAAATATCAAATCATGAAGGGTTTATCATTTTCCTACATAGAAGACCTTAAAAGGTACATCCTAATTCCTCCTCTCATGATGTTAAAATAAAATTATTTTATCCTTTTCATGACATAAATCTTCACAATATAGTGATAATTTCTCGAGAGGAACACTATCCTTAGTGTTGTTAGGACACAAAAACACTATTATCTAACTATATGTTAAATGATTTAGGTTATCACCAGATATGTAGAGACACATGGATCTCCAATCACTGGAACATAATAAACAAATAGACCTAATAATTCCACATCCTTATGTATGAATCAGACCTATGAAGTGAGTGTTCATACTAGAACAATGGATTCCATGATTACATTCATCACATCAATCATAGTGATTCCAAATCCTATATTTATTGGCCTATTAATCATATGCCTTTTCATGTTGGGGATCCAAAAACATTTCTATATGATGTCTCTAATAACCCAAACATTTATTAATGGAAATCCCTCTTGATCTAATTAAATGACTCCTAATGTAAAATGTTTATAAAAAATGTCAACTTCTTTGATTTTATTTTATGAATTGTGACCTTTTTTAATGTATCCATTGAATAGTGATCACATGATTAGTTTAAATATAGGGCTTTAACAATCTAATTTACTTAGAAAAAAAGTGACAACCTCATCCTGTATAATTGCTCCATACGAAGCCCATTTGTCAGAGATTGAAAAAGAGGATGCATATTTGGGCTCCTCTCTAGACCAAGCCCATGCCGAGCTTAAAAATTTTAATCTCAAGTGGGACTTCGTAAAAGAGAATTGGAAGTTGATAGAGATTACCACCCGAGCAATGTTATCCGAGCCACCCCAATAGTCTACCACCATCACACACCTTAATCTTCGGTCATATGCGGGTGTTATAAGGGGTTATGTGACAATACCTTAGTAATATGGTTATTTACTTTATTTTTGTATATAATAATAAATATACTTTTATTTTATTATTGTTACCTTGTAAATAATTTTTTAAGCACAAATATTATTTTTAGTTAATGTTTAACTATGAAATATATTTTGATGAATTAATGGACTTTTTAATTAAATAATCCTTGAATAAATTATTATTTTTATTATGAAATTAATTAAATATAAATGATCATATAATTTTATGAATGCAATTGTAATTTTTATTTAGTTTTAAAATCCCTTTTTGTCAAAACCCATGAATTTTCGATAAATGTAGGTTTTTATGTTAAAAGGGAAAATTGACATATATAAAGAATTATTTATATAAAATGAATATTACTTCTAGATTCAGGATATCGAAATTATCCAGCAGTGAATTTTTCATAATTTTCCGAGACAGTCAAATTTTTTGGAAAAAATTAAATACCATTTAAAAATATAATGTACTTTATGACATCATAATGAACCAATAGTGGTGTAATAAAATACAATAAACCTCATGTTAGGCCAATATATGTTTTACCATTAAAATAATGTAATTTTGGTTTTGTTTTATTTATTTTACAATGATTTAGTATACCCTTCAAAAAATATTAATCATTTTGTATTTTTAATTTTTTTTCCTTGGGAGTATTTCTCACCTCCACATAAGCAACCCAAATATTTTAATAAATTAAGACTTTTTCCTTATAAAATATTTTTTTCCACATTCCTTTCCAAAATCCTTGTTCAAAAACCATGGTATGGTTTTTGGTTTGAATTAGTTTAATGGGACGGTCCCAAAACAAAATTATAAAGAATTGCCTCATCTTTCCTATAAAAACCCACACATGCTCTCACTTCCTCTTAACTCAAAGCCTTTGGAGATCATCAAAAATCTGACCTACTATCTATTTAATCCTCCCAAGGTGCCCACAAGATCCCATGAAGCCTTTATCAAGCCTCTCTCAATCCTTTTGAAGCGAACTTTTATGTGAGGGTTTTTCTTCCTTTCTCTTTTTTGTCCAATTTTTTTTAATGATGTTATTCCATTTTAATTTCAATTATAAATGTTGGGGTATGGTTTTTCACCTCCACAATACTTACCTATTTATTGTTAAATTATGGGAGACCCATTTCTCTCAAATTAAATGCCTCCCATATACACCCATTACTATACCGAAATTCGGAATCGAATTTCCCTCTACTCATTTACATTCAAGAAATTCATTTGTATCATGAATATAATTTCCATTAAATTTTTTGGTAAATGTATATATTTGACCCCCATACAATCCATGTCATTTAAATATGATGAGATTCCCCTTTCTCTCTCATTACCCATTTTTATGAATTCTAATGTCACGTCGTTACGCTGCCGAAATTACACCGATTTTCCAAGCCAATGCAATTGTTTAATGAATACCACGCCCATTTCACTATCAAGGGTACTCTCCTATATTCACATTTACATATTGATTATAACATTTCATATATAAATTCCACATTCCTTTATCATGGAATAAATGATGATGTATTATGAATCCATGTGGAACACTTATGCATGAAATGAAAGGTTTAAGAAAGGTGCACCCTTATAGCACTCCGATGCATTGGGTAAAGTATAGTATCATGATATGTCATATGAAATGGGTGTTGAATCATTCTAATTCATGTTAAATGAGGTTTTACTCATGCTTCATGTGAAATGAGGATTTACACATGCTTCATGTGCAATGATACTTAGCTCAGGCTAATTCCATGTTACGTGTTGTTTCCACATTTCCATGTTATGATTATATTGCTTTGTCATGCCTTAATGTCTATTTTTCTATTGTGATCTATTGATATTCCTATTGTCTAACATGTATTTTATTCCTCATATTATTACATTATTTTTCCCTTGTTGGGATTTATAGGTCCCCCTTTTTCTTATGCTTGTCCTCATGTTATCCCATGAAATGATATGTATGAGAGAATGTAGTGGTCATGTAAATGAAGTTTTCAATAAAGATTTTTATATTCATGTTTTAAGTGGTTATGTAATGATCCTAAGCCCCAATGACACGAGACCTCTTGATCTTCTATGTTGTATAATGTTATTTTTATGAAATAAATTATTATTAATTTTGTAATGAAAGTGCATGATTGTCGTAGTTGGAATCAAAGGATATGTTGAGTTATTTTTTGGGATTAGGATTAGAAAACCATAGTAAAGCCTTAGTGACAAGACTGAGTATAATAAAAACATTCCTATGTTTTAATGAGTATTGATTAAGTGGTTTATCAAGAAAATATATCCCTGTCTAGACACGAGTCTGTAGAGGCGGCTCTGGAATAGATGTATCCTAGTGGTAAAGCCTGAAAACACCACTTTGATCTAGACTCAAATAAGAAATGGTGCATGAAAATGGGTCTTGTTTCTCTCTTGGTTACGACACAGCTGGGGGATATGCTTTGTTAAATTCCCAAACTTATTATCAACCATTATTAAAGAATAAATTTTTTTTGTAAGAATATATGTTAGAATGTATACCATGGATAACATAGACTGAAGCCAATAGATTCATATGTTAAGGAAAAAAAACTTTTTTCTATGTCATCATTTTTCCTTATATGACCCTCTATGTGTTTCCCCTAACTTTACTTTTATTGTATCTAATGGCCATTATTAGGAGGACTTAGTCTAACAAGTGTTGTGATGATCAATGTGATGATTGTAGTAATGAGATGCCCAAACCAATGGGAGAGGGAATCACGAACATTGTCATGATTCACTCTCAGCTAACTCAATATTTGAATAAAAACATGGGTCAAGTGGAACGTTCAACCCCCTATGAAATATCAAGTCACTATCATGATCTTCATGAGACAAAAGCCTCCAACTTTTAATGGATCATCTGATCCCCCAATAGTTGAACAATAGATCAACTCCATTGAAAAGTTCTTCTCCGTCCTTCAATGTTCAGAATAAGAGAAGGTTCTCATATATGTTTATCATGTGGAGGGTGAAGCTGATCAATAGTGGACGTTGATAAAATATATGAAGCCTAAGGAGGATATCTAGGTATTTTAATATAAGGATTTATAGAAGATGTTTTTTGATAAATATTTTCCACGCAACCTCCGACATATGATGGAAAGGGACTTCTAGTCCCTCAAGAAAAATGAAGATGAATTTTTTGGAGCATATGTGGAAAACATAATAAGGCTTTAAAGATATGATTTTGGCTTTTTTGTTACCCCCAAATGCATGGTTGACCACTTCTTTTGTGGGATGAAACCAATCCTTTGGAAAGCACTGGTGATCTGTGACTTCGACGGCTATGAGGTAATTGTTTGTTGTGCCCTCAAGTTCGAAATGGAGATCGGAGAATATCAAGGGTATCATGGGGAAATGTATCATAAGGTGGGATTCAATTATCGTGGTCTGATGGATATATCCAATGGTGCTCAAAAGATCCAGCACCCCACTTTCCAAATGTGCGGAAAAAAGCACCATAGAAATTGCTTGAATGGTATAATGAATTGTTGTAGGTGTGAAAGAAAAGGGAAATTATTTGTTAACTTTAGGCAAGAAATACGCACAGCTGCGACAGAAGAGAGGAACACTCTTTTCAAACCTCAACGCCTGGTTCATTGCTAAAACTATAAAGAACCAGGGCATCTTGCAAATCAGTTCCCTAAACCAAGGGTTTTTGGAGGTAACCAACTACCTCAAATGCAGCAAGAGTGAGATTTTTCAATCACTTCTTCTGAAGCGATCCCCAAAAACAAGGTGGTGATCAGTACACTACTTATTAATTAAAGAATAGCGAATGTAATTTTTGATTCAGGTTATATGAATTCTTTTATATCTCTAATGTTTAGTAGAACAATCCCAGCCCCACCAGAAATCAAGGAAGTGAAGATATCGAGGAGTACTACAAATGGGGCAATCATTGCATCCCATGATTATAAACTCCTCCCCTGTCATAATCTGTTGATTTAAATTTCTAGTGAATATCTTCATACTACCTCTGGTGGAAATTGATGCTATTCTTGGCATGGATTTTCTTTCCTTATACAGATCCAAAATTAATTGTTGTGAGAGGGAAATCACTCTCAATGTGATGAATCGACCCCAAATTATTTACAAGTGCGAGGAGGAAGATGAGCATTTTTTAGATCCAACATCTCAAGTGCTGATATTACTACCCAATGACCATGCATATCTGTATCTGATGATTGATTCTTAGGAGGAAACCAATCTAAGAGACTTGTCTATTGTGATAGAATTCGCTGAAGTGTTTCCTGAGGAATTTTCTAGTATTCCTCCTAGAAAAGATATTGAATTATCAACAGATCATATACATGGAGAATTTACAGTATCGAATATATATATATATAATTGCTATTGTGGAGCTTGAGGATCTGAAGAATCAACTACAGGAGAATCTGGATAAATGGTTTATACGCCCAAGTGCTTCACCATGGGGTACCCTAGTCATCTTATTCAAGAAGAAGGATGGGTCAATGCGCCTTTGCATTGATTATTGTCAGCTTAACAAAATCATGATAATGAACATGTATCATCTCCCATGAATTGATGACTTCTTTGATCAGCTACATAGAGCACAGTACTTCTCCACGGTGGATTTGCGGTCGAGATATTATCATGTATGATTGAATAAGGATGAAATTGGTAAGACTGCTTTTAATACAAGATACTGGCAATATGAATTCATAGTAATGGATTTCAGAATCACTGATGCTCCACAAATATTCATAGACATGATGAATAGAGTCTATAGATATTATCTTGACAAATTTGTGTAAGTCTTTACAGATGATATTATACTATACTCTAAATCCATGGATGATCATGAAGAGAATATAAGAACTTTACTAAAGACCTTGTGGAATAAGAAGCTCTATGAAAAGTACATCAAGTGTGAGTTATGGTTGAAGGAGGTCTCATTATTAGGCCATATCATCACATACATTGGGATATCTGTGGATCCCTCAAAAACTGATGCAATTGAGTGATGGCTGAGGCCATCGTCAGTGACAGATATTTGTAGATTTTTGGGATTAAGAGGATATTATCGATGATTTGTGAGAAATTTATCATTATTGTACAACCCTCTTACCAATATAACTTGTAAGGGAGTAATGTTTTCTCGGAGTGATGAATGTGATGAAAGCTACAAGGAGTTGAAAAATAGGTTTATCACTATGCTCGTTCTCACTTTTCCCACAAGTGGAGAACTTTTTGTGGTATTCAATGATGCTTTGAAGAAGGGTCGGGGATGTGTGGTGATGCAAAGTGAAAAATTTATTTCCTATCCTTCAAAGAAATTGAATTTTCATGAACCGAACTATCGAACTCATGACCTCGAGTTGGCTGCATTGATCTTCAATTTCAAAATTTGGCGGAATTATCTCTTTGGGGATAATTGTGAAATATATTCAGACCACAAATTCCTCAAGTATATATTCACATTGAAAGAGTTGAAAATGTGCCAATGAATATGGTTAGAGTTGATCAAAGACTATAACTGCTCAATCCATTACCACCCAAGGAAAACGAAAAAGGTGGAAGATTCCATATGTAGAAAGGACCCAGTGGTTCTATAATTGTTGAGAATTGAAAAGGATCTAATATTCATAGATTTGATGAAGATGGACATGGGAATCATAGTGAAGGTAAAATCATCAATCCTTTCACAATGTATTGCTCAACCATAACTTTTGGAATGGTTAATGGATGCTGAAAAGTATGATGTGGGAATTCAAGAAAACGCGAAAGCTATCAGAAAAGGGGAATCATCAGAGATTAATTCTAATGAAAAAATAATTGTGTGATTTGGGAAAATACTATTGGTTCCATAATGTCCAGAGATGAAGAATGAAATTTTGGATGGTGCACATAGTTCAAATATTTTTATTAATCCAGGAAACAAAAAGATGTATTGAGATCTCCGGAAGCATTATTGGTTGTATAATTTGAATAAGGATCTCGCTGAATATACATCAAAGTTCTTATCCTGTCATCAGTGAAAGAAGAGAGGCAGAAGTATAAAGGGATGATGCAACCATTTCCCATACCATAATGTAAATGGGAGAACATCACCATGTATTTTTTCACTTGTCTTCTGAAGACATCCAAAGGCAACAATGCAATCTTGGTTGTTGTGGATCGTCTTCCAAAGGATTACACTACATTGCTATTTGGGAGGATTTCTCCTTATATCCAATGGAATAGATATATATATCAGGGAAATGGTAAATATTCATGGTGTACCATTATATATTGTGTCTGATCACGATCCTAGATACACCTCCATGTTTTGGAAGAGCCTTCAAAATTCTCTAAATACTGAACTGAACTTTCATAAATCCTATCATCCTCAAAATGACGGCCAATCTGAGCAGACTATCCAAACACTTAAGGACATGTTGAGAGCATTATCAATGGACTTTAAAAGAGGAAGGCATCAACATCTTCCACTCATTGAATTCTCTTATAATAACAGTTTCCACTCAAGCATCCAAATGAAACCATATGAAGCCCTTTATGGGAAAAGGAGCAGAACACCGACATGTTGGGATGAGGTCGGTGAGAATAAACTTCTTGGACCAGAAATGGTGGATAAGGTGAAATCTATTCATTATCATATCAAGGCCTCCCAGAGACGACAAAAGAGTTATGTAGATAACCATCGATGAGACCATGAATTTAAAGTTCGTGACATGGTATTTATATGAATATCTCCATGGAAGAAGGTCATGATGTTTGGAATGAAATGGATGTTATGTCCAAGGTACATCAGCCCCTTAGAGATTCTTGATCGTGTCGGGCATGTGGCCTATCAACTAGCACTCCCACCTACCATTTCCAATGTACATGATGTCGTTCACGTATCCTTCTTAAAGAAGTACATACTGGACCCTTTACATGTACTCTTTTCATAGGTGGTACAGTTAGAGGGTGATCATTCATATAAGGAGCAACCAGTGACGATCTTCGACCATGGAGAAAAATATTTATGAAATAAGAAAATGCCACTCTTCATGGTGTTGTGGTGAAAAAAAAAGTGTGAATAAGTGACAAGAGAATCAGAGGAAATGATGAAGCAGAGTTACCCACATCTATTTTACTGTGCGAAAAGGAAATTTTGAGGGTGACATTTTTTAAGGGGGATGATTGTAACGACCCAAATATTCATTAATGGAAATCCCTCTTGATCTGATTAAATGTATCTCTATGTAAAATTTTTATATAAAATTTCAACTTATTTGGTTTGATTTTATGAATTGTGATCGTTTCTAATATAGTTGTTAAACTATGATCACATGATTAGTATAAAAATAGGTCTTAAACAATGTAATTTACTCAGACAAAGGAAGCGAGGGCCTCATCCAGTATATTTTCATCATACAAATCCCATTTTTCAGATCATGGAAAGGAGGTTGTGTATTTGGTATTCTATCATGACCAAGCCCATGCTGAGATTGAATATGTTATGCTCGAGTGGAAACTCCTACGAGAGAAGTGGAAGTTGAAAGAGATTACAACCCGAGTAGTGTTATCTTAGCCATCCCATGAGTTTGTCACTATCACAGACCTTACTATTATATAATATGCGGGTGTTATAATTTGTTATTCAATAAGACCTTAGTACTATGGTTATGTACATTATTTTTTAATATAATATTGAATAAAATTTTATTTTATTATAGTTACCTTGTAAATAGTTTTTACAGAAAAATTGTATTTTTAGTTAATGTTCAATTAAGAAATCTATTTTGATGAATTAATGGATTTTTAAATTAAATAATATTTTTATAAAATATTATTATTATTATTAAATTAATTAAATATACATGATCGTATACTTTTATGAATTCAATTTTAATTTGTATTAAGGTTTGAATTCCATTTTTCACCAAACCCATGAATTTTCGATAAATGTCGGTTTTTATATTAAAAGTGAAAATTGTAATATTTAGAAAATTATTTATATGAAATGAATATTATTTCTGGAATCAGGATGTCAAAATTATCTAATGGTGAATTTTTCCTAATTTTCTGAGACAGTTAAATTTCTGGGTAAAAATTAAATACCATTTAAATATATAATGTGATTTATGACATCATAATGACATGACAATGATGTAATAAAATACTATAAACCTCATGTTTGGACAATAAATGTTCTACAATTAAAATAATGTGATTTTGGGTTTGTTTTATTTATTTTACAAAGCTTTAGTGGACCCTTCATGAGTTATTAAGCTTTTTGTCCTATTAAATTGTTTTCCTTGAATGTGTGACTCACCTCCACATAATAAACCTCATTATTTTAAGAAGTTTGGACATTTTCCTTATAAAATATTTCTTCCACTTCCCTTTCCGAAAACCATGGGAAAAAACCAAGGGCTGGTTTGTGGTCTGGATTAGTTTAATGTGAGGGTCCCAAACCTAAATAATAATGAATTCTCTTCACATTCCTATATAATCCCACCCAGGATCCCACATCCTCCACACTCAAAGCCTTTTTAGATCGTCCAACCTCTTCCCTCTTCTCTCTAGAATCCTCAAAAAGTGCCCCAAGATCCTAATAAGACACTATCATGCCTCTCTCAAGCCTTTGGAAGCATACTTCCATGTAAGGGTTTTTCTTCCTTTCTCATTTTTGTCAAAATTTTATAATGTTGTTATGCCTTTTGAATTTCAATTATAAATTTTGGGGTGTAGTTTAAAACCTCTCCCATATATCCCTCTTTATGTTTTAATGATGGTAGACCCCTTTCTAAATCATTAAATTCATCCCATGTACAACTGTTACTATGCTGAAATTCCAAAAGGAATTTATCTCTCCTCATATACAATCAATAAATTCTTTTGTATCATGAATAAAATATCCATTAAATTTTTTAGGAAATGTACTTATATGACCCCCATACTGTCCATGTCATGTAAATATAATAAGACACCCCTTTCTCCCCCATCAACCATTTTTATGAATTCTTAGGTCACACCGTTATGCGGCTGAAATTGCAATGATTTTCCAAGACAATGTGGTTGTGTAATGAATACTATGCTCATATCTCTATCAAGGGTATTAAACTTTATCCACATTTACTTATTGATGATAAATTTTAATGTATGAATTCCGCATTCCATTATGGTGGAATAAATGATGATGTTTTATGAATCCATATTATATGATCCATGTGGAACACTTAGGCATGAAATGAAAGGTTTAAGAAGGGTGTGCCCTTATATCCCTCCAATGCATTATGTAAAGTATCGTATAATGATACATCATGTGAAATGGTTGTTGACTCATTCTAATTCAAGTTCAATTTGGTTTTACTCATGCTTCATATGCAATGTGGAATTACTCATGCTCCATGTGCACTGAACCTCGGTTCATTAAAATTCCATGTTAACTATTGTTGCCACATTTCCATGTAATGATTATAATGATTTATCATTATTTTTTGTTTATTCTTCTCTTGTTATCCAATGATATGCCTATTGTCTAACCTGTATTGTATTTCTCATGTTATTCCATGATTATTCCATTTCTGGGCTTTATAGATCATCATTATTTATTCATGTCCTCTAGTTATCCCATGCAATGTGAAGTACGAGGTAATGGTGTGGTCATGTAAAGGATGTTGTAATGTCGCGACCCCTATTAACAAAATTCGGTGCATTATTTTAATACATTGGAATGATTACACGAAATCATGTCCCAAAATACTTATCAGTTTTTCATACATGAAAAATAGATTACATACATGAACGTTAGATTACACATTATAAAATAAAACACAACATAAATGATCCTTTGAGAATTCCATTAATCTCATAGCTTAACCCTCCTTATCAATCATAATACACATCTTGGAATCCTGAGAAAATAAAATCATTGAAATGGGTGATCTCTGATTCTAAAAATGTGTAACAATATAGCAGAATATTTCATAAATAAGCATAAACATTTAAGGAAATTTATAAGAATAAAAAAATCCTTTTAAACTTAAACATCAGCATAATATGGAAAACATGAAATAAAATAACTCCATTTACTTATTCACATGGATATTCTCTTAGTCGTATAATCACATGCAATATTAATAGCCACCTTCATAATGATATAATGTATAATTACATAATTTCATAACCACATTTTCAAGGCCTTGTTCCATGACAAAAAATACATTTTTTTCCAAGGCCTTGTGCCAAGACACTAGCTTGTCTAATAAGACCTACTGACGCATTGAGGAGCTATAGCGGGCTCCACCTGTCACATACTAAGTACAGTGAATTCCTCATATGTGAAGGTTAGAACATAACATAATCATTAATATTAATACTAGCATATGAAATGTCAAGACTTTATCCATAAACAATGAATTGTATAAAAATAGCACATTCACAATAAAACATTTCATAACTCATTCAATATAATATGGAAGATTGTATCATAATAAATCAACTTCAGAGAAGTTTAAAATCCACCAAAGGATGTTGACATAGATGAAAGTGATGAGTAAAATTATTTGAGAGAAATAAAAGTTTTCATGAAATCATTTAAAAGTGTCACAATTTATAAAGGATTTAATTTAAAAAATATTTTTTAATCAATGTCTTCCATGAAACTTTGAAACTTTTCAAAATAATTATCATTTCAAAACATACATTTCCATATAAATAAAACCATGAAATCAATTAGAAAACATGGACATTGATTAAAAGGGTTTAGAAAGATAAATCATTAAAACATATAAAATGATGATCTAGTTAAATACACCCTCCCGTAAAACCATTAAAGATCCATTTTGAAATCATTTTTATGAAATATGTGTAACAATGATAAGTATGTCCTAGAACGTACTTACACATGAACAATCTCAGATAAATAAAGAGATTGAGGAAATAACCCTTTACCTTGCACATTTTTTTGGTATACGGTTTGTTTAACCTCCTGTATAATGGTGAAATAATTGTTGTTATATAATAATAGAATCATATACATTAATATGATATCATGTATGATCTTTTAACATTGCACTATTTATAATATGTTAGTATTATCGTCGTTCCGGGTGTTAACTAATTCATTTTCTTTTATATTCATTGGAAAGATAGTAATTTTTTTATGGATCAGATGTATCTTATTCATATTATGAATTATATTAAGTCATTAATCATTATTTATAATCATACAAAGAAAATATGTCTTGAATATATTACATTGGGGAATAAATCTTATCGTGTTCATGGAGACAGAAATCTGTACGTATGTACGAGCAACAATATTATTTTTTTATATTAAAATAATATATAATTGGTTGTTATATCATATAATTAGAATAATTATTATGTTATATTTATTATTTACATCAATTAAACATCATTATTATATCCATCCAAATAATAAGGTATTAAATAACCATTACACCACGACGTGGAGACGGTAAGTTGTACGTACGCACGTATGGTGACATGTCATTCAAAGGATGGATAAAATAATGAATAAGGTTTTACCATAGTTATAATAACATCAATATATATAGAAGATAATGGAGTTATTATTTTTGAATGGAAACTACAAAGAATTAGGAATTGGAAGAAGATAGGAACTTGAAAGAGGTTATGAAATATTTACATCTTCTTTGGGTTCTTCATATTGATTTGATAAAAAGGGCTTATTATAATGGCTATTTGACTAAAGGAAGGCCTCTAGGATTAATGGAGGACAATTTAAAGGGTGTTTTAGCAGAGTTTGGCCAAGTAAAATGGCTATGAAGGTGTGAATTAGAGAGAAGGTGGGTGCCTTTTTATAAGAGGGGTGAGTGGCACCTTAGGAAAAGCTAGAAATATTATTTTATAATAAAATAATTTTCGGTTTCTAATGGCTCCAAAATGATTATTTTAAAGACTAAGGATAGGATGGGTCGCAAACCACTCAATAAATTGGGTTTAGATAGGTTTGGTTCAATGTATTAACCTTATCTTTTAGATATAACTCTTAGTTAAATAGTTTGACATTTACCATGTCTGTTTGGATTTTTATATTATATGGTTAATAAACATACTATAAACATCCAAGATATCACCAAGTGGTTAATTAATAATACACCTATCATTATATATGGATTTTGGACGAACCATAGATTTTTAGGAATAGAATATAAATTAATAATATAATATTTGTTTTTAAAACACTTTTATGTCAATTTTGACACTATTTGGTATTTTTTATATATTCGTAACAACATTATTACTTCAAAAAAAAATCATCTAACAAACCATAACTTGTCATATTAACCTATAAAATTAGTTTAATATATAAAAAGTTTCAAATTACAATTATTTGTATATTTATATTATCAATTATTTTAATATTTCTTTAATTAGGTAATTACTGCGTCATCCTTGTGTCATAAATAAATTAAATTATTTAATGTCTAAAAATTATAAATAAAATATCATTATGTCAGAAATATTTTTATATTTATAATGAATATTTATAGTTGGATTTATATTATTTATAATCCTATAATAATAATGGTTTAGTTATTAAACTTTGAATTAAGCACTTTTAAATCTTCATTAAATTAAATAATAAAAAATGTCCTAATCAAATCCTGATGGATCCAAGGGATGATATTTTATTCCTAAGTTTTTTTTTGGTCGAATTACATTTATCTAATAAAATTATGACATGTGTTAGGGTAATAATAATATCATTTTTATCTTTAATTACCCTATTTATTTTAATCGTGGTAAATAATAGTCAAAAGCTATTATTCAAAAAAAATTATGTTTAACTTATTAAACCACATTTTAATTAATTATATCATCTATGTCTGTCTAGTATTTGAAATTCCACTCACAGAAGCGGTAAAATTATCTTTTATGCAAATTTGTAAATCCTCCTTAAAGGTGGGTAAAAGACAGTAAAAAGTTCAATAAAATTTTATATATCTACACATAATATAAAATGAATAACATTGAAATTATATAGGTATTATTCATATAATTTTACCGAAAATAAATTTCAATTAAATAACTAATTATTTAAATAAATATTCAGTTTTAACCGATAACGCAATGTTTTTCACTGTCCATCAAAAATTGAATATTTTCAGAAAAATACCATAAATTTACCCTAGGATAATTTTTATATTCAAAATTCAAAAATTAATTCTATTTTACCAACTTCAAAACGTATAAGTTTCATTAATTAATTTAAAATTCATTCCCATTGTCAAATCCAAGAAGTGTATTATTATGAAATAATAACTTTCAAAAGATTGACAATTGTTTATGTCGAATTTCAAAGTGAAATTACATTCAATGACTATCATTGGATTAAACTGTAAAAATAAAATATAATTATACTTCTAAACCATTACAATTTATAATTCTACACAATAAATTATTTTGATTCAAAAAGTTGTTTTCATTTAAAATATAATAATTTTTACTATTCACCCAATATATAAAAGTTATCTGAAAAACCCAAATAATTTATCATAACTAAATTTATATATCTAAATTATAAAGGAGAAGTTTATATTGTCATATTTTATATATAAATGTTTCGAATATTGGATTGAAAAAATGTTCCACATTAAAAGGCGGTAAAATTGCATTTTTTGAAAAATACATCTTTTATCTGAAAAAAATGAATTTTATCATACATTATGTCTAAGAAACTCATAATATTTATTTTAAAATTATAAGGATTATATAAAGTTCAAAATTCAGTTAATACTATTCATAATCGCTTTTGAACGGCTAGTTTGGTAAGTCATGTTGCGCTTGAACTCAGTGTTGTGTGTAGTGCAAGTTATTGAATTACTTTGAAGAAATAATGTACTATGAAATCTTGGGGTGTTACATTTTTCCGTCCTTAATAAATCATGTCCTCGCAATTTGAAATTGTTCTTCAAAAATAAAATGTTTAAAATAGAAAATACCTTTTTGGAAAAGCCCCATCAAAAATTGGGTTAATAAAATTTTGTCTTAATAAGAGAAAAGAGATAAATGAAAGGGTCACCACCAAATTATGATCTCAATGAGGAGAAAATTGGTGAGAATTAAAGACACATATTTGGAAGGAAAACATAAATATTTATATTGAGTCATTGAGGACATAAATCAAAAAAAAGTGTAAAATTGAGGGCCTGAAATCCATCAATCTATGATGATTTAAAATACCATTGGTTCAACAAAACATAAGGCATCCTGATAAAAAATGTCTGGTTTTAGGACCCCTTATCCAATGTTTATGAATTTATTTATCCATATAATAAGAATAAAAATATAAATTTATATAAATATAAATGACAAGTAGAGTTTCATCCTTCAACTAATTCTTACCACAAACTCATCATTCTCTCTAAAAGATTTTTTAAAAAAATCTTATTTATCATAATCATATAGGGTTCCAAAAATAATTAATTTATAAATCACTTACCAGAACCCTTAAAAAAGAAACTACAGTATACAATCCAGGGATATCACGTAGTCTAGTGGTAGGTGATAAATCGCAATCGCACTATGGTTGTGGGTTTGACTCCTACAGCTTTGTCCGATGCGAAGGGTTGTCACACGGTCTACGTGTAGTCCTTTTATAAAAATCAAAAAATAACCTTTCAAACTTAATCCATTCCATCATTTAGAATTCTCTAAAATACATCTATCTAAACTCACAATCCAAAATTTAAAAATAAGTTAAAAATAGTGAAGATCATTTCTTCCACATAATAACATGTCAACACCTTGACCATGTATTATTTTAAAACATGGTAACACCATGAATTACCATAAAATCTTATTGATTAAATTCATGCTCCCTTATTCCTTATAGAATACTGAACATACTTCTTCCATCCAAAAATGTTGTAAACTCCAACAAGGATTAAATATACAAATCATTATTCAGTTTCAAGGTAGTCATGAATATCCAATATAATTTATCCAAATCAAACATGTATTATTCCAAAATCACTACCTTAGTATCAAGAAAATAATATGGTTTATCTTTCTATAAACCATATATTTTCCAAAAACATTACCTGGAATGGAATCACTATTCTTAGTTCCACACAATCACAATCCCTTAATAAAATAATACTACAACACAATCCTTATATACTCTATTTTTATTATAACTAGTACATCGTTGATACAACACACAAATGAAATAAGTATTTAACAACAAAATAAGAAATCTAATCATTCCTCCTCATTTATGGTAGTATTATAACTCTATTATTATCCAATAGAATCATTTGGGGGCATACTCTGATGAATTGGACATTGGTTCAGGTAGTGTCCCAATTCCTTGCAGATGAAGAATTGGACATTTGAAACCTTTCTGTTACCTTTGTTGTCATGTACTTGGTGTCCTTTTTCTCAACACTTATAAAAAACCCCATTCCCGTCAGGCATGTTCCAGGGTGTATCTTCCCATAGTTATCACATATCTGAAAAATTCTTCTTTTTCCTATTCCCTTTATCCATATTTATCTCTTCTATCATTATCTTCTTTTACATCCCTTAAAGGCCATAAGACTCAGAGAATTATTTACTTATCTTCTTAACACATGATATTATTTCTTCATATGTTTAGAATACTTGGTAGACAAATTTCATTCTAAATGTTGGCTTAATACCATGAAACATATGATCCTACTTACTCTTTGGATCATACATATTGTGGGAGTTCACATTCCTTCTACTGGGAACCATTTCTATACAATGGCATACACTAAGTCAGTTTATGAATTGCAATGAATAATTCCAAACATGAAAAATACATAACATAAATTGAACAGTTTATCGATATAATCCATAATGATAAAAATATTTTCTTTGAGGAAGTATATATGTATAAACCCTTTATAATGGTTTGTAATGAAAATTGAAATTATCCTAAAAATGTCCCCTAAGAGTGACATAACCAAGAGTGCGGCAAGGCTCATTGTCATGCACCAGTTTTCGTTAGAGTCTTGATCAATGTAGTGTTCTCAGGTTTTACCCCTAGGTTCATATGTGCCAGAGAAGCCTCTACCTACTCATATCTAGACATGGTTGTATTGCTTGGAAAACTCAAAAAATCTCTACAATACCAAAATTCTACGAAGTTATTCAATACTAATCCTGAAAGTCTATCTAAGGTTAATGTGCTCTAATAAGAGTTTATATAAATCTAGTTTCCACGGTTATTGCTAAACGTCCTTTGATACCAACTATAATTCCACAACCCCAGTTACCCAGAGTCTGTGCATTATTTTAATACATTTCCATGATTACAATGAATCAAGACCCGAAAGACCGATCATTTTAGTAGTCTTGTAAAATAGATTACATACATGAACATTACATTATACATTTGAAAATGAAACACAACTTGAATGATCCTTTTAGAATGCCATTAATCCCCTAGCTTAACGCTTCTTAAAAATCATAATACAGTTCATGGAATCCTGAGAAAAATAAAACATAGAAATGGGTGATCTCAGATGCTCAGTAAGGATAACAATATAGCAGAAACATTCATAAATAAGTATAAGAATTTAAGGCAATGTATAAGACTAAAACAAAATACTTTCATACTAAAACATTAGAATAATATAGAAAAGATACAATAAAATAATTCTATTTACTTATTCACATGGATTTTCCCCTAGTCGAATAATCACAGGAAATATCAATAGCCACATTCATGATGATGGAATTCATAATGCCAGCCTTTCATAACCACATAGTCAAAGCCTTGTGCGAAGACTAAAAATCATTTTTTTCCAAGGCCTTGTTCTAAGACACTAGTTTTTTTCATGAGGCCAACTAATTAATCGAGGAGCTATAGCAGGCTCCACCCTCCACTTACTAAGTCCAATGCATTCCTCATATGAAAAGGTTGAAACATAACATAAACATTCATATTAAAAATAGGATAGGAAATGCCAATACTTTATCCATAAACCCTGAATGGTATAAAAATAAAACATTCACTTTCAAACAATTCATAACACATTCAATATAATATGGATGAATGTATCATAATAAATCAACTTGAAATAAGTTTAAAATCCATCAAAGGATGTTGACATAGATGAAACTATTGAGTAAAATGCTTTGACAGAAATAATCATTTTTCATGGAATTTTTTAATAGTCTCACAATTTATAAAGGAATTAATTTAAAATAGATTCTTGATTCAAAGTGTCCCATACCATTTTGAATCTTTTCAAAAGAATTTTCATTTCAAAACATTCATATCTGTATAAATAAATACGTAAAATCATTTTGAAAATATGGACATTAATTAAAATGGATTAGAAAGATAAATCCTTAAAACATTTAAAATGATAATATAGTTAAATAGACCCTCCCATAAAACTTTAAAAGATCCATTATTAAATTTTTTTATGAAAATTGGGTATCGATGATATGTATATCCTTGGAAGCACTTACACATGAAAATCGCGGATAAATAATGAGATTTAATAAATAACCATTACCTTTCAAATTTATTTGGTCGAGGGTATGTTTAACCTCTTGTATAATGGTGTAATAATTGTTATTATATTATACTAGAATCATATACTTTCATATGACATCATATATGATCTTTTAACATTGCTTTGTTAATAATATCTTAGTATTATCAATGTTTCATGTGTTAATTGATTCATTTTCCTTTATATGTATTGTTATGTAAGTAGTGTCTTTTATGGATTGAATGTATCTTATTCATATTAATAATGATATTATGTATTTAAACAATATTTTTAATCATATAATGAAAATAAGTCTTGAATGGATTATGATGGGGAATGAATCTTATCGCGTTCATCAAGATAGTAATTCGTACCTACGCACGAGCGACAATATCATTTTTTTGATATTAAAATAATATATTCTTGGATGGTATATCATATATAAAGAACCATTATCAGGTTATATTTATTATTTACATCAATTAAACATAATTCTTATACCCATCCAAATAATACTGTATTGAATAACAATTACACCACGACATGGAGACGGTAAGTCGTACATATGCACGTATGGTGACATGTCATTGAAAGGATGGATTGGATAATGAACATGGTTGTACCATATTTATAATAACATCATAGTATATAGAATATACTGGAGTTATTATTTTATAATGGAAACATCAAAGAAGGAGGATGTGGAAGAAGAAAGGAACTTGAAAGAGGGGATAAAATATTTACCTCTTCATCGGTCTCTTCCTTTTGATTCGATCAAAAGGGCTCTTTAGGTTGTCATTCTGACTAAAATAATGCTTATAGGATGAATGTTGGATAGTTGAGTGGATATTTGGGAAGATTTTGAAAAATACAAATGGATTTTATGGTGTTAATTATGGGGAAGGGGGAGTTCCCTTTTATAAGAGTGGTAAGGGGAACCTTAGGAAAAGCTCGAAATATTATTTTGTAATAAAATTATTTTATTTTTATAGTGCCTCAAAAATGAATTATTTAATGGATAAGGTGGGTATGGGTCAAAAAAAAAACTCAACCATTAGGTTTTAGATAGGTTTGTGTTACTATATTGACCTTATCTTTTAGATTTAAATCATAGTTAAATAGTTTGACACTTACAATGTATCTTTGTATTTTTATATTATCGGTTTAATAATCTTCCTATAAAATTCCAAGAGAACCAAAAGTGGTACATTAATAATATACATATAATTATATAAGTATTTTTTCTAGACTTTAGATTTTTAGGAATAAATATCAATTAATAATATAATATTTGTTTTAAAAAATATTTTATGTCAATTTTGACACTATTTGTTGTTTTGTTTTTTATAAATTCACAATAGCATTATTATTTAGATAAAAATTCATCTAACCAACCCTAAAATTTCATATTAACCTATAAAATTAGTGTAATTCATAAAAAGTCTCAAATTACATTTATTTGGATATTTGTATGATAAATTATTTTAATATTTCATTAATTAGGAAATTACAAAATCATTATTGTGTCATAAATAAATTAAATTATTTAATTTCTAAAAATTATAAATAAAATATATTTATGTACTAAATCATTTTATCTTTCTAATGAGTATTTATAGTCGAATTTATCATATGTATAACTTTATAAAAAAAATGATTTAGTTATTAAACTATTAATTTAACACTTTCAACTATTCTTTGAAATAAATTATAATAAATGTCCTCATCTAATCAATGTGGACCTAAAGGATCATATTTTATTCCTAAGGATGTTTTTGGTCGAATTAAACTTATCCAATAGAATTAGGACATGTTTTAGGGTAATAATATTATCATTTTTATCTTTAATTAACCTATTTACTTTTAACCGTCGTAAATAAAAGTCAAAAGTTACTATTCCTCAAAATTATTTTTATCTTATTGAACAAAATTTTACTTACTAGTATCAATTTTGTATCTCAGATTTTGGAAATTCCACTCACATAAGCATTAAAATTATTTTTTATGCAAATTTTTCAGTGCTCCGAGGAGGTGGATAAAAGGTGGTAAAAAGTTAAATAAAATTTTATATATCTAAAATTATTATAAAATTAATTACATTGAACATATATAGATATTATATATCTTATTTTACCAAATTTAATTTTAAATAAAATAACTAATTATTTAAATAAAAAGTTAGTTTTAAACGATAACGCAGTGTTTTTTACTATTCATCAAAAATTGAATGTTTTCAGAAAAATACAAAAAAATAACCCAAGGATAATTTTGATATTCTGAATTCAAAAATGAATTCTATTTTACCATCTTAAAAACATATATGTTTTAATAATTAATTTAAAATAAATTCCCATGGTCAAAACCAAAAATCTTATTTTTAAGAAATAATAACTATAAAAAGATGGATATTTGTTTATTTCCAATTTCAAAGTGAAATTACCAACAATGAAGAGAATTGGATTAAATGGTAAATATATAATCTAATTATAATTACAAACCATTTAAATTTATATTTTATCAATATAAATTATTTTGATTAAAAATGTTGTTTTCAGTTAAAATATAGAATTTTTCACTATTCGCCCAAATATTAATGTTATCAGAAAAACAGCAAAAATTTATGGAAACTAAATTTTTATGTTCTGATTCTAAAGAAGAAGTTTATCTTGTCAAATTGAATATATAAAAGTTTCAAATATTGGATTTAAAAATAGGTTCACCATTAAAAGTTTGTAAAATTTCATTTTTTGAAAATTACTTCTTTTATCTAAAAAAATGAATTTGTTCTTAGAATATGTCTATGAAACTAATAATATGGATTCTATAATTATAAAAATTATACAAAGTTAAAAATTCAGTTAATATTATTCATAAGCACTTTTTACCTGTTAGTTTGGTAATTCGTGGTGAGTTTGAACTCGGTGTTGCATGTAATGCAAGTTATTGAATTATTTTGAAGAAATAACATACTATGAAATCTTGGGGTGTTAATAATGTTTTCAATAAAGATGTTGTTTTTCATGTTTTATGTGGTTATGAAATGATCCTAAGCACCAAATACACTAGACCTCTCGATCTTTTATGTTGTATCAAGTGATGTTTATGTAACCAGTTATGTTTAATTATGTAATAAAAGAGCAAGGTTCACTTAATGTCAAACTATATATATTCTCATTAATGACATGTGTTATTATTCCTGTCGTCATAGGATGTGTATTAATGCCCTGATTTCACATAATTTTCCGAAATAAAAAATTAAACAGGAATAATTCCCTCATCTATGTATGGGTTAGACCTATATAGAGTGTTCATCATTCAATAACTATGGTTGTAATTATTATTTTTATCATATGATATGTAGTTATTCTAATATCACCTGTCATGGTTCTAGCAACAACAACAAAAAAATAAATGTATCTCTATCATTGCAAGGGGTTATTCTTATATACACATTTTTCCTATAAATGAATCAGACATACATATATCTTTCTTTCCCACTAGATATAACATGCATTGTTTTTCACATTGATTCTTATATCCTTACAGTAAGGAAAAAAACAACAAGCAAACAAATACTTCATCGCCGCATGATGTGATATTTTAGGTATAATGTCTTCACCTCATGGAATTAAAACTGAATGATAAATACATTACAATTATATTACATTACAATTTCATGTACATAAACCATTATCATCCCTTTTCAATGAACCATTGGATGATTAAACTAGTTAAATAGTGTCTGGGATTCTTCCATCATCTTTTGAGAAAATTAATTCATAAGTCACAGTTTAGGTCGCATGTTCCACGGGTTACCACAAACGATTCATGGAAAATGGAAAACAAATTAAATATCCCTTTTTGGACATTCTATTAATTCATAATGGATCAAATCTATTAAACATATATTTCTTGGACTTATATAAGTATATTTTTAACCCTTGCGACCTTAACATCACCTTGGGGAAACCCAACACCAATGGGTGTTCTAGGACATCCCCGACCTGATTATCCAATAGCATTACTCCTGAACTATGAACATAAAGATATCATAAAAAAATTCATCTCCTCCCAAAATGGATGTGGTGATACTCTTGACCATGGGTATCCAAATTATGATATTTGGTATCATTCCCCAGATATTTTATTAACTTGATTAATGAACATAATCTTCATGTACATTAGTCGATGGTCAAAACCCTATGCTCTATCCATTAATGGTCAAAATCGAATGATGTTAGACATCTAGAAATAGGGACACATAACATGTCAGGTTAACAGCATTTAAATAGAATCCAGAGTTTATGTTTTGTCTTCAGTCACTAAAATCATCATCTTTGTAGTTTAGGAAAAAATATCATCATAAATAAATGAGGAATAAATCCTATAGGGTCCACTTTTTGGACAAATAAAAATCCATGTTATTCTAACTAGACCCCCAGACATGGGAAATGTTATTATAATGGGTTTTTATATCCCCTCATTTGAATAAAGTGTTCATTAGTTCAGGACTGACCATTTATGGTGCTGAAACCATCTTGAATATTACATTTCATACATCACACATCATGATTTGAGAACCATGGGTTTATAAAATCCATTCATATCCCCAGAAAGAAAAAATGATATCACTTTTTGGCCTTTTTATTGAGGTATAATGACTTAGACCCATCAACTAGAGACTTCATGGCATGATATGAATGGATTTATGATTATACCGAGTGTCTCTCATCATGGTGGACCCATGGAATTGAGGGAGTTATAGTCTATCCCTTATATAACTATCCCATTCCATCCACATGATTTGAAAAATTTCAACGGTAATTAATAATCCCCAGAATAAGGCTAATCAAGAGGATTAGACATCCTTGACATTATGTTACTACATTTTTACCCTTTCTCAATTTTTGGATGTGAAATTAATATTATGAACATATTGATTAACCACACTATATAACATGATAACACAGAGTGTTATCCATGATCAACCCAATATAAATGATAAATTTCCCTAGACGGTGAAGAACCATATTGGATAGTCCCCATTCCTAAAACCTAGATAACTTTCCAAATATTTTATTCTTCTAAAACCTTTCAAGACCCTCAAAAAAAATGCGAGGACACCTCTCATTGATTAGGAATGGAATTTATAAGATATTTGAACAAAAAAATATTGGTATCTCCTATTTACTATTTAAGACCTCCAAACAACATGAGTCCTAGTTACACCGTGGTAGAAATCGAAACCTCAGAGTCTTATGGTTAATCATGGAATGCCTACCCCATCCCATATTCAATAACTTTTGGGTTATGGTATACATCACCCATGTTCCAACTATTCAGTTGGAGTTGAATTCCCTAGTATTTCACTTTAGTCGAGTATAAAATTTTTAATCAATCACGAGCCATGGAAAATAGTGGGGAAACATCTATTTGATCAATATATATATTCTTAAGGTATTTGACCTACCAAATAAAGTAATATCACCCTTGTAGAAAACATAATATAATAATTATGGTACATAGAAACACTACATTGGAACTCAGATTATTAGGTTATATTTGGTTATCCCTATAATTTATTAAAAATAATTTCTTATTCCATAGTCAAGATCATAAGAAATGTCATTAAATTTCATGGAATCTCAATTTATGAGAAAAAAGACTCTAAACTATGTCAATAAAAGGTATGATCTTAGAGAACCTAAAATAATAATTATAGAAGCTCAAATCTATAAGGCTTTAAAATACTACTGATGGAATTTATGATATGGAAATCCTTAAGCTATAGATGTAGAATTCCTGAACCGTAATATTATATTTTAAAAACCTAGAATTTCGTATCTCAAAGAACATAACGTATAAAAAAATGATCGATATAAAATAAGATAAAACTAAAGCAACATAATATCCAAGAAAAAAGACCCAAAAATTAAAAAATTATCTATTTTTATTGAAAAAAAAACCAATTGAGAGAATCATAATTCCTTTTAGGATGAAAAATAGAATAGGGAATCCTAGGAAAAAGTAGGGTCTTTGAATTCTAGACATGAACATTCTGTGATCACATATATATTTATCATCTATAAAAAGAATATGAAAAATACAAGTGAGTTAAATAATCAATAATATGGTTTTTTAGGAAAAATACAAGACCATCCCAACTATGTCTTCACCACATGAATATAATGGAAAAAGATAGGGAAACAAAATAAAACGGATAAATTAACATGTGGGTCTAAATTATGGTCTCAGTGAAAATCAATTGTTGGTCTCTATGCCTCTAGATATTGGAAGATGCTTGTTCATTACACATTTTGTTGGTATACCATCCCTAAATTATCCTATTAAATTAGAAGATTACAAAAAGATTATAGAATGCACATTAATGAATAATTTCATGTTGGTTGAAATTCATGAACATTTCTCATGAGAAACCTATTGTAAGTAAACATTTCAAATCCACGTGTCTGTATATATTAGGTATTACAAAAAAATGACAGGTTTCATGGATTATCTTTGCAACATATCCACAATTGAAGGGGAACCTATAGAGGATTTTGTCTTAGGATAGTTAAATTCCCATGCCTGCATAAGATCCAGATCTTTGTAAGTACATTAATCATAGACATTATCAAATTTGAACATATGTTTCTTGTTAATGAGATTGATCAACATATTGTTATATTTCGGAACTATTTATATATTGATTTATATTTTCATGGGATATGTGGTGAATTTTATTTATCATTCATTGGAACCATATAAATGATCATTTGTAGTAAAGTTTCCCTTTCATGACTAGGTGATACCATAATGATCAAAGAATATATTCCAATAAGATATCACATATTTTAATCATTAAATATAATCTGTTAATAAAAATAATATATAATTCATACATTTAAATTCATATGGTTGGGGATACAATGTATTATTTGATTCATGGGTGAATTGAATGTTACTAATTATTTTAGTTAAATTTAAGAAGCCATGGTCATATTTTTTATATTGATATGTTCCTAAAACTGCACATTCAACAAATTCAAGAAAAAATATTCTAATGGGGATCCTTATTGAATCCTGTTAAAAATTAAAAAAGTGAAAAGGATTCTATTTTTAATTTTTATGTATAATACATTTTTTTCAAACTGAATTAAATTATAAGAGGGTCAATTTTCTTGTCACACATTATTATTAATCATCCACATTTCCATTGAGAATTTTAGGAAGCTAGAGACTATGGAGAAATACCTACTCAAGGACCAATATGTACAATGGCATAGAATATGCTAATGGTTTTTTTAATTATTAATATATATTACTTTGGAATTTAAATACATTTTACATAGGGTATTATAATTATTTATGAATTTCCCACTTTTAATAAATTATGAGATAGCATGGGCTAACAATCCTATTTATCTCAACCTTGGATCATGTAAGATTCACCTCAACCACACCTTGGGAGATAACCCAATAAGCATGGATATGTGGAAAATGGACTGCATGGAAAAGTAGGTTAATAATGGGAATATCCATGTCATATGGAGGCAAAGTAATAGTAAAGTGGGATGTCACTTTTTGCTGCAATATGATGTCAGGAGCAGACACCAGAACACACTGTCGGTGACCGATAGATCCACCTTTTCCTATAAAGTATTGTGTAGAACAATGGAGAGTTTTTTGTGGGACTCATTTATAAGAAAGAAGTTATCATATTTTGGAAAAAAACTTCTATATATAAGAACACATGTTTGTTATTAGATCTCCATCATCCATTGATTTCACATTCATTGCATAATTCAAAGTCATCACATCCATCAAACTCATTGAAATCTATTTTATAATAAATATTTTTCTATAAAACGTATTTTACTAAATTATTCTTATATGTAGCGTTCCATGAATTAAATAATCATGAAAAATCATTATAAATTTAATAACAATTCCTAGTTAAATTTTTTTCAAGAAATAACAACTCTTATTTTCATGTATGTATTGGTGTTATATTTTTTGTTATTTTTAACATATCATGGTTCCATCAAATTCAGAATGATAACAATGATATAAATATCATATATATATATATATATATATATATTCCACATATATTTTTTGGTTAATGCAATATTTTAATAGATAAAAAATTAATTGAACCATTCATTGGGATAGTAGGTTGTCCATGTGTTGAAATGCTACTTCTATTTTATCGATAGTCTAATCAAAATGATGATATATAATACTATAAATCTCTGTAATAACATTTAGGAAAAATGTATCACATAATATTATTATAACAATAATTAATAAGTTATATGTAATGTGTAACTGAAGAACTAATCACATCACTTCATGAGGCGTTATTCTAGCTTAAACACAAGTTACATTATAATATCCCCACAGAATAGAATTTAAGAAATTAAAGGTGATATTATCATAATAAAATATTTATTATTTAAAAAATACCATATAATTTTGTGAAATACAAAATTATATCTTATTTTAATTGTTGGTGACTGAAAACGAATTACATTTGATAGTGGGGAGGTAATCCTTAATACACAAGATCGATGGTTTCATTTCCCAATATATGAAAGAGTATATTGATGTATCCCATTACATTAACATAATAATTTTCCATTGTATGGTAGAATACTGTGTAATAATATTTTCACGTTTGAAGAAAATATTATATATTTAGGTGAAGATATTATACAATATTTCATGTTTTTTAATATCCCCTCTTCTTTTTATAACATATTTAGTTTTATACATAAATCCACTATATGATGGGATTAATAAAAAAATTAATTTGCCATGTTGTGGAGAGATAAGTAAGAAAGAGATTATATTAGTCATTTTCTAAACAAAAATGTTTTGAATGTGTGAAACAGAGAGGATATCCTGTCCCCTTTCATAATTAGGAGAGTGGAGACATAAGAATGTTTTTTGATTAATAATGTTTACCTATGTTTCAAAAATGATTAATGACTCTAAAATGGAACATTATAGAACATAATATGTTATAAGCTATAAATATGTCTTGAAAATTGGTTTTTGACAACACTATAGTTTTTTATGCCATACATTTTTAAGTTACCCCCAAATAATTCTTTTTCATCCTAAACATCTATATTTTTTAATTATTTTACCATTCATTTTTAAAAAATAAAATTTTAAATTATTATAAATTTTTAACTATTCTAATTAATAAAATATAATCCACTTTATCATCTTACATTTATAGATGTGGAAGATTTAATTTTAAAATTAAAGACATTGATGGGATAAAAATGTGACTTTCAAATAGAATATTATCTTAAGTATCATAATTTTTAATTGATATATTCAACATAAAATCGATTATAATGATATAAATTTGGTTATTAAATATATTATTAGAGACATTATACATTTAAAAAATCATCAAATAAAATGGTTCTTCCAAATACATTAATGTTTATTTGTATTTTAAATAATAATTCATATATTATTGTATTCATTGTTAAAATAAAAATTTCAAATAATTATAAAAAATTTATTCAAAGATAATATTTTTGTAAAAATGTATGAAATTAAATATATATTTTTAAAAAGAATTTCTAAAAATTAAAATATATATTTTCTTATTTATTCAAAAAATTAAAATTTTTTAATATTTTTTTACAAAATATATAAACAATTTACTATAAATTAAGATAATTTTTGTCAATATTATATATTTATATAATACCAATATATGAAATATATCAATATGAGGTTATTCGAGTTCATACTTCAATTTTTAATATCGATGTTTGGACAATCATGTTTAAAAAATAATATTACTAATATATCATTTTTCACTAAAAAATTACATTGTGTGAAATAAAAGTTATAGATTAAATTATAATTATTTGGGAAAAATTATAATATCATTGTCCATAATATTATACCATGTTTAAAAATATTTTCACCCTCAAAATTATGTCACATTGTTATAAAAAACTATTTATATGTCTAGCTTGTTATATCCTCATGTTGAAACATAATATCTTTATGGTGGTGGTTTTTCAACAAAACATTAACTAGGTGAGAGGAAATATTTCATAGAACATTCTCTGTATGACCTAGAATATACACTGCTTGTTCCAAAAAAATTATTTTCCAGTAGAATGTTCTATTTTGAAGTTAATGTGATTGATTAGGATTTCACTTCCTCAAGTTAGAGACGATGGATAAATAGCTAACACAGAAAAGGATCAATAGAATTAGAAATATATAAGTAACCATAAATACTCATTAAATAATAAAAAATATATAATACACAAAGTTATTATCTGTCCTTTCATCCATAATCTAATACCTTATTCATGTATACTTTTAATGAAACACCTTATAACCAAAATCAAATTCCACATCATATTGATGATAGTACGAAGAATGTATATTCTAACAATTTTCATCACTAATATGATATTGAATGAATCCATACTTCTCTTCCTTTTAATTTTCTATCTCTTTTTTCTATATCTTTTATTATAAAAAATCAGTTAATATCATTGGAGTTATACATTTTTTAAATTGATGGATTCTTAATGGTCCGTATGATTACTCGATTGAAAGTTGTTATTGTATGAATACTCAAGAAGTGGACAGTGATCACCCCAAACACCTTCAAAATTCATAGAAAACGATCAAAGAATATTATATATGTTTTGACTTATTCTCCTGGGAGAACCATCAATTTTGGGATTGTGCATTGTATAGAAACACAACTCTTTATCATGTGTCTGTTGATGATTTTCTAGAATATCTATGTGAACCATGAATCCATATTGGATACAATAGAAGGTTTTAATATATATAGCCATAAAACATCAATAATGAATATACAATAATGTTTGTGAAATAATATTTTTTCTTTGGTATCGTTGAATTGTGATGAATTATTATGTTG
This sequence comes from Viscum album, assembly GCA_963277665.1. Classification (NCBI taxonomy): domain Eukaryota; kingdom Viridiplantae; phylum Streptophyta; class Magnoliopsida; order Santalales; family Viscaceae; genus Viscum; species Viscum album. The sequence continues at coordinate 1,710,008,722 of OY728142.1, forward strand.
GTCAATTTCTGCGCAAATAGAATATTTCACATTAGATAATTTTGGGAGTCTTATGATAAAATGCATGGTTATGTTTTCCTATATCCATTCAATTAAATGTAATAGTTTTAAAATCATCATATAATTTTATATCTCACCAATAGATTTTTGACATACCAAAAATCGAGATACATACTCAATGATATCATAATTCATTCTATCCCAAAAATTATACTATTTAAAACAATTATATATCTTTTTAATTCTAGGATGAGTGGAAAATGAATAGATAGAAAAGAATTCTTACAGCTCTCTCTTTAAATAATATATGAAAGGAACTAGAACATAGTTCATGGACATTGTTATTCGTTCATAATAATGGCTAAAATACATTTTTTTACATTCTTCTAAATCTACACATTATAAGTACCCAACATTAATTATTAAATATTGTACTGAATGTAAAGTAGAATTTATTTTCCTTCTTTATCAATGATATAATATGTAGAGTTTTAGATATTAATTAATATAAATTATATAATAATACCATATAAATATAATGTATAAACATTCAATAAGTATTTATGTTCCCAAAATATATTAAATTAAAATAATACATGATTTTATTTCATGAATAATCTTCCTGACATTCAAAATGAAAATTTTTTTCCATCACAAAAACATATGCATTTTGATGATTATTTTTATAACATGCGATGGGAAAAATATTGAGGAAAATATAAAAGAAGATGTTTTTTAACATTATGGAAAAAATGATAACCCATGAAGAGAAATTTATTATATTTATAATATTTTACATAGAATAGGAATCAATAATCATTAAAATAATATTAGTTTTTCTTATATATTTAAAAAATGCATTCAATGAAAACATATTATTATGAAATGAAAATTTATGTTGATTCCTTGGGACGTTGTCATCATGGAAGCCTTATATAACACATAGATAATCCCTAAATAATTGAATAACCATATGTTAGACCAAAAATATTCTTCTCCAAAAAACATAATCATTACATTATTCTATAGATTTATTTCAAGATGAACCCATTTTAAAAGCCATACCTAGGTCATCCTTGACATATAATGGGTATCATATATTCATAAATAGTTTCTATAGACTATATCCTAAATAAAACCATTTAATATTTCAACATTTAATCATAAAATTATTAAAATTCACTTATAATCTCATATTAAAAATTCATTTATATAACAAAATAAAAAAATCTTTTACAACCTATTTTTAAAAATAAATTTGAAAGAATATGGTAAGAAGTGTATTTACTGAAAAAAATAGAATTTTTGTATTGGAATCTAAATTTTATATAGATTTTAGGGTAGTTGGAATAGTTCTTGTCATTCTATATGTTAAAATATAAATTTCATTTAACGGTTTTCCAAATATCTATTATATTTAGTAAAGCTTGGTGTTTCCTAGCCAATATGTCGACACCACAACACTCCACGCCTCCAATTACAAGTCTTCTTCATCTCACAACAGCATTCCATTTTGCATTCTAGTTCGCCTCTCTCATGACCTGTCATTGACATTAGGGTTTCATCTCTTTTCTCTATCTGTTCCTTGCCTCCAACTTCATCATCGAGCATCGATATACATCTTCTCTATGCCTCTAATTACAAAGTCTCTTCATCTGCCAAGGGAAAACCATTTTTTATTCCATTTTTTCTCTCCCGCAATTTTTCGTCAACATTAGGGATTCATTTCTTCTCATCTAACCATATCATGCTTAAATCTTCATATTCCATCTTAGATCTCCATCTTTTACCCTATTTATACTCCACCTATTCATTCCTTGTTTAGGGATACTTTACCGCTGACTTCTCCGCCTCCAAGACCCTCTCCATCTCTATACTCCACCTTTTTCTTCATCACCTCCCCTTTCTCCCACTGCATGTTACCCCTCTTCCTACTCTGCCAAAAACTACTTCACCTCTTAATTATCTACCTTATACCCCATATACATCCAACATTAGGTATGTTTTTATTCTTAACCAATATGTATGATTTTCCCTAAATTTTAGATATCCATTAAAAAATATTCAAACAATGATTCCACAGTTTAATGAAATGTAACTGCTTTCACGTTTTTGTTATTATGGATCCACTATGTTCATTATGAAAAATTTACCAAACCAGTATCCAAATTTAGAGACACTACTGATCAAGATATGGTCAAAAGGTGTTACATCGTCAATTAATGAAAAAAATTACCATCAATTAATACGTTAATATTTCCAATTTTAGTTGATTCACTAATTTTAATTTTATAAGTGTATGTGAATACATATATGAGATTTATAGATAGGTTTTATTACAACCAATACAGTTGATTCCATTAAAATTATATAGAATCTAGAATGTCAACCAATTTTTTGCATGACTACAAGTCTCTGATGTTCTTTGGGAGTCCTATGTAAATTGTTTCAACATAAATTCTCACATACAACTACCATTGTAAATTTAAATTCATATCATTAAATTGATAACTTAAAATTATTTTTATTCTATAAAAAAGTTTTCATTAGATTCTAAATATAAAAAATCACATTAAAAACATTTAATTGTATATGATTTACAAGACTTTATCGATGAAATTTTCACCATGAATTGAAAAGAGTTTTAGTGGAGAATAACATTGGAGAATATAGAAATAGGTTGGTTGATAATAATTAATCATTACTTGAATTTTTTTAATTCAATTTTAATGTTAATACCTAATGTACTTGTTAGTATTTTAAAAATATCAAATTTAAAATTAATGTTATTATTTATTTATGAATATCCATGAATTTTGGACTAAAATTTTCACCATGAATTGACAGGAGATTCAGTGGAGAATACGAAGACAACAACTACAACCATGTTTTCAAATAAATATTAATCATAATGCGATTTTACTTAAAAATTAATGATTAATTATCCCAATGAATTTATTTAATATGTTATATTTTTTGAATATATTCAATGTTTATTCTCTGTATTATTTTCTATTTTATAAATTAATTACTTTAATGTTTAATGTGGTATATTTTATTATATAAATATATATTTTACAGATTTTTAAAGTGATTATGTAATGTTTTCTAGAGCAGTTCAAGAAGAGGTGAAAGGATGTTAATAATTAAATTACATAGATACTGGTAGTTTGAGTTTCTTTTCAATTTGTTTTCTCAGTTCATATGAATACATATACAATTGGAAATGTGTTTTATTTCCATCATTTTAGTGGATTCCTTTTCAAATTTTTATAAACTATCACATCATCCAATTGTTTTTATGACTACTTGTCTTGAACGGTCTATAAACATCAAATGTTAACTGTTTAAACATTCATTCCATTAGACTAATACCATTTTAAAATTCCATAAGTCTATATAAATTAGGAATTTAATTGTCATGTTATTCCCTAAATTACATCCCCTTATTTTCTAAATAAATTCAATCAAATTAATAATAATGGATTTTTATTGATTTTTTGGTACTTTTCTGTTGCAATAATCAATTGGAATTGAAGGAAGTCTATGTGGATACTACCAAGGCAGCACCAAATAATAAATTTCCATATACATATTAATTTATACTTTATTTTTTTCATAAGATATGATTAATTCTCAATACTTATACATTATATAATCCACATTTTTTATGATTATTACTTCTCTGAATATATGAAACTTCAATTACACCATCTATGTGAAATGAATAATAATTTTTTAACCATAAAATATAAAACATTCAAAAAATAACCATTCCAACATAGTTTTCATTTGATACTGAATAGATTAGTGTGAATTAATAATCATTGATATTTTATATTTCATGATGATCTCTTAAAATATAAACACCAATAAAATATCATTGTATTTTTAAATATTTGTTTTAATATGAACATGTATATTTATTTTATCTTTATGAAAACCATGCATGTCTTCACTATTACAAAGATTTTTTTATTTCATTTATTACATGCTTGAATTAAATGGATACTTGTGACGTAAAATATTTTTTGCATCATAAGGCACTAAGTCTATACTGGAAAAATATTGTCATGATGATGGATTTTATCTATTGATTTTAGGACATTGATTTATTATTTTAAAGGAAATCAATTGAGCAATGGGTATTTTTATATTATTTCAGTTAATAGTTAATTTTAATTTTCGAAAAATATGTTGACATTCATCGATGTTGATGATGTGGTAAAACCCAATGTTTCACTGAATGATGACTCCACACTGCCATCCACTAATAACACTGATATTCATATCAGGATAAAGGATAACATAAATAAATAAATAGAAAAAGTTGAATGAAGTATTGTCTTATATTACATATATATTTTGGTAACCCATTTTTAAAAATATTCATTTATTAATTTCATGTTACCAATAATTTCACCAGAGTTATGTCTAATAATACTATAGTTTGATAATATACTATATGAATATTATAAAATCATAAAATAAATTTTTTATAGTAAAATTATATACGTAAAAATAAATTATCCATGTTATCATATGTAATGATAGATTCCAGAAATTTAGTATTCCCGTATTATGATTTCTCAATTTTTTCCCGTATTAAACAGATTTACAGTTCTATGATGTGACACATTTTTTCTAGTAAAATAGATTTCCCAATTTATGAGTTGACAATTTTGTTTCTAGTAAAACATATTTCTCATTTTTTGAATTATGATAAAATTTTATTATATAACATAATTTTAATATTCTGAATTATTAGGTATGATTCCAGTTAAACTATTTATCCATATTTTTATTATGAATGTATTTTGACTAAAATAGATTTCACTATTAATGATTTCTGATGAATATTTCATTAAAAAAGGGTACCAAATTTTTTCATTATATTGTTTTTTTAAATTATTAGGGATTTCCCCTATTGTGTTTATTCATTTAATTTTAGTAAATTTTTTTATGATTATTTTATATCTATGATTGTTATAAAATCGAATACCCATTTTATTATGTCATGTTTTTTTATAGTTTTCTAGATTTTAGAAATTTTTATTAATCATTTTTCCCACCAGAAAAACAAAATTTCCATTTTATGAAATTTTTTGATCGATTCCTGTTAAATAGAGTGACCATTTTCTGAATAGTGATGGTTTGTCATGACGCGCCTTCACCAATATGAGGGAAGGGACAACAGATTTCCAAAACCTTCATTCATCATGTTGAAAGTGAGATAATGACCCCCGAAACCCACCTTCAATAGGTCCTGTAGTGGAGACTAGCACCAAGGGTATATAATCACACACAAAATGGAAGGAATTGCACATTTTATTTAGTAGAATCTAGAGATATGATAGTAAATCCCAAAGAACACCAAAACTAGGGGTAGAGGTAAATCCAAAACAAACTATTCCCATATGCATGTTCCAAAGGATAGTGCCACAAAATTATAAGAAAACGCTAATGTAAAGTACCACTGAAAAGAAAAACTACAATACAAACTACCCCAATGTCTAAACTAGTTGGTTCTGACACAGTCCTCAATATCCTCCTAGAAACCTGAAAAAAATTTATATACGTAGGGTGAGTATGCAAGTAATAAAATTGGGGGAAAATAATATATCTTGTTCAAAAGTGGGGTGGAATACTAATGCCGTGTGAAAATGGAGATATAAATCACCTAAAAAGGAAAATATCCACCCAAACCTCACCAAGGAACACTCCTCAAATAACAAAAGTCATGGAAATTAATAGTAAAACACATAAATGTTTGGGTACCCCACACTACTTTCCCTCTGGTTATTGAAGACATTCTACGTGTCAAAAATCTCATGTTTTCGTACTACAGTCCCACAACAATCCCCGACACGCACACACCTGGGCTAACACAACCAAATATCACTACCCAAAAACACCTCAGCCCCAACAACACGTAACCATGCTCGAAGACACCTAGGGTAGAACAACAAATACAATGATTGAAGACACCTGGGCCTGATTCTGAAGGGACATGGGAGACCACATACCTACACACACCTGGTCCAACAACCACAACATACCTCACTTGAGGAATATTAGGATATAATGGAATTCAGGCCATCAAAACCTACCAGAGGAATATTGGGATACTTGGGAAAAAGAATATAAAAGGAGCTAATAACTATGCACTCCTAAGAGTGTAGGGGAAAACACCCTCCACCATGAAATGGTGGTGCTTGACACGATGTTCTCAACATGGATGGGGTGATAATAGGAAACATAGAAACTAAATTATACATATAGGTAACAAGAACACATCCCAACATAGGGGTTCCAAAACAATCCCATATACAAGCACCCTTGTTACTATTCATTAATAAGAAGCACCACAACAACAACCATGTCACAACTCATTCCTTGAAATGAATTCCCCTTTGAACCCATTTTTTTTCTTATTCAAGTGATTACAATTAGATTATTAGTAACTTCCAGGAATCAAAAAGGCATAGCCACAAGACGAGGATCGGAAAACAGCCAAGAAATAATTTAAGCATTCAAACCTAGTTCTCTTGTAAAGTCACAACAACAAAAGGGATCCATGAGAACCCTTAATGTACTGGAACCAAACAATGCCCCAAAATAAGGCCCCTCACTTCCTTATTTCCCTAAAACATTGAACTTTAAATAAGGGATCTTATCCCCATCGACATCACCTCACATGCATCAACCGTTAACATCACTTGAATAGAGAAAGTGAGTTATCAAATTTAAATATTTCATTCATTTAGATTCTTATTTCCATCTGGATAACTATGGTGATTATACAAGGATTCTTATTGATTGTGAATCCATTCAATCCAATGGTTTTATTTGATTAACATGTTTCTATTTTCAACCATTAAATTACATAATTATCCAAAAAGAAGATGTTCATTAGTGTGCAAGAAAATACAACAAATGGCCACAATTATTAGTGGAAATAAGCTCATTAAATTCACAATATATATGAAGTGATAAAATATTACAATATTACCATAAAAAACATTCCACCATTATTTAAATCTATTTACTATCTTCATTAATTTTTGGTTTCATCCATCTCCATTGTAAACATTATCATACCGACCATGCATGATGGATAGTAAAGAGGGAAGAAGGAAAATCCCTACATGGATGATCAATGATCAAATTTTTTCTCCTCGCACCAACAACTAGGGATGCCCGACTTATCGAGGAGGAACTCAGAGGACGTCAAGAATGAGTAGAAAAGGATCCAGTATATGCATAGCACTAGCCTCAGGAAAGGGGACACAAAACCCACAATGGAAAGAATGAAACCAGCCAGGAAATATAAATAATAAATTCTATTGTGATATTAAAGGTGAGATCTTGGAGTTACGAGATACAAAATTCTTGAACAACATTAAAGGTGGATCGTGGTTTCACCTCGCAGTTAGGAAGTTACACACAATAGAATTAATTATTTTTTAATAATTCCCATCTGAGGGGTGTCCAAAATAGATGTGCATTATCAAATTTCATGTAATGAGAGGAAAATGCATCTGTTGAGGGTTTCCCCACACCTACAATATTTATGACATTGTTTATGACGCTAAAAATAGCCTTGAACTACTATAAAAAGATAAAAAGACTTAAAAGGGGTGTTATGGAAAACAATTTGGGATGAAATCACAACACCCCTCTATGGACGATTGGCGAGTCTAATAGATGAAACTGATCGGTAGAGCTGATCAAGTGAAGCTGATCCCATGAAGAAGATCCTATAATGTTGATCAGTAAAGCTAATTGGGTGAAGAATATCCTATGAGGCTAATCATGTGAAGTTGATCCTATGATGCTGATCCTAGGAAATCCATTGGTGGAACCAATGGAGTGAAACTGATATGTGAAACTAATAGGGTGAATTTGAATTGTGAAACTGATTGGGTGAAACCAATCTGTCAAACCAATTGTGAGAATCAGATAGAGTGAAACCAATAAGGTTAAATTGATCTATGAAACTGATTGGGTGAAACCAATTTGTGAAAGAGATTGGGTAAAACCGATATGTGAAATTGATTGGGTGGAACCAATCTGTGAAATTGATTATGTGAAACCGATATGTGAAACTAATCGGGTGAAAATGATCTTTGAAACCAATTGGGTGAAACAGATCTGTGAAACCGATTGGGTAAACCAAGATTTTAAATTGATTGGGTGAAATCGATCTGTGAAACTGGTGGGGTGAAACAGATCTGTGAAACCGATTAGGTGAAACCGATCTGTGATACTGAATTTGTGAAATTGATCTGTGAAACTGATTGGGTGATACTGATCGGTGAAACCAATATTTGAAGCTGATATGTGAAACCGATGGGTGGAATGGATTGGTTAAAGAGATCAGTGAAACCGATTGGTGAATCTGATAGGTGAAACCGATCTGTGAAGCAAATCTGTAAAGCTGATTAGTGAAGCTGATATGTAAAGCTGATATGTGATCAGTAAACTATATCTATGAAGATGTTATGCGAGGATGATATGTTAACGTGGTTAGTGGAGCTAATTTGTGAATTTGATCAGTGAAGATGATCAGTGAAACTGATCAGTGATGGTGATATGGGAACAAGATCTATGAAGCTGATCCGTGAAGCTGATCGGTGAAGTTGATATGTGATCCAGATGGGTGGAACTAATCGTTGAGTCTAGGATTCCCCAAAACTTATAATTTGGAAATGTAATGGACTTGGAGGGTCTGAGCCATTACATTAGATACCTCTAAAAATTATTCTCGCCCCTAGAATACAAGAGTTACCCAAACAACCACTCTAGAAGAACCACTTAGGGACAGAACACCCCCAACAACTATACAAAATCCAAGGATTAAATTGTCCCAACACATGGATCTGGGATTTCTTTTTTCCATTTCAAGATACAATGCACTTTGGGTGGAACTGAATTGCTCGCACGGTTTTATTCGTATCAACTATGATGCTTCTGGATTAGTAATTTTTTTCTCCATTCCCCACATATCCGTACATTTCATGAACATTCACAAGGCAGGGAAACAAATCATCTCAAAAAACAAACATGGTCATCATTACATCAAAAAAGGTCACATATACAAGAACAAAAAGTAAGTCTCTGAACAACAACTCAAAACAGCTTTGGGTACTAGGTGCGCATTTGATCCTCCTACTCCAAAGTACTCTTCTTAATGCCACCATGCCTCTACAACACATGAACCCAGGGGATGGTTCATCCACGATGATATTTATTTTTTCAATCCTTGATCCTCATAGGTCTCTCCACGACTGTAGAATTTTCCCCTATATCGAAAACTCCCTAGTAAATGACATGGGAGTCATTGTGTAGATATCGACGAAGCTGGGAGATGTGGAAAAAGTCAAGGATCCTTTTCAACCGAGGTCGACGCGCTAGATGATATGCCACCTCACCGACCCACCCCAACATTTCTAAATGAACGATGAATTTTGGTGAGATATTTCTCCCCATGTCTAACAATCACTACCCATGTCGTGGGGAAACCTTCAATAACACATGGTCTCCAACATCAAACTCTTAGGGACAACTTTTATGAATGACATATGACTTATGTCGGTCCAGGTATGCCTTCATCCTCTCATGAAAAAGCTGATCATTCTCCGTTGTGATATGCACTACCTATGGGTGAAGAACACCTGCCTCCCCAACCTCAGTCCAACACACGGGCGAATGACATAGCCTTTCGTACAAGGTTTCAAATTGTGGAATTCCCATAGTAGAGTGATAGATATTATTTTAGGAAAAATATCCTAATGGAAAATGTCATTCCCCTGATCCCCTGAAGTCCAATAAACAAGCTCGTAGCATATCCTTCAATATATGGATCGTTCACTCTACCTGCACATCTGTCTTGGGTAGGAGAGCAGTTCTAAGACTTAGATGGGTGCCAAAACCTTGCTGAAATCCCCTACAGACTCATGAGGTAAACCGTGTATCCCTATATGAGACTATGGACCTCGAAACTCCATAAAACTACACCACCCAATCCACGTAACTTCGTGCTAAGGCATCCACCTCACTTCTTTCCTTGATCTCTAGGAATTGAGCTGATTTCATCAACTAGTATACCACTACTGAGATAGAATCACAACCTCCTTCAACCATGGGTTGTCCGGTGATGATATCCATCGATATGTTATCCCAATTCCACTCCGGGACATCTAACGGCTGCAATAATCCTCTAGGGATGCAGTGTTCATCTTTTACCTGTTGATACACCCGGGACCTTTCCACGAGCTCTACCACTGCCTGTTTCACTCAGGGCCACCAAAACAGTTACCTCATGCCTCGTTACTTCATTGAAAATACATGGTGTATGCTACGCATGAGATATGGAACTCACAGAGAACACCCCCATGCATCATATCTGGGAAAAACAAATTCCCTTGGAAAAACATATGATTCTGACCATCCTCCAGCCACCATTCCAGATCATTGAATTGGTTTACTTGAATGTGATTCACTTCACTCTCTATGTATCCTCACTGAGACTCCTCCAACTTCCATAACAAAGAGGACTGCACTGTGATCTAAAACAGATAACCTCTACAACTATCCAATCTTGCATCCATGTGTAGGGAAGCCAACTCCTCCATTTCCTTCCAAACATTCAAATATTCCTGAACAAATTACCTTCGTGACTTCCTACTCAATGCATCACTCACAACGTTCCACTTACTATTAGTGTAAGAGATCTCAATGTTTTAGTCCTGAAGAAAATCCACCCACCTTTATTTTCGCATGTTCAGGTCCATCTATGTAATGGTATGCCTCAAAACCTTGTGATCTGTGAATACCAAGAAGTGAACAACAATGAGGTAATTCCACCACAACTTCAACGCGAACACTACTGCAGAATGCTCCTGGTCATGAGTGGCATAGTTATTCTCATGAGGATGTAAACTCCTAGACCCATAAGATATCACTCCCCATAATTCATCAGCACACATCCCATTCCATGTTCAAAAGTATCAAAAAAGACCACAGACAATACCCCTTACCCTAGAAACCTGAGCACTGGAGATCTAACCCAACATTCCTTCGTATAATTGAAATATGTTCGACACATCTCACTCCATACGAAGGCCTATTACTTCCTAATCAAATCTATCAAAGGTGCTGCAAAACAAGGGATGTTGGGTACGAACCTCTGATAATAGCTAGATAAACCTAGAAAACTAAGAAGCTATGTCACATTCTTAGGTGTATCCCAAGAAAAAACTTCTTCAACCATTGATGGGTCAACTACTACCCCTTTATGAGATACCACATGTCCAAGAAAATTCACTTCCCATGTCAATAACATGCACCTAGAGAACTTCTCATAGAGCTGGTGATGTTGAAGGACCTCCAAGAACATACTGAGTTACTTAGTAGGTTATTCCTCTGATCTTCAGTAGATCAAAATGTGATCGATGACCACTATGACGAACTAGTGAAGAAACATGGGAAAAATAGAGTTCATGAGCCCCATGAACATAAAAGGGGTGTTCGTAACAGCGAATGAAATGAATACGAACCCAATGTGCTCATACCTACACCTAAAATCAGTCATTGGAGTATCAATATACTACACCCTTAACTGGTGATACCCATACCACAAATCGATCATAGAGAACCAACATGCTCCCCTCATCTAGTGAAAGATACAATATATCGTTTGGATAGGGTAACTGTTCATGAATGTTACCTAATTCATTATCTGGTATTCGATGCACATCTTGAGACCACCACCTACCTTCTTCGTGAACAACACTGGAGAACCCCAAGGTGACATGATTGGTCCAAAAAAACCCTTCTTCATCATGTCATCAATCTGAATCCAAATCAACCAAAACTCAAAAGGAAATATCTGATTAGGGGACATGAAAATCAGATGGGCACTATGTTGTAAGTTTATCCTGAACTAAATGTCTTGTCGAGGGGGTAGAGTCACAACCTCTATTGGAAAAACATCTAGGAACCATATGAGAACTACTAGAACATCCATCATCTCCACATCCACTGATTCTTCTGAAAGCTAGGCCAACTGAGAAAAAAATTGGTTCATTTTCTTCCCCCACCTGTCAACTCTGTTCCCCAACAAAAGCCACATGCTGGTCATCCTCGTTAGAGAACATGACTCTTCTTCAGAAGTAGTCGATAATAGAATGCACATAAAATAGACATTAGATTCATAGGATGACATCTTATGGCCGCATTTGAAGCATAAGAAGATCCTCACTAGATTGATGTGGCCCTAACATCAGTCTTTATCCCCAACAAACATCCAACAGGCTGGTATGACCCCCCCAACTAGGGTACCTAGCATCAGTGTCCTTAAAGGGATCTCTATGTCTCGGACCATGGAATGGGGTAGAAAAGGTGTAAAAAAGTAGGTAAAATCTCTTAAACCAAAAAAAGTCATAATAAAGAGTTCTAAACAATTATATCGTACCTCAAAAAACATTCGGCCCTGCTGGAACTACTTCCTCTACGGTGTGAAACTGCCCACACCTAGCTCTTCTACGTCTCAGCTATTGGACGCATCCCTGACCACACATTCTTTATGGTCCTCGAAGAGAACCTAGGGGCCAGCCTCCTCCTACCACATCTACACTTATAGGAGAGGGGGATCACTGTCCCTCTTGTTTCTGTTGAAAGCACCATGCTGGAAACTACTGCTACTGAGGCAGGTGTTGAACATGCTTACTCCCACTATACTACACTCGGTCCTGGTACCAATTCTGACGGTTCCCATGTCCTCCAAAGATGAAACATCTCATTCCTAGGACCACAAAGTATGTGTGAGGACCGAGAGATCGAAATTGGAACTGATTGGGTATGCTCCCCATTGACAGAAACCTAGAAGGCCCTGACACTAGATACTTGCTGCTGATGGTCTTTCCCTTTGATGAGCCCAACTGGATCCCCTATCAGGGTAGACCTCCCATTGTGTGCATCATTTCCACAACATCAACCTTCTTCAGGACCACTATGTATGTCGGTAGAGTGAAATGAGTAACAACATACTGAAGAGAAGTTCAGAGTGCCTCCTCTAAACCTCTCACCCGTGACTCCTCATAAGAAAAATGGTTCCATGAAAAATAATGGTTATCCATGAACTTTGTTCCAAGATCCCACACTCACATTCTCCCCAACTGAATGGAGAGTTTCTCTTTCCTCTTATCTTCCTTCATCGTGGAAGATATGAATTCCGTTCGGAATTCCATCTAGAAGTCAGTCTATGAAACTTCAAACTCCATCTTCTCCCCAAGATAGAGTGGCAGCTATTGATGCTCCGCTCCCCACATCTCTCTTACAGCCAAGGAAACCCAGTACTCTGTCAGTGCCTGGATCAAGCTGAAAGTTATCACTCGCTCCTCGAGCCAGCTCTTTGTCTCTACCTTTGAGGTGTTTCCCTCATACTTTATGAGTGTCTACCGCTGAAAGGCATGAAGTTTCCTATACCAGTTGTTATCCTCCTCTCGATTATCCCTCTACAGATCATCCAAATCATCATCTTTGGGATCGCTCACCTGCACTACTTATGGTCTTATTCAAAATGACAATACTACAAGGTAAACAAGGAATGCATAATGTCAAGTAGAGTAGAAGATTGATTTTATAATTTTCATAAACATTTAATTTATTTAAATTCCCAGAACACTTGGAACACACTAGAACACAAGTCATTATGATTCATGTACCATTAATTGGGTCTCTACACATCAATCATTGTAGCCTCACTTGGTCGTTTGGTAGGTCCTAATTCCTTGCATCATATCTTGTGGGGACATAAAATCCCGTGTTCTAGCCATTCTTCCCTAGCCTATATAAAGTACCCAAATTTCCTAACATCGTTGTCCTAACAACCCATGAAATCCTCACTATGCCTAATCCCACGATCCATCCTATCTCCCAACCCTCCTTTGATACCATTCTATCAGGACCCACCTTCACCGGGATAAGGGAAGGGACATCAGATTTATAGAACCTTCCTTCCTCATGTTGAAAGAGAGATAATTTTCCCTGAAATTCATCTTCAATAGGTCCCGGAGTTGTTACTAGTACCTAGTGTATAAAATCACACACCAAATTGAAGGATTTACCCTTTTAATTTAGTATAATTAAGAGAAAAGATATTAAATATGAAACAACACCAAAATTGGGGCTAGACGTAAAGCCAAAACAAACCATTCCCACATGCATGTTAATAATGTTTGTGATAAAAAAATTACAAGAAAACTCCTATGGAAAGTACCAATGAAAAGAAAAAAACAACCACAACTGGTCCAATGTACAAACTAGTAGGGTCTTACAAGGTCCCCTAAGTCCACCTGAAAACCTGAATGCTGTTTTATATACATAGGGCGAGTATATAGGTATAATCATTATGGAAAACCAAATTCTCTCTTTAACAAGTGGAGAGGCATACTAATTCCTAGTGAAAAAAAAGATATCAGGCGCCTACAAAGGATACTATCAACCCAAAACTCATCAAGTCACGCTCCCCAAACAATGCAAGTCATGAGATGTAATTGTAAAACACATTGATGTTTGGTTACCCTGCACCGCATTCCCTCTGGTTGATAAAGAAATAACACACGTCAAACCTCTCCCTCCATTCTCACCGCAGTCCCACTTCCATACCCCACTAGTACACACCTGGGCTACCACAACCACACATATTTCCCCCAAACACTTAGGACAAAAAAAGACATGTATCCATGCACACAAACACCTGGGCCAGAACAATTACCACCACACATGATGAAACCTGGGCCTCATTTTGAAGGCACTTGGGAGACCACCTACCCACACACATCGGGGCCGACTGCCACAGTGTAACCCTCCCCAATAATACTAGGCTATAATGGACTTTAGGCCATCATAGCCTACTGGAATAATCCTTGGCTACTCAGGAAAAGGAGAAATAAAGGAGCTAATAACCAACCACTCAGAGGAGTGTTTGGAAAACACCATCTCCCATGAAATGAGGGTATTCGAAATGAAGTGGTCAACATGGTTGGGGCATAAAAAATATTCATAAAAACAAAATAATACATAAAGGTAACAAGAACTCATCCTAGCCAAAGGGGTTCCAAAACCCTCCTATATATAAACAACCTCGTTACTATTCATCCATAAGATGCACCACAACCACAACCATGTCATAACTCATTCCCAAAAAACAATTCCCCTTTTAACCTATTCATGTGTTCATATTCATGTGATTAAAATTAAATAATTATTCACAACCAAGAAAATACATGAAATAGACACTAAAAATTGAAGGAAAAATAATTAAGCATCAATTTAAGGATTGACACCCTGTTCTCTTGTAAATACACAATAACAAAAGGGATTAGTGAGATCCCTCAAAGTACTGGAACCAAACCAAGCCCCAACATACTGACCCAGGCGACCATAGCTCCACAAACCAATAACTATTTAAAAGGGTATCCCATTCCCATCCACATCACCTCACAAGAATCAACAGTAAACATCACAAGAATAGAGAAAGGGAGTTTTCAAATTTAAATATTCCATTCATTTAGTTTCGTCTTTTTGTATAGTTTACTAGTGAGACCACAGAAGGATTATTATTCATTGGGAATCCATTTAGTCAACTTATTTTATGTGATTAACAAGTTTCCATGTCACAACTATTCAATTGCAGATTTATCCAGAAAATATAGGTTCAGTAGTGTACATGAAATGACCACAAATGGCCATGATTTTCAGTGTACTTAATCCGATTCAATTCAAAACATAATGAAGATATAAAAGTGTACATCATCATCATCAATCACATCCATTCATTCTTTAAATACATTTATTATCATAGTTAGTGTATGGTTTCTTGCATCATCATTGGAATCATTATCATACTCACCTAGCATGATGCACAGTAAAGGGAGATGAAGGAAAATCAGTACATGGATTATCTACAATCGAAGTTTTCTCATGGTTCCAAAAACTCAGGATGCATGACTTTTAGGGTTAAAATGAAGGACTCCAAGAATAAGTAGGAAAGTCTTCAACACATGCGCACTACTAGCCTCATGAATGGGGATCCAAACACACCATGGAACGAAACAAACAAACCAAGAAGAAGAAACAAATAATTCTAGTGTGATATAAAAGGAAATATCTTGGAGTTATGGTATATGAATATCTTGAACGGATTTAATGATAGATTATGGTTTCACCTCATGGTTAGATGATTACACTTGATAGAATAAATTTATATTTAATAATTCTCATTGAACAGGTGGCCAAACTTGCTATGTGTTAAATGATTTAATGTAATGAGAGTAAAATGTATCTTTTGAGGGTCACCCCACTATTAGGGGATTGAAGACAATGTTTATGGCACTAAAAATGACAATGGACCTCATTAAAAAGGTCAAAAGGCCCAAAAGTGGCGTTACAAGAAAATTTGGGGGAGGAAATCCCGACACCCATCTGTGGCCGATTGGTGAGACTAATAGGTGGAACTGATCGGTGGAGCTGATCGATTGAAGCTAATCTGGTGAAGATGATCCGGTGAAGCATATACTATAAAGGTAATTATTGAATATGATTAGGTGATGATGATCCTATGAAGATAATCTTGTGAAGTGGATCCCATAAAACTGATCCCATGAAGTAGATCTCGTGAAACCAATCGGTGGAACTGATGGTGTGAAACTGATATGTAAAACAGATTAGGTGAAACCTATTTCTAAAACTGATTCGATGAAACTGATCTATGAAATAGATTGAGTGAAACTGAATGGCTCAAACGACATGGGTGGAACTGATATGTGAAACTGATTAGGTGAAACAGATCTGTGAAAACAATTGGGGAAAATAGAGCTATGATACTTATTGGGTGAAAATGATCTATGAAACCGATTGGGTGAAACCGATATGTGAAACAAATGTGGTGAAACCGATTGGGTGAAACCGATCTCTGAAACTAATAGGGTGAATCACATATATAAAACCTATTGGGTGAAACGGATCTGTGAAACTGATTCGGTGAAACCAATCTGTGAAACTGATTTGGTGAAATCGATCTTTGAGACTATTGGGTGAAATCGATTATCTGAAACTAATCTGTGAAACTGATTGGGTGAAACCGATATGTGAAACCGATTGGGTGAAACCGATCTGTCAAACCGATTGGGTGAAACTGATCTATGAAACCAATTGGGTTAGACCAATTTGTGAAACTGATTGGGTGACATCAATCTGTGAAACTAAATGAGTGAAAATAATATGTGAAACTGATCTGTGAAACTGATTGGGAGATACATATCTATAAAACCGATTGTGAGAAATAGATCGTTGATACCGATATATGAAACCGATTAGTGAAACCGTTCTGTGAAACTGATGGGTGAAACCGAACTGTGAAGCATATCAGTGAACTAATCATGGAAGCTATTCTATCAATCTGATCACTGAATCTATTCAATGAAGATGATCTGTGAAGCTGATATATGAAGCAGATTAGTGAAGTTGATCTATGAATGAGATCAGTGAAGGTGATCAGTGATGCTGATCAGTGAACCTGATCTGTGAAGCAGATCTGGGAAGCTGATCTGTGAATCTGTTCAATAATGTTGATCAATGAAGCTGATCGGTGAAGCTGATCTATGAGAGAGATGGGTGGAACTGATTGGTGAGTCTAGGACACCACCACACTTATAATTTTTAAATTTAATGGACCATGAGGGTATGGGCCATACATGTTTGTTTCTATATTTTTCATATTATAATTTTTCATGTTTTTTTCTAGAAAAAATATTATCCTTTTTTGATATCTCATTTTATTCCTATTTTTAAATTAGAGTATATCACGGAGTAAAAATTCCGGTTTGGGTATGTAATTCTTAATCATGTCACAGATATGCATCTAATGATAGATAAGTCAGCAGTTTTTTTCAATGAAATTATTATTTTTGTACCTACTATTATGTTCTTATATTTCATGTCATTGGTTGTTTTTTCATACTAATATGTGTCATTTTATCCCCTTAAATTATAATCACATATTCCAAGGATCAATATAACTATATATAAGCATGAAAAACCACTGACCCTCGGCATCGGTGGATCACGGTAGTTATGGAAGGATATTGAATGAACATTCATATGACATTATTTGGAGTATAATGGGTAGACTGCCAATTATTGAAAACCATGTTTCCGGCTAGATTTATCATTCATGAACCTTCTTCTGAAACTGTATTTAATTCCTGTTACCTTGGTGATGGAACATTATATAGTTTTATTTCCATGGTGACATAACAGTCTAGGGTTATATTTATTTGCTGAAAATGGATTATGGTGTTCATTCCATTTGAAATATATTTTTCTATGTTTCTATTTCAATGTTTCATCTACTTAAACTATCTATATGTTAATTTTCAATTTTTTTTTTGTTTAACATCATTTTAAATAATACAGTATTTACTGTTACTTATACATATTTCAGAACTATGACCATAATTGTAACTTCAACATTTTTATTATAAATATTTATTGATAACTTCTCAAATTATTAACGCATTTTAAAATTCTTATTTTATTTATCTTTTCATGCATATGCACGGGGGAGGAACTAGTTCTGTATAAAACATGTAAAACTAATACTTTTGGAAACCATTGAAATAATTTTAAAATAATCTTAAAAATTATTTTATAACAAATTTTATTCTATATTTCTTTTATAAAAAATTAATATAAAAATATAGGTATCGAATAAAACTAGTTGAAAAATTAATCATTAAATAATTATTATTTAAAATAATGTCCTTTAATCTGAGTATGAATATAAACCAATGTTTTACATCGAGATAAATGATAAAATAATATTAATTATTAATAAAATTAGTAATTTTTGTTCATGTTTATTTTTCCTTTTATTATTTATCTTACTTTTATGTACCCAATCAGTTAGTCTATTATGTTCAAATCGGGTGACTTGAGAGTATTCAATGGATATGTAAAAAATTGCGTGGGTGGTTTTATTATGGAGAAAGAGTACCTTATTCTATCATATCCATATTAATAATCATGAATCAATTATAAATTTTATCTAATATATATACTTTCAAAAAAATCATGATATACAATTATAAAAAATGAACTATGGTACAATCATGGATTTGGAGTGACGTACTTATGCATGAGAAATGATTTCATTTTGCAACTATTATTATGAAAAGATGGAATATTTTATTCTATTTTAGTAAATTATAATAATATAAATAATAAGTTTTTATTTATTTAACTAAACATATATTTATTATAAATTTGTTTTTGTGATGAAAAAATGAACACATCTCTTCATATAGCTGGTAGTCCAATAATATACATGATTGACATTATAATTATTTCAGTGTCAGAATTAAAATGATATATTATTTTTTATGAAGGATAAATATGTCTTACATGTCATAATTATTTCATGTATATGAAATTTATGCATTAAAATTTTCTGTAAATAAATTTCATGTGATTAAAAACAAAAAAATTAATCACATCACTTCAAGAGGAGGTAGCATGATGTACACCCAACTGATATTATCATATCCCCCCAACAGATATAAATAATGTACTTATATGTTATATAATAATCCCTGAATTATGGAAAAATAAAAAATGTAATATATATATATATAAATCATTATATCAATAAATGAGATGTGATTATAAAAATTGAATAACATAGGTCATCATAGTGGTCATCCTCTGTACACAAAAATTATGGTATCATTCCCAATTTGGGGATGTAGAGATGGGTATAGTTTATGAATTAATCATAATAGAATCATAGTGAATTGATATATAGATGTTATTATATCATATTATTTGAGGAATATATGATGAAGTGAATGATGAAAAAAAGAAAAACCCTCAGTTAATAACCCTTCTTCTTCTTTAGAAAACCACTCGAGGATTAAACAAAATGATTTCCTATATTTGATTTAAAAAAATGAATCTAGGATATGGAAAAATAAGTAATTATAATTTTTTTACACATGGTGTATACAAAAGGATATAAAGAGATGAATTTGATATGTGAATGGTTTTTGTTATATAATAGATGTTAGTGGAACACTTGAATATTTTGAAAAGAAAACAGTTTAACAACATTTTTCACATTCCAAATCAATAAAAAATATACCATTATTGTGCAGTTTTTGAGACAGGTTTTAAAATCTCCAATAAATATAACATAGAATTGTTTTTAGAAAATTAAAAATATTATCAATTTTATAAAACGCTTTTTAATACAATTTTAATTTAACAGTTATAATGTTTTTACTATTTTCAGTGTTCAATAATGCCATAATTTAATTTTACCATATAATAATAATATATATAATGTTTATATCAAATATGGAATAAATTATAAAAATTATATTTGATAAAATTTGGAGAATGTAATATAAAATTAAAACCCATAGATACAATTGAAAATAGGTTTCCATGAAATATATTTTTTATTTATAAATTATTTATGTTTAAAAGTGATAATTTATAACGTTTAAAACCTTAAATATTAATTTTAATAAAATATAATCTTTAAATATCATTTAAATAGTTCCCCAGTATGTCTATATTTGATTAATTAAAATTAATAAAAAAATATTTAATTTACCATTGATTTTAGAAAATATCACTTCTAAATAAAAAACTATACTTATACTGAAATACATATTTAATATATTAAAAAATAAATTATATGTAATAAATATAAATAAAAAAATATTTCTTATGTGAAATCATACTATAAATATAAAGACACATTTAATATAAATAATTATAGAAAAAATGATATTTTAACAAATTTTTTATTACCCCAAATTCAAGGAAAAAACAAAAAATTTCTAAAATTCATTGAATATAATAATAAATTATTTTTATATAATGACATAAAAAACTAAATTAATTTTCTCAAATTAAAATTCATTTTTTTAATTTATATATTTAAATAAAAACATATAAAAATGACTAACTAAATCTATTTTGTTTAGGATCGAAAATTACATTACATGT
Source organism: Viscum album (assembly GCA_963277665.1). Lineage (NCBI taxonomy): Eukaryota > Viridiplantae > Streptophyta > Magnoliopsida > Santalales > Viscaceae > Viscum > Viscum album. The sequence continues at coordinate 1,710,029,803 of OY728142.1, forward strand.
TTATAATGAATATAACTATCTAATTCAAAAATGATAAAAAACTTGAAAAAGACTTATTATATCATTACATGGGTTTGTACATCACCACTTTTAAATTTAATCATATCAATTTTATTCACTATTTAATAATGTTTGAATATCCTTCCATCGTACTATTTTCATATTCCCATTTGATGTCATCAATGATATGGTTTTCCCAGAAAACCACAACATGGTGGATCACCATATTTCATAAAACCTAATCTCTATGGAAAATATTATGAATATGGTATACCTCATAAAAAATATTCTGTTTCAATTTATCTACTTTAGAGATCAATGTGACTACCCCCACCTTCCAAACATAGCACATTGAGGGGGCAGAGATAATGACCACCTAGTCTAGCCTTGATTAGGTAACATCTACAAAACAAGCAGAGAGGGTATTAAAATCATATGAAAAAAAGGTACTTACACTCTAGAATAATGTATAATCTAAAGACAATATAAATTATCCAATAAAATCCAATACATAAAATAAAATGAAACCAAAACTATACAATAGAGAATTTACAAATAAAATAGATACTTATAAAATATCCCATGGTATGTAACCAAATGAATGATAATGCAGTGACACAACACCTATCCAATGTTCTAAGATAGTAATTTCTGGCATGTCCTACGTTATTCTCTTAGAAACATAAAAACCGGTATATATATATTGTGTGAGAGCACAAGTCTACTCTATATAAAAACATATATCTATCATTCACATGTTAATTAAGATTACTAATTAACCTATGAGAATATAGATGAGCCAAATACACACTTACATAAAATTAATCCATCCCATCTTCACCAAGGCATGATAAAAAAATAATTTAATCCATGTTTTACCATATATCATGAATTAAATTGATTAAGAATACCCAACATCAATTTTTTCCATTATATTCCAGTCTCGCAACCCAATAGAGTATCTCATGGGGCTACCATATCATATATATACAATAATTACACATAATAATTTTCACATCACATGAAACTCACATACACCGTGGTTTTTCTCCCTGCAACCATGACTACATCACATATCACCTACATAAACATAGGCCATCACATCACTACCAAATCTAAAACCATAGTATAAGGGTATCATGTATATGTTGGATATTAACATTATAACCTCCTCCCACCATAAAAACCCCATCAATAATCCTCCCCGTCGGCATGGTCATATTTAATCTATCACTAAAACACCTTGCCTTCCACCCCACAAGAAAAGTCACTTCTCAACCAAAAAAGCATGTTATCACATCCACAATTTAATTCCCCAATAGGCAATAAAACATCAAAACATTTGCAATACCTACCTCACTTGTGATGGAGAGTGGGAAATAATGGATACCCATACATTCACCATCCTCAATGAGGGTGGAAAAACCCCCCTTATATGACAATGTAAGTGGTGTTGCATAGTTCTCGATGTGGGTGGGGTGAATATATAATTAATGAAAAATATTAATATATAAATATATATTTCCAAAAACACAATACAAAAAAATGGGTTGTTAAAAACACTTTCACACCCACCACATTCCCAATTTCCCTTCCACCTCTAATTGAAAACCCACAAATTAACCACAAGCCACATTACAACAGAAACTAATATCCATTATCAAACATATTATTTTAATTATTTAGATATATCCATTTATTACCACACATCCCATCATCTATTTGTTTATATACCATTTCCATCACATTATCCAAAATAAACCCCAACCATTTCAATCATTATGAAAATTATTATTTATTCCATAACTACACATTAATATATCATAATGAAACCCCCACCTCACTTCTGAAATATAAAGTATCAAAAGTAACCACATTATTTCACGAAAATTCCTGAATAAAAAACCCATATCTAGACGTCATAATCCTATTCAAAATACACTATTTCCACCTCAAATGAAATTACAAGAAACTAGAATGCCAACCAAAAATCACAGCTAAAAAAACAGCCTATCTTCCACAAATTCACATCCAGCAAACCAATTTGTTTCCCCAAAATCATTTCCATCAAATAATCCTCCCCAAATACCCCAAATTATCATTAACCACATATAACTAATCCAAGAAACATGTACACTCATTACACCCCATTGAAATCCATTTTATATTAAAAAAAAGTCATTTTTTACATTGAGTTTATTTTTGGGGTATTAACACAAAATCCAAAATCTCAAGGAAATTTTATTATTTGAATGTTATGAGTGATGATAAAATTATTCTAATTTAGTTTCATGTTATAATAATCACTAAAAAATCATAATTCAAAACATATATAACTAATTCAACTATAGACCCCAATGATATTATTTTTATCGGGTCCCGAATATATAAAACCATGATATGAAATTAGGAAAAAAGCTATAAAAGTATGTGAATCAAACCCCATTACCAGAAAATATGAATTAAACCAATTAAATATCATTTGTAATCTATAAATAAATATAACCAATGGATAAATATGATAAAGCTCATCCAACATTATACACAATTATGAAAAACAAGGGATTCACTATATCAAATAATCTTTAAAACTCATTTTTCATCATAGGTTGAATATAAAACACCATAAAACCATCAATATTCCACATGAAAAAAATTCAAAGAACCATTGACTAATATATAGATGATGGGAATTAATTCCCACTAAATGAAAACCCAAACTCATGAAGAATATTCCTTATGATTCACTAAAATGAGAAATGGGAGAACTGGTTTTCCGGTTTGAGGAAAACCTAGAACATCCAAAACCAAAAAAACACAAAAAATGGGATATATATATGATGTGTAATCCACATAAACATCAATTAATTTTTGAATGATATGATCCACTAAAAAATAGGTTACCTTAAAGGATTTATCAATTGAATTTATTACATTCTATAGATCCACATTGATGATATGTACCGTTTTTTTGGGCAATCCCAAAGCCACATTAAATTCTGAAATCACTCATATATATAGTCAGTGAACCACCGTTACACATTGTGAAATGAACTAAAAATGTAAGTATTTTCTATAGTAACTTTGATACACACATAACCTCCACTGAAATCTCATGGATCATCTTCATAATAGTCGCAATTCCCATATTTGGAAATGTAATTATCTGGGACGGAACAAATGATAATATTTAATACCTATCAAACTATAATATCACTAGAGAATTACAAAACCAAAACCCAATGAGAAGGGTTTAGAACAAAAACCCCTTGGGATGCCTCTAGGGGATCCCATCAAACCTAAAATTCCAGAAATGGTCAAACTTTCTGATCAAAATAGACATAAAATATCTCACACAACCACATCCCCACATGCTCCATCATCAAAACCACTACACAACTATCTCAACCTCCATGTAGTGCAAAAAAATGACTACTATAACCGATGTAATACACCCTCTTAAACATTTTAATAATGTAATTCAATTATCTATGTAAAGATAGACTATGGGAGGTATTGAATCAATTGTATGGATTTGATCAAATAATAGATAGTTATTCTATATTATTAATTTGGTCCTCCCCATACAATTTGTAAGAAAAATATTTTAAATAATAGATAAATATAACAGAAAAAATATAATCTCATAAAACAAGATCCAAATATCTCATCACAATGGATAAATTATAGGTAAATATGAAAACATATCTAGCTGATGGGTACACAACTATGTCTCGTGTTCCCAAGAAAATTATTGAAGGACACCATGCATTAGAAAATGAACCAAATTAATCAGGTTTTTATGAATAACATTCTTTTAATTGTCATATATCTCTACACGCCCCTCTATGACCATCACATCATCCATGATATCCAAGTCCCCAAAATCAGTGTCATCAGATTCATTATTTTGTTACATGTGATGCTGAGAAGCATGGATGAGATAACGGATCTTCACATACCCTATTATTAATTCAAACCAACACATTGACTCACCAACCATCCCTAAAACATCACTGGGCTAAAAAAAAACCTTTGTGAAATCTTACTCCCCCTATTAAACCTCATCTACCCACATCGATATGATGCATTCAAAAACAAATAGTCCCAAACCTTACCGTGTAATATCAACCTCCTGCAACTGAAATAATATATCTATAGATCATTCACATATTTTATCGAATTTAGAATAAAATAAACCTTTTTAATCATTCTCTACACCACATGAATCCAATAACTATTGAATCCACAATATCTTGCCACCACAATGGATATGAATATGAAAACCAATACAAAACCTCAAATGGGGCCATGATAGTGGATGAGTGATAGATTTATTTTTATGAAAACATATACATGTTATTTTTATATTCCTATTATCCCCTGATGTCATGAACAATTATCATAATATATCTTGAAGCATCATGATAGTCCATTTTTCTACCCAACCATTTATGGGTGGAGAGATGTTCTGAGGCATATTTGATAGTCAAAATGATGATGAAATATCATCCATGTTCATGAGGTAAAATCAAATTTTCAATATTATAAAATTTATCTTCAAACTCTTTGAAAATAAATATCCACATCAAACTATATTTTTTCCAAAACACCCACTATACCCAAATCCTTTACTGCTATGTAGTGTACTGATTTCATCAATCCGTCCATGATTACACTAAAAATTGCAAATATATAATATTAGTATAACCATACAATTAATTCCAACAATATTTCAACCCAATTACACACATGGTTCATCAAAAGTATGTATGGGACCTACCAGAACATGATTATTTTCCCTTACCTACTGGAAAACCAATCAACTAACCCCAAAATCTGCAAGAACACATTTCATATAGGTCACCCAAAAACAACATCATCATGCCAAAGTATTGCTTGAAAACACATGGGTGTACCTCCAATGGTGATTTATTAAACTCATAAAGAATATTCACATGAATCACTATTGAAAGAAAAAAACATCCCACAGAATGACATCCAGTTCTGAACCCCTCCAACCATCAGTCTAGAGCACCACCTCTTCCTCTGAGTTTCTCCACTATGAATCCCCCAACTACTATATCATATAATACATCAACATATTTTAAATAATATATATATATACCATTATTAACCAATTCATATTATTGTTGGGATAACAACTACCCCACTGTTCCTTAGGAATCCCCAAAATGTTGAACAATCTCTTTCATTGACGTACTACTAATTATGTTTGACCCAAAAATATATATTCAAAACATTTGGGAGATCAAATAATGGAAATTCATAATAAAATACTGTAATATCATCTCTCAAAAGTTTATATCAAACTATTAAAATTTATACGTCAGTATGTTGTGATCCCTACTGACCATAAAGCAATCTGAAATGAGATAATTCCTCCGCAATTTTAGTTAATAAAACACCAATTTCAACTATTGATCATTTTTTGATTAGTTATGATAATTGGGATACAACTAAATTTACCCATAAAATATCACTTACCTCACCTCCATGTACACACATTCCAATACCAGACAGGAAGTGTCACAAAACTCCTCAAACATCACACACTCCTTAGGAATCTATTTCAAAAGAGCTCCGATCAAGTTCCCCTTCATGTAACTAAACACTAAATATAACTGATCAACCCTCACTGAATATGATTCCATCCTATTTAATTATATCAATATGAAAATAATTTGAGATAAAATTTTCACAAACCATTTATAATAATCCACAAGAATTGAGAAACTATTATCCTTGGAAACAATCTTCTATAGTATCGATGAAAAAACACGTGTACCATCGATTGTTCTAATTCTACAACCTAAAGAGAAAACACATTCTTGAGTTATTTCACCTCTATTTTGTAAAAAAATACCACTTGATGACTTCCCATGGATCTGGTTCTGTCATTGAAAATTTAAATAATGATCTAAGGTACTTGGAATGATCCTCTAATGAACTAGAGTTGAAAAATATATCATTGTTGAATATGATAAAAAAATTTCATGAACACAAAAAACATGGGGTTCATAATCCACATGAACATGGATGTTCTTTTTGTAACATAAAATGGATATACTACCAAATAGAATTGTCCCTATCTACATCAAAGGGCAGTCGAAAGAATATCGACATCCTTTGCCTTTAGGTGGTGATATTGATACTGGATATCCATCATACAAAAACAACTCACACTTTCCAGGTAGAAAAAAAGACTATTTATCATTATGAGAGTGGAATTATCTTTATAATCAATTAATCCAAACATTGGTAGTCTATACACCACTCATATACTACCGTCTTTTTTCTTAATGAACAACATTGTATCACCCCATGGTGATACACTCTGACCAATAAAACCATTCTGCATCCAATAATAATTCATAATCATTAACTCCTATAACTGAAAATGATCCATCAAATACGTATTCGTAAAAATCCAAGAAGATCCATGGGAAATGTATATCTCAATCTCAGCATCATGTCTAGGTTGTAGTGTCACATCTACAACAAAAAATACTTCTAGATTCTCACAAATGTCTCTAGGGATTTCGATATTCCAATTGTCCAACGACTCAATTTCTAAATTATCAACCAAGGAATAATGGGTTTTCAAAAAAGGATGGAAAACCTGGAACCCCTATTCACTAATGAAAACCAAACAATATACAACCACATTAGAGAAAAAAAACTCTCAAGAAGAAGATATAGATAAAATATTACATGTAATGTAATTATTTAATGCTGATGATAACATCATATATTTTCATCTATTACAAGAAATTACACCATCATGTATAATGTAGACAAATCATCTGTCTACATCCCTAGTAGACATCAACCGTGTTAGTACATCATTAAAATTCTGTAGTCAAAAATAATTTCACTAAAATCCTCTGTATGTCTAGTACCAAAAAATTGCATTGAGACGATGAAACAAAGTTGGGTGAAGATACTGAATCAAAAAAGTCATTAAAATGGTACTAAACAAAATCATCACACTCTAACGATATATATCCCCTATAATTCTACATCCTCCACTACATGAAACATAATCCAAAAAAAATATCTACAAAACTATTAATAAACTATCCTATTATTACTCATGTTTTGGTCCTTAAAAATAAGTATCATCCTGAGGTTGGCCTCTACCAGCTCCATATTCCCTTAGTGGTGTATAACCCTACCACCCATGATGTTGATGTAATGATTGTACTATGATAAATATAAATATCATTTTGATTTAATATAATATTTAATTATGTAATATTGGTATAAGAAATTGATTAAATATTTTATATTCAATTGGAAGTAGTATAAAATTATGCATTTTTACTATTGTGAATGTATACATTGAACAATGATCACAATATTATAATAAATATATTGTTTAAAAAAATACAACTAATTCGGACAAAGGATGATATGGCCTTATGTAGTAGGATCATATCAAATGAAGCCCATTTTTTGACCTTATAATGGAGGGAAAATATCTTGGATTTTCAATTTACTGTTCCCTAGAAGAAATACATCAAATTAAGAATACACAAAACCATATATAGGAGAGGTTCAAGATCGTCAAGATCAAGTCCCAATTCATGTACGTCAAAACACCCGAAGAAATTTTCAAGGTTATGTACCATAATATTTGATATTATTTGGGTGTAATAAGGTTATATGTATTATGACCTTATAAACTAGATTATGTACCTTGTTTTATATATTGTAAGGAATAAATTTTCCAAACATTATTGTTACTTTATGAATGATTTTTACTTTGTTACTATAAAAAATGAACACTATTTTTTGGTAATATTCAAATATTATCAAGGAATTTACTTTAATGAAGTAATATATTTTGGAAATAAATAATATTTTCATATTTTTTTATTAATTTTTATACTAAATATAAATCTTTATCTAAATTTTTTGAATTCAAACATACTTTTTAGATGGGTTCGAAAACTAGTATTGGAAAAGCACGCTAGTTCTCAATAAATATCGACTATAAGTGTGTGACTCACCTCTACATAAGAAATGGAATTATTTTAAATAGTTTATACATTTTGAAGATAAAAAATTTAAAACCTCATTTCATTGGATGAATCCATGGGAAAACCCCATGGTATGATTTTTGGTTTGTCTAACTATATTATATAGTCCAAAACCTATGTTTGTAAAATACTAATGAATTCCAAACACATTTCTTATAAAAACCATTGAATATCCCATTTATCATCACTAAAAAACCTTTGCAAGATGTAATTACTATTCCATACCCTCTCTAGAATCCTCTAAAAGATCCCCATGCTCTTAAGAATCCCATTTTCAAGCTTTTGGAGTCACACCATTATAGAAGTATGGTTTTCATTTCTTTTATTTATTAACGTATCTTTCTTACATTATGTATTTTGTTTAAATTTAATTGTGTTGGGATATGTTATTCTATCTGAACCTTATTGTCTATTTTGTTTACATATTATTAGATACCCTTTTTCATCCATAAACCTATTTTTTTAATTTTTATGTAACACTGTTATGCGGCCAAAATGTTATAGGAGATGGTCACTTTCTCCACAAAGTTAAATAATATTCATCATTTCATTCCATTTTTCTATTCCTAGGGATGGGGTTTTTTCCCATGCCCCATACTACCGATATGATGTTTAAATGATGATGGAAGCCTTTAACTCTCATTTATCTCTCATATAAACATTTATGTGCTCCCATTATGCTATGAAAATGTCACTATAGGTATCCATGGTAAAATTAATGTGTAGTTAATACCCATAACCAATTTATACTAATGTAATTTACTTGAAGAACATAATCTAGTTTTATTAGGAACATACATTTATGTATTCCACACTCTTGATCAGGGAAAGAAATATGATGAAAAGTTAATCAATGCTTGAGGATATAAGTGGAACACATAATCATGAAAATAATGTTTATGCTAGTGGTATACCCATATTATATAGAGCTCCAACACATTAGGTAATGTTTATTATCATGTTATGTAATGTTTTTATAGGGAGTGAACCTGGTTCATTTATGTTAATTTTCCCATCATGATGTCTTGGAAGTTATCTTGCACTAATATTTATGATGAAATGTTTTATAGTGTTTCAAGATTTACCATGTTATGATTATCATTCTATATCATGTCTTATTATTTGTGTTCCATTTATGCCCTATAGATATTCATATTGTCTAACCTATATTATATTCTTTATTATAGGATTTTTATTCACTTATAATTTATTTATAGTTCACCAATTTTGTTATTTATGCCCCTAGGTTATCCCATGTTGTTTTATGTTTGATGGAATATTATGATCATTCTAGGGAAGTATTAAATAATGTGTTGTATCCCATATTTTATTTTATTTATGTAATGTACCTAATTCCTAAATAAAATAGAATTTTTAATCATCTTGTTTTATTAATTGTAATGTTATGTGATGAATCTTGAATTAATTTTTAATAATGATTACAATTTTTATAGCTGATATGCTCTCACTGGAAACTAATTTTTAGGATAGAACTAAACCTATCTACCTCGACTAAATTGGGCCTATGTAATCACTAGAATGTAAGATGAAAACTTTGCCTAAATATCATACACATTGGAAAAAAACCAAAGGAATTAAATGGAAACCGATTTCCCAAGAAGTAAGAAAGGAAAACAATGGAGGTCCACACATAAATAATCATAATGTTGAAGGTTGTACCACCTGATACCTCCCCCTAATAACTTTACTCTTCAACGAACCATTCAATTTTACCTGTCATATTAAAATCATCACAATTTCATCTAGACCATCACCTCCACCTTATTATGAACTTCAATAAACAATAGAAGAACAAAAAAAAGTAATTACATATTAGATAGAACGATGGAGTGCCTCCAATACTTTATTTACATGATACACTTCATCTAAAAAAAGATCTAGAACAAAATAATGAATATAATTGAAAGACAATTGCATCTCTAACATAAAATTACTCCCCTGATGAAGAGAAATAAGTTCATTCCTCTTCACTTCATTCATTTTTGATGAATGTAACTCTTCCCATATCATCTTCTAGAAGTCACGCCACAAAACATCTTACAATAACCACTCTCCTATATATGGAATACAACATTTATGTACAACTCCCTACATCTGACTAAAAATTATTGAGACACTATATCCTACTAGGAACTAGATCAAACATAAAGATATCTCAAGCTACTTTAGACAAATCAGAATCTTCACATCTAAAATCCTTCCCTGGTATATCTGAAAATACTTCCAGTAAAAAGAAATAAATTCCCTCTTCTAAGAAACATCATGCTCTTCTGAATCAAACCTACAAATATCTACTAGAAAAACCTATTGTATATCAACAACTTAATACATATTAAGATGATTAATATTATCCTTAGATGAAATGTAAACATCAAATTCCTATGTATAGTATTATTGAATTTTATTTGGATTCATTTTAATTCACATTAGACCTTTTAATCAGACATATAAACCAAATTTTAAAAAAAAGAAAATTATTTAGTATGATGCATGTACCTTTAATAAATCTCAAAAGTACAAATAAGGTCCACCTTATATTTTCCTGAAATAAGCTCAGTGTCTATTAATTGGATTATGGGGTTCCATGAAATCCAATTTCATATCCATTATTACTAGAATATGTCATATAACAAGTTAGAGTAGTCGTAAATTGATACTAACAAAGGAAATTAATTCTATGACTAACCACAAACATCATCTTATATATCATCTAGATCATTTGATATCACTTTTTGAAGAACCCCCCCCCCCCCAAAATTGATTCCACACTATAGAGAGGGATATAATGACCCCTAGTTATCACCTATAGTAGCCCCCCGATTTAGAGCCTAGCACTGAGGGTATGAAAAAGAATGACATGGGAGGTATTAACCTCAATAATAAGATGAGAACATTATATAGAAAGATAAATTCCCTAAAAATATTAAACATTATAATAATATAAAAAAACCATACCACAATTCGTGTATAGATATAATTGATACAAATAAAGGACTCTAATGTAAATAAAAAAAAGCTAATGAAACGACACATAAACTATATAAGGGTTCGTGCTAGTAATTTATATCAATATCTACCTAATATTAATGTAATCCATGAATATTATATATATACATAGGATAATAATTTTAGTATACTAAATTAGAAATACAATTTCATTCAATAACATGTGAAAGAAGAATAATAATGCACATATTATAAAACATAATAACCAAAAACACCTAAACAGGTGAGTTATCTATCCCAATCTTATAAAGGAACACTCACAAAATAACTACCTCTATGTAATATATTATTACATTAATCACATATATAAGTGGTACCCCACCACTTTTCCATTGAAATTTATTTATCCAAATAAACATTTTTCATCCAATATCTCCCATATAATATATATAACATATTTATAATAATTATTAGTTACATCAGATCATACCTTTAGACACCTAGACTCAATGAATCACAAGAATGGATTTATCACACATCACCCATAGACACTAAGACCATCACATAACACTCAAATACATAATAAGAGTAATTGGATATCACTAACATGTTTGGAATCAACCTAATACACTCCTCCAACAATAAATGAACATCACCGTAATCCACCCCAAATGTGCGACCATATCACATGACAGACGAAAACACTGGGGCCACAACCCCAAATTCACAATTGCATCTCTATCGAACAAAAAAATAGTATCAAAACCACAATATAATGAAATAATAGTCATCTGGCCATCACAACCTCTATAATACCTCCCATTCTTAGAAGATGGATTTTGTAAGAAAGTATACCAAGACAACCATCCACCACAATAAATATTATTTAAAACACCCCCACATGACAATATGGGGTTTTCCGATAGTTCTCAATGTCAGTGGGGTGCATATAGAAATAATAAGTAATATAAAGTACATGAATAGAGAGACACACCCAATCCCATGATATCAGATAAAAACAAAACACCAACAAACCAAAACATCCACACATTCACTTCCACATCTAAATGCATAACACTAAACAAACCAAAAACCCTATCGTACAACAGAAAAATCACATTATTCAACACATTCATTTCATTATTTATCATCATAATCATTTATCCACACAACCCATAATTTATTTGTTAAATTATATTTTCCATCGTATTAATAGAACTAAATTATATCTTCATAAATAATTATAAAATTAATTATATATTCAATCACCACCAACAAATATAGTATAAGAATCCAACACCTCACTGCTCCGAAATCATGGGAAAAAAACAACACCTCACTTCCAAAAAATCATGTTAAAAAACCACATCCTCTACCTATAACTATGGCCAAAAAACCACATCACTGCTCCAAAAAGAAAAAAAACCGCCATACCACAACAAAACACCATTCCACAGAAAAATCATGTATTAAAAACCACCTCACCACCCCAAAATCATAAAAAGAAATCGATAATCCAAACATACACGAATGAAACTTCAACTGAAAATTTCCAACTCAACATCACAGTCACAATTCATATATCATTAGGTTGAATTTAAAATATTTATAAATGGAATTCTATGTAATTTTATAATATTTTTCATGTATTTTTTCCCAATAGCCATAATCCGTGGAAAACTATTTATTAAAAAAAATTAAATCGCTATCAAAATTACCAATTTTATGGTGATGTCACATCAATCACAACAAAATAATTTAATATATAACAAATATCTTATTGAAATAAATCCCCCATTAGCCAAATTTAAAGAAATGCATCAATTCATTACAATAAAAAATATCATAATAGTAACCACGATGAAGAAAACATCAAATAAAATCAATTAAACTTAAATTTAAATTTATAAACTTATTAATTAATGATTAATATTGCACAACCAGAACACATTGATAAAAAAGATAAAGCCCCTATTGTATGATACACAATAAAGATAAACAAGGGATTACATACCTCAAATATGATTTCCAAATCAATGTGAACCTCATGGAAAATAAATAATAAAAAAACCAAAACTATACAATGAGGAACCTCATATTAACAATATATCAATGATAGTAACCATGTAAATAATGTCATATTTTTTCACTGTCCTGGACACTTTTCTAATGACATACATTAAAAAAACATGACCATCTACATTGGAAACGTTCATACCTTTGGTTATACACATTGAATCTCAACCCTATTTTAGACATCCTAATATATTGTTAAATTATATGATCCTTATTATAAATTTACACTACCAAATCTAGTGACATAAACCTCCTGTCCCTTTCTTGATACAAAATAATAATTATTTGACACTACTTTTAATAAAATACCTCAATATTGTGTCATCTTTATATTGTAATGAACATTGTTGATATAATAATACCAGAAATGGAAATATGGTCATACTAACTTATTTTTAATCCATTGAACATGAAATAATAATATATTATATCGTATTAATATCGTTCTTAGACTAGCATTCCATTTTATGATGAAATGACCAACTAGAATTTATTTTACTAAATAAATATTTTGGAAGTCGTATCAAAAAATATTTTTGGAACCTTATATTTTGGGTACATATAGTATTGAGAGGAAATCAATGTTACCTGCATATTAACAATAGATATAGTAGAGAATGAAGATATAGATACACAATATATTGAACGGAAAGGAAATGTATAGGTATATTCGATTGATCTAAAATAACCCATATCACATTGTTTCCTTGAAAATTGTTCATAAATATTAAAATGAAATCCAATAATAATTATTTTAATTTCCATTTTAGTAGTAGAAATTAATAATTCATTCCATTCATAAAATTGCGTTCTACTTTAACCTAGTAAAAATTAAATCATTTCATGGAAGGGTTTATAATATATCATCTTATTCCTTCCCACCTGTAATACTCCAAATAATCATAGTACAACATATTCATTCTAGGATGAACATAAAAAAAGGAACATTGAGATTGACATCCTGAATCACCCCTTAATCAGGAATCAAAAGGAACACATCATATTCATCCAAATATGTCAACAAATTTTCATAACAATTAAGGTCATTAAAAATGATCTTTTTAATGGATTCTAACATTTAATTATAATTATGGTCATCCTTATAATATTTAATAATTATTTATAAAAACATTATATCACAAATACAAAAAACCAATTGTTTCTAAACATTCAAAAAATCTAGGTTAAAATTCTTAATATCATTAGCGAAAGGGTTATGTTTAAAACTCACCTGGTTATTGTATCATTATTTTATTAACTCAATGAATGAACCAATTTTTTAACATGTAATATATTAATGAATTATGAAACCATAATCCATGATCACATCCATCTATATTCATTTCTTCATGTTCAATTATTTCTCGGTGAAATTATGCATTAAAAATAATTATCATTATATATTTCAAACATTACGCTATAGATATGATGCCTATAATTTTTTATATTAACAACCATAAACACTAATTTTAAAAAAATTTAATGATGATTTAAGTCTTGATGATTATATTTAAATAATTATGATTTAATTTACTAATCATTATACATGGTGACAATACCATGTTCTGTTAAAGAAGAATTAATATAGAATATAAATAAATTATATATCGTGATGTGAAGTCCAAAATTGGAGTAGTAATTAATAAAAATTTTATTTACTAAAATAAATCATCAAATTATCTCATCTATATTAATTTAACCCCATTTTGAGTTAGCATAGTTTTTCATTTAGTTAACAGATAAATTTTCTCAACACACTCCTACAGTAACTTGCTAAACCAATAATTTTTTGCATCTATGTAGAATTTGTAGGTATTTTCAACACATTAATAACATTATTTCTACCATGGTCAATTGTTTTTACAAATATAAATACAATATGTACCCATATTGAAATATTTTTCATCCAAAACTCACAGTTACTATATTTTCAGTATAGTTTGTTTTCATAATAGAATTAGAAAACATTAATTTAGTTTATTTAATATTCCTCTTGACATATAAAATATATAAAAATGAAATTAGTTGGAATTTCACAAAAAAATTAACTCATGAAGAATATTATTCATATATTTTAACAATATTATTGGTGAATTATATAACAAAATGTAATAACTACAAATTCATAATGCCGATATGTAGTCTGAAATGTATCCTTCTGAATATTAGCCTCCTTTAATATCAGATGATTTTAACATGATATTATTTAAATATTATAAAAATATTTCTCTCCCTAGAGATGATAAAAAATTGAAATTGAAAAACATGTTGCATGATATTAATAATTATGATATTAAAGGCTATATAATATATCTACAATGCCATTGAACAATCTTTAATATAATGAAAAATATTATCTAACCACATGTGATGTTATATGGACAATTAATCCATTATATAGAAACAAATTTAATTTATAATCAAATTCTAAAATTTATATTTGATACATTCAATAAGGTTGTTTTGATATATTCTTTTTTTAAATAACTATGTAAATAATAAATTCTATTTTCCAATTAAAATGACCCATGGAAAATATTTTGGAATAACCTCCTTTAATTAATTTAATACTTGGAAATCACTAATTAATATAGTTTATTTTATTTATACAATATGAGATATTTATCATTCATTTCCATCCCTAATCAATTTATAATCTTCACGGTATGCTATCTAATTAATAAAATTCATGAATAATAATTCATTACCTATGAAATCTATCATATCATGATAAATATAATTCTAATACATACTGAAACTTTTATCAATAGACACTATGATATGTTTATAATGTGTTTTTAGAAACCCAATTACACATAAAAAAATTGGATTAATCCTATCAATCATGGTGGCTTTAATATTTCCACCCACATATTCACTAAAATGATCTATCAAAATTTTCTGAGGTAATATTCCACATATATATTATCTTTATTATAAATGATGGAAATTTAATATCTAGTTTTATAAATGATATTGGTATAATTAATATAAATTATTAACACAACATCTACCACATCAATAGATGGCCCTTCGTCAATTTAATTAGTTGGAGACTATTTTTCATTACCTTTATATATTTGGAACTGATGAATTACATCCATAATAACTAAAATTTAACACTTTTTAGCATAATTATTCAATAAATTGTAACAAAAAAATTTCACAAATTGATTTACATATGTTACCACATTCAATAATTGTCGATGATTCATTATATTACAATCAGAAGCTTTGTGACCAAATATATAAATTTGTTCAAAAATTCTATAATGTGCCAAAAAAATTGTTGGAATCTCTTTAAAACACTTATTAGTTGTTGAGAATGTTATTTTTTTACCAATGCATTTCATTAAAAACCCATCCCCATTTTCTTTCATCAAAATAAATTATTACATGTTTTTATGGAATACATAATAATCACCAAACTCTATATATGCATCCTTGTACAGTAAAAAAATATTTACTATTAAATTATTGAGAATTAAATTTTATTGGAATTATGTTTTAAACCATTAGTAAATCTGATTAATTTTAATATTATGATCTTATATATATTCCAGTACATACATGACCAATTTGAAATAATTTAATTAATATATTTCAATATAATGTTAACAATATAATATTAATACCCATAATGTTTTCTCCATATTGATTCAAACAACCATATAAAATCATGTTTGAAGGAATTGATTTTTAAATGTGTCTCATTACATTGAATATATCGCATCCCTCTCTTCTGTATTCTTAACAAAGACCACCACTTATCTACTTGAAATTCAAAATAATAAAATGTAAAGGACACATTTTTACATTCTGATTAATCCTAGAAATTAATCGTGTTCTAAAAATAATTTAATCATTCTTCAAATACAACTTGATTTATGTTTCCAAAAAAAATTTGGAGTAATATCTCCTTACATGATCTAAATTTATCATATTCCTTTTTAGAATAACTAATTACTTTCCATTATAGATTAATCCACAATATATAACACATTTCAACTGATCCATGTCTAAAAAAATATAAATAATATTTCACACTATGGAGAAAGAATATTATATATGATATTATCTACTCTTATGTTTGCCACTAAACCATACGTGTTTCCTCTATGTAAAAATATTAACAATAGACATAGTTTAAAAAAATACACATGCTATTATTCAAATTTAATATGATTTCAACATTACCATAAGGTAGAATAATAATAGGTAATTAACTTAACATTACCATAACAAATGTACTTATCTTACACTTGGTATGATAGAAACTATAAGGATATTTACTGTAATAATATACATAATAATGACTTTCTTATAGATCTTACATACTTATATTCCCAAATTATTTTTATCATTTTAACTTTAGAGGTTTTTGTACTTAATAAAACATAAAAATTAAATATATATGATTTTGAAACATTTTATGAATATCAATTTTTTCAAAAATAAAAAAAGTGATGTAAAATACGATCAATTATGATGATAAATCACCACAACATTCACTTTTACATATTATTTTCCATATACCAACCAAAAAACCTATAAATAAAATTTGAAAAATGTGGAATGTGTAAGAAATTATATTTTATTGACATTAAAAGAATAAATCCATTAGTCTAGTGAAAATTATTTTAAATCCAATAATTTTTTTCTGTATAAACAAAAATTTTCACAAAGATTGAAAATATTATTAGTTAAAAATAATAATAAACTCTCACTCCTATTAAAAAAATTAATTACTGCTAATTCTAGTGAATTGAATAGTTATATATCTTGCTTGGGAATTTATCATCATATAACCATTAAAAAACATACTAGAACCCATAAAAAGTTTGATTACCATATGAATTAATTATAATATAATAATATGGAAATCAAAATAATCACCAATTGTTTTGTAGTAATATTTGGGTGCACCCATTTTTATTTCATTATTTGGACCATCCAAAAGATATAATGGGGATAAACCCATCACAAACATTTCTCATGGATGTTATCAGAAATAAAAATTATACTTTTTACATGTACTCATAAAAACATTAAACAAATATTTTAAACCCACAAACAAAATTCATTAAAAGAAAACAAGTAACATTAATTTGAAAAACACCTATTCAATTTAAAAAAAACCAAAAATTGAATTAGGGATAATCATTTTAAAAATCATGAATCCACCTAGAAGAATAAAATCATAAAATAATGGTTATGGATGTGTGAAATTTAGTTTTGAATCTATATTTTAAAAAAGAACATTCCTATTGCACTTTTGTTAAAATATTTTGTATCAAACACTGAAAAGGTTACCTTTTCCATAAACAAATAAGATAAAATAAAACATAAAATATCCTTCATAAATCATTTATTTATACAATAACCTTCAATTTTTTAAAAATATATTTAAGGAATATAAGGAGTTTAAATATAAATGATTAATTTTTTAAATGAATGTACATTACATTAGGTCAGATTTTTCATGTCTGTAAATTATAATGAAGAAAAATAAAAATAGATAATAATAAAATTATAGAAGAAATTTAATTTAAATAAATTTTATTTAAATTTTATCTGTAACGATAATATAAATATATTATTATGTATTCATGTGAACTTTAGATGATTTTATGGTATTTAGAATACATGTCAAAATTAACATTTTTATTTTTTCTATAGTCGAATAGTTAATCATTAAATAATATATATAATAATTATAGTTATAAAATTAAAAAAATTATATATAGTATAAAAATTTCGTACCAATCATGAAATGTGGTTATGAAGTATGATTTTTTTATAATCATTGATATCATAGGTGATAAGTAAGCATGAGTTACATTTACAATTTTCAATAAATTAACTTATTTATATCACTTATGTGGACTGTTGATGAAGAAATAGTCACATCACATCAAGGAGGTGGTAGTCCACACGTATGCACGAACGCCATTTTTATTATATAGTGTAATAAATAAAATGATATATTGGAATTTCAGAATTAAAATAATTAAAAATATAATAATTTTTTAAATTATAAAACCCATATTTTTTAAATATATTTATATTACATTCCATTTAATAAGTTACTGAATAATTAATCATGTCACTTCACGAGGAAATAGATTTCCCAAAAGATGAGTGACATTATTATATCCCACATGGAATGTATTGTAAGAATATATATGATATCTAATAATTAAATAAGAATAATTATTTTAGTTATATCACACAGTCACATATATATATGTTTAAATTAAATTCAAAAATATATCATGTCATGGGAGGATTAGTTGAAACACTAAATACATCAGTATAGGTGGTGGTAGTCTACCATACAAAATAATTATGGTTTAAATTCCCATTTAATAGAATAAGAAATATATTTAGGTTATTAAATTAACATAATAAAATAAAATTATATTTTATATAATAGTTTTTTTAAATCATAATTAATTATAATTATTTGATAGAGGTGGAAAAATAAGTGAAATAAAAACAAACGGTTAATATTGATACCTCTTCTTTAGACAACTTCTTATGGTTTTCATCAAATTATTTATAGCATGGTTCAAAGAAAAAATTCTATGATGTTTTTGGGGATTCATGTAATTATTTTTGAAATTATTTTTGATCCCAAAGTGTTTCATGGTGAGAATATGGTAGGACTGTATGTGAGAACAGTAATTTTAATTATTAAAAATAGAAATGTATAATGATGTTTTAATCATGAAAAATAGAACCAATATGGGCCATAATTGAAAAAATTATTAGATAATATAGGAATATTTCTGACAAATAGAATTAATAAATGTTTTTATTTCATATAAAACATTATATTTTTTTTACCCTGATAAATTCATTTTTTAACTAAATCATGGTAATATATTTTTACGATATTTATTATTTATTATGAAAAAAATATAAGTTACACTTGTTATACTATATAAATAATGATGATAAAAATATTGAATAAATTAGTTAAAACTATATTAAATAATGTATCGTGAATTATAATAAAAATATTACTGACAGACAAAAGAGAAGAGTGTGGTTTCATGAAATTTTTTTCTAGAAAAAGAATGATTTCATTTGAAATATATAAATAGTAATAATCAGTATATCAATTTAAATTAATATTTATCGATATATAATATATAAATTTAAAATAATATATTCCTTATTAGGGTATGTTTTATTTAATTAAAATAGATATACTTTATGAATTTTAAATAAAATATCTAAAATACATATTTTTTTATAAATGTATTCTTCTATGAAAATCTGTTATAATGATGATTAAGAAGTATTTAAATGGATTAAAAATATAAAATTATAATCTCATTAAATTAAATAACATTCAAAACAAAATTTATAATTAAAGTACTTAATTTATTGAAATGGAATTCAATTTTTCAAAAATTGTTATTTTTCACTATTCAAGTGAAAATCAATATTTTCTTAAGCCCAAAAATTTCATAGAAATATATTTTTTATAATATATATTAAAATATGTAATTAATTTAATAAAATAAAAATTTTATATTTTAGAAATTAATATTTTGATGTTATCATTATAATATAATATTTAAAAAATCCTTTTGATTAAAAATTTATTATTATTATAATAATTAATAAAACTATCATGTTCTTAAATATTAATAAACATGAAAAATATTTATTCTCTCATTTCATAGACTTATAAACACACAATAATTCTATGCCATATTAATATTCACTTGGATTGATATTTTTACACTTATTTGATTAAGAAAATATTTCTAACCTCCCATACAAATTTTCATATGAAACCTTTGAAAATCCCAAAATAATATATCTTTCTTGATTCTAGAAATGTATAAGTGAGACAGATCCTCTAAACTCCATGATTTTGAACCTTGATTTCATTCCCAGTGTTGTAATTTATTGATCATTCATAATCAATAATTAGCTCTAATAATATTCTCTTATAAATGTTTCATCCCTAATATCTGAACATGTACTATTATTTGTTTTTAACAGTATATATCAGATATTCTCCATTAATATAATTTTTAAATATGTTTATTGAAAAACATACCACAAAAAACTAAAAATCATGGGTTGGGGAATGTTTCTCTTGATACTTAAATTTCTTTGAGGCATAATCTTTAACCATGCCAATTTTCATTAGAATACATCTCAATCTTTTATTCTATAAATTAGTATAGATTATCAACCCTCTTCTACTATATAGTAATTTAAAAATATGAGATCTGATTGGCCTTTCTATTTAACTAATTGAAATTTTATTCTTATTAATTATTCCAATGTTACATGGTCCCATATTGAGTATATATGGATAGTGTATTTGAAATAAAAGAGGAATTATTCACAAATAGTTAATAATATCTATCTTAACTAGGAAAACGTAAATAATTAGTATCCATGGTTACTATAAGTCAATATTTAATAGCTTATAACATTATAGATCAATATATATATATATATTATTTCATGAAATTATAAGACCCAAAATAGAAATCATTTTTGAAAAAAAAAACCATACCTTTAAAATTTTTATATTGTTTCCCCTACATTATGGTCATTAGTATGATTCTCATGAGATTATCATGATCATCCCCACTCATAGAATATATAATAATATCATCATTATTGAAATACAATAACTTAGAAAGGTATCCACTATAGACTGTATTCATTAAAATTATATATACATTAGGGGAATTATTAAGAATTAATGAAGTCACTATATACTCATAGTGTTGGAACCTTATACAATGTTTTTTCATAGTTATATCCTCAATATCAAACAATAGTTTATTATATTTAAGATGAATCTCAATCATTAAAAAATATAAATTTACATGTAGTTCATAAATCAAGTCATCAATATAGGGTAGATGATACTTTTCCTTGATCATGATTTTGTTCATATCTTGATAACCAATACAAAGTCGCATCGATTGATCAATCTTCTTTAATAACATATTATATTCACCTCATTATGAATCACAATTGTGAAAAATAATATATTAATATTCTATTTTAGTGGATTTTAAAATTCATTCAAACAAATATTTGGTATTAAATATTGATTCATTAAAATAGATGAATGAAAAGTATTTAGAATAGTAAAAATAATAATAATTAAGAGACCAATAAAAAATAAAATTAAAATATTTAGTAGAAGACAATGTAAATAATTATGATATACATAAAAATACAAAAACTGCCAAAATGTATAAGATTTCGAGTTTCTCCCCAATTTTTAGAGAAAAATAGACTTCTTTGATATGAATAAAGAACCAATGGGTCAACGATATTCCCATTTTAATTCTATTCTCATAATAAAACCCTTAATTGATAATGGTTTAATTTAGAATATGAATTTTTATTTCCCTTCATCAATTGTTAATTTATGATATATATAATGTTCCAAAAGTGCATTGATAAAATCAAATTGAATTCAACTATATTATAAATCAAAATAATTAAAATAATCATATACCAAAAAAGTTAACTCAGAGGGAAACAATATTGGTCTAACAAAATCTTCATTCCATTACGAGTTTTTACCACAAAACCAATACCTGACCATTTATTTGGTAATTCAATACAATTTTCATGTTCCAAAGATAATAAATTGTGGGTTCAAATGGAATAAAATATGGAAATAGAAATTATAGATTGGTTGATTTGTGTATTTTTAGAATGTTGTACCCATAACCCACTTTTACATTTGCAATCACTTGTAAATGATTGTAATTTATTTACCGCATTCATTTTATTCCTTTTCAAGAGAATTGATCTTTATTTCTTTAATAAACCCATGGTAATAGTTGGAATCTATAATTTCCATCTTAATTTATTTTACGAATTAGAGAACTAATTCAAATCTAATAAATTCTCATAGAGATAAAAACTTTTGAAGTCATTCATTTAATCCACATATGTATACTAAAATTTTTTGTTCATGGATTTTGATTAAAAAACATGAATACCAACCATACATTATAAAATGAACTTTAAAGGCTAATAGAATCATCATACATTTTATTGTTATTATATAATAATATCTTTATATTTTTACATACAATACGAGGGATGTAATTACTGAAAAATAACATATTAAAAACATAATATTCGATAGATTAGTTTTCATAATATTCATTAATATTATTAATATGGTTTCAATATTGATCGGGCTCATGATCCAGTGGATAAATATTAAGGACCACCCTATCGTGATTCAAGAACTGAAGAATATAAAATATATAATCAATGTTGTTGATCTATTCTTCATACAAATATTGTATCATAATACCCACTAAAATATGGTGGATGTTCTGTAATTATGGATTAAACAAAACCAAGTTCCCAACATTAATCATCTCAAATCTCATCATGATTAATGACTTGTGAATTTTATGTGTGAATAACACCAATAATTAGTATGTAGTTTTCAAAATTAATTATACACAAGTGTACAATTGTTTTATTTTCCATCACATTCATCTATATCACTATTCCCTCAGGTCATATCAATAAATCGAGAACAAATATAAAATTTTAAGAAAAACTAATCCTATCAGGAAATAATGTAGTCTAGAAAAATAATTTATTAGTTGTCTAAAACAAGTCCCCATTATTGGAAATAATGAAAAAATAGGTATATCATATGATATCCATGATTTTCAACTACTTAAACAACCAATAATTATTTATAATTTACATATTTGATAACGAAATGATGGTGTGTCATACAAGGTATGCATTAATTCAAATTTTTTAGTACCAAGTAATTCTCAAGTCAATAATGATAAACCATTTGAAGATTTTTTACACGTAGGTACATTTATACGAGATCCACATCCACATATGGTATTCATACATGGATGTGTTTATATTTTAACCATATTTTATATTCCTTATAAAAACATTATGATGTTATTCAATACATTTTATAATTCTATGTTTTCAGAAAAAAAATTCCCTCCCTAGTGTTCTGAGGTTAAATAAACAATCTTTGTTGATACCAACTATAAAAACACAATATTTTCATATATTTATATGAAAGTTTTTATGAATATTAAATATTTTTTAATAATATACTCTTTTGGAGAATATTTTTTTAATTTATTTGGATAATAGATTAATAATATTCTCATTTAATTAATGATATTAAATATCTACAACAAATATCTTCCACTATTGCGATCTTTATAATTATACCCTCATGATTACAACAATTCATAATCTAAGGAAAGGAAACATAAGAAATGGTAATATCATACAATTTGTAAGGGTAAATGTGGGATGAACTATTTTATGATAATATGAAATCATTATAATAGAATAATTGTATGAGATCATAATCATAACATACATATTTAATTACTGACCATTTGTTGATCATAAACAAGTGTCCTGGAATAAAGATGAATTTTTCCATTATATATGATTCATAAGAGTGTTAAATATTCAAATTTATGATCTATAAGACCATGAATTAAAATATTTTAAATAACATATGTATATATGCCATTTGATTCAGTAATTTTAATATCCATGACTATCAAACATAGTTGATCGTGCTTCATTACCATTTTCCAATTTTTAATCAATACCATCAACATGCATCACATTTTTAATCTATATCATTGACCTATTTAATATTGTTTATTAATACAGTTGAATTCATTCATAATATTATTTCCTGATATATAAATCATTACCATATTAATTAGATGAGGATATAGGTACCATGGGTCCATGGTTATATCATGATAATCGCTTATGTTTATAACATTATAAATTATAGAATGTTAATATCTTGTTTTAGATATGATATTGGTATAATTCATATAAATGTGTAACACAACTGTTACCAATTCATTAGATGTACCTTAATCAATATAATTAGTAGAAAATTATTTTTTGTTACCTTTATATATTTGGACTTGATGAATTGCATCCAAAGTTACTAAATTTTAACACTTGATAACATAATGATTCAAAACATTATAACAAAAAAAACTCACCAATTGATGGATATATTTTTCCCCATTCATTGATTATCGATGAATCATTATATTATAATCACAAGCATTGCGACCAGACATAGAAATTTTTTCAAACATTCTTTATTATTCCAAAAAATTCCTAGGAATATCTTTAAACCACGTATAGGTTTTTGAGAATGTTATTTTTTACATCTACATTTCATTTAAAAACTCATCCTCATTCCCTTCCTCCAAAATCAATTTTTACATGTTTCTATGTTATATATAAATATCACTAAACATTATTTATACCTCCTTAAGCATTGAAACAAATATATTAACTATTAAATAGTTGGGAATTCAATTTTATTCGAAATCATGTTTTCAACCATGCATAAATCTGATTAATTTTATAATTATGATCCAAGATATATTCTGGTACATACATGGCCAATTTGATATAATTTATTTATTATAATTCTATATAATATTTACAATTTAACATTAATACCAATAATTGTTTCTCCATATTGAGTCAATCAACCATAGGGAAACAAATTTTAATGAATAGATTCTTAAATGTGTACCATTACATATAATATATATTATCTCTCTCTTCAGTATTCATAACAAAGAACACTATTAATAGACATAAAATAAAAAATAATAAAATGAAATGGATAAATTTTTTCTTTATGATTACCCATGGAAATTAATCATCTTCTCCAAATTATTTAAACAGTCTTCAAATAGAACTGTATTTTTGTTTCAAATATTTTTTGGAGTGACATCTCATTGCATGCTCTATTTTCATCATGTTCCTCTTTCATAGAACTAAATAATCTCTATAATTGATAAAATATAAGTATATAACACATTACAGTTGATCCATTACTAAATAACATCTAAATAATACTTATTACTATTGGGGATGAATATTTTATAGGACATTATCCACTCATATGTTTACCATTAAACCATCCATGATTCCTCTATGTAATAATATAATTAATCTACATAGTTTAGAAAAATACACATGTTATTATTCATATTAAATATGATATCAAAATTACTATAGGGTAAAAATTATAGGTAATTCTATTAACATTATCATAACACCTGAAATTATCTAACACTTTTTCTAATAGATACAATAAGGATATTTACTTCAATGTTACATATACTAATGACTTTTTAGTAGAGTTCACATATTGATATATTCATATATATCTTTTATCATTTTATTTTTAGAGAGTTTTGTACTTAATAAAACATAAAAAACAATATATATATATAATGTTGAAACATATAATTATTATCAATTTTTTCATAAATAAAAAATGTATGGTAATACAAGATTAATTACGGTGATAAATCATCAGAACATTGACATTGACATATTGTTTTCCATATACCATCTATAAACCATTTAAATAACAATTTAACAATGTAAACTGATTAAATAATTCAATTTTATTTACATAACAAGTATAAATCCATTAGTCTAGTGAAAAATATTCAAAATCTGATAAAAAGTTTTTTTAAACATACATTTTTACAATGAATGTGAATTATCATTATTTATAAATAATATTAAATTTCCACACATATTCAAAAAAGAAATATTGACTATTAATTATAGTGAAAGGAACAATTATGTATATTACATGGGATTTCATCATCATATAACCATTAAATAAGACATACTATTACACAGAAAAATATTAATAACCACATGAATTAATGACAATATAATAAGATATAGATTATAATAATCACCCACTATATTAGAGTGATATCTAGATGAACCAATTATATTTTCATTATTAGGACCAACCGAAAAATATAATGGGGTAAAACTGTCAAAAAACATTCCCAGGGAAAATATTAATAACAAAAATTTATACTTTTGACTTGTACTCTTAAAATCCTTCAAACAATATTTTAAACCCACATGAAAAAATCTTTCAGAGAACACAATTAACATTTCTTTTAAAACCCCCCATTCAATTTGAAATCCCTGATAATTTGAAGTTGGGATAATCATTTTAAACATCATGAATTAACCTAGTGAAATATAATCATAAAATAATGATATTGGTTTTGAAATTTATTGTTTTTTATGTATATTTTAAAAAAGAACATTCCTAATTTACTTTTGTCAAAATATTATCTATAAAACATTGAAAAGGATTAATTTTGAAAAAAATAATATAAGATAAAATGAAACAAAAAATATCTTTTACAAATCATTTATATATACAAAAAACATCAAAAAATTTTTAGAAAATATATTCATGGAAGATTAGGAATTGAAAAATAAACCATTAATTTTTTAAAATGAATGTACCTTACCTTGAGTCAATTTTCTTATGTTTGTTCATTACAATGAAAAATAATAATAAAAAATTATAAAAAATTGTACAATAAATTTTATATAAATTAATTTTAATTTAATTTTATCTTTAACCATTATATACACAATTTTTATGCATTTATCTTCACTTTGGAATATTTTATGGTTTTTGGAATACATATCAAATTTAACATTTTTACGTTTCCTATAATAAAATTTTATATCATTAAACAATATATATAATAATAATAGTTATAAAATTATAAATATTATGTATAATTTAAAAAGTAAAACCAATAATGAAATGTGGTTATAAAATATTATTTTTATAATAATCATTGATATGGTAGGTCATAAGTCCGCATGAGTTGCATTTTATCTTCTCCATGATCATTATTGAAATAAGTTAAGTATTATATTATCTATTAATAGTTATATCCATTGGAAAATAAAATATTATTTCTATAAATTAACCTAAATAGATTATCTATTTGTTGTTTTGATGAAAAAATAGTCACATCACTTCAAGGAGGTGGTAGTCCACACATATTCACGAATGAAATTTTCATTATATAACTTCATAATGAAGATGATATATAATCAATTAATAATGATAAATTATTAAAAACATAAAAAAAATTTAAATTATAAAACAGATATCATTTAAATATATTTTTATTGATTTATATTTAATAATTTATGGAATAATGAATCACATCTCTTCACGAGGAAGTAGATTTCCCAAAATATGTTTGACATTATAATATTCCACGTGGAATGTATTATAAGAATATATATAAGATATAATAAAAAAAGAAAAACTATTTTAGTAATTTCACACACACACACATATATATAAACTAAATTCAAAATTATATAATGTCGTGGGTGGTTTTGTTGAAAGACTAAATACATCAGTTTGTCTGGTGGTAGTCCACCATACAAATAAATGGTTTAATTTATCATTTAAGGGAACATGAAATAAACTTTGGTTATAAAATATACATAATTAAATAAAGGTATACTTTATATAATAGTTTTTTAAATTAATCATTATTAATAATTATTTGATAGTAGTGGAAAATTAAGTAAAATATAAACTAATGGTTAATATTGTTACCTCTTCTTCAGACAACCTCTTATAGTTTTTACCAAATTATTTGTATTATGGTTCTTTGATACAAAAAATAAATCTATGATGTTTTTGTGGTTTCATGTAGTTATTTTGGTAATTATTTCTTATCCCAAAGGGTTTCATGGTGTGAATATTAGAAGGCTGTTGGTAAGTGTTACAAATTTATTTTTTGAAAATAGAATGGTATAATGATTTTTAACATGAAAAATAATTTAAATAGCGGACATTATTGAAATATTTAGTAGATAAGGTATGAAAATTTCCATGAAATATAATTAATAAGTGTCTTTTTCATATAAAACATTAACTTTTTAATTTTACCGCTATAAATTCAATTTTTAACATAACCATTGTAAACTATTTTTAGGATTTTCACTATTCATAAAGGCCAAAATATAAATTATGCTTATTTTTTATATAAATAATTCTAATAACAAATATGGAATAAATTAGTAAAAACTAATTCAATAATGTCTCCTAAAATATTTTAAAATTAATGCATATAGACAAAATAGAAAAGTGTGGTTTTATGAAATTTATTTTCTAGAAAAAAATGATTTCTTTTGAAATAAATAAATTGTAATAATCATTATATTAGTTTATATTAATAATTTTTAATATATAATATATAAATTTTAAATAAATTATTCCTCATTAGGTTATGTCTTATTAAATTAAAATAGATATACATTATGCATTTTAAAACAGTTTTCAGAAATACAAGTATTTCAAAACAATTATACTTGTAGAAAAATAAAATAAAATGATGATTAAAAAGCAATGAAGTAAATTAAAAATAATAAAATATAATTTCACTACATTAAATAACATTAAAAACAAAATTTACATTTATAGTACTTAATTTATAGAAATGGAATTATGTTTATGAAAAATCAGTATTTTTCACTGTTCTCTATAAATCAGTATTTTCCCAAGCCCCCAAAAATAAAACTAAATTATTTTATATAATATATATTCAAAAATGATATTAATTTATTAAATAAAAAATCTATATTTTAAAAATTAATATTTTGATGTTAAAATTATAATATAATATTTAGAAAACTATTTCTGTCTAGATTAAAAATTTATTAAAATTTTAATAATAAATAAAAAAATCATTTTCATTAATATTAATAAACCAGAAAAATATGTATTATCTCATTTAATAGTCTTATTAAAAATAATAATTCTCTATCTTATTAATTTTCACTTGGATTGAAAGTTTTACACATATATGAGGAATGAAAATATTTCTATGATTCCACTCAGACTCCATATGCATCCATTGAAAATTCAAAAATACAATATATTTTCTGATTCTTGGCATGATTAAGTGAGACTAATCCTTTTAAATCTAAGATTATTCATTCTTGATATCTTTCCCAATTTTGTAATGTACTGATAATTTATAATCAATAATGATCTCTAATCATATTCTCTTATTCATGTTTGAGTCTTTATATATGAATATGTACTATTATTTTTTTCTAATTGTATATATAAGATATTCTCCCTTAACATAATTCTATATATGTTTATAAAAAATCATACCACAACTAACAAAAAATCATGAGTTGGGAAATATTTCTCATGATCCTTCAATTTTTTTGACACATAATCAAAAACCATTCCATTTTTCATCAAAACATATCTCAATCCCTTATTCTATGAATTACTATAGATTTTAAACCCACCTCTCATATTTGGTAATTTACAAATATGTGATCTGATTGGCCTTTCTCATAAATTTCATGAAATTTTATTCCTATTAATTAATCCAATGTTACATGGCCCCTTGTTGCGTATTATTTGATAGTGTATTTGAAATCCATGGGAAATTATTCACAAATAGTTGATAACATCTATCGTTACCATGAAAACAACAATATTTAGTTACCTTGGTTACTCTAGGAAAATTTTTAATAGCCTATAACTTTTATGGATTTATATATATATATATATATATAATTTCATGGAATTATATGACCCAACATTGATACCATTTTTTATAAAAAAAATTATTTATAAATTTTTCATATTGTTTACCCTACATTATGGTCATTAGAATAATTCTCATGAGATTATCAGGATCTCCCTAACTCCTGGAATATATAAGAAAATCATCATTATTGAAATCCAACAAATAATATAGGTATCCACTAGAGAAAACATTCTTTAAATTTATATATATTGTGGGGGAATTATTAAGATTGAATTAAATCAATATATACTCGTATTATTGGCACTTTATACACTGATTTTTCGTAGTTATATCCTCAATACCAAAACATAGTTTAATATATTAATGATGAATAAAAATCGTTAGAATATATTTATTTCAATATAGTTGATAAATAAAGTAACCAATACATGGTAGATGATACTTTTCCATGACCATGATCTCGTTCATCTCCTAATAATCAATACAATGTCGCATTTATTTATAGATCCTCTTCAATAATAGATTAGAGACACAACATTGTGAATCAGAATTGTGAAAAAAATAATTTATCAAT
This sequence comes from Viscum album, assembly GCA_963277665.1. Classification (NCBI taxonomy): domain Eukaryota; kingdom Viridiplantae; phylum Streptophyta; class Magnoliopsida; order Santalales; family Viscaceae; genus Viscum; species Viscum album. Next base: position 1,710,060,927 of record OY728142.1, read on the forward strand.
ATTATCTTGTATTTGTTTTCATAATTCCATCAAACAAATTAGGGGTATTCTATATGGATTCATTGAAATATAAAGAATTATTGGAATTATTTTTAATTTTCGCACAATAAAAATATTTAGTGGAAGATAATGTAATTAATTAAGAGAGGCATAAAAAACACAGAAACAATATGATTGTATATTATTTTGAGTTTATCCCCAATCATAATAGACAAATAGACTTCTTTTGGGTCGAAGATATTTCCATTATAATTCTATGTTCATCATCAAACCATTAATTGATAATGGTTTCATTTAGTATATGAAATTTGATTTCCCTTCCTCAACAGTTAATTTACAATATATATAAAGATCCCCAAATCCATTGATAAAATCACATTTTATTCAAAAATATTATGAATCAAATGAATTAAAAGAATCATGCTCCAAAATAATTTAATTAGAGTGGAACAACATAGGTCTATTGAAATCATCATTACATTATGTGTTTTTACTACAAAATCAACATGTGACCATTGAGTTGTTAATTCAATACCCCTTTCCTGTTTCTAAGATAAAAAATTGTGGGTAAAAATTAAAAATAATATGGAAATAGATATTATATATTGTATTGTATGTGTATTTTTCACAATTTCATTCTCATAACCTACTTTTACTATTTAAATCACATAAAAATGATAATAAATAATTTAGCCCATGCTATTTATTGTTTTTATGAGAATCGATCATTATTTTCTTATTAAAAACATTGTAAACTTTGGAATCTATAATGTCTTTATTAACCTAATGATCAAATTAGATAACATGGTCAAATATACTAAAGTCTCATATAAATAATAACTTTTTAAGTGAATTGCTTAATCCACATATGCATACTAAATTTTTTTCACATGTATAATGATTAAACAGGATGAATACCAACCAAGAACTGTAAAATTAATCTCATATAAGATAATAGAATCATCATACTTTTTATTATGATTATGGGATAATATCATCGTATTTTTACACATAAATTGTTGGATTTAATTACTAAAAAATAACATATTAATATCATAAAATTCCATTGATTTGTTTTCATAATATCACCTCATAATATTAATAAGGTTTCACTATTGATCAGACTCATGATCTATCTAATAAATAACTCGAAACACCCTATCATTCTTTGAGAACTAGATAATAGAAAATATATACACATTGTTGTTGTCCCATTCCACAAATATATATTGTATCCTAATACACACTAAAATATTGTGAATGTTTTTTCATTATGTATTAAACAAAACCTTGTTCCCACCATTAATCATTTGTAATCTCATCATGATTCATGACTAAATAATTTTATGTTCGAATAACACCAATGTTCGGTATCTAGTATTCAAAATCAATTTTTCACAGGTGTAACACTGTTTTATTTTGTATCACATTCATCATTATCACTATTCCATAATGTCATATCAATAAACTGAGGCCAAATATCAAATTGTGAGAAACACTAATCCAGTCAAGAAAACACATAGTCAAGATGAATAATTTATAGGTTGTCAAAATCAAGACTCGTTTAATTAAATTAATGACAGAATAAGTATAAAATATGATATCCATGATTTTCTTCTATTAAAATTATTAATAATTTTGTATAATGAAAATACGAGTTAACAAAATCATAAACACATGTTGTGTCATAGGAGGTATCCATTAATTAATATTTATGTGTACCATGTAATTTTTAAGTCATGAATTATTAACCATTTTTAGATTTATTACAAGTAGGTACACCTATTCTAGATCCACATCCACTTGTGATCTTCATAAATGGATCTGTTGATATGTTAACCATATAGTATCTTCCTTATTAAAAAATAATGATGTTATTATATACTTATGCTCATCCTATGTTTTAAAAATAATATTTTCTCATCATGATGTTGTTGTTTTATATAGAGAATTTTCTATGATACTAACTATAAAAACACAATATTTTCATATATTAATATGAAATATTTCTATTTGAATATTAAATATATTTTAGAAATATACTCTTGAGAAGAATAATTGTTTAATTTATTTGGAGAATTGATATATAATCACCACAATTGATTAATGATATTAAATATATACAATAAATATCTTCCACTTTTGTGATATTTATAATTATACCCTCCTGAATAACACAATTCATAATCTAGGGAAAAGAATCATTAGAAATGAAAATATTATACAATCTATAATTGTAAACATTGATTGTACTATTCTATTGTAATATGAATTCATAGGTATAGAATAAATGGATGATATCATAATCCTAACATACAAAATTAATTATTAACCATTCATTGATCATAAAAAAGAGTCCTGAAATAAAGACGAATTGTTCCATTATAAATAATATATAAGAGTACTAAATATTCATAATTTTTGATCCATAAGATCTTGGCATAAAATATTTGAAATAATATATTTATATAAGCCATTTCATTATCCAATTTTATCATCCATGATTATCAAACATAGTGGATCTTTCCTCATTACCGTTTTCAAATTATGAATCATGATAATCGGCATGGATCATATTGTTAATCAAGACCATTGACCTTTTTAATATTGTTTATCAATCCCATTTCCTTGTTTCCTATTATTATATCCTCAAATATATGTCTTTAACATATTTATTGTATGATTATATAGGTCACATGCATCCAAGTTTGTAACATGACTGTCATCCATTATTATAACATTATAACTATCTTTGATTTTGACACAATGAGCATCATATAATGAAAAACATACATTAATGATACATCAAAAAAATAATAATATCCTAGACCATTAAAATTATAGGATATCATAAGAAATACATCATAACATAACCAATATAATGGAAGCTGGTCTCATAATCATCTCATTCATTCATCATAACATAACCCATGGAAATGTAATGATTTTTATAAATAAAACATCACCATTATAATAATGCATTCATAAAAATTAATAATGTCTAAAAAATAATATCATAACCATTTTAAATAATAGGTAAAATTTCATTAGATATGTAATATTATTTTTAAAGATCATATCGAACATATTTAGTTAAAATTATCCATTCTACTTTTTATATAACATTTTAAATTTTATATTTTAAAAAACAAATTCAATATCATCTTCATATAAAATATAATTTGAGTCACATAATATTTTTTTGAATCATTGAAAAATATTTACTGAATGAAATTACATTCATGTAATAATGTTTTTTAAAAATATTCATTTTAGATTTTGATAAAAAATAGTAGGACTTATTTATAAAATGAAATTAATTTTCTTTTCTAACCTGTTTTCATAAATAAAAATGGGAAACAATTTCCTTCAAAAATATTTTTACTCTATAGAAATCAATAATTAAAATATTTTTGTAAATAATTCTTATGTATGATATAATATTTTCAATTGACATGTTAATGAATACAATGTTTCATAGATCAATATTCAGGTATCATGAAAATGGCAAGATATTTAAGTTAATGGAAAAAATTAATTTTATTGTAATACCTATCGTATATGAAAATTAATTATTTTATTGATAGGTTGGTCATAAGATATCATCATTGGAACCATATCATAAACACTCATACTAAATAATGATACATTTAAATTCATGATTTACCAGTTTGGTATATTTTGAATAGTAATAACCATGAAAGAGATAATATTTTATTAATATTTATATAGAATATTTGTCATGATAGATATAATAATAAACCTTAATGGTCTTTATGTTCATAAAATAATTGAATCATGTTATATATAAGGCATGTATCACACAAAAAACGTGAGATGAATATCCATTCGCCTATGTAGAGACTTCCTTCTTACACATTTGAATATCCCATATTATAAATATATTTTTTCTGTTAATATATTTAATTTCCATACACTTATTTACTATTCCCTTCAAGATTTACTTATTACCTTTTATTATGAATTTATAAAAAATTCAATTTTAAAATCATGTTTTAGGTAATAACTACTCTGTTTTTGTGTTATGCTTAATTTTTTTAATTTTTTTCCTTTTAAATTCACCATTTTTCAATAATATTTAATGATTATACCTTGAGTTCAATATCATATATATTATTTATATATATATATATACATATATATATATTAATCCAATTATGTTATATATAAAAAATTAATTACATTATTCATAGATACATTACGATGTACATTAACATGAATGCAATTTCAATTTTTGTGAAGGATTAATAAAAATAAAAGCTAAATAATATATTATACCAACTAATACATTTTTATGTCATATATATAACGTATTTTTATTAAATAATTCTTTGTTATCTTCATGTAAATCATATTTGATGAATGTAACACATCTATTTCTGACCCGATTGTCCGTAGTACACATCTGCTACACTATTTTATTATCAAAAAAAGGATAGTAAGAAAGAATATGAGATATTATAATTCCTAAAGTATATTAATCACATATGTATTATATAAATATATTAAATATATTATTGATTGTTTCATTTCCCTCATGATTGAATTTGAAAAAGATGTATATAACATCATTAAGATAATAACATATCAATAAAATGTAGATACTACTGATTTTATATAATCTATCTTTCTTGAAAATACTTCTTAGGAGTGGCCTTTTCGAACCCTCCACACCCACGAACCCTTCACCCCACTAACAGATCATCCGCAGAAGCCTCAGCTGGGAAGGAGTCAATGACAGCCGAGATGAAAGAGCGTCCCATGAGGTTACACCTCGATCAGTGATTGTTCGTCACAAAAATGCATTAGATAGGTGAATCACACCTTTTTCCCCACCTGGTGAGACATCGGGTGACCCGGAAAGGCGATAGGTACATGGGAGGTGTAAATTCGCCTAAGATCATCACCCATGAATTGAACCCCAGACCTCACCGATCACCTTTGAAATTGAACTCGACCACCCACCACTATCCCACCACCGAAGTGGAACTAATGATATTATATATGATTTTTCGAGGAATAATTTAATGAAATAATATAGTAAATAAAATAGAAAAAATTTTAAATAATGTAATATAAACATTAGAGAACTTCAATATATATTTAACTAAATCCTTCAAAGGAGTTATTTAAAAAAATTAGGAATATATAATTAATTAATGGATTTAATGAATAATATTCTTTTAGATATTTGACTATCCATAGGTTTTTGGAAATGTGATGTCGTATGGTTATGGGATATCATTTTAGTTGTATGGGAGAGGATTGAAATTGAATTTTTAAAAGAAAAATTGTATCCACTAATTCAGATTAAAAAAATATCTAAAATAGATAATTATCCGGGCTTATATAAGATATAAATGAAATATATCCAGGTAATGGGATTTGGAAACATTTGTATATTCTTTTATCAAATATCTTTTTTGTTGAACAATTGGTAAACCCCTTTTTTCATTCACAACTATTATTAATTGTTACTTCCATAATTGATTTTGATTAATAATTATGCTGTATTTATAATATATTGTTAATTATTACATTTTAAGGTATTTAATCCATGTTTCCTTATTCGTTTTGTAGAATTGTAAAATTTTAATTTAAAAGTAATCTTGTATACGTGATGATAAATCTGTTATCCAATGATAAAAATTTCATAAGTGTAAAAATATGTTACTTAAAAAAAATAAATTGATTCAAATGAACTAAATTTAGTATATATAAATTTTAATTAAACAAATATAATATTAAAAATGATCTAAATATTAATGAGATCATGTTAATTCTTTATTTTAATGGATAATTTATAATAATAATCATTATTTGTAAGTATTAATCAAAAAAATATTATATTACATAAATCCCTATAATTAATGGAAACTAAATATTGACATGTAGATTTAAAAATTGAATTTTATTTTTTTAACTATATTTGTTAAAATTTATTAAGAATGTTTTTTTTATTTCTTCATCAATATAAATAATAACAGTTTTTGAAAATAGCATTTTCAAAACATATAAATGAATTACAAAAAAATTGTTTTATTTTATAAATTTGTTACAATTATATGAAACCATAATATATAAAATTTATAAGGTGTTTATTACTATAAAAATCATCATGATTAATAGATATGTTATAATTTTATGGTTTAAACAATAATAATATTAAAATAAAAATGTTTGATAAAATATTATGTTTTTTATAACAGAATCTAACAAAAAATAAAATTTATATTACAAAATTTATGAAAAATCAATGTTTTACAAGGATCATACAATATAAATCACCTCTATAATTGTGGAATTTTAGGTAAACCCACCATTCAATTCTTCATGAAAATCCCATTTGATTGAAGTAATAGTAACTAAACATTATAATATCTTAGAGAGTCTTTATCAAGGTTAATATCCTTTTTAATCACCATTAGGTTAAATTTAATATTTTACTTTTTTATTTTATTCATTAATCATAATAGCTATAATGTGATTTTAACAACATATGTTCTTGTGGTACACATTATTGTGCTCCACATTATTCCTCACAAACTGTAAACCTGTTTTACATCCAAACATTTAAATTTTCAATAGAGGCTCTACATTGGTATTACTTATTAGTTTAGGTTGTAATTTTTAATGGGAATTACTTAAATGTGTTGTTAATGATTCACTATATATATAAATTTTTATAAAAATTAATTATTATTTCTTGAAATGTATACAATATGTTGGCATAATATTTTTGGTTATATGGGTGAATTGATTTCACTTGCACATTTTCACTTCAAGGTTTCAAGACATATAGCCATGATGTGTCTCAATTATCCTCTATAATATAACTTAATATCTAATCTCATAAAATAGTATTTAAATATATACATCTAATTTAGATCTATTTAAATACATGATTCAATATATAATCACCCTCTTTGTTCACTTATTAATTCATCCATAGTAAAAATCTAGATCATCTATTTTTCCAATGAATTTTTTATGTCAAATAAATGAACATTAATCAAATATTGTTATTTTATTAAAAAGTGGACATAAAATTAATTCTATTATATAATTAATTTCTTATTTTTAACATATCATATAGAAATATAATTATCTGGATACTGAATTCCTTCAAACATTTCATTATGGTTCTATTTTGGCTGATTTCATATACAGGTTCGTCATTTATGTCACATTCTTCTTCCATATTAGTAGCCATCTACAGTATGTCTACATTCAATTAACAAAATTATTATATTATTCATAATGTGATATATAAAAATGAATTTAATAATTATATAGTATACCAATTTAATGATATCCAATTCATCCATCATTACATGAATCGATTAAATATTTTGTTTGGTTTTCCACACACATTTTATCCAAAATGAAGACTATATGTCATTACCACATAATCTGTGGATTCTAAAATTTATTCCTCGCCAATTATGAAATATAAATTCTAAATTTTTCAAATCATATGAAAATTAATTATAATATACTTTTATATTATGATGTTAATTCCATATACATTATTGAGTGTTTAATTCTCTAGACTCATTTTCTTGTTATTCTTAATTTTAATAATATATTTTATAACAAATTATTCTACAATTTTGATTAATGTTTTCTAATATTAATATATTTTGTAACATTATCATGAATAAATTATCACAAAAAACGTTTCTACTATACTATTTCTATAATAATATTACAATTTCAACAATATATCATTTCAACTACCAAAATATAAAAAATTTATAATTTATTTTATAATGATCATGTGATGTAATTTCCTAACAATAAATTTCCAATTCATTTATAATTCAATGTAAAATAAAAAACTCAAAAAATATTCTCTATAAACTCTATTTTATATGATAATAAGAATATTGAAATAACATTATAAAATCCAAAAATTTGTGTCGTGATAAAGAAGTGTGGCTTCATCATAGATTCTCTAATTCAATAAATCCAGAATAATCATATGAGGTTAAAGACAAATTCTAATCATCACATTGATACCACATTTTGTAATATGATTTAACATGAGAGAGGGTATTAATTATATTAGACAATAATTTTTTCCATAATCTATTAAGATTTATTTATGATCATTTTCTTGTGTAGTAATGAACTACGATGAACTTTTCCCTCTTAAAGGAACATTTAGTGAAGAAAAAAATAATACATTAGAATATAAGGACTGGATATTATAAATAGATGATATCTAGTTTACCACTATAGACTATTCCATTCACTATACACATGATAATATTACACTATATCATAGTATACAATTATTAATTTGGTATCTGGATACAATGTTTCATCAATAAGCTATCCATTTATATCTATTTTCCCTAACATGATTCAAGGTCAGATCACTCATCGGAGAAAATGAACCCCCCTTATTCTCTAAAACTCACTTATTTTAATTATCTCAATCATTTAATTGAAATTTATGATTCAACAACATATTTTTTTAGATATTAGATCTCTAATTACTATGTGATTTCTCGTGAATTTTTTTTATGAATTCCAAAAAACAAATTTACAAATTTTTGTTCCAATATCATTCCAATATAATACATGAGAAAAAAACACTCAACGATTATTTTGAGTCTTCTATAATATATATACACAAACACCACTATATCATTAGGATGATAATTTCATTTTGAGTTTAATATTTTTATTTCCTCCAATTCTTATACCATATGTGGCACCTGGATTCTTGATTTTCATATTTAATCCATGATAATATAATTCAATAGTTGATAATAATAACATCCACAAATACATTATTGGGATAATATAGATTAATGTCATCCTAATGTGATGAAAATTCATGGTACACTATTCACCACATTCTCACCTTGAGGAAAATATACTCTCCATTGCCAATAGAACCCATCATTTTAGGTACATGTGTTCCCCATGTAATAGACTTATGGAAAACATGTTGCACATGTTTGATAACATACTATTTGTAGCATCCCAAGTAAATATAGAATAATACCTTTTTATATTTATTAATATTTTTTAATTAAATATTAATTCTACTTTAAATAGGACATTATGTTCGATGGCTTACCAAATTTGCAACAATGAGTTTCATTGAAATCTTAACTTACACACTAATAATATAATATTATAATATTAAATGGTTGTTAGCTCCTAGAAACTGTATTAGAGGGAATGAATATAAATAAATAAAATATTATTATTCATGTTTGTTAAATTTTTTTACATTTATCATGTAAAAGTTCGTGTCTTAAAATATTAATGAATCTAATTTAAATCATAAATACTCTAATATTCAGCAAAAGGTCGATGTACCACCTTTTGATGGAGAACCTCTTTAAATCCAGTTTTGGTAATTTATATATGTTCTATTTTTCAAAATAAAACAATTCTTTAGATTTAGGACATCATTATAATCTTTGGGCAAATTTTTGGTATTTTTCTGATAAAGTTCATTTTTTAATGAATAGTTAAAAATATTGTAATTTAATTAAATATGGCATTTTAATAGAATTTATCTATATGTTTAGATTAAAATTTTAATTGGTCTTAAAGTTTAATTAGAATATATTTTACCCATTTAATCCAATGTTGGTCATTGGAATTAATTTCACATTGAAATTGGATCTAAACAAGTGTTAATATTCTGGTGGTTATTGTTTTTTAAAACATGCTATTGGTTTTGACCACATGAATTTTTTAAAATTATTAAATCCATATTCTATGTTTTTAATTTGGTAAAATAGGCATCATTTTTTAATTTATAATATCATATATGGCTTAGGTTAAATTTTTGGTATTTTTCTGAAAAACATCAATTATGGATGAATAGTGTAACTATTAAGTAATAGTTAAAAACTAACATTTTCATTTAAATAAAATTTTACCAAATCTATGGATTTACTTCAAAAAATCAGACATCCATGGTAATAATTGTTATGTAAAATTTGGGTAAATAAGATGAAAATATTTTTTTGGTGTATTGTAACCTTTGACTTTTATTTACCACGGTTAAAGTTAAATAGGGAAATTCAAGGTAAAATGAATATCATAATAATAAAAAATTTCCTCAACACTTCTCATAACCTTATAGGATGAGTCATATAATACCATCGTCATCTTTGGGCCAATTTTGGGACCCCACGGAGCCACATGGGAGTGATAATGACACTTTAGATTAATTAACTTAAATTAATGACCAAAATGACATAACAAATATATTTTAGTAAATAAATTTTTACATGGAGTTATGTATGTTATCTTTTGGACTATAAATATTCATTAGAAATATAAAAATATTTCTACATCATGTAATTTTTCTTATAGATTTTATAAATCAGATAAATTAACTTTAAAATGACACAATAATGATGTTGTATTTACCTAATTAATAAATGATTTAAATAAATAAGATTATAAATACTAAAAAAATATCCAAAACTTATTCAATCCATAATATATGATTTTATATCTACCATGTGTCATCTTATCTTCTACTTTAATAAGTTTTGGGCCTCTATAAACCGAATGTAGTTATATAATAAAATAATATTTTCATACTTTACTAAAGAGCCCCTCCTCACCCTTATAAAAATCCCTCACATTTTATGCATTCCTCAGACCTCTCATGCCCCTTGGATCTTCCAAAACCTGCCCAAAAATCTCTCAAGATCCCTATCCTCCTTTTAGATGCCTTACATTAGGTAGAAGGTACTTCAAGTAGTCTTTCTGATTAAAACCAAAGAGAGTTACCCAAATTAAAGGTAACAGTTCCCCTTAACTTCTTTTCGTTTATTTTACTTATCCAAACCCTAAACTCATTTTATTAAACTATTTTATAACTAAAAGATTATACTAAATATACTAGTATGTTTTTAAGATAATTATTAGAACTAAACATACAAACACCTCCAACTAAGGTGTGAATAACATAAAGTTTCAGTGGATGACAAACTAACGCCTCACAAAACGATGATTATTCAATTATCTCCTACTATAACACCGAAAGGTTTTATAAAAATAAATTTAAATGAATTAAACTTTATTTAAAGTAGAAATTTATAACTATATTTTAAACATAACTATACTACCACAATGTTTTGAATTCCAAGAAACTATCATCTACAACTGTGTTCAATATGTTATTTGGGGTATGATGACACTAACTTGTTTTTTTTGTGAATAGTAACATAATTTTATGAATAGAAATAGAAATAGTAATATTATCCTAATTAATAGTATATTTTATTTTATTATTTTATTTTCTTCAGTCTATAAGATAATAACATCTTGGTAAATTTTTCATTTAGATAAAGAAGTAGTTAATGAATTAGAAATGTTAATTTTTGAATTAAGTATGCATTTATTTAAAAGTTAAATTAATAATATTTAGAAAATTATACATCAAAAATGGACCTCATTTTTGAATTGTACATATTGAAAAATTGTTAGGGTAAATTTTTTGGATTTTTCTAAAATTCTAGAATTTTTTATGAATAGTAAAATACGATAAAATATGATAACTGATAAATACATTATTTACTACATCATAGGTGATGCAAGGATTATGTAAGCCCACTTGGTTCGAACTCACATGACATTATTACTATTTGGGGTCACAATAATTTATATTATTCGTATTTTTTAGTAAAATATTATAATAATGATTAAAATAATGTAAAATACCTCCCCTCCTCCACTATAAATACCACCATCACTCCCCTCTTCCTCCCACACCTCTCAATCCTTGAGCATTGTCTAATTTCTACCAGATTCTATCCCCAATCTTCTTCCTGACGTCCTTGACCTTCTAGTCTCACCAAAATTCCATGACCAAAGCCCTTAAGGAGGATCTCAAGGAGAAGAGATCAAGGGGTAAACATCCTCTTTTATTTTCTTTCTTTTCGTTCATTTTATGCTATTCTCTTCCATTCCATTTGTCTTATGATGCGATATTTCATTAAATATCCCCCATTACTACCCGTATTATGTATTAATGATGATATATCCCCTTCCTCTCATCAAACTATTTTTTTTTGAAATTTTAAGAGACGTCGTTAGGCTGCCGAATTTTCGTGAGAAATTTATCAAGTTTTCTTTTGTTTTTATATTCCTTTATTTTCTTCTTCTTTGTTCCCCTTCTATTAAACCAAAGGAATGTTATCTCAAAAATAATTTTTATGTTTTATTCTATCATGTTCATAGAAAATTCAACATCATTATTTTCCTCCTCCCACACTTATTCAAGTAATAAAAATATTGTCCACAATGTGTCGAATTGCCGACATCGTGGACAATGTGATATCAATTTTCATTAATTTTTTCAAGCCTTTTCATGAAACCATTTTCATGATTGAACTAGGTTATAATATATGTTTTATGAATCACCCATGGTTTTTTAATTATTTTTTACTCATGGTTCTAATTTATCAGACAAAACATGGTTGTTTTTATCAAAGAACCACTAAAATGATCTAAACGAACATCATTAATTTTTTATCTTATGAATCATCATCATTTGAGAATTAAAAATGTTAAATGGAATAATTTATGTAACTGGATGTTTGTAAATACTACTCCAATACAATTCTGGAGTTTCACTTCCAATTGACAAGAATGTCCACCATGAACCAATCATAGAAATCATGTAACGAATTTACACAAAATCAATGAAAAAGGAAAAATACTAACAATTAAGGGAGAAATGATGTTATTAAATGATCATATAAGATGTTATAAACATGAAAATGTTTCTGTAAAATATGAACAACACTCTTTAAACCATTATACAGGAGTTTTAAACAAAGTTGTAAGTAAGACAAACCCGAGGTAAGGGAATTCTTAACCCGATTTCCATTCTTTGGGTTAACTTTATACTTCATTATTTATGTGATATTTAAATTGATTCTATGATGGGTTCGGTTTATATTATGTTTTATTATGTGTATTTATAGTATATATAAATACTCCATCAACTATATAAAGTCTCTATTCAATTGTATGATATTTGTAAGGGGATTTTCTTTCAAACCCTCTTTTTAAATTCGGTTTTACGAAATTCCAATGTAATGTTTTTATGTAATTATTCATGTTTTATGATTATGTTTTAGTTCTTGGGAATTATTTATGATGAATTGTGGGACCTAAATTTCCCTTAAATGCATTGTTTATGAGTATGTTGGAGGCCAGCCATATGGTTACTCCAAGTGTAGCTCCGATGGTTATACAAAGTAAAGTTGTCATGAGGGTTACAGATTATAAGGTAGCCAAGAATGTTTACATGATTATGTAAGTAATGCCCCAAGATAATTCTATGATTATATTTATGTTCTCATTTTAGTGTCGATCTCCTGTGAATATCATGTTTCACAACTTTATTATCTATGAAGAACAAGCATGTCTTCTGAATTTTTTTTCAAACGTTACGAGTATTCATATACTAATGTGCTCTTTCCTTCCTTTTTCATCCCTTACTGAGCTTTCTGCACATCCCAAGTTTTCAAATTATTTTTCACAATTTAATGGATGTGTAATACAAGTAAGGAAGTCACATTAAATGTTGAAGAATTTTCATGGAGTCTTGTTTTATGTTTTAATGTTTTGAGAAAAATGGAAATTATTTTTATGGTATCCACTCTGTAACAATGTGTAATGTTATGAATGTTTTGTCCTAATTATATAAATCTATGAACATGAAAAGATCAAAAATGTTAAAGGAAGTGTTTTCTTAACTAAATCCAATATTATGTATGTAATAAGGTCATGTCCTTAGAGTTTGTATCAGAGGATGGTTTAGATAACATTAGGGGTTATGGTGATTTTAATAGAATACCATAAATGATTTTCACTTTATGTTTAATTAGTTATAGCTTATAAAGATTACCATGTTACTTCATCTATGATATTATTGTTTAGAATGGTTGTACACAGTAGTAACAGGGATGTGGAAGAGGAGTGTCACCGACAGAATGAAATCCTTCTGGAACTACAGACTAGAATGGTAGGGATTAGAACTAAGCAGTTTGTGACAGTAATGGATCAGCTAATGCATGAAATAAATGGTAGTGTCATCCATGAAAGAGAACCAATATAGGTACCACAACAGACCATGATAGTAGTGGAACATTTTATGAGACAACATCCTCCCGCATTCAATGTATCTTCTGACCAAGTAGTAACTAAAGGATGGATCATATCCCTTGAAAAGATATTTGATGATATGGGATGTTCAGACAATCAAAAGGAAAGTGTTTCCATTTATCGTTATGAAGTGGAAGCTGATCAGTGGAGGTCAATGGTAAGGAATATCATGGGTGGAGAGGATTTTTATTCAGAAGAGTGGGATGAATTTAAAATTATTTTCCTTGAAAAATATTTTCCTAAGGTGGTGCGACTAAGAATGGAGAAGAAATTCCTTGAATTGTAATAGAAGAAGGATGATTCAGTGGTTGTGTATAAATCTAACTTCACACAACTGGCGAGGTATGCTCCAAATCATATTCTAGATCATGATAGAAAAATCAACCGTGTTTACTCAGGATTGAAGCCAAGGTATCGAAGGGTGTTGGCCTCTTATGAATTAAAATGTTATGAGAAACTTGTATGATGTGATGAGAGGGTAGAGATGGTGTTTGTTGACGATCACATGCATTTTTGAAACAAAGAGAAGAAGAGGAAAAGTTGGCTTGAAATGGGTAAGAATCAACCAAAGAAATATGATGGTAAGAAATTCCAATTTATAGTTTGTGAAATGTGTGGCAAGAAACACCCTTGGAAATGTCTTAGAAAAAATGGGAAGTGTTTTAAATGCGGTATGATTGCACATATGTCCCGAGATTGCAATGAAAATGATCCTAAGAGTAATACTGATAAGAAAACTATAATGTGTTTTAAATGTGGTGAGATGGTTCATTATGAAAATGCCCTCCCAAAGAGAGATCGTAATGATTCAAAGGAGCCAGACTTCAAGAATAAATGTGTAATGATATCCTTTACGACTACATCAGCAGATGTCAGGCCATCAAATGAAGTTGTTTCATGCACTTTTTTTGTTCAATCAGATTTTGCTAACATTTTTTTGATATGGGGTCTACACATTCCTTTATCTCTGAGAAATTTTATAGTAAATTAGAAATAACACCTCAACAAATGAGACCATAACTTGTTGTTAAAACACAAGAGAGGAAATATTATTACAAAGAGGAATTATAAGAATATTTCCCTTGAGGTCTGTGGAAGGACATTACCTAAAATCCTCGTTGTTTTACCCTTAGTCAAGTTAGATGTTATTTTGGGGATGGACTGGCTTTCTGATTACCATGCTAATATTGATTGTAGAGCTTAAGAAGTTTTCTCTCCGAAAGTGTTTCAGTTTGTATACCAGAATGAACCCATACAAATGATAACATATCAAGAAGCTGAGAAATGATTGAATGATGGAAATGAATGTTATATTGCTCATTTTGTTGAAAACAAGGGAACTATTATAATTAATGATGTTCCATTTGTAAATGAATAACTTGATGTTTTTCCTCCGGTGTTATACCTGATCGAGGAGTTGAGTTCACAATCGACATAGATGCTGATGCTAAGCCAATTTCAACCCCATTATCGTATGGATCTAATAGAAATTCTTGAATTGGAGAATCAGTTGCATGATTGTCTTGACAAAGGCTTCATTCATCCTTGCACTTCTCCATGGGGAGACCCTGTTTTTTTGTAAAAAATAACTATGGTTCTATGAGACTTTTCATTGATTATAGAGCTTTAAATAACATCACTATTAAAAACATGTATCTTGTGCCTTATATCGATACTTTTTTGATCTGCTCCAGGGAGATTAGTACTTTTCCAAGACTGAATTGAGATCCAAATACAATTAGCTGACGGAGAAGGAGGATGACATCCCAAAAATATCCTTTAGTACTAGATATGGGCTTTATGAATTTGTTGTTATTACATTACGATTTACTAATGCAATTTCTGTATTCAGAAATCTTATGTATAGATTATTTGATGAGTTCATGGATATTTTTGTGGTTGTATTTATTGATGACATGATGGTGTTTTCTAAAAATAAAGAGGTGCATGAAAATCATCTAAGAATTTTTTAACAAACATTAAAATAAAAGAACCTATATTGAGAATTCAGCAAGTGTGATATTTGGTTGCAACAAGTTTATTTTCCTAGGAGAATTGTAAAGAAGGATGGAATAACATTTGATACTACTAAAACCAAAGTAGTTGATGAATGTCCAAGACCCAAAAATGTTACAATGATTTTTAGTTTTCTGGGCTTAGAAATTTATTACTGATGGTTTGTTAAGAAAATTGCACGGTTATCTATCCCGATAACTAAGTTAACACGGAAAGGGGAGAAATTTGTTTAGATTGAGGAATTTGATATTTTTTTTCAGGAACTACAGAAGAGATTGGTGAATGATCCAGTTTTGGCCTTACCTTCCCGAAATGGTGAGTTCATCATCTATAGTGATGCTTCTTTGAAGGGGCTTGGGTGTGAATTGATGTAGAATGATTAGGTAATGGCCTATGCTTCGAGATAACTTAAACCTCATGAGATAAGTTATCCCACACATGATATGGTATTGGTAGCTGTGGGTTTTTCATTGAAAATATTGAGGCTTCATTTATACAGAACCAAATTCCAAATATATACTGAGCATAAAATTCTAAAGTATATATTCACTCAAGAATGAAATAAACATGAGGAAGAGAAGATGTCTAGAACTGATAATGGATTATTGAATGCATGATCGATTACCATATAGAGAAATAAAACAATGTGGCAGATACCTTAATTCGGAAACATCATGTATCCTTAACAATGCTATGTTTGGAACACGATCCCATGATTAATGATTTGAATAGTTTTGGCTTAGAAGTTGTTGGTGCAGGGAATACATCAGTCTTGTTTCAGGTTTCAGTGCAGTCTTCGTTGTCAAACAGAATTAAGCAGGCACTAAAAGAAGATCGTGAGCTACAGAAAAATGTAGAATTGGTTAAAATTTTTAAGTTTCCATAATTTAATCTTCATAAATATTGTGTTTTAATATTTGGAAAAAGGTTGTGTGTTCCTACTAAGCCTCAGTTGAAGAAATATTTGTTATGTGAAACTCATAGTTCTCCATTTTCTGTTCATCCTGGAAGTACTAAGATGTACAGAGTCCTTCAAGAGTATTAATGGTGGGATGGAATGAAAAGAGATATTGTTTATTTTACCATGAGATGTTTGACATATCTACCGGTTAAAGTAGAGCAACAATTACTAAAGCGGATGATTCAGCCTTTTCCATTGACAGAGTGTAAATGGGAGAATGTATCCATGGACTTCGTGGTGGGACTACCAAATAATTCTCATGGTAATAATGCTATTTGTGTTTTTGTTGATTGGATAACAAGTTTTGCACACTTTCTTTCAATTTGAGATACAATGCCATTGGATCAGCATTCTCGATTGTTCCTCAAGGAGATTGTCAGGTTACATGGAGTTCCTCGTTCCCTTGTATCTGACCAAGATCCCAGGTTCACTTCTAACATTTGGAAGGGACATCAAAAGTCATTGGGAACAGAGTTAAATTTCAGTACATCTTTTCATCCTCAATCAGATGGGAAGTCAGAACGAACGATTCAAACATTGTAGGATATGATTCGTGCTTGTTCAATGAACTATTAGGTAAGTTGGGATCAACATCTTTCATTAGTTGAGTTTTCTTATAATAAAAGTTTTCATTCCAGTATTCATATGGCACATATTGAGGCCCTGTATGGGAAGCGGTGTTGGACTTTAGCGTTTTGTGATTCAGTTAGTGAAAGAAAGTTGATGGGCCCATAATTAGTTGAATAAGTGGCTGAGAAAGTGAGGATGATCCAGCAGCACATGAGTATAGCTTAGAGCAGGCAGAAAAGTTATGTAGATAATTGATGGAAAGACTTCTCTTTCGAAGTAGGTGACCATGTTTTCCTTAAAATCTATCCTTGTAAAATTGTGATGTGTTTTGGTAAGAGAGTGAAACTAAGTACATGGTTCATCGGTCCTTTTGAAATCTTAGAGGAAGTTGGAACAGTTGCATACTGTGTAGCTTTCCCTATGAATTTTTTTCTGGTACACAATGTTTTTCATTTTTCGATCATAAAAAAGTGTGTGCTAGATTCAACACATGTCTTGAGCCCAGAAGCAGTTCAGCTAGAAGAGAACCTTTCTTATGAAGAGAAACTAGTTCTGATTCTTGATCGAAGGGAACATGTATTATTGAATAAGGTAATCTACCAGGTTAAGGTTTTTTGGAGAAACCACATGGTTGAAGAAGCAACATGGGAGTCCAAAAATGCTATGAGGGAAAGGTACCATCACTTGTTTAATAAGTAAATAAAATTGTGAGGATACAATTTCCATAAGGTGGTGATAATGTAACACCCCGGGGTTTTATAAAAATAAATTGAAATGAACGAAACATTTTTTAAAGTTGAAATTTATAACTAGCCATTAAAAATAACTTTATTACCACAGTGTTTTTAATTTCAAGAAACTTTCATCTACAATTGTGTTCAGTATGTTATTTGGTGTCTGATGAAACCAACTTGTTTTTTTGTAAATAGTAACATACAATTATGAATCATAATATGAATAGTAATATGACCCTAATGAATAGTAAATTTTATTATTATTTTAATTTTGTAAGTCTAGAAGATAATAACATCTTGGTTAATTTTTCATTGAGATAAAGACGTAGTTATAGAAATATAACTGTTGATTTTTTAATTTTGTATGATTTTTTAAATATAAATTAGTAATATTTATCAAATTATTATTAAAAAATGTACTACATTTTTGATTTCTACACATCGAAAAATGGTAATGGTAAATTTTTGGGATTTTTCTAAATTTCAATAATTTTTTATGAATAGTCAAATACGATAAAATACGATAAATTCTAAATACTTGATTTACTACATCATAGGTGATTAAAGGATGATATAAGCCCACTTGGTTCCTACTCACATGACATTAATACTATTTGGGGTCACAATGATAGAAATTATTCATAGTCTTGAGTAATATATTATAATAATGATTAAAATAATCTAAAATACCTCCCCTCCTCCACTATATATACCACCCTCACTCTCCTCTTCCTCCCAAACCTCTCAATCCTTTATCATTGTCTAATTTCTACCAAATTCCCTCCCCAATCTTCTTACCCACGTTCTAGAGCTTCTGGTATCATCAAAATACCAAAACCAAAGACCTTAAAGGGGATCTCAAGGAGAAGAGATCAAGAGGTAAACATCATCTTTTATTTTTTTTCTTTCATTTTATGTTATTCTATTCCATTCCTATTGGCTTTTGATGAGATATTTTATTAAATATCCCCCCTTACTTCCCATATTATTTATTAATTTTTATATATCCCCTTCCTCTCATCAAACTATTTTTATGAAATTTTAAGAGACGATGTTTGGCAGCCGAATTTTCGTGAGAAATTTATCATGTTTTCTTAAATTTTAAGATATATTTATTTTCTTCTTCTTTCCTCACCTCCTATTAAACAAGAGTAATGGAATCTCTAGAATAATGTATATTATGGATTCTATAGTGTTTATAGAAAATTCATCATCATTAGTTTTCTCCTCCCCCACTTATTCAAGGTATTAAAATATTTTCTACGATGTGTCGAATTACCGACATCACGAACAATGTGATTTCAATTTTCATTAACTATTTCAATCCTAGTCATGAAATCATTTTTATGATTGAAAAAAGTTATAATATATGTTTTAGGACTCAACAGTGGTTCTAGGATTATTTAGTAGTCATGGTTCTAATTTATAAGACAAAACGAGGTTGTTTTTATCAAATAACCACTAAAATGATCTGAACCAACATCATTAATGTTCTAACTTATGAGTAATCATCATGTAATAATTCAAAATTATAAATGAAATAATTTATGTAACTGGATATATGTAAATATTACTCCATTATAATTTTGGATTTTCACTTCCAATCGACATGAATGTCCACCATGAACCAAACATTGAAATCATGTATAGAATTCACCCAAAAACAGTTCAAAGGGAAAAATACTAATAATTAAGGGTGAAATGATATAATTAAATGATCATATAAGATGTTATAAATATGAAAATGTTTATGTATAATATTAATAACACTTTTTAAACCATTATAAAGGAGGTTTAAATAATGTTGTAAGTAAGACAGACCCGAGGTAAGGGAATTCATCACCTGATATCCATTGTTTGGGTTAACCTACTACTTCATTATTTTTGTGCTATTTAAATTGATTCTGTGATGGGTTTAGTTTATATTTTGTTTTATTATGTGTATTTAAAGTATATATACATACTCCATCCAATATATTATTTCTCTATTCAATTGTATGATATTTATAAGGGTATTTTTTTTAAAAAAACCCTCTTTTTAAATTCGGTATTACGAAATTCCAAAGTAATGTTTTTATGTAATTATTCATGTTGTATAATTATGTTTTTCTTCTTGGGAATAATTTATGATGAAGGGTGGGACCCATATTTCCCTCTAATTCATTAGTTATGAGTATGTTCGAGGTCGGTCGTATGGTCACTCCAAGTGTAACTGCAATGATTACACAAAGTAAGGTAGCCGTGAGGGTTACATATTATAAAGTTTCCAGGAATGGTTACAAGATTATGTAAGTAATGAATCAAGATACCTATATGATTATATTTATGTTATCATGTTTTTGTTAATCTTGTGTGAATATCATGTTCCAAAAAGTATGTATATATGATTGATAAGCATGTCTTCTTAAAATGTATTCCTACGTTACGAGTATTCATGGATTAATGTGCGCTTTCCTTCCTTTTTCATCCCTTACTAAGCTTTGTTCTCATCCCAAGTTTTCAAATGACTTTTCACAGGTTAATGGATGTTTAATACAAGGAAAAACTACATGGTAAATTTTTAGGAATTTTCATGGAGTCTTGTTTTAAGTTTTAATGTTTTTAGAAAAATGGAAACTATTTTTATGGTATCCACTCTGCAACAATGTGTAATGTTAGGAATGTTTTTTCCTATTTCTCTAAAGCTATAAACTTGGAAAGATCCTCATTGTAAAAGGAAGTGTTTTCATGACTAAATCCATGATTATTTATGTAATACGGTCTGGTCTATACACAACCTCCTCTCATGGTGGCCATTAAGATAAAATTGTGTTTATATGTGATGCATATTATTTTTATGTTTTTATTATGCCTCTGTATTTTACATTTATATCCTACCTTTATGGTTTCAATAATGGGTAAACATGATATTTTCATTTGACGAAGTGTGGACTACAGCCCCCTCAATGTGATGTGACTCGTTAATGCCTTATATAGGGCATACAATGGATTGAGATAATTATATTATATATGATATTATTCTAAAATGTTTATATACCCATGTATCATTATGTTTTAATTCCATTAATTTATGAAATTGAAAAGAAATTAGCGTTAATGCGTACGTACAACTTACCATCTCTGTGAACATTTCATTTCAATTATTATCTATGAAATGTTATGTACTATTATAAATACATATATATACTGAATAAATAATATGTATATGATATCTAAATCGTGAATATAATTTTAGAGATAATGAAATACTGACCAAATGGAAAACTAGTAATTATAAGGTGTTCAGTTTTTACTCATGTACCAAATATCAACAAAACAACCTTTATTAATTTAAATAATTACATAATGTTTAGAACATTGTAAATAGGGATATAAAAGGAAAAATAAACATGAAAAATGTTCTTAATCAATTAGAAATTTAATTTAGTTAATTATTAAAGAGATTAAAGAACAATCGATCCAAGTCAGACATGAGGTAAGGGAATTCGTCCCAATCTCCTTTCATTTAGGCATATATTTTTTTATACATGGATTTATTTTATATGGTGTATGAACCCCTTATAATTTTTAATTTATTAAAATAGAATCTTTTTATACGAAGAATTTTACTAAATGACAATGTGGAATGTTTTTTTAATGTAAGCGGTGACAATGACATTTTTCGGTTGTTTCTAGAATTATTTGATCTTTGGCATCCTTAACAAGCTGTAGTGTTTTTTAAAGTAAATTAAATAACATATACTTTTTATATATTTTTGTATTGAAAATGTTTTTTTAATGGATTTGTTATATTAATATATTTAAATGATATATTGTGATTGAAATGTAGAAATTTCAACTTTCCATTATGTTTTTTTATGTGTTAAGAATATGTTATGGTTATTGGGAATTATTAATTTATAGAGGTTGTTTCGCGATAAACCTAGGGAGGGTGAGCCCGAGATATCTCTCTAATGCATTGGGTAATTTGATGGAGGTAAATGTGAATGTTTCTCCTAATAGATTTTTGGAATATACTATGATGGGTATTCTAATGTAACTCTCTATGTAGCTATGATAGCTATAATGTAAGTAGTATATGAATTCCATAAGTTCCATTATGATATTTGATTACTAGGTGTCATTCATAAATCATATGTTTTCATGAGGTAAGTAATAGAGTTTATGTTTTGTATGTATTGATAGACTAATGGTTTATTTCTTATTTAATAACCTTTATTGATATTTTTTATGCACATCCAATTTTTTGAAATGTTTTTCAAAGGACATAAAGGTGAATATCATCATGTATAGAATCATGGAAATGTCCTAATATCTAAAACATGAAACTATACATGGCTCTTTTTCTCAAGATATTTTATTTAATGAAAAAATGGATGCAGAGTACAATTCTCTCTATGTAATATTCATGTTGTTATGTAAATTTTATGAATTAATTCTCTAAATCACTAAACTTGAATAGATAATAAATATGAATTAACCATTTAATTCATGAATATATAATTTTTAAGGATGGGTTCTTATAGTTGGTATAATATGTTCGTTTAGAAAACTTTATGAGTTATAATGTAGTTAAATTAATATAAAAAAATTATTTTTTTACAGTATGATTGAAATGATATAGCATTTACAGATTACCATGTTGCTTCACCAAAGATATTTTTTTATTCAGAATGGTTTTTCATAGAAGAAATAGATAGCTAGGTTGGGACAAAATTAGGAGGAATACAACCTTCCAAGTCAACCACCTGAGATTTTCAGAGTTGGAACTAAACTATTTTTCATAGGGATGACACAGTTGACTTAGGAAATAAATGGTGGTGGTATCCATGTACGTGATTAACGAGATATTCCATAGAGGAACATGTCAGTAGTGGATCATTTCATAAGGCAACATACCCCATCATTCAAGGGATCATATGACCTTGTGATAGAAGAAGGTTGGATTAAAGCAATGGAATTTTTTTCCGATTTCATGGGTTGTTCAGAACATCAAAAGTATAGTCTTATTGTTTACCGTTTTGAAGGTGAGGATGATCAGTGGTGTTCGATGGTGAAAAATATCAGGGATAGTGAGGAGATTTATGAACTTTATTGGGATGATTACAAAGGTATGTTTCTTGAGAAATATTTTCCTTATATAGTTCTTATTACAATGGAAAATCAATTCCTGGAATTTATGTAGGATGATGACTAAGTTGCTACTTTTGAAGAAAAATTAACAATACTAGCAAGGTATGCTCCATATTTCATATGATATCTTGATAGTAAAATCAACCATTTTTACTTAGTAATAATTCCAAAGTATCCAATGTCTTTAGAATCTCATGAGTTTAAATTTTAGGAAAAACTTGTTCATTATGAAGAGAAGTTGGAAAAGGACTTTTCTGATGATCAAGTGTTCTTTGACAAATAGCAGAATAAGAGGTCGATGTGGTAGGAGAAAGGGAAGAACTCTTCGAAAAAGGAAAATGGTAAAAAAACAAAAGATTAAAATTTGTAAAAATTGGGGTAAATATAATGTTGTGGAATGCCATTAAAATTTTAGTAAGTACTACTGATGTGGTAAAATGGGAAATAAGTCTTCAAATTGCACTAAAATTGATCTTTTTAATGGTAAGACAAAATTTGATTTACTATTAGTAAATTTTTTTAAGTGAAATGAAATGGGTAATTATGAAAATTAGTTTCTGACAAAGAACTCAACTATGGTAAAGCACCCAGAATACTAGCAAAAGGGGGTGGTGAAATCCTTTGAAACTACTTCAGTAGACGTTGGGCCTTCTAATAAAGTAGTATTATGTACACTATTCAGTTGTTATGATTTTGCCAATTTGTTGTTTGATTGATGGTCTACACATTCATTCATTTCTAAAAAGATTTCTAGTAAATTAGGAACTCCATCACAAGATATGAATCCTAAAATTATGGTAAAAACACCGGGGAGAAATTTTGAGACAAAAAGAAATTATAAGAACTTGCATGTCCCTGTGTGTGAGATGAATCTACCTGAAAACCTTATTGTTTTTCCACTAATAGTGTTTCATGTTATTTTGTGAATGGATTGGATTTCAGTTTATCATGTTACTATTGAATTTAGATCTATAGAGGTTTATTTTAAAAAAGATTTTTTGTTTCTGTACAAGAATTAACCCTTGATTTTGATAACATATCTAAAAGATGAGAAACTAGTAAAAGAAGTAAATAAATGCTACCTTGCAGATATTATTGATAATGAAGGAAGTGTTGAGATTAATGATGTGCCAATGGTAAATGAGTTCCATGATGTTTTTTAGACGAGTTTTTTGGTATTATACTTGATCATGAATTTGAATTTAATTTTTACTTAGTTCCTGATGCTAAGCCAGTTTCAAAACCCCTTATCGAATGGCTCATATTGAACTTTTAGTGTTAAATAATCAATTTAAAGAGTTATTATATAAAAGTTCCATTCGACCTAGCACATCACCATGGGGTGATATTGTCTTATTTGTTAAATAGAATTATGGTTTAATGAGACTTTGCTTTTATTATAGGACATTGAAGAACAACAATGTTAAGAATAAGTTTCCTTTTCCACATATCAATTATTTATTTGATCAGATCTATAGAGCATAGTATTTCATGAAGATTGATTTGAGGTCAGGGTACCATCAGTTGAATGTAAAGGAAGAAAACCTTCTAAAGACTACATTTCATTATAGATATGGCCATTATGAATTTTTAGTTAAGCCTTTTGGTTTAACCAATGCACCTGATATATTCAAGGATCATATGAATAATATTTTTCGTGAGTTCTGGGATAAGTTTGTGGTTGTCTTCATTGATGTTATTTTGGTTTATTCCAAAAGTAAAGAGAAACCTGAATGTCATTTAAGGTTTGTCTTTCAAACCCAAAATAAATGGAAACTGTTTGGGAAATTCAGCAGGTGTGAGTTTTGTTTACTGCAAATTTATTTATTTGGTCACATTATTTAAAAAAATGGCATAACTGTTAATCCTCTTAAAAACAAGTTGATTAAGAATAACTAATACCCAAAAATATAACCTAGATCCATAGTAATCTTGGTTTAGAATATTATTACCTATGTTTTGTTAAAAATAATTCACGGTTATCTAGTCCGATGATTATGTTAATTCAATAATGTGTTATGTTCTTATAGACAATAGAATGTGATGATTGTTTTCAGGAATTGAAAATAAGATTGGTGAATGATCTAGTTTTGGCACTACCTTCCAGAAATGGTTATTTCGTTATTTATAGTGATGATTCATTGAAATGAATTGGGTGTGTCCTTATGCAGAATGATAAGGTAGTTTCTTACGCTTCATGTCAATTAAAACCTCATGCTTTAAATCACCCTACACATGATTTGTAATTTCTTGCTGTTGTTTTTAATTTAAAATTTTGGAGGCATCATTTGTATGGAGTATAATGAGAAATATATAATGACCACAAAAATCTGAAGTATATATTCACTCCAAAATAATTGAACATGAGAAAGAGGTGATGGTAGGAATTAATCAAGGATTATGAATACACAATTCATTACCATCCTGGAAGGGAATATAAAGTGGTTGATGCTTTGAGTCAAAAAATTAATTCTTTATTAACCATGATGAGTTTGGAATGAGATAATTTGGTTTTTTATTTGATTATGTTTGTCATAGAAGTTCTTGGTGTAGTAAATTATTCTGTTTTGTTTCAGGTGTCCGTGAAATCATCGCTATCAGACAGAATAAATAAAGCACTGAAATAAGACCATGAGTTATAGAAAAAGATAGTGTTGGTTCAAAAGGGTATGTTGTCAAATTTTAATATTGATAATGATTGTGTATTGAGGTTTGGTAAAATATTTTGTGTTCCTTGTGATTCATAGTTAAAGAATTAGTTTTATTGTGAATCTCATAGTTCTCTGTTTTCAGTTCATCATGGCAGTACTAAGATGAACAAGGATCTTCGGGAGCAAAACTGGTGGGATAGAATTAAAAGGGATATTCTTGATTTTACTGTGATGTGTTTGACATGTCAACAGGTTAAAGCGGAGTAGTATTTACTAAAAAGGAAGCTTCATTATTTACCAGTGCTAGAGTGGAAATGGAAAAATAAATCCACTGAATTCATTGTTGGATTACCGAAGACATCTCGAGGTAATAATGAAATCTAGATTATTGTTGATCAGTTGACTAAATCTTCTCATTTCCTTCATATTCATGCTAATTTGACTCTATATCAACATTCTCAATTGTATGTTAAAGAGATAGTCAGGTTGCATGGAGTTCCCCTCTACGTTGTATTTGATCGTGATCCCAGGTTTACTTCTATCTTTTGGAAATGAGTTCATATATCCTTGGGTACTGAATTAAATTTTATTACAGCTTTTCATCCGAAATTATATGGGTATTCAGAATGAAAAATTCATACCATAGAATATATTCTATGTTCTTGTTCACTGTATTACTAGGGAAGTTGGGACCATCATCATTTTTTGGTTGAATTTTATTATATTAACAATTTTCATTCTAGTATATAGATGGATTCATTTGATGAATTATATGGAAAGTCTTGTTGAACACCATCATTTTGGGATGAAGTAGGTGAAAGGATGATTATGGGGCCAAAATTGGTAGAAGAGATGGAAGAAAAGGTTAAGTTGATTTAGATGAACATGAGAACGACTCAGAGCAGTAAGAAAAGTCATGTGGATAACCGAAGGATGGATCTCCCTTTTGATGTATGTGATCATGTCTTTTTTCAATGTTTCTTCATGGAAAAGTGTAATGTGTCTTGGTAAAAAGAGAATGTTGAATCCAATATCCATTGGACCTTATGAAATCCTGGGGAATGTTTTATTAGTTGAATAAATTGTGGCTTTACCTCCATGATTATCTGAGGCACACTGTTTTTTTCATGTTTCAATGTTGTGAAAGTATATGCCATAACAATCTCATGTTTTGAGCCAAGATGTAGTTCAATTGGAATAGAATCTCTTTTATGAGGATCAACCTATCTAGATTATCTACCATAGAGAGCATGTGTTGTGGAATAAATTAATTCACCTGGTAAAGGTTTTTTGGAAAACCGATATGGTTGATGATGCAACATAGGATTTTGAAAATTCTATGGGGGATAAATACAACCATTTATTTGATAAGTGAAAAGAATTGTAAGGATGCAATTCCCAAAAGGGGGAAGGATGTAACATACCATGTAAAAAAATAATAATACATTTTCATATTTAATAATATTTGTTAATTAAATATTAATTTTACCTGAAACGGGATGCTATGTTCGATGGATTACCAGATACGCTACAACAGGTTTCATTGAAATCTTACACTGTACACTAATAATATAATATTATTATTTTAAATGTTAGTTAATACATTGCCATTGTGTTTGATGAATTTGATAAAACTAACTAAAATATGATATAAATGTTTGTTAAATGTTTTTACATTTATCCAATAAATGTTAGTGGCTTAAAATATTAATGAATCTAAATTTAAGCATAAATACTCTAATATTTACTAAACGATTGATTTAAAGACTTATGATGGGGAACCCTTTTTAAATCTAGTTTTAGTCATTCTAATATATTATATTTGAAAAACTAAAACTCTTATTTAGATCCAGGACATCAAAATTTACTTTGGGTAATGTTTTGGTATTTTTCTGATAAAGTTCATTTTTAATGAATAGTGGAAAATATTGTATTTTAATTCAAAATTGACTTTAAATCAAATATATTTATATGGTTAGATTACCATTTTAATTAGTTTTAAAGTTTAATTAGAAAATATATTTACCAATTTTTATAATGTTGGTCATTGTAATTAATTTCAATTTGAAATGGGACATAAACAAGTGTTGATCTTTTGACAGTTATTGTTTCTTAAAAACACACTATTTGTTTTGAAAAAATGAATTAATTTTATATTAAAATATCCAACTACTACATTTTTAATTTTGTAAAATATTAATCTTTTTTTAATTTGGAATATCAAATATATCTTAGGCTTAATTATTGTTAGTTTTCTGAAAAACATCAATTTTTGATGAATAGTGAAACCACTAAGTAGTAGTTAAAAACTGACATTTTCATTTAAATGAAATTTAACCACTTATTTGGATTGAATTTCAAAAATTAGACATACATGGTTGTTATTAGTAAGTAAAATGGGGTTCAATAAGAGGAAAATAATTTTCAGTGAATATCAACTTTTGACTTTTCTTTACCACAATTAAAGGTAAATAGGGTAATTTAAGGTAAAAAGAATATCATAATAAGTGAAAATTACCTTACCACATTGCCTAACCTTATTGTTTAGTAAATTTCGACCATGGGAATATTTGGGACGATTTTGGGACCCCATGGATCCACATGAGAGTGATAATGATACTTTAGATTAACTAACTTTAATTAATGACAAAAATGACATAAAAATATCTTTTACGAAATAAATTTTTAAATGGGGTTATATAATTTATATTTATTACTAGAAATATTATTTTTAATGATTCAAATTGTTCATACATGATTATAGTTTTTTTATAATTTTCATACATCAAATAAATTAAATTATTTATGACAAAATAATGATGTCGTATTTACCATATTAATAAATTATTTAAATAAATAAGATTACAAATATTAAAAAAATCTCAAAAACCTGTCAAATTAGTATTGAATGATTTTATTTTTAACATTGATCCATCTTATTTTTGACTTTAATTTTTTTGGACCTTTTTAAAACGAATATCATTATATAATAAAATAATATTTTCACACTTTCCTAAAATGCCCCTCCTCCCCCTTATAAAAATATATCACTTATTACTTGTTCCTAACACCTCTAATTCCATTTGGATCATCCAACCACTACCCAAATAATCTCTCAAGATCCATCTCCTCCTCCCAGAAGCCCTACCTTTGGCAGAAGGCACTTCAAGAAGTACTTTTGGTTCAATCCAAAGGGAGTTACTCAAATTAATGGTAACGATTCCTCATAACATATTATCTTTTATTTTACATCTCAAAGCACTAAATAATTTTTATTCCTATTTTTTATAAAAATAATAATATCCTCAATAAACTATGATGTTGTTATGAGAAGTATTTGAACTACATTTACACACACCTCCATCTAATTGGTGAAGAGAAAATTGTTTCTATGGATGACAAACTATCGCCTCATGAAACGATGATTGTTCAATTATCTCCTACCGCATATCATGGTGTCCATTAATATGGAATTGTATTTATATATGATATATATTATTTTTATGTTTTCTTTATGCTTCTATATTTTACATTTATATCCTACCTTTATGGTTTCCATAATGGATAAACACTATCATTTGATTTGAGGACGTGCGGACTACCGCCCCCTCAAAGTGATATAACACGTTAATGCCATGTGTGGGATGTATAAAGGACATTGTTATTGATATTATATATTATAATATACTGTAATTATAATATACCTATGTATTATTATTTCTTAATTCCATTAATGTACGAAATATAAATGAATATAGCGTTTATGCGTATGTACGGCTTATCGTCTCCATGAATGGTGCATTTCATTTCTTATCTCCAAAATGTTATGTAGTATTATAAATGCATATATATAATAGATATATATGATGTATATGATATCTAGATAAATTATATCATTTTGGAGATAATGGAATATTGACTACATGGACAACTTGTAACTATAAGGTGTGACTCAAGTACCAAATATCGACAAAACAACCATTATTAACATAAATAGTTACATGTTTTTTATAACATGTTAATAATGGATATAAAAGGAAAAATAAACATGAAAAAGGTTCTTAAAAATTATAAACTAACATAAGTTTATTATTATAGTGATTAAATAATGATCGAGTGAAGTCGCACACGAGGTAAGGGACTTCATCTCAATCTTCTTTCATTGAGGCATATTTTTTTTATTCACGACTTTCCTTTATAAGGTGTATAAACCCCTTTGACTTTTCATTTCATTCAATGGGAATCCTTTTATAAGAATCATTTTACTAAAATAATAAGAGGAATTTTTTTTAATGTATGCAGTGACAACAACCTTTTTATACCGCTAGGAGTATTATTTTATCTTTTTCTTCATTAACAAGTCGTAGTGTTTTTTGAAGGAAAATAAATATTATATAATTTTTATGTATTTTGCTTTTGAAAATGGTTTTTATAATGGGTATTTTGTGTAAATATATATAAATGATATATTTTGATTGAAATGTGGAAATATCAACTTTCCTTTATGTATGTTTTATATATTATGAATATGTTATGGTTTCTTAAGCATTATTTATATATATGGGTGGTTCTGTGATAAACCAAAGGTAGGTGAGCTCGACATTGCTCTCCAATGCATTAGGTAATGTGAAGGAGGTAAACATGAATGTTTCTCCTAAGAGATTTAATGAATATACTGTTATGGGTATTCCAATTTTACTCCCAATATAGTTGTGATTGCTACAATATAAGTATGATATGAATGGAATAAGTACCTTTAAGATTTTTTATTACTATGTTTCATTCAAAAATATTATGTTTTCATGTGGTAAGTAAAAGAGTTTATTTTTTTCTATATTGTTGGACTAATTATTTCTTTCTTATTTTATAACCCTTACTGAGATTTTTCATGCTCATGCAATGTTTTGAAATGTTTTCCAAAGGAGTTAAAGGTTCATAGGATCAAGGATAGGGTCATGGAGAAGCCTTGATGTCTAAAACATGGAACTAGACATGAATATTTTTTTCAAGAGTTTTTATTTTATAAAAAAAAATGGATACTGGGTAGAATTTCTACAAATAATATTCATGTTGTTTTGTAAATATTATGACCTAATTTTTTAAAACTCTAAACCTGAAATGATCCTCAATGTGAATTATCCATTTAATTCATGAATATGTAGTGTTTGAGGCTGGGTCCTTATACTATTATTAATCATGCATAATAACTCAATATTTTTTTACATATTTATCCCAAGAACATTAATCATGATTTAATTTTCATGAATTATCCTAATAGGTACCCTTATATTCAATCATGGGAATTCCAACATCAAAAATTGACCTTATGGTATGATTCCCATGTGTAGGCCCGATGGACCTGTATTCAATTTATGAACCTTGTGGAAATATACTTAATGAATAAACATCGTGTGAATTTGTTTATGTGAATACTATGCACATAACCACCGCAGTGATCTAACATCAAAAATTATTTTTCATTCATTGATATATGTACCGTCAATAAGTTATGATAAATCCCTAATAAATGTTTTTATATGAATTTATAGTATGAAAAAATTGATAAACATATTATCGTCTAGAATTAACATTATATAATTACATATATACCATATTTTTTCTCACCTTGAGGTGTTAGAAATAATAAACTACTTCATGAGCCATACATATTGGACTATGAACATAACTATACAACTATTATAAATTATCCATTCTAATGTCACAATCTCCCATTAAAAATATCTAGATAACATAATAATTATGAAATGATCACATCTCCAATAGCACATAAATTCCATTTGGACTATGTACTCAACTTAATGAAATTAAAACTCAACAAAATTCCCACAAAAAAATTGTATTGATATCTTGATATATCACATAACAGACCAAAAAAATTTCATAATATTTTGAATGATGAAATTAATTATTTTAAAATATTTTGAAATAATATTTTATGAATAATTTTCTATTGAAACAATTATAAAACATATAATAATAATTATATCATTAAAAAGTTGACACATCTACAATTTATACATTTTTGCCATAATTTTTTTAAAAAAATGAATCATCCTTTCTTTTGATAACACATCTAATTTTTTAATTTTCATTCATGTTTTCTATAATAACATTTAGAGCCCTATATTTTATAAAATTACATTTGGGATGAATAGAAAATTCATTGTGAGGGACCCAAATTGATAAAATAATTTAGCCTAGTGAAAAAATGGAATCCCATATAATCAATACCTTTATAACATTATTATTTTACGATATGAGATATCTCATTTTGACTAGAAAAAACTGAAAAAATTATCACAATGAATGCCATTATGAACCATTTAAATTAATTTAAGAAACATTTTAGGATACTTATAATATAATATTCATTACTATATTTCATTCGATGATTGATATACCTAGTCCCCAGTTAAATTTATAGGAAAAAAGTCACTAACCATCCTGAGTTGACCCTGAACTGGTCACTTGAGCTGATCCGTGACATGTCCCAATGGGTGATACAAATCCCCATAGGCTATAAACTATGGCCAAGAATAATCAAATTCAGGAGGGAATTATATCACCCAATTAAATTAAAGTAAAAAAAATATCTTAAATAAATTTACAACCAAATATACATATATATAAATTTAGTAAACATCTTTTATACAAGAAAATTAAATTACAATTAAACAATACAACCGAACTGATCAAACTTGATGAACAAACTAAATGTATGTGATCCCACTGGCAACTCTCCAACATAGCGATCACACTTCTCTCAAGGAGATCGAACTAAAATTTAATCATGCCCAAGGGATAAAATGAACAAAAAACAATATACATGTCTATTAAAACTCTACAGGCTATAAGGATAATCTATTCCCAATGGAATTAATTTAAAGTAAAT
Source organism: Viscum album (assembly GCA_963277665.1). Classification (NCBI taxonomy): domain Eukaryota; kingdom Viridiplantae; phylum Streptophyta; class Magnoliopsida; order Santalales; family Viscaceae; genus Viscum; species Viscum album. Next base: position 1,710,094,089 of record OY728142.1, read on the forward strand.
GAAACATATATTTTCATGTTTGATAGAAATAAATATAAAAAATTAATCCATTTTCATATTACTAAATTAATAATGTAAAACTCATTACCCATAATCATTTCCAAAAAACCAAATTCAATCTGTTAGTGAGATATTTTCCATTTTAAGGGGAATGTGTGTTTAAATTTTCATCTTTAAAAAAGAGGGTGAAAAAATTTTCTTTAAAAATAGTTTTCATATGATATATTAAAACTAAAAATCACTTTCATTGAAAATAATTACAAAATAATGATTTAAAACATTAAAAAAACAAGGGAAATTGAAAATATACAAGAAAGAAACACATTCAACTCTACATGAAACTAAGAATGAGTAGATATATGTGAACCCAAGAAATCTTCAACCATAAAGACTATAAAAATACATGATAAAACATCCACTTTGACTTGTAAAACAAGATGAAAATTAAAACTCCCAAATTCTCAGTCACCCTAACTCAGGAAAGGCTGAGGGGCCTAATCCCTTAGTAATAAACCCAAATATATCCACCTAATATGAGACACTCGTCAGTATATGAAATACCAGTGATGAAATCATTATAGAAAACATTATAAATATTCTAGGATACCATTTCTCATGTTTAAATGGTGTAATCAAACTAATACCATCCAATCATCCAATCTAATGGGTTTATAAAAATAATTCAAAAAATAGGACTCACTAAGAGCCACCACAAAGCCTGATCTCATGCCATGAAATACACCAAACATCAAGAGTCCAACCTAAGTAATTATCATAAGGGGTCAAAAGGATTACAAAATAAGGAAGTCACATACTTTATATAGATAAATAAATCAGGAGGAACATCCAAGGGGTGTTATCATAATAAAAATTATCACAATTTTTACAACGTTGTCAAACATGCCTTTAATCATTTCACAATAAGCAGCATTTATCAATGGAAAAATTCATACCTCTAGAAAATAGGGGTGAGAATATGATTTTAATTAGAAAAAATTTTTATATTAACCCCTTAAAAACGAAGGTTTATCATTTAATTCACAAGCATTTCATTAAAAATGCATAATGATCCATTTGTCAGCAACTCGTGCCGAAACATGCTAAAAACCAAAACCCATTTCTTTATAAAAATAAAATCATATTTTATTCCATATAATGAGTGTAAAATACTATTTCATATTCTTCATGTATTTTTATAATAAAAAAATTCATTTTATATCTGAAATAAACCATAAAAGAGAACTGGGAAATTTTCAAACACTAGGCATCCAATATTTAACAAAAAAACATTTATTTATCCCTACAAATGGTATAAAACCAAATTTGTAATCCATACAGTTATTTTAATTTCCAAGCCAAGATTCAAAACATCAAAATCTAATTTCCCGAACTAACAGATCATTTTTTACAATTACTTTGTGTTCCCATTTTAACAAAAATAACATTATTCATCACGAAACAATCCATAACCACAAAATTTCACTCTAAATTAATTAAAAAATGGATTAAAAAGATAATTTTAATATATATAAAATGCAAACAAAAAATATAAGAAACTAAAATTATTAAGGTATGCATGAGGGGAAACCTACATCAAATCAAATCCAGAATGGAAACAGACACCTAAAAACTCCACTCATGGTTTCAAACCCCTAAATAAACTAAGTATATCCTTAAATGAAAAAACCCCATAAATACCATTAAATACCAGAACCCTAAATTTTGGATGACCATGTGAGAAGAGATACCCATGAATAAATAAAATGATAAGGAAGAGGAAAGTGGAATGTGAAATATTTAATGAATAAATTAAGAGGAACCACTAACCTTTGGTGAAATATCTCCCGAAACCTGGCCCAAAACTAATGAAAATGAAGGAGGGCCAACTGGTTGATATCAAACAAATATATATTCAAATTAGAATTGGATTCACTAAAATTTTATTTTAATGATAAAATTTGTTTTGCCCGTAATGGGATGACTAGATTATCTAGATGATTTTGTAAACCATGAGAAAAATGTTTGAATTCTACTAGAATAATCTTCATCATTCTAGGTTGAAGTTTCACGGGTTGAGAAAAACATGATCAAACTGTGAGACCAATTATTTTTCCCAAACCCCCTCAAATTAAATCTCAAACACTTGGGAATCCCTCCCAATGATGCTTGATTATTTCAATACAATAATATGACACCATGGGTGTTAGAAACTATCCACCATGAATTGTTCTCCCAAAAATAACTAAGGGAAAAAAGGGACAAAAAAATACATGGAAGTCCTTCAAAAATCAACACCCTTCCTACTTATAACCGAATAAAATACTTTCATTCCCATCAAAATGGAACATAAAACAAAACAAGAAAACCATGTTGTCATAATTCTCCCCACCATTAACAATATCCATACATGAAAATACACAAAACATTATAGTTAATTGATCAATGCCTAAAAATTCAACATAAACACGATCTAACATCATAATCCAAGGACATTTCCCCCACAATTTACAAAATATAAATTTTTTTCTAGAAAAAAACAATTACTCACAAATAATTCCCAATAATAAACTAAATAATCAAGCCATTACATCCAAAACCAAGCCATGAACCCTATTATTGGGCATCCCCTCATAATCCCAATGATCAACTGAAACCGACAAGATTCATGTATGCCTATGATTTCAAGGTAGGCTGGAATAGATTACCCAATATTAGGAAAATAGTAGAAGTAGACAAATTCATAATAGGAAACTCTATAAGACACATAATGGTTCACACAACCATTACGAAAAAATGATCAATATCCTAACAAGGACACAACATGAACTTGGAATGGGCCTATACCAAAGATTCCCACAAAATATATTCAATAAAAACCTACCAACACAATCTTATAAAAATATATGTTATAAAAAATGCTTCATGAGAATTTAAACTACCCACTTCTTGAACAGTGTGGACATGAATTGAACAAAAACATCATATATAGTACTAAACCCCCCACCACTCGGTGTGGGAGGATGAGGCTGAATGATAGGTCTACTGAAATTGTAACTGATAAAACCCATCATTTGTCTCATAGAAATGGATAAAATCCAAGACCACATCTGATTCCTGTGGGTAGTCTATACAAGGTCAATGATCAAAACCCCACAATCTAAGAAGGAACAACAATAGACACAGTGTTAGGGCTAAATTCACCATGCTCTTTATAACTAGAAGGAAATTTACAGTGACTAGGAACTAGAATATACATAATGGAAGTTCATTACTTAACTGGTAGAGGAACAAACATAAACAAACAAATTAAACCTCTGGTAATCCTGATGACAAAGTAACATCACACCAAAAACAATGGATGAAGATCTGATGGATGAAGAATCCACATCTTCACAGTCATGAGCTACTAATCCCTAACCAAAACATTTTACCTTAATTCCACATGGTACCACATAAACCCCAAAGCATTAACAATAGATCAAAAAACCCTGTGGTACATACCTGATCTACAATACACTTTTATCCAAATAGGAACTCATGAATACAGAAAAACATTATCTGTCACTCCAAATGTGAAGCAGAATAGAAATGGAAAGCTGTGAAACATGTCAACCTCAATGAGCACAACTACAATAAAAAATAGATGCATAATAATTGGATGACACATTAAATTGAGAACATGTATCTCTCTTTTCAAACCAAAGAGATGGTGAATCATTCAAATAGGTGGATTTAACATTTAGAAAAAATACTTTGGTGGATTAACTTGAAATAATTTTAAGGGAGAACCATCCAAATCCACACTATGCAAGCCAACAAATCTCTTCAATCTTATTGAATGTTTCTCCAAAACGGTGCCACCTAAACCGTGAAGACTCGGCCCCAGAATACCCGAAGTTGTTTCCTTCAGAACTGGATGTGTACATTTTAACAAAACATGCACTGATAAATTACACATCATGTCCCATCAATATAATCGAATTCAGTTCTGGTTCTGGGAAACCATCCACTCATGTCATACTTCTTTTAGCTCAAGATGATATATGAAAATTTATTTCAAAAAAACATAGGGTGTGCATAAGAATGTACACTAAGGGGGTTTCAAATGAACCAAAATAAAATTTTAAAACATTCTTTAAAACATTACATAAAACACTATCTCTGAAGAAAATTCATAACACATGTAACGTATCATAAAAATTTCTCTACTAAAAGAAAATGCTAGCAGAAAAATAAGGATACATGGTTCAATTTATGCATTCCCATTTGGGGTAACAATTAAATGGCCATCTAAACATGTATGACATATGGATATGTAATCACATGTTAAAAAGAGCATAATCAGAGTTGTTCATAAAGATAATAACATAAATTTCATACACTGGAATCTAATTGACGGAGTGATAAACACATGTCATTCCATATTTTTTTACCATTCTGATACACATAAGTACTGGCTCTTAGACATGAATATTCTAATAATCAGAAATCCATTTGGTTACATAATTATCAAACACATAATGAGATTATGTATACTTCCGGACTTCTACGTCAAGGCCTTGTTCCAAGACCTATGGTAATACTATGATCGAACCCCAACACAGATAGATTACTTTTACCGGTCTCTAACACAGAGAGCTTACTTTTACAGGTCTCTAACCCAAAGAGCTTACTTTTAACAGTCTCTATCCTGAAGAGTTTACATTTACCAGTAACTGACCCAGAAAATATTAGTCCAATACATTTCTCATATGTTATATTGGGTCGTGTATTCACGGTGTCCCATACCACCATGAATAATTAAATTTACTTCAAGATACTCAAGGTGTCCAATACCACTTTGAGTAATTGGATTTTTCTTATATTGTTATCATGTTAAGACAAATGCATGCAACTATTTAGAAAATTAATAAAAAAAATTGAATAAATTCTTTGAAAATTAGGCAGTAAATGTTTATTAAAGGCATACAAGGCTCATCACATTTTTTGGAACAGAAGAAAATTACTAATGCACATCACATGATGGGTGTAAAGGTGTTTTCTACATGAGACTTGAAAATGATAACTAATCAATTAAAAATTCTAATAAATGATAGTACATTTTATTTAATTCACCGATAGGAAGTCTTAGTGATCAAATAATTAAATTACGACTCAACTAACAACAATCACTGTAGTAGATAAAACCTCAAGGTTGCATAACCTAGTCGCATGTTTTGATACAACCCTTGAACCTTTTGGTATATTTTGGTTAGAACAATCTTTGTCTTTATTAAATCATAAAACACATTAGGGTCAACGATACAATACATTTGAAACATAGACTCATCATTATGAATCCTTTAACAAAACAAATCTTACCTACTTTTATGGATTTGGACATTTTTTCTTTTGTAAATACCTCTTGTATTGGATTATATAGATACTAACATTACTTAACGTTTTATAAGTATTAATTTCATCACTTAATTAACAAATTTCTAATGATCCATTCATATAATTAAGGCATTGGAAATTATATCTGTATATATAAACTACATATATATATATATGTTTCATAATTCAAAACCATGTTTAATAAAATCTAATTAGTGATGGATATATAAAATATATTATCTACACCTTTTTAAAAAAAACCCAACCATGTTAGGTTATATAATCTGTAACCATCTACACCAAAAGTTACTCTCACATTTATGTTGCAAGAGAAAGGGTATTAGTTCTTCATGATTTCATATCCTGAATGTCCGAAGGACCTAGAATCAGGTATTTGAGGATTTCCACCAAAACTATATCACTATACTTGATTTCATACTTTCATAAATTAAACTCAAAAAATGAATATATATATATATATATATATTTATATGTATAGTGTTCATAGATTATATTTTTCTTGTATAAAAAATACTCCCCTATGTTTTTACAACCCCTTCAACCTGATCAAAATATTTAGATTCGATTTAAGGAAATGTTTATTAAACAAACTCTAGGATTATATATATATACATATGTGTATATATGTTTATATATGTGTATATACTCCCAAAGAAGTGAGACAAAAGAATAAAAAGAAAATTAAAACCCTTATAAGACAATATGGCATTAAATAGGTGTAGTTTGTGTTAGGTGTATATACCCTAATTTACACTATGTATATATTCAATTTTGTAAAACTAAAACCATATTCAATGAATCCAAAACATAATCATCAATCTTAGAAAAATTAGTGCATATAGATTTTTAACCATTAGAAACACCAGATTCACCTTAGAGGGTATATATGTATATATGCATGAGAGTATAAAGATATACATAATTGTATATATTTATATTTATAACGTCTGTATACATAATTTTCAGGAGAAAGACAAAGCATAAAACTCTTACATCGGTCCGAGGAGAAGAAGAAATCAAGGAAGACTTGACTAATGATTGCTATAAGTCCAAGAGGAGAAAAATACAAGGGGGGCTCCTAGGCGCAATCAGTTTATAGACTGTATAAAATATACTATGCTTTTATTATGACCATTGAGAAGAACCAAGACCAACCGATCCATTTATTGTCTGGGGAAGACTTATGGATAAAGGGGGACAAGGAGTGTCCACCTTTTTTGAATAAGGGAGAAAAGAAATTGTGAAATGAGGTGTAGGGTTCGGTGCATCGCATGCCGTGGGAAGGAATATGACGACGTAGCTATGTGATAATTGGTGAGAAACAGATGGTCACGATATGATCTGGGATTGATCCAACGGTCTGGAAACATCTGCAGTTTATAAAAGTGAAGGACGGTTCAGATTGATCTGAGGCGAGATCGGGTATCTCTCGATAGTCATAGAATTTTAAAAACATTGAACAACCATGATTAGATCATGAGGGAATGGACAGTCCATGAAAAACACAGTGGGGTTCACGACTTTTAGCGATCTAAGCACGGATCAAAATCAACAGATCAGATTGAAGTCAACACAAACCGATGGCCCAAATTTGATACCAGCTTAAAAAACGACATCCCACATAGAATCAGTGAGAGTTCTGGTGGACCGTTATAATCCTGAGCCTTCCGCAACACTTGAAATAACACAACACACACCAGAGAGCCTTACACATGGTCTCCCTCCTTCCCCCTCACATTATTTGGACTACCCCTGCTCGTTGTGACCCTACACCCACCGTGGCGCGCCTACACGGCCCTGCTCTCGTGCGCCCTTCTGGGAAGCTCTTCCTATCCTTGGGCTGGCCTTGGCTTGGGCTAAGGGCTAGGCTCCACCACTCCATGTGAGCTACCTCCCTTGGCCTAGCCTTAATGGGCTGGCCTGATCTAGCCCATTTTTTATAAAACCTATCTTATAAAGATATTAAGTCATACGGAAAAAGAATAGATTTATTAAAACACTATAAAAAATTATCTTTTTAGACTTCCACATAAACATCACAAGGCTAATGAATATAATTTTGACATTGTATTAAAATTATTTTTAAAAATAAAACAATTATATATAAATATAAATGTTATAAATAGAGTTTGAATAACCGTTATGATAACTATTAACCTAGTATTATAGAAAACATAGTTTAAAAACATAATTTGATTTGATCATTTTAACCATAATTCGTAACACCATTTACGAAATGAAACTAATTACATGATAATTCAAAAGTTCTCAATGTTTTTTGGAATTACTTATTATGTTTCAAAACATAATTCAAATCATTATATCGTAGTTAGGGTTAATGTATTAATTTTTCAAATCAAAATGTAATGTTGTACTCGATTGTTCTTTAGTTAAAACACCAACTGGGTAATGGCTAAAATTATAGTTGTTGGATTTTGCAATGGTCACCAAAGTTAACAGTCGAGAAGATTCCATATAAAACCTTGTCTTATGGTGTCCTAAAATTAAGAAGGAGAAAAACAAGGAGAATATGGAGGAGATGGTGCTTTCTATATCATTGATGCTCATTATAGTTTATATGATAATGATGGTGTTATTCTTTGTTTTAATTTACCTAAAGGATATTCTATATTTAACATGTCTTTTTGTATTTTTAGGGGGACTTCATCTAGTTTTGTTAGGTTTTTTAGTAGGTATATTTGGTTAGCATGGATCCCCTTTTAATCTCGATATACTGTAAACACAACAGTGTTCTTATTTAATTCAGAGAGAAATGTGCTCATAAATTAAAACCACATTATTATTTTATTAAGTGATGAATGTTTTGTTTATTTGTTTTGAAATTAAAACAACAAGTAAACATAATCATATCAGTACATGAGGTTTGAGTCTCAAGGTGTTACATTATCCCCCCTTCAAAAAATAGCATCCTTGAAAAAAATTATAAATTCCTATAAAATAAAGACTCACTCACCAATTTTTTCACAAGAACCATTATGGAGGATCCTCAGGTAAGGCTAGATAAATATTCTAGTTGGTCTTCAGTTATTATATTTCTTGGCCCCAATCACTATTCAGATAGTACGGGTTAAACTCGTGTTGTGTGCACTCGGGCTACCAAAGAGAGGCCCGATAGGTGGAGAGTTCAGAAAAGTCTGAATGGACAATTTCTATGAGAATTCGCCGGGTTGACTCCACAATGAATATTTTTTGACATAAACATGATCAAACATACTGATGCTTAGGAATTGGTACATGTTGTGTGCACTTAGGTCAACTTCCAAGGCAACATCTTGAAACAACATCCTGGCCATGATGTTTCGGGATTGGGTGAAACATAGGAAAAGACCTTCATATAACTCTTCCATTCGTCTATACACAACAAGTTGTGCAATATATATACCATCATAAAGACATAAATTCTATTGATATGAATAGAGAATCATTAGACTGTTTGAATCTTCGTAAAATTGCTTGCACGTTTCTTGTAAGTTTGCAAAAGGATGGTACTCCCTCTCACATGAATTGACCAAGATGGTCTATAATATCTCTGTGGGGAGTGATAGGATGTGACTTCTTCCTTTTGTCTCAAAATAATGAAAATCCTCATATATAATAATAACTATGTAAATTTCTTTTTGTTTAAGTTCAGGTTTCCTAGAGTTATCTAAACTGAATATTTTGATTCCAACTGTGATGACCCAGACCCAGAACACCCAGAGGTGGTTCATTTAAAACATGATGTGTACATTTTAACAAAACATGCACTGATAAATTACACATCATGTCTCATCCCAGAGAATCAAATTTGGTTCAGGTTTTGGGAAACTAGCCACTCCGATCATAATTCTTTTAGCTCATGCTGATACATGAATATTTTTTAAAAAAAACGTAGGGTGAGCATACGAATACCCAGTAAGGGGGTTTTAAATGAACCAAAATAACTTTTGAAAAAATTATTTAAAACATTACATAAAACCCTTTCTTTAATGAAATGTTATAATACATGTATCATATCCTAAAAAGTGATCAAATAAAAGAAAATCATAGCAATAAAATAAGGATACATGGTTCAATTTAGGCAATCCCATTTGGGGTAAAAAGTAAATAATCCTTTAAAAGTGTATGACACATGGATATGTAAGAACATATTAAAAATAGAATAATCAGAGTTGAGAAGAATGATAATAATCTCAATTTCATAAACTGGATACTAATTCACTATTTTCTAAACATATGGCATGCCGTAATATTTTACTATTATGTAACACATAAGTACTGTATGTTAACCATGGATAATATATTAATCATACATACATTTGGTGACATAATTATCAAACACATAATGAGAGAATGTATATTGCTGGACTTCTATATCAAGGGCTTCTTCAAGACCTAAGGGCTAACAGTGACTAGACCCCAACCCGGAGAGATTTCTTTTACCAGTATTTATCCCGAAGAGCTTAGTTTTACTGGTCTCTAACTCAGAGAGCTTACATTTACCAGTCTCTAACCCGAAGATCTTATTTTGACCGGTCACTAACCATAGAAATATTATTCCAATACATTCCTAAAATGATATATCAGGTCGTGTATTCAAGGTGTCCCATAACATGTTGAATAATTAAATTTTCGTCATGTTACTCAAGGTGTCCCATACAACTTTGAGTGATTTTTTTTCTTATCTTGATATCATCTTAAGACATATGCAAGATACTATATAACCCATTAATACATAATTTGATAAAAATTCTTTGCAAATTAGTCTGTAATAGTTTATTGAAGGAATATATGGCTCATCACATTTTTATAACAGAAGAAAATTACTAAAGAACATCATATGATGGGTGAGAAGGGGATTTCCACATGAGATGTGAAAATGATAACTACTCAATTAAAAATTATAATAAATGATATTACATGTTATTTAATTCACCGCTAAGAAGTGTTAGTGATCAAATAAATAAATTATGCCTCATCTAACAACAATCACTAAAGTTGATAAAACCTCAACTGTGCATAACATGGTCACATGGTTTAATACAACCATTGAACCGTTAAGTATATTTTGGACAAAACATAGTTTATCTTTCATAAATATTAAAACATAAAAGGGTCAAACATACAATAACTTTTATACATAGAATCATCATTAAGAATCCATTAACTAAAAAAATTACCTACTTCTATGGATTAGGACATACACCCTTATGTAAAAACCTCATGGTTTGCATTACCTAGATACTGACATTACATAACATTTGACATGTATTAATTTCATCACTTAATTATCAAATTTTAAAGATCCATTCATAAAATTAAGGTTTTGGAATTTTTATACATATATATATATATATACTATATATATATCTCTCTCTACAACTTTAAACAATGTTTAATAACTTCTCATTATTGATGGATACTTAAAATATATTTACTTCACCATCTTTAAAAAACCCAAACATGTTAGGTTGTGTTATGTGTAACCATGTTAACCAAAGGTTACTCACACATATATGTTGCATGAGGAAGGGTATTAGTCCTTCACGTTTTCATAACACAAAGGTCGAAAGGACCTTGAATTGGGTATTTGAGTATTTACACCCAAACTATATGACTATACATGTTTTCATACATTCATAAATTAAACATACAAAAAAACATGCATATATATATATATTGTTCATAGATAATATTTTTCTTTTATTAAAAATACTCCCCTCAATTTGTACAACCCCTTGATCCCAACCACAATATTTCGATTCTGTTTAAGGAAATGATTATTAAACAAAATGTAGCATTATATATATATATATACTTATGAGTGTATATTGTTATATACTCCCAAAGAAGTAAGACAAAAGAAAAAAAATTAAAACCCTTATAAGAAAATAGGACATAAAATAGGGGTAGTTTGAGTTATGTGTATATACCCGAATGTACACTAAGTGTATAGTCAATTTTTCACAACTAATCCCATATTCAACAACTCCAAAACATAATCATCAAACATAGAAAAATTAGTGCATACAGATTTATAACATTTAGAAAAATAATATTCAACATAAAGGGTATATATGTAGATAGGCGTGAGAGTATGAACATATACATACTCATATATATATATATATAACACATGTATACATAATTTTCATGATAAAGACAAAGCATAAAACCCTTACATAAGTCCGAGCAGAAATAGAACTCACTGAATACTTGACTGAATATTGCTAGAGGCCCGAGAGGAGAAAAATACCCAAGGGGTTCCTAGGTGCAACAAGTTTATAAACTGTATAAAATATACTAATAATTTATTATGAATATTGAGAAGAACCATGTCTAACCGGTCCATTTATTGGATGAGGAATACATATGAAAAAATGGGATTAGGAGGGTCCACCAGGATTGAATAATTCAGAAACGAAATAGTGAAATGGGGTGTAGGGTTCGGTGCATCGCATGCCGCTGGATGGAATAAGATGATGCATCGGGGTGATACTGGGATTGAAACTGACGATCACGATTTGATCTGGGATTGATCCAACTGTCGGGATACATCTGCAACTTATAAAAGTGATGATGGTTCAGATTTATCTGAGGAGAGATCCATCATCTCTCGATCATCGCAGCATTTTAAAAACAACGAACGAACACGATTAGATTGTGTCGGATATAACGGTTCATGAAAAATGTAGAGGGGTTCGTGGCTACCAAGGATCGAATCATGGATCGAAATTAATAGATCAGACCTTACGCAGCATAATATGAAGGCCCTGATTTGATCCCAGGTGAACAAATTCCATCCCACATCAAATCGGTAAGAGTTCTAGTGGTCATTTATAATCATGAGCCTCCGACAACAGTAGAAATAACCCAGCACACACAAAAGAGCCTTACACATCGGCTCCCACATCCCCACTCACAGGCTTCGGCCTATCCCATCTCACCATGACCCTGTACTCAATGTGGAATGCCTATGTGCCCCCGCCCCCGTGCACCCTTCGGGGAAGCTCTGCCAATGCTTTGGATGGCCTTGGCTTGGGAAGAGGGCTAGGATCATCAACTTCGTGTGAGCTACCTCCCTTGGCCTATCCTTAAAGTGCTGGTTTGAGATGACCCATTTATTGTAAAACCTAAAATATAGATATCTTGTGTATTAAGGAAAATTAATATATTTATTATAACCTTATAAAATTACCTTTTTATACTTCCACTTAAATATTACAAGGATAATGAATATAAATTTGACTTTTTATTAAATGTATTTCTAAAAAAATAATTTATAAACATAAAATATATAAATTGAGATTGAGTAACCCTTATGATAAATCTTACATTAGTATTATAGAAAACATAATTTGAAAAACATAATTTGATTTGATGCTTTTAATCATAATTCGTAACACCATTTACGAAATAAAATTCTTTACATTATAATTGAAAATTTTACGAAGTGTTTTTGAATTTTTTTTATTATGATTCAAAACATAATTCAAAGAATTATATTATAGATAGGGTTAATCTTTTAATTTTTCAATTCATAACATAAAGTTATACTCAATTGTTCTTTATTTAAAACACCACAAGGCTAACAACTATAATTATAGTCGTTGGATTTTCCAACGGTCACCCAAGTTAATAGTCGAGCTGATGCCATAAAAAACCTTTTCTTACGATGTCTTAAACATAAGAAGGAGAAAAAGAAAGATACGATGGATAAGATGGTGATTTCTATACCGTTGATTCTCAACACATATTATATGATCATAGTGGTGTTGTTCTTTGTTTTCATTGACCCGAAGGATCTCCTTTATTTATCGTGTGTTGTTGTATTTTTATGGGGACATCCCGTAGCTCTATTAGAGTTTTTAGTGGGTATATTTGGTTAGCATGGATCCCCTTTTAATCTCTATGTATTTCAAATACTACGGTGTTCTTATTTAAATTAGAGAGACTTGTGATCATAAATTAAAACCATGTTATTAATTTCTTAATAGAAGAATGTTTTGTTTAGAGGTTTTGAAATTCAAACAACATGTATACATAAACCTATCAGTACATGTGGTTAGAGTCTTAGGGTGTTACATTAACAATTCCAATTCAATACACATCATGATTATCCCATCCGGATCACAAACACGCATACAGAATAAAACACATATCCAATACATGGAAAATAAAACCACATAACCATCATTTCAAACAAACAATACCACATTTTACCTTCTAACACATTTTCAAAACAGACAACCTTGATGTATTTTCACACCCACTAATGGTGTTTCATCCTGCATATCTCACGTGCACATTTTTATGCCACCCTAGAAACCCATCCACCATTCCATACCTTGAATCCATCAACATTTACATATACCACCATGCATGTGATAACCCATGGACAAACCAAAGTACAAAACAAAAGTCATCATTTTGAAGTAAAATCATTCAACCCATTTCAAAAATCATGTACATTCCAATGGAACAATAACCACCAAGTCGAGTTTTTTTTTCAGATTACTAAAATCTAACCATAATTCATCAAGATTAATTTGGTTAAAAACCTACTACCTTTCATTTTAAACAACTAAAAAAATACATCTTATTTTAAAATACCTATTCCCATTATAAAAAATTCAACATTATGTCTTTTAAAAAAATGATATCCATAAATACTAAAACACTTATCATGAAAATACCAACCACTAAAAACACATTCCCAGAAAATTTCATCCTATTAAAATGCATTTCAATATATTAAAATATACCTTTTTAAATATAATACATAATCATCTTAAAAAAATTCATGATTTCAAACATTTATTCAACAACCGACATGTTTATAATAAATAATGTCAATCATGCTAAATCATTTCCATAGAATCCTCAATATTTGTTTCACAAAAACTAAATATTTCAAAACAAGTTTTCTATTAAATCACTAAAAACCACTCTCCACTTTTTATTTTCCAAACACTCCTTTAATGTCTACTTCCACAATTCTCAAAAAAGGATTCTCAAAAATTGAAAAAAAATCAAAAAGACCCAAGAGTCCTTCAACATGTAACTATTATAGGTGGGGGACTTACCCATATGGTTGTAGACCATATGTCAAACGCACAACCAACATAGAGATTATTTTTAAGACCATTTCCTAGATCCACATTTATTTGTAGTCTCTGAGATATCAGAAAAACCATTAGACCAACTCCCCGTTTCATATCCTAGGCACAAAACAATCCATGTGGACCATGTAAACTAATAAAACCAGATATCCATTGGAATCCCGAGGATCAGAACAAGAAAGTTTCTGTGATGCTCTTACCGCACATACAACATGAGTCTCAAAAATCAAACTCTATATAAATTGTCATCCCCAAATAAAAATGGGTTCTCAGAAAAAAAAATCGACATCTTAGAGGTGACCACCTCTGATACCCTTTTTTCACAAACTAGCCTGAGTCGATCCTAAAATCTTCACCAGTTACAGTCCACGACATGATCTAAAGGGAATTCCTAATCTCCATTAGCTAGAAACTAGTACAAGGCATCATGATAGAAGATAAGTGAACTATTTTTCCCAATAATGAAATAATAATATAAACCATAGAAATAAAAAGAACACCCCAATATACAAATATAAAATTAATTAGACCAACATTTATACAAGAACTGAAATTTCAAGAAAACCATACAACTAAACTGACTGAACATAATGATAAATCTAACTCATTGTGACCTCATTGGTCAGTCTCCAACATAATGATCACATTTCAATCAAGGTTTTAAATAAAATATTAAACCTACACTAGTGATAAAAATAGAAAATAATTATAGCTATGGGTTTTAAAACTCGGTATGCTATCCCAATAATTTATTCCCAATGCACTTCATTTAAAATATATGAAAAAAATTTAATGTTTGAAAAAAAAATATAAAATCAATTCCTTTTCATATGATTCATAAAAATATTGAACAACTATTTACCATTATTCATTTCCAAAAACCCCAAATTCAATCTGTTTTGAGAGACATTTTCATTTTAAGCGAAAAGTTATGTTTACATATTTAAATTGAACAAAGATGATAGAATAAATATCTTTGAAAAGACTTTTATAAGATATATTAAAACCACACATAACATTACAAATAAATTTTTACTTATGAATGAACTATAGTAGTTGCAAATAAAGGGTAATGAAAAACATACAAATGAGAGTAACATTCAATAATGCAATATACTAAGAACAAGTAGACGTTGGTGAACCAAAGATGTCATGTAAAATTTAGAACATAATAATACCTGAGACTCCATTATAGTTGACATGTTACACATGATTATAAAAAAATTCCCAAAGGATAGACCACCCTAACTGAGGACAGATTGAGGGACCCAATACAATAGTAGTAAACCCATATATACACACCTAAAATGGGAAACTACTCAATACATGAAATATTAATGTCGCAATAATTCTAGGGAAGTATATAAATATTATAGGTTCTCAAGTCTCATATATAAAGGGGGTGATCAAATTGATTCTAATAGATCATCCAATCACTTTAGTATATAATGATAATTCAAAAACTGGACTCACCCTAAGCCACCCCATGGACCGATCACATGCCATAAAATACACCAAACCTAATAAGTGAAAATCAGGGAACTATAATAATGAATCATAAGGATTACAAAAAAAATAAATCAAATATATTATATAAATAAACAAATAATGAGTAACATCCAATTTATTTTTTTTCAAAAAAAATATTATCACCATTTTTAAAAATTTGCCAAATGGGCCATTAAACATTTCACAAAAACTAACATTTAGCAATGGTAAAACTTCAACCTTTAAAAAAGAGATTTTAGAACACAATTTTAAGTATAAAAACAATTAAATAAACCATATAATACTTTTAGGATTAAAATTCAATGCACAACCATTTTAGTAAAAAACTTGAACAAGCCATTTGCCCGCAACTCATGGCCAATCATGGTAGAAACCAAAACCTATTTTATTATTAAACATAAATTAGAATTAAATCTATATAAGGATCCTAAATATATTATTTCCCACACTAAAAATATTTTTATAAAACTAATATAATCATTTTATATCCCAAATAAACCATAAAATCCAACCAGGATATTTTTTCCAACACAATGCATGCAATATTTAACAAAAACAACTTCTATTTAACACTCCAAAGGGTATAAACCCAAATTTTGGTGTCATTATTTTATTAAAATTGAATAACTATATTCAAAAAATAATAATCAACATTCTAAACGAATATAATTAATTTTTCAAGTGCAGGGTGTGCCAATTTTAATAGAAAACCATATTAATCATGAAATAAAAAATCAACAGAAATTTTCTGACCTAATCAATTAACCAATGTTTGAAAAACAATAATTATCATATATGTAATGTGTGAAAATAATGATAATGATTTAACTAAAATTATAAAGGCATGATAAATGAGAAACAAACATCAAATTCATCGTGGGATGGAAAAAAGAACACCTAAAAACACCATCTGAGGGTTCAAAACACTTTATAGAACATGAAAAGCCAAAACCCCCATAAAAACCATTGAAAACAAGAAACCTAGGTTGTGAATGATAAGGGGAAAAATATAATCTAGATGATATGAGAGTATTAGGATGAAGGTAGAATATATTGGATGATTATATAACGAAATTAAGAAAACCGCATACCTTTGGTGAGAATTCCCCAAATGTGACCCAAAACTAAAGAGAATGTATGGGGGGATCTCCCTATGATCGATAGCCAAGTAATATGTCTTAATATAGGATGTGGAATCGCAAAAATATTTTTTTTTCAAATTTATTAATTCCGCAATATACTACTCTGTTTTTCTGTATAGTTTGGTAAACCGTGCTCAAACCGTGCAAATATAACTAAACAATCTACACAATTTTAGGTAAATGTTGAAAATTTTGGGAAAATAGTTTCCAAACTATGTGATCCAAAAAATAGTCTAGATATCCTCAATTGACACCCAAACTCTAGGAAATCCCACCCAAATATCCATGGATGATATAAACAAAATATATTGAAACCAAGGTTATCAGAAACTCTATACCATGATACTTTATCTAAATAAAGACCAAAAGCCAAACCCAGGACACAAAGTACACATGTTACACATAAAAACAGTGCCCCAATCACACCTAAAACATTATAAATGAATGGAATTCCAATTAATCCGGAACACAAACCAGAACATTAAAACCTCTGTGTGACAAAAAACAAAATTGGTTAAGTGCCTCCATCATTCCGTTGATGAAATGAGAACTATATAATTAATTTAAGGAAAATAGTGGGTCTCAAACATCATATATTCTATATTGGGCTGGCCAGGTTTTCATGAGCTATAATGGGGCTCAACCCATCATATAAGCTATATCTAGATCACAAAGTTCTCATATATAATTATTAATAACCATATAATCAATAAAAAATTTCGATATTGAAATTTTTATCAGAAAACATTATAAAAAAAATTTGATAACATTTTTCAAAACACATTCATATATAAATATTCCATTTCATTAAAAAATATTTTTCAATTACAAAAATACATTAATGTTGAAATTACATGTTTTTTTCGATGATATACTAATAGATTGTTAAAAATTAAAAAGAAAAAATGGTTGTGTCTATATTAATAAATATGTATTATATTTTTAAAAATATGTACATTGAAAACTATTTGTTTTAAGGGAAACATTATAAATTTTTTTTAAAAATAATATCTTTTACATAAAATAAAAACTATATATTTTCTTTTAATTATAATGTAGATAACATTAATATTGTTAAATGAACATTAAAAACCAATTCTGCATCATAAATATTTTATTAAATATTTTAATCTGGTGTGGGCATGGTATAAAAATATTTACAAAATAATAAAAAGAAACTTTTAAAATCAGTTTTATAATATAATGTGTCCATAAACTTGAGTCTAACTCATCCTGAGAGTTTATTATCATCCGAGATTTAATAATTATGAAAACTAATTAAATATAGATATATTTTTTAAAATTTATTACCCATTTTATATCACATTATCAAAATATATATAATTACATAATAATTTTAGATCATGTTAGCTAATTAGATATGTAGTTTATATGACAAAAAGTTCATTGTTGGGTTATATATGGGTAAGGAGGTCATAAATGAATCAATATATAAAAATAATCATGATATTATTATTATTTTTATGTTTTAATTATTTTTTTATAACTTACCATGATTTAGTTTTATGAAAAATGCTCCATGATTCATCCATGGAGATTGTATGTCATATTAAAATGTGTACGATTACAATTTATCAAAAATCATTATTTAAAGAAGGTATGTTTTATTATATCATTATAGAATTATAATAATATCATAAATATTATATTATTTCATTAAATTTAATTATATGCATCATCTATATTATGTGGTGATGAAAAAAGGATTACATCACTTTATGGAGGTTTATGTCCACACATACACACAAATGAAATTATAATTTCAATGTTAAAGGTAATGTAATAAATTGAACGATATATTATAAAATAATAATGATAAATAAATCATTAGTAAAGTATATTTACATTAAACATATCATTAAAACCATCTATTAGAGGGGCTTCTTGAATAAAAATTATGTCATTTCATGTGGAAGTAATGCGACGTACACATGAATATTGGTTTCATTTTCATTTTTATTGAATAGAATATAGATATAGGTTGTGATAATTTCAAAAAAACAAAAAATACTATTATATTTTACATTTATTATTATTTCATCATGTTTGAATATTATTTTATGTTGGAAGAGTAATAATGAAAACAAAAAATGCTTTGTTATGAAATATACCTCTTTTCGAACAACCTTAATTTCACTACACATTAAGACCTCCAGGTTTTGTATTATTCCCTAAAAATGGACTATAGTATGGGAATATATATATTTATATATAATTAATATATTTGGTATTTTATTTCCCAAGAAATAGGTTTTTTGTGTTTGATGAAATGAGAATAATTCATTCCCTTTTTTAGAGTAGAGGGAAACTCATTGAATTTCTCAAAAAATAAGAAAAAAAATTGAATGAATAAAAATCAATATTTTTAAATTTTAATATTCTTATGAGAGGAAATCAATTTATACAATAAATGTTCAAATATTTGAAACAAATTTTAGACATTAAAAACATATCATCCCTTTAGTTTTGATAATTACTGTGATATCAATGTTTTTTAATAATATGGTATTCATATAATTACTATAAAATGAAAAATATCCCATTAATAACAAATGTATTATTAAACCCTAACAAAATACAGAAACATAAGAGATGATTGTTTTTTTTTTTGAAATTTTATATGAATAAATGGTTTATTATTTATTAAATAATAGTAATGTAAAATATAGTAAAAATGTTTTTTATAAAATTTAATTACTTCTTTAAAAAAATTAAATATGAATCCAATCTATCCTACCTAAATAATATTTTATTTATATCAAAAATATTATTTAATTGAAAATGTGTCTCAATTAATTTTATTTTTAGAGTTTTCTAAATCACTTTATTGATTTTATTACTCGATTCACATTCATTATGTCAGTGCTGTGTAAGAATTTAAGCACATTTTTTCTTTATTAGAAAGTAAAATTAAATTTTCATAGTAGTAAATAATTTTAATTTAAAATAAAAATTTAAAAGAAATGCAATCCACTATTTAAATGTATATAAAAAATTATAATTTGTAAAACCGTCATTGTGATAATTCGTAATCATATCCACTTTAATATTATAATGCTCAAAATCATGTCCAAAGGGAAATAAAAACCAATATATTATTCCTATGGATGATTAGAAATGAATTATATAAATCTAAAAAAATTATTCAACTTTCAGTATAATTATTTAGACCTTATCTTTTAAATTTTCACATTAATTACAAAATTTATCATTTACAATGGTAGTGAAAATTCATAAGGTGAATATTTTTTCAGACCAAAAATATAAATGACAAATTTACCAAATTTTCACCTCCTAATTAAAAATTTGGAATCCATTAAAAAATATTCATAAAATTTATTTAGAAGATTACAATTTAAACTTATAATATCACCATGTTATAAAAAATGGGTATTTATAAAAATTCCATTTTAAGTATGAAATCATATAATTCTAAATTAAATTCAATAAATTATATAAAACCCATAATTAATTAATAATAAACTACCTTAATTCAAAAACCTCTAAATTTGATTTATATTATGATAAAATTTATGAATATTTTTTTAATAAAAATCATCATTGCTCAAAATTCATCGAATAATGAACCATTTCAAAAAAATATTAATATATCACAATAAGATAATTTTGATATTCTTACATAAAAATGTTGGCTAACATTTTAAAATATTAATTTTTAATCTACTAGAAATTAAATATAAAATATTATTATAATAATAATGAATATCTGTTTTGAAGAAAACTTATTTTGAAATACATTACTGAAACTTCTAAATAAATGGGATCCTCTTTTTAAAGAATCATTCAAAAAAATTAATTAATTAATGTATATATAAGTATACATAAATATATTAATTTTAATTAATATTTTATAATTCATTCTTACCTATTGATACCAAAAAAATTAATCTATAGGTTTTAAATGGAAATTATAATAATATTTTTGGATTTTTTTGTAATCATGGTGCTGTGTTTCATACATTATATTGAACAAGATTCCATTTTCAAGAATAAATTTTTTTTATTAAATTCTATCCCACCAATAAATAATTAACCCTCTAAATTTTTCTTTGATCTATCTAGTAAATTGTTTTCTTTTTCAAAATAACATTGTTGAAATCCCTTATCATAAATAGGGTTGATAAATCATCTTCTTGAAAAGACAAAAAGGGAAATATGTACACTATATATAATAACCAATGAATAGGATCCAAATTTTAAAAAATCTATGGGAAATGTAAACATGGAACCATAATAAATTAATAATATCAAAATAATTATAGTCTGTGATATAGTTCATGGATCATAAGAAAGTGATGGGTCACAAAAAAATTCCATTTCCATGAAACAATAAACTAAATAAGTGTAAAATATAATTTCAATTCATTATAAATGAATCTATTATGATAAATGATTTCTTCATGATCCTTTTAATAGTGTTGGGGAATTCAAAAAACATATAAACTACCAACGGAAAGAAAATATAATTACAGGACAATAAATATTTAATAATTTAAAAAATTTCAAACATAATCTCTTCAATTTATCAAAACAATTAGTGTTCAAGATGAATTTTTTTCATACATAAATAACTAAAATCAACATGATACAAATCATATAATTATAAATATGAAATGAATTTAATATTATATTAAATTCAAAATTGAATCCAAAAATGAATAATCATTTATATGAGTAAATAATATATTAAACTCTAAAATTCAATAGTAATATCCCATGATTAAACTACTTCACTATATAAATAAATACAGTTAAAATTTTTAATATATCCCTAATACGATGAATACTAAAATGTTATAATTTTCTGATAACATGTTATACCAGCATTTATCATCAAATAAATTAATTCTCCATTAAAGACTCATACAAAAATTTATATTCCCTAAACATATACAATAAAAAATATGATAAATATTTGAATTATTTAATTGGATCACTGTAATATCACATTAAATTCATATATTTTTCTAAATGATAATAAAAAATTAATTCTAAAATAAAATCACGTAATATTCTATTTTCTATAATCACTTATTGATCTAAAAAATATAGTAATCTTCTTCATAAATTCCCTTAAATTACTTATAACTTTTTATTCTAATGGATATAAAAAAATAACATTTCATTCCAAAATAAACATAATATTTGTTTTTTGTAAAATACGACCATATACCTCAAATTGGCTAATTGTGGGTGGTTCCCCATTATCGCGCTTCAGTTATGGGTACAAGCCCTACAAACTTGTAGCTACGTTGTGTTGTCATCAATAATATATGTCTCTCTTTTGTAAAACTACATTAATATAATTATTAATAATTAGAAAAATAGTTTGAAACCCCATAAAAATGTCATTAATCATAAATTTACATTTTATCCTCTGTATTTATCAATAAACCATATTTTCCAACAAAATAAAATAATCATTATCCACTACCATTTCTATAAAATCAAAATACTTTTTCCTATCTTATTTATTGTTTTACATTACCCTTTTCCATAGATGAATGTATCCATGATTATCACATGATCACTAAAACACAAATAAATTTATTTATTTAATTTATGCTCTATTTCAATGTTTTGAAAAATAATTATACTATGTAATGTATCATATTTCACAAAATATTTAGAAAATTTAAAGTTATTATAGTTAATGAAAATCCTTTAATCAAATTATTTCCTAAACCCTTAACCATGTTTTTTCATCTTCATTGAATATATAAAATATATCTGTATGATGTACCAATATCAACTAAATTATTTGTCACAACTAATTAATAAGAAAATAACTAGTACCTTACATCGTGACATTATAACCTTCTTTTATGCTATTTATATCGCCACTAAATTTTAGCATGTAGTTTATTTTCCCATAAAAAATGGAATTCTCCATAATTTTATTTACCAAGAAAAATAAGATGGATCAGTGGAGGTTTTAAAAAAATATTAATTTCATTACACATTTTATAGATATTTTTAGTAAATAAAAAAGTTTATATAAGGATAAAATAGTATCTCGTTGGCCTGTTAGATGTTCAAAAATATAGTAAAACCATTTGATAAAACAATATCCATGATAGTGACAATTATGTCATCAAGAATAGAAACAAATGTTGTGTGAGATTATTCTTTTCCATATTTACAAATAATCATTAATCTATAGGGACTAATATCATTGAAATATTGAATAAAATATTTCATTTTAAAATAAAATTTAAATTTTATGGAGAAAACCACAGAAATTACAAATTTATTTAACGTGCAATCCTCAAAAATAAAAATAATGGCTTTAATAATAATAAATATTTCACCGTAAAAATTTATCTCATACCTTTCATATTATAAAACTAAATTGTAAAAAATTTAAGTTGTAATAATCCTTCAGATTATGCATTAGGATTACATATATTGAAACCCCAGAATAAAACTCTGAAAAATCATTAATATCCTTCAAATTATATGACATAAAACATAAATATTGTGTTATAATATAATTAATAGATGAACAAACTTAAAATCTTAAAATATTGATGTTATACATTAATATTAAGATAAATTATCCTAAAATACTAAAAACCCAAGGAAAAAGAAAACAATACTCTAATAATAATAGTAATGAACTCACTATAAACACTATGTAATCGAGTGTATTCGGACATGAATTGAATTTATTTAATTCCTAGTGATATATTTGTTTAAATTTTTTAGATAACATTATAATCCCTATTATAAAAATATTTACTCCATTAAAAAGTTGAATCCTACACTTAATATCAAATTTTTCAATAACATTATAGTTTTAAAACGAAACATGCTTAATCTTTTTTCATATATTCAAAAATATTTACCATCACCTCATATTTTTCATTAAAAAACCTTAAAACAAAATGGAAGACATTTTTTGAATATATGATGAGAACATGAATCATAGCAAGGAAATAAAATATTCAATCAAGATTTCTAGTACAAAAAAAACTCATAAAATAAATTCAATTATAATAGTATTATTCAAGAATAAGAATGAAAATTTTGTTGTGTGAAAAAAAAATATTCTCTAGTAAATACCATTATAAGCCAAAAAATGTTATTCAAAACCATTTTAAAGAAACATATAGAATCATATTGATGCAACATTTTAAACATGTATTAGAAATAACTAATTCTATGATTAATTATAATTTATCATATTATTAATAAAACACATTACTATTTATTCTTTTATCATTGAATTTCCACAAAACACATTAAACACATTTTTGAAACCCATTATGATATTAAAATACCCTATCATTTCAAAACCCATTTCCAAAAATATAATTAAAAATGAAAGGGAAAGAGGGGTTATATTTTGAAAATATCAGGATTTAATTTATATTTTGATAAAAATATTGTATTTTTTAAATAGTGTAAAATTTTGGTCATGACATAGGTTAAAATATAACATTATATCCTATATTTGTATGAAATTCAAAATATTTTGTAAAATGATTACATTTTATAAAATTTATAAAAAATGTAAAAAGTGACAAAAATTAAATTTGAAATTATTTTATAAACTTACAAATTAGTTATTATGATATTTTTTAATATATGACATGAATGAAAAATATTTTCAATGGAATAATTAAAAGAAGGGTTTTTAATGATGGTCACTAATACGAAACCTAAAAAAGAATTATTAAATTGAAATTTTCTATGACTAATATTCTAAGATAAGGATACTAGTTACAATTTATGTATAATATGATTTTTAATTACATTTTTTTTAAAATTGAAATGTAATATAATTAATTAGAAAATATTAATGGAATACATTTCTAGTATGAATTATAAATTTTTTTCTTTCAATCGACTCCATCAAATCATATAAAATAATTATAATCATAAATATTTAACATATATTATATATAATGTTTCATGTGATTGTTTTTCAGGTTTATTATACAATTTAATTTAATTATTTATATTTTAAAAATAGTTTAATAACCTGTTATGTTAGTTTCAGAAGATTTTACCTTGTTTGATGTATATGTCTATAATGTTTTTGGTTAACTAAATTTTATAAAATGATTCATTATTATATATTCTACCTAATAATAATAATTAAATTTTTATAATATCAATATTAAATTTATACTTTAAAATCTTATAATGAGTAAAGGTTATGAGAAATGAACAATGTTGCAAACATCAAGATATAATATCATTTCTTCCAATCTAAAATGATTCAACTTATCAATAATAAATTTATAAAAACTAATATATTATATAATATATATAGAATAATAATTATATCATTAATTACATATTTTATTTTTAAATTAACATATCTGAACCATCTACATGATGTGGCGGTGAATAAGAAATGAGATTACTTTATATAGGTAGTAGTACACAAGTACAGAAAAACATAATTATAATTTTTCTGTGAATAGAATGGGTTGATATTATATGATATATATAAATTTTATAAACAAAAATATCTCATTAATATCATATATAAAATTTCAATTTATCATTATAACCATACAAGGGATGGTCTAGGAAAAATAATTACATTGGTTTGTGTGGAGGTAATACATCATACACAAAAATAATTATTTAATTCCCATTTGATGGAATATTAGGTAGATATAGAATTTGAAATTAAATTTTAAAAACCATATAATAATTATTATACTAGTTATAATATTTCATGAATAATTATTTTTAATTTGATATAATAAAATACAAAATAAAAAAGGATCGGTTAGGAAGTATGTGTCTTCTTTGAAAAGGCCTATTTTTTATCCATCATAAGACTAATATGGATTTTATTATTTCATAAATTCTTTATATAGAATATTTATTGTTATCGAGTCAATTTATTTGGTAATTTATTGGGGAATTTTTTTAAATTTTCCATATATGAGAAAAATACATGACCATCTATTAGAGTGTGGAGGGGAACACTTAGAATTTAATAAAATATTGAGTTAATGTAAATTAATTTTGATATTAAAATTGATCAAATTTGATAATATTCAATTATTAATTAATTATTATTGTTAATACATCCATTGAATGATAATATTACATATAGGGATAAAGCGGTTTCCCTCCTATTTTTTATTAAATGATTTATTAACACATTTGACCAAAACAACGATATCAATGTTTTATATTTAAAAGGGTTAATATAATTAATATTAAATGAAAAACATATCATAAATGGATCATGGTAGATTTAATCAACCATATTTCTGTAATTTAATTTATTAAAATATATTTTGGAATTTAATCTAAATTAATTTATAATTATTTATAAAAAAATAACATTAATGTTATTTTTCGAAAAATTATTTTAATTTGAAATTTCAAAAAAAACAACTTTATTTTATTTAAATTTACACAAACATTTAAAATATGTCCTTTGTATCTAAAAAAATAAAATATCCCAAAATTCACTCATATTATAGAATGTTATATAGTTTTAATAATCATATAATTAATTTTTTATCTATACGAATAAAAAAATATGTTATTATTGAATAAGAATATTATAAAATTATATTCTCACAAATAATTAAAAAGTACCCTGATAAATAAAAACAAAAATTATATAAAATACTATTTCTAATAGAAAATTTTAATTATTGATCCATTTGATAATATCAAGAGTTTTACTTTTCTGTATTTAAGTCAACTTAATTATTTCAGGTTAAAATTCTGTCCAGATTGGAAAAACAGCTATATTTTAATTTTGGATGATTAAAGATGAGTGATACAAATTTGATAATTATATGTACAATTTTATAATTATTACCATTCCTTATCATTTTAGTTTAATAATTAATTACCTTATTTTCTTTTTAACATGATAAGATAAATTAAAAAAGATACATTTCATATTGACAAAAATAAGAGGGTTCTATTTAACAAAATTATGTATCCAAATTTAAAATATTTAATTAGATATTTTGGATTATGAGTAAATAATTTGATGAATATATATTTAAATTAAATAGGTATAATCTTATGAAAACGATATTTTTAGAGAAATACCCTATTGATTATAGAAAGATTTTACACAAAATTAAGGTACATATATCATATAGAAAATATAATTGGATTAAAAAATATTAAAAAATATTTTAAATCATATTAATAATATATATTTAATATTATTATTATAAAAATTTTGTTAATTTCATAAACTAAATTTTTCAAAATTTACTGATATTATTTATAATTTTTCTAACATAAATTAATAACCAACATTATTAACAAACCATAAATTTTAGAAAAATACATTTTGGAAATATTAAGTTTTTATTTATGAATCCATTATCAATAATACTAAATTTACTAGAATATATATATATATATATATATTGAACCATATTCAAACAAAAACATTAATGGATATGTTTTAATATTCATGTTTTAATAATAATATTGTGTGGTACATTATTGTTCAATGTTGTTGGTCGTACATGATATCAAACATAATTTATTTTTAAAAACTATCATGATTTTAAAAATATTTAATTCATGGGCCAAAAACATGACCTCATATGAACTTCACTAGATGAAATATGATATGAAAATATTACATGAAATTCCTTCATCTACCTCATACCATTCAATATGAATCACCAAACCCTATAATTTTTTACAATAAATAACTATAAAAACAATATACTCCAATAACATTGTAAAAACATCACCAATTATTAAATAATAATTCATAATCATTTAACATAACATTTATGATCTTAGAATCCATTTTCACCATTTTTTTAGAATATCTTATGATGAAGATAACAACCATATATAAAATATTTGTACTAGTTGTTATAATTATTTTATTTACAATATCCATAAACTATCCCAATAATGAAATCCATATGTGGAGTTATATTTGTTAGACTTCCTTATAGTAAATATATATTTATATCCCTATATGACTAAATTATAAAATAATAGAATGAAATATTAATAAATTAGTACCTGAAATAAAATTTTCAAGCAATTATATAGGTACATGATTTATAGTGATATCATTGTATCTCATTTCATGTTATCAACCATTACACGTATGTGATATTTTTCATTATATCATTAATGGTCATGTCCTAACATCACCATGTCAAGAATATCAATAACTAATTAAACAACTTTACCAAGGAAATTATAATATATAAAATCCTGGTTTCAATAAGAAATATATTAAATATATCATTTGTGAAATAACAAATAAATACACTCATTTTCAAAAAACAATCACATGTTAGTCACTATTTTATTAATTACATTAACTATTATGGGGGAAATATTCAAACATTTGTAGACCTCCCATTCAATTAATTATTTATATATATAATATAATTTTAAATCAATAATTTTTTTCCAAACCAAAATTATGTTATCTTGATTCTTCAAAATTTGGGCCCTTTTCTAAAACAGCAAAAATAATTGAAGGATAATTTCTATTTTATATTTTTATACAAACAATTCCTGAAACCCATCATTAAAATTTTTTTACTATGAATTGTGAGATAATCCTTATTTTTTTCCCTTAATTAGGAAACCAATTCAATTTCTCATCAATATACTTATAATTTTTTTAAACAATATATATTTAATGAAATTGCCAATATTAAAAAAAATTAAATTATTCATTCTACTCTCATTAAAATCAATGATTATGATTTCATTATCATTTAATAGTATAAAAATAAAATACATCTTTTATTAATAACAAAATGAAACATTAATAATTTTTTTGAAATAAAAATATTATTCCAATATGACATGTTTTTCAAGAAAATTATCTAGAATTATTGTGTTCATTATCACATTATTTGAAGCACCGTTTTTAAAAGAACACTCTTCTAAAAGATCCCATACAACATCAAAGACATAAAATATTAATATATTATCATTTTATTTTCCTTCTATTTCTGGTTTGATTTTTTTACCAAAAAAAATTTATATTCATTATATTATATGTATAAAATTCCACAATAATGACTTATTTGATGATATATGAATAGTTATATCTTCTTTGATTCCATATCATTATTTATTTTATTTTTAAATATTTCCCAAATTATATTCATGAATTCATAATTATGAAATATAATCATATTGAGCAATCATTTTCATATATTGTAGTGCGGTTTAAGTTTTTAATATATTTTTTGTATAAAAATTTTACATGATTAAATAAATATTTTTTTATAAAGTAAAGTCGTTTTTAAGTTAATTTTTTTCATATTTATTTATTCACTCTTAGTAAATTTTAATAAATATTCAGTTTTGTGTTGCACCTTCTAATGAATTGTAAACCCACTTTTGATTTTTTAAATTCACATTGGCAGTAGGTCTTCATATGTTTTCCATATGTATTCCTTTTAATATTTATTATCAATATTATGTCATTTATCATTAATAAAGGACTCATTTTTTCTCTTACATGGGAAATGGAGATAGTGTCACCCAAATATTTTACAATTTCTTATACATAAGTAATATATTATTCATAATTTAATTCTTATTATTTAAATGATATAGTTTTTTAATCAGTGATATATTATTTCTCTAGAATTTCAATGGTAATATTGTGTTTTAATATTACAATTTTTTTGTTATTATTTTGACAAAAAAAAAATTCAATTAATCATCTAATCTTAATAATTAATATTTTTAATTTTTATAGGACATATGTAATGATTTTTACAAAATTAAATCATTTAAAAATTCATATCAACATATTGAACATTTCCTCTGTAAATTTATTCAACAACGAACAATGAATTATCCATCTGTATTAAAAAACATTGTTCATATTATTTTTTTAAATATAAAAATCTTATGAAATGGATATATTTTTTATGAAAAATAAATTTCAATTTCAATTTTATTATTTAATAACATTTCAATTTTTTGAAATTATAAAATATTTTTTTTATATAGTCTAATGAGTTATATTTTTCCCCTAAACCCTATATCATCATAGTAGATAATTTATAATATTTGCATCAGAATGTATCATCAAAACATATTTAAAAGATATTTCACATTCACATTCCATCAAAAAAGCATGATAATAAATTAAATCACATAAATTACATTAAATAAATTATCAAGAGACTCATCGTTATATATAAAATTATCTTCCTATTACCACCGCAAAAATTATAATTTCTCATCATTAAAGTTATATTATAGATTTTAAGTATAAAAAAATATTTAAAAATAAGATATATGTTATTTGAATTATAAAAATATATATATATTTCTTATATTGCGGAATATAACAACAAATTTATATCATATTTATCCATAGAAGAATATCCATAGTATAATATATAATATATTTCTATCCATTTATTACAAAGGATTCATTAAATAAAAATATAAAGAATATTAAGGAACAGTAAATGGTATTATAGAACTCACACAATTTAAATATATGTAATTTTTTTAAATATTATAAATATATATTTAGATAATAATTTTTCATGATAGAAGATAAAAGAATAATTTTTAAATTTTATATTGTAATTGGTTACGTATAGGTTATTATTAGCATTCCATATATTCTAATTTGTGTTCTTAGTGAACAATAATGATCAAGTTGATAAATGTGAATTATTCATATACAATCCCAATTAATATTTTTAATCAATCGAATCGTTTCCATGGAAGTGGATAAATTTATAAAGATCAATTCATATTCACACACAATGATATTCATTTTTTCTATGTTTCTATGTCTTTTTATATACAATTTATCCTCTGTTGAGTCAATAAGGTTTTCCTTATGACTTTTCCATTCCTTCTTGTTTTGAAAATCACAAACACCTTATCTTTAAGGAAAAATGCTTTCTTAAGGAAAATCGCTTTTATAAGGAAAAATGCTTTCTTAAGGAAAATTGCTTTTATAAGGAAAATTGCTTTCTTAAGGAAAATTGCTTTTATAAGAAAAATTATCCTTATCATATTTTCATTCATATTTTTCTTAAGTATAAGTTTCGGATTAATTTTCTCGGAGTCATTAAAACTTTGATATAAAAAGCATTCTGTTTTAGGGTTCAGATTCTGGACAAGAACTATAAGGAAGTTTCATTCCGAATTCCAGATATGAACTCTGACTAAGTTCTATTCCAGATTCAGGATACGAATTCTGAAGAAGAATTCTCATTACGAATTCTAATGAAGAAATCCCATTCCGAATTCTCATTACGAATTCTGAAGAAGAATTCTCATTACGAATTCCAATGAAGAATTCCCATTACGAATTCCAATGAAGAATTCCCATTACGAATTCCAATAAAGAATTCTCATTACGAATTCTAATGAAGAAATCTCATTCCGAATTCCCATTACGAATTCTGATGACGAATTCTCATTACGATTTCTGATGACGAATTCATATTCCGAATTCCTACTCCGAATTCTCATTCTGAATTCTCCTATTAAACAGAATCTGATTATCATTGTTTTATACACTCTGAATTTATTCACTCCGAACCTTCACTCCGAAGATTCTATTCCGAACCTTTATGTTAGAGTTTAAAACGATGTCGTACATTCTGTTACACTTTTTTTGTTATAAAACGATGTCGTCCATTTTGTTATACACTAACCGTTGTCTAAGTGACACGTGTACAGGTCCCTCCGAACATTAAGGAAAATATGACCGTTGGAGAAGGAGCTGACCTTACCTATAAATAGGAGCTCATTTGAAAGAGCTCGGTGCTGTTGGAAAAACAACTGAGTTTTGTGCCTACATGCTGTTGAAGTGATTTCTAGAGAGAGAGTCTCTTATTAACTCTCAAAGCTTCGTGCGACTCCGAATGTTGGTGATTACATTCGAGGGCTTCCGGGGATAGGAAGACAGAGGTGCCGACTACCTTAAAGATCAAGGGCTTTCTTGCTGAGAAAGACAGAGGTGCCGACTACTTTAAAGATTTTGGGCTTTCTTGCTGAGAAAGACAGAGGTTGCCAACTACCTTGAAGTTGAGGGCTTACGGGGATAGCAAGACAGAGACTCCAATCTTCGTATCGAGGGCTTACCCTGGTGTGGGTAAGACAGACTTGCTTGAAAGTATAAATCAAGGGACCTTTATCCAAGGTTGTTGGATACCCTTCTCTTTGGGTTAAAAGACTATTATCTTGTTACTAGCAGTTTTACTACTTGTTTTTATTCCGCTGCAATTTGTATCTTAAGGAAAGTATAACTTTCTTATACTTCCTTACTTACTCTGATTCATTTAGATTCTATACGCTTTAAGGTAGAATCTCATATTGTAACTTTTGTTAAGTTTAAAATTCCGGAACCATATTTCCAGAACCTACTTTTGGAATCTCTTTCCAAGTTCAGTTCGGTGTTAGAGGTGTTGTGAATTTACTTAGTTTAACTTTGTTAAACTTAGTCCTTTCCTTTTCTTAAGGAAACTATAGTTTCTTAACTAACTTTAAAGGTTCCAAAGGAATTTTTAAAGTATACAATTCACCCCCCCCTCTTGTATATTGAGCATCTCATATTATATTTCGATCCTACAATTGGTATCAAATATTGGAAACCTCTTACTCTATACCATCCTTACATTTGGTATCAGAGCCAAGGTTACTAAAATACTTGTACTCACATACAAGTTTTTCTAGCTCACTTTTCCATTCCGAACATTATCATTCCGATTTATTCATTCCGAACTTTTCCCATTCCGAACCTTGTTGATTCGATTCTAAGCTACTAACAAGTTTGTTTGCAAAGTTTTTTTTTAGTATGGCAGGAATTAATGTTGGATCAATTGACAATCTGAATCCTACAAGGCCACCAATCTTCGATGGTAATGATTATGAATACTGGAGAGATCGTATGAAGACTTTTGTTATCAATACTGGAGTAGACAACTTTGTGATGCTTACTGGTGATTATAAAATTCCTGACAAGGAAGTCAGAACCTTTACTAACCAGGAGAAGCAAGAATATCAACTCAACTATAAGGTACGCAATACTTTACTATGTTCAATGACCAGAAATATATATATCCAAATTTCCTCTTGTGAAGCAGCTAATTGTATATGGAAGAAGTTAGAGGTTACACACTTTGGGACTTCTAAGGTGATTGAGACTAGAAGAGCTATGCTTAGAGCTGAATATCATGGTTTCAATTTTCCTTATGGAGAACCTATCTGTAAAGTTCAACAAAGATTTATGACAATCGTCAACAGTCTACAGTCTATGGGAGAGAAAGGTTTAGATGATGAAGCTCTTGTGGACAAGATAATTGATATTATGCCCAATGAGTGGGAATCCAAGAGAACAGCTATAGATGAGAACATGAAGGTCACACAAATTACTCTTGATGAATTATTTGGAACTCTTCTACAACATGAAACTAGAATGAAGAGAGATGCTGACAACATCAAGAAGAAGAATGGAAATGGTACTGTTGCTTTTACTACAACATCGAATCAGATGAAAGCTAAGACTCCTGAGAGAGTAACCAGATCCAAATCGAAGAAAGTTATTTTCCAATCCGAATCTAGTGAGAGTGAAGTTTCAGAAAATGAATTAGCCATTCTTGCTCGAAGGATTAACAAGATAGCTGGACAAAGAAACTTTCAATCCAAGTATTAGAAGAAGGATAGGAAAGATATGAAAGATGGAGAAGTTACTTGTTATGAATGTAAGAGAGCTGGACATATTAGACCAGATTGTCCTATGCTCAAAATGAAAGAAAGGAAGGAAAGGCATTCTGACAGGAATAGGAAGAAGTATTACAAAGCCAAAGCTAGGAATGTTCTGAAAGCTAATGACACCTGGAGTGCCAGTGGTGGTGACTCTTCAGATGAATCTTCTGAATATGAATCTTCAGGACAGAAGAATCATGGTCTTATAGCCAGATTACCTATTGATAATCATTGTCTTATGGCTAAGGTACGAAATGCTGAATCTTTGACCAATGTATCCTTAAATCCTAATGATAGGAAGTATTATAACTCTTCTGATGAAGAATCATCTTCTGATGAGGAAAATACTTTACCTACTTTTGAAGAAGTCTCTAGATTTGCTGAACTTCTTGAGATTGAGAATTCCAAACTCAACAAGAAACTTGATAAGGCAAATTCTAGGAATTCTATTCTTACTAAAGAGATATCAGATCTTTCTAAAGATCTTGATAAGAAAAATTCTGATTTTGAAAGTATTTCAAAAAATCTTGAGGAAGTAAGTTCTGAGAAGAATAAACTTTCTAAAGAGTTAGAAAAAGTAATTTCTAAGAAAAATGTTTTCAAGCCTAACTCTAGTTCTATAACTAATGATTTTGAGGATAAAAACATGGTTGTAAAACTCAAGTCCGAAATTTTATCCTTAAATAAGTGTTTATCAAACTTTACCCATGGTTAGGAAAATTTTGATAAGATGTATTCTCAAATACGACCTTTAAGAAATAAATCCGGATTTGGTTATACCCATGCAAAACCAGTTTTCAGTAACAATTATTTTGTTCCTCAAAGTGCCCCATTTTGCACTAAATGTCAATGTGGTGGTCACTGGGCAAAAAATTGTTCCTTAAACAAAACCCAATCCTTAGGTTTTCATAAAGCTTACTTTTCTAAGAAAATGTGGATACCTAAAATTTTATTGTCTGGAAATCTCGGATCCAAACAAGTTTGGATTCCGAAAATCTAACTTTGTTATTAATTTCAGGAAAATAAAGAAAGTTCCAGCAACAATATTTGGTACATGGATAGTGGATGTTCTCGGCACATGACTGGTAAAAAAAGCTTTTTTGAAAAGATTATCAAAACGAAAGGAGGAAAGGTAACTTTCGGAGACAATGCTAAAGGAGATATTATTCTTCAGTTTATCGGAACGCAAGATCAACTTGCTGATATATTCACAAAATCTTTGCCTTCTGATAGATTTGAATATATTAAACAGAAGTTAGGAATGATAACCGTAAGGTAATCTTTCTTAATTAACTTTCTGTTGAAAAAGTCTCCTTACAGTAATAAACTCCTTTTCATAGGGGGAGTACATTTGATTGTTTGTTTAACAAAGTTTTTCAAAATTTGTTTTCAAACTTTTCGGAACGAATATTTCCGGAATGGAACTTCCGGAACTACCATTTTCCAGAATGGATATTTTCGAACAGAATACTTCTGGAATGAAGGTATTCGTATTGAAAATTTCCGGAATGGACAACTTTCATACTGGGACTTTCATAACCAGATTTTTCGTACAAAGCTTTGTTTTTCGTATTTTCTTTTTCGTATAGACTTTTTTGTATTGAGTTTTTCTTGTTGAGTTTTTCGTATTGAGTTTTTCGTAGTCGTCTTTATATTACCCATTACGAATAACTTTCCTAAGCTAATATGAAAGGTATGATTTCCTTACTAAAGTTTTCGTAATCATATTTTACTTGCTGGCAGTTTCTTATATTTTGTTTTCGGTTTTTGTATTTCTTAATTCTTTACTTTAATAAAACCTCAAAAAGATCGGATTCAAGCTTTCAACCGTTAGATCTGATCTCAGATCATTCTAAACCGTTAGATCAACCGTGGAAGGTGAACCGTCATCCCATTGCCTATATAAAGGGGACCCTATTTTTGAGTCCCACATCGATTTCACGCTTTTGCGTGCTGAAGCTCTGACTCTCTGATTTAAGGTCATTCCGAACTTCAGTCTTCTCGATTCCGAACTTCTCAGAGACTTCAGATCCGAATGTCTGCAGAGTTAGCTTCTCAAGAAATGTCTTCAACCAAGCCTATTTCTCAGTGGTTAGTCTACAGAGAAAGGTTAGTCCATCCGACTTTATTCAGCAACTACGATTCTATTATTTCAAAGAATATCAAGTTGAATGGTTGGGAGGATGTTGCGGTATCAAAAACCAGAAACCAAGATGAAGTGTACTCAGATTTGCTTGTTGAGTTTTATGAGTCAGTTGCTTTCTTCGAGGAAGATAATAGAGAAAAATTTTCTTTCAAATCGTATGACAAGACATATAAGCTTTCTTACACCAAGGCTGCAAGCTTGGTAGGGTTAAGTTATGAAGGTGAAGCCGAGTTTATTTCACACGTATTTCCAGACTCCAAGGGTAGTTTCAACAAAGAGAAAGCCTTAGAAACTCTCGGATTGGATGATGACAAGGCTCCGAAAATTGCAAACCTATCTACAAACTTCCGGATTCTGGAGTTATGGGTGCAAGGGCTTATCGTACCGAGAAAAGGAGATAAGGATAGCCTGAAGAAGAGTGAGATATATATCTTAGATTTCCTGATAAATCTAAGAAAGTTCAAATTGATGAAGCATATTCTTCTTAACATTGAAAATTTGAAGAAGGGGAATCTGAGAGCTCAGATTGTGATGTACCCAGCAATATTGTCAAAGCTCATAGTTCGGTGCCTAGAATCTTTCAAGGTTGCTTGTAGTTCTAAACCAAGGGTGTGCAAGATCATTCTAGTCAGCGATGCCACGCTTAAGAGAATGAATGTAGCTTTCGACAAGAAGTCCGGAATGTTTATTGATCTACCTCCCCAAGAAGAAGTGGCTCCGAATGTTGCTGATTCGGAATCATCTAAGCTGGTAAGGAAGAGGAAGCTGAAAGAAGTGGTATTCGAAGCTGAGGAACCCAAGTCTAAGGAAGTCCAATCCGCACCTCCTAAGCCTAAGAAGAAGAAAACCTATACTGATGAGGTTGCAGCAAAGTGGAGAGCTGATAAAGAGAAGAGGAAGGAAGGGGATCCGCAGTTCGGATTGGATCCTGCAGAGGCTAAAGCTCTGAAAGAGAAGGCTGCTGATGAGCTCGAGAAACAAGCAAAGGAGAAGAAACTGAAGAAGAAAATGTCAGAAGCTGAGGCTGTGAAAGCATTGTTAAAGTTCAACGAAATGGTTTCAGCAACCATTCCCGTTCCGAGATCTTTCTCTCTGGAATCTCTACCTGAGACTCCAGGAAGAAATCTTACTGCTCCGGAAGAGGCTGTTGCTACGAATACTGAGGAAATAGAGCAAGTGGAAAAAGTTTAAGAAGCTGCTGAAGGAAGTGGTGAGACAGGAGATGTGCTCAAACAAGTAGATGTATACAAAGGAACTCCTTCGGAACACCTGTCGCTCCGAACATCTGAAGCTGAATCTTCAAAGTTAGTTACTCCAGTAATGAAAGAAGAGAAAGGAGATGAAGAAGTTTTTTATCATGGAGAAGAAGAACATCTTTTACTTGATGTTTCTCAGAAGGAAAGTGTAGAAGTTGCTGCTGAGGAAGATGATGTTGTTCAAGTTTCTGATAGCGAAAAGAAAACTCCGGAACAGGTTTCTATTCCGGAAAAAGATAAGGGAAAGAAAGTTCTTACCGAGACTCCGAGCTCAGTGGTAAGAAAGAGGAAGGAAGCTGGTAGTTCTTCTAAGAGGAAGTTGGAGCTTATAGAGGAAGAAAATTCTCCTAGCAAGATTTCAGATTCGGAGTCATCTTCGTTGGGGCACGATTTTGTTGTTCAGTCCTTGAAGAAGTTGGTGGGAACCATTCGGACCTTCTCCAGTATAGACTCCAGATTCCAGATGCTCCAACATGCGTTGAATCAGAAAACCGACTCCGTATCAATGGTTATAGATAAATGTGTTGAGATTGAAGCCCAGTTCAAAAATTTCTTCATTGGTTACGAAGCACATAAAAGATCTTGCAAGAGGATGACAAGCTGGTCTAAGAAAACTGTGGAAGAGATGAGGTTGCTGGATGAGTTTCAGGATAATGTTAAGGATTCTTTTGAAACCGAGGACAAGAAGATTAATGAGCTGACTGCATCATTCGAAGAGAAATTGACAGAGGAAAAGAACTTTCGGATTCAGGAAGTGAGAGATCTGAATGGAAATCTCAATTCCGTTAATCAAAGTTGGAAATATGAAAGGGACTATCGGATCGAGTTTGAAGAAAGGATGAAGGCTCAGGAAGAGAAGATGAAAGCTCAGGAAGAAAAGTTGAAGGCTCATGAAGAAATAATTGAAGCTCAGTCAGCAAGAATAGTTGTCTTAGAGAAGCAAGCAGAGGAAGATCACAAAGACATAAAGAAGATCAAGACGATTCATAAGGGGCTAATGTCGAAGGAGAAAGTTCCGAAATGACCAATCCGATCTTTTTTGTTGCAATCTGTTTTTTGTTGCTGACATTTCAAATATAATGAGAATTGTGTTTGTTGATTCGTTTCTACTAATGTCTCAGGTATTTTGTTAAGTTTTTTTACCATTCCCTCCAATTCTTTTTGAAAATCACAAAGGGGGAGAAGGAAAAGATCCTTAAGAAAAAGAGGAACTCTAATAAGAGTTTATCAAAGGGGGAGAAAGAAAAATACCCAAGGAAAAAGAACTCTAATAAGAGTTTGTTTAAGGGGGAGTTTTTTTTTAAAGAAGACCTTCTTATGAAACATCACTCCGGAAATATGAATACGATCCTTAGAGTTTCAAAGCCTAAGGGGGAGTTAGTCGTATTCATCTATATTCTTAAACCAAGGGAGATAAGCTTTAATGTGTTTCTTTCTTCTTGGAATAGCTTTTTCGTAAGGATGTTTGTGCTTTCCAAAAAGGGAGAGATTGTTGAGTCAATAAGGTTTTCCTTATGAATTTTCCATTCCTTCTTGTTTTGAAAATCACAAACACCTTATCTTTAAGGAAAAATGCTTTCTTAAGGAAAATCGCTTTTATAAGGAAAAATGCTTTCTTAAGGAAAATTGCTTTTATAAGGAAAATTGCTTTCTTAAGGAAAATTGCTTTTATAAGAAAAATTATCCTTATCATATTTTCATTCAAATTTTTCTTAAGTATAAGTTTCGGATTCATTTTCTCGGAGTCATTAAAACTTTGATATAAAAAGCATTCTGTTTTAGGGTTCAGATTCTGGACAAGAACTATAAGGAAGTTTCATTCCGAATTCCGGATATGAAGTCTGACTAAGTTCTATTCCAGATTCAGGATACGAATTCTGAAGAAGAATTCTCATTACGAATTCTAATGAAGAAATCCCATTTCGAATTCTCATTACGAATTCTGAAGAAGAATTCTCAGTAAGAATTCCAATGAAGAATTCCCATTACGAATTCCAATGAAGAATTCTCATTACGAATTCCAATGAAGAATTCTCATTACGAATTCTAATGAAGAAATCTCATTCCGAATTCCCATTACGAATTCTGATGACGAATTCTCATTACGATTTCTGATGACGAATTCCTATTCCGAATTCCTACTCCGAATTCTCATTCCGAATTCTCCTATTAAACAGAATCTGATTATCATTGTTTTATACACTCTGAATTTATTCAATCCGAACCTTCACTCCGAAGTTTCTATTCTGAACCTTTATGTTAGAGTTTAAAACGATGTCATAGATTCTGTTACACTTGTTTTGTTATAAAACGATGTCGCCCATTTTGTTATAAACTAACCGTTGTCTAAGTGACACGTGTACAGGTCCCTCCGAACTTTAAGGAAAATATGACCGTTGGAGAAGGATCCGACCTTACCTATAAATAGGAGCTCATTTGAAAGAGCTCGGTGCTATTGGAAAAACAACTGATTTTTGTGCCTATATGCTGTTGAAGTGATTTCTAGAGAGAGAGTCTCTTATTAACTCTCAAAGCTTCATGCGACTCCGAATGTTGGTGATTACATTCGAGGGCTTCCGGGAATAGGAATACAGAGGTGCCGACTACCTTAAAGATCGAGGGCTTTCTTGCTGAGAAAGACAGAGGTTGCCAACTACCTTCAAGTTGAGGGCTTGCGGGGATAGCAAGACAGAGACTCTGATCTTCGTATCGAGGGCTTACCCTGGTGTGGGTAAGACAGAATTGCTTGAAAGTATAAATCAAGGGACCTTTATCCAAGGTTGTTGGATACCCTTATCTTTGGGTTAAAAGAATATTATCTTGTTACTAGCAGTTTTACTACTTGTTTTTATTCCGCTGCAATTTGTATCTTAAGGAAAGTATAACTTTCTTATACTTCCTTACTTACTCTGATTCATTTAGATTCTATACGCTTTAAGGTATAATATCATATTGTAACTTTTGTTAAGTTTAAAATTCCGGAACCATATTTCCGGAACCTACTTTTGGAATCTCTTTCCAGGTTCAGTTCGGTGTTAGAGGTGTTGTGAATTTACTTAGTTTAACTTTGTTAAACTTAGTCCTTTCCTTTTCTTAAGGAAACTATAGTTTCATAACTAACTTTAAAGGTTCCAAAGGAAATTTTAAAGTATACAATTCACCCCCCCTCTTGTATATTGAGCATCTCATATTATATTTCGATCCTACCATCCTCATCCTTTGAAATTTACTATTTTTTATGAAAAAAGTATATTGATGTTTTCTATTATGATAAGACTATTTTTCATTGTATGTATTAAGAGACATAAAATTTAAAATAACATTTTTTTTCTTTTTTGTTATCATAATAATTGGATGTTCATAAAGGGATAATAATGATCAAATATTTGAAATAGACTAAATTTTATTTTTTTCATCCAACTCAGCAACAATTTCATGAATTATATTTTATAGTGATGAATAATTTCAATAATAACCAATTTCAAAAAAATTAATTTTTATCTCTTTTAGCTTGAATACTAAATGAAATGTCTATATAGATAATTATATTTAAAACATATTACCCTTTAAAAGGATCACACGATTAATCTATTACTATTGATAGAATAACACAGACAATTACCAATACATCATTGTTATTCTTCATAAAATTAATATATAAACATAAATCCTTATGATCATTTATAACATTTAATGAATATATATTCTAACTAATTTTTTAAAATATATTTCCAAAAAAACATTTCCACATATAAATGTTATGAAAAATTATTCTATTTTTGTAAGGAATCATTTATATGGAATTTATCATCCACAATCCTTGGAAAAATAAAATTTATAAAAATATTAATTGGATTTTATATATTTTTAAAAAATTATGTAGAAAATTAATTTCTATGATGATGAACATTAATAATACTAAATTAAAAAAACTAAAATGGTTATGAGAAAAATATTTTTTAATTTTATAATATAATTAATTTAATACTATAAGTTGTTTCTTCCCATAAGTAATTATATATATATATATTGTTTATTAAAGAGAAATATCATGTTGTATATAATAAGTTTTATAAATTATACAGGTTCATGTGATTGTTTATTTATATTTTTTTATCACGTTATGAAAAATGATTTCTAATATTTCGTGTTTATGCACAACTCATTTCTAATTGTATTGTTCATTATAAGTTATATATTGAGAAAAATAAATTTTATTTAATAAACCTAAATAATTGGTATATATATTATTTTTAATATTTTTTACAAGGAATATTTTTTAATGTACCAAGAAACTCAATTAACTCGAGATAAATCTTAAATATCTAATAATTCAATATTTATCTACAATATCGAACATACCATATCATAATTTTTATGGTATACTATTTTTTGTATTAACAATCCTCCACTAATCAAATATTTTTTATCCTCAAGATTTCCCAAAAATATCAAATTTTCTTAATCAACATTCACTTATTTGGAATTGATATCTATAGTAATATAATAATAAATGTAGTAATAGTCACTAATTAAAAATAAATATGTTTTCATTGAAAAATATTCTCTACCATACAATCTTGACATTGTGTTTATTTGAAATGAATCATATGTTAATGCGTTTTTGTTAGTATACATTTAAGAAATGTGATATTAATATTTAAATGTACTACTCGTTCAAGGTAATAGTGTAATAAAATATTGATGAATTAATAAATTTTTTATTCTATTAATATTAATAACTCATTAAATATAATAGAAAAAATATAAAAAATGAATTAAACATTATGTATTAATAATATAATTTTTCTAATTGAGTACCCAAATTCATGAGTGTTTTTTTCTAATTTTGATATTAATAGTGGATATATGTTGTTTAATTGATACTATATCAATTTATCATGAAAACATTGTGGTGTTATATCTTTTATAAATCCATGGGTGTTTTACTTAAAATTATATATGATGAACAAATAATAAATAAGTTAATTTTTAATCCATAAATAATGAGGGTTAAATAAATAAATTAACATTTAAAAGGAATTTGGTAAATATATTGGTATGATTGTATTCATTTTAATAGACATTAGCAGACTATTTCAAATATTTTTTCATATATTGATTTAATGAAATCTATAATAAAGTTGTATACATTAAATTAAATTATACAATAATGTATAATTAGGATTCAATAATGGGAGTTTTAAAAAATTGATAATTTCATGTCACATGAATGATGAACATGTTATATTAATTTATCCATTATCAATAATATAATTTGTTGATAACATTTAAAAAAAGGGTTTATTATTTTTTCAATGTGATTGCAATGACATGAAGAATAATTTTCCAATATAAAAAGAGAGTCACATAATTTTAGGGAGTTGATAATATATATGTTATTTAGATATTCATAGCCATTTCTTACAACTCTAAGATTTTTTATGATTGATATACATCATCATTAATGATATATTCTAAACGTATTATAATGGGATTTACTTATTTTTGAAATTGATAATATTTTATTGGACGAGTAATCTCCATTTAATAGGACAATTTTTTTATAAATAACCTAGATTCATTTTAAGATTAGATTTATTAAAAGGAAAATGGTTTTTTGTAGGATAATTATTACTAATACTAAATAAAAAATAATATACAAAAAGGGATTTTAACAGTCTACTAGAAAAATATATTTTATTGATGACTATAAAAATGAGATGACATATAAATTATTAATGATAATACATTGATAATGAAAAAGGATTATTTAATTAGTTTCTTCTAGAATGGGATTTTATAAATACATGAGTATTTTTATAATCTCATTAATAACATGGTATAATTTAGTGAAATGAGATAATTAAAGGAACTGAATCTTCAAGATACTATGCTAAAATGAATATATATATATTATATTTATATAGGGTGATATTTCTGATTTCGATGTAATAGTTGATTATTAAATATATCATTATTTTATAATCTCTTTCATATTTTACCATGAATATGTTACACATATTTCCTTAGTCAATAAGATTTTTTTTATTTTTACACATATATTCAATTATAACATATTTTTAATTTCATTCAATAAGGGAGTATAATCCACTGAAAATGTGTTTTTTAAAATTTATTATACCCCCCTAAAATACCTCTATTATGATTAATAAACATCCTATAGATTTTATTTTCATTTTTAATACCCATGGTTATTGGAATATGATAGATGAGTCTGGTTTAATAATAAATATTAAGATAAATTTTCTTAGTGGGATGATAGTTATTAATAAAAATGGTTTTCCAATTTTCCATTTACTAAAAGAAAAAAAATACATTTTAGTAGATATTATATCATATATTAACAATATTATCTTATAGAATCATGACCACACTTCATGAAATTTTATAGAATAGTCAAATGGAGAGACACATTTTCTCATAGAAAATACTTG
Organism: Viscum album; assembly: GCA_963277665.1. NCBI lineage: Eukaryota > Viridiplantae > Streptophyta > Magnoliopsida > Santalales > Viscaceae > Viscum > Viscum album. Next base: position 1,710,137,850 of record OY728142.1, read on the forward strand.
TTTTATTTTATCTTCTACAAGTATATGGTCATTTATTGGGGTAAAATGAACAATTGACCCCATAAAACGTCTATTAATGTTTTTATTACAGTTTTATTATTGTCAAAACCTAAGGATTTCCCACCATTTTAATTTTTATAAATTTTCACAGTTGTTTTTTGGGGTAAATACTTATTTAATGACAATATACACATTTAAATCATGGGAATAAATGATATAATATTTTCAATGGAATTTTAAATGGAAAATTTTATATTGTATTTGGCCTAAAATTCCGTTATTTTATATATGAATAATATAATTAATTTGTTTGGGTTAAGAGATCCATAATTAACCCTTTTTCAATTCCTTATATTAGTTAAAAAATAATCTAGGAATGATTTATCAATCTATTCATTCCAAAAAAAAAATCACGTATTGTGTTTTATGAAGTATGAAAACCCTATAGGATGGAGAGATGATAAAGAACCAATAATTTCCTATAACAGAGATGAAAAAATGATCAATGGTAAAAACATATTGGATGTCTCGATGATTCCATCATATGGAATTGATCATTGATATTTTTCCTTATATTTTTATTAGTATCAATTCACATCCCTTGATGATATAATTAATATAATAACATTATTTTTAATTACTATACTATAAAATATTATAATTTTTATTATTTTATATTATTTATTCGATTGAGAATTATTTCCCTACAACAATCTAATTTGAAATATAAGGGATATTGTCAATATAAAAATTAAACACCATTGATTTCTCAATCACTATTGAGACTAAATAAGTTTAATTGTTTTAAAAAATATTATTTTATTTTCATATATATAATGAATATGTATTTTTACATTATAAAATTTAAATCATCATGAAATATGATCCTTATACATATTTTATATCAAATATAAAAATAAAAATTATCTAATTATATTATTGGTTGTCACTTGTTGAACATGGAATATATTTATAAATATGGGTTATCAAGCCACTCACCACTCATCATTCAATATCATAACCATAATTTTAATATCTTCTCATTTCCAGTTGGTAAAATATTAATATGGGAAGTTTCCCATTTTATGGAAATTATAATGTGAATAATGATTGTTTTTTGGGTGTTGAGGAGACATTATGCTGTTTAACGACCGAGAGGTTTGGCAAACTTGACTAGTGGGGGAGAAATAAATGTTCAATCAGTAATTTCTCATTAGATAAATGGAAATATTATTATGGACTACATGATAATTTCAATTTTCACCATCTGAGATGATGAGGATACATAAGATGAATTAGTCTTGGTTATTGGAAGGTGGAATTTATGATTATAATAACAGTGGTAAAAAATGTGGGATATTGAAGAATATTTATTGGGAAATTATATCAGCATTGTTTATAGATTTCTTAGTCCCATGTTTTTTCTAATTACAACTATGTGATAGGTTTGAAACAATATTATAATTAACATAGGTATTTAACTTAACACACTATGTATTTTAGGAATCATGAATTGGGTATTTTCCATTGTTTTTTCAAAAGAATCCAACATATGACAAAAAATATGTTACATATGGTACATAAAATTAATGAATTATACATGAGAAGGGAAGATTTATTATTTTAAAAATAATAATTTATATATAAATGATTCCAATTACCCTTAGGATTATGTGGTTCTTATATAATTTACATAATAAACTTTTTGGATGTAAAGAAGAAGTTTATATTGTAGTAAATATAATTTTATCTTATAAAATGAATTTATCTATAGTGATAGAAAATTATATAATAGAGAAGTGACTTCCACCCATTATGTCTCACAGTAAACAAAATATGTAGTTATAAACCATATATAATAAATTTTATTATCGTCTTCCCTATTTATTGGAATGTCAAACATATGGTGTCTTACGTAGTACAGAAATTTTTCTATACCTTTAATATTTCTTTCTAAATATTCGCACCATTTAGTTATAATTGAACACATGTATATTTAATTTAAAAACATTTTTAACAAAAAAACATGTTTGAATTCGTCTATTAATTATCTAGGGATTGATTCTATGTATTTATAAGTGTTTTATTTTACAAACCATTCTGTGATAATAATTGGGATAGTCGAAAAGTTATTTAGAGTAGACATGAGGTACGTAACCACCAGAATAACAAGAATATTTTATGTCAGGGATAATATAAACACTTAATGAATTGGGACCCCTTTATTATAGTAGATAGTTTGTTTAATTATTAATTATTTATTACCTGTTTTAATGAATACACAACAGAAATAGGTAATGGTTCGTCAAAGAGGATGGTACCTCCTCAACTAACAAATTCTCATAAATTCACTATGTGTGCCTATATTGTTATAAATTAATTACATTTGTTATGATATCATGATATATTATATGATTTACGATACATATGTCTCATATAGAGTGTAAAATCGTTGTTTCATTTTATAATGAGGACACAAATCATTGTGTAAGATATGTGGGTTATAGTAACCCACGACACTATGAGATGGTTTTTAGTGATTCTGGTTTTATAAATAGTTAAACTTATTAACATTTTGATTTTTTTTATTGTATCATGATTTATTTTAATAAATAACACACATCTTGGATGTTGTTATCTTCATTCTCAAATTAATAAAACCCCATTCATAGATAATGGGATTTTATATTCATGGAAAAATATTTTTTATTCACCTATATTGGGAAACAACAATGGATAATACACTCTTTATTGTGATAATGTTCCCAAAATCCATTACAATTATATATATATATATATTTATATTAATACAATACTTTTGAAACATAATGATTCTCTATAGATTTTAGTGATATTTTCAATACCACCCATGTCTCACCGCATGTAATTAATTAGGGATATCTCATAAATTCCAGAGTCTAACATCCTTCTCTTCATTAAAAAATAGTTTTTAAGGTATCGATTGTTATACATGATGATCAATTATTTTATGATGATGTAATGTTCATTACATGTTTAGTAATTGAAATATACATCATAAGTTCTTGATGTGATCCTTTTATGAATTCGATCTGATTATCTATAATATAATTCCATATATGATAAATTAATATTTATAAGAAACAATGTAATGTATTTAGATAAACTTTATAAAACAACAAAAATGTTCATATTATAATTAAATTAGAAGAATACTTCACTTTCTATTCATTAGTTGTTTAAAAAGACAATATTTATCAACTAGCCTTATTTTCAATTACGTAAAAAACATTCTTCTCCGCAATATGATCGTAAATTCTATTCAAATCACAAACAAAACAATCCATTATTAATTCTTGTTGAAAGATATGAAATGTGTTTTCATGACATTATATTCTATTAAAACACCTAATATAATACTCTATATTTTCCCTATGATGAATTCATGTGTCTTTCCTTCAACAATATTCATAGATAATGATAATGTAACCATGTTCTTTATTGAATTTAAAATTTAAAATGTTATATTCAATAATCCTATATATATTATTCCTTCACTTTAATCCATCATATAATGACCTATAAAATCACCACTATAGAAACATTTTTAGTGGTCACATATAAAACAGTAACTGTGTTATAGAGGAATTACTTATTGACAATCACTTTTTAAAAAAATATATCCATTTTAAAAAATGAAAGTGTCATCTCTTATCAAACTTCCCTTGAATCTAAAATCTGTATTATGTAATATTTATTGTAATCTAAACTACCTATATTCTTATTAATAATAGATACATATTTTTCAACATGTATTCCACCAACAATTGGTTTTTTAGGTTCTAACTTCGATAACCATAATATGAGATCACTTACTTCCACATACACCCTTCTATAGTTACCAAAATTGTTATAACTAGCCTTCATTTACTTCCGCTGTACTATCCTAATAAATGAATCCATCTTTTTTGTTGTGCCACAAAAATTCATCCATTTTAATATTATCAATGATCACCATATCCATCCTTATAATAATTTAAATGGATCACATGTTTTTTCCAATCACCCTTTCATTCATGATTTTTTTCTCCAAATCCTATGAAATATAATTTACCAGGACAGGTATATTCTTACCAATTACCTTAGGTAATCTTAGTAACTAAAATTAGTTATACCATTGCATGTCTATATTTTTTTATTAATCTAAACTGATTCATTTTTCAAATAATTCAACTAAACTACCACAACATCCTCACAAAAAATATTTATTATGAAATATGACGTAGTGAAATTCAATAAAACATGGTGAATTAAAATGTATTACTTATTTATCATTTTTGTATATTTATCATTTGATATTATATTAGAAGATAAAAATAATATGATTTTTATAAAATACATGAATACAAAATTTCAATTTCATCAAACTTTTATTAGAATGAAGTATCTCACTACACATCAATGACAATTATTCAAATCGACGTCCATCATAAATAAGGATATCATGATTTCTCTATTGTCCTCTATAATAATAAATACTAGGTTAACCGATTCCACCAAAATAAAAAAATTTAAATTTAATTTCTAACCATTTAATTACAATTCCTTGAAAATTTATATACATTGGGAATATAAACATACACATTATGGATATTTAATAATCTATAATATTTTAAGATGTTATCATTATCATCATTGGGATTCGATAAATAAAAAAATAATATTACTTATCGTTACTTCATCTCTTTTATTCTTTATGTGTGTTCATATAATAAAACTGAAATTAAATATATAGATAATATCTCAATAATCACATTTCAATCTATGATCCACCAATAATCGTGGTTTGACAGAAATATATCATTAATTTATCAATAAAATAAAATGTATTATATCCACCACCAATGGAATTTTACAATGTTATAAATAGAATTAAAACTCCCCATCATCAACATTAATATTGTATTGAAATTTTTAATGGATATATTTATATATACAAGCATTTATGGAGTCTATTATTGAATATAATGTAATTCCAAATTATATTTAATTAGAAAATTTTGAAATTTTAATGAATTTAATAAATTTCGTAGAATTATTTTAATCTGATGGAAACAAACACTTATTCAACCTTTAATGTCCAACCCACATTATTTGACTACAAAAATATATTTAATTAATTATAAAATGTTAATTTATACTTATTAAATAAGTAATCATAAATCCCCTAAGATTTCTAATTTAGAAATCATTTTTTGAAATTATATTGTTATTAATAACATCAATTCTATCCATTTAACTCACTATCTAACATAAAATATCACCAAAAATACAAATGCATTATTAAAACACCTAAATGAATATGATATCCATTGTATATTGAAAAACCAATGAGAGGATAATCAAAAAATAATAAAATCTAGGACATTCCAATTATTTAGTGAACTAATACAATATATGAATGATGAAATAGTGATACAAATTGATGTTAATTATCTCACTTTTCTTTTTAAGTCTTCATTATTCATAGATAGATCTAAATCACATTATATAACTCACATTTAATTTTTGAAAAATTGAAGGATATAGTTAATTTCTTTAATGTTTACTATTTAATATTAATAAAAATCGACGATATTGTATTTATTATTCATTAAAATGTTATTAAAATATTTCAATACGATTAACGATACATTTCTAATAGGTAGATCAATACCTGATAATTTATGATACAAATAGTAATATTTGAATAAATTTTTCAGATCATTTCATAAAAGAAAATTTATTACACGTACGTAACATAAAATCGTGATTAATTCATTATTTTCCAACATTATAGGGGAAAATTCCACAATATTTGATTAATTATTATTTGTACTTAGTATCTCTTGATGATCATGATTTTTAATTCACATGAAACAATTCGTAATTTTAATGTATTCATATTTATATATCATTTTACAGTTTATTAAATAGTGATACGAAATATTAAAAAGAATTTCCACATTAAGATCCATAATGGATACATCTAACATGACAAGTTTTATTAATATCTATTATTATGGGATTTAAAATATTTCAATTTTTACATTTTGTTTACAAATATTTTACCAATTCACAAAAATTTAATATTCCCCATGGTAAATATAACCCACCTAATTTTACATCTGTCACGACCCGACCTCGGGGCCCGTGCCGTGACTACCCCAAGCCCGCCTTCCATAGGCCAGGGGCTGGCGACTAGCACCAAGGCGTAAAATCCCGGTAAACAGGGAAGGCATTGCCTTTAGAAGTAACAACCACCACAGAGTCAGCAAGCGGAAAGTAACTACAAGTGCAGAAAAGTAAAGGGGGCCGGAATACAAGCCCAACTGAAAGTACAACTGAAAAGTAAAGAACAACAACTGAAGAAAAGACGGCGGCCTCGTGTCGTCCACTGGCAATCCCACCTGAAGGGTGGGTACAGATAGTCTCCAGGCTCCTCGGGTCCCACGTCCGCTCCGAGCACATCCCGTCCAGTGGTCCACCTCCAGGTACCGTCCTGCTCCACGCCCCAACCGTGATCAGCGCTGTCCGTCGTCTGCATCCAACACAACAAGGTGCGGGCATAGCCCGTGCAGGGGTGAGTATAAGCTACTCAGTAAGGACCCCGAGACCCCCGAAGGTCTCCCGAAATCCACAAAGGATATAGCACAAAAGAAAGATGCAATCACGAAGTAACATCTGACTCGACTTAGGTATATGCCCATACATATACCTAAGTCCCCAATTCCAGCTCTGCTCACGAGCTCAAGAACAACTCATCCCACGCAGGAAAGCAAGACTCAAATCCACAAGGAGAGTAAACAGTAAATCCACATAGGATAGTTCAACACAATCCACAAAGGAGAGTAATATAAGATTCAGCTCAACCAGGTATACTTTTTCATATGACGTCAAAGATGATCACTGATCCATCTAAGTCGTCGGACCCACGAAGGATCGATAGGTACTAACCCCCGCAAAAGACCCACACAGGATCGGGCTCACACAGAACCTGTAGGCAGTGGCTCACACAGAACCGGTAGTAAGGACCCACATAGGATCGGGCTCACACAGAACCTGTAGCACTGATCCACGTAGGATCGCTGAGTGCAGTAGTCGACGCAGTCCACTGAGGATCTCTGCACAGTCGTCGTCGCAGTCCACGGAGGATCTCTGCTTTGCCGTCGTCGCAGTCCACGGAGGATCTCTGCTCTGTCGTCGAAGTCACAGCCAGCACTAGGGTTCCCGCACACAGCGAGCTCGTTTAGGAGGGTCCGCTCCACGAGCCGAGAGGCTGATACATAAACTGACACGTAGTCCGAAGTTGATGTGTCCAAAAGTTCCGTATCGACAACAGGATCTCAACGCAACAGACGGCGCGTCAATCGGACGCCCAGTCTGAGAGTTATTGGCATTTTCGTCCCAGGGGCCCGGTTGGTTTTTAGGGAAAAACCAACCCGACCGTACTCCGCCTGTGTCCGATCCTCGGGCGGAGTATACCAAAAGTTCCGTCTTACTTAGAGGAAACTACCACAGCTGACGGTACGTCGATAGGACGTCCGTAGCTCAAGTTATGAGCGTTTCCGCTCCGAGGGCCCGGTTGGTTTCGTGTACGAACCAACCCGGCCGAACCCAATGTCTTCCAAAACCTTGAGTGTAATATACCGAAAAGACCGTCTCGATCCAAGGATCGTGTAGCCGCTGACGGTTCGTCAATCGGAGGTCCCAGGCCCAAGATACGGGCAAAAGACCGAAGAGGGCCCGAAAACGGGGGTTCTGGGCCCGGGGCGACCCGGCCCGAACCCCCCCTGGGTCGGCCGAATCGGGTCGGCCCAAACCGGGTCGGCCCGACCCGGCCCGACCCGGCCCGACCCGGCTAGGCCGGGTCCGGTCTGGCCTGGGCGCGGCCCGGCCGACCGGACCGGCCGGCTCGGCTTCGGCCGAGCGGCCGAAAGAACTGCCGCGGGGCGCCGCCCCGCGGCTTGGTGGAAAACGCGGCCCCGCAGGGGGCCGCCTGTCACGCGGACGCGGCCGGGCCGCCGCGTCCCTCCCCGGTTCCGCGCGGCCGCGGAACCGGCCGCCGCCGCCGCGGCTTCAGCCGCGGCGGGTTCCTCCACGGCGGCGCGCCGGGCGCCGCCGCCTCCGGCCGCCGCCGCCTTCCGCGGGCCGCCGGAGTTGCTTCGGTGGCCCGTTTTGCCTCCCGTCTGCGCCATTGCTCCTCCCGGGGGCCGATCTTCACTACGGGATCAACGGATCGCCCTTGCCGCACGGTTCGTCGTCGTCCGCCAAATCCGCACAACAAAAGATCGGCGGAGGGTTGCCGGGTTTTGTTCGTTAGATCCGCACCCTCCGCGTTAGTCATAAACCACGGGAGGAAAAGAAATAACCGATCAATCAATTTTAAATAAATTAAAATTGTTCCGAGATCGGGTTCTTTATCTCAAAAGAATAAACACGGGAAATAAATCATCAAGAAAATAAACCCCTACCTCGATGTCGCCGTCGGACGTGAGGTCGTCGCGGAAACGCTCGTCGCGGAAGGAGGGGATCGTCGCGTCGTCGCGGAAGAGACGTTCGTCGCACCGCGGGAAAAAGCGTCGCGCCGACGATCTCCGGATTTAGAACAAACGGATTTAATTAATTAAATCCGTTGTTATTGAAATTAAAAAGGGAGAAATAAACGATCCGATTCTCACCTTAGTTGCCGAACGAGGATCGGCCGCGGAAGAAGAGGCGTCGCCGAAGAACGTCGCGGGTAGAGCTCGTCGACGTCGCAGATCACAGTGTGCGTCGTCGAATTCCAGTCGCCGGCGTTCTTAGCGTTCTTCGCGTTCTTCGCGTTCTTCGCGTTCTTCGCGTTCTTCGCGTTCTTCGCGGAGAGGGTGGAGGCTCAGAGGAATTGCACAACAAAAGCAATCCTCCAAAATAGACAAGTTTGTCTATTTTATTATTTGGCCAACAAACGCAAAACGCGTAAGTAACGACCCATTAAATTCGTTGAATTAATTCAACGAATGAAACAGCCCATTTAATTCACGAAATAAATCGCCCAATTAAATGGTCTGTTAAGAAATTAAAGAAAACGCGTCGGTTGACTTTTCAGTTACTTTGACGGGTTTTCGCGGGTGCGTTACTTAGCGAAAGAAACGGCGGGGCTCGTGCGGGCCCCACCTCACAAATATCCTAACAAGGGGTAGGATATTTCCGGATAGCACCCTATCCGCTTTAACTCAGTTCAAGTGGCTTCCAAGTGACTTCCAAGCAGCTTAAGTGAAATAAAATAAAGTTGTCGCACAAACTTTATTTTATTTCTGACTTAAAGCCCCAAAATTTAAAAACCACGTCTGAGCAAACGCAACTCCGGAAGAGGCGTTTCTAAGCAAATACCGGCGCTGCGATTTCATCGGTGCCCTCAGAATTCGATTCCGGGCACCGGTTCAAAAGATAGAAAAACCCGCTCGTCCGTTCACTGAACGTACCCGAGCCAAACTTCAGAAATTAATTCCGGGCACACCGGGCCTCGGAATCAGGTGCCGTCTGAAGCTGCGCTCTTGTAAAATTCCAAAGAAAATTAACTAAAAAAAAAATTCCCTTGAAATTTGCGGGTCTTTACATTACTCCCACCTCAGGGCTTTACGTCCCCGTAAAGATACATAAAAAACTAGGGGAACAAATGGGGGTACTGAGCACGCATCTGAGCCTCCCGCTCCCAAGTGCTCTCCTGGAGGTTCCCGTGCTGCCATCTGACGCGCACAAGAGGAATCGACCGCCCACGTAGGACCCGCTCCTGTCGATCCTCGATCTCCACTGGGACCTCCGCAAAAGTCGCCCCATCATCCACGTCCAGCTCCCCAAAGTCGATGATGTGCGTCGGGTCGTGCACGTATCTCCTCAACTGAGACACGTGGAAGACGTCGTGCACCCGGTGCAACTGAGGTGGTAGAGCCAGGCGATAAGCCACCTCTCCTATCCTGCTGAGGACCTGGAAAGGCCCGATGAAGCGTGGAGACAACTTGCCGCCTCGGCCAAATCTCTGTAAACCACGTCGATGTGAGACACGCAAAAAGACGTGGTCGCCATCCTCGAACTCTAGTGGCCTCCGCCTCCTGTCAGCATATGACTTCTGTCGGCTCTGAGCTGTCCTCATCCTCTCTTGGATGATCTGGACCTTCTCTGTCGTGGCTCGGACCATCTCTGGTCCCACGAGTGCTGACTCCCCAGGGTCTGTCCAGCACAACGGTGATCTGCAGGGTCTGTCGTACAACGCCTCGTATGGTGCCATCCCGATGGTGGAGTGGTAGCTGTTGTTGTACGCGAACTCCACCAAGGGTAGGTGGTCCTCCCAGCTGCGACCAAAGTCGAGAACACATGCACGGAGCATGTCCTCGAGTGTCTGTATGGTCCTCTCAGTCTGACCATCTGTCTGAGGGTGGAAGGCTGTGCTCAGATGGAGTCGCGTCCCGAACGCCTCCTGCAACCCCTTCCAAAGCCGGGAAGTGAAACGAGCATCTCGATCGGAGACGATAGACGATGGCACACCGTGAAGCCGTACAATCTCCTGGACGTAAAGACGTCCCAAGCTCTCCACTGAGCCCTGCTCTCTGATGGGTAAGAAGTGTGCCGACTTGGTGAGTCGGTCGACAATCACCCAAATGGAGTCGTGACCTCTAGAAGTGCGTGGAAGTCCAGTCACGAAGTCCATAGATATGCCGTCCCACTTCCACTTCGGGACCTCCAAGGGCTGTACCAAGCCTGCTGGTACCTGATGCTCTGCCTTCACCTGCTGGCAGGTGAGACATCGTGAAACGAACTCTGCCACAGCTTTCTTCATGCCCGGCCACCAGTGCTGTCGTCTGAGATCTTGGTACATCTTCGCCACTCCGGGATGCACTGCCAAGGGGGAAGTGTGAAACTCTCTCAGCACCTCCTCTCGTAAAGCGACTGGTACGAAGGTACGTCCTCTGAAAAGGATGTCGTGCCCTGCTCCAAGGGAGAAACCATCAGGCGCCTGACCTGAGGATATCAGCGCACGCCGGGTCTCACAGTCAGCGTCCCCAAGCTGAGCCTCTCTGACCCGCTGTAGAAGTGGAGGAGAGACTGTGAGAGACTGAAGAAAGGCTGCTCCGTCTCTATCCACGAAGGATATCTGAAAGGAGGCTAGCTGCTCTGTCGCCTCCTCAAGTAGCTGAATGCCCGTCCTCCTGCTGAGGGCATCGGCTACCACGTTTCCCTTCCCAGGTGTATAGACTATCTCAAAGTCGTAGTCCTGGAGGAACTCAAGCCATCTCCGCTGTCTCAGGTTCAGGTCCTTCTGAGAGAAGATATACCTGAGACTCTGGTGGTCAGAAAAGACTGTGAAGCGCTCGCCCATCAGATAGTGCCGCCAAGTCTTCAGAGCGAAGACCACTGCTGCTAACTCCAGGTCATGAGTGGCGTAGTTCTGCTCATGCGGCCTCAACTGACGTGATCCGTAGGCGATCACGGCCCGCTCCTGCATCAGGACGCACCCGAGTCCAGTCCCTGATGCATCGCAGTAAACTACGTATCCAACTCCCTCCTCAGGCAACCTCAAGATAGGTGCGCTGGTCAATCTCTCTCTCAGCTCCTGGAAGCTCTGTTGACATCTGTCTGACCACACAAAGGGTTTCCCCTTCTTGGTCAAGGCTGAGAGTGGTGCCGCAACTCTGGAGAAGTTTGGCACAAATCTCAGATAGTATCCGGCTAGGCCCAAGAAGCTCCTCACCTCCGTCACGCTCCTGGGTGGCTCCCAAGCTAGCACTGCCTCGATCTTCGCGGGATCCACTGCAACTCCCGCCTCAGAGATGACGTGCCCCAAGAAATGGACCTCATGTAACCAGAACTGGCACTTTGAGAGCTTGCCATAAAGCTGGTGCTCTCGGAGTGTGTCTAGCACAACTCGCAGGTGGTAGGCATGTTCCTACTCAGTCGTCGAGTATACCAAAATGTCGTCAATGAAGACCACGACAAATCGGTCGAGGTATGGCTGGAAGATCCTGTTCATGAGGCTCATGAACACTGCTGGAGCATTGGTTACGCCGAACGGCATAACCAAGAACTCATAATGGCCATACCGACACCTGAAGGCTGTCTTCTGCACGTCCTCGTCTCGAACTCTGAGCTGATGATAGCCTGACCGGAGGTCTATCTTCGAGAACCACCGCGCTCCCTTGAGCTGATCGAAGAGGTCATCAATCCGTGGTAGCGGATACTTGTTCCTCACTGTCACCTGGTTCAGGCGACGATAGTCGACACACAGTCGCAAGCTCCCGTCCGCCTTCTTGGCGAACAATATCGGGGAAGCCCAGGGTGAAACACTGGGTCGGATAAACCCCTTTCTCTGCAAGTCCTCCAACTGTACCCGCAGCTCTCGAAGCTCGGCGGGGGCCATCCGATATGCTGGAGTAGATATCGGGGCTGTCCCGGGGTACAAGTCGATGTAAAAGTCTACCTCTCTACGAGGAGGTAGCCCTGGAACGTCGTCGGGAAAGACGTCCACGTACTGGTCCACCCCTGCAGGAAAAGCTGGACTCCGCACGTCCACTGCTCCTAGGATGAGGCTATCCAACTGATGAGAGATGGGCTGCACTCTCCTCCGCGGAAGTCCATCCTGTGCTGCAAAGGTTCCCTTCTCGCCGGTGAAGGTAAACCTGCTCCCGTCGGTGCGAACACATCACACCTTGCGCCTAAAACAGTCGATCTGGGCATGAACCGTGGATAGCCAATCCATGCCCAAGATGACGTCGTAAGGCCTCGACGCCGCTACAAGGAGATCCCAGCCGAAGCTCTCGCCTCCTAGAGTAAGCTCACACTGCCGGCACCAGTGCGTAATCGTCGAGTCTGCTCCCGTAGGAGTCTCTAGCCGTAAGGATCGAGCCAACGGCTCAGTCGGAATCTCCGAGCTCCGAACAAGGGAAAAGGCTATGAAAGAGTGACTCGCTCCTGTGTCTATAAGTACTGCAGCAAGGGTGGAATAGACACAGATCGTACCTCGAATCATCTCTGGCATGTCGGGGTCGTAGGCCTCCACTGCCTGGAGCTGGGCCTGTCCCTGCCCGCCAGCTCCCTGTGGTCGAGGTGGCCCTCCTGGTGGTGGTGGGGGTAGAGCCTGGAAGCGTCTCCCACCACCAGCTGCTCGGCCAGCTCCTCTGCCTCGTCCGCCTCCTCCCTGCAGACCGCCACGGTCGACCCTCTGCCTCTGCCTGGGTGGCCCCTCCACCGTCTGCTGCTCCTCTGGTCGGCGAGTCGGGCAGTCACGAGCCATGTGACCCTGCCCGCCGCAGGAGTAGCACAGCCTGCCTCTCGGAAGGCTGGCACTCCGTTGTGTGCCCCGCACTGCTGAGCCGGTGTCCTGAGGCCGTCTGCGTGGGGGTCTGGTCTGCCTGGACCCGAGAGTCATCCGTCGGCTACCTGCTGCCGAAGACTCAGCTACCTGCCGCCCTGCGCTAGGTCTCGCCGCTGAAGAAGGCTCTGCCAGGAAGCTCTCGATCAGGAGGGCTCGCTCCAGCACTCCCTCCTGGGTCGGAATGCTGAGGGAGATCAGCGACGCCCGAATCTCCTGTCGCAAGCCCTGCTCGAAGGTCCGGGCCCGGAAGAAGGGGTCCCGTACCATGTCGGTCGAGTAGCGAGATAGGTCAGTGAACCTCGCCGCGTACTGAGCGACCGTCATGCTGCCCTGGCGCAGCTGGAGAAGCTCCTGGATGCGCACCGCTCGGAGGGTGGCCGGGACGAACTCAGAGCAGAAGAGGCTCTCGAAGTCCGTCCAGAGCAAGGATGCCTCATCGTGAACCTGGAGCATCAAGCTCCACCATCGTCCTGCCGCCGCCTGCAGGAGGCTCGCCGCGAGAATCACCATGAGATCCGCTGGTGTCCTCACTAGCCTAAAGATCCGTACCACCGCCTCTAGCCAGTCCTCGGCGGCCTGGGGGTCCGCCTCACCGCGAAACCTGGGCGGTCGCTGGCTCTGAAACTCATGCAGTGCCCTGAGGCGACGTGCATCGTCAGCGTCTGGTACTGGTAGCATCGGTGGCTCGGCGGGTAAAGCTACCGCTGGTGCCACTGCTAGAAAAGGGCCCTGCACCGAGGCCTCGTCGCTCGGTGGGCTGCCGTCGCGCCCTACACTCGGAACCCTAGCTGGCTGTCGTCGCGGGGCCATCCTGAAAAGGAGGAAAAGAGCACCACAGTCAGAACAGTATACCTGGTGAGCTGGCACAAGTAATCACAAAGAAAACTTGAGACTTTCATGAAGCAGATCAGTATACCCGGTGAGCTGACACAAGTAATCACAAAGAAGACTTGAAACACACATGCAATCAATGTTTTCATGCATTAAGTCGGAAATCAGGAGTCAGGGTCCTGGTGTACGGATACGTCGGCCGCCGCACCAACACTGGGCTCCCTGAACTGATAACCACACTCAATACACTAAACACTATTGTTTCATATAGAAAGAAAAGACGATCAGAGTCTGCGGTAGAACCGACCACCTTTGATACCAATTTGTCACGACCCGACCTCGGGGCCCGTGCCGTGACTACCCCAAGCCCGCCTTCCATAGGCCAGGGGCTGGCGACTAGCACCAAGGCGTAAAATCCCGGTAAACAGGGAAGGCATTGCCTTTAGAAGTAACAACCACCACAGAGTCAGCAAGCGGAAAGTAACTACAAGTGCAGAAAAGTAAATGGGGCCAGAATACAAGCCCAACTGAAAGTACAACTGAAAAGTAAAGAACAACAACTGAAGAAAAGACGGCGGCCTCGTGTCGTCCACTGGCAATCCCACCTGAAGGGTGGGTACAGATAGTCTCCAGGCTCCTCGGGTCCCACGTCCGCTCCGAGCACGTCCCGTCCAGTGGTCCACCTCCAGGTACCGTCCTGCTCCACGCCCCAACCGTGATCAGCGCTGTCCGTCGTCTGCATCCAACACAACAAGGTGCGGGCATAGCCCGTGCAGGGGTGAGTATAAGCTACTCAGTAAGGACCCCGAGACCCCCGAAGGTCTCCTGAAATCCACAAAGGATATAGCACAAAAGAAAGATGCAATCACGAAGTAACATCTGACTCGACTTAGGTATATGCCCATACATATACCTAAGTCCCCAATTCCAGCTCTGCTCACGAGCTCAAGAACAACTCATCCCACGCAGGAAAGCAAGACTCAAATCCACAAGGAGAGTAAACAGTAAATCCACATAGGATAGTTCAACACAATCCACAAAGGAGAGTAACATAAGATTCAGCTCAACCAGGTATACTTTTTCATATGACGTCAAAGATGATCACTGATCCATCTAAGTCGTCGGACCCACGAAGGATCGATAGGTACTAACCCCCGCAAAAGACCCACACAGGATCGGGCTCACACAGAACCTGTAGGCAGTGGCTCACACAGAACCGGTAGTAAGGACCCACATAGGATCGGGCTCACACAGAACCTGTAGCACTGATCCATGTAGGATCGCTGAGTGCAGTAGTCGACGCAGTCCACTGAGGATCTCTGCACAGTCGTCGTCGCAGTCCACGGAGGATCTCTGCTCTGCCGTCGTCGCAGTCCACGGAGGATCTCTGCTCTGTCGTCGAAGTCACAGCCAGCACTAGGGTTCCCGCACACAGCGAGCTCGTTTAGGAGGGTCCGCTCCACGAGCCGAGAGGCTGATACATAAACTGACACGTAGTCCGAAGTTGATGTATCCAAAAGTTCCGTATCGACAACAGGATCTCAACGCAGCAGACGGCGCGTCAATCGGACGCCCGGTCTGAGAGTTATTGGCATTTTCGTCCCAGGGGCCCGGTTGGTTTTTAGGGAAAAACCAACCCGACCGTACTCCGCCTGTGTCCGATCCTCGGGCGGAGTATACCAAAAGTTCCGTCTTACTTAGAGGAAACTACCACAGCTGACGGTACGTCGATCGGACGTCCGTAGCTCAAGTTATGAGCGTTTCCGCTCCGAGGGCCCGGTTGGTTTCGTGTACGAACCAACCCGGCCGAACCCAATGTCTTCCAAAACCTTGAGTGTAATATACCGAAAAGACCGTCTCGATCCAAGGATCGTGTAGCCGCTGACGGTTCGTCAATCGGAGGTCCCAGGCCCAAGATACGGGCAAAAGACCGAAGAGGGCCCGAAAACGGGGGTTCTGGGCCCGGGGCGACCCGGCCCGAACCCCCCCTGGGTCGGCCGAATCGGGTCGGCCCAAACCGGGTCGGCCGGACCCGGCCCGACCCGGCTAGGCCGGGTCCGGTCCGGCCTGGGCGCGGCCCGGCCGACCGGACCGGCCGGCTCGGCTTCGGCCGAGCGGCCGAAAGAACTGCCGCGGGGCGCCGCCCCGCGGCTTGGTGGAAAACGCGGCCCCGCAGGGGGCCGCCTGTCACGCGGACGCGGCCGGGCCGCCGCGTCCCTCCCCGGTTCCGCGCGGCCGCGGAACCGGCCGCCGCCGCCGCGGCTTCAGCCGCGGCGGGTTCCTCCACGGCGGCGCGCCGGGCGCCGCCGCCGCCTTCCGCGGGCCGTCGGAGTTGCTTCGGTGGCCCGTTTTGCCTCCCGTCTGCGCCATTGCTCCTCCCGGGGGCCGATCTTCACTGCGGGATCAACGGATCGCCCTTGCCGCACGGTTCGTCGTCGTCCGCCAAATCCGCACAACAAAAGATCGGCGGAGGGTTGCCGGGTTTTGTTCGTTAGATCCGCACCCTCCGCGTTAGTCATAAACCACGGGAGGAAAAGAAATAACCGATCAATCAATTTTAAATAAATTAAAATTGTTCCGAGATCGGGTTCTTTATCTCAAAAGAATAAACACGGGAAATAAATCATCAAGAAAATAAACCCCTACCTCGATGTCGCCGTCGGACGTGAGGTCGTCGCGGAAACGCTCGTCGCGGAAGGAGGGGATCGTCGCGTCGTCGCGGAAGAGACGTTCGTCGCACCGCGGGAAAAAGCGTCGCGCCGACGATCTCCGGATTTAGAACAAACGGATTTAATTAATTAAATCCGTTGTTATTGAAATTAAAAAGGGAGAAATAGACGATCCGATTCTCACCTTAGTTGCCGAACGAGGATCGGCCGCGGAAGAAGAGGCGTCGCCGAAGAACGTCGCGGGTAGAGCTCGTCGACGTCGCAGATCACAGTGTGCGTCGTCGAATTCCGGTCGCCGGCGTTCTTCGCGTTCTTCGCGTTCTTCGCGTTCTTCGCGTTCTTCGCGGAGAGGGTGGAGGCTCAGAGGAATTGCACAACAAAAGCAATCCTCCAAAATAGACAAGTTTGTCTATTTTATTATTTTGCCAACAAACGCAAAACACGTAAGTAACGACCCATTAAATTCGTTGAATTAATTCAACGAATGAAACAGCCCATTTAATTCACGAAATAAACCGCCCAATTAAATGGTCTGTTAAGAAATTAAAGAAAACGCGTCGGTTGACTTTTCAGTTACTTTGACGGGTTTTCGCGGGTGCGTTACTTAGCGAAAGAAACGGCGGGGCTCGTGCGGGCCCCACCTCACAAATATCCTAACAAGGGGTAGGATATTTCCGGATAGCACCCTATCCGCTTTAACTCAGTTCAAGTGGCTTCCAAGTGACTTCCAAGCAGCTTAAGTGAAATAAAATAAAGTTGTCGCACAAACTTTATTTTATTTCTGACTTAAAGCCCCAAAATTTAAAAACCACGTCTGAGCAAACGCAACTCCGGAAGAGGCGTTTCTAAGCAAATACCGGCGCTGCGATTTCATCGGTGCCCTCAGAATTCGATTCCGGGCACCGGTTCAAAAGATAGAAAAACCCGCTCGTCCGTTCACTGAACGTACCCGAGCCAAACTTCGGAAATTAATTTCGGGCACACCGGGCCTCGGAATCAGGTGCCGTCTGAAGCTGCGCTCTTGTAAAATTCAAAGAAAATTAACTAAAAAAAAAATTCCCTTGAAATTTGCGGGTCTTTACAACATCGATAAGAAAATATACACCACATAGAAGTGAGTTACATATAATAATACATCAGTTGATGAATGGGGGTTGTCATGTTCAAACCACGTATTTATAATAATAATAAAAATATTACTTGTTTTATTGGTGTTTTTTAAAATTATTTCACTATGTATCATTACATTTTTTAAATGGTATTTGTCATAAATAATCTCCATTGAGATTATATAAATTTTTATGTGGAAATCATCTCAATGATTCTCCTATGCATAATTTATATGTTTTGATAAAAGAAATTAACATATTATTACATCCTGGTTTCATATTTTTATTAATTTTCATATCTCTGGAGAAATTCATGTTCATGAAATAATAATATGTTCTCTATTTTATAATCTTCTTTATCTATGAATGGAAAATTCAACCCTTATATTTCATATTATTATTAATAGTATATATGAATCTAAAAAATTATTTATCCTTATTTTTCACTATTACCATAAGATATAACTCTTAATTGTTATTTATTTTATAATATGTCATCATAAAATTAATGATTGGATATTATTAATGACTTTCATTTTGTGATTAATTTACATTTCCTCGTCCATGGCTATAATATTTCAAACTAATAAATCATTCCAAAATATAGTAACACAATAGATAAATGTATTAATTTCACATATATTATTCTTATTTTTTACTTCCTCAGGATATGATATGATATATAGAAAATATGACACATTCAAATGGAATAATATATAATTTATGTTGCCTAAAATGATATGTTACATCCACTTATTTGTATTTACTCATTGAATTTGTAGCATCCAAAAACATGAAAATATTAAAGATAAATATTCAATAAATAATTCATTACTACACCACCATTATTTAAGAACCATTCCCAATAATTATAAAATATACATTCAGAGGAAATCTCTAACTGATGCTTCCTAATAATTCAATTATTTTTCATTTAATTCTCCATATAATTTCTCAATGTGATATTTCATTTTATTATGTGAAATATTCATCCACTGATTACATTGATATCTAATTATAAACCACTATGATTGAAGAAATTTAAAATTTTCATTGCTTATCTATTTCTCATGAATATTTTATTAAACAAAATCACATTGTTCAATACATTTTCTATTCATTCTTGAGAGGACACCCTAGAACTAACAACATCCATTATCAAATTTTAAATTGATTTATACAAATTATGTATATATTATTATTTATATTCCTTTTTTATCAATCAAAAATTTTACTTCACTTTTCAATGATTGAATGCCCCCTTTTTTTAATAATGAAAATAATGATTTATAACATAATGTCGATAAATATTATAAATTTTATTTATATAAACATCTAATTGATTTAAAATTTATTTTTAGCATTAAAATAATCATCTACAAAAATTTTAGACACATGTATATGTAATTTAGTTGGATATCTTATTAAATACCTCTTCATCAAGATAATCCTTTAATGAGGTCATAGTAAAATGAAAATTTAATACAAAATATTTATATACATCATAACCAATTTTATGATGGCATCCCCATACAAATATATTCTATGAAATATTTTGGGTTATTGCAATATTTAATTACAAAACAATCATGAAATAAATTTTACGTTTAGAATAATGTATTAAATCAAATAAATTAATTTTCAATACATTAGTCCCATCATGGATAATATTAAAATCATCACAAAACATATATATAGTTTTATATTCCTAATATATACAATTTTATTCGATACCACTTTTATTATCATATGAATCATTTAGAGGGGGTTTGGTGAATTAGGTAATTAGAAGAATAAATATTTATCTTTTATTAAATTTCATTTTTGATCATGTTACAACAATATAAGTTCCAAATATTCAATGATTTATTATATTATAACTCAATTAAATCAAAACCCAAGAACAAGTAAAATGATATCATGTAGTACCCCTGGTTTCTGGTATATAACCCTTACATGATGCTTTCCTTGATTTTAAATGTTTTCTGTGACGTATGGGAGAATTGGGAGATCCTGGAGTGATGTTGGAAGTAAAAGAGAAGGAAAACGGGGGGCGTACAGTTTTTCATATCGTGCGGCCGAACCATGCATGTCTAACTAGGGAGGCAGTGGCTTCCGCATGATCGAGGCACAGTTAAGGGAAACTGTGCCATGAGGACGTGCATGAAGGATGGTTGAGGCAGAAGCTAACACACGGTTAGCACACGTTTTGTCAAACCGTGTGGACTAACCGTGCAGTCACTTAAAATTAGATCATAAAATTGTGGATCTAACAAGTATTTTCATTAATTGCCTAGTTTAAAGTTCCTAAGAAGCCCTAACTCAGGATTACTATCCCTTGAAGGTTGGAAAACTTCTCCCAAGAGTTCCAGAGGTGATCCGAAGGCATCTTTTGGAAAATCGAAGTAGGATTCTTAAGGTATGTGATCGTTCATGATCAGTTTCTTAGATCTACATAGATATACTTCTCCCCTTCTATCTTTTTCTTAGATATATGACCGTTATGAGTATATCTAAGGGTGTGGATGCCTAATATGACAATAATTGGTCTTTGTTGTGTTAGGAGGAGAAATCTAAGGAGGGTTTTTAGAGTTTTGTCCCAGTGTTCTTGAGTGTTCTTCATCCGTGGCATGGTTTCGTCCAATTTGTTGAGGTATGTGGGTTCACTCTCGATTCCTCTTTCTTAGATCTTTAATTCTTAGTTCAAATTTATTTAATCTCTTGGTTTTGATTGTGAAATTATTGTTCAAAGCATGCTAGAAATATTCATTATTAATGACTTATGTGTTTTCATGGAATTTTGGAAATTGAAATAATGGTTTGTTAAAAGTATTTTGGTTTCTTGAATTTAAAGTAGTGATTTTAAAATATGGTATTTTGGGATTTGGAAAATGGTTTGTGGGAAAAAAGGTTTTCAATAAAAGGGTGTTTTATTGAAATGGTTTTGGCATGGTTGAAATGGTGTGGTTTTGGGAATACATGATGTGTGTGTTCATATTGCATTTATGAGGCTTGGTTGAAATATGACCTTGTTATCTGTGCCAAATGTGTAATGGAACTTGGGGAATAATTACCTTGTGACGACTTGGTAGATCGACGCGAAACCACTCATGAGTATGGAATTGTCATAACGATGCATGCATAGTGGATTTGGTGGGTTGTGAAATGGTTGGTTATGTGGATTTGTGAAAAGGAATGAAAGTTCCAAAATGGAAATGTTAATTTCATTTGGAAACTTTTCTTGGTTGCTTTTCATGGAAAATGGTTTTTGTTAGAAGATGGATTGACATGGAACCTGATATATTTTGAACTTTTTTGTAATGGTTTAATATAAATTGTTTTATATAAATGTGATAACATGTCTTATCCTAGAGGAAGGGGTTGGGAAGTCATCAAGGATAACCAGTTTAGTTTCATTACTCACCCTCTGCTTTGATACGATGGTGCTTTTGCAGATGTCATATACCGGGATGTTGGCAATGGTAAATTCTCACACATTTATAGCACTACTTCGTGACTCTTGCGATGGTTCGTGATATTGGATCTTGGATATTGTGAAGCATGGAGTTGGGTTATCTTCTTGAAGTCTTGTAGTTGTCCTTCCATTGTATAATCTAATGTCGTTTTGTACTTTATTGTTGCACTTGGTTGTGTTACTATGAAAAAAATTGTTGAGTTGGTTTGGTTTTAAATCATGCATCATATAGTGGTTTCTTGGAGATATTTATCAAGTTTTCTTTGTTTGTTGGATGTTTTCAGTTAAAGGGGTAAATCATCCCCCATGTATTTTTAACCCCATCCTCATTTTATTTCTAGACATTGGTTCCTCGAGGATGTTCCTTAAGGCCACGTAATGGCTCATTACACTCTAAAGCCAATGAAAATTTGTGGGTCATTACAAATGGTATCATCTTGTTTGGTCTTTGCCTAACAAGTGGTCATCGATGTTCATGGTCTTGGAGTTTAAATTCCTTCTTGTCTATTCCTTGGGAGGTCATCTTACACAATATTAGGATTGTCGGAACATGAAATTTATAGCATAAAAGGATGTAGCTAACCTGTTTATGTTGAACTTCATGTTACCAGGGTGTTGGATACATAAGTGTTTTGGATACACTTCTAGAATGATGAAAATATCATTGTCATGGGTTTAGCCAATGATATGAGCATAGCATGCATTACAGAGGAATGACTTCCCACTAGGATTGCATAAATCATTTTGAGAAATGAATTATGGTTTGATGTAAAAGCATTATTTCTGAAAATTTTGAGCACGTTTTCAAATGAATGATTTTGAAAAGACAATGGTTGATGTATTTTGAAAATAGATTGATTTTCAAAAGAAATAAAAGATCTATTTTTGGAAATTGACGGAAATCGATGTTGTGATAGTGGTGTAATAGAGATTGAAATGCTAACCATTCATTTGCTAATAAGTGAGACTAACAGCGTGCATTGTTTGTATATGAAATTGGACTCGTTAAACATCGTAAAAACCAAAAGGAAGAAGTTGTGGAGAATGTGGTAGAACCTAAACCACATGTGAACCAAGAGATGGTTCAGAGTATCATTCAAGCATTTCAGGCTGTGGACACGGGGAATCAGCGAGATTAGTCATGGCATATAGACCATTTCATTCAGTTCCACAAGCAGAATCCACCCATCATTCTAGGTGATTCTCAACCAGAAATGGTGGAGGTGTGGCTAAGCAGGATGAATCATTTAATCGATTTAATCGGCACACCAGTAGAGCTGAATGTAAAGTTGGCAACATATATGCTGTAGGATCGTACACGATAGTGGTGGGAGCTGGTGGTGCGAGCTAAGATGGATCAAGGCCTGCGCTGTGAGGAATTTGAGGAATTGTTTAATAAAAAATTCTATCCTCACACGTTCAAGATCCAAAGGACAACTAACTTTTTCATCTTGAAGTATGAAAATCTCTCTATCATAAAGTATGCAGCTATATTCATGAATTTAGTACGCTTTGCACCAGAAGTTGCTGCAAGTGCGTCGCTGAAGGCACGCATCTTTGAATCGGGATTACGATAGGAGATTCGCTCAAAGATAGATGTGATTAGTATTAAGGATTATTCAGATAAGGTAAACAGAGAAACAATATAAGAAAGAGATATCTCCGGAGTTATGGGAGGATGAAGTATGATAATACCAACGGGAACGGGTGGGAACTCTAATGCCAGGAACAAGTGGAAGAGGGACACCCACTTCCAAGGTAGGAGTGCAAATCAGAATCAGACGGCTGGATGAGGGAATCTTCCTCCATGACCCATGATGAAAGCTGGGTGTTTTAAATGGGGCGAGATTGACCACATGAAATGAGAATGTACATCACCACCAAGAGCTTTACACAATTTCAACAAGATGGGGCATCTTCAGTGATATTGTCGCAGTGCTCCGAGGTCAAAAGTGTGTGACACCTCCCAAGCGTCGCAAGCATCTTATTCTTTGATAGGGAGAGGATAGTTAAATCAGCCTCTCCATCAGAACAGAGCTAGTTATAGTAATTTTAGGATTACCATGACACCTCAGGCAGGGCTATATCAACAAGCCAATAAGGAGAAAAGTTCAGCAACAAAGAAATAGTATGGAGCGGAACAGGTGATTCTGGATGACCAGTCTAGACCGTCTACGGTGAGAGGTACGATTATTTATAATTCTACCATCATTAAAGTGTTGTTCGATAATGGAGCATTCCATTCTATTATTTCTTCTTGGATTGCTGATTTCCTTAACTTACCACCTGAAATGATGCCTTCTTTGTTAAAACTGCAAAATCCTCTGGGTGAAGGAGAATGTCAAGCCTTTGTGTGTATATCATGTGCCAAAACGGTTGATGGAGTCGAGCTGAAATGGGACTTCTCCATGTTGGATATGGATGTCTATGATATAATATTGCGTATGGATTGGTTGGAAACTTTTAATGTTCACATCGACTGTTACGGGATACCAGTTAGTTTCACGATGGAGGACAGAATCGACCATCTCTTCAGAGGGGAAATGATGGTAAAAAAAGGTTCAAAGAGCTTGTTGGAACCAATGGTGGGAACTATTTCTTACCAATTCGCAGTGTTGAATTTGTAATCATTGAATGTGATTGTGGAAAATAGTTTTCCAACTGTGGTGGACCAATTTCCTATGGTTTTTCTTACAAACTTCTCAGGGATACCACCTGTAAGAGATATAGTGTTTACGATTGATCTCCTTCTGGGGAAAATTCCTATATCACTTCCATATTATAGGATGGAACCAAAAGAGTTAAAGGAATTGAAGGTGCAGTTAGAGGAGCTGGAAAGAAAAGGTTTTATACTGCAAAGACGGTCCCCGTGGGCAGCACCAGTTTTGTTTGTAATGAAATCTGATGGAACATTGAGGTAATGTGTGGATTTTCGTAAACATAACCAAGTTACAATAATGATTTGACTTCCACTTCCACTCATTGATGACATATTTGATCAATTGAGGGGATCTCATTGGTTCTCTAAAATTGACTTACATGGAGTATATCCCCAGATGCAAGTTCGGAAGGAGGATATTCTGAAGACAGACTTCAGAAGCAGATATGTCCACTATGAATATATAGTCTTGTCTTTTGGTCCTACAAAAGCACCAGCAGTCTTCATGGATTTTATGAATCATATATTTAAGTCATATCTGCATTCTTGTGTTTTGGAGTTTGTAGATGACATATTGGTGTATTCAAGAACAAGGTCTGAGCATGAGCAACATATGGGGACAGTGTTGGAAATCTTGAGGGGCGATCATTTGTATGCCTAATTGACTATGTGCAATTTCTGGATACAAGAAGTACATTTTCTGGGCAATGTCATTTCTAAGAAAGGTGTTTCTGTGGATCGAATAAATATAGAAGCTGTTCTTTCTTTGCAACCGCTGAAAAATGTCTTTGAAATACGATGTTTTCTTGTTCTAGGTGGTTATTACCGACGCTTTGTGCATAACTTCTCAAGACTAGCTTCTCCCATGACAGGTTTGAAAAAGAAAAACAGTGCATTTCAATGGACTGAAGAATGTTAGAGATATTTTCAAGAGTTGAAAGTGCACCTTACATCATCACCCATATTGATTTTTCTGGAATTAGTACATGGTAATATAGTGTATTATGATTCTTCAGGAACAGGGTTGGGTTGTGTTCTCATGCAAGGGGGAAATGTTGTTACTTATGGTTCAAGGTAGTTGAGGGTGCATGAGAAGAATTACCCAACACATGATTTGGAGTTAGATGAAGTTTTCCATGCCTTGAATACTTGAGGTCATTGTCTCTTTGGTGAGAAGTTCACTATTTTTATAGATCACAAAATCCTGAAACACATTTTCTCACAATAATATTAAAATCTGAGGCAGAGGAGATAGACGACGTACCTTTAAATGTTCGACTTTGACTTGATGTATACACCGGGTAAGGGCAATTAGGTGGGTGATGATTTAAGTAGAAAGTCATATGCTCAGTTGGCGAACAAAGCTTCAAATGAATGGAAGTTGATGTCGATCTTAGCCGACATGCATGTGGAATTTGAAAATTGAGGTAATGTTGCAGTTTTCTTTTCAGCTACGCTTTTTCCAGAACTGGTAAAAGTGGTCAAAGAGGCACAATCATCTGATGCGGAATGTCTGATAATGAGTTCAATACTCAATGGTTGGGAGACCATTGATGGCTGGAAACTGGATGTGGGTTCAGTTTTTTGTTTCATAGATCAGATGGTTCTACCTATAGTTTGTTAGTAACAAATACTTAATGCTTACCACCATTCAAGATGGGTTTTACATCTGAAAACACAGAAGATGTATAAGGCGCTAAAGGCATAGTTTTGGTGGAGCGGCACGAAAAGGAATGTGGCCGAATTCAACTCGCGATGCTTAACATGTCAGTAGGATAAAGCAAAGCATCAGAGACCAACTTTTATGTTACAATCGTTATCTATCCCAGTGTGGAAATCAGAGCAGATAGAAATGGATTTATTTACAGGTCCTCCAAGAACGGTTAGGAAACACGATGCCATTTGGGTGATAGTGGATCGTCTAACCAAGTCAGCCCATTTCATCCCAATATTTGAAACCCAAATAGTGGAAGAACATTAAAAAATCTATATCTGGTAAGTGGTAAAGATACATGGTGTAGCAGTGTCTATCATCTCAGATAGAGATCACAGGTTCACATCTCGTATCTGGAAATCCTTACAACAAGCCCTTGGGACTCAGTTGACTATGAGTACGGTGTATCATCCTCAGACGGATAGGCAATCTGAGCAGATGATACAGACATCGGAAGACATGTTTCAGGCTTGTGTAATGGATTTTGGTGGCTCATGGGAGGAGAATATACCCTTAGTAGAGTTCTCATACAATAACATCTTTCAATCCTCAATACGCAAGGCTCCGTTCAAAGCATTGTATTAGTGTCCTTGTCGTTATCCACTATGCTAGGTGGAAACTGGTGAAACATCACTAGTCGAGCCGAGCCTTGTCCGAGAAACAATGAAGAAGATTCATTTGATTAGAAAGATGATGGAGACAGCTCAAGGACGTCAATAATATTATGCAGATCACCGTCGTAGACCTTTGGCAATCGTGGTGGGAAATCATGTCTTCTTGAGGATCTCTCCAAGACTTGGACAACGTCATTTTGGGAAGAAGGAAAAATTATCTCCTCGATATATATGCCCTTTTGAGATACTAGAACATGTTGGAGAGGTGTTGTATTAGTTGGCATTACCACCATGGATCAGTGCAATGCATAATGTGTTCCATGTATCTCAGTTGAAGAAGTATCATCCTGATCCTGACCATGTGATCATATGGGATCATGTTGACCTATAGCCGGATTCTTCGATGGAACATATCCCAGTGCAGATTTTGGATAGATAGGATAAATTCTTGCGTGGAAAAAACATCGCCCTATTGCGGGTTTTGTGGCAACATGGTTAGATTCAGGAAGGGACATGGGAATGCGAAAAATAAATGAAGGATTAGTGGCCAATACTCTTTCATTTAAGCAATAGTTTCCTATATTCCAGGGATGGAAATGCCACTGGAGAGGAGAATGTAGTACCCCTAGGTTTATGGTATGTAACCCTTACTTGTTACTTTTCTTGGTATTAAATGTTATTGGTGATGTATGGGAGAATCTGGATATCCTGGAGTGAAGTTGGAAGCGATGGGGAAGGTGCACAGGCGGCACACAATTTGTCAAACCGTGCGGCCAAACCGTGCATGTATGACCAGGGAGGTAGTATCTTCTACACGGTTGAAGCATGATTAAGGGAAACCGTGCAATGAGTCCTTGCATGATGGATGGCCAAGGCAGAAGCTAACACACGATTAGTGCACAGTTTTTCAAACTGTGCGGACTAACCGTGAAGTCACTTAAAATTTGATCCTAAAATTGTGGATCTAAAACGTTTTTCGTTTAAGTGCTTTTATTAAATCTCCTAGGCTTCCCTAACTCCGGATTACTCTCCCTTGAAGGTTGGAAAACTTCTGCCTAGCGTTTCGGAGGTGACCGAAAGGCTTCACTTGGTGAATCGAAGCCTAATTCTTAAGGTATGTGATCGTTCTTGATCAAATTCATAGATCTACATAGATCTACCTCTCATCTTCTCTCATTTTCATAGATCTATGCCCATTATGGGAAGATCTAAGGGTGTGGATTCCAAATATGACAACATTTGGTCTTGGTTCTGTTAGGAGATGAGATCTAAGGAGGGTTTTTGGAGTTATGACCAGGTGGTCTTGAGCGTTCTTCATCCATGGCTTGGTTTTTTCAAATTTGTTGAGGTAGGTGGCTTCACTCTCGATTCCTCTTTCATAGAACTTGATGGCTTAGTTCAAATTTATTTAATCGCTTGGTTTTGATTGTCAAATTGTAGTGCAAAGCATGTTATAAATATTCTTTAGTGATGATTTATGGGTATTGATGAAATTGTGGAAATTGAAATAATGTTTTGTGAAAAGTGTATTGGTTTCTTGATATTAAAATAGTGATTTTAAAATATGGATTTGTGAGATTTAAATAATCGTTTGTGGGAAAATAGTTTTTAATAAAATGGTGTTTTATTGAAATGGTTTTGGCATGGTTGAAATGTTGTGGTTATGGGCATACTTGGTGTGTGTGTTTGTATTGCATTTCAGAGGCTTGGTTGAAATATGAACTTGTGCTCAGTGCCAAATGTGTAATGGCACATGAGAAATAATTACCTTGTGATGACTTGGTAGATCGACGAGAAATCACTCATGAGTTTGGAACTGTCATAACGATTCATGTATAGTGGATTTCATGGGTTTTTAAATGGTTGGTTGTGTGGATTTGTGAAATGGAATGAAAGTTCCAAAATGGAAATGTGAATTAAATTGGGAAACATTACTTGGTTGCTTTTGATGGAAAATTCTTTTTGTTGGAAGATGGATCGACAAGGAACTTGCTATATTGTGAAATATTTTGGAATGGATTTATATAAATTGTTTTATATAAATTTGCTAACATGTTTTATCCCAGTGGAATGGGTTGGGAAGTCATGGGGGAAATCCTAAGTAGCTTCATTTCTCATCCCCTTCTTTGGAACGATGGTGCTTTTGCAGATGTCATATACCGGGATGTTGGGAAAGGTAAAGTGTCACATGTTTATCGCACTACATCATGACCCTTTGTCTGGTCCATGATGTTGGATCTTGGAGCTTGTGGAGAATTGAGTTGGGTTATCCTCATGAAGTCTTGTAGTTTTCCTTCCGCTGTTTACTCTGATTTGGTTTTGTACTCCGTTGTTTCACTCGGTCGGGTTGTTATGAAAATTATGGTTGAGTTGTTTTGGTTTTAAATCATGTATCATATAGTGGTTTCTTAGAGATATTTATCTAGTTTTTTTTGTTTGTTGTTTTCAGTGAAAGGGGTAAATTTTCCGCCATGTATTTTGAAACCCTTCGGCATTTATTGCAAGCCTTTGGTGACCTGGGGATGTCTCTTAAGGCCATGTAATGACTTGTTACACTCTCAAGCCAATAAGAATTGGTGGGTCATTACAAATCAAATAAAATTAATAATATTTTTTTTATTCACTGGTATTATTCAACATCTATGGAGTATACAAAAA
The DNA here is from genome assembly GCA_963277665.1 of Viscum album. NCBI lineage: Eukaryota > Viridiplantae > Streptophyta > Magnoliopsida > Santalales > Viscaceae > Viscum > Viscum album. The sequence continues at coordinate 1,710,166,945 of OY728142.1, forward strand.
ATATTATTATAGAGTACAAAAAATTAACTATAACTAATTATTTTATGTGATTAAATATTAATGTATGATCACTCATCACTACGTATCACTACTAATACATTTATATATATATATACATGGTTCCAACAAAGTCCCATTTCATATATGGATTAAGGGATAACCCAATGCATCTCATGTTTTACTAACTTCTCATCCATTTCACATTGATATTGATAATATTTGTGTATATACTTGAATATATATTTTCATATTGTCTATATTATGGTCATGTCATGATTATTACATGAATAATACATTAAAACTATTGAAGGAATTATTTAGTGAATTCTATAATCTTATCCCATTTCTATGTATTCATATTTTCACCTCATTTTTAAAACAATTGATGTATTTTTTTTATTAAAATATTTAAAAATCAACACTACTAGTATAATAAATATAGTATGTAAATTAATCACTTCATAGTCATTAGTGTTTTCCCATAAAACCCTTTATCAAATTTCATATTATGTAATGATATATATAAAAATCATCACCATATATGTACCAATTGTGATATAAAACCCATTTGAAATTATATCATTAATGAATATATAGATGTACAAAATTTATTATCCTAATCTCAATTTTTCTCTACTAAAAATACACATTAGTATCTCATTTTTGTTATCAATTCATTTAACATTAAACTATTCCTTTTCATTTTATGTATAAGAACCTTATATAACCCAATAATATATTTAATTTAAATATCCTTATTTAAATCATAAATTATTTTTATATTTTCATTGATTCATATTCAGCATTCGAAAAATTTTCCATCAACTCATCCGCATTGAAAAAAAAAATTATGTGGCTAAAGATCAATCCTTGATATCAAATAGTTTGAATGAAAATTAAATTATTATTTTTAATGTAACATCTATATTTTCATGAAAAAAGTGTGATGTACTTATATAATAATAAATACGTGATTATTAAAATAAATATAGATGGGAACATTCTCACAAACCATTTTTCATCTTCAACATTAGAAACTCGATGTATAACATTCCTTCTTCCATGATTTTTTAGATTCTAATTTAAGTCACCCTTATGTGACATCAATTATTCTGCACAATTTCTTTTACAAGATATACAATAAATATTTGGAGAATCTCTATGTTTCAGAGTAACAATCATTATTGAAATTATCATTTTATTTGATGTGGAAAAATCATCTCTTAATATAACATTAATCATTAATACCAAGATATTCAAATCTCTGAATGAATTTAATTACATGGAATTTCAAGATCATTAGGTATTATGTGATATTTAGATTTATAAATCCTTAGTAGTTTAATTTTCCTTCTAATGTAAAATTATTCTAATATTCCTTTGTTAAACATATTAATAGTATATATATATACCATAACATGTACAAATAAACAATTATAATCAAAAAATTATCCATTATGAAATAGCATAGAAGGCACTAAGAATTGAACCAATCAATATATTACAATATTAATTATCGAATAAGGAGTTTATTTATGCTATGGTTAATGATTTGGGGATATATTACTTCATTAATATACAAATATTAATCTCCGTATAATTCATTATATTTAAAAAACATATACAAAGATTGAAAATAAAAGAATAAGAATATTTTACGTCATAAAATATTTAATTCGATTAGATAACACATTTAAGATTAATCAAAATCCTTCAAATTCATGAATTATGATATTTAAATATATCTAGTTCTCCTTGTATCACATTACAAGGTGAAACCATGTTCACCAATTATTCACTAATAACCATCATGAAGTTCAATTCCCAAAAATTAATGATATGTTATTAGAGAATGTATATCATTATATGACAATCCATAAATTCAAAAATTATTTTCAACTTCATTAAAATTAGTTATTAGTAACTTTATCATAAGTGATTATAAAAACAACATATAATCTAAATTTTATAACGCGGTAAAATAGTCAAGTTATATTCACTTATTCCCTACTAGAATTTGAGTTTATGAGAGTATTACTTTTATTATAAGGGGTATTTTGATATATTTGAAGATAATATTGTTGAAATTTTAATAGTTGAAATTTATGGACTTCTATCCTCAATTTGTTTAATTTCACATATGATTTATTTGGTTAATGACCCTATATCTTCAATAGATTATTACATATCTTAGATGAGATCAAGGATTTGGTTTAATTGTTATATTCGATTTTTGGTGAAACATATTTGGTAATGTTATGCATTACCTATTGGCCAAAATCATGGGGACTAAGAGGGAACAAATTTTTAAAGATAGGTCTGTGTAGAATTTATATTTTTACGAGAGGTGAAATTACATAGGTAGTATTTAGGTATCACTATAGGTGATATAATTTCATGTGATATTATTGGGAGTAAATTACCCATTGGTGCTATTATAGTAACCCATGTATCATTTCATTTGATCATAAAAATTAATAACTAATTAGATTTTTGTTATATATGTCGCGGGGGGATATTTTTTTCCTTTATTGAGACCTCATATTTTGTGCTAAAAATAATGGTTTGTGATTCATATTATATTGGTCCATTATTTTTGGTGTTCCCTTTAAGATGATGATTTACATACTTATCATCATGATGATTTAGGATGTGTTGGGTTATGTTTTATGGGTTTTATAGTGGTAGTTATTTTTAATAATCCATAGATGATAAAAATATATTTTACTATTATAATTGATGATGGAGTTGTTATATAAGGTTTTCTGTTATAATGAAATTATGAGGAATGATATGAATTTTGTTGATTAAAATATCACAATGATTTTAATGAGAGTGGGATGTCTACATTAGTTTCATTGAATGTGAAACCTCATGAATCGTTGTATTATTTTGAACTGAAACTAAAAAAGTCTCACAAATTTGGCAGTAAATAAGAATAATTCATTATTGAATTATTGTGTTCACATTAAGAAAATATATTGTGTCATAATGGGTTATTTTATATAAATATCACTCATTAATGTATGATTCATTATTATTGTAAGTATATGATAACATCTATGTTATTCAAATTGCATTTATAGCAATAAAATGGGTGTTTTTTATCAGAAATGTTCCAATCATTTTGATCCACATGTTATCTCAGTTGGGGTCGTGGTATCTACATTTGATTGATCGATGATATCATGAAATGTTATGATAATTTTCATTGAATTATGGTATTGGGAGTCACCGATGTGATAATTGTTAGGTGTCTGGTATATGAGGATGATATTAATTATTCCTAAAATAATCCCCATAAAAATTTAGTATGAGAGAATATAACCTGGTAATGATTAGATTGATGATGGGGATAATATTTTTGGGGTCATAGGGGGGATTGTTTTTTTATTTTTTTTATATATCCTACATTTTTGTCAATTATATGTTCATGGTGGAAAAAAAGTTGTATACATTTTTTAGGGATTTAATAGATATCAAATTATATTTAAATGAGCCTCTCATCTTGAAGACATTTATAGTTTGCAATTATAAATTTGTCGATTATCATTGTAGAATATTTTATGTGGAATGATTTTTTCTTATTGTTATCCTTTGGGTTTATTATTAATTATGAGGATAATAATTCTTTCATTGTTTGACCCATTGATAAATCATATTTTTTTAATTTATTACACTTTTTATGGTTTTAAATTTCCTCAATTATGATGATTGATCTATGGTTTTGATGGAAATATACATGGAGTTGTTGTTTATGTTATGAATTGGAATTTAATGTTATTATATAGAATTCTCAAGGTAAAAAATTTAAATGTTTAACATATATGATGGTATATCATGTCCACCTAACGTTGAAACCTCTATATTTAGTTTAGGTTCATATGGAAATGGTTATTTCTATATAATATTGTACTATATTTTTATTTTATAATATATTTGGGTTTTCTTTTTGTGGATAAAATTTTAAAGGTGTTTTGGGGAAGTATAATCTTAGTTATTATCCCAATAAATATATTCAAATTATAGAATAAATAATTATTAAGTCCCATAAATGGGAAAATTTGAAAAATCACTATTGTGAAAGAAAAATAATTTATATAGTTTCATATATACCATGGAAAAGTGTTAATGTAGTGTTCCTAAAAAGTCTCCCCATTGATATTGTAAAATGGGTTGACACGTAACTCTAGTGAAAAACCTGATATATCTAGGGATACTTAATAGTAGTGAGGCCCGACAATTTTACTGTGATAAACATACAACAATTGATATATATATATATATATCAAAATATGGATTAATAAGAGATATACTAAAAAAATAAATGAAAAAATTACTTTATTTATATACTTAAATAGAATGTAAATAAGATAACCATGATATTTAAAAAATGAGTAGTAATAATTTAAAAAATTAATATATATATATATATAGGATCTTTCATAGAAAGATAATACACTCAATCTTTGAAAATTATCAAAATGAATAGGGATATCTATAAAATATTTTTTCATATCAGTCTCAATTAAATTTATAGAATTTTATTAACTTGTATTTCACATCCCTTAATATAATTATCAATGCAATAATGTGTAAATAAAATAAAATTGCACTCTATTTCCATGTTTCTAGATTATGGTGTTAGTACATCTTGGAAAAACACACCAACAATGTCCTTAAATAAGTTAAGAAAATAGAGAATTTACATAGTGTCATAATCTCAAATGATAATAATGGAAAATAATATAAATACTAAAAAAATATTTTATAACAATAGTTTCTAACATTCCACCCACATGTCACTATACATGAATTTAACTATACATGGATATGTATGGACATATCGTGAGTATATCAACAGTTCATCATGTATTTTTTTCATAATAATTGGAATAATATCATATCATATAATTTAAGATAATCTGTTAAATATTTCATAATAGTAATTTCATACCAGTGGGGTGTTAATACACTGATTATCAGTAGATAGAAATTATAATATCAATAATACAACTAATAAGAGAAGGCATCATATCCAGACTCAATTATCTTATGAGGTTATAATATACCCAATCACATGTATCTTATGTAAAGAAAAATACAAGTTGATTATTATTAATATCATAAGAAACGTTTCCACTCCACACTATTAGACATAATCACACATTAATCTGTTACCATGCCACTAAAGAATCAGAAAATGTGAATTATGTTTCACAAAAAAAGTATTTCAAAAGTTTTCAAGGAATATAATCACATCTCATTGATCATCGTATTCATATTTTTGTTATGTTCCATGACATGGTTGGAATAAATAGCATTTTTTACATCCTAACCATACATACAAAATAATGGTTTTAGATTCAATCCTCATGAATAAATATTTATAATTTAAATTTCAACCAAACTAGAACAATAATTTTTTTAATATAATATAATCTGATACACATTTCAAAAATTCTAATATAGTAAAATTGATGTCCCTTGGAATTTATAAACTCTGTTTTATTTATTTGTGGGAAACATCGAATTATTTATCAACCTATGAAAGGATAACTCTTGCCACAAACAACAAATATACACATAACAAATAAATGAACATCCATTATTGTGCGTACAAGAATATTGGGAATGGACTGTGATATATTATACCATTACAATTTTAATAAATCTTATAAGAACACTCACAAGATCTGTAATGGAGAATCGTCAAAAAATACATTCTTGAATAAAATAATGAAACTTCTAAAAGAATAATAAATGCTCGAATTGTGGTATATTTTTTTCATTTTACAAAAAAAGGTAAAAATTAATGAGTTTAAAATATATCTTTCAACTCAAATTAATTTTATCTAATTCTTATCCATGACCATAAAATCATGTCATTATTATCTAAGATTCATTTATTGCACTATATTTCATATAAAAACATATATAAAGATAAATAAGTATTCTAGGTAAAATTATAGTACAATAAAACATTTGAAATGAGAATTCACATCAAATATATAATATATCTATAATAATCACAACATAATGGTTAGGGATAATATTACTCAACATTCTCAATGCATGATCTTTAATTAAAATATATGGCTAAAATTTATTAATTGGATTCAATAAATCTATATAATAAACAATATTACTGAATAAACAATGGAATATGATGAAATTAAATAGGAATAGACAAATATAACAAATATGAGTTGTATAATTCCCATTCAGAAATCAATTAGAAATTGGATTTGGAATCTAGCCAATACAACAGGAAAAAAAGATCCTTGAATTGATATGGGGGTTGATGAGGGGAAGTGTAGTTGATCCATTACATGATTTTAATGGGAAAAAGGGTTCTCATATAGTAAATATTATTTTAAAATTTAAAATATTATGTGATGCTAGAAAACATATAGGAACAAATTGGATAATATAATCAAAGTACTAGGACATCTTGTAAGAAGAGTACCCTATATATTTTCGCTATTCACTTATTAGCCTTCCTAAGGATAAGAACTAACCTACCAGATCCCCCGGTTATTAATTACAGAGTAACTGGTGGTCACAAACCAACCCATTTTATAATTTTATTTTAATTAAATTGCTTAACCTTTAAATATTTTTTCTCAGGTTTAGTGTGATTCCCATACAGGGCTTTGGAGATTCTATAAAAAACTTGCATTTTGGGTTTGACATCATTGGATGCACAGGCAGAGCACAACGATGCACGAATTCGACCATGGAACTGTGTGGTATTTTCCCCCTCAATTAATTAAAATTAATTTATAAATTTTAATTTATAATTTCATTTAAAATATATATTGTTATTAATAATTTTAACATTTTTTTATTTTAGATGAAAACTAATATTTTTTAATTTTATTATCATTAAAATGAAACAAATATTTCTGTTATTTTGTTTTAATTTTAAGATCCTGATATTATTATTCTTAATACTCTATATACAATTATTATTGTTGTTTATTTTATTACTATTATTATGTTTACATTTTTATTATTATTTTATTTTTAGATGGGTTTTACCGTTTTTGGATTTTTCACACTCCCTCTCTCTCCCCTTATCTATAATACACAGTCGCCTCCCCATCCCCTATAGCACCTTCACATCACCATCGCCTCCTTCTCCCTCGCACGGCAGACCACTACCCCCATCCGGACCTGCGCACCCCAGCCAGCTCGCGCACCCCAACGCCTTGACCCATCTCCTCTCCTCCTAAAGCAACGAAACCCTCCTTTGTCAACCGCTGCACAATGTCCCTGCCCTGGTTTCCCTCATCTCTGTATGTCACTGCAAGCCCCTCTTTAATGGGAACCTCCTTCCCCTTGCACAATAGCCAATGAAGACCACCTCTAGTCCGGTTGCCTGCACAACCCTTCAGAAGCCCTCCTCTCCTTTCCAGAACAACCCAACACACAGCACTGGGCCTGCCCTCTTCTTCTTTCCACATCACACACGGCATGCCCTCCTCTTCTTGTCATAGTGACCCGGCCTCCCTCATCTCATGCCCGCATCGTCCTCTTACCCCAGCCACTCCGCCATTTCCTGCTCGACCACCACCAGCCTCCTTGGCCAACCAACTTTTCGTGCTCTAACACTCCCCGAATCGCTGATCCTAACCCAGGTCCACCCCATTAATGCGCTCGAGAAAGTAGCCTCCTCCCAACTTTCCATGACCCCCCTCCCACACCCCCTCTCCCCCCCCCCCCCACCCGCTCCAGCCTGTAGGCCCTCAACCTCCTTCCATGTGTGTTCTTCCCAACCGTATCCCACTTCCATCAGTGCCACATCTGTCGCCAGCTCCCACCTCTGGCCTCCTCCTAGTACAGCATGCATCCCTCACCCGGCCGATATACAATAGTTTATCCACTTAATCAGTGTTCCAATGGTTTATTAAATTTGTTCCTTATTATTGTTATTAATATTTATATTATTATTATTATTATTATGGTTATTGTTATTATTGTTGTTGTTTTTGTTGTTGTTGTTGTCATTAATATTATTATTATTGTTATTATAATTATAATTATTATTAGTTTTCTTATTATTATTATTATTAACATCTTATACTTGTTGGATTATTTGTTTTTTATTGATGGTGGGGTTTTATTATTAGGTTTAGGATTTTTATGAACTGTCCGGGGCATTTTTGAGAGAGCATCGTCATCGCGCCTTGTTTGCAAAGTTTCCTTATCATTGCGCCTTGGTTTCTAGGTTGTGTTGTTGTCGCACACCGATCATGATGTAGGTTCCTATTGAACTACCTTTTAAAATATATGTTGCATCTATTTCCTACATTTTTATCATAACATATATATATATATGTATGTATATTCTATTTAATATTGTTCAACATCTGTTTAATTTATCAATGATGCAAATTGGTAGTTAAATTCTTGTTTGGTTAAAAATAAAGCCATTATTTTACAATTACACAGACTATTTTTTTAATTTAATATCTCATTAGTTTTCCACCATGTTTAGACTTATTTAGAAATTATTTTAGTAAATGTTGCATGTTTCACTGGTAAACTGCCCGGTTGGCTCTTATGGTTTACTTGGGATAAAAAATGATTCAGTTTTTTTATAAAAATATTAGCAACCTAAAATGTAGTATTTTGAGGCTCCTTAAACTGTTTCAAACTGAATTTGGTATTGTGAAGAAATGAGATTTCATAAATGGTTGTGAAATAGGGTATTAGACTTATAAAGTGATATGACATGTGATAATGGATTGTCTTCCATTGGTGTTTTAATACAAATGTCTTTAGTTTTTAAATGTTGTATAAGGGATTTAATTGGAATTTTTAATGAATGGTATGGAATATAAATGGTCTATTTATACTCATTCAGAATGATTGTTCTTTTTTATTAAAAAGATTTTTTGTGGACAACACTTAAGGCCCGTTTGGAACCTTGGTGATATTTTTGAAAAAAATATAAATTATGAAAACCCTCATTGGGTGCTTCTTGTGCCTGGACTACATGAAATGGGTGGGAGGCCCTTGTTGGGGATTCTCGGAATTCAATGTTAGGGTTCTTTGGTTGTAACCTATTATAATTTTGTTAATTTTGAGGCATGAGAAGAATCCTATAAGAGTCTTAGGGTGAGACCTGTTGTGAATTATTTATATATATATATTGTGATTGGATGCTCGGATTGAATAAGTTGGGTCACCCACTTTCTAAATACATGAAACGTGGGAATCTAGTATATTGAGAGAAGATTTTAAAAATGTTTTCTGTACTTGTAGGTTATGGTACATACTAGTGGCCCATAGTTGGTGGATATAATGTGTTTATTACTAGGGGATTTTCCCTCAGCCTTCCTGAGAATAGATGGTCGAGCGTATTGGGAATTTTTATTTCATCATGTGTGACATGTCAACTATGATGGTATCTCATGTATTTGTGTATTCTGGTTTATTAGGGATATCCTATGATTATCCATGTCTGTTTTCTTCCATTTACTTGTATTGATGAATATGGTACTAGTATACATTCTTTTAATTGAACTTTCCATGTAAATCATGTAGCGTTTTCAAGTGTAATATTTTTACTGGAATGTGATGTGTGGTTTTAATCTATCTTATGAAAACTATTTTTTTAAGAAAAATAGTTTAATACTCTTTGTACTAATTTTAATATATAAACATCACTCTCCCTTTCTAAAATTTCATTGACACTAATGAAATGAAACTATATTTTAAAATTTTTAAAGGAAATGGTTTGTATTTTTCTTTTGAGTAAAATATTTAGAAAAAAAATACTTTCATAAATTGTAGTTTAAACTTGAAATGGAGTTTCTTTTATTTTAAAGGTAGTACATTAGGATGGATATTAGATTAGCCTACTGAGTTTTGATACTCATGACTATAGTTATTTTTTATTTTAGTGTTTTTTAGGATATAACAAGAGTGTGCTCACCTTTGGTGATGCCCTATCATTGAGTCAGAGAGTGACCCATGGGGTGACACAGAGTTAGTTATGACATCTAGTTTGGTTAATTTTAAATCATCTTTTGTTCCAGTTTAGTCATTTTATTTGGTTTATTCATTCTGTGATTCTCTTCAATATTCATGTTCCTTTATTTATTGGTATTGGGTGAAATAATTCACACAACCTCTGTTGATGCCATGGCGCTTATCGCCAGCCTGGTAGGATCACGAACACCTCTCGGGACATGTCACAGACTGGCTCGGGTGATAGGTTCAGGGCCAACCTGGGTTGGTTCATGACAAAATTGTATCAAGTAGGTTTTTCTCGTAGTGGGCATCAATTTTCATGGAGCCCTATGTAATTTGGGATGTCAAGGTAGACAGATTAGGATGGTCAGTACTCGAGTGGTAGGTGATGGAAGAGTGTCGTGAACTCTTGTTAGTTATGATCCATAGGTTTCAAGGGGAGGTCCATTTTAATTTTTTTATTAGGGGTTTTATGGAATTTTATTCAATTTGGATATAAAAATGGCAGTTGGATAATAGTAATCCAATGACGCACGGCCTGGAAATGTTTTTGGAGGTAGGGGAATGGTCCAAAAAGACTCTCTGTGTTGGTGACGTGTTTGGCATATGGGTGCCAACCATATGGTCTGGTCACCCACTGACAGTAATTTTCTATTTGAGTTGTTTTCGGTTTATTTTGACTTCTGAAATTGGTTCAAATCATAGAATGCTGGTTTTGAAAAAAGAAATATTTTTTTTTGAAAAAAATGATGTTTTTTTGGACATGGTGTTCTAGGTGTACTCACAAGTATAATGATATGTGGGAAAATGAATGGATGTGTGGTATGGTAGATGGATGCTCATGGTGGAATGAAGACATGCATTTGAGTGAGACTAAAGAATACAAATGGAATGGGTTAAACCCACTAATATTTTTTAAAATTTAAAATGTTTTCATAAGGAAATTTTTGATGTTAAGATAGATTGTTTCCCTGTGTTTATAGCTTGTCACCTATGGGGTTTTTGATTTTGAGAATTTTTATTTATTGAGTTGGCCTTGATTGTGTTTTTGACTTCTCTTGTGCTGAATTAATCCCCTTGAAGCTTTAATGGGTGATCGTAGAGCGGTTTATCAACCTAATTATTTTAAGCATGAGTTTCAGAAGCTTGATCCACCTCTCTTTTAAGGGAAAGAAGATCCTTCCATAGTAGATGAGTTGATGCTGATTATTGAAAGGGATTATCACTTCGTTGAGTTTGTCGAGTCATTGAATGTTATATTTGTAAAATTCATGCTTGAAGGTTCACTTTGGATGTTGTGGATGTCCGTTTCATGAAACAAACCTTGCGAAGAGCTTACATGGGAGATTTTCAAAGCATTATTCATTCATCAGTATTTCACTGAAGAAGAAAGGGAGAGGAAAAGGATGGAGATGTCTTATCTACAGCGTGGTGACAAATCTAGTTTGGAATATTTCCAATTCTTTGTGGAGCTAGTTCTTTATGATTCAGGGAATACCACAGATGACACCATGATGGCTTGATGCTTCGATGTGGGTATCCGCCTTGATCTACAGTTGAAGTATTTGACATCCAACTTAACATCATTTTCCAATGTGGAGAGAAAATCTTTTCATGTTGAATCCATGATGGTGGGAGTTCTCGAATTGTTCATCCCTCCTTTAATTCATAGGATTAGTGGGGAGACATCCAACAAGAAGATGTGTAAGTGATCGAAATTCGATGGAGTAGGTAGTGGAATCAAAAGCCTCGGGATATTTAATCAACCTCATCAGAGAAAGAGATCCTCGTGTGTTATCCATGCAGAAAGATAGGTCACAAGAAGACGTCACTACCATGTACTCCTATTCCTTGTCTTGTTTTCAAAAGTATGGGTCAGTTACAATGATTCTGTCGGGGCATTACTAGAAAGCGTCATGGAGGAAGTTCTCAAAAGTGATGTGTTGTTGGTGATTTTAAAATTTTCATGTGTATGTTTCCATTCAGTGTAAGGGATTTAATATCATTGCAATTTACTGAAGGGTTTTTGGGTTTTGAAATGAATGGGAATGTCATGTCTCTTTTGATGAACTCTGTTTTTCAATGAAAACATCGTTTTATTTCAAAATTCTGTCCTTTCCATTATCAAATCAAAATATGTATGTTTCTTATTAGAATTATCCGAACCTGAATGCGAGGTAGGATATGCTTCATCCATCAGAGCTCCAACCACAAGGCCTTGGAGTGAATCCAATTCATAGTCAGGGAACCCATGGAATTTTAGAAAGTTTGGCTAACATTGGGACTATATTGTTGTTGTGAGGTAGTTTTAGCATGGCTTTTGTGGCTTTTAGGTCATTGTAATTATCCTCTTGGCGTTAGAGCACAATGGACATATCCCTCACACAATGTAATAAATTGGGTCTTTTTTTATGTCAGTCACTGATTAGTGGCCTTTAATGGACCACCAAGGTGAAATAGTTGCGACTTTGGTTTATGTCTATCTCGAAGTGATGGATTGTGAGTATTTTCCCATCGTAGTTTCTTTGACTCAGTCATTGGGCCCTCCCTTCATGCCTATGGGGTTAGGGTATTTATTTTGTGCGATGTTTTCAGTTTAGCGCCCACTCCATTCAGACGGGACTAAGTGGATTACATCTTTTTTTATGTTCTTTCTAGCTTGGGTAAGGACTGGTTTAGATAAAAGTTTAATTCTTATGGTGGGGAGTCCGGTCAGGCGTCCCTCTACTTGTAATTTATTTCGAGTGATAAAGTTAAGTCCTATTGGTGGTCGATGGAATAACCATTTGTTAAGAGTTTAGATCATATTTTGTGGAATCCTTAAGTGTTGACTAACCAGCTGGACAGTATCATAGAATTCTAGGATCAAATAGTGTTATTGTGTGGAGAATTGTCACACCCTGACCCATATTATCATTTTATTTTAATTAATTTTTTCTGCCGTCAATTTTTTTTCTCAGGTCCAGGGTGAGTCCTGGATGAGGCTTTAGAGTTTCGATAAAAAGCATGTGTTTTGGGTTCAACATCGTTGGATGAATGGGAGGATCATGATGCTTCTTGGCTTCACCCCTGAAACTATGTAGACTTTTCAGCATTCAAGAATAAAAATAAATAAATAAATGTTTATTTATAATGTCATTTACAATATATACTGTTATTAAGAATTTTAATATTTTTTTTAATTTTAGATGAAAACTAAAATTTGTTAATATTATTCTCAATAAAATGAAATAAATATTTTCGTTATTTTTTAAAATTTATGATAATCATATAATTATTCTTAATACTCATATTATGATTTTTATTATAGTTTCTTTTATTAATATTATTAATATTATTATGTTTACATTTTAATCAGTTTATTTTTTTAGATGGTTTTTACCCTTTTTTAGTGTTTCAGACACTCCCTCTCTCCCACCTATCTTCTCTACCCAGCTGCCTCCCATTCCCCTATAGCGCCTACTCCTCCCTGTCACCTCCTGCTCCCTCACACGACAGACCGTAGCGCCCAGCTGAACTCATGAACACCGGCCAGACTGTGCACGCCGGTGCCTCGACCCCCCCCCCCCTCTCCTCCTCAACCTACGCCACCCTCCTCTCTTCACGACCACACAATATCCCCCCCCCCACCTGTTTCCCTCCACATTGTCAGGTGCTGCATGCCATACCTTCTAGACACCTCCTTTCCCTCACACAACTGCCAGCGCTGGAGTCCTCTCCTCTTATATAACACACAGCCCGTCAGAAGCCCTCCTCTCTTTGCCACAAAGACCCAGCACCTAGGACCGGGCCTACCCACCTATTCTTTCCGAAACGACCATTGAATGCCCTCCTCTTCTTGTCATAGAGACCCAGCCTCCCTCATCTCTTGCCCGCCCCGACGGCCTGCCCCATCCACTCCAACTCCTCCTTCTGAAACTCCGCCAGCCTCCTCGCCCAGTCAACTTTTACTGTAGTGACTCTCACCGGCTCCATGTTTCGACCCTCAGTCCCCCAATTTTTTGTGCTCCAACAACCATCCATCTCCCAGCCTCCTAGTAACCCCACCCCTACTCCAGCCAATGGTCCCTCGACCTTCTACCCGGCGTGTTCATCCCATCCATCTCTCACTTGCATCGGCACCGCATCTATTGCTAGATTCTTCCTCTGGTGTCCTCCTGGTGCAGCACACTACCCCCACCTGGCCATTAATCCATAATTTATCCACCTAATTAGTGTTCCGTTAATTTATTTAAATTGTTCCATATTATTATTATTATTATTATTATTATTTTTATTTTTATTATTGTTTTTGTTTTTGTTGTTGTTGTTGTTGTTATTATTATTGTTGTTATTATTAATAATAATAATATTATTCTTATTCTTATTCCTATTATTAATTTTTTTTTATCAAATTACTCTTGTTTGATTATGTGTATGTTATTTATGGTGGGTTTTTATTTGTATGTTTAGGATTTTTTGGACTCGTGCGGGGTGTTTTCGAGTGAGCATCGTCATCACGCCATGTTTTCCATGTTTCCTTGTCATCATTACTTGGTTCTGTGGCATCGTTTTCATCGCACACTGATCTCGAGGTATGTTCTCGTTGCACTACATTTAAAAATTTATGTTTCATATATTTTCTTCTTTTTTCACCCAAAATATATATATGCTATTTCTTATTGTTCAACGTCTGCTTAATTTATCTATGAAGCAAATTGGTAGTTAAATTATTTTTTTTGTGAAAAATATGGTCGTTTTATTACAATTACGCACACTGTTTGTTTAATTAAATGTATCATTAGATTTTCACCTAGTTGAGTCATATATGAAAACAATTTTAGTAAATATTTCATGTGTCACTAATAAACTAATTGATTGGATTTTATTTTTTAGATGGGATTGAAAATCTATTAGTTTTTTTATTAATGTATTGGCAACATTCAAATTACTATCTTAAGGCTCCATAAAAAGTTTAAAACTACTTTTTGGTTTTGTGAGGAAATGAGATTTCATAAATGGTTTTTAATGTGTGTATTTGACTTATAATGTGATTTGACATGTGATAATATATTTTGGTCTGTGGTGTTTTAATAAAAATTGCTTTGGTTTTTAGATGCTGTATGAGGGATTTAAATGGAAAATTTTAAGAATGGTTTTGCAATGAAAATGGTTTGTTTAAACTCTTTCAGAAATATTGTACTTTTCTCTTAAAAATGATGTTTTGGTGATAACAATGAAGGCCCAGTTGGCACCTTGGTGAAATTTGTGAAAAAAATATAAATTATGAAAAACCTCGTTGGTTGATTCTTGTTCCACGACTGCCTGAAATGGGTGGGAGGACATTGTTGGCGATTCTTAGAATTCAATGATAGTGTTCTTTGGTTGTAACCCGTTATAATTGTTTTAATTTTGAGGAATGAGAAGAATCCTAGGGTATACTTGGGGTGAGACCTATTGTGCATTATTATTATTTATATACATACTGTGATAGGATGATCACCTAGAATCTATTGGTTCACCCCCATTCTAAATACTTGAGACATGGGAATTTGGCATATTGAGAGAATATTCTATGAATTATTGATGATCTTTTTGGTTATGGTACTGACCAGTGCCCATAGTAGGTGGATATATTGGGTTTATTACTATGGTATTTCCCCTCTTCCTACTTGAGAAAGGATGGTCGATTGTATTGGGCGTTTTTTATTTCATCATTCTTGACATGTCAACTAGGATGATATATCATGTATTAGTGATTTCTAGTTTATTCTTGGTCTCCATGTTTCTCCCATGTATGTTGGCTTCTAGTTACTTGTATTAATGAATATTGTACATGTACATTTTCTTTTCATTCCCCTTGGTGTGTTACTACTGTAGTGCTTTCTTGTGAATTTTTTTTACTAAAATGTGATGTTTGGTTTTAATGTGGCTTATGAAACCTCTTTTTTAAAAATTAATATTTACTCCTCTTTGAAAAAATTTGAAAATATAAACATTAATCCCCATTTCTAAAATATCATTAACACTAATAAAATGAAACTTGATTTTAAAATGGTTAAGGGTGAAGTTTTTTTACTTTTATTTTGAGTAAAATATTAAGGATACCACTATTTTATAAATTGTAGTTCAAAATTGAAATTGGGATTCATATTTTTTAAAGGTAGTACATTGGGAATAGATATCAGGCTAGCCTACTGATTTTTAATACACACACTTATTTTTCTTTTCTATTTTAGTGTTTGTGCAAGCTACAACAAGAGTGTGCTCACCTTGGGCGATGCTCTATCATTGAGTCAGAGAGTGACCTGTAGGGTCATATGAAGTTAGGTCGGATGTAGAGTTGGGTTAGTTATAAACCTTATTTAGATCTTATTTAGTCGATTTATTAGATTTATTTATTCTGCACTGCTCTGTAATATTCATGCTGCTTTAATTATATGTGTTGGGGAAAATCGTTCCCACAACCCCTGTTTATTCTCTGGTGCTTGTCGCTAGCCCGGGAGGGTCATGAATTCCTCTCGGGCCATGTCCCAAACCAGCTCAGGTGACCAGTTCAGGGATGACCTAGGTCATTTCATGACACTGGGTGACTCGATATAATCATATAACAAATATATAAAATGATTCATGATCCATTCTCAAGAAATGAATCCCCAAGCCAATACCAACACATCTAATGTTGAAAATGATATAAAAAATTGATAAAATTATATAATTTTATTATTATATTATAGAATGGCAATAAAACTTCTCGATCATATAATATATCATCACCAATATTAATATATGAACATCATCGATACTAGTAAAATAATAGATCAAAATATTTCACCCCTAGAAAAGACATATGAACCCATGTGTACTCTAACATTAATATTCATAACCTCTTTAATTATAATAGAGAGTATGACTTTATTTA
Source organism: Viscum album (assembly GCA_963277665.1). NCBI lineage: Eukaryota > Viridiplantae > Streptophyta > Magnoliopsida > Santalales > Viscaceae > Viscum > Viscum album. Next base: position 1,710,183,830 of record OY728142.1, read on the forward strand.
TAGAATTTTATCACTCTAATACACTATAATAATTGTAAATTTCATAATAAACACATCAATCTATAGATGACTAACCTAAATGGTGACCGAATGTGATAGATCATGGTTGAATCTCCTGGGAAATGGTATATGAGATAAATTTCCTATAGAAAACATTATTTATGTGCTAATTAATTGATTAATTTAACTATATGATAGAAATCCTAAAATGTTACTATATTTTATGGGGATACGTTATATTTTAAACATATGGTGATTTAAAAAATCAGCAAAATCAAATATAAAAACCGACCACACAATATAGAAATCTTACAGAAAATAATTATAGTCTATTTAATAATGTTTCATTCTTTATGTATTCATAATAAATTTATTGGTCTTCTTAACAAATGTTGTAAAATTCTAAATGTGTTATAGATAATTGTTATCAATCTTACCTACCTCAATCCATTATATTGGAAAAAATGACATATCATATATATATCCAAATGTTTGTGTATATATCAATGAAAGGTATCTGTCACCCCTAGACTTCGTATCAAGATAAGTTTTTAAATTTTATTTTTATAAAGTACGTTTAGTTTCCTTTTTATAATTGTCTCGTTGGAATGCGGGTGGAGCAGGAAATTAGTATGCGCATTTGCATTGATAAATGAATGCTTCCTTAATAATGCCTGATGCGCAGGCAGGTCACGGACAAAGCTGTTCTGCCAGCCCAGTGCGCAGGCAAACCCTTTTTATTATTAATGTTTTTAATGCAAAATTGTTTATTTATTTATATCATTTTATTTTTTTATTAACATCATTAGTATTATTCTCATTATTATTATTGTTGTTTAACCCTTTATTAATTTACATGATCATGTTCATTTTATCATTTTAATTTTATATTATTTTAGGTTTGTTTTGTTTTTTATAGCTTCCAATTCAATTTTTTTCTTATTTCTATCTTTTGGATATTTCATTTATTTTATTTTTATCATTTAGTTTCTATTTTTTATTCATTTTATTTCATTTATTTCTTCTCCCTCTTTTTCTCTCTCTCCCCGGCACATCACAGTTCATCTGCCCCCCTCCTTGTGACCTGCAGCGAACCCTAGCCGCTTGCCCATCTGGCCTTTCCTGGCACTACACCATTCTCCTTCCCTCATCTTGTGCCGCACTCCCCATACCCCCCTGGTCCGCCGACCCTCCTTCCCCATTTCCCTCTCATCAGACTGTGGTGCCGCGATTCTACCCAGCTGGAGGCATTGCTCGCCTGGATCGCGTCGCTTTTCCCGGATTTCCCTCAGCAGGTGCTGCCACGACTCTAACCAGCTGGAGGTGCTGCCCTTATTGTTTCTTTGGCCTCTCGTCGCGCGCCCACCTCCTCGGACCAGCCACTTGCTACCCTTGCCCCCCATTCCAACCGTGATTCCCCAGACAAACCCTCACCGCTCCTCCTAAGCAACGTGCTACAACCTCACCGCCCGCTCACCCCCATCCTCACCTCTGCATCACGTCATGCCCCCTGGAACCCCGTTGTGCCACCCCCATCTTTCGTTGCCGAAACCTCTGGCGACCCACTCTTTTTAGGGTTTAGTGTTCCTCATTTATTCATTTTATTTTTTATTTGATTTCCAACATTTTAGGTTGTTTTTAGGGGGATTAAATATTTTTTCATTTGGAATTTAATTTTTTGGTTTTTGGGGAATATTCCTTGTTTTGGTTTCACGCTAGGTTGTTGGAGGTGCGGTTGACGTGCGACAGTCATCACACACCATGGTTGTGAAGTCTGCTCTAACAAGGTAGGTGGTTCTATGCCTTTACATAATTTAGATAATTTAATTTGTTTGTTTAGTTTAACTTAATATATTATACGGTTTAGTTACATGATGCGAATTATGTTTAAAATATTTTGGTAGTGCTGTATACTTTTTGTGAAATGCGTTTTAAAAATGTTGTGACATGTGTGCATGATAAAAATTGCACTTGTTTTTAGAAATTGACATGTTTTTCCTTTCGATCCTGTTGTGGTAAATTTTAGAAGTTTTTAATAATTTTTTATCGAGTTCCAATGATGTTTTAGAAGGGTTGATTTGTGGAATTGATTTTTTAATGTTTTATTTTTCATGTAATATGATTTATAAAATGAGTAATTGTTTATTTAAGTGGTGTTTTAAGTGAGAAACATGGTTGGAAGGGTTTTGATGGTTGTTTGGTAGGTGAGAAAGGTGTTTTCAAGTCACATAAGGTTTTTGTGTATTTAAATAGATAATTTAATATATATATATATATATATATATCTATCTATAACTTTTGGTGTGTTTTTCTTGTTGTGTACTTTTGAAATTGAAATACTAAATTGTTTGAATAATGGACCACTTGTTTTGAAATGGTTACATCGTGTATCTAGTTTTAATGTGATGCCTTCATATGGAATAAAGTGGTTTTTTGTGTAAAGTATTCTTGGTTCTCCTTGAAATAATTTTATTAATAGCTAAAATGGATTCTTGATACATTTATATGGCACGGAAATGGTATTTTGAAAGAGTTTAACACACGCTCATTTTTAAAGGGGTTATTTATATAAAATGAGACATGTCCCCGGTGTGCGCGTTTATTTGAAGTAGTCATTTGGTGTGCATGTAGGTTTTTTGTGTGTAATTTTATGTTTGGATTGTGACATGTGAAGGTGATATACTTTGTGAATGTGGAACTTGTTTGAGCACATGGGAGAACCTCGGGTTACTAGGTTGGTGGATAAGGACTAGTACGCTAGATGACACACAAGTGGTTCGTCCTGGTTCATCTGGCAAGATTTACACTACAACACTAACTAAACTTTTGTGGTGATTGGAGACTACTAGGTTGTGGATGTGTTTACCTACTAGTGGCCCATGCACGATAACGTTAATTACTGTGGTTCATATGCCATTTTTTCACCGAGGTACAATGTCTCTAGTGCAACACACATACTAGTTGCCTTAGGTGATTTACCCATAGTGCTCTACTATTCATGATCTGGTGCCTTCCATCGTCATATGGAGGACCACTTGAGTAATTGTGTGTTCTTTATGTATTTTCTCATCCACTTTAAAGTATCATTTTTGAAATATTTTTTCTTCCAGTAATCTTTTCTTTTCACTTTCATCTCTTATATGTTTTCCATAAAAGCGTTTTAAAAGTATGGTTTTAAATAAGCATGTTAAATTATATTTTTGGTGTTGTGGCATTGAACCTTTAATTCGGTGGTATCTTACTGGGCCTTTAGCTCACACCCTGCATACACCTATGGGTGTATGTAGACTTCTTTGTCTCTGTGTTTCAGTTTACGACATGATGTGTCAGGTTGGTAATTCTTTTTTTAAGGCTTGGTTTTGGGATCATGGCAGAAACAACTTGAGGATGTTGATCCTTTTTTTGCAGAGGGGTTTGTGGTGTTTTTTTAGTTTCCATTGGGGTCGTTGTCCTTTTCTATATTTTTTTAGTTGAAAAATTTAAATCTTGGAATTTATTAATGGCGTTGGGATAAAATATTCAGATCTTGGTTTTGGGTCAATATTGGTTATTTTTTTATAGTTCTAAACTGGGTATATCATTCCCTCTTGTTATATTTGATACCCGGGAACTTGTACCAACTCGTGGAGATCAGGAATGCTCTTCAGGCCATGTCGCGGACCGAGTCAGTCACAAGTCGGATGGCACCCAGCCTGGTTTGTGAAAAAATGTTATCAGAGGAGTAGGTTTTCTCTCTTGGGTCATTTTCTTTTGGGATAGAGTCTTGATAGACTTGAGTTAAGGTTGTCGAGACACGACGTCCTGGATACAAGTAAGGTGCCTGGCCAGCACACCTCGTGGCGGGACTCAAGTTACCAAATTATGTTGATCTTTTTATATGTTTTTGGTCCTTGTGGTTAATCTTCTCTTATGGAAATAAAAATGGGGTATGGTCAGTGGTCATAGTGAACTCCCAGGGTCTGGCAAGCCATGCGGAGATGTGGACACTTTCCTGGAATACCCTCTGTGGTAGTGGTGTGATTGGCGTATGACCACCAACCATATGTTCCAGTAACCTGCTAAAAATATTTTGTCTTGCATTGTTCCTCGTTTCTTTGTTTTGGAATTGTGGAATTTTGATTTTTATGTAAAAATGATTTGGTCGTGGAAAATGTTTTGGAAAATGTTTTAAAATAAATCACTTTAAAATGAAAATGAGTTATGAGGTTTGAAAAGTGTGGGTTGGATGTTCTGGTTTTGAAAAATGGAAAGGTTTGATTTTGATCCAGGTGTTCTAGTGGGCAACCACATTCATGAGTGTATATGGAGAGATAAAGGGTTAATGGAACGAGCGGATGAGTTCCTGGATGGATATGAGGTGGTTGTCGGTGTGACATGGGACCATGCAGGTGCTTAGCCCATGGGACACCATTGGTGTTTGTGAAACCCATCTGCTTGGCTTATTTTCAAAAAAAATTGTTAAATAACAATTTGGTTTTTTAGTAAAAGGTGATTGTGTGGAGTGTCCTTGAATTTTTGAAAGGTTTTATGTGGGGCGTTTCGAGCCGAGAATCATTTTTGACTAATTTGTGTCCAGAGTATGAATTTTTATTTGTAAGTTGGTATGGAAGCATGTAGTTAGTGAATTCATTTGAAGAATACATTAGGGATCCCTTGCAGTGGTTCCCCATGCATGTTTGGTGTTCGCTTGTGGTATGCGTTGATCATTGGACCAGTTTGGTGTTCGCTTGTGGTATGCATTAACCATAGGCAAATCGTCGTTGACCGACCCTCCAGTTTATCAGAGGAATCACTTCTTGAATTCTATAATTGAACCCACCTATCCTTTTTACAACTAAGAAGATCCTCTCGTAGTGGGATGACAGATGCGATGGGAGTTGAAGGGAGTTTTGGTTTATTTGAGTGTATGAATCGTCGAGTAAGAAGTTTGACAATGTCGTGTTTGAAGGTTCCTCCTAGAAACTGCGAAAGGAATTCCAGCAGTGAAGGGTGAAGGCAGTTAAGAATTTTCAGTGTTGACCAGTGTCCTGATGGGCTTTGTAGTATTTTCATCGGTTACAAGGGTCATGATCAGTGACGTCTTGCAGTGTGGGTTCTCTTTGATTGTCATGGGTGAAGTTTGACCTCATTAATCTAAATGTTCAATTTGGAAGCGGTGAAGGAGATTCCAGTGGTAAAAAGGAGGAAGAAACCTAGAATTGTCAGTGTAGTCCACTATTCTAAATGACTTTTGGTACTTATATTGTTTCGTTTAAGAATGGGTCTACGTTAGGCCACTAGTGTGGCAGACCAAGTCACATGGTGATGCTATGGTCAATTGTAGGAATCGCATGTTGTTTAAGAATTATTTTGATGTTCCTATCTGCATAATGTTCCTCTCAATAGTAATGGTCATGTTCAGGTGACGATTTGTGATGTCGTATTCTCATCCAATGTGACAAAGGGTGATTCCCATGAACCATTTCAGCTCTTGTGTTGGGGAATGTGCCCTGTATAATCAGTTAGATGCCGTAATGTGTTGTGTTTTCTGGTGTTGTCTCAGTTGTAGTGTGGTTGCATGTGACACCAAAAGGAGAAGCTCTGTTCGGGAGTCTTCTATGCCTGACTACGAGGCAAAAGATGCTTCAAACATCAGGGCTCCAGCCATATGTCTCGGAGTGAAACTGGCACATGGTCAGGAACCCCGGGAGTGTATGGGACACCAAATTTATTTTTGTCATCAATGTTGAAAGTAATGGAAGATTAAATTCTTATATTTTGTACCATTTTCATTCCGAACGAACCGTCTGGCTGCGTAAAGTTTCTTTGACTATGTGGAGGCATGTTCGTCTTGTCGCCTTGAAGTCTTATGGGTTGCGTCGCATCAAATGTAATCACTTTTGGTGGTTAGTATGAGAATCTATTGGGTAATCCGATCTCAAATTTGAATAGTACTCATCCAGGGATGTGGGGGATGTTGTTTCATCTTGGATCGTGGTTTTGATGCCTCGATAGTCATGCCCCTCCCACCCAGCCCCTTGTTATTGGGTGTTTGGTCACCATCAGGATTTTTTCAACGTTTTGTATCCTCTGTTAGTTCTGAAGGTGGCGAGACCCACAATGGATCTCGCACAAAGGTCTCTTGAAAAAATCAGTTTTCGCATTTCCTTAATGGTGGGGAATCCGCCCAGACCTCCCCATGTTAGTTTTCTAGTCTCGTCTTGGGTGTTGGAATGTTCTTAATGGTGGGGAGACCCACATTGGGTCTCGTACGAATGTCTCTAGAATGATTTAGTGCTAGTATTTTCTTTAATGGCAGGGAGTCTGCTCGAACCTCCCTGTGCCGGTTTTCCAGTCTCGTTTCGAGCGTCAGTGAGTTCATAATAGTGGGGAGCCCCCAGGGCCTCCCCATATTGATCTTTTGCTTCTGTTTTTAAATATGGCTTGGTTATAAGTGATAGAAGTGATATGTGGACATCGTTTGACCATGTTTGTTCATTATAGCCAAATGGTGTGGTTTCAGTTTAATAGTTCTTGAGGTGTTTCTGCTTATGAAGTTTGTTTCCATGGGTATGAGAGTTCCATTCCTTGATCGGTCAACTTGAGGCATTCGAGCTCTTTAGCGCGGGCGACACATATCAGAAAGTCTTTATGTGAGTTTCTTGATATTGTCTTCGAGTTACTTTCTCTGATCACAATTATTTTTCCTCTCATTTCATGATTTTTGTGGGGGTCTCCTTTGAACCTTAAGGGAGTATGGTTTTCTGCTTTGGGGTTTGGTTCTAGTGGTGGCTTTCTGAGGACTGAAAGTTTTCATGGTGGAGAGAATGGTCACATATGGACTTCTCATCGAGGTAAGTTTTTTATTTTTATTCTTCTGACGTATGTTTAGTTTCATTTTTATAATTGTCTCATTGGAAAGCAGTTTGAGCACGAAATTAGTGTGTGATTTTGCACTGATAAATGACTGATGCCATGACAATTCATGATGCATGGGCAGGGCACGGGCGAAGCTATGCTGTCATCCAAGTGCGCGGACGCACCCTTTTTAATATTAAGGTTTTTAATGCACAGTTGTTTATTTATTTATTTTTTTAATTAAAGTCATTAGTATTATTATTATTATTATTATTATTTAACCCTTAATTAATTTATATTATCATTATCATTTTATCATTTTAATTTAATTTTATTTTAGGATGGCTTTTTTTTCATAGCTTCCAATTCCATTTTTTTCTTATTTCTATCTTTTATCTATTTCATTTAATTTATTTTTTTCCTTTATTTTCTATTTTTTTTATTTAATTTCTTTCTTTTATTTCCTCTTCCTCTTTTACTCTCTCTCCCTGGCGCATCACTTTTCATCCTCCCCCCTCCTTGTGACATACGCCGAACCCAAGCCTCCCACCCAGCCGACCCTTCTTGGTGCTACACCCTTCTCCTTCCCTTGGCTTGCGCTGCACTCCCCATACCCCCCTGGTCCGCCGACCCTCCTTCCTCATTTCCCTCTCTTCACACTATTCTGCCGCGATCCTACCCAGTTGGAGGCCCTTCTCACCTGGATCGCGCTGCCTTTTCCAGCCTTCCCTCAGCAGGTGCTTCCATGACTCTACCCAGCCGGAGGCACTGCCCTCCATGTTGCCTCGGCCTCTTGTCACGCGCCCACCTCCTCTAACAAGCCGCCTACTACCCTTTCCCCCCATTCTAGACGTGGTTCCCAAGACACACCCTCGTCGCACATCCTAAGCAACACACTACAACCTCACCATCCTGCTCACCCCATCCTCACTTCCGCTTCGCACCGTGCCCCCTAGAACCTCGTTGTGACGCCCCCTGCTGCCCTTTCCGCAACTTTCAGCGACCTATCTCTTTTTAGGGATTAGTTTTCCTCATTTATTCATTTTTTTTTAATTTTCTTTCCATCCTTTTAGGTTATGTTTAGGTGGTTTAAATATTTTGTCATTCGGGGTTTAATTTGGTGGTTTTTGGGGAATTTTCCTTAGTTTGGTGTAACGCTAGGTAGTTTGAGGTGTGGTTAATGTGCAACGGTCATCGCGCACCATGTTTTTGAAGTATGCTCTAATAAGGTAGGTGGTTCCATGCCTTTACATCATTTAGATAATTTAATTTTTTTAGATTAACTTAATATGGTCAATGGTTTAGTTTCATGATGCGAATTATGTTTAAAATGTTTTGGTAGTGCTATAGAGGTTTTGGGAAATGCGTTTTAAAAATGTTGTTACATGAGTGCATGATGAAAATTTCACTTATTTTTAGAAATTGTCATGTTTTTCATTTCAATCCTGTTGCGGTAAATTGTTGAAGTATTTAATAATTGTTTATAGAGTTCCAATGAGGTTTTAGGAGGATTGATTTGTGGAATTGATTTTGTAATGGTTTCTATTTCATTAAATATGATTTATAAATTGAGGAATTGTTTATTTAAGTGGTGTTTTGAGTGTGAAACATGGTTGGATGGTTTTCTAGGGTAGTTTGGTTGGTGCGAAAGGTGTTTTCAAGTCACTTTGTGTGTTTGTGTATTTAAATAGACATATTAATATATATATATATATATATATATATCACTTTTGGTGTGTTTGCCTTATTGTGTACTTTTGAAATTGAAATACAAAATTGTTTGAATAATGGACGACTTTTTTTGATATGGTTACCTCGTGTATCTAGTTTTAAAGTGATGCCTCTATATGGAATCATGTGGTTTTTAGTGTAAAGTATTCTTGGTTCACCTTGAAATGATTTTATTAATAGATAAAATGGATTCTTGATACATTTATATGGTAAAGAAATGGTATTTTGAAAGAGTTGAACATGCCCTCATTTTTAAAGTTGCTATTTATATAAAATTATACATGTCCTTGGTGTGTGTGTTTCTTTGAAGTGGTGATTTGGTGTGCATGTAGTTTTTTTGTGTAATATTATGTTTGTTTTGTGACATGTTAAGGTGATATAATATGTGAATGTAGAACTTGTTTGAGCACAAGGGAAAACCACAAGTACCTAGGTGGGTGGATTAGGACTACTACGCTAGATGACACATGAGTGGTTCGTCCCAGTTCATATGGCAGGATTGACGCTACAACACTAACTAAACATTTGCGATGATTGGAGACCAATAGGTTATGGACGTTATTCCTTACTAGTGGCTCGTCCATGAGACTGTTAATTTCTATGGTTCATATTCCATGTTCACACTGAGTTACGATGCCTCTAGTTCCCCACACATACTAGCCGCCTTAAGGGATTTACCAACAGTGCTCTACTATTCATGATGTGGTGCCTTCCATCAGAATTCGGAAGACCACTTGAGTAGTTTTGTGTTCTCTATGTATTCTATTATCCACTTTAAAGTAGTATTTGTGAAATATTTTTTCTTCCAGTACTCATTTTTATTCACTTTAATCCCCTAAATGTTTTCCTTAAAAGCGTTTTAAAAGTATGGTTTTAAATAATCATGTTAAATAATCTTTTTCGTGTTGTGGAATGGAACCTTTTATTTGGTGGTATCTTACTGGGCCTTTAGATCACACCCTGCATACACCATTGGGTGTATATAGACTCTTTTGTCCCTGAGTTTCAGGTTAAGACATGATGTGTCAGGTTGGAAATTTATTTTTTTATGGCTTGGTTTTGGGATCTTGATAGCAACAGCTTGAAGATGTTGATCCTTTTTTTTCATGGAGGGTTGTGGTGTTGTTTTGGTTTCCGATGGAGTCATTGTACTTTTCGACATTTTTTTATTTGAAAAATATAAATCTTAGAATTTATTAAAGGCGTTTGGATAAAATTTTCAGATTTGGTTTTTGGGTCAATATTTTTTTTATAGTTCTAAACTGGTTAAATCGTTCCATCTTGTTTCATTTGATACCCACGAACTTGTGCCAACCCGTGGAGATCGAGAACGCTCTTTGGGCTATGTCGTGGACTGGGTCAGGCACCGAGTCAGATGGCGACACAGCCTGGTTCGTGATAGTATCAATTTTTATAGGAAAATACTTTTTAGGGGAGGTGAATAATTCTAAACCTAATGAAATAAAATAGAAAAAATTTAGAATTCCCCCTAGGAATATAGATTGGACACATAGACTATCCAGAAATCTAAATTTGTTTTTATAATGTAAAATCCATTAATATATCATCTACCTTAATAGTACCCACATTAAATTATTCATTTATGTGGTATCATAATTATTTATGATACATTGAGGTGTGCTATGATGGCATATTATATCCTAGACATATAACTAAATTTTATCATTAAATGATAGGATCACCCTACATTGGATGAATTGTAAAAGATTATTTAACATGATTAAAATAAACCATATCATATAAATTAAAATAAATTTACTTTAAAACACCACTACAAAATACATCATCTCATTATAACATTTACTCATGGAAATTGGAAAAGAGAACTATAGTTTATAGGACCATAAGATAAAATAATTATCATATAGAAAATAAGTTAATGAATGAAAATTTATGATTTTTTACTCTTCATCAATAATAAATAAAACTATCAAAACATAACATGGGAATTATTGATTATTTAGTGCGAAAATCAAATATCATGGAATTAGAATGCCTTATCAGTTACCCACAAATGATTTTTCTAAACAAAACTCCTCGAGGAACAAAAATGAAATTGTTATCATATTTTGATCAGTCATGTGGTGGATTCTAAGAAAATATAGAAAACAATATAACTATATAAATAGTTTTATTAAATTTACTCCCCTAACCCACATTAATGAGTGACATTGTGTAATGAAAATTCAATTTTTTATTCCTTCCATGATCATTTAAATATCAAGATGAATCAACATTAAGACGTACATCAACCGGAACTCAACATAAGCTTCCTATAATAAATGTCCCTATATATTTTAACTTGTGGAATCAGCAACAACATTACATATCCCTAGGGTTTATTCTATATTATAGTCAATTAGTATAATATACTTAAAAAAACTCATCTACAATGTTTTATTTTTTATTATAAAATGATATACCAATAAATTTTATGGGTAATATAATCCATTAAACTCTCCACTAAATGAAATTATGCAAATTTCTCAGCATATGAACTATCAATTATATGTCCATTTAATGAATAACATATTTCCACTAATACAAAACTATTTCCATAGATACCTAAGAATTTAAATACCCAAACCAAATTATCAAGGCACTCAGACTAACCATAGATGTATCAAAATAGAGGTAGTTGCCCTAACAAGATTAAAAAAACGTCAAATTCAATATGAATTTACTTATTTACGATAATATATGGAAACTATATCTTTCAACAAATGGAACACAAAATGATTTCCTCTTTTATGTATAGTTTAATCACCATCTAATGAAAAATAAAGAAATAAAAATTTAATATATAGTAATATATAATACATCCTAACAAGATTTGGACACCAAATTTATTTTGGGGCTCAAATAAGAAAAAAAATCTTCATATTTTCATGGGTGCACTGATATGTATAAATATAATATGAAATTAATTATGCACTATTATTCTATATTCCATTACTAACACTTTATATGCTAATTGAAAATCAGATACTCATTCCAAGAAATCAAAATTATCTTCAATTTCAGATCATGGTTCATATATTTCGTTGAGTACATAATAATATCATAAATATCCCACCAAAATGATACACATAATTCTATGAAATAAAATATTCATGCTGGGAATGAATATTTTTTCCATAAATATCTAGACAAAGAACAATGACTAATAATAATATATTTCTCACATCCCCATAATATTAGGAATTATATTATAAGTAGGCCTTACATGTATCAAAGGGTAACATGAGTTCATGTAAATCATAGTGTATAACATGTCTATACTAATTTAGATATGAAAATCAATAAAAAGAAGAAAATGATACCAATAAATGTCTATCATATAGTTAAATGATCAGTAATCCATAGATATTTATAATGATCTATCCACCTTCTAATATATGAAAATCAGAGACCACTTAAGGGAAATAATAGTTTTAATAAATCCCTGAAACTAAATTTCATAGAGCTTACCATTTATGTCTATGTGAATTGCACTATACATCCATCAAAGATGAATAGACATGGGTTCTATATATATATATATTATATTATTGATCATAAACTCATATTCTATCTCCAATTAATTCATAACTGAGTCCATATGAATAATGTATTATTAATGCTCAAATAAATGTGGAAATAATAGTCTTATGATTTAAATTAACAAATCAAAAAAATTAGGTTAAATAATCTCTCGAATACGGATAGTTAATTATCAAATGTATTTTTTTATGAATCATACACACTTTCATGGAGATAATAGCCACTCTCCACTAATTTGAATGATCCATAATAGATATATTATTAAATTTAAACAGGATTTCATACACACAAATCCATTCCTAAGATAACATTGAATATATAGATAATTACTAATATTATATTTGTACATGAAGATAACCATCGAGAGTGATGGAACACTAAAAAATCAATTAATAACCAAAGTACATAACTCTAATTTTATATCATTGGATACCACTCCATATATGTATTTGATTATCAACACACATCCATGAAAATACTATGTAGATATTTATTAATTATGTAATTATATATCAAATAATAATTATACAAGGGTATATTATATATAGATAATTCCTCTAATTTTCAATATCCCTTAATAACGATTATATTGAGTTATACTAATAACATTAAACTATCCTGATCATGTACCTCTTCTGAAGCCTCCTCATATCAAACTACACTTATGAGAACTAGTCTTCTACCTCTACTATCATAGCGAACAAAAAAAGTTATGCTTAAACACAATATTATATTTTGAAATATATATTTTTTCAAATGGATTAAATATCATTGATATTTTTTCTTTTAAACAACATAGTATTTACCACATATTACTAAAAACATAGAATTTAAATTGATCATTTCATATTAATAAAATATTATTATATAATAGTAATCACCATGATATAGAAATGGATTGTAATAATATGAATAAATAAATTATTGAGATTTATGGTTAACATAGTTACATATTATTAATTCATTCAGAAGTAATTAATAAAAAATGTAAATAAATAATATATTAAAATCGATGAAACCCTTTTCTTAAAAAATATATTTTTATAAAACAAATATATTTTACCACAATAAAATTGACAAAAATTAATTATATTTGTTTTAAAAAAATTATAGTTTATATATTCATTAATCTATTTAACATTCATTTTATTTATATTGTTTAAAATATATAGTAATAAAATAAATTTATGATTAAAAACAATAATTTATATTTTAAAACATTAGTCTTGTCACGTTTTTGAAAACATATATTATATATAATTCTTACTACTTTTAGAAAATTTATTTTATAAAATATTTACAAATCATAATATCAATATTATGTTAGGGAGGTTTTATTAATATTTTTTTGTATATATTAATTATTTGATGAATAAAGAAAATAACTAATTTTAATTTAAAACGTATTTTTAGTATAAATTATTTATAAATAAAATTAATAGTTTAAGTTTTCTTATGTATAAATATATCAATTATATATATATTAATCTAATTCGAGTAATTATAATCTTATTAATTTTTATTATTGGCCTAGGAACACTGTGAACACTTGAACATTTCCTCATTGGAATCCAACTTTCATCTCTAGTCTATATGATTAAATTAAAATTAATAACTATATATTCTACGAAATGAAATTTAATAAATAGATTCAATATTTGAAATCAGAATAATTGAAATTATCTTATATTTATATCATATTATTTAACCAAAATTAATAGTTAAAACAATAAAAAATAATTATTCTAGTTTAGGTTAAAATGGTTTAATAGGTGTTGAACTAAAAATATAATAGTTGAAATGACAAAAAAAAATTCAAAATAAAATTTTAATGCCATATGTAGTCCCAAAATTTATAATAATCTATAATTCCATATTCTGGATCCCTTTGGACTTTCGGAAAATGATTCTTCACATTTTTATTTTCAAAATATTACATGTGTTCTACTAACCAATCATAGAAATAGATACTACCTCTCCTATAAACATTATACCATAAAACCTTATTTTTTTTGATAATTATAAAATATTAAATTAAAAAATTTCCTTCTCTAATTATATCAGTCATATTTTTTTAAATCCAATATAGTGAAGGTGCTAGTTAAAATGTAATGAAAACAACTGAATAACAGGCATGTTCATTAATGAGTGCTTTTATTTTATTTCATCTTATGCATCGTTCAATTATTGTTAATATTATATAATATGAAAAATATAGTATATTTTATATATTTTGATTTTATTAATTTATGGGATTAAAATAAAACATTCTATGTATCCATTAAAGTGTTTTGGAAATCATCATTTATGTGTAAAGCGGACTACCATCTCAAAACGTTCTATCATTATTTTACCCATTACCACCTCTGATGGTTGGGAATGGTTGTGCATATAAAGTATATATATATATGTGTGTGTTATTTATAACATAATTACCCCATTATGTTCAATATATATTATATATATATTTTCATTTCATTATGTTGGAATATAATAACATCTCTTGTTTTCATAATGGACTACCACCTCATGAAGTGAAGTGATTCATTCAAGATATATGTGGAAGATATTATGTATGGTTTTAATAAAAATATGTGTTATATATGTAAAAAATTATTTTTTATTACTAATATATTATTTACCTTTATTTAAATCAATCAATTATGTAAATGAAAACAATATACATTTTTATGTATGGGCCATGATCTACTTTAACCTTGAATTACATTTACAATATTTAGCTTCTATTTAATACTATAAATACATTTGTAAAAAATATATCTAATATTTTATTCATTTTTAAAATTCTTGAGACGATTCAACAATATAAATTATATAACAAAACTTGAAACAAATTAAATAATACATGAATAACATAAAAGTTATTTCACAAAACAAGAATTTTAAATTGAAGTTTTCAGAAATTTGTAAACAAATTCATAATTAAATAATAATTTTATGTAAAATATGTGTCCTATTATATAATATTATTATAATTAAAATTATATTCATTATTCGTGATGTTTTTATGAGAGAAATGTAATTTGATACTTAAGGAACGAGATTTCATGTCTCTTTTATTCCTAGGAGAAATATGAAAAATCACCACTCATTTCATTTATTTTGATAATATATAAACCCCCTTTATGAATTTATATAAAAAAGATACTTACTCTAATGGAATTTAATTTTTCATTTGATGATATTATTATTCCCTTTTACTATTAAAAAGATTAATAAATCGTTAAGGGTTTTCTATATCACTTTTATTTTCTATATGTTCCACTAACCATATTTGAAACTTGTTTATTATATGTTCTGTATATATGACCCATGATTTATTTTAATATTTTTATCCATAAAATATTATGTATTTTCATATTCATTTATGGATATCACTTTCATGGAATATATAGTTCAAATGTTGATAGAGGTAATATATTTTTTTTCTATATTGTGTTTTTTGGGACATATGTTATATTATTCTATATTACTATATTGTGAAGTGTATTTTCATACCCAAATACAATTAATATCATGAATTTATTTATCAAACTGATATTTTAAATATACATTTTTGTTATTAATTGTTTTAATTTATACTTCATGGACAATGTGGTAAATATTTTATGTTACAATCTAATAATTTAATAGGATTGATTATGCCTACAATTCAATTGATAAAATAATATGATCCAAATCTACAAAATCTCATTAATTTTAATATCATATGGTTACTCAATTATAATATTTGTTTTCATATCACTTTCATTTATTTTTTATAATCAATATTTTAATGTATTAGTTTTTACAAAAAGTAATCATTACTTTACTTTTCATGTTAGAACTCCATTTCCTCCAATATCCTGTTTTTAAAAAATGTTTAAAAAATAATTTGTAAATTTAAAAATAATTTATTGAAGTAATTTTTACTCATGACATAAAAAATAAAAAATATATTTAATGTAATTTTTAGTTCTTCATCCTAATGATGTTCACCTAGATTTTACTAAAAATGGTCATTGATTCATGTGAGTCAAATTTCACAACATGAATAGTATTTAACAATATTGTAACATCTTACCCTAGATTCCACATAAATGGTGATCAAAGATGGTTGTTTATACGAACTGATGTAGTCCCCCCTATATGAGAGAGGATTTTGAATAGTACTGATTTACCACGGATTGATAGTGGGGAGACTATGCCCTCATGTCAGAGTAAAAAAGACACCTAAAATTGATATGTATCAAACACATCAAAAAAATAACTAAGTTAAACAACAATAAATATTATTAAATAGAACATTAAGGAATAAGAAATGAAAATTCCATAGAATATTTAACAACTATTCCATATATACAAAACTATCACCCATTGGGATGACTATAGAGAGACAAGAAAACTAATAGAACTGAAATAAAATAACAATACTATTCTATTAACATCAATCCAAGCAAAATATATGATCTATAGACACTATCTATCTATACTATACAAACTATAATTAACCCACTAGAGTATCTATTCTCGATCATGTAACTATTTGGAATAACTCTGTCCACTAAGACAACCATTCTCAATCTTAAAATAAAACCTAAGGCCTTCACATACACTAATGTAGACATGTAAGGGTGAGAAATAATTTCAATAGGTTACCCTAAGGAAAAAATTTAAATAAAATTCTATATATTAATTGAAAACTAAAATTCTCATCTTTGGAGAGACATAACTAAAAATATATGGAAAGGCAGTAAATGTGAATCCATAATCAAACACCATGCTCGAAATCATGATCCACTGGGAAAGTGCATCTAAGAAATTCCATATACGTATATTTATATGAGTACATACAGATACAAAATCCTGTATACAGGAATAAGAATAATCATGAATATGGTGAATGATATAATATATAATAATTTAGAATTAGATCATTGGGATTGTAATATTGATCTCATGGATATCATGTACAAGGTAATTGATCTGGACATGATGCCCCTCAAGAGTGGTATCATTATGTCAATCTCTGTGTGTTTAATCGCAACTGAATTATACCTACATTGTGAAAAACCATAAATTTCTCTATGAAAGATACATCATGACTGGTGGATATTCATCTTATACACGATTTCACCCATAAACACATCCAATCATTATAAAGAAGGATTATAATTGAGTTTTTCTGGAAATCATATAAATGGTCATTGAGATAGTTGAAATTATTATTATTCAATTTCATTCTATTCAGATGAATGTTACTTATGACCAAGTCCATATCGAGTAATGAAATTACAATTTAGATGAATTATAAGGTATTTTACCTAAGGTGGTGTGTAAGGATAGATCACTAAGGAGATCCCATTCCCACACATTATGATCTAAATTGAAATTTCAATAATAGTTTTCTTATTCCATGATCGTCCACCATGATAATGAAATGTTCTCAAAAGCCTGGTCTTAAATGTAACTTCTAAAAATCCTCATTAACTATCATATTGAGGAGATAATAGCCATCCTTAACAGCCCAAAGGTCCAGGTGACTATAATCATCCTCTATATATGACTAGATTAGGAGGACACAATCATCCACTAAATACCACAGGTTAAAGTGAGTAATAATCATCATTTAAACAATGATATTGGGATATCCTAATCATCCTCATCACATACCATTTGGAGGATTGTGGAACCATCTTCATCACTAGGGAGCTAAAAACCATCAATGAGTATTACTAGAGATGTGATTCCCACATATGTTGATAACATACACAACATATGGATTTTAGGAAACACATCTAATAATTCAAATAATATAATAATGAAAATACATAGAGTCTCAATAGCATGTTCCAAGGTGGAACCTATGGATATAAAAATAAAAAACAATAACATGGTTCAGAATCTCGATTTCAAGAAATCGTATTTTTTCATTAAAATAAATGAATAAAAAATATCGCAAGATCAATGGTTGGGAATTACAAATTGAATAAAACATTTCTCACATTAGGAGCATCAACCACCATCCAGGAGGCACCTCTGTTGATCATAGTTTTCTCACTAGTAAACGTGTTGTGTATAATAAATATACTGAGGGTGGTCAAATAAACAAACCCAAGACTGATTCCACATACCATGGGGCTTAAACGTATGTCACTCATTTTATGGAGACACAATCTAACAAATCTACCCAACCCCGATGTACTAGAATAGGTTCATTCAATCAACGGGGCACCCACAAGGTCCCTCATTTCAAAAAAATGATATTATATTATACATGGGATGATTATTATAAAAGGTTAAAGCTTAATCCTAAATAGGATATTAATGTTTCATTAATAAGAGAATAAATTCTACTTAATATATAAAGATACAAATGTAAAATTTCAATCAAATAAGGGATCCTGAAATAGTATGAATGACGGAGGCGTCGTACATGTGATCCTAGAAACAATTAAATTTTTATAGAACCCTATATTTTACCATCGGTGACTATATAAAAATTAATAGGAATCCAATATAGGATCTATAGAAAAATATATCGATAATAGGATTCGATTGGGGGTTAAATAGGTTAAAATTCAAGGGAAGGTTACCCACATGGGTCCTTCCGTATCAAATAATAATATAGATGAATCCTACTCCGGATCCCCTAGGTAGAAATGTAATAAGATTAAATATATAAATGATTATAAGAGGAATATAGTCTCACATAATCTTAGTAAAAAAGAACATCTCACAGGGGACATGTCCACAAGAAAACATAAAAACCATTATACAAGTGAGATAACTCATACATTGTATATATTCATGAGTCTCCTTCTTAGGTGTCTCTATATATAATTACTCAAGGAAGAACATATCCATTTAGATATATGAATCAAACCCCACCTAATATTGCCAATACATCCTAGTTCATACCATCACCGTCTATGTAAAATGAAAATAAGAATGGACAAGTATGTTGTCAAAATTTGACTACTATGTTAGAAAATAGGAAAACCCAAAGTGGGATGAAAAGGGGGCGGTAAGTAGTTTGCCTCTCCGAGCACAAATCATCTACTCCAAAAGCCTCGCATGGGCAGTTAATCTGGCTAGACAAGGCATGTGAATTCCCATGTACATGGTGTGTATGATGGGTATATAGTGTGTACCCTATAAGGGGTTCCTACCTATCCCCCTCATGTGGCATGGTAATGTATTGGCCTATCTTTGTACTTCTACACAATATGAGACCCACACAGGGTTTGGTCATCTACTCAACATGGTGTGTAACCCTTAAACAAGCTTATGGTTTGGGTAATAAGATACTCATCCAATTACATGTACATGGTGTGTATTCACCATAAATTTAATTGACATAAAAAAATCATCTTCTACAAACATAAAAAATATAGTATGTGTGTTCTTGAAACCATGTGATGTGTCGAAAGTTTCTCTCTAACCTGGAAGATCTCAATATCCATGAGACTCCCATTTCACCCAAATAGTTATTGATCAACTAATAAGCGATCATAAAAAGAAAATAATTAAATTAAAAAAATTAACATGATTTAACAATATGAATTTTTTAGTGAAGATGAAAAATTGAAAACCATTGTATGGATTCAGCAGATGCTCCACCAATTTCCACAGACTATAGTAGTCACATGATGATCAGTCACATCCTAAGCTCCATAGTGGTACCTTTCATTCTCTTTCCCTCCATATCTATCTATTTCTTCATCATTTGTTATACAAGTCAGCCATGTGGAGAATTATCCAGAAATATGTGGGCGAAATGTTTTGAGTAAAATAAGAAAATATCAAAAGAAAATGATATGGGAAAAATAAATATATAAAATAAAATAAAAAGAAAAGGTGACTCAAGTTATCCTTAATGTGAAAATAATGTTTTTCCTCTATTAGAAAAAAACCCATTCCAGCCTCAATGTGGCTGATGTAGTCTTAATATAATGCTTCGTTCATAAGATATGGAAGAAGTAACATATATGAATAAATTAATATATTATTATTTAATTATTCTGCTATAAATTTAATTAATCATAATTCAAACAAAATCATGTCATAGGTTAAACACCATTTTTATGGGCCAATAAAATTGGTTATAATAATAAAATGAGAACATATTATATGGTAAAATTACAATTTTATCTCATATATGCATCTAAAATAAAAAAAATTTAAATTTATACTAAAAAAATTAGTCTAAAATAACATGTGTCAATACAATCTCCTAACAATAATACTTTTTGTCCTCAAAAATCCACGGTGGCACTAGTAACATCCATTTTCTCTACCCTATTGACTTTAAAATAAGATTTATGGTTTTTCAAATAAATATCCTAATAGTATCCATAACCATCTATTACGTGGAAGAAATTTTACTATGATCAGTTTGGTACTCCACAACATAAGAATACCGTTATATTCATCGTAATGCAATCTCAAATACCAAAACCCCATAAAAACCACTAATGTTCTCATTAAAATGAGTTTCAACACCATTATATGAATAATGGTTTTCTACCATCCACATATATTACCTTACACCACACGTCAGGGGTAAACATGATAGATTTCTCTCCGTAAATAGGTGAAGATCTATAAAATAATTGAAACACATCATTGGGAACAAAATCACTCAGAATGGTCAGGATGAAATCATGATAGAAAATGATCGTCTCTAATCAGAATTACACTGTTATTCAACAAAATGGAATGTTCAATTGTTCCATTAAAATCTCAAAATATACAAGATAATGTAAAATTAGACTCCACCTAACTCCATGTATCCCACTAATGTGTGCCCATGTCCCTCTTTAGGTCTACAATCTTGTGTTACAAAATTTATTCCTAATATCACCTATATCAAGGAGGAACACCAATAATTAATACCACAAATCACAAGAAATTGTGCCTATAAAAATACATGGAACCGTTGGTCCTCAGCATAGACATGGTTACACACTGATTTAGATTCAAATGATAACAATTACAACTAGTATATAAATTATCACCTTATGCTGACTTAATATAACCTTCCATTACAAGTGAATGATGATTGTGCTACAAGAAAATTTAGTTTCTATATACTAAAAAATCATAAGTATATCCTCTTCAAAACCATGATCTTCACTTGTGGCATGATTATATTCCATTATTGGACTTCACTCGAGGTTGTTCTATGAATGAGTGTCTAACTATGTTATGAATACTTTAGAAACAACTGAATCATTGGATTATAAGGAAATAAACAAAAAATATTCTATCCATCAAATCTAGTATTCATAATAAATCACCCATGTTTCTTCATCAAATATTGAAGCCTCAACATTCATAAGAAAAACACTAAAGAACTAATCATTCCTCGATTCCAAAATGAGTGTATAAAATTCCACGAACCTAAAAAATCTATCTGAAAACATAGGATAACCACGATCATCTGGTATTATCATGAAAAAAATAGATATTGACATATAAGGGATTAAATAAAAACAAAGGGTCTCAAGGTATATCTAAAAGGATTACAAATAATGTCTCACAATTGGCCCAAAAGGTAGAACCTCAAAGACTAAAAAAGAAAAACAATTCAAAGTAGGTATTACTATCCACGAAATATGTTGGTCAAAACTGAAAACAAGACCTACTAGAGGATGATCCTCAATAGGAATCCTTAGAAAAAATACTCTTAGGAGTTCATGTAACATTGAACGAAAATATATACTAAAATGAATCACACCATGCATCGAGTTATGAAAAATCCCCCTGGAGGTCTAGTTCATGAGAACAATCCCAGTATCCATTGACAATATAATCATTGATCTAAATATATAACCACAATAAGATATACCCAACACTGCAAGGGGTCCAACATAAGGGAATTATGTTCCATATTGAACTTTAAGGGTCACTAATCCTCCCGTGCATGAGCATTGAACCATCAGACTCACCACAAAATGTCGTAATGAAAGTCCACATTGCATTCCAATTGTATTATATATATATATATTCCAAATTAAATATGCATCATTTATAAGTAAAAATATCACTCTACTAGGAATATCTTATTTGAATTATATGTTCCAAATATGATGAATGATACACCTCCTTCAGTTGTCGACCAAGAGTGAAAATCCATTATTGGAAACATTCTAATGGAAATCATTTTGAGATCCATAGTAATTCATAAATGCTGCCAAATATTTTTCCCCTCATTGAGAAAATAATAAATAAAATATAACCACATAGATCATAATATAAATCCCGTAGAACTAGAAATAAGACATATTACTAAAAAAGTGATCAATATGCCCTAATATAATTTTATTCAATTGTTCCAATATATTCCTAATACTCATGTATGCCATTTCTTATATTGTAATGACCTAGAAAAGAACACCCACACATCTACCCTATAATTCCCTGACATAGATGGCACTAAATTGGTCCCCATGAGTTCATTGGTTATGATTCAGTAAGGGCGACTACCCATATTCCATAGGTGGCTGACTAACAACAATAGCCTAGGGTTTGATAGCGGAGAGACTATCTCCTCATTTATGAGTAACAAAACAGTGTATGAAACACCATAAATAGGTATTGATCATATATAATAGTAAATAAATCAAGTGAAAATGTATTAATTAAACTAAAATATAACATATTGTAATAATAAATCTTAATTTTATTAAATCCAAAGTTGTAATATGATACATAAAAAAATGTTCACCCACCCAGATGAAAATAAAAATACAAAACTGAGAATAAAAATAAAATAAATTTACAACGATTTATTACAAAATCAGAGCTAGACCACATACCCTATCTCTAGACACAATTGAACTGCACCAACATAATGAGATGAAACCAATCAATTGGCACATATCAATCATGTAACTCAGGGCCTCATCCCTATCAACTAGGAAAACCACGATAAACCAAAAAATTACACATAAGTTCTACCATCACACAATGGTTATGGAACATGTATGAGAAATAATCTCAATAGGCCACCCCAATAATGGTCCTTGAAATATACTACGATAAGTGCATAAAAATAAATATTTCCAACCTAGGAATGAAATAAGTTAAATGATTTGTAAATCTAGTACACATAAAACCACAAAAAATACTAGGTCCATAATCCATGTACACCCAAAAAGTGACACCATGGATGTCTATATTTATATAGATATACATGTATAGTCCAATATATCTAAATATATATGAAAATATTAATATACAAAAATATATTGAATGAACTCAAATAAAACAAATCAACAGTCAATCATTGGTTCTGGATTCTAGATTTCCTTTCCATTTTGTGATAGGAAAATGGGTTGCAATTAATTCCAATCAGTGGGTGATTCACTGTGATGATCTCTATGTATTTAATCAAAATGAATATATAACTTATATGACCAACACCAAAAATGTCTCTGTGCAACCTACACCACCACATAGGCATCCCCATCCTACACTGAGGATCACCAGTACCCACCTCTAGTAAATTTAATGAAGGATTCCCTGGGAGTACATTTGAACACCATTTAAGTGATCGCTGATCTAGAATCGGTGCTAATCTGGTCATGAAAATCCATTCAACTATTTGAGGTCCATGTTCATGTCTATATGTAGTCACAAAAGTTTTACTTAGAGGAACCATAAGGGTTTGAACATTAATATATATATATATATGGAGATATCACTTGTGATACATCATTACCAACCCATGAGATAAAAATTTGAAGATCAATCATAGGTTCGAGACACAATTCTACACCACCTTCATAAATAAATGGGCTCATAATCTTGATCCCAGAGAAAACATATATATATCCTAATAATAAATCAAATCAAGGAGAGAATACTCATTCACCAAATGCTATAGGTTGAGGAGACTGCAGTAACATGTCACAGAGAGTGCAATCATCCACAAAAAATTTCATGTTGAGGAGAGTGAAATCATCATCTTTTAACCCATGAGACGATGAGATAATAATCATCCATATTACATAGATTCTTGAGTATAGAGAAATCACACTCATCACTTGATAGAGTGGAATAATATATATCTTTTAGAAGGTATAGAATGGTTGTATATCATAATCATAGGAAACACTCTAGGTCACATAAAACACCTTTGTAACATACAATAATATAATAATAAAAATTCATAAAATATCAATAGTTAGGACCCATGTACTACCTCTAATAATACATATAAAATATTATGAACGTGGATTTGAAGCCAGATCCTAGGTTAGAAAATTGGGGAATCCTAATAAATGAATAATAAATATCCTATGAATACTTTTGACAAATCCCAAATAGAATGAAAATAATTCATGTCGGGATCAGGATCAACCATCTTAAAAACACTTATGGTGATCAATGTTGCATCAGCATTAAACATGAGAAGTATAAATAAAATAGTGATGGTGGACAAAGGCCTAAGCCTAGTACTTCTACCAAAACCTCATCCACTTACATTGTTGGAATGGGTAATAAGGTAACTATCAATACATTCTCTACCATATCCAAATGTACCATCTAATATTTAATCAAATAATGGTGCACCAACATGATACCTCAAGTAAAAAAACTATCTACATGTGATCCCCATATAATGATTTAATGGTGGAATCATACATGAGATACTAAATGTCCACACATAAGATAATGAATCCAAATTTTGATGCATATATATGTGTTAAAGGAATTATAATATAAAGTATTTTCATATGTAATGAAGAATGAGGAATCATACATGAAATCCTTGAAAAAAACACAACTTTGAAGGAATATAGTAGGGGACCCTTTAAAACCACATAAAAATGCGGAGGCACCATAAATAGGATCCCTATCATGATATAAAGGTAAAGGAATACTTTGATGGATTCCATTAGTCATCATACAAGTAAAGGTTACCGACATGTATATTTTATTAATGAGAATAAATATAGAGGAATCCTACTCTGGATCATTTAGGCCATAATGTGCATAGAGGAATCCTAGTGAGGATCCATGGAAACAACCAGACTCACGATATCATAGGCCATAAGGGAAGAAATCACAGGGGAGCCATCCTCATGGAATACAAATAAATATTCAATAATGGGAGATAGTTCATGGAATATTTCAACTCATGGGTATCACTCTTAGGAATCAATGAATATAATTACTGGAGGAAGAATGTCCCAATTTTGAAAGACGGTTTAGGTGAAAATCAAGAGTAAAAAACAACCCAAAAGCCTTTACATCATGATATAGATGATAATATACACATAATAGACTACCCTGAAATCCAAATACGACTATTGGTAGAAGAGATATGGGAAACAAAATGAGTCTAGAAAATGGGGAAGTAGAATACATTTCTCTCTTAACACATAGCGTATACTTTCAAAACCACAGCTCAGAATGTACTATGGTTGGATATGGCATGTAAATACCCAGGCACATAGATGGTATGATAGGTACGAGGAAATAACTCAACATAGGGTACCTTCTATTTTCCATCACATGAATTATACATGTATTGTCCTTTCTGTGTACTTCTACATGGTCGGCGACCTACGTACAGTCTCAATGTGTATCCTATATGGCATGTTCCTCTTACTCGGGGAATCTAAATGGGTACTCGAAAACATGGCTGAATCCCCTTACATGTCATGTATAAAACATTCATGTCACTACATTAAAAATTTATTTTACCATGAATAGGATAAACACATGATTTTTTTCATCTGAAGAACATATATTGTAGATGAGATTTACCAAATAGAAAACCACTAAATCATAGGAGCCCCTGTTTTCACCAAAAAAGATGTATATATTCCCACATGATTTCATAAGAATGAATAAAGGGTATTCAAAACATGAAAATTGTTTAACTATGAAGAATTATAGAGAAACATAAAAATTGAATACCTATGGGAATAATTCAATGAATCTTTACCCATTTCAATTGTCTTCGATAGCCAGACGATGATCAAATGCATCATGATCTCCATAGTGGTACCCTTAATCCTCTACTATTCATATATCCCATTCACTATCATGTTATCTATCTCAATAATGGGATATAGGATGCCCAACCACATACATGATATGTCATGTGGAAAAACTGAAAATAAAAAGAGAAAAAAAAGGATGAAATGAAATGGAAAAAAATAAATATAAAATGGATAGTAGTTCAACCCCAATGCCCAACTCTAGATTATCAGCCTCCTAGGAATTATCCCCATTATGAAATAAATGATGGATAGAAAATATCAATAATATGACCCATTAATAATATATTGTCTATTGAACCTACATGTATAGATTAATATTTATTTAATTAAATATTAAATATAAATTATTTAGTTAAAATTATAATTTCTAGAAATTAAACTGAATAAAAATAAACATATAAAATACATTTTCTTTGGAAAACATATTTCAATATAAAATTATTTGTTATTATAAACTATGTTAAAATTTATATTTTTCTCATACAAGAATCTGATAGAAAAAAATTAAAAATTTCTCAAAATTTCAATATATGAAAATAATGGGTTTTTACAAATTTTATAACCACTCCATTATTAGATGAATAATTTTAAATATTGAAGAATTATTTTAAATAAATTTGTCTTATATAATAATGTGTAAATTTCTATATGAGAAATTAATTATTTCATTTTAAACTAATGAAATTTAAATATTATGTATACAGTATCTTCCAATGTGGAATTTCTATCTCCTCATGAAATGGTTTAAATGGTTTTAAGCAGCCAATTTATATGAATTAATGGTTATTTATATATAAAATTATTTGTAAAAAATATTTTTTAAAAAATATTTTTTATAAAAGGAAAGGATATATTACTGATCAAATGTGTTAAAAGACATTTAAATATTATTTAATACGAATTCATTGTTATTTTCAAAGAAATATATTTCTAAATAATTATTTATTTTAATAAATTTTTACAATAAAAATTTATTTTCAATAAGAGACATTCAAAATTATTTATCATTGAAAATAATTCTCTATAAAATATTATATAAGATTTTATGAATATGATTTACTAGAGATATAAATCATAGAACCATTGTTATTTATTTTCTCAAATGTTTATGATATAATTTTTTTTAAAATCGTTTCTCCTTCATAAGTTATAACATAAAGAAATTCTTATATATCAATTTTCAATTAATATTTTTAGTCTATGATGAAATTATGAAAATATTATGATACCAATCACCTTTATAAATGTTTTGATATAAGGAATAATTTCTGAAACCCAATTTATTTAATAGGTATTTATATGGTTAAGGATTTATGATCTTGATGATGAAATATGCATGATATTCATTACCTGATGGGTGGAAAAAATTTATACCTATAAATAATTACATAAATATTTATATTATCAGATAGACATAACTAGAATGGGGAGTGAACCCAGACCACAAATTGGGATTCATCCACTATGATGGTCTTGGGAGGGATCCATGGATACAATGATGATTTGGGGAGTGAACAAATACAACAATGAAAACATAGGGAATGATAATTTACTAATATTGAAATTATTTATACGATTATGTATATTCAAAAATTCAATTTAATGTTCAAAAGATATGTTCTATTGGATCTTTTTTTTTGATTTCCTTATTATTCATATATTATCAAATTTTGATATTTATTCTGTGACTCCAAATTATGATCACTAATATAAATTATATGAATCACAAATTTTATGATCATGTTCTCATACCCTTATTTTTAGGTTATTCATACATATTTCTCTTGTTTACACATACTATGAATTTGATCCCACACTTTCTTATGATTCCTTTTCCATGGTGATGAAAAATATTTTTTTTGGAGGATTACAAAAAAAATATAGACCTTTACAGGAGACAATGATGATTTATAATGAATTATTGTTATTTATTCCATGTTTTTAATGTCATTAAATTATTATGGTCATCATGTTAGTGTTCTTGTAATTTAACGAATATTCGTATAAAATGATATAATATCCATGTATTAAAATCAAAATTTTTAATAGTTTATATTAGAGGTAATAATTAGTTAACATTCGGAAACTAGTAATTTAAATCATAAGTGATTTCCTTGAGAAGAAATGATTAGTCAACATTTGGAAACTACTAATTAATGAAAAATTCTCTTATGAAACGATTGTTTTGACACTCCTTAGAGTATGAGATGGAAATTCACACTCATTAGGAACCATCATAAAAGATTTAAATAGATGGTGACCATGAATCACCTAGTAAAAACATATTTTATCCTGATTTATATAACTATAAGTTATTATTATATATTACCTCGTAAATGAATATGATTATTCTTTCTCATACTATTATTTTTTCATTTAGTAAATGGTGGAAAAAATAATAAACTAAGATACCATTTAATATAGAATATAACTTATTTAGGTTAAGACAATGTGTATAATCACAAAAGAGAATGAAATTATTATTATTAAAAATCAGTTATCACATAACATGATTAATAACATTCACCTAAATGAACTCTCAATGAAACCAAATAATAGAATGATGAAGTTTAATTACTGTTCAGGTAGTAGATAGTATGGGGGAATGATTATTCAGCTTGATATTAGTCAAGGATTTGGAAAGAAGAACTCAAGATAATTTCTTAAATGGAGAACATTTTGTTTTAGAGTGTATTTTAGGGACACAGTTAAAAATACTACTGAGGAAAAATAAAACTATTATAAAATTAATGAATTGTAATAATGGGATCATTGATCATTAAATATTTTAAATGTGAAAGGAATGGGAATACTTTAAATCATTCTCTTAGGGGGAAATCTATTTATGGGAATCAGCAAGAGTTTACAATTAATAGGATTTCTAATGGAGATGAGTAAACTAAATATATAATTTTAATGGAAAGATGATTTAATAATATGATATTGAATCCCAATTAATGGACTGAGATGAATGTGGGATGAGTGAAGTATTAAACTAATGGAATTAAATATTAAGTTCTCTGAATAATTAATTATATAAGAATATTAATTATAAATTTATAATCAAGTATTAGAAAATTATGTTAAATGTTATAAAATATATAATTGGGATTAAATTAAAAGGTAATATTTTCATTATGGTATAACATATATTAATATGATTATGATGTTGACATATTGATGATGGGATAAAGAGGTGTTGGATATGAATAAGTAAATTGGATAATATTGATTACCAAATATCTAATTAATTATTTTCTATCAATGTGTTTTATGATATAATTGATGGAGTTTAAATATTTTTTATATTTATGCATATAATACATAATATGTGCTCTATGTATGGATTAAGAAATCATGAATGAATTCAATAAGGTATTATGTTAATAGAGGTTATGAACTTGTTTTCGTAGAATACATGATAAATGTATTTTGATGTATAGTATGTGAAAATTTAGAGCTAATTTTTGTTCTATGGTTTATTAATGAAAATTTGATTTTTGAAATTCAGTGACAAAATTTAAAAAAATCAATTTTAACATATTTTAATGGTTATAAGATTAACCATTTATTGAATGGTATAAGTTATAATTTCTTTTATGTCATAGATGATAACATATTAATCCATTAAACAATTATTTTACATATTGGTTAACTAGTGTTATAATTTATTGATTTGAGATAGAATGAATGCCTTATAAGTCAACAATTGATTTTTATGTTTATCTGAAATGAGAAAGAATAATATATTAGAATAATTGATTAAGTGGAAATTGTTCATGGAATAACCAAATGATGAAAATTGTCATATATAATAAAAATATATAATGTCAATACACTGTCTTATGTTACCAATCTAAAAGGAAATATAATTCACAAACTTTTGGAAAATGATATTGAAAAAAGATGTAATATTATGAATATTTATTATTGTATCAAATTATTTTTATTCCAATTTTATTAAATGATTTTTTGTCATTAATTTTCCATGAGACAAGTTCATTGTCACTCTCCATCAGAATTTGGGTGTCAGGTTTATCTTTTTTTCTATGTATTCACATTACATCTATGTTATCCAATTTGAACACCTTGAATTGGTTATTAGAAATGAATTTCATGTATCCTTTTCATTTTTTCTCGAGGTAATTTTATTAAAAAAAATCTGATGGGCATTTTTATGATTCAATTTTCAAACATTAATCTTTTAATAAAAATGATGAAATTTGAAATAAAAATTTATTTTATGTAGGGTAAAATAATTCAGCTAGATTTCCCATGAAATATTATTTTTAATTACAATTTAAATTTTTTATTTATTTTATAAAATATATATGAATTTGATTAGCCTAGATTAAACACAATTATGTGTTTAAAGGAAATGTTTCATATTAATAAAAGGTTAGTATATGATCATTATCACATAGTTGTTGTAAGCGTGGTTATAAGTTATATTAACTAAAATTTTAAAATATATTTGTTTTCATATGTATATAAAGTTAATTCATTGGATAGTAAATAATTAAAAATAAAAATAAAAATTATATGAAAATAGTGGAAATTTTTTTCCTCAAAACATATTTTTATGCTACAAGAACATTTTAACAAAATAAATAAAAAATGACTTCGAGTAAATTTTTAATGATTTTTATATAGTATATATTCAATATAATATTTATTACAGATTTAATTTATTTATTCCGGTGATAATAATAAATTAAATATTATGCTTAAAAATACTATGTGCCTAAGAAGATGTTTTGTGGATTTTTTTGTATTATATTTAAAATATATTTTTTCAAATTATTAGAAAATATTTTTTTAAATATAATAATTGTTTTTAGAATTGTAATATTTTATTATATTAGGGTTAATACTTTATATTTTAATGGGATGTATACTATTCTGATGAATACTATCAAATAATGAATTTGAATTAAAAAATCTTTTTCAGTTATATTATTTATAATGTAAAATATTATTTTAAATTTTATTTAAAGCTATATTAGTTAAATTATATGAATTTTAATCCAAATAATTCAATTTTAATAATTTTTTTTTGAATTTATACTTAAAACACTATAATCTTTTGGACATTTTTTCTTTGATATGCCACTATCACATCACATCAGTGGGGTTAATCAGAAAAATTTACCACCTCCATGAAATTTATTTGGAATTTTGGATTACATATTTCAATTCATAATTATTTATATTATGTAATTTGGTAAAATTATGGTTTAGAAAAAAATAATAGTTAAAATATTAAAATTTTATTATCATAGAAATGGTAAAAATTGCCTTAACGGGTGATAAACTAAAAATGCAGTGGTATAAATGACCTAATAACTTGTCATAACCCTATTATTTGGACATATATAGACTGAAAATATATATATCTATAAAGTAATAAATTTTTTATCATTTTCATTTTATAGTAATTGGTATAAAACTTTTATTTTTTAAAACATTGTATGGTTTCCTCTCAACTTACATATAAAACTCCATAGCATCTCCTATAATTTTCACATCTTAAAAAAATTAAAATAAAATTCATACCCATATAACGTTCTAAAATTCCTCATAAAATCTACCAAATTGTATTTTTTTTAAAATACCTCTTTGAGAAGTGTTTTTCAAATATTTAGTGGGATACGTAAAAGAGAGGTAAAATTCATTTACCATATTTTTTATTTTATTTCAATATCCACTCCTTAATATTTTATTATTAAAATAATATAATAAACTCCATTTATTACTTATAATCATGTTTTTTATCTTATTATATTTACCTAAAAAAATTTATAAATGCTTCAAATGGGTATCAAAATCATCATCCTTGTGTATGGTGGACTACCACCTCTCCAACTGATGACCGTCATTTTTTCCATCACACAACTCAGAGCTGGGTATAATGATGGTCATAAATTTTATATAGGATATTTATAGAATAGTAATAAATTTTTATTCATTATTTCATATATAAATACTTTACATTCTAGTTTGTGTGAATATGTAACTTCACTCGTGTGTACGGTCGACTACAGCCACACAAACCATTGTGATTTGTTCGTTATTTACATGGAAGTCATTAAAGAAAGAATTAATGATAACATGTGATATATATGAAATGAAATAATTCTTTCATTCTCAAATATAATATATAATTGTTTCTTTAAATCCATCTACAAAATGGAAACAATGTTTAGGCGTAGGTTTAGCCTTCCATCTACATGAACGTTAAATTTTATTTATAATCTAAAAATTTTAGGGATTAATATAAATTAAATTATTCTTATTATATTTTATATTTATATAATTATTAATATTATGAAGATTATTTTTCCTTTATCAAATAAATATAATAAATATTTAACAAAAAAAATTCTTAAAAAAATAATGTCGTTATTTTCTCATATGAGAATTTTACTAAGAATTAATAATAAATATATAATAAAATTCCATATGTAAATAATATAATAAATTATACCTATGATTTTGATTCATTTGTATATTTAAAATAATCATATATTAATTATAATATATTTTTTATTATGTATGATTCAAATCAATAATTATAATATGGGTTTTAACATATCCATAAATTTTTTGAGTCATATAGAAAATCCTCACATGTATGTTTTGTTCAGTGTATATAAAATTATATGAAATTATATATCATTAAACACAATAATATTATCATATTTAATGTTTCGATTGGTATTATTCTTTAATAGGGATAATGATTTAAAATATTAATAATGTGGTAAGGGATTTCTTCCTCACTTTTAATTTTTTCAAAGCCAAAAAATCCATATTTTCCACATGTTTCATTTATGAAATGTATATAATTTTATTTAATGAATATTATATAATATACATAATATAATCAAGTATATTATATCCTTTTTGATATCTCTTAAATTATTTTTAGGGTTGAAAACATACCAATGTGTTCTGCGATTTTTTTCTCTATTTTCATTCGTTGAAGTATTTGATATTTTAAACATATATATTCTTTTATGACGTGTGTATACATGAAATTTTAAATTAATTGCAATGAAAAAATATTTTCTAATGATATTTTACATTTTATTTGATACCATTTTTTATGTGGCTTATAATTCAATGTTACTAAAGTACTAATGACATTATGTTATAGTTTTAACCTTTATTCAGATTATTTAAGAATATTTTTCAGATGACAAAATCATATGATATGTCCTAAAAAATTATGTAATTATATTATTATATGGTTATTTTATGATAAATAATCTTTTCCCTCCACATTCTATCTTTATATACTAAACATAAAATAGATAATATTTCAAGAAAAGTTGTCATTATTTCTATATTTGGACCAAAACCCCTTATCTTACAAAAGAATGTTATTTAAAAATATATTAAATTAATTTTTATCATTGTTAAAATTATTTAGTACTGTTATTTTTTCAATGTTGAATATTTTAATATTTATTTAATAAGGTATCCTTATTTATTTTTCTAAACAAAAATATCTTGTATTTTATAAAAATTATTTAAAAATTATTTAATTTTATCATGAACGTATATAATAGTATTTTCCACAGTCATGATTGCTAAATTATTGTAAAATTTCATTCAATTATTTCAATTTTGATCGAATAAAAAAGTTTTAATTAATAATTTGGAAATTTTTAGATTTTAAAATAAATTATTTCAATTTAAAAAATGATTTTCATAATATTTTATAATTTTTCCGAAATGTGGAAATGTTATTTTTGTAAATAAATTAGTAAATGATTTTAAACGGAATAATTTATAAATATCTTATGTTATTATCAAAAAAAATTCTATATTATTTATATTTTATGATTTTTTTCATTATTAAAATGAAATTCCCATTATGAAAAATTTTAAATGATTTTTTATCATACATTAAAACTTTCAAGCATTCTTTAATGGAAAATTATTTCTTAATTATTTTTAAATCAAAAAAATTTCGTAGGGAAAATTTATTTCCACGGTAAATTATCCAGATGATTTATAATTAAAAATCATTGCTTATATGATAATTTATCCATTTTTTGTGAATTATTATTTTTTAAGGATATGATCCATGGATGACATTACTATTCATTATATTAAATTTTAATGATGACATGACGTTTATTAGAATTGTTTCTCTTACATGGGTTGAAACGTGAAATAATACTCATGAAACACAATTATTTTTTAATGATTTATTCTATGGGGAAATAGTAAATTGATTTTCAATATTTTATTATTCCCATAGGTCATGATATCATGAAATGAAAATGAAACACACTTCACTTAATGGTTTTTGATATGATGATTGTTTTGTGAACATATAAATCACATACATGTTATTTTAACTTTTTGACTGATAGTACATATTCATTCCTCAAATACATTAGGTGCTAATTATCGTAGTATATTCGGTTCAGCAATAGATTGTGTTCGCTAAGATTATCGTAGGTGTGATTCTATACTACTCTGATAGATACGGACTAAACCCAATACACTATGACATCCTTATATATTATCCATTAATAGAATGGAATGTATTTTCTATAATAACTTGTATCCACAATTCTTTGACTTAATAAAATGTTTTTGACATAAGGATCATGTTCTTCAATTCTCTTATTGTTCATGTCTATGAAGTACCTATATTTATTCTGTGACTCAATATTATCACATTTTCCATGCATGTTATGGTTGTGAACTATTATTTTAATGATCACATACCATTATTCTGATGTTTTCATCACATGTATCAATTTTTACACCCAATGATCATATTATCTCTCTATATCATATATTTCCATTCTGCATGTAGTGATTAAAAGTTTTGTAGTTGTAGTAATAATGTCTATGATCATTATAAGTGACTTTGAATAAAATTCAAGAATTTAGTTTATTGTGTTACAGTTTCCCAAATTCCCAAAAAATTATGATTTTCATGTTTTTGTTTATATATTTCATTGAAAATTCATCAAAATATATGTAATATAGAAGTATGTGATTTCTATGTCAATATATTATAACTATTCCTATGTAGAATAATTTTTATTAATGATATTGTTTAAAATACCAGTTCCAATAATTTATCCATAATTTCATCCAATTCTATGATGACTAGATTTCTGTTAAAATATCAAAAAAATTACTGTTGAATCCCATTAATGATACAAGAATGTTTTTACAATTTTATATCATGTTAATTTAGTAACAAATTTGAAATCATACAATACTGTTATGAAAAATATAGTTTCTCTGAAAAATAAAAAGAAGAGGGGTCAAGTCCATTATAAAAATTTCAACCATTTTCTGTTTATAATTAATAATATATCATTCAAAGACTCATAATGTTGAATTCCATGAACTAGAATGAGAACCTATAAAATTTAAATATTTAACATAAAATAG
This sequence comes from Viscum album, assembly GCA_963277665.1. Classification (NCBI taxonomy): domain Eukaryota; kingdom Viridiplantae; phylum Streptophyta; class Magnoliopsida; order Santalales; family Viscaceae; genus Viscum; species Viscum album. The sequence continues at coordinate 1,710,219,412 of OY728142.1, forward strand.
GTTAATTTATATAATATAATCTAGGTCATTGGAATAATATTAGGTATATTAGATGGATATATACACTTGATAAAAAACAAGATGAGGCTATGTGGTATAAAAAAATAATATCATGGATTCATCATCACATCGTAGTAAAGAAGATAACATAATAATATTTTTATATTTGGTTTTATTCTCTATAACAAACATTATATATAAAAAAATATTCCCCATATCTTGACCCATATCTCCTATAAAAATCATGGGAAATAAATCCTAAAAACATTTACCAAAACCATCTTTACTTAAAGTCCACGATGGATAATTTTTATTGAGTGTTAAGTCTAAAAATTGCATCATATTTCCTTCATTCATAAATAAAATAGGATTTAATCATATTATATGAAGGGTATTATGATGTTCAATTTTTAATTTATAATATCATATAAAAATATTTCATCCTAAGACCCATTACATTTTAAAAATACTAGTGGATGTTGTAATGAGAAATAATCTACCAAATCTTATATAAAAGTGTCAGCAAATGTAATTCCTTAGACTATATACTATATTACATTTAGATATAGATCATAAGTATTTTGATTTATTAAATTTTTTGGTGAATCATCGTGATCTGGATCAATAACTAATATTGAATTATCATCAATAGCATCTGAATAATCATTGTGTTGTTGTTGTGGGGGAATGTAATGATAATTATAAACATATCACCCATAATCAAATGTATAACACATATTATATTAATAAAAATTAAATTTAGAAATATGAAGTGTTTACAAATATGATACAATGAATTATTTCTATATTCAAGGTCTCACATAACATTGGGAACTATCTCTTTCTATTACTATCCACATATATTTTTTCAAAAATAAATCTATATTGGATTAAAAATACAACAAAAATAATTGCAAATATAAAATCAAGGATCAGAAATTTAGAATTCAACAACGATGTTATATTCCAATATTCAATAGGATTTGCTAATAAAAATATAGAAAACAAAAACATATATCATAATCTGCGTGTCTAATACTTTAGATGAATATGATATCCATTAAAATTCATTGATAAATTCGTAAGCATAAATTTCTATTCTTTTAATAAAATATGAATATAGTAATAAAGGATGGATTCCTCTCATACAGTCTCTCCATATTTTACATATTTCTCCTCTCCAACTACTGCTAATTTCGCCCATATGGATTCTTTTGAGGTTCTACATATTTCTACTCTATCTCCTATTCAATGGGAGTTGGGCTTGTCTTTGAATGGAGAGTTCAAAGGTAATTCCACCAAATAATGTCCTTGTGGTGTGCCATCTTCGTCTGCTCCTTCCACTGGTGAGGCAGACTCCTGTAATTATACATGCATCATGAAAATTTATCTTATTGTGGTACACCCAAGGGTTACTAGAATAGTGGAATGTTTTCTAGATATGAATGTATTGTAAAAGTATCGTCATGATGTGATATACTTTCACGAGGTTATTCTGGTTGCTCTATTTTCTCTCAATAAGCAGCCTTATGTTCTTTTCCTGGATCATGTTGACTCTTAGGGCCAATGAATTCATAATGATATTTTTCATCATTATTCAGTGTAATTATCTATTTATTTTTTCATCAAGGACTAGTTTGAGGCAGTTTGGTCCATGGAGGACCAGAAGTGTTTCTTTTGGGGGTTCAACCTATCTCATTAGTCATGGGATTATCACATTGGCAGTGAGTTTTCTTTGGCAGTAGTTTAAATAACCTTTCAAATTATTTTACTTTATATCCATGACTCAGAGATTATGAAATCCATGGGTGACTCTCTCAGATCATATCCCCATTCTAATGAAGTCATTTCTCATTTACAAGAAGCAACCAATCCTCACATTTTTGTGGTAATAGACATATCAGTGACTTTTCCTGCGTGCATCCTCTTGCAGACGAGTGAATATATTATATGATGGGATAATATTTTCATTAAACCCCTCCATGATTTTCTATGGTTTATGGTATTCATGTACACTCATTGGTAGACTATATAAGGAAGAGGTTGGAGCCCAGCTCTTCTGATTTGGGGGTTCAGTGTGCTCATCATGGAGGTATGTTATCCCTATCAGTGGAGACAGTGGGTGATGTTACCATCATGGTGCATATTTCCGATTCAAATCCCCATTGTAGTACCCAAATGATTGAAAATGTATTTAGCACTGTTGGCCTTTTTCGTTTGGAGGTTCTATAGTCATACATTCCTGCTTCCTTTACGGACCCCATCACTTTATCGACACCTCCCAACGATGTCGTATATGCCTCATGTATCATCTTCTCATCCAAGTATTCTTAAGAGATGTTTTGGGATCATGGTGTTCTTCTATCACACCCAATCATGTTTCCCCAAATTCCCTTGTAACCACCTTCCAATCCGTTATAGATCTCATCCCAACTATTTCAGAAATTATTCAAGTTATCCTTTCTCAATAGCATATAATAATCCTAAAAAGGTATTCCACATATAGGGTCAGTTCTATAGGGCATGAAGCAGGGGCTACCTTCTTCAGGGGGATGTCTGCAACACGTGTTACAAGTTTCAATATTCCATGGTGATATAGGACCAAAATATCCATTTCCATATACTTCAATATGGATTCCTCTTTCAAGCACGTGGAATGGTATTTTATGAACAACATCCTCACCCCAAAGCAGGGATTTTTGTTAGAGGGGTACTCTTTCTCATTCACCTGATCTATGTCAAAAGAACTAGGTATGTTCATCTCACATCTAAAATCTGGTGCATCTGGTTAAATTTCCATGTTATCCACTCTATAATGCACTTTCTAATAAAATATAATTACTAATGGATGTAGGATCATGCGAAGTGGGCCTTCATGGTTACTGTGTCTAGGAAGGATCAATCATTTCTTGTTGACATTTTCAAGACAATGGAGAAACCATAAAAAATCACTTATGTGGAATGGAAAATGGGTTACTCAATTTTCATGTTTGGTTTTTTGAAAAACACACATATCTAGGATTACTGGAAGAAGAATTTCAATGTTTAGGTGGTTAATCTTATGCCTATGTGATTTTATACTAATATCTCCAATAATGGTGTGATGTTTTTTCTCCTTAATTTATGATATTACTAAGGTTTATTATAGGTTGGTAATTTGGATTTCTTTGGGTTACTTTTATATTGGCACTCTTCATTAGTTTGGGAGTGGAAATTTCAACATGATTGAGGATTATTCAGAGAAAATGGGTTGTACTAAAATGTTTAACATTGGAATGGTGGACTTCTATGATTTAATTTACTCTACAAGGATTTTGTACATGGGTTTAATTAAAAAAATGTACAAATGTGGAAACAACTATTGGTTCTCTACCTGCATATGGATCCATCTTGATAGATTTCATTCGAATCTCCATGGTTTAAATTCCTTCACTCAATATACTATCACCCATAAATCTTGTTCCCTTTGGGATCATGCATTGTTTCTCATGGAGCATAAAATTGATGTATTTATGAGTAATTCCTTCTACTACTCCAATAATTGAAAACATGATGATCATTTCATGCAGACGATGAATTTCTCATGGGACAAATGGGAGGTTGATAAGTTCTATAGTGGCCTTGATAATCACCTTAATCCACTAAATAATGAAATTCAAAGTTGGGTTGGATAATATTCTTAATAATATAAATCTTAAATATTGTATTCAGAAATACATTTAAATGAAAGGGGAAGTTCTAAATAATGATTAGGATGAGAAAATAATTACTTTTCTATTTGATAAATTCATTTTTCTTGTAAAAAATTATAGAGATTAATAGATCCTACAATAAGAAATCACAGGTGAGATGAATGAAAGAGATCAACAAAAATAGTGCCTTATTCCATATATTCTTGAAATCGAAGAGTGGCATTAGGCTCAAAAAATCATTAGTAATGGATTGTTTTCATATTATGAAGATTTTAAATTTATGCAGGTGTTCACTATTTTAGAGGTCTGATGGATGGGGTAGTTCAATCAAGATTTGAGGACTTGTGAGGTGATAAGAAAAATAAGTCCTCCATGAGGTGCACTACAAATCTAGATGACGAATTAGATAATTCATTCAATATGTATATTCCCAATGAGTAGGATATAAAGGAATATATTCTTATGATGTGTCATGGTATCACACCTTGACTATATGGATTTCTAGGATCTTTTTATGTGGCATCATAGACATCGTTGTCCTTCACGTGGGGGAGGAAATTCAAAATTTCATTCATAGCGGTTCACATAAAATGGTTGAGTGTGCCTCTAGTATGGTTTCTATCATGGAGGATAAGGACCCCACTAGCCTCAATCACTACATGACCATTTTCATATGTAATGATTCCTATAAAACATCTTTACAGATTTATTATAAGAAGGATGAGTGGGGAAATTCCATGGATGCTGTCAAGAGTGAATAATGGGATTCTCAAAGGTCGTAGCATTCGAGGGGCGGTTGAAATTGCTAGTGTGTTAGTAAATGATATTAATAAGAGATAATTTTCTCAAATGTAATCATCTAGGTTGACATAGATAAGTATTGAAATATATTTTAATGAAATATCAATATTCATGTGATGAAGAATTTTGGGTTCTAAGAATGGTATTTTGATCTTTAATTCATGTGATACTCTTCCCAATGGATTTAAATCATTAGGGGGATTATCTAGTTTATTCATTACTGTGTTTGTACTCCATCAAAGAGATTGATTGTATCCTTGTCTACTCATATTTAATCAAGATGATTTATTATGGAATTTTTATAAAGGTATTGAGATTAAATGGTAGTCTACATTCCATTGCTGGAATTGAAGGGAAGTCATATCCAATCTAAAATTTTCAGATGATGTCTGAATCTTTATTAATATTAAGTAGTTATCCTTCATTTTCCTTGTGGAGATTATATATTGTTATGTCCATATGAGAAAGTAAGGTATTAATTAAAGGGATAGACACATGTTTTTATTTGTAATAATTGTTAAAGAAAATACATCGTGCATAATTATGACATCCTGGGATGCCAAAGGAAGTGGTTTCCTATGTTTTATCATGGTAATCAACTCTCTTGTGGCGATATAAAGAAACCATTATTTGATGATATCATTAATAGACTGTTGCATAGAATTTTTAACTAAAAAACATGTTCCTATAATTTGGAGGGTTCTTGACCTTGATCAATAGTGTGCTTACCTCTATCTTGATGCATGTTTCATCAATTATAAATCGTTCACAAGGGACTATTTTGAGAATGTAGAAAATTTTGACTGTGTTCTGGTGTGATTTTAATCAAATGGTCAACTTCTATTGACCATTATATACCTATATGGAAAGACCATTAGATTAAGGTGGAGTGTGGCTATGTGATATTACAAAATCCAAGTGAAGAATCCTAGCACAACTTGTGTGGGATATAAATACAGGGGACATATTGTGGGCTTCATTCTTTACATCCAGGTGCATTGAGCATTGGGAGGCTAACAATATCTGTGGATTATAACATTCCTCCCAGGCGAACTGAATGTTATATCATATTGTGGATCTCCACTTCTTATCTTGGTGGATCATTGGAAAATTTGAAATTAGTTTTTTGAAGAAAAATTGTGATGAAGAGGTTATTTTCACATGATTCTCCACCCTAACATAACCCTTATGGAACCAAGTGGTCATCATGTTCAGATCTATTTAGTTCTCAATTAGGATTAAAACGATGTATTAATTGGCATTATCATGAATACTAAGGAAATCAAATGATTCTTCACAGGATTATGATCATGACTATTTTCCATTCAGGTGTTCAATAGGAAGATACATGAAAATAATGATCTTTATTGGTGGTTTTTGAAAGTTTTGTGTAAGAAGATCCCCAAAAAATGTATTTTATTATTTTTTACATCATCATCATTTATTTATAGGTAGATGATAATATTTAATGTAAGGATAATCCCTTGGAATAACATTTTTTCTACAGTGAGAGTATGCAGAATGAATCAACGTCAGATCACATTTTCTAAAGTGACTGGGATTCTAGAATTTTGTCTTTATTTAAACCACAATATAATAAGTTCTCTATTAAATAGATTTTGGTTTCTTAGTTTCAAGGTTCAAGGAATTGGGTTATGGAATGAATTATTTATACTGTCATCCTTTCTTCCATTTTCTGGGACATTTGGGTGGCTAGAAACTAGGAAGGACTGGGCTCCCGATGGAAATTCTTTTAAATTTGGATAAGTTTATGGGAATTAATAATCATTTTTTATTTGGTTTTGAAAGAGGGGTAATATTTTCAAATGGATTTCAACCTTATCAACAGACTATACATGCATGTAAGACTATGTGAACATTAGATCAGATGGATTACTTCAATCAGTGGATTTAAGTTAAATGTAGATGACTATATTAAAAATGAGAGTATAATAGGAGGATGGGTTCTTTGAGACTCATGTGCTTTGGTCATTGTGGGGATCATTTCATTTTATGGACAGAGAAAATCCTTTGTTGTGGAAGCAGAAAATCACTATTTTGGCATCATGATCTGTAGATGATTTGGATTTCAGGTTTCTATGTTTGAGTTGGACTTAAATTTTCTGGCGATAATCGTTCAGTGGATTTATGAGCCATAATGGTAGGTTATTTTGATGATATGAAGATTTTATATAGAGGCCAACCACAGAAAGATTGTTCAACATAGTTGTAGGGGGAAAATATTGCATCATATGTGTATTCATTCATTAGAAGTTTGAATGATAAGGTAGTTCTCTATGATAGTTTGGGTTCTCTCTCTTCAGAGTGAAAGATCAATACCTAAGGTTATACCATTATCCTACAAAATTTCATCCTCCCTGAGGAACCTATGTTTTTATAGAGGTTTTTTTTTCATATTCGTGTTCATAACTAAAAAAAGTTACGATTAGTCAAGAAATGAGTAAGAAATTATTTATAATTAAATTCTAAAAAATTTATTTTTTGAAATATTAAAATAATCATCATTGGAAACCATGAAAAAAAATCCCATCAATGTTAAATGTTATATTCATAGTATGTGTAATTGTTTTTCCCATTAATTAAGAATGTCTAAAATTATAAACACATTTTATCTTCTACCTATCCCATTAAAACGTTTATGATAAAAGTAAAAAACAAAATTTCAATTAGAACCTCGTATAATCAATTATCTAGTTCACATTCCCTATGATGTAATCGTGTTCCATATATCTTAGGAATACCTACCAGAGCAATACACTCTCTTGAATTTTTCTTTGGGTATCTATATCAGGTTGGGATAAAATAAAATATTTATAAAAATATTTATAAGTCATAATAAATATAAATATTTTATAGTGACCAGAAAATATACCAAATCAATTTGTACATAAAAAAATTTCATTAATATGTAAACAAAAATATTATCCAATAAAAAGTATATATGTTTTTTGAAATACTGATAAACATATACTGAGGATATCACATAGTTAGATCATATACAATATAAAAATATAATCTGAAAAATACCTTAGATGGTATACAATATCATCCATAGTTATGTACATCTCGCATCCCCAAATCCAGGATTCCCTACAACTCATTATCAAAATACTAGGTACCATATGGTATGATAAGACACATTTAAATTGATATTCGTCGAATTAAAACATTTTATTACACCTCAAATTGTGTCCAAAAATATGTCTAAAAATACTATTGCATGTGCAACATGACATTCTCAGAATTTTCCGATGAAAAATGAATCATATGTAATACCCATAGGTTATTCACGTCCAGTGATGTGAGAAGAATCTAGTTCAAGATAGTTACATGGTGTTTGTGTTCATATCACAAGAATACTAGTGACACATTACATAATGAGTCAAAATATTTTTGAAAATAGCTGGTCATGTAATTTAGAAATATCCTGATAAGTTGACATAAGTTTTTCATGTTTGTGTTAAATGAATAAATATGATATTTATCCATGGATGGAAGAATGTTTCTCTGAGATATCATATATGTTAGAATTGTGTCCTAAAAGTCCTCATAAAAAGAAATTATGTTTTTTCAATAAGATTATAACATGATGGAAACTCATACAATGTAATGAGCCACATCATAGGTAAGGGAACCATGTCACATATGTAAAAATATAGACATTGCTATATCTAATCAATCCGTTAAATTTTAACATAATTGGTAGTACATCTGATTTCGCTAAGTTGGATTTTGTAGTAAAAAAACATCATATCTACATCATAATCAACACCATGTGGGAATTAAATGTAACAACATAGTGAGAAATTTTTCACATAATAAAAATGGAGTTATGATCAGAGATGAAAGATAATAAAAATATATTCAGTGACATGATTAAGAAATAACAAAAGGATATTTCATCTAAAAAATATTTTTCCCCATAACTGTTTATCATTCCACATTTTTGGCCAAAATCAAAACATTAAGTAAAAAGTGATTAATTAAAAAATATATATCCAATTATTTATAAAAAACATAGTCTACTTCCCCTAAAATCCCAGAAATTTAAAAAACCTTTTTTTGATAATACATTTTGAGAAAAAGTTACATGGGATGGTCCACTCACCACAAACCATAATAAAACTATAGATAAAATTTATATGGATACCCACTATTTAAATATTGGCCGATATTTCTATTGAAAATGATGATTAAATATATATTTTTTTATTTGGAAGTCTATAGAGAGTAATATAGTTATATAATTCAATTATAAAACACATGGAATCATGAATGTGGATCTTGAGTACAATAATAAATATTATTTAAATCAAGACCATGTCCATCTCAAACCATGGACTCATTGAGTTGCATATTAATTATCCCTTGTGTCCTTATACATTTTTAAATAACTGATTTTTTTTTGAAATATTGATATTTGATCCAATTATAGGTAAATCATAGATTGAGGATAATACTATGCAACAAATGTTTCATTGAACAATTATAGAACAATATGACTAGTTATAGAACTCCTACAACAATACATTAGTATAATTCACTTTGAATCTCTCTAGAGGAATCAATGGATATCGGTCTAAATATAAATCAATAGATTAAAACACCCAAATTATAACATAATTTATAACATATTATTTAATTGTGTAGTAACATAGAATCATATCATAGTAAATTCATATCCTTATTGAATTTTACTCATTAGAAAAGACATATTATTTATATGGCTATGTGAAGAAGATATTATCCATATAGAAATAAATATGTACAGAAGATGGTGAGAGGAGTTTGAGCCACTATATTTCTAATATGAAAATGAGTGTTTAGGAATCATGAATATCATTTAATAGTTAATAAAATTATATATATTTTTAAAATAGAACCAAAACACATTGTATACCTACCATATAATCATTAAGAACCCATTTTCCACTAGGTATCATCTCATGAGCCACCATTGACTAGATATCTAATCTATAACTACTTCCTATGCTACTTGAACATCTTAATATGATATTAAAATACACTTTCGACATTTTATTATTCTTATATGTGATTATTTTATGAATACATATCTATTCACTAAAAATGAATTTAATGCTTTATCAAGCTCCTCTTAAATTCTATAAAATCTTATATTTAGGTGGTAATGTGATTTTATATGAAAATAATATATCACACTCAAGAAATTTACTATTTTTTAAATGTGAAATAAATTTTGGTTAATCTCAAATATGGATTGAATATATGGTATATTTTATGTTTTAGAGTAAATAAATAAGTATCACTAGATTTATGATGATAATAAGATTATCATAAAAGTTTGGATGAATATTTTGACACCTCAATATTTTTTAAAAGGTGATATTTTACCTCTGAGTTCATTAAGTAGGTGCAGTGATCTATGTTCTAGATAGATCACTTTTTAGTTATATGAATGATCATATTTTTACTATTGAATGACTTATTAACTCATTACCATAATATATATTACTAGAAAAATTAATTATAAAACCATAGAGGGTGGATAGATAATTAAGAGAAAATAACTTAATGGTATGATGATAAATTATGGAATGATGGAGAATAGATTTTATATCTGCATAATTTTTAATAAAATAAGGATCCTTTTTATTTTTTATCATAATTTTCATGATGTTTGATTATATTCATCTAAAAATATAATCATAAAAAAATTGGCAAATATTAATATAAAACCACTGAATATTTTGGTTATAAAGTCATATATGTGATCCATTTGTAATTTAATTAATTAATATTTAAATAGAAAATTCAAAATGAAATCTTTGGAATATTGGATTCATGGATATTGATCTCAATTTATGAAACATCGATCGTATAGATTATTTGTATTCAATTATTTTACTCAAGTGTTATTGTTAATTTTTGTATATACAATTTAAATTAAATTTATTAATAAAAATTTGCATTCCTATTCGCATCTATGAAATTGATATATCAAATCATTGTTTAGTGAATCAAATATTCAGGGAAATACCGTCATGTATTACAATATGTTGAACACAAAATCAATTTAAATATGTTGGTTTTTAGAATATTTTCACAAAATCATTCATTATTTTACCACCATCATTCTTCCTCTATTCTTAGTGGTGTATGACAATGAATAAATAAAGTGGTAATTAAATTTTGTTTAAAAGATATTTTACTCAATTAATGTCGTAGGTGGCTCAAGAAGGATGGTCGATATATGAACAAGGTGTAGTTACAGTTAAATAATGTAATAGTGACATGTGATTTATTTATCCTAGAGTAACATGTGGGATTGATTGATATACCATATCCTATTGAAAGAAATTAGATATATTTTTAACTTTATGTGAGTTTAAATCCCAATGAACGCCTTTCATAAATTATGATGGAGGAATTATAGGGGTGATGACGATAAAAACATGATTTAAGGAAAATCAATGTTGTTTATGTGTCTAAATATGTAATACCCAACTACCACAAATATTAAATTTTGGAATACATCATGTCTTAGGTCCCATATAGCACGTGGGGTTCAATAGTGTCATAAAAAGGTAATGAGGTTATGTAAAGTTATCACATTCCATTTATAATAATGTATGTGACATGGGAGTGTGTCTTTTTACATTTCTTGATAAATATACAGGTCTATATAGTTTCGTGATTACGAAAACAACACTTATAATGAAGACATGCTAGATGTATTTCTGGTACTACATGATAGATTTTTATATCAGTTTCAAATTAAATAAATCCTACTAAACACAGCATGAATACCGAACAAATATGAATCATATAGTGGAAATAAAAATAAAATATATTTTGGGTTAGAAAACATATCTTCAATAAATATAATTCTGTTTGTACTAGATATACATTATTTAACGGAGTATTGATTCACAAAAGGTGCATTTCATATTGATCATTCCACATAGACAGAATCTACACATACTAGACCTTATAGGCATATACCCCAAACTACAAATGAGTACACTCCATGTACATGGTATCACGTTTCATATAATATACATTAATTTATTATTTCCAAACATCATTGAATACATTATAGAATCAGGAACATGAATATTCCACTCATAGTATTTTTTATCATTTTTATCATGATAGAGAATGTCTACATACAATTTTTTTAATGATTTCATAGAATATGAGGTTATATATGTCAAAATAATCATAATGGAGGTAGTGTGAGATAGAGTACTTGTATATATGGGACTAATACCACTCTAAGATGAATAAATATTTCATTCAGTGGGTCATATATGCTAACGGTGAAATATATTTTCACCTATATTACTATGAACATGTCCTCTACATATCATGTTCATATCCCTCTAGGTATATTAATGCACTATATAATAATTCATGATGTATCCCTTGAAGTCAATACTTCCCCAACAATCATATAATACTAAATGAAATAAATTTTTCCCTAATATATAGTTAGGATGAGTTGAGGTTATCTGGGTTGGGAAGGTTAGGAAAAAAAATATAAACCGACAATGTGGGGGAGTTTTTTGTATGGAATGTAATTTTTCCATGATGATTTAATAAAAAGTTCTATTTTGTAATTATAAATTTTCCTACATGTAAAATATTATAATTTTTTATAGATTATTTCTTGATACATTCATTTCCGGATATATTTTTAAATGATAATGATTTATCACATATTCAGAGTTTTCATTACTTAATAAAAAATATAAGTGGATAATGTTTATTTTTGGATCTTCTAGTCTTTCCTTGAGATGACTAGTCATTTCATATATAAAATTTATAATAGGTAATTATTTTTTATATTTATACTGACTAATACAGGAATGGTGTGTCAAAATCCACTTCCTAACAACATATTTGAGAAAAAACTATTTTTTGGTCATTCCATAAAACATGGATTACATTTTGTAGAAGGGAAAATTTTTAATTAAAAAATACTAATAAATATTTTTTTTAAATTATTTATATTGTCATTATAAATTACATTCATTTAATTTTCTAATGACTTCTAATAGTATTTATGAAATTAATTTCATGATTTATAGGTAGTAATTAAATGTCACACAATTAAACATTAAAAATATACAAATTATTAAGGATGATTTTATTATTTATGTAATGGGTGACCAATTTCTATTATTTAATAAAATTTACCCATGACACCTCAATGAAGACACATAGTGAGAATGTAAAGGATTTATTTTTTTATATAATTTACAAATATTCCATCTTCTGTTATTCACATAATTGTTTTTATAAATTATATAATTTGATTTATGTTTTGTAAATGTTTGTTTTGTTGATTGAAAACATATTGGACAATATATGTGAGTTAATCCAAAGTATATAACTAATCATTCATGTATAAATGTGAAAATAATGTTGATGTATATGTTAAATTTTAATTTAGATTATGTATATGATATTAATTATTATCTCATCTAAATTATTATTAATAAAATTAATTTTTTCTATAGAATGTGTCCAGATAGAATTAATTTATATTCTTGTATGTAATCAAAATTTATTTTTATCACTTTTGGGATTCTAGAAAAAAAAAATGAGAAATATGCTAACAATTACATAAAAAATAAAGATATATTCCATTTATGTAATATAAATAACCAATTTTTTATATATTATTTGAAATGGTTTTTGTATATGAGAAGAATTACCATAAAATAATATTCTAAGAACAAATCCTTTTATTAATATGAATGAATTTGGGTTATGATTATTTTTTATGAATTATATATAAGGCCCCATCCTTAAACATTAAAAAATCTAGAATTAAGTAACGAATTCATAATGGGGATCATTTGAAGTTCAATGTTTTAATTAATCTAGCTATAAATATTACATAATAGAACTTGACATTACATGTGGATAGTTACACTCATTATCTAATTTTCCCCAAATATAAACACTTACAATAACCTGATTTTTTTTCTTGAAAAAAATATTATTGTATTTATCCTATATGATCTAGTAATAGAAGAAGCATATGATGGGCATGTACCAAACATTTAAAATTTCCTTAATCAATGATTAATCTCGGATCATTATGATACTGAATGATAGTATCAATGAAATTGAATCAATGATAAATTACAAAGGATAAAACCCATAACAAATAAAATGGGATCAATGTATTATTTTTATAATTAATTTAATTAAATTATCAAATTATCACTATAGTGATTATTTCTTCATTGATGCATCCAACCCCAGGTCTTAGGTGAAGCTTCATTGCGATGTAGAATCCAATAATAGGAAACATGTTGTAGTTATCCACACCTGCTCCATGTATCTATGGAAATCACACATGGAGTCTCTGGGCGATATAGTGAAAGTTCCATGAGCTTTTTATGTCATCGTTTGATTTCCATGAGAATCGCTTCCAAATAATTATCTTTAATCAAGCGAAGAATGATCTCTCTTGATCTTTAGACGGTTCTTATAGAGGTATGATTTCATTTGGCTCGATAGATTTTGTGAAAGGATATTTTTCACACATCAATTTGTTACCTGGTGGAATAACTCATTGGCGTATATAGTCTATAATAGCATAACAGTGTATTTAATTCATTAGGTAATAATAAATAATTTTAATAGTTTCCATTAATTAATTTATTATTCTATTCAAAAAGATAATGTCAAATAATAATTGAAATTCTATTATCTCCATGAATTTTTCTTTAAAAATTTTACCAGTTAATAATAAATAAAAAGAACCGGTTTCGTTATAAAATTTATTATTCGCCGTGAATACCCCATGTAAAATAATAATGTAAAATCTATTATTTAAATTACATGTGCATAAAATGAAAAATATATCTAATAACTATTTACCAAAATAAAATTTATTCTTGTTTCTAAAAGGACTAATAAATTGGTCCACCATTCCTCCTCAATATTTATCAGGCCTCAAATAATCACATTTTATTTCTTAAGTTAATATAACTGCATTATTCACCAGAAAATAAATATTTTGTATGCAATATATTCTGTAGAATAACTAGAAATGAAATAAAATTTATTATTAATAATATAATTATTATTAAATCAATATTTGGAAATAATAATTACAAAACACATTATATCAAAAAATTGTTTAACTGATATATTGGCTACACTTAGTGAGTGACCTTCTAGGCCTCTTTCTTGTTGATTTTTGGAGGTCTTTCCAAAAGTCCAAGATTACTATCTTGTAACCGGTCAAGGATCCCAAGAAAAAAATAGTTGATGTCGCAATTAAATTTCACCTCATACAAATGCTTACTATTTAATATTATCACTTTCCCCTGATATCTCCAAACATGTGGTTTTCTTGTATGTGCCATTAACCCATGTGCTTGATTTCTAATTTTTTGACTGCAAAGAATTGAGAATTCCTAGTAAACACCATGGCCATAGATTTATTAAGGAAAAATCATTTCCATCATAGTGAATGAGATATCTACTTATGTAGAAGTGAGAAATTATTTCTCTTGTTATTCATTAATGCAGTATTACTAATGATGCACACACCACATCCAACCTCATTGTGAACATCTTTCATCATAGTTCTTGTTAATACATATAAGAGAATTATTAATAATACCCATTAATAAAAATATTAAATTTTATGGACCAATACACACAAACACATATAGGAACATCCAAATACACTTATGAATGTGGATTTCCTACTAGAAGGTCATGTTCTCATTATATCTTACTAAATATTACCAAGGGTGCCAACCATGAGAAGGTTCCTCATTGTTTAATTAGTCATACCCCTGATAGCCAGTATCATTTGAGTCCCTTAAAATGATATCATCCATCCATATAACATATATTCAAGAATAGCATCATGGTACTTCCATGTTCTTCTCATAGCAGGTATCTGTTATACCCTTTTAGTGGCACATCTATTATTAGGACATTTTCTCAGAATATGTCACAAATAAGAACAATCATGATGTGATTTAGAGTTTATTAAAATAAATCCAATTAATACATGTATATCATAAATTAAAAGGAAGTTGGTTTCTAGGTAACCAACTCCAACAAATTACCAGTTGCACTTATGCCAATTGTTAACAACGATCAGTCTGTTTGCTCTGATATGATATTCATGATTCTACTAAGATATGCCATTGTTAAGGGGTTCGAAACGTTATCTTCTGTGGACACTCTAATCACTACCTCATTACCCCTTTTTTAGAAATATATTAAGACAATATAATTTTATAGTATGTTCATTTTTTGTTGATGTGGCTTTCGCTCTTCTGAAAGTACCACCACTATTGTATTATCATAATACAATGAGATGGAATCCTTACTACTATGAACCATATCAAGATCATGGAAAATGTTTCGAATCCAAATGGATTCCTTTCTAAGATCAACAACATATATATATTCATAATCATTTTTAGAATCAATGGAAATTGGATTCTTTGAACTCTTCAGGATCATAGCTCTTTTATTGAGAAAAAATAATATCTAGATTGTAACATTATATCATTCTAATCTATCTGAAAACCAGCATCATCATACCCAATATGAAAATATCCTCATCTCTTCCATACACTCGGAACATATCCTTCTTTATTAGGAGATACATAGGGATAGTCTTGATAACAGTCCAATGTTGTTCTCATTAATCAACTTCAAATTTTCCTATTATTCTTAGGGCATAGGGAACATCATATTTTGTAAATAACATGGAATCCAAGATAGGTCGTATAACTGATGTTTATAGAATCATACTCATCCTCTCTGTTTATTATTCTATTTGGGGATACATTTCCTACGAATGATGTATACCTTAGGACCCTAATCCAATACCATTATTGATTTTTTCATACTAAATATCATTTGTATCTGGTCGAAGTATGTGATTTTAATTTGTCCATGATTCCACATGGATCTATCATGAATGATATTGATTGAAACAAAGTCGTCTTCTTAACCTATGTCTTTTTAGAAGAAGCATTTTTTTTAACTACTCCTTGAATGACTGCAAGACTGGTATGTTGTTTCCCATAAGCAATATGTCACTGTCATAAACTACAAAGATAACCAAAACATTCCAATTCAATTGAATGAAAACACATGTGTCACATTTATTCATAAATAAACCAAATTATATTATTGCATCATCGGATCAAATTTTCTATGATGTGGATTATTTATTTAATCCCTAAATGTATCTATGAAACATGCATAACATTTTAGCATATCCTAGTGTCACAAAGCCTGTTGTTTGTGCCATATAGACATCTTCTTGAAGGTATACATTAAAGAATGCATCTTTTTCATCTACCTTACAAATCTCGTAGTCATGGAATGCTACAATGAAATATATGACTCTTGTGGATTTAAAGATGGAAACTGACTAATAGGTTTGATTATATTCAATTTCTTGATTCTATTTAAAACCCTTATCCACTAGGATCTCCTTATGAGAACTAAAATTACCTTCCATGTACAAATATTTCTTGAATACCTATTTAAACTGAGTATGTCTTACATCAACTAGTGCATCGTCCAAAACTGAGACATAGTACTATTACATGGAATCCATCCCAGAATTAATAGATTATATACATGATGATGCTTCTAAGATTAATATTACTTCCTTGTAAGATAATTATTTATAATATTACAACAATAATGAGTCACCTTCATCGGTTACAAGGAAACTACATTCTTCTAATACCCTTACCTCTCTTCTACTCTTATGAAATACTTGTTTTTCTACAACTACCTTGTCCACAGGGACATGTATAACTTGTTCCTATAATAACTCCCATGTATCTTGAGCATAAACTTCATCAAATTCAATATGCATCCCAATAACTTTTTTTAGGATGTTATCCCTCTCTTGAATGATGAAAACACTAGAAACAGTAACGTTCTATTATGAGGGGTTATATTAGTAATATCACTTCTTTTCAATGGGATACCCTATAAAGATACACTTTGTGCCCCATGGTGCAAGGTATTTTTCCTCAGATTTCCTTAACAAACTCCTCCCTTCCCCATACACAAATATCTACTAAAGTGGGTTTCAATCCACTCCATAATTCAACGAGATCCCATTTTGAAACTTATTTGGCACATAAGATAATGCGTATGATGTAGTTGGCAATAGATATCCTCAAAAGGATAATTGATAAAATATATTTTTCATCATTGACAATAAATTTTAAAACAAGTTATAATTTCTCCAATAAAAAACACAATTCTAATATGGTGTGTTAGTTGGTGTGAGTTGAGATACAATCCTGGAAACTTGTAAAAGGTCAATGAACTCTCTGTTAAGATATTCTACACCATGATCTGATCGATGATTCATTATATACATACCAATATAATTCTATAATTCATTCCTGAAATCATTGAATTTGACTAAGGACATAGAATTATACCCCATTATGTAAACATAACCATATCTACTCAAGTCATCAGTTAAAATAATGAAGTAAAAATATCCACCATGAGGTTCTACTTGAAATGTTCCACAAACAACTATGTGTACCAATCCTATAAGAATTGTGTCCCATTCATCTTATCTACAAAATGTTGGTTTTATCATTTTCCCTTGTAAACATGCATCATGTCTGTCAAGTAGTTTTTTCTTGGAAGATAGTAAATAATCACCATGATAGAGCCTTGTCTTGGGTTTTTTACATGACTAAGGCATTAATTCTATAACTGGGTGTTTTATGAGTCATGTGAATCGGGTTGATTATCAATTTCCAACAATTTTTTCACAATATAATACAAACATACCATTATTTAAGTATTCCATACCATTACATATGATGTCCTTATAAATGTAACAACATTTATTAATGAAAATGTTAATTAATACATCTATGTCATAACATGATACAAAAATTATGTTCTAGGTAACACTAGGTACATAATAACAGCTATGTAAAACAAAAATCATTCCCCTTATAATTTTGAGGTGGTAGTCACCAATGGAAAGAGCATCCAGTCTAACACTATTAACACCATGTAGATCCACCACTCCTTCGAAAATTTTATTGAATATACATGGTTCTTGCATTTGAATGTATATATGATCCCCAAAAGCTATATCTAATACCTAATGAATAAATATGGAAATATTTCATTAGTTAACGAACATACCATTGGCTCCCCCTTTCCTCTGGGTGTAGTTCTTATTTTTGTGGCATGACATGCCACCTGAAAATCTTGATGCATCCATTTCAGTTCCTTTCTTCTTGACATTATTCTTCTTATTCATATGATCCATGGAGGCTATAGATTGGTTAAAAATCATAGGACCAATTTCCTTATCCATTTTTTTCCTATTCACTATAAGACTGTAAATATTTACAACCTATCGCATATCAATATGGTTAAATAGGGTAAGAAGATCTGATAGAATCCTCTCCTTATTTTTTATATTATAATTCAAAATAAAAATATACAAGGTCTTAAGAGATGATTGTAAGAGATCTCTAGGAATCACATCTAGGAATTTAATACCTAATACGTCTATATGATCAATATAGCCAATAATCTTGACTAAATGTAGTCTAAATGGAGAATAATATCCTAGATTAGTAGTGACAAAAAATTTCAATTTATCATACCTCTCCTGTATCAGTTTACCTTGATAGTGATCGTGAGGGAGGGACATCATGTTATAAGCTTATATTTCCACATGTTGCATCAATAGATCATTGGTCATGGATTATCACATATGGAATTGGACATCCATATCATCATTTAGATGTTATTTGTAAATAAAGGGTTCCTCATCACTCGCTCATTTTTATGCACAACTTGTAAAGGATCATCCAACACATATTGTCTCCCCTCATGTAGAAAGATAACCCAATGTAACCTTTGCCACACTGGGAGAATTGTGTCAAGGAGATGGTTTTCTTTCTTGAGTGTGGATTGAAATGATATGTTTGTTGTCATTTTGATTGGTATTTCTACAAATTAATATGAATAGACTATTGTTATTTTATATAGATAAATATAAAAAATAAATACATTAATATCAATTAGTCGCCCTCTATTGTTTCGAAACCCAATAGACCTCAACATTGAATTTAGAATATCAATTTTCTCAGACATTCAAGCGAAAAATATACACATTTCGCAACTCATTTCCCCAAATAGGTTTTCTCAATCATTTTAAAAGAGTTTAGGTAGGTATTCCAAATTCAAAATGCATAAACTGATAGCTCCTTGATCCCTTGAGCGGACTCCCCAATCCTAAAATAATGAATTTCAATTTCTAGAACCATTTCTTAAGTTAAACCATGTCATACTATAGATGTAAACCCTTGATTTAATCTATTATAATTCCATGAAAACATCAAATTAAAATTCCTCGATAATTGATATCATCCCAACTATGGTTGGTCAATCACATTGAACTATGGTTCGATTCTAACAAATGTAATTAAAGCTTATACAAGCTTGACATTTAATTGGGGGATTTTATCTATTATGTGTAAATTTTAACATATTATCATTTCATATGGATATAAATGTTTTGTGGAATATACAAAAGTGAATAACCGTGTATAGAAAATATTAACTCATAAGCCATTTTTATTTTTGTATCATCTTGTATACTTGTATGTTAATTAATTATGTGATTACATCAAACAGCCATAATGAATGGACATACAAATTATAGAAATGAAATAAAGTGTATGATCATGATATTTAAAATTGGTTAGTTTAGGTAGTATTTGATAAAACTACCCTTACCTGAAGGAGGAAAACATTTAACCTCTTATGGTTTTTGTTTACATATTTACACATGTACTCCTTTTTATATATTTGGTTATGTTAAGCCTCAGCTCATAACATGAACTACATCCACTAGCATGGTAGCACAATCCATTACATATACATTTAACTCCCATGCAGTTGAAGGGAATAAGGCGGTTTACATAAAAGAATCCATGGGATCATATTCTCTACATATTAATGTGGGGAAGGCATAGAGAACCACAATATGAATTTAATAAATAAATTAAAATGGAACCAATCACATACAACGGTCTGTTCTAGATCATTATCAACCACATGCATGAAATGAATTATACATTTCATAAAACTAGAATTCAATTATTTAATCATCATTAAGATAAAGTATTCTCAAAATGATTAGAGAGTATATTTTATTAATCAATCCTTTTTATCTTAATCATTTTCATAATTTTTTTTCACATTTTCATTTATAACCTTGTATATTACATGTAAATTGGAATAAACAATGTGAATACCCAGCCTGTATTTATACTTGTATACACATTATTCATTGTGATGTGTAGAATGAATGAAGAATAATAATGGTAATAAAAATCATAAATTATGTGAAGAACATTGATCATTACACATGTGTTAATTAAAAACACGTATATATATATTAACTACTTATCACATGTTTTGTAAAGGTATTATGCCCACAGAAAGCTACATTTCTCAAGGGTTTACATTATATTATAATAAAATTTTAAAATTTCATAAAATGGAAATAGTACATGGTGTATAGATCTGACTACACGGTGTGTACCCTCCTCACCATACATCTGAAGTACATGCTTGGGAAAAAGGTGTGTGACGTGTAATTTAGATATCGTCAGAGTACACGACATGTACAGTGGAACACATTCCATGTATACTCCACATTACTAAATCACATGCTGGTAAACCTTTGTATCAGATACACGACATGAACCTGACCAGAAGAGACTACAAACCATTTCCAGTGGGCTATATAGTGTGTATCACGGCTGACCATGACCCATTCTGTCCTATTCAACATGTGATGTAAGAATTAACGAAACCATTATTATTAATAAACTCAACTTGAGTAATTTCTGTATTAATCATGATGCATTGAACACAAATAACTGGCATTTAGATCCAACTACATGGATTGTATTCATCTATCTGGATAGAACTATCGTCACCTCCTATTGAGATCCACTATTTAATTTTAATCTAAAAATTATTTGTTTTTATTCGATCATTGAGAAATGATAAGGAGGATTAAATCACTAAATTCATATTACATGAATGTTTAGACATCAACTGAAAAACTATATTATAATACAATAAATCAACAAAAAAATTTGTAAATAATTTTAAATGAAAATATGACAACTATGATAACACATGAAGTTTCTAAGCGTAGCAAAAGCATTGGATGGTCCTGTACCTATATTTGAAAATTTACATAATCAATGATTAATATGAGATCAATATGATTATAAATGTTAGTATCGACGGAACTGAATCGATGATAAAAGGCAAAAGAGAGAACCTGAAATCGATAAGAGATGACCAATATATATTTTCTATAATTATTGTAATTAAATTATACAGTTACCACTAAGGAGATTCTTTCATCTTTGATGTGTTCCCTACAGGTCTGAGATGATTCTGTATTTTGATACAGAATCAAAGGGTATGAATCCCAATGAGGTGACCCACATGTGCTCCATGGATTTCAAGACATCACCAAATGAGTCTCCTAGTGCGAGCGTGTAATAATGTTGCGCATTAGATTTTATCCTTCAATAACGGTGAGAATTATTTCTAATGGGTTCTCCTGGATCTGGTTGAGGAGGATCACTCCAATTCTTAGGAGCATTATTGGTGAGG
This sequence comes from Viscum album, assembly GCA_963277665.1. NCBI lineage: Eukaryota > Viridiplantae > Streptophyta > Magnoliopsida > Santalales > Viscaceae > Viscum > Viscum album. The sequence continues at coordinate 1,710,241,617 of OY728142.1, forward strand.
GGAAAGTTATCTAGGCTCAATATCATTTCTCCAATGATGTGGAGAATATAGATATTGTTGGATTGTGGAATGAACCTTTGGTTTATATAGAGAATAATAACATATCTTGGAAATTAATTCAATGAGTAATAATAAATAATTACGAGATGTTCTATTACTTATTTTACTATTCATTGTGAGAACCCATGTCAAATAATAATAGAAATGAAATTATTTTCATGACACATGATTAATAAATTTAATTCACCAGTTAATAATAAATAATTAGCACAGTGGTTATGGCATAATTTATATTTTTATGTGAAAAACTCTTGTAAAATAATTATAGAAACGCTATTATTTCCATGAATTTTCTTAACATACATGCTATATTTAAATATTATTTTTTTAAAATAAATTAATATTATTTCTCACTGGACCCATTACATGGTCCTCCATTCATCCTCAATAGTTATCATGCCTTGAATAAGGACTATTTATCAATTAAATAAAACAATTCCATTATTCCCTCATAAATAAATATTATGTCTATAATATATTATCTAGAATAATTACTGACAAAATAAATATGATTAGGGATACATTAATTATTTTTAAGCCATAACAAGGGATAATATTTATTCAACATGATAAATAAATAAATTATTTAACTGTGATCCTTGAAACACTAGTTTTTGACTTTCTAGGCCTCATTCTCATTGGTATTAGGCAGGCTGGTCTATAAGACAAGAATAATGTCTAGAAATTGGTTATGGAACCATTGAGAAAAAAATTTCTATCATAATGAAATTTCAACTCAAACAAATTCTTACTTTATAATATAATTTATTTATCCTGATATCTCAAATCAGTCAGGTTGTATCCACATGTCATCTACCCATGTTCTCTATTTCTCATTCTTTGACTTCCGAGAATTGATCCTTCCTAGTTAACACTAGGGCTATGGATTTATTCAGTCTATATCAAATCCATCAATGGGCTTGATATATCTAATTCTATATAACTCACAAATCATTTTTCATATTATTCATTAATTTAGTATTACATAAGATGCACCAAACATATCCTACATCCCTAGGAATCTGTCGTTATGGTTTGGTCAATACATCTATGTACGTGTGTCAAAATACTCATTAATAATAATCCAGATGTTTATGGACTAATACACACATCGACATACATGAACATATAATGGAACTAATGATAATGGTTTTCTTACTTGTGGGTCTTTTTCTCATAATATCCTCTTGAAAATTACCAAGGGATCAAACCATAAAAAGGTTCCACCATGTTTAATGAGTCCCCGCCCCAAATAGAATGCATCATTTGTTTCCCTTCAAATGATATCATCAAGTCATATATCATATATTCATGAATCATGTCATGGAAATTCCAATTTCTCATCATAGTAAGAATATGATATGACATTTTATTATGGTAGCTATTATTAAGAAATCATCACATACTAGGACTTGCGTAAGAAAAATCCTGATGTGATAAGGATTTTATTAACATTCTTCCAATGAATACATGTTTTTTATATAGTAAAAAGAAGTTGGTTTCTAGTTCAATAACTCCAACACTTATATTCTATTTCCCATCCTTATACCCTACTAAAAACATTTAAATATCATGGGATTAGAATAAAAATCTTATTAAGGAATATACAATATGGAATAAAAACGTTACTCTATGAATATTTAAAACTTGTGATATTATTTTCATAAAAACCCAATTTTCTCCCATTAAAGAAAAACTATTTATCATACCTTATGATATCATATGATTCCTAATACACCCATAGAAATCATAAATCATCAAGGTAACAACCATCATCCATAATATTCCTACACATTACATTTCACAACTACCTAGGTCATAACCATCATGGTTATTTTTTGAATACCTATCACTGTATATTTTTTAAATCTGATAGGATAAACATTATGCTTTACCTCCATCACATTACTCAATGCATTATAGAGCTATCACTGGCTCACCAAACCTCAGTTTATCACAGATTCACCCATATAGGTAAATATTTCCTTGAACAATAAAATAATCATAACACATAGAAATGGAAGATATTAAATAATAACATTTCCCCAATACAATCACAATAGATCATTTTGAGATATTGACATAATGAATCATTTATCAAATCCATTTTCAATAACAAAAAATATAAAAAGTTTATATAGTGCTTATTTTAATTTTTAAAACATTCTAAAATATAGAGGAATCCAAATATAAAATAATGGTTGTAGTGATAGAGAAGTCATTGTTACCTTATATGCTTATAAAATAATCCATTTTCAGAAATAATTTTAATGTATTTACAAAACAGATTTTTTAATCAATGATTTCCATTAAAATATGAAAAATTAATATAAAATTCTATAAATAAAAATTTAAAACATTTATACCTATATAAAAAATCCACAAAAACATTTTTAAATCATTTACCTTAATGATATAGAATTTGGAGAATAAATCATTAAAATACATAAAATGATGTCTTAGTTCAAGAGTCTTTAACCAAATGAGAAACACATGAAATATAATAATAACAGATTAACATTAAAAACATAAAATATTATGATAATATAATAATTCATGATATAAAATGTCAAAAGGACATATATATACATTAATAGTTCATAAAGGTGCACAATATGAAGATATATCTAAATTAATGGAGACTGAAATAAAGTCCCTTAAAATATTGTATCATTGTATTAAGGTTCAATCAATATCGTAATTATGTTTAAAAAATATATATACACCAATTATAAGTGGATATTTAGTGTAAAAAATCATTGTAAATAAACACATATATTTGGAAAAACAGAACTGATGGCATGAATATTTATCTCAATGAATGGTTACTGAGTTATCATTTACCTTAACTCAAGTATGACTTGTCTCGTTCATCCGTTATATTCTTGAATAATAAAATTAGGGTACATTATACTATATAAAGAAAATTTTTAATTGTTTATTATTTTTTAGATTACTTATTACAATATTATATCAATTTGTTAAATATTCAAGTTCATAGCAGACGTTTTGTCGATTTTCAGTACATGAGTCAAAAAATAAGTTTTTATAATCACTAATTGCCCATGTGGTAAAAAGTTTATTATCTCTATAATAATATTCACGATTTAAATGTCATCTATATCAAGTATATATGTATTTATTATAATGCATAATATTTAGAGAAAAAAATGAAATACACCATTTATCGAGACGGTATGCCATATGTATTCATGAATGCTACCGTCATTTAATTTTCATATAAAATAATTGAACCCTTAATGGTAGATATTTATAATAATAATTTTATTATAATTTAAATTTTATATATGTTACGTAATTCCATTAACTCCATCCTTTATGTGTTCCATGTATTTCAACAACAAGTCCTATCACTTTGAAGGGGTGGAAACCCACATTTACTCAAATGAAATTATCATATTAACACATTATAGAAAGGATTAAGGTATGTTGTCAATATAAATTACATAATAATGAAATTATAAAATTAATATATATCATTTATGAATATAGTTCAATCATTATGGACTCAATGATAGGTTGTATGATAAAATTGAACAATCATTGTTTCGTTAGGTAGTAGTTTGTCGTACACAAAAGCAATATGTTCTATATACATTAGATTGATGTGTGTGTAATTTTATATTCATAAATTAGCATAAAAAATCCTCGAATATTCAGGATAATGTTTTTCATATTTTATCATATAAATAAGAATAAAATATGTAGTTGATAAGTAAAATAAATGAAAGGATCTTGAGAGAATATGTTACCTCTAAATCGGGTACCTCATTTTTTTTTGAGCCTAATGAGATCCATGAATTAGATTATTCCCAATTTAAGGTTTCTAGGTGGAATGGAGGGATTTTGGAATCTTATTTGAGAAGAATTTGGATGAGGAAAAGGGATTTATTGCTGTGATTATATGGGTAGAGTTGGTGGCATTTTATAGGAGGGTGGAGGGGAACATTAAGAAAATATTGAAATATTAATTTCTTATAAATTTATTTTCAAATTATAATATCTAGAATGTGATATATTACATGAATAAGATGTGGGTTAATCTAAATATTCTAAAACAATATTTTGTAGTCATGTTTGGCTAAAAATTTTAGCCTTATCATTTGTCTTTAACCCTTAGTTAAATAAACTAACTCTTACCATGTCTCCTTGTATTTTTACACAATATAGTCAATTGAGTTATTATAAAATGATAAGGGAACCTGAAGTGGATAATTAATGAAATTGTTTATGATATAAAATTTTATTAGATTAATATAATATTTATATTACTGTTGTATCATTTAATAATATAGTATTTGTTTTAAAAACTCATTTCTGTCAATTTTGACACCATTTAGTAATTAGTTTTTTTAAAGTCATAAATAATTGATTCAATAAAAAAATATTAACTCAAATATGAAAATTAATAATAATACAAAAAATTCATTGATGATATCAAAATTTTAAAAATATATTTCTTTTAATATTTATAATAACATTTATTTGAATCATTCATTAATAATGTAATCACTGCATCCACATTGTGTAACAAAAAAAATTATTTTTATAATATAACAAAATTATGAATAGAATACCATTATGTATAAAATATTTATAGATTTATAATTACTATTTATAGTCAAATAGATATGTTATATGAACCTATATTACAACTATGGTCATAAAATGATACATGTGTATGTTATATTTCTCTTTACTTTAAATAAATTATTATAACATTTCATTATCACACTCAGGTGGCTCTCATATGCCAAGAGATTGTAATAATGATTTTTCCTCACCCATTAATCTTATAGTAATATTTGGATCAGTGTTATTGTATTTTTATATTATTATATTATTATTTCTTACCCTCATTTACCTAATTTACCCTTTAACCATGGGAAATTAAAAAAATTACTGAAATTACTATTCATTATGTATATAAATAAAAAAGTACCATTTTAAACAATTTGTACATTATGACTCCAAATATGCAATAAATTTTTCAAAATTAAAAAAATTTAATTTTTAGTACTTAATTTAATGTTTATTTTTTGTTTTCAAAATATGAAATCATCTTTTTAAAATGTAAAAACCATCAAAAGATGGACACATATTTATGTCTAATTTAAATGTGAAATTACATCTAATGAATACAATTGTATTAAATGATAAAAATTAATCCAATTTCACTTCATATTCATTTAAATTAATAAACTAACTATATATATATATTTTATGGGAAGACATTTTTGAATTAAAATGTAGAGTCTTCCACTATTCATTTAAAATTGAATTTTATCATAAAAATAAAAAAATTAACATTGTAAAATTTTATGCACTTATTTTAAACGAGAATTATTTTTTGTAAAATAAAATAGATAAATGTGAAGAAACTATTTATAGAATGTTTTCTCCATATAATGGTGGTAAAATGACTTTTTAAAAATAATAGATTACTTTATGATTAAAATTTCATTCATTCTCATATAAATTCTGTAAAATTTAATGGTTAAATGTAAAAGAGTTTTTTAAAAAATAATCATAATATACTAAATTCAATTCATTATTTCTAATACATCATATAGGAATTAACTACCCTATAAAATCATAATATTTATTATTTTTCAGTGTAACATAGTCTTGTGTGCAACGTATGATTTCTATGAAATCCATTATTTAGTGTTGGGTAAAATGTTAAAAATTGAATCCATTTTAATGTAAAATTAATATTTATATAATAAATATTCATGATTATAAAAAATTCATATTATATAATTCCTGGGATGTTATATCCTTCCCCCCTTTTTGAAATTGCATCATTGCAATTTTATATTTCGTTCTTTGAAACTATGGATTAACATTTTAAAATTACTACTTTTAAATACGACATCATAAATGAGTAAATAAAACTACCACATAAAAAAAGGTAAGATACTAAAAAAGGTCTCCATAGATAACAAATATTATGATTCCATATAAGAAAAAAAGGGTATGGATTAAAAACTAACCATCTTATTCTAATATACAGAGATAAAAAACATGATCAGGAATATGTTATCAAGAAGAAAACAAAAAACATGTGATAGGTTAAAAATAATATGATTTTTTATAAGGAAAATTAAATGGAAAATTTTTTGGTTTTAAAATAATTTTCATGGTGTTATAGAATTCATTTACGTTCTAGACTAAGGACATAAGGTAACATACATACATGATAATGAGAGTGTCATCCTTTAGTTAATTTCTAGCATAAACTCCTCATTACCTCCAATAAAAGAGTATTTAATAAGATTATTTCATACCTAATGAAAAATAATATCCATTTAATGAATAAAACAATCCAAACATAGTTAACTATATATTCTCAATTCTTTGCACATTAAATAAAACCAATAGAATTTGTACAAGGTACGATAACTACTCAATATGAACAAACTGTTATATTATAAAAACAACATTATTCAAAATAATTCAATTTCGATACCCATGTATAACATAGGGCATTAAATGAATAAATATCCTTAAAATTCCTCTAAATATTACAAACTATGTTTGTAACCCAAATTTCTGAAGGATTTAATCACAATCATTCAAGATAAATTTTAGCATTTATCTCTAAATAATATAAACCACTCTTAAAGGCTCATAATAGAAAGTAATTTCCCAAATCATATATTCTCTAATATAGGTTATTAATTTCTATAAATAAGATACATCCCATAATTATTCAATTAAAATCATCGATTCATCCAAAAAATAATTCATCCAATTCTCAGTTAAAAATCCTATAGTGTTCTATTTACCTTAATAATATAATGTTCTTAAAATAGTGAAGGACTTACGAAATACCATTTATCCCACAATCCTCAAAATTACTAACCCAAAACAACATCCAAAATATATGTCCCCAAATGTACTGGTAATTACATTGAATTTTCATAACATAAGCCAAAAAAGTGGGTTCTATGACACTGATCTTTTGATCATCATTAAAATTATAAACAAATTATGTTATCCCTAACTCGTAAAAAACATCCAAATCTTTGATTTTTTATAAACCATTTTATGATACAAACTATAGCTCATCAGCCAGAAACATTACTTAATCTTGAGTTATGTCATTAATTCTCATTGAGGATATTTTTATGATTAGGTATTTAGAAAATTATACCATAAGTATTACATAATAAACCTAGACAATAAATGTGGATAGTTACAAGATTTATCAACTTTTTACACCAAAGGAATCACATTACACAAAATTGAAATCTTTTTCATGATAAAAATATTCATGAATTTTTAAATTCAGTTCTCATCCTTATTCCAAGTGTAAAAAATATTAAAAAAATAGGATGAGCCAAAAAATCTCAATAAAGTATAAAAATAAAGAATAAAACTGTTATTCCATTAATATTTAAAACTCAAATTTTTTTTCACAAAATCATAACTTTCACCAATAAAACAAAAACTGTTTATCATACTATATGAAATGATAATATTCGTAACATACCCATATAAATCATAAATCATAGAAAGTATCATGTAGCATCCATAACAAATATAAATTCTAGATTTCACAACTACACAGGGAGTAACCATCATGGTTACATTGGGAAAACCCATCAATGTATAATACAAAAATCTCTTTGGTGGAACGTTATAGTTTATTAATGTCAAGTAACCCAATGAATTAGAGATCTATAATGGGCTCAAAATCCCTCGATTTATCACAAAATCATGTGTATACATAATAAATGTCTATGAAAAATAACATAATCATAACACATAATGAAATCATTAAGGAAGAATAAAATTTCCCCACTACAATCACAATAGAAAATTTAAATATATTAACATAAAAAATCATTTCAAAAAACCATTTGGAATACCAATATACATTAAAATGGAACATGGTATTTATTTTTCTTTTAAAAATATTATTAGTAGTAAAGGAAGCCAAATATCAAGAAATGGCTGTTTTGGAAGAGAATTCATTATCACAACATATGTTAAATAACAATCCATTTTAAAAAACCAATTTAAAGAATTTAAAAAAGTTATTTTTAAATCAGTGTGTCCCATACCACATTGAAAATTTTAAATGAAATTCTATAAATAAAATTTTAATTCATTAATGTACCTATAATTAAATCCATAAAACCATTTTCAAAACATTTACAGTAATGATAATGAATTCTAAGAATAATTTTTTAAGACACTTAAATTGTTGTTTTAGTTGTTGAGTCTTTTTCCATGTGATAATGAATTGAATAAAAATAATTAATGATTTACATTAGACAAAACATTAAATATTATGATAGTTTAGTAATTCATGATATAACATGTCAAAAGAGTAATATATACACCTTAAAAGATAATAAATGTGCACAATATCAACATATGGATCACTGAATTGAGATTGAGACGAAGACCCTTACAAAGATCATATTGGTAGATTATTTATAAATCAATGACATAATTATGGTTATGAAAAATATATAAACCTAATAAAAATGGATATTCAATGTAAAAGAATTAAAATTCATTAACACATATTATTGTAAAAATAGAATTACATTTCTATTTCACTCAATGAATGGAGATTGAGTTATGATTTCCCTTAACTCAAGTCTAACATGTCTCATTTATTTGATATATTCATTAATAATAGACAAATATTATTATTTTATTTTTCAATACAATTTTAATTTTTATTGTTAATTTTATATTACTTGTTACCATGTTATATAAATAAACTAGTACTCGCCCGTGCATATGCATGGCATGTTGAAATAATGGTTATTATTTGTAAAGAGAATATTATTTGTTAAAGTAACCCTCCAGTAGTAATATTTAATATATTTTAATCCCAATGTATTTTAGAAAAGTCGTGAAATAGGAGTAGATAAATTATGGACACAACAAAAATTTACTTGAAACCATAGAGGATATATTGAAAGTAACTTCTAAATTTTAAGGGTGGTTGCACATCATTTTCAAAAGCATTCAAGTCCTTCTTAATGGCCATAGTGGGTCAACACCTGTGCTCCATTTTACTACACATCATCATAGGGTTCAGTAAACCGTTATGGAGAACATGCTCAATAGAAAGAGTAATGCATGTATTGTAATTTTTAGTGAATGAAAAATATATTATAGATGTGGATGTAAATAAAATGAACTAGGTAGTGGAATAATTGTAATACATTATGACAAAACCCATTCTTCAATTGAACCAAAATTTATAAAGTTGCTAATGTTGAAGTTCTACAACTAAATTAAGTTACAATGTTTGGAGGATCAAAGTGTTGTGAGAGTAAGGCTCAAAGCTTCATCATCTTCCAGTGAATGCACTCTACAGATGAAAAATTATTAGATAGATTAATAAATTGTAATGAATATGGAAATATGAAAATCTAATCCAGTAATGAAAAAATACAGTAATAAAAAAACTGAATGTTCTGGACATGAATAGTATAAAGAACATATGATTGATATATGATTGGACCAATTTCATCATTGGAGAGTATCACAGATTTTTAAATATTGAAACATTACAAAGGTGGTGTGTTTGTAATGTATAGAAAGAGTAAATGGGAATGAAAATAGGTAGAAAATTAGGAGGTTCTGTATAATATACAAATTTAAAAAAAAATGCTCAGAAGGTGGAAATACTATATAAAGGGGTTCAGAATGAAATATAAAAAATAGAAGAGTATATTAGGTAATTTAAATAGAAACATGAATAAAATTTGGTTCAATTACCATATTTTTGGTCATAGTAGAAAAATAGCAGGGAAAGGGAAAAATATATGTTTTTTACACAAATGATTGTATGCTAAAGTCTTTTTTTATGTAATAACTGCACATTTCAAACTCTTAAATATTTCATATAGGAATGTGTGAATATTGAAGTGTAATATTTATGTATATAAAATATTAAAGTGCAATGAATAACATTACATTTTACTAAGGAGAAGAAAATTCTACGTGAAATAGGTTTTTTGATTATTTCTCGTATAGGTTTCCCAACCTACATATCAAAATACAATTTTGAACATAAATACATAGTAATGATTAGATAAAGAGGGGGTTGTATGTAAATGAAGGTACCAGATCACAACTCCTAATCCTTTTAAACCTGCTGGGAAGATTATTGTACCACAAATATGATGACTGTAAAAAAGGCCCTTAAAATGGGGAATAATACAGAAACCCAAAATCAAATACTACAGCAGGTTGTATGTATCTGTACCTCTAATATCAAGAATAAAAAAATTATATATTAGGAACAATTGAAGAAATAACAGCCAATCAGAGTAATTTTCTGATCACCGAAACAACTATTAGGAATAATAGTTACTATATTTATTTCACACATCCTAATAGGCATACAAAATAGTTGGAAAAAAATGAAACTTGTTCCAAATGAATGACCAAAATATGCATATTGAAGAACCAAACTGGGCATATAAAAGAACCATAATGTGGATATACAAACAAACTGGGCATGTTTAAGACTTTGAAATGTTCAGATATTAAACTGTTCATATATAACCAAAACCAAACTGTGCATATACAACTAAACTGTCCATATAGAAGAACCAAACTGTGTATGTAGAAGAAAAATACTCCAAATGAATCACCAAAATGTCCATTATAGAACCAAACTGGGCACTATAGAACGAAACTATGAATATAGAACAATACTGGACATGTTTAAGACATTGAAATGATCAGATATTAAACTGTTTATATAGAACCAAACTGTGCATATATAACCAAAACTGAACTATGCATATAGAAGAACACAACTGTGGATATAGAAGAGGCATCCTCCAAATGAACTAATAAACTGGGCATTATACAATCAAAATGGGGATTATAGAACCAAACTGGGCATTATAGAACCAAATTGGGCACATAGAACCAAACTGGTTATGTTTAATTCATTAAAATGAACAGAATATAAACTATGCATATACAACCAAACTGGGCATGTTGAAGACTTTGAAATGTGCGGATTTTATACTATGCATATGGAACCAAACTGTGCATATAGAAAAAAAAACCATATTGTGCATATAGAAAATCCAAACTGTTCATATAGAAGAAACATGCTCCAAATGAATGACCAAACTGGGTATTTTGTATGTACTTTATGATAAAATTGAAAAAGAAGATTGATTTCGTTGAAAACAAGAAATCTTCATGGTGCTATTGTCTCCTCAATGACACAGTATATAGAAAACCTATCAAATTACTGAATGAGTAGCAGAAAATATTTCAAATAAACATTTTATACAGTCTAAAATGAAACACATTGTTCAACTTTTATTAAATATGAACATAATAATAAGATTCATATGGTCACTGAAGATGTATGTTTACCTTGTGTTTCCACTACGAGATATCAGTCTGTTTTTTTGGTTTTCTTGTTTATAAATTCCTTCAGCACGGTCTGAATTTCAGTCGTTTGACAATCTATAGGCACGCTGTATGGAGACGTATGGACATTATCTTCCACACCATCCTCAATATCAAATCATCCTGATATATTTCTCTACATAGAGGCTTTCGTTATAAAAAATTTAACTTATAAAGTACATAGGTTGAATTCATTGGAATTCAGAGTAGTGTTTAAACAACACAGTGTATCTTATCATGAGTGTTTCTTATCAGTACGTAGGTGTAATTTGAAATAAATGTATGATTTTTAAATATTTATCAATCTGAATACATTATGTTAACATCATTAATTCTTATAGTAATGGATATAATTTTTCAGTAAGGAATGATATCCCAATTATACCCGAGTAGAACACGTGTTCAAGGGTGTAGTATGTAATCATGTGGAAATTTTTATAGTACTAGGAGTATTTCCAATGGATTGATGATCCTATGAGTAAACATGCAAAGGAATATATTAGTAGAATGATATCCATGGTTACCAATTCATTTTAAAGAAATTGGTACACAGTTTCCTTCCTATAATGAATCACACTGATTACTCTAGAAGTCCCACTGCTTTGATCTGTCTGTATATTATTAAAGAAAAACTTCAAGTCTTACGAGTTGTTGTTTTTGGAGATAATGTCAAAAAATGTAGACTTATAGGTTTATGTTCTAATACGTCGCTGAAATGTTTGATGAAGTTTTCATTATCATTCATATAAGCCACATTGTAACTATTTTTCTCAGATGGACGATGATGATCCTTAATATTGTACTCTGTAACCTCAATTAATAATATAAATTTCTTGGCATTGATTTAGTTTAGTTACTAAAGGAACCCAAACACATCGTCATCCTAAAATAAATAGCCATAGGTAATGTTAAATAAAATATTCAATTTTTTATAATGATAGGATGTAAGGACTTGGATATACCTGTATCAATGCCACTCTTAGTTGGACAGTTGTTTTGTGTATGTATTACATGACTTGTTTCTCAAATAACACAACTGAAAAAGAGTTTGTCTTTCCCATAACCAGTAGCTGAACTCTAAATCTATTGCAATTGTTATTATGAATACACTTTCAGACTCTTTTGGTTTGTGCAGCTGAACCTAGAGTGTAGAGGAATGATACAAAGTGATATAGGAAACATTGAATATGATCTCACCTCGGAGTAATTATAATAGGTGAGGAGTTGATGGACAGGCAGTAAATGCTTCCCTCTATAATCTGCACTTTCTTCATGCACGACTGGCATGATTCATTGAACCAGTTGTGGGTGCTTTGATTTTTTTATCTGTAGCAGCAATTAAGCACCTTATAGCCTACATTAGATTTATTACATGTAAATATATAATTTATTACAGGATAGTAGTAAACACATAATAATCTTGAATTATCACAATTGAAAAATAAGAGTATATTGCTGACTGGTTAACAGGTTTTGACATCCAAAATGGATTTCTTGTTATTCCAATATAGTATTTCTGCTGTTTGGTTGGGAGTTGTTGGTGATGTAGCATGTAATGGTGATGCTATTATCACACCAAGCCTGATTAAAGAAGAATGAAACACATGGAAGTAAAAATTTACATATTGTTGGTAGGTCATTAATGACATTTAGGTATGTAGAATATTGTACTACAGAAGTAAAGGTTGTTAAAATGATACCTTCTTCTAAAGTTTTCAACTACTTGAAGGTTTTGGTTGTAAAGAATCATTGTTGCATTCATAGTTATAGTGAAAAGAACAGAGGCTGAAAGCAGTTTGAAGTCTTCATTATATAAATCTATGTTCAAGCGACATATTGAAACCACATATTAGAAATATTGAGATTAATAACTGTAGATAGAAACCATACATGTCAATCTCTTCACCCGGACGAGCTGTAATATCAAAATGGTAGTGGGGTCTGTGTTTTTTTCCATGTAACGTGACATTTCAAATGAAAAATAACCCCATAAGCTGCAAGTAACCTTCAACCCTTTGCATGAAAACCAAGTGAAAGAATGAGTAAATGTAACATGTTATAGTAATATAATGCACGTACTCAAAATAAGAAAGGACATGTCATCTTGTAAAATAATATGCATCCTGTGGTTGGAAGTTCCCATTGATTGCATTGGATGTGAGTAACGTAGAACACCAATAAGTTCTAAATCAATGTACAGAGATACAAATTTTTTTTTGAATAACATAAGGCTGAATTAAAAGACATTGTATTGTTTAACATAACATAAGTTGGTAAGTAAAATATTAAATATGTGGTATTAAGCACATGTACCTATTAGAGGTTCTTCTGGGAATTTTTCGTGAATGATGTCATCGAATGAAGTAAATTGAAAACTAAAAAGATGTAGTTGTACTTCACAAGGATGAACATATGTTGTGGATGTTAACATGATTTGATGGGGGTGTCTAGTTCTGAGGTAACTCCCTTGGTTTGAACATATTTGGATGTTTTGTACCATATAGTAGAGTCCCTCACCCAAAAGTCATTTGTGCTTAGAGATTAGCTGAGGATTCATAATGGTACATTGAATCTTTGTTCCCTTCATAGAGTATGTTAAAATGTTGGCTAATAAGAAAACAATACAGTTTACAGGGAACGATGAATGTATACATATATATATATATATATATACGTTCAGAGTGTAGATGAGAAGGACTGAAAATAATCCGTAATTACTTAGAGTAAAAATTCATCTGAATGTTGCATAGTATAAGATCAACAGAAATGAATTCATTGGAGTATTATAAGACTAATTTAAGCACATGTTCATGACATGAACTTGTATTTGCAGTGTTTCATCATCTTCTGGGAAAATCTCATTCAACATTGTTATTGAGCGTGACATATTTGTGACTGTACGTAAGCATGCAGTGTTCAAATAACTAATATTAAGCAGGTAAATAAGCCATGAAAGTAAACACATTTATTTTCCAGAGAATAATAGAGTATATAAAAATCATTTTATATGTTACCTAAGAGATATTATAAAATATTTCCTTCTACACATTATTTTTTGTGTAATTTGAGGAATTATTAGTGTTACCGCCTACTAAAATTTTCAATCCAGCAGCTGATGTGACCCTAAATACTGCAACATATAATTGACCATGAAAGAATACTATTTTGCGAAGATAAATCCCAACTGAAGACAAATATTGACCCTGACTTTTATTAATAGTCATCACATAAGAAACTGTCAAAGGATATTGTCTTCTTTGTAGTTTGAATGGCCATCCTCCATCACAGTGAGTCATAGTTAATCTTGGAATGAATGCCGAATATCCCAAATGACATCTAGTTATAACTTCGGCCCCAAGAAAATGCTAACCCAAGTGTGTAACTACAATCCGTGTTCCATTACACAAACCAACATATTTGTGTACATTTCGTAGTAACATAATTGGAACACCGATTTGTAGTGTAATTTTGTGTGCAGGTAACCCATAGACATTTACACCATTCAACATGTCAGATGTGTAAATATTTTCTGGTCTATCTGTATCATAACATGCATTGCAAATAGAGTCAAAGCTGAAGTAATCTTTGTTTTCAGAGCCAGTGAGGGAAAACATATATTCAATTACTTCTTGTACGAAATCACGGGTCGGAGCTGAAATTGCACTGTCTTTCAGATAGTTTTGGTCTCCATGTTTTCTACAGATACCCACGTATGTATTGTTGACTATTGCAGCCATGAAATTATCACTCTCAGTAAGAAGAAATGCTGATGGAATTTGAATGAGTGCTTCACCATCATTAGGCTCTCCAATTCGACGTTCACCAATATCCAGTGTCCATTTAGAAAATTCATGTAACATAGGCGCATCACGCCTACTTGTAGTACAATCCTATCTCATGTTTTTTGTAAGAGACGATACCCGACAATGTTGCCAAAGATATGATGACTTAACACTTGCATAGACAATGTCATTTCAGTTTCCCCCAGGTATAACAGGTAGTATTTTCCCAAAATATCCTCCCAAGACAATTGTCAAACCACCGAAGGTAAAATTCTAAGCAGTATCATTTGTTTTAGTCATAATGTCCCTAGGAGTTCAGTCTAAAGCCTCGAAACAGAACATATGAATCATAAATGCCTCCTACCAAAAGATAATCTTAGTCAATTGAAAAAATTCGTTAGATCACTCCCTTGCTGAATATTACAAACTGAATGTTCCGTAATGGAGATTGGAATACAGAATTTAAAATGTGTTTTTCGTCCACCAGGAAGTAGTAGTGAAGCTATTCCACTCGATGCAACTGCAAGTACAATCATGCCCTGAGCTCGCAGCAATGATGTTAGTACTCTCCAGATGAAGGTTTTACCTGTGCCACCATAACCATGCAAGACGAAGAACCCACCCAAATTTCTAGATAGGGAAGAGATAATGATAGGCATCACCTCTTTCTTTTCAACTGTAAGCATGCCATGTAAAATTTCATAGTCTTGTAGAATTGAATCTTTATTGTAATTTAATTCTTCTGCAACCAAACTATTTAGAGTGGCATCAAAATCTGAATCTAGAAGTGTCATAAGAGGATATAACTTAAGTGACCTTCCATTGCTCTGTAATAATTGTTCTTTCTCTCTCAAAGAATATGTATGTATGTGTTGATTTGTGAGTGTCAAATCTACAATGTCAGGGAATAATGTTTAATAGATTTATGAAATATCATTGATATAGACATTACAACAATTTATTATAAATTAATCATAAGCATTTCAAGTGGAATCAGAAATACATTAAAACAGACCATTACGATTTATGTGTTTTCATCTGCATTATGAGGCAAAAATATACAAATACATGGTTCTATTGATGATAAAGTTCCTATTAATAATTTATTATAGAATGTTCAAGTCTGTAGGTATTCAAAATTGATATATGAAACGGTTGTACTATTTTACTGAAGCCTACAGTATAATTTGAACTCATGCATTTTGTAATAACAAATTGTTATTAGTGTTGGGCCTAATTTGTTCTGCAATATTGTCATTAATGTATTAGCAGATATTTATATGACAATATTGTAGTTTGCAATATAATGAGAATAATTGTTAATTGAAACAATGGATTTATTGTACAGAATAGTACAAATTAAAATGACAATATTGTAGTTTGCAATATAATGTGAATAATTGTTAATTGAAATAATGGATTTATTGTACAGAATAGTACAAATTAAAATGGATTTATTATGTGTTGAACTTATGTATAAATATGAGACATATGTTTACAGTTTATAATTTCTAAATCCTTAATGTGTGGAAAAATTAATTATATGAAGAAATCTACTGATTTTTTAAGAAGGATTACATAACTAAAACTAAAAAGTAATTTATTATTTAAATATGAACAGAACTGTTGTCCTGCAGTTAGTATTGTAAGTAACATAATGGGAGGGATTTTGTGTACTGCAATTTTGTACGTATACATAATGATTAAGATGTAGCAGATGTACTGTCAAGTATATAGTTGATTGTACAAATACAACATCATTTTTTCTGTATTACAGTGTTATAAATATCAGCATGTAGTAATAAATAGACGTTATCAAACCATTGAATTGTGTCTCGGTCATCAACCGAAGAACTACCATTTATAAAAAATTAATTGGGAGCAATAAATCTGGTAGAAGAGAAAATGTGCACCTGGGTTTTTTTGGGCCCTTCTATGTATATATAAAATGTCTTCTGATAGTATGTATTTTGATTCATCCCATAAAATATCTGGGTGAGATATGTTATTCCAAATTAACATGCTTGCAAAAAATCTATGTACATGTAGTCCCATTCCCCATGTGGAGAGTTATTTTATGGCTCCAACAAACACTCTGTCATCTATCATTAATCCCATAGCAGAACATGCCTCTCTAAATGTACCATGAGTAATGCTGCATACAGTCCTGATAAAGCCATACAAAGTTGCTCCTCTGATTTTTGTGAGAAGTATCCTCTAGTAGTAGAGTTTTCCAGTGGTCTGAGGAACATAGTATAGTCTTCCAATAATGATTCTTTGTTTCTTGGGAAGCCACACTCTGTCTTGAGAGTGGTAGACAAACTTTGTAGGGTATTCTGCAAAATCAAAACCTCTTCCTTCTAGATATATAATGTTTTCTTCAAAACAAGTGGTCAGCATAGACATAGAACTGTTTGTATTATTTAATACATCTTCAATGTTTTCTTTTTCTGAAAACATAACGGAATTTTGTTCAGGAAAATGGAAATGCAACCTCTCAACTGGTGGATATCTGTAATGTATGTCATATTAAAATATCCACCAAGATGCCTCACAGGGAGATATGTATCGACAATCATAATACATTTTTATCTCATCTACAGTATTATTTGATAGTTGTATATTGTTCCCTTTCTAGAGTGAAGTAGTTACACGATCATTTCCCTTGCTAATATACTTAAACAAATATTTTAATTGAAGATGAAAAATTACAAACTTCAATGCTGAGATGAGCATGATACTTTAACAACAATACTATATTGTAAGGAACGACATATCGATTATCCAAAGGAATGTTATGTTTAAAATCAGTATTTTTGTCATCCCTTCTCCGGTAAATGGAATAACCATCATCATCGACTGTAGTATGTTCAGAAATTTTTTTTGGAAACATTTTGCACATTTACCATTCTTCATACAAGGTGAAGACTTGTTCGCATCACCACAATGGTCATGGAGCATAAAACATTTGACAACTTCATGTAGCCCTGGGTATGAAACTTTATCCGGGATTTCAGTGTAGACATAATTGTTTACAGCTCTAGGTGTGTTAACTTTGTTTTCACGGTAGAGAAATAATAAGATGTACACATGAGGAAAGCCGTGTTTTTGAAACTCTACAGTTCGAACAACTGAATGAGAAGAGAAGCATCATTGTTAGTAATTGATGATATAATTTCAACTAATATGGATAAATATATATAATGGATGGACAAATATGGTTAACTGCCCTTGATTTTCCAATGAAACATCCTTATCTTAAATCTTTCATCAAATGTTCAAGTTTAATATTGAAAACTCGAGAAAGTATTTGAGGGGAGTCCACTGGGTGAAGATTCTTATGTCTAATATACTAAGTGATCTCAGGCCACATTGGGTTACATTTAAAGGATAGAAACAAATCCTGATATCCTGCCCAATTACAAATAGATATTGCATCTTGGTAATTCTGGATCATATACATTGGTCCACCAGTAAAGTTTCAAGGTAAAATGATCTCTTTTCCGCATGAAGAACCATCTCGATCAACTCTTAGAAACCCATCTTGAAATCCATTGTATAGATCAACCCTCATTTTCTTTTGATTGAATTGAATGAATAAGAGTCTCTCAGACTCTATCATCGTATAAGCATTGACAATAAACTGTTGAAAAAGTATTCTTGAATGCAGAAGCATTGAGGCGTGATTTTAACGGAATTTAAAGTGGAATGAGAAGTACTCTCTCATAGTAACCTTCCTTAATTTGTAACTTGTTGTGAAAGGATATTTCCAATTATGAATGTAGTCAACATATCCATCATTTCCATCATTGAAAATCTGGGAATACTGTAATGGATGATAAAGTGGGTGCTACTCATCAATTCGTTGAAAATGTCCAGTTTTGGTGTGAATGATTATATCACACTCTTGGTTGAGATCTTCGACATCACCAAAAATGAGCATTTCAATCTCAGAATTATTTGGAAAGTTATAAGTACTGGGATTTGTTCCTCTTCTAATCAGTAGTCGTAGTTTCAAATTTGTCACCTCCTAACTATGAAGAATATCCCTTGTTGTTCTGAATTGTCTTTCTAAAGCATTGTTATCCTAACGCGTTTGTTACAGGCTCTCGACTACCATGTATTCTATATGAGTTTGGACATTCTGATTTTCTGAGTTGCAGGTATTAGTCATGTTAATACAGAAATAGATGAATTTGAAAAATCAGTCCATAACAGATAGGTTTAGACATACCTAAATTCGCGCACCCTATTTTGACATTCATGTGTGGTGTCATACACACATAGTTGTGAAAATTATGGTGGTTGTCCATCAGGTGGACATAGACATCCTATACTATGGAAGTTCTATCCATTCAATTTGAATATACATGGAGATCCACCCTTGTTAATGGAATTATCAATCTTCCCACCCATTGAAGTGAAAGCAAACATGGAGTTATAAATATGCATGTTTTATGGAATATTTTTTCTGCTTTGGAAGTTGAACTAAAGAGAAACATTTTAAGGTACTACGGACATGGTGGTATCAATTGAAAAGAAATATTTCTCATAGCACAACATTCTGCGAAATGTTGGTTCTGTTGATTGCTACACTTTCGGTTTCATTCATCAAACCACATTAAAGCATGACAATATTGACAAACGTAAGTAGGGTCTCCAATATCTGAATATCCTGAGTGAAAAAATATGTATTATAAGGTATTTACTAAGTAGTGGAAGTACAATATTTGTCTACCATGTTACGGTAGTGGTAATAATGAATAAACAAGTTCACTAACCTTCGTTATCTAAAAACTGTTATATTGAGTTTCCTGTAGTAACAGCTCGAATATTACGAGTATCCCATAAATAATTCATAAATGATTATTGTTTGTATGTAATAACATTCATCGAAATAGCTCTATAATTTTATATATGTTGGATGTTACCATTGATGTAGTCATTTCATTCTGCATTGTTAGGATGTGATGATTCTTTATGGAAGAGTTGTTTCCTACGGACTGATAGAATGTGTATAAAACATTATTATAACTGAAATCTGTATCCATTGGAGTGTGTGTGTGTGTGTGATGGAGTATAGTTGTGTTAAATAGGTCGTTGAACCTAGAAATGATACAGTAGTGTAGTTCTCGTATTCATCTGGACTTAATATGTAACAAATGTTAGCATAGACTGCAATCAGTGGCTATCTCTTAACGGTCATAGTAAAATCTAATTGCATGACTTGTAATTACACTGCAGAAGAGGCTGGTGAAGAATTCGTCATATTGGTAGCGTCAGTCACAATTGCTACCAGAAGTTTAAAAGAAAATGTCAGTCGAATAGTTTCTCAGCTGTGTGGCATACTGAGATGTGCTCACAGACACATGTCATCATACTTACAGTAACGAATATGAGATTATAAGAGTGAATCCATTATTTTCTTTTGCATGTTTGCTCCTACGATAAATGATGTCCTACCTGCAGATTGTGGTTTCACTGTAGACGAAGTAGTTAAAGATGAATTCATTATGTTTGTATGTATAGTATTCAGAAAATTTGGGATTTATAGACTAAAATGTAAATTGATCAGACCATTGATAGACATTGGTCTTATTGGCATGCGTGTGAGTCTATCTCTACCGCCATATGTAGATGTCATTGAGGGACATCTAGTAGATCCTGTCAATGTCAGTGTCACAACAGCAGTTTTTTAAAACAATAGAAATATAATGTAACTGAAAGAAGTATCTAATGAAGCTAATAGTGAATGTACAGTTGTGTCATTCATTCCTTAGCGGTCTTGTCTGAAACCTTGCATCTCTAGAGCTTGATGGGGGTTGCGTCATTTCATCAGTCATGATCACTGCCAAATGTGTAAAATAAATAGTTAGACAATTAGTTGATCGGTTTAGTGGCGTATAGTGTGGTAAGTGCAGATAATTGTCGTCATTATTACAGTAAGGAATAGGTGACCGTTTGAATGCATCCAATTTTTACTTTCGCTTGGTTGCTTTTGATTTAAATGTTCGCCTTGCTTCAAATTGTTGTCGGACTGTAGATGACGTAGTGAAACATGAATAGCTTAAGTTAGTATGTAAAGAATTTAATAAGTAGGGATGTAGGCAGTGCAATCTAAATAGAACGGACCATTGACTGACAATGGTGTCAGTGGCGTGCATGTGACTTCTTCTGCACCGCCATTTCTAGAATGTGGTTCACTTGATAGAGCAGGAGATAGATTTGTAGATGTCATTGAGGGATTTGAAATAGATGTTGACACTGTAGTTGTAAAAATAGTAGCTTATACAAACAGTGGATTACGTTTATAACATGAATAATTATAAAATGTAGGGAATAGTGAACACACAGTTGCATCATTCATCTGGTGCCACTCTTCTTTCCAAAATTGCATCTGTGGAGGTTGTCGGGGAATGCATATTTTGGTTGTATATATTTACATAAAAATTTCATGGCGTGCATTGTTTTATTTTTATGCAATTTAAACAGTGAATAAAACGTAGTATAATTTCTGATTGCAGACACAGAAATGGCTAAAGATGTATGTGCATACATTTATGTAGTTGTGAATAAGTCCCAAATGTAATGTGCATGTAAAATATAGTGAAATTTGTAGGTAACATATCTTGTATGTAAAGTATTCTATAATTTTTGATAGGAATATAACACATGTATTTTTATTTTATGTAAGGTAAATAGATATCCTATAGTTGCATATTTTGAAAACAATGTTCTGAGAATGTTCACTTATAGGTTAGAAAATAAATTGCAACATCACTGCAGGAAGAGGTAATTGTTCCAATAAAATCTAATGTATACTCACAACAGCAGTTCGTATGTATACTCATAGTATGAATTCTTGAGAAGCAGTAGATGAATCAGTATTATTCAGAAGCAGTGGATGATTCCTGTTCAGTAGCAATTCCTCGAATGGTAGATATGTAAACTAAAAAAGATAATTTAATGGATGTTGTAGGTTGCATAGTTAGGGTGACTGGGAAAGAGATGTTACCTTTACGCATTAAGGAGGAGTGGTATTGGGTTTTTGGATTTTGTTATAGTAAGTTTAGCAGATGCTTCGGGTAGATAGCTGAACTCGATGACTTCCTAGCAGTGGTAGAAGATGGAATCACCTATTTGATGTCAAAAGAAAATCGGTTTAGATGATTAGCAGATGTATGAATTCAGTATCGGTTGAAATAAATGTAGATATATATGTATGAGGGTGGAAAACGATTGAGATGGAATCACTGTTACACGGTAGGTTATCGACGTGGAATACAGATACCCTTATTCAACAGGAGGGAGTTGATGTGGATTTCTGAAAAGCCGGTAGGAGGATGAAGGGGACGGTGGCTATCAAAGGAGACAAATACTGTCAAAGGGAATAGGCGGTGAAGGCGTTGTAGGGATGGATATCATCGAATGCGAGCTGCAGGAGGAAGAAGATCGATGAGATGAACCATAAGGACGACTGCGTCAGGCGGCGAAGCCGTCAGTGGACGTAGAGATATCAAGGGAACCGCGGGCGTAAGACAGTGAAGGTGTTGCATGGATGGATGTCATCGAAGGTGAGATGTGGGATGAAGAACCTTGAGGATCTGAACCCTAAGCGTGAATGGGTAAGGCTCGTCGAAGGCAAGATGAGGGAGGAAAAACCCCTAGGAGCTGAACCCTAAGAATGAATGGTTAAGGTGGAAAATATGTGGTTGGATGTCGAGAAATGTAGGGCACGACACGTGTTTGTGAGGAAGGTAGTGGGTATTAGGGTAATTTGTAGTGGGAAAATGGTGACGTGGATCTTTGGGATGGTGACACATAGAATAGGGAACACCCAGGTTTAGTAAATATAGTAGATTTATTTTATGAGTTTATATCAGACATTTTGTTGATGTTTGGTACATGAGTCAAAACTGAAATTTTTATAATTACAAAATGTCCATGTCTTCAAAAGGACATTATCTCTATTACTTTATTTATGAATTAAGTAATATATATATATTTAATATATATGCATTTAAAATGATCCATAATATATTAAGATATGAAATAAAATGCCTCATTCATGGAGATGGTAGGTCGTATGTACGCATGAATGCTACATTTTATTCATTTTAATATTAAATAAATGAAAAATAAATGATAATTATTTATATTATAAATTCAGTATAATATCTATTTTATATATGTTACATAGGATCATTAATGAGATTCTTTATTCATTTCATATGTTGAATGAATGAGGCATATCACTTTGATTGTTCAATAGTCCGCACTTCTTCAAATGAAATTACTATGTTTAAATATTTGGGAAAGCATAATGGAATGTTTTAAAAAAAGGAATAATAGTGAAAATATAAATATAATATATACCATATAAAAATATAGTGCCATAATTATGGACTCCATGATAGGTGTTATGTAAAAATTTAACAATCATCATTTCATTAGGCAATAGTTCATCGAACACAAAAACGATATGCTCTATAGGTATTCAATGGTGGTTTGTGTAAGGTAGCTCAAAAAATTAGAATAATAACATATTAGAATATTGGGGATACTATTTTTTAGGTAATCGTAGAATGAGAATAGAAAAAAAAGTGGAGAATAATAATAAATGAAATGAGCTTTACAGAAGGCGTTACCCATAAATCGGGTACCTCTATTTGATTTGAGGAAAAAATAATTTTTTGAATTAAATGATGAACAAGTTAAGGATTCAATGAGAAATTTATGAATTTTTGGAGTGTATCTGAGCATAATTTGGACAATACAAGGGTCATGAGAGGTGTGACAAACTGGGTATATTTGGTGGCCTTTTATGTGAGGGAGGAGGGGCACTTTAGGAATATCATGGAATATAAATTTATTATAAATTCATTTTAGAATTATAATTTTTAAAATCTGAATATTAAAAGAAAACTATGATGATGTTTCTTAATCCTCTCCACCATTTGGTTTTACACAAGTTTTGGTCTCTAATTTGGCATTATCCTTTGGATTTAAAAATTTGTTAAATAAATTATCTATTACAATGTCTTCTTGTATTTTTACACTATATGGCTAATAAAGTTAGTATAAAATTCCTATAGAACCACAAGATGATCATTAATGAACATTTCGACATTATATAAGTCATTTGGATGAATCATTGATTTTTATGACTATTATATCTTTTAAAAATTTGAATTTGTTTTAAAAACACATTTTTGTAAATTTTGACACTATTTAGTAATTGATTTTTTATAACAACTTGATTCATTCATAAAATATAAATTCACTCAATTAAAACATGTCATAATAATATATATAATTCTAAAATTGAATCAAAATTTCAAAATATTATTTTTTTAATATATATAATATTATTTAATTTAAATTTTCATTAATAATGTATCACTGCATCATATATATGCCATTAATAATTTTTTAATTTAGCGTATAAAAAATTAAAATAACATTTCATGATGTAGGAAATATTTTTAAATTTAGAATGAATATTAATAGTCAAATACCTCAGTTATTAAAACCATATTAAAATTATATTAGAAAAAGGATACATGTTTTTGTAATATTTCACTTTACATAAAATTAATTATTATAATATGTCATTATCAAAAACAAGTGGATTCCAAAAGGAAAAAGTTAAGCCTAATAATTCTTAGGGCGCCCATGACTAATAAAATAAGATATGGATATGTTTTAGGGTAGTTTTTTATTATTAAAAAATTATTTTCTACCCTTATTTCCCTCATTTACCCTTTAACCATGGTAAATAAAATTAATTACCAATGTTACTATTTGTAATGCCCAAAAATAAGTCGTAACTATTTACAATTTTGTAATTATGATTCCAAATATGGAATCCATTTTTTTAAATTCAAAACTCATAATTTTCAATAAATAAATTAATATTAGTTATTTTTTCAAAACCAAAATGCAGGATTTCAAAATTTATAAATCATCAAAATAATGACATGTGTTTAAGTACATATAAAATGTAAAATTACATCAAATTACCACCATTGGATTAAATGATAAAAATATAATCCAACATTACTTTAAATTCAATTAAAATGTTAATATATCTATATAAATAATTTAGACGAAATAACATTTTTGAATTAAAATGCAGTATTTTTCACTATTCATTTAAAAAATTAATTTTATCATAAAAGTAACAAAATGAAATTAATGTGAATTTTGATGTCTCACATATAAAGAAGAACTTAATTTTCAAAAATATAACATATTATAGGAATAATTTTTTTTTTAAAAAAATGGTTCTCCATCAAATGGTGGTAAACCGACATTTTAAAAATATTAGAGTATTTTATGCTTAAAATTTGATTCATTATAATTTTAAGAATCTAGAATATATTGGATAAATGTAAAAAAATTTCAAAACATTTTTAACCATAATATAGTCAAATACATTAATTCACAACAATACAATGGCAAGGAATTTACTACACATTAAAATAATAATATTTATTATTTTTCAATATAACTCAGTCTTGTGTGGAACATAAGATTTAGGACAATCACATTGTTGGGTCTCGGGTATGTTTTCAGACATAGAATCCCATTAAATGTAAAAGAAATATTTATATATTAAATATCAATAAATAAGAACAAAATTTATTCAATAAATACTTGGGATGTCACATCATATATTGAATTAATATAAAAATATATTATTTTATATTTAAATTCATATATATTATTTACTAAATATGATCCATTCATTTTGGTAAAAAATAAAAATAAACTATCACATTTTCTTATTGAACCCATTTAATATATTGTTGTTCTTGATGTTGGAATCTCAATATTTTATTATTCATGAAATTTTTTTGGCATAAAAAATTATCACCATAAGGCATAATTGATATTTAAAAAAATATAAACAATAATAGTATATTATATATTATTATTTTCAGATTACATAATGAATTTATAAAATATACTACATAGAAAAATATTTTGCAGCATTAAATAATTAATTTTATCTTCATTAAAAATTTTCTATGGATGATAGTATATTTATATTTAAAACTAATAATAATGAAATACATAAATAAAAATCCTAAGGATTAGTAAACATAACATGATATGTCCTTTTGAAAATAAATTTTCTATGAAATGAACTGTGGTGGAGTAGAATATGATAAAAAATCATTATATAATATTATTATGATCACTACGACAAAAAAGGAATTTAGCGGCGGTTTAAACCACCGCTAAATCGATTGGCGGCGGTTTTCAAAACCGTCGCAGAACGTTTCGCGGTGGTTTTTTAGCAGCGGTTTTTTTATTTTTTTATTTTTTGTATTTTTTTTATTTTTTTATTTTTAATTATATATATATTATATATTATATATATATATATTTTATTTTTTTATATTTTTATATTTATTTATTTATTTTATTTATTTTTTTTTTATTTTTCATATTTATTTATTTTATTTATTTTACTTATTTATTTTGTTTATTTATTTTATTTATTTATTTTATTTTGTATGTTTATTTTATTTATTTATTTTATTTGTTTATTTTATTTGTTTATTTTATTTTATTTATTTATTTTATTTCGTATTGATTATTTTTTTATTTCATATTTATTTTTTATTTATTTTATTTCATATTTATTTTTTATTTATTTTATTTCGTATTATTTTATTTACTTTATTTATCCATGCATGCACATCCCATGCACATGCACATGCACATGCACATGCACATGCACATGCACATGCACATGCATGCCCATGCAATATAAAGAAATTCTGCATTTGGTGAGATTTGAACCCCTCACCTCTTGCATATTTTCTAATGAATTACCACTCCAGCAATCTCGCCATGTAGTTAATAAACAGAATTTAATATAGTTATATATATTAATTGAAAAAACAAATAATACTTAAATAATAGATATAAACTCAATGATAATAAATAATAAATAATAAATAATAAATAATAAATAATAAATAATAAATAATATATAATATATAATAAATAAGGAATAATAAATAATAAATAATAAATAAATATAAAACTAAATAAAATATAAATATAAATAATAAATAAATACAAATAATAAATAATAAATAATAAATTAATATAAATAATAAAAAATAAAAAATAAAAAATAAATAAAAAATAAAAAATATTAAATATTAAATACATAATAGATATAAATAATAAATAATAAATAATATATATAAATAATAAATAATAGATATAAATAATAAATATTAAATAATAAATAATCAAAAATCAAAAATCAATAATGAATAATAAATAATAAATAATAAATAATAAATAATAAATAATAAATAATAAATAATAAAAAAATATAAATAATAAATAATAAATAAATATAAATAATCAATAATAAATAAGTTTAAATAATAAATAATTAATAATTAATAATCAATAATCAATAATCAATAATCAAAAATGAAAAATAAATAATAAATAATAAATAATAAATAATAAATAATAAATAAATATAAATATTAAATAAATATAAATATTAAATAATAAATAATAAATAATAAATAATAACTAATAAATAAATATAAATAATAAATAATAAATAATAAATAATAAATAAATATAAATAAAAAATAAAGAATAATAAGTAATAAGTAATAAATAATAAATAATAAATAAATATAAATAATAAATAATAAATAAATATAAATAATAAATATAAATAATAAATAAATATAAATAATAAACAATAAAAAAAATATAATAACTAATAACTAATAAATAATAACTAATATATAAATATAAATAATAAATAATAAATAAACATAAATAATTAATAAATATAAATAATAAATAATCAGTTACAAATAATAGATAATAAATAAATTAAAGTATATTATAAATAATAAATAATAAATAATAAAGGAAACACATGAAAAAGTATGAAAAGACGTGATAAGGGATGAAAAATCTTGAAAACGCATGAAAAAGGTTGGAGAGGCATATGAAGAATGAGGTATTAGAAAGAATGAGAATGCATGAAACCTCATGAAAACTTTGGAAAACTCCTTAATAATTCAACATAATCATAATAATAACCCACAAAAAAACATTGATAAAGATAACAAGTCATGGAAATCTAATTAAACAGTAATAAATGGAGCTACCGTTAAAACCCATCAAAATGGTCATAAAGAGACAAAAACATTGGACTCGCATTAACGGAGATAACTTATGATATAGAGTCCGTTTTAGATCTGCGACCTGTCAAATCAATGATCCTGAAACGATCTTTAACCTTAAAGGTGAAAGAGTCTGAATGGACAGGCGGATCGGAAGGTACGACCATTTAAAAAAAAGATGACGGGAACGGGTGCTAGAAACGAGGCATTGAAAAACATAACAAACCCAATACCAACTAAAGAGACCATAACATATGATCTGGGAGTGCATGTGGGCGCCATGACCAGTCAAACTGAAGCTAATGGAACAAGCTATGATATGGCAGGTGGAGGAGGCCAAACTGACACGCGGATCGAATGTTAGGTCCGTTTGAAGACAAGTTCGACGGGACACTGGTGATGGAAACGGGGTTTTGGAGGCCATCAGAGGGGTTTTTGGGGTCTAAAAACATGACATAAGCTTTCTTGTATCAAACTTGTGCGTAACACTCTTCTCTGGCTTTGATTTGATATTTGGTAGAGCCCAAACAGACACCCAGAGCGAAAGTTATGGCCGTTTGAAGTTGGAAAACTTATTTCAACATTCCTATAACTCTAATATCTCCCACACCTTAAACTGTCTCATGGTTTTGATTATATGTGCCTCTAGATCTCTTCATGTGCTTCTATGTGACTGCACATGGCACTTCAACAGACGCCCTGATCAAAAGTTATGGCCATTTTAGTGATTTCGGTGTTTCTTGTGTTTTTTTATTTTTTCATTTCATTTTGCGGTGGTTTTACTGAAACCGCCGCTATTTCGCGGCGGTTTTTTAAAAAACTGCTGCTAATCCTCGAATAAAATTAAAAAATAAATAATAAAAAAAAATTCCGTTTAGCAGCGGTTTTTTCGCGGCGGTTTTTAAAACCTCTGCGAAATGGCGGCCCGAAATGCGTTCCGCGGCGATTTTTAAAACCGCTGCGAAAAAACTGTCGCTATACGACAGTTTTCATGTAGTAGATATTCAATTTTTAATGATCACAATATAAATAAAAAAATTATTAAATGGAAATATAGGGATAAAAGTTTATATATTATTCATAAATTAGGGTTAAATCATTTGGAAGGTAGGTAGAGACACAATATTTTCTTCTATTTGATTCGTTGATTATGTGAATATAACCATGAAATAGTTGACAATTGAAAATTTTAAACAATTTATTTTATAGGCTTCAAATAACTAATAAAAGATGAAAAATGGAAAATATATAATGAAATATTAATCATAGAAATTTATTTATTTTTTTAGTAAATAAATAGTATATTGGATCCTTGATAATGTGAAAAATAATAAATAATTTGGCTAAATGTATGTTGTTATATATTGAATTTTTATAAAATCACAAAAAAATAAATAGATATGGAAGAAACCACGAAAAAAAAATTCATGATATAAAAAATTTGATTAATTAAGGGGATTGTTTTAAATATGATACCGAATGAGGTGAATGATAATAATATGGGACTTATTTGCATTAATTTCTCATTACATGTTCTATGAATCATGATAATGCTAATGATATTGAGGAATTTGATCAATGGAAAAAAAATTAAAAAATATATCTTTATTTGGAAATTACAGTATTAAAGAAAAATTATTAAGGATAATATTTTTTATTATTTGGTAATATTTTTTCATATTATTAATCAAAGTCATTTAATTTTACATCAATTATTTTTATTCTATATATTATTTTTAAATTAGTACAAGGAAATAATGTTTAAAAAAAGTTAAAAGTGGTTCATTGATTCTATATAAATGAATAAATAAAAACATATATCATGTTTTTGAAACATATATGTATGTTTTATCGTAATATAAAATGTTAAATGTCATCGAATCATTTTTTAATTAATTTCCATCAATAATATAAAGTTTATATTAATAAAATTGTTTGGATGTTATATATCATTATTGATTATTATTGATTAGATAAAATGTGGTATATTACTTATAATTTTATTAAAATTGGTATGTATGTATGATTTATTAAATTCTATTACATTATTATTACATTCATAAGCTATGTAAATTTGATATACAATTATTTAATGAAATGATTGGTTATATGAGTAGTAAATGTATTATTATCCAATATTTATGTTATTATATGGCTATAAATCATTTTTTTAATTATTCATGTGTTGACATCAATGTTTCCAGTGCTATATAGTAACATTGATGGAATAGTTATGAAATATTAGTTTATGGAAAACTATAAATTTAATGAAATGTTGAAATTAGAGGTCATATGGTCATGAAAAATTTGTACTTACTCTATGTGAACACATTTTCTTATATGATATGTCTTATGGTAGGATATTGATATAGAAACATTTTTTTTATTTTTTTGTTAATCAAAAAACAATTTTTTTAATATAATAGAGTTTTAGTGGTTCAAAATATATTTTTTATATTCTAAAAATATCATATTAATACTTGTGAATCAATAATATGTTCACATGAGATATTACTAACAATAATGAAATTGTTTTTTGATGAATTACCATGCACTAGATGGAATTAACACCAATATCGATAATCATATATATATATATATATATATATGTATGTATGTATATATATATATAACCATACATCATATTTACAATTTTTTTAAACCATGTCATATGATAATAAACTAACTGAGGGAATTCAATCCTTAAGATAATATGGAATTTAGAAAATTATTTTTAATATTAAATCATGGGAAAACATTTATTATTATTATTATTAATAAAAATAATAGAAGATAGTGAATACTATGATAAAATGTATTTTGAATGATAAATATCATAAAATAATTGATTTTTTTGTGTGAAAATTCTTGTTTCATGCATTGAATGAATACATTTTGCAAATAAAAAAATTATATTTGATTAGATATTAAATAAAATCAAAAATAAATTTAATTATTCTAAACTAAAATATATGTTGATGATAAAATTTAAATGATAATTATTTATATTATAAATTCAGTATAATATCTATTTTATATATGTTACATAGGATCATTAATGAGATTCTTTATTCATTTCACATGTTGAATGAATGAGGCATATCACTTTGATTGTTTAGTAGTCTGCACTTCTTCAAATGAAATTACTATGTTTAAATATTTGGAAAAGCATAATGGAATGTTTTAAAAAAAAGAATAATAGTGAAAATATAAATATATTATATACCATATAAAAATATAGTGCCATAATTATGGACTCCATGATAGGTGTTATGTGAAAATTTAACAATCATCATTTCATTAGGCAATAGTTCATCGAACACAAAAACGATATGCTCTATAGGTATTCAATGGTGGTTTGTGTAAGGTAGGTCAAACAATTATAATAATAACATATTAGAATATTGGGGATACTATTTTTTAGGTAATCGTAGAATAAGAATAGAAAAAAAAGTGGAGAATATTAATAAATGAAATGTGCTTTACAGAAGGCGTTACCCATAAATCGGGTACCTCTATTTGATTTGAGGAAAAATTAATTTTTTGAATTAAATGATGAACAAGTTAAGGATTCAATGAGGAATTTATGAATTTTTGGAGTGTATCTGAGCATAATTTGGACAATACAAGGGTCAGGAGAGGTGTGACTAACTGGGTAGATTTGGTGGCCTTTTATGTGAGGGAGGAGAGGCACTTTAAGAATATCATGGAATATAAATTTATTATAAATTCATTTTAGAATTATAATTTTTAAAATCCGAATATTAAAAGAAAACTATGATGATGTTTCTTAATCCTCTCCACCAATTGGTTTTACACAAGTTTTGGTCTCTAATTTGGCATTATCCTTTGGATTTAAAAATTTGTTAAATAAATTGTCTATTACAATGTCTTCTTGTATTTTTACACTATATGGCTAATAAAGTTAGTATAAAATTCCTATAGAACCACAAGATGATCATTAATGAACATTTCGACATTATATAAGTCATTTGGATGAATCATTGATTTTTATGACTATTATATCTTTTAAAAATTTGAATTTGTTTTAAAAACTCATTTTTGTAAATTTTGACACTATTTAGTAATTGATTTTTTATAACAACTTGATTCATTCATAAAATATAAATTTACTCAAATAAAACATGTCATAATAATATATATAATTCTCAAATTGAATCAAAATTTCAAAATATTATTTTTTAATATATATAATATTATTTAATTTAAATTTTCATTAATAATGTATCACTGCATCATATATATGCCATTAATAATTTTTTAATTTAGCGTATAAAAAATTAAAATAACATTTCATGATGTAGGAAATATTTTTAAATTTAGAATGAATATTAATAGTCAAATACCTCAGTTATTAAAACCATATTAATATTATTTTAGAAAAAGGATACATGTTTTTGTAATATTTCACTTTACATTAAATTAATTATTATAATATGTCATTATCAAAAACAAGTGGATTCAAAAAGGAAAAAGTTAAGCCTAATAATTCTTTGGGCGCCCATGACTAATAAAATAAGATATGGATATGTTTTAGGGTAGTTTTTTATTATTATAAAATTATTTTCTACCCTTATTTCCCTCATTTACCCTTTAACCATGGTAAATAAAATTAATTACCAATGTTACTATTTGTAATGCCCAAAAATAAGTCGTAACTATTTACAATTTAGAAATTATGATTCCAAATATGGAATCCATTTTTTTAAATTCAAAACACATAATTTTCAATAAATAAATTAATATTAGTTATTTTTTCAAAACCAAAAAGCAGGTTTTCAAAATTTATAAATCATCAAAATAATGACATGTGTTTAAGTACATATATAATTTAAAATTACATCAAATTACAACCATTGGATTAAATGATAAAAATATAACCCAACATTACTTTAAATTCAATTAAAATGTTAATATATCTATATAAATAATTTAGACGAAATAACATTTTTGAATTAAAATGCAGTATTTTTCACTATTCATTTAAAAAATTAATTTTATCATAAAAGTAACAAAATGAAATTAATGTGAATTTTGATGTCTCACATATAAAGAAGAAATTAATTTTCAAAAATATAACATATTATAGGAATAATTTTTTTTTAAAAAAAATCGTTCTCCATCAAATGGTGGTAAAACGACATTTTAAAAATATTAGAGTATTTTATGCTTAAAATTTGATTCATTATAATTTTAAGAATCTAGAATATATTGGATAAATGTAAAAAAAATTCAAAACATTTTTAACCATAATATAGTCAAATACATTAATTCACAACAATACAATGGCTAGGAATTTACTACACATTAAAATAATAATATTTATTATTTTTCAATATAACTCAGTCTTGTGTGGAACATAAGATTTAGGAGAATCACATTGTTGGGTCTCGGGTATGTTTTCAGACATAGAATCCCATTAAATGTAAAAGAAATATTTATATATTAAATATCAATAAATAAGAACAAAATTTATTCAATAAATACCTGGGATGTCACATCATATATTGAATTAATATAAAAATATATTATTTTATATTTAAATTCATATATATTATTTACTAAATATGATCCATTCATTTTGGTAAAAAATAAAAATAAACTATCACATTTTCTTATTGAACCCATTTAATATATTGTTGTTCTTGATGTTGGAATCTCAATATTTTATTATTCATGAATTTTTTTTGGCATAAAAAATTATCACCATAAGGCATAATTGATATTAAAAAAAATATAAACAATAATAGTATATTATATATTATTATTTTCAGATTACATAATGAATTTCTAAAATATACTACATAGAAAAATATTTTGCAGCATTAAATAATTAATTTTATCTTCATTAAAAATTTTCTATGGATGATAGTATATTTATATTTAAAACTAATAATAATGAAATACATAAATAAAAATCCTAAGGATTAGTAAACATAACATGATATGTCCTTTTGAAAATAAATTTTCTATGAAATGAACTGTGGTGGAGTAGAATATGATAAAAAATCATTATATAATATTATTATGATCACTATGACAAAAAAGGAATTTAGCGGCGGTTTAAACCACCGCTAAATCGATTGGCGGCGGTTTTCAAAACCGTTGCAGAACGTTTCGCGGTGGTTTTTTAGCAGCGGTTTTTTTATTTTTTTATTTTTTTTATTTTTTTTTTATTTTTTTTATTTTTAATTATATATATATTATATATATATATATAAATTTTATTTATTTATTTATTTATTTATTTATTTATATATTTATATATTTATTTTTCGTATTTATTTATTTATTTACTGATTTACTTATTTATATATTTATTTTTATTTATTTATTTTTTTATATTTATTTTTTTATTTTATTTATTTATTTTATTTATTTTTCATATTTATTTATTTTATTTATTTTACTTATTTATTTTGTTTATTTATTTCATTTATTTATTTTATTTTGTATGTTTATTTCATTTATTTATTTTATTTTGTATGTTTATTTTATTTATTTATTTTATTTGTTTATTTTATTTCGTATTTATTATTTTTTTCGTATTTATTTTTTATTTATTTTATTTCATATTTATTTTTTATTTATTTTATTTCGTATTATTTTATTTACTTTATTTATCCATGAATGCACATCCCATGCACATGCACATGCACATGCACATGCATGCCCATGCAATATAAAGAAATTCTGCATTTGGTGAGATTTGAACCCCTCACCTCTTGCATATTTTCCAATGAGATTACCACTCCAGCAATCTCGCCATGTGGTTAATAAACAGAATTTAATATACTTATATATATTAATTGAAAAAACAAATAATACTTAAATAATAGATATAAACTCAATGATAATAAATAATAAATATTAAATAATAAATAATAAATAATAAATAATAAATAATAAATAATAAATAATATATAATATATAATATATAATATATAATAAATAAGGAATAATAAATAATAAATAATAAATAAATATAAAACTAAATAAAATATAAATTTAAATAATAAATAAATATAAATAATAAATAATAAATAATAAATTAATATAAAAAATAAAAAATAAAAAATAAAAAATAAATAAAAAATAAAAAATAAAAAATATTAAATACATAATAGATATAAATAATAAATAATAAATAATATATATAAATAATAAATAATAGATATAAATAATAAATATTAAATAATAAATAATCAAAAATCAAAAATTAATAATAAATAATAAATAATAAATAATAAATAATAAATAATAAATAATAAATAAATATAAATAATAAATAATAAATAAATATAAATAATAAATAATAAATAAGTTTAAATAATAAATAATAAATAATAAATAATCAATAATCAATAATCAATAACCAATAATGAAAAATAAATAATAAATAATAAATAATAAATAATAAATAATAAATAAATATAAATAATAAATAAATATGAATATTAAATAATAAATAATAACTAATAAATAATAACTAATAAATAAATATAAATAATAAATAATAAATAATAAATAAAAAATAAATATAAATAAAAAATAAAAAATAATAAGTAATAACTAATAAATAATAAATAATAAATAAATATAAATAATAAATAATAAATAAATATAAATAATAAATATAAATAATAAATAAATATAAATAATAAACAATAAAAAAAATATAATAACTAATAACTAATAAATAATAACTAATATATAAATATAAATAATAAATAATAAATAAACATAAATAATTAATAAATATAAATAATAAATAACTAGTTACAAATAATAGATAATAAATAAATTAATGTATTTATAAATAATAAATAATAAATAATAAAGGAAACACATGAAAAAGTATGAAAAGACGTGATAAGGGATGAAAAATCTTGAAAACGCATGAAAAAGGTTGGAGAGGCATATGAAGAATGAGGTATTAGAAAGAATGAGAATGCATGAAACCTCATGAAAACTTTGGAAAACTCCTTAATAATTCAACATAATCATAATAATAACCCACAAAAAACATTGATAAAGATAACAAGTCATGGAAATCTAATTAAACAGTAATAAATGGAGCTACCGTTAAAACCCATCAAAATGTTCATAAAGAGACAAAAACATTGGACTCGCATTAATGGAGATAACTTATGATCCTAGAGTCTGTTTTAGATCTGCGACCTGTCAAATCAATGATCCTGAAATGATCTTTAACCTTAAAGGTGAAAGAGTCTGAATGGACAGGCGGATCGGAAGTTACGACCATTTAAAAAAAAGATGACGGGAACGGGTGCTAGAAACGAGGCATTGAAAAACATAACAAACCCAATACCCACTAAAGAGACCATAACATATGATCTAGGAGTGCATGTGGGCGCCACGACCAGTCAAACTGAAGCTAATGGAACAAGCTATGATCTGGCAGGTGGAGGAGGCCAAACTGACAAGCGGATCGAATGTTAGGTCCGTTTGAAGACAAGTTCGACGGGACACTAGTGATGGAAACGGGGTTTTGGAGGCCATCAGAGGGGTTTTTGGGGTCTAAAAACATGACATAAGCTTTCTTTTGTCAAACTTGTGCGTAACACTCTTCTCTGGCTTTGATTTGATATGTGGTAGAGCCCAAACAGACACCCAGAGCGAAAGTTATGGCCGTTTAAAGTTGGAAAACTTTTTTCAACATTCCTATAACTCTAATATCTCCCACACCTTAAACTGTCTCATGGTTTTGATTATATGTGCCTCTAGATCTCTTCATGTGCTTCGATGTGACTGCACATGGCGCTTCAACAGACGCATGGATCAAAAGATATGGCCATTTTAGTGATTTCGGTGTTTCTTGTGTTTTTTTATTTTTTCATTTCATTTTGCGGTGGTTTTACTGAAACCGCCGCTATTTCGCGGCGGTTTTTTAAAAAACTGCTACTAATCCTCGAATAAAATTAAAAAATAAATAATAAAAAAAATTTCCATTTAGCAGCGGGTTTTTCGCGGCGGTTTTTAAAACCTCTGCGAAATGGTGGCCCGAAATGCGTTCCGCGGCGGTTTTTAAAACCGCTGTGAAAAAACTACCGCTATACGACAGTTTTCTTGTAGTAGATATTCAATTTTTAAAGATCACAATATAAATAAAAAAATTATTAAATGCAAATATAGGGATAAAAGTTTATATATTATTCATAAATTAGGGTTAAATCATTTGGAAGGTAGGTAGAGACACAATATTTTCTTCTATTTGATTCTTTGATTATGTGAATATAACCATGAAATAGATGACAATTGAAAATTTTAAACAAGTTATTTTATAGGCTTCAAATAACTAATAAAAGATGAAAAATGGAAAATATATAATGAAATATTAATCATAGAAATTTATTTATTTTTTTAGTAAATAAATAGTATATTGGATCCTTGATAATGTGAAAAATAATAAATAATTTGGCTAAATGTATGTTGTTATATATTGAATTTTTATAAAATCACAAAAAAATAAATAGATATGGAAGAAACCACGAAAAAAAAATTCATGATATAAAAAATTGATTAATTAAGGGGATTGTTTTAAATATGATACTGAATGAGGTGAATGATAATAATATGGGACTTATTTGCATTAATTTCTCATTACATGTTCTATGAATCATGATAATGCTAATGATATTGAGGAATTTGATCAATGGAAAAAAAATTAAAAAAAATATCTTTATTTGGAAATTACAGTATTAAAGAAAAATTATTAAGGATAATATTTTTTATTACATTGGTAATATTTTTTCATATTATTAATCAAAATCATTTAATTTTACATCAATTATTTTTATTCTTTATATTATTTTTAAATTAGTACAAGGAAATAATGTTTAAAAAAAGTTAAAAGTGGTTCATTGATTCTATATAAATGAATAAATAAAAACATATATCATGTTTTTGAAACATATATGTATGTTTTATCGTAATATAAAATGTTAAATGTCATCGAAATATTTTTTAATTAATTTCCATCAATAATATAAAGTTTATATTAATAAAATTGTTTGGATGTTATATATCATTATTGATTATTATTGATTAGATAAAATATGGTATATTACTTATAATTTTATTAAAATTGGTATGTATGTATGATTTATTAAATTCTATTACATTATTATTACATTCATAAGCTATGTAAATTTGATATACAATTATTTAATGAAATGATTGGTTATATGAGTAGTAAATGTATTATTATCCAATATTTATGTTATTATATGGCTATAAATCATTTTTTTTAATTATTCATGTGTTGACATCAATGTTTCCAGTGCTATATAGTAACATTGATGGAATAGTTATGAAATATTAGTTTATGGAAAACTATAAATTTAATGAAATGTTGAAATTAGAGGACATATGGTCATGAAAAATTTGTACTTACTCTATGTGAACACATTTTCTTATATGATATGTCTTATGGTAGGATATTGATATAGAAACATTTTTTTTATTTTTTTGTTAATCAAAAAACAATTTTTTTAATATAATAGAGTGTTAGTGGTTCAACATATATTTTTTATATTCTAAAAATATCATATTAATACCTGTGAATCAATAATATGTTCACATGAGATATTACTAACAATAATGAAATTTTTTTTTGATGAATTACCATGCACTAGATGGAATTAACACCAATATCGATAATCATATATATATATATGTATGTATGTATATATATATATATAACCATACATCATATTTACAATTTTTTTAAACCATGTCATATGATAATAAACTAATTGAGGGAATTCAATCATAAAGATAATATGGAATTTAGAAAATTATTTTTAATATTAAATCATGGGAAAACATTTATTATTATTATTAATAATAAAAATAATAGAAGATAGTGAATACTATGATAAAATGTATTTTGAATGATAAATATCATAAAATAATTGATTTTTTTGTGTGAAAATTCTTATTTCATGCATTGAATGAATACATTTTGCTAATAAAAAAATTATATTTGATTATATATTAAATAAAATCAAAAATAAATTTAATTATTCTAAACTAAAATATATGTTGATGATAAAATTTAATGATGAATGAATTGTGGTATGATATTAGGATTTTATATATGAATCCATACCATCCAAAATTAAGTTGTTGGTAATGGATTTATATTTTATCTAATTCTAGGGATCTAATCACATGGATTATTCCTTGGTTTATTAATGTAATATATATTTATTAAATAACCAATGATATTTAATAAATCATTCAAAGATAAATTTATTATGACAGAATATTTATTTAATCAACGAGTTTATTTTAATTACCATAGTGTTTGAGGAAGGGTATTCTATTTAATGATTTCTGTTCAAATGATACACCACTTATGAATTATGAATATAATGATTTAACAATAATATATGTTATAATATATAAATAGTGATGTCTAATAGAATATAATTGTAAATATCACAACATAATAAAATTTAATGATACTTTTTTTTAAATTTACCATTTATATTTATAATGATCAGATATTAGTTAAGTGAGAAATTCGAATTCAATAAAATCTTCAATTATGGGATACTAATGGTGATAGAGGCTATAAAATTCTATTTCTATTTTTATGTGATCATAGTTATTATATATTTTTTTAATAGAATTGGTATGGAAAATATATTTTAATTGAATTTCAAATAAATTATTGACATCCTTATATAAAATAAATATAATATTATCATTATCATAAAAGAATAAATAAAAAAATTAATATGAATTTTTAAAAATTATAACAGACAAAATTGTTTAAATGGTGGAAATACTAAAAACACCTCACAGAATAACACCTCACATGTGTGAATTCTATAGTGAGGATACTAAAAGGCTCTAAATTATATGGTATAATGTAACAAATAGGGATAATTTATACATGTTATAAAATGTGAATAATAATTTGTGAGAACACGATATTGACATGAAAAATATATAGTGGTATTTGATATCATATATATGTGTGATGGATGGATAAGAATCAATGATGTGAATAGATCTCTAGGTATATCTGATATTGTTGATATTATGGTTTAAGAAAAAGTAAAATTCTAATTTGGATAATGAAATATATATATATATATAGTTTAGACTATGAAAAAAATATCGGAAGTCAGATTTTTTGGAAACTACTGGATATTTAATAATCAAAAAAATATGAAAGAACAACCTACATAAAAAATTTCATGGCCAGAATTCATTATTTAAAGACAATTTGTATAAATATGGTCAAATTGTTATAATTTTTTAATTATATAATTTGAGTGATATTTTCATAAAATTCTAAGGAACTCAATATTCTGGAAGAGTGAATACATATTTTGATTTTGGTCTTCTCTATCATCATTAGAAATTTTGTAATGTTCAATAGGAATAAGATTTTTTTAATATTATTTTCCTTATAATTTTTAATAGATTTCAAATTATTCATTGGATTTATATTAATGTATGGAAACTTTTTAGTGGAGTGGGATAATTGAGTATGAAATCGGGGTTATTTAATGAATAAAGTGCTTGTATGTTTATTCTTTCTAAAATAACCTGGTTATTTTGTAGTTATGGTGTTATTATTGGAGTGGACTATGTTGTATTGAAATCTAGTGTAGTGTATTGATTTTAAAAATTATATATTTTTGATATTTATTCAATATATAATATTAACAATTTTTATGAATTATGTATTCTAAACAATAATTGACTTCATTTAAAAATATGTAGATATATATATATATATATTTATATTTTTATATTCATAATGAAAATGCATTAAATTTTTTTTCTCAAGAATAGGTTTTGAAGTTCCTAAAATTAAATATTGGTTGAATGATGAGACAAAATTTTTATTTACATCATTATATTTGGTTAGATAAAAATTATTTAATGATGGAAAATTATTCCTCCACATTATGTTATTGTTTGGTGAAAATTAAATTAGTTTGGTAATAAAGGAAGACAACGGAGACACTGCTTGTTTCATAGGTGGTTTTCAAGAGAAAAACAAATAATAATTATATTATATTTGTATTTTATTTTTCTATGTAAATTTAAAGGCATTAGTCTATTAATAAAATAATGTAAATTCTCATATCACACATAATATATTTATTTGAAAAAAATATTCTAATTTATTTTTGGATACAAGAACTGAATATCCTGAAAGAAGTTATTTTAGTGGATGTATGTCGATATATTTCCATGTTCTATTATATGACTATTTTAATAATTTCCAATTATTACAATATATCATCAAAATAATATATGTTATTATTGGCCACATGTTTTTCCATGTTAAGTTGTTAGTTATAATTAAATCAAACAACAGTTATGAATTACTTTCCATTGTTTATATAATACAAATTTTTATTTATGTTGATCTATTTTATGATATAAAAATGAATATAACATGAGGATAAGATACATATTTAATCTATGATTTATATAATTAAATTCATAATTGATAAATAACATCATTTAGAAGATTATTATTTATCTAAATAAATATAATAAAAAATTCATATAAACATTGATCCATATATAAATTATTATGAAAATAATTAATTCATAAAAAGTATGATTGATATTGGGAAACCATTTTCAAAAAAATTATAGATAACATGTAATTTATTTCTATTTTATAAAAAATATTATTAAAATATTATATGGTAATTTATTACTCAAAAAATAATAATTGTTTTAAATGTTGTTTTACATCAAAAGTAAAAAATTATAAATTTATTATACTACATAAAAAATTATGATAAATTTTATTTAAATAATTAAAAAATATATTTTTTATTCAATCAATGAGATGTAATCATATCCATGTAAATATATTACATTTTTAACATAAAATACTTAATCTTATGAATTATAATAATAGTTTTTAACCAAAAATAAAAAATAGATAATCCCATTTCTTTAAATAAATCACTCATTTAATGATATAAAATTAGTCCCATGTTAAAAAATTATATTCTAAAGAATCTATATGATTTGAAACCAAAATACAAGGATATTAATTTAACTAAAATTACAACCCTAAAATTATTAGGTGATTAATCTATATCAAAATTTATATTTTCACCATACCTAATTGAACCCATTATTTTTCTATAGTTATTATATAATAAAACTATTTACTTTAAAATGACTAGTCTTTGAGATGTTGTAAATTCAAAGGATGGAACCTAAATTTTTATATCACATATAAATAATAGATTATGTATATTTCTTCTTTGTGTGAGGAAGAGAACCAGATATACGAATTTCACCCCCCCCCCTCATAAGCATTGTATACAATAACAAATTATGGGGATAATACCACACATTTTGTGTGATTGTTTTTTCACACAAAAAGATGTAGTATGGTCATATATCTATTGGGAAAATTATTATTATGGTTTCTAATGTGGTTAGTTCATGAAATTGGAAAAAACCAACTATTGTCAAATTTTATGATGTTCTATATAACCGTTCTCATGTCATTGGTAGTCGTTGGAAACATTTTCAATGATGCATTGGAATTATAATTGGAAAATATAAGGGGATGTCACTGTCATCACCCACTATTGAGTTGTATTATTTAATAATTGACGAATCTCTTATTGATTTAGGACATAATCATGAATCCTTATGCAAAAGGGAATATATTGATATATTCTCTTTTGTTGGGAATTGGTTTCTAACATCAATAGATGTAAACCAATCTATATGTATCATAGGTTATATATTAAAAAAATATCTCCATTCATCAGAGGTTCTGAATTTAGGTTTCCATATGAATATATAAAGTGTTCTTGATTAGTATCATCATTACGTATCAATTTTTTCAATAAATGCTAGAATCTATATGAATCACGGGATTTATATTTTTGTTGTATTTTCAATTGTATGATATCATATTTAACCTATATAGATGTGATTTTTTTTAATTTATCACCATGTAAGAAGATATATATTGTTTTTATATTTTGATATAGCCTTTAATGGTGTTTCATATTTATCCTTAGGAAAGAATCATATCCCACGAGATTTGGTTCCTAGTTAATTGGTTACATGACACCTTTTATAGGGAATGTGTCAATTTCCAAACCATAAACATTAAATTCATGAAGTTAGAATTGATATATGAAGGGTACCTAGAGATTCCTAAAATAGAAAATACACATAATCAACACATCATGTTTGATTCTACATGGATTATTCCATGAAGAGATTGGGTTGATCTAATAAAGAATATGGACTTTAGAAGACGTCACTCATTTATAATATGTCCTCGTGAATATGATTTTATAATGATCATAATTAAATAATGTCTTCTAGGTGAGCATTATTTTATTATGAATATGCCTCAACAAATATTTTAGTGGAAAAAATGTTGGGTAGGAACCTGAATGAGGTATCCTATGAGTTCGATCATGGTGATAATAAAGTCCCCTATTTTTCAGATTTAATAATTATTACACATATAGGGAGCCCCAAGGCTGTTTCATTGTGAATATGTCCCTTTAAAGGATTATCTCTAAGGGAACTTATCCCTTTGAGAGGAATGTAATAGAGTTTGTGCATACTCATAATAGATGTCCGGATGGGATATATTACACTAACAATGTGATTTTTACTAATCATTATGTACATGTGATTCATGATCATTGTGAAAATATGTTTTTTTGGATGATCAACCATATAGTATAATAGTATTGAATGGTACAGATACTTGAGGAAGATTACATGGAATAACCTTCATTCTTCATCCACCACTGGACAAGTGTCACGAACCTACCTGGGTCGACCCTGAACCAGTCACCCAAGCCAGCCCGCGAGATGGCCCGAGGGGCGTTCCCGATCCCCATGGGCTAGTAACTAGTACCGAGAATCCAAA
The DNA here is from genome assembly GCA_963277665.1 of Viscum album. Lineage (NCBI taxonomy): Eukaryota > Viridiplantae > Streptophyta > Magnoliopsida > Santalales > Viscaceae > Viscum > Viscum album. The sequence continues at coordinate 1,710,286,028 of OY728142.1, forward strand.
TTAAACAATTGGGAATGATTTATCCCAATAGAAAATAAAATATGCAGCGGAAAAATAAATAGAGCAGAAGCAAATAAATAAAGAACAACCAACAACGCTACTAACCTGACCATGACCAAAACTCCATGTGACCCCATGGTTCACTCTCCAATACCACATCCAACATCTCTCAAGGTGAACAACCGGAGATGGAACCTGCAACAGAACTAAAAACATGAAAACACTATAGGCGTGAGTATTAAAACTCAGTAGGTAGGCCCGACTAATTCTATTCCCAATGCACATACCATTAAACAAGGAATTTATCAATTCTATGTTTGCACTAAATTATATAAAATAATGTTTCCACACACACACTCATTGATTTTTAAAACAAGTAAAATTCCATTTCCAATTTTAATTTAGAACAAGATAAATGATGAAAGAAACAGGCGCATTGCATTTTAAAACATTTTGAGAACTATTTAGAAATCTAAACATTAGTTGTTAGTCAAAAGTAAAATCACACACAACACACAACACACACTAAGGGAAATGGAAAAAGTGTCACACATGGGTCAGCAACATAACTCGACCTCTCAATCATCCTCCACATAGAAATAAACACTAAATGAAACATGGGTTGAACCTTGGAGATCGTAAACAATCCAAAACATACCATACATGTGACTCATCCTGAAAGCATGATTTAACTCGATGAAATCATAATGCCCTAACACCTGGTATAGCCTTACATGGCCTAACCAAGGGACCCAATCCCCATAGCCACAATAACTCAGTATTCCCCTGTTATGGGTCCACTAGACAGTGCGTTATCTAAACTAGTGTGGCAATCGTTCTCAGAAGATTCACTCACTATGCCCAATTCCCATGTCAACACAAGCAATAAAAAGGGGGTGCGTCCACAATGTAAATTAATCAGTCACGATGAAAAAACATCACATACAGCTCATGCAATCAATGCACACCAAAGATCACCCCCAAGTGGGTTTTACAAAATAATATATTTTATTAAAGTGCCAAACGGGTCTTCACCAATTTTAAAGAAAGGCCTCATTTTGTCGAAATAACCCATAACACTTGTTCAAAAGAAGTCATTTATCTTTAAAACAAGAACTACATTTGAAATTCGATGAATTATGTTTAAAGGCAAAAAATGCATTCTTTCAATACTGGGTGTCCTCTCATTAGGAAAGTGTTTTAAGTGTCATGTATAATATAAATGGCTCTTTTACATAAAATAATCATTTAGAAATTAATTATCCTATATAATTTCTCATTCTATTAAAATTAACATAACAACAAGTAATTAATAAATTCTAATTCTAAAGGTAAGTGTAGTGGGGGGCCTAACTCGGCTCACTGTCCAAACATAATGGCATGTCATGTCTCACACAGACACAAAAACATGCGCAATCCGATGACCGAATACCGGGGATTTTCCTCGCCGACACGCTGCAGCAACCACACTACTAAAACGCATAAAAACAGACTCAAAACAATTCAAACAAACAAACATCGCAAAATAAAAATCTCGACATATTTTCAATACACATCTCGCACCATCAACCTTCTTTATTAAACCACTTTAAAATTTTTATAAAACAATTTTGAAAAACATTCTGCGACATTAAACACAAGAAACCAACTTAAACCCCTTAAAATAACACATTCATGATCAAACACACACAACGCCACATTGGTGTCACAAGAAAACACAACTGTAACCCTTGACCATTTTAATAAACCAACAACACAGTTTATAAAACACTACAAATGTCTCAACATGGATTATCAAAGAACCAAAACACTTGTATCACATAACCACAATGATAAACACATCAGAAACATATTAATCCTCAAGTAAGACTATATTCGAACCAAGAAAACTGATCAATGAATATACTAAATTAATTAAATGGGAAATGAAATTCATCAATCAATACATATAGGCGCCAACACCTATCTCAGACAATGGTGGACCTCCCAAAAATGGTGCGAAACTCCGTTCGCACTGTAACCGCACCTACGGGAAGCCAAAACCAACATACCAGATAAGATCACACACACACAAAATATGGTTTAACTTCAAACAATAATATTAACATTTGATAACCTCAAAACAACAGAATCACACCACAAAGGGGGTTGCAAGTTGACAGTCCAGGGGTTAGGGTGAAGGGCGACGCGTGCAAGAGGCGAGCAGGTGGTTCGTGTTGCTGGAAAGGGGCGAGCATGGGGGTTCGGGTTGCTGAAAGAAGTTGTTGCTGGTCGGAGGGGCACTGGAAAAGGGAAGGCTTCTAGGAAAACTGGCCGGAAAAAAGGGGTCATCGGAGGGGCTGGCAGGGGCGCCAGAGCACTGGCCGGAGTAGGGGGGACAAGGTAGGAGGATGGAGGAGTGACTGGAGGCCGGAGCAGGAGGCTGGATGGGGTGCTAAGGGGGTGAGGTCGGGGTCAGGGGTGCGGCTAGAGAGTTGGGCTGACGTGACATCTTAGTAGAGAGGGAAAAAGGCGGACATCAATGCTAAGGGTCAGGTGCAGCGAGGAGTGATTCTGGCAGCTGGACGGGGAAGACATCGCGGAGGAGAGTGGAAGGGGGAGAGACGTTGCGCGGGGGCGGTGGTGGGGCGAGGCGGAATAAACGAGGGCTGGTGAAGAGGGGTTGTCTACAAGGTCCTGTGGGAACGACTGGAGGTGTGGGTGTAGCATGCAACAAGAACAGGATGGGGGGCTCGCGCAACGGGAAAAGGGAAAGGGTACTAGGGTTTGGTGTGTTTCTTATTCTTATTATTATAATAATATTACTATCACAATAATAATAATAATAATAATAATAATAATAATACTATTATAATATTTATAATAATAATAATAATAGTAGCACAAGAAAAAAAATAATAAATACAAAGAAATGAAGCATAATAAAAATAAAAAAATGTTAATTGCACTATATTATAAAAATAATAAAAATAATAAATAAGGGGAAAATGAACAACACCTGAGCCGACCACGCGGTGACATCCAACCACGTGGCGGCCGCGCACGGGTTTGAAACCCAATAAAGGCATTAAAAGACAACAAATTTTAATCCGGGCCACAACCCGGACCTCGGAACGAATTCTCGGAACCAAGAAATAATAAAAATAAAAAAAATAGAAAGGGAAGTTGTGACAATTCTCTCCACCATAGAAACTTTCTACCCCCATAAGGTCACCCAACTGAACGATAGAGAAGGCAAGAATCCACACCCGACTAAAACTGAAGGGAACCACAATACAAGAGAATGGGAGAACACTAAAGGGTTCTCCACACCGCAAGATCTCAACAAGTGTGGAAATTTAACTGTCAGACACATCACCTCGGGAGGGGCGGGCAGTGTGGGAACTCCCAACTAACCCAAACAAACATTTATAACATGATCGAAATAGAACCTCCGCTAAAACTTGGAACTCTCAACATAGACCAAAAACCCCAAACACAAGAGAGAAACCTCCGAGAAGTACCTAAACGATGAAGTAAACTCGAGCATTACCAAAAATGTTGATCCTTCCATTGGCACTTAAATTTCCAAACAAACACAATCAAACTAAGATTAACCCATAAAAGGATCAAACAAACTTTAAATGAAAAATGTATGATTCAAAGAATCATATTTGAGACAAACCAGACTATTTGGATTACAACGAACACGTCCATCCCAACTTCATGATGAAACAATGGACCTACCACAATGCCAAAACATTAACAGTGGAAGAATGAGAATGGAAGGACTTTAAATGTTTTGTTAGCAACACAGAACACCAAAACCCGAATTGTGGCCCCACACCCCTGACAACTCCTGACTGTGCGTGAGCTTCATCGCAAGACCTGTGGTTGGGGCCCTAATGGTTCAATCCTCTTCTACCTCACAGTCAGGAACAAGAATCATCTAGTCACTATGTCATTCCCTGGTGAAAATTCCTACAACGATTCTTTAGATGATCTAGACACTTGCAATGATGGCCGCCTTCAGAGGTGTGTGACATGGCGGCTCGTATGCCCTAAACGTCCATACTGATGGTACACCATTAGACGGTCTGACGAACTGGAAGTTAGAGCCACTGAAAGGAACTCTTCAGAATAAAATTTCTCTAACACACTCTGCTCATCAGAAGAGGGACCTTCATGAGCAATTGGATACGGTGGATTGCCAACCATTTGTGCTCCGGAGACTAGCTCAGCTAAGAACACCGCATGCACCAACTTCTAAAAAAGTGATGCTCCAAAAAAGGAATGACTCAATCCTTGATATCTGGATGAAGACCCCTAATGAAAGGAGAAGTCTTCATCCATTCCTACGACACTACCCCCGGAAAAAGAGACACATGATCCTTGAAATGTTAAACATATGCTTTCACAATCTTCTGGACATGTTGAACACGCATGAGCTCTTCCATTTTCATTGTCTTCACCTCCACAAGTATAAACCACTTAACTAAGGTGGCTGTAATGACATACCACATCATCCAAACTTGCAGTAATGGCGGGGCGAACAACTCCTACTCGTCCAGAGTTGGACCATCGAAAAAACCCAAAACAGCATGTACTGTAATAGCTTCTAGAGTTCCCAATATCCTCAAGACGTGCTCGACCTCTTCAATCCACTGCATTGTCTCTATCAGACTCCAACCACCATGAAGGAAAGACGATGTTCTAGAAGGACCAAAAACAGGGCATGACTCATCAAAATATTGGGGACCTTTCTGGGTGGAATTTCAGAACATCATATATAACACCAATCTCACACCAATATCAATCGAAGAAACTTCAATAAAGCACCCTCATCCAAAACAACCAACTCATAAAAAAAACAAACAACCACAAACACAACCCAAAATTACAAGTCCAAAATTCCCGTTCCATTTTAGATTCCAAAACCACACTTTTTTTAATTTCACAACTGCTTTCTTTCAAGACCACTTTCCAAATAAAAAATCCACTTTTCAAACCAAAATCACATCCCAAAACCATTTTCCTCTTTAAAAGCCATTTTAGAAAACAAGTTCAAGCCTTTAATTTCAAACACACCCAGGTAATCCCTTGGACCGTTGCACATGTCTTCATCCACATTCATTCATATGCACCAACACGCACTTTCCACGTATCCTCTCACATGTGAAAACATTCATAAAGAGTACCTGAGGTTTCGCCCCAAACCATTCTCGACCAATTTCCACGCAAACACCAGCTTCCAAACAAAAAGATTTCAATTTTAAAAACCCATTTCATAAATTTAATGTCATTTAAAAGAAATTAGTCCCATTTTCAAAAACCCTTTTTCACTTCCAAAAACGCATTTACACCAACCAGAACGAAAATGACACTCAACTTGCATCAAGCCATCAGAGTGAGGGACTACCAGTCACCCTTAACTTGTCGACATGGTAGTGGGTCATGCCCCAAGTAAGCGTCAACAACTAGGAGGAATTAAAACTGTGTACCCAGACTCCACATGGGTCACTACTCCATGAGAGATCACGATGTAACATCGGTTTACCTCCGTTATCATCCCTCAATCCAAAACAAACCAGAATGAAACAACGACTCAATTCCCGGACTATCCCTGGCGACTCGAGGTGCAGAACGAGCAAGGGTTCATGACGTCCTTCCCACACCTACTTCTCTAGTCCCGAAAATCTTAATCTCCATCTACCAGAAAACCCAAATAACAAGGACCTCCTCTGATACCATTTTGTCATGAACCAACCCAGGTCGACCCTGAACCGGTCCTCCGAGTTGGCCCGTGACATGCCTCGAGGGGCATTCCGGATCCCCACGGGCTGGAAACTAGTGCCAAAAATCAGAATTAAACAGGAGGTAACGATTTTTCCCAAATGATAATAAACTAAGCAGTGGAAAAATAAATAGAGAAGAAGCAAATAAATAATGAACAACCAACCATGGTACTAACCTGGCCATGATCAAAACTCCATGTGACCCTGTGGGTCACTCTCCAATACCACAACCAACATCCCTCAAGGCGAACAACTGAAGCTGGAATTGGAAATAGAACTAAAAACAAGAAAACACTATAGGTGTGAGTATTAAAACTCAGTAGGTAGGCACAACTAATTCTATTCCTAATGCACATACCATTAAACAAGTAATTTATCAATTCCAAGTTTGCACTAAATTATATAAAATAAGGTTTCCACACACACACATTTTCATTTTTAAAACAAGAAACAATCCATTACCCTTTTGAATTTAGAACAATTTCTATGTTGAAAGAAATAGGTTCATTTCATTTTAAAACATTTTTCAAACAATTTTGAAATCTAAACGTTAGTTGTTAGTCAAAAGTAAAATCACACACAACACACAACACACACTAAGGGAAATGCAAAAAGTTCCACAAAGGGGTCAGCAACCCAACTCGACCTCTCAATCATCCGCCACATACAAATAAACACTAAAAGAAACATTGTTCGAACCTAGGAGATCGTGAACAATCTAGAACATACCATACATGTGACTCATCTTGAAAGCATGCTCTAACTCAATGACGTCATAATGCCCCAACTCCCAGTATAGCCCTACATGGCCTAACTGAGGGGCCTAATCCCCATAACAGCAATAACTAAGGATTCCCCTGTAATGGGGCCACAAGAAAGTGTGTAATATAAACTAGTGCGGAAAATTGTTCTTAGAAGATTCACTCACTATGGAAGATTCCCACGTCAACACAAGAAATAAAAAGGGGGTGTGCTCACAATCTAAATTAATCATTCACGGTGCGAAAACATCACATACAGCTCACGCAATCAATGCACACCAAATATCAACTTCTAGTGGGTTTTTCAAAATAATCTATTTTATTAAAGTGCCAAATAGATCTTCACCAATTTTAAAGAAAGAACTCGGTTCTCGAAAAAAACCCAAAACACGTGTTCAAAAGAAATCATTTATCTTTAAAACTAGACCTACATTTGAAATTATGTGAATTACGTTTAAAGGACAAACAAGAATTCTTTCAATACTGTGTGTCCGCTCGTCAAGAAAATGTTTTAAGTGTTGTGTTTAAAATAAAAGGCTCTTTTACACCAAATAATCATTTAGAAATTAATTATCTTATAATATTTCTCATTCATTAAAAATTAATAAAACCACAAGCAATTAATAAATTTTAAATCTAAAGTTAAATGCAGTGGGGGAACTACCTCATCTCTCTATCCAAACATAATGGCACATCACGCCTCGCACAGACACACAAACACGCGAAAGATGATGACCAAAGTACCAAAGGCCTTCCTCGCCGACAGGCTGTAACAACCGCACAACTAAAATGCATAAACACAGACTCAAAACAATTCAAACGAACAACCAGTGCAAAAGAACCAGCTCGAAATATTTTCAAAACACATATCGTACCATCATCATTCTTTATTAAACCACTTTAAAACTTTTATAAAACAATTTTGAAAAACATACGGCGAATTTAAACACAAAAACCAACTTAAACCCCATAAAAAACACATTCAGGATCAAACACACAAAATGCCAAATTGTCATCACACCAAAACCCAACTAAAACCCTTACAAATTTTAATAAACCAACAACACAGTTTATAAAACACTAAAAATGGTTCAACATGGATTTTCAACAAAACAAAACACTTGTATCACATAACCACGATGCTAAACACATCTGGTGGATATTAATCCTCAAGTAATACTATATTCGTACCAAGAAAACTGATCAATGAATATACTAAATTAATTAAATGGGGGAAAAATTCATCAAACAATACCTATAGGTGGAAACACCTATATCAGACATTGGAGGACCTCCCAAAAATGGTTCGAAACTCAGTTTGCACCATAAACTCACCTGCAAGAAGCCAGTACCAACAAACCAGATAAGATCTCACACAAAAAAAATATGGTTTAACTTCAATCAATAACCCTAAAAATAGATAACCTAAAAACAATAGAATCTCACCACAAAGGGGGTGGTGGGTTGGTTGTCCAAGGGTCAGGGTGAAGGGTGACGCACGCAAGAGGTGAACAGGGGGTTCGAGTTGCCAGAAAGGGGAGAGTAGTGGGGTTCGGGTCACCGGAAGAAGTTGATGCTGGATGGAGGGGTACCAGAAAAGGGAAGGCTTCTGGGAAAATTGGAAGGAAAAAAGGGGTCTCCGGAAGGGCTGGAAGGGTGTGCGAGAGCACTGGCCGGAGCAGGGGGGCGAGGGAGGAGGTCAACAGAGCAGCTGGAGTCCAGAGCAGAAGGCTGGCCGGGGTGCGGAGGGGGGTGATGTCCGGGGCAGGAGTGCGTCTGGTGCGCTGCGCCAACACCATATCTTGAGGGCGAGGGAAAAAGGAGAACAACAAGGCTGGGGGTCGGGTGCAGCACGGAGCGAGGCCAGTGGCCGGACGGGAAAGGTCGGCACCGAGGAGAGTGGAAGGCGGCAAGGCGTTGGGCGGGGGCAACAGCTATTCTAGGTGGAGTAGATGAGGGTTGGGGAAGAGGGGATAGACTTGAGGGCCTGTGGGAATGGCTGGAGTCGTGGGTTGCGTGCACAATAGGAACAGGAGGGGGGGGGGGGGGCTTGCGCAGCGGCAAAAGAGAAGGGGTACTAGGGTTTGGTTTTTTTTTCTTCTTCTTATAATAATATTCTTATCACAGTATTAATAATAATAATAAACATAATAAAAATAAAAATAATACTATAATAATTTTAATAATTTTAATAATAGTAGTAGTTGCACATGAATAAAAATAATAAATACAATGAAATGAAGATTAATAAAAATAAAAAAAAGATAATTGCACCATATTATCAAAATAATAAAAATAATAATGAAAGGGAAAATGCCCGACACCTAGGACGACCACACAGTGACCTCCAACCACGCGGCAGCCGCGCACGGGTCCGAAACGCAGTAAAGGCATTAAACTACAACAAATTTTAATCTATGGCTCATCCAGGACCTCAGCGCGAATGCTCGGAACCAATAAATAATAAAAATAAAATAAATAGAAAGGGTGGATGTGACAATAAGGACCCATATATATATCGACAGATTATTATGAAAACCTACAACAAAAAGTATGGGATTTCACTAACAGTGATTCGTAATGAGTAATATACTATTTAATCACTAATTAATAAGTGAAATAGTACATAGGGATATCTAGGAAGACATAACGAGGGGTTACATAATGAAGGATTACCCTTTTCGGATTAATTCCCCCATATGAATCGTCGATTAGGTTGTATACATCTATTAATGATAAATCAATAATTGTGGATGCTACTTGATTCTCTTCAAAATCGATACATTATACATGATAAGGATAACTTTAAATAAAAATAGAATCTTCCTATAAATTCCAATATAAATGGGATACTCATTAAAATATGAATTCATTGGAAAACATCATGAAGGATCTAGTTACTAGGGTGGTTAAATTATGTAGCATACATTACCTAGGGAAATAAAGAATTTAAGATAGATATATTTTTTGTATACCAAACATTTCCATTTTTGTAAATTTCTCATTTGAGAGGCTCTAATGATGACATTATGAAATAGGATACATGAGTGAAAGTGTGGCATAACATTATATACTGAAATTTCTAGTGAAAGATCATAGATTAGTTATTTTATTAGTGATATTATTGATGATTTAAATAGATTAATTTATTAATAAATTTGAAAAATATGAAGGGGATTCATCCAATTTATAGTAAGAATTACACTATGTCATTCAATACAAGAAAACAAAGATATTGTTGGTATAATTTATATATGTATTCATAAAAATGTATGAATGTGGAACCTCATGTAAATGCCCCATGCATATTTAACATCTGTGAGATAAATGTAACTCATGTGAGCCTCATATTTGGTTCATTAATTTGTATAAGTTCATGCTAGTTGAAGATTCAATAATCACATCATAAGTATCAATGTGATTGTATTACCACTACTTATGAATATTATACATCAATTTTTTATGTTAATCCACCATCAAGATTTATTTCCATCAATTAGAGATAGGGGTGAGTAATAAAGCTACCCCATTATTGGATACAATGGGGAGATTGAGGATTTGTTCATTCATTATGTTTATCACCAGGAAAAATTAATCATTGAAATGAAGATTGTTACATCTCTAACAATGGTCTGGATCACATTAATCATTTTCATTATGAATATGTTAAACCTTTTCCCATATATAATTTTCCAATATTATTCCTATGATATTTTCATTGCTCTAGACTTTGCATTGATGTGTCTTTACAAAAAAATGTTAATAGTCCCACCTAACCCCCACTGTTTGGTATTTTTTTGTGATGGAAAATATATTACCAATAATTTTGTCCATGAAGCCATTAGTCATTGTTCTCTTATGTATTTCACCAATATTTATCATAATAATGGTTCTAATTTTATATTCTAGGGAGACATGAAGGATAAAAATTCAGGTGATATTTATTCAGAAATAACATACTTTATGTGATTTGTGTGATCATGATTGGATGACAAAAATTGGTGAGGTTATGTAATAGATTAATTTGTTGAGAATGTTTTTTTATTTTTTCAAATTACTACATGAATATTGTAGACGAATTTTGGAAAATAAGGGTTTTTACATATTCAAAACTCATCCCATGGGTATGTGCCTCTTTTTCAAATAGGGAAATGCATATGGATTCTTGTAAGTAATGTGGTACTAATGATAACTTCAATATCTCTTTAAATAATTCAAATGGAAATGAAATTATTTATATTTTTAGAAGATTAATTGACCATTAAAATCCAAAATATGTTGAACATCATTAGAATAGGGTAATAATAATAATTCAATGTTACCCCATTGTATCATTATAATCAAGTAATGAATGACCACTTGTAAAATAATTTAAGATAACAATTTCATTATTAAACCCACAACATTTTGATTGACATGAATTCTCAAAGGGTGACTAAATATATCATATTATCCCAATTAAGTGTGTCTAAAAACCTTACTAGATCTAATATCCTTACAATTGGTACTATTTTCATTTATGGAATGATACTCTCCATGTGCTTGATTCAATATATAATGATCAATCTAGATATATGGATTCCATTTTTTGAGTCAAAGACACATTGTTGTAGATATATATTTTTTCACCCCACTACTAATTAATCTAATTGTAGTAAAAACTACTAGTGTTTCATATTATAGTGGGAGTTAAGAAATAATAAATATGAAGTTATTTGGTGTATAAGACATATGAAAAATTTTATGTTGATTTTAAGGTAATACAAATTTATGATGTAATATGGGTTTTGATTCATATTTATATATGTATCTTGACTGATTCCTAGAAATGTTGAGTTAATAAATAAATAAGTCTAAAACTATTCACATGGAGTTTTGGGATTATTTCATCAGTGTGTTAGATGTCAGAATTTTTAATAGGGAACAAAAAAATTGTTGCATGTGTGGTTATTTTATCATGTCGAATGAATCATGTCATGATAATGAATAAGAAACTTATTTTAAAAACGAGTAACTGAATGTATATTTGAATTTCATAGGGTAATACCCACACCCATGGGATAACATTCGTCATATCGTAATGAGGAATTCTTATGTGAATCATATGTGGTATGGAACAAACTCTAGAAATCTATTAGGGTATCCAATAATAGAAATGTTTACAATACATGGTGTGTATTTGAATGTATCAAAGGAAAAAATGGAAACATTGGGTGACACAATCAATCACAATATTTTGATGAATACCCATCTTACTAATATCCTACAATTATTTTAAGCCTATACTTTTTCGCAATTCATGAGTTCAATAGTAGTATGAAAAAAATGATGGAGCATTGAATAACTAATGTAGTGGTTGATCTACCCAATAGAGATTGGGGAATAGTTTTTCACATTCATATAAGCTTATTTATGCCCCCAAAACAAATTTTTTTAAATATAATTGTCAATCTAAAATTTTTTCGCATTGATTTTTAAATGATTGAAGAAGAATCATCAGAGATTGAATACTATGATGCATTAATGTTGAAATCCCTATACAGATTAAGGGATCGTCAATACTACAGATTAGTGAATTATCCCTATTGAAAAGGATCATATATGAAGATCTAGAAGGGGTATTTTTAAATTATACCTACAATAAAAATATTTTAAAATAATAGAACTATTATTCCACTCGATTAAAATATTTTTTTATGGAAAGAAATATCTTAGACCAACTGAGTCATCATTCAGAATTATTTTTCTAAATAAATCAGGATATTTGTTTTTCTATCATAAGCATATGACCTTAACAATTTACATCATAATGTTCTTATCCTTCATCTTAAATGTGATCTAGTGCTAATGCTTTATGAAGATAACAATTCTAGGGAGAACATACCATAAGTATAATTTATTTCAATGGAAATGACCCTCCCAACTCATAATATTTTGGGGGGATAAGATAATCATGTTAATTATAAAAATAAATAACATAATTTATAGTTGTGATTTATAATAATATTTTACATTATAATTCCAAACACATTACAATGGATGAATCATGGTAATCCTCTTCTAGTTCTACTATTATCCCAAGAATAATTATTTAGGATCTTGGACATTTTAATTTGTACAAGGATGCCTACGTTGATTCAATATGTACCCTAGAGGTATCTACCCATCATCATCAAGAAAATATTCCCATTTTATATAAAATTTCAAGGGTTTGTACAATCAAGGATATAAAAATGTGGATAAAAAATTATTATAATCCAATCCTCTTTTTGAACATGATAAGTAAACCCTTAAACATTTAGTGACCCTCTGTCCTTATGATGAGACACCAGTTGAGAAAATGGTTGGTGATAGTGGTGATGCGATGAATTTTATTCCCTACATATGAAGCTGAGATGTCCACATTATAAAGACAAGAATAGGCATAGTTACTCATTTAATTATTTAACAAAAATTTAGGTCATTATTTCAATAATTGTTATCCACTAATTTTTAATGGACATATAGGAATACAATAATGAGTTCTAAGGAAATATGCATTTTTTATTCACACATACCATTGTACACAAAAGTAATTAATCAAAATTATTGAATAATAAATATTTTTCTACAAATAAAATTTATATGTTCATCCATCAATAGTTCATCGATGATCACTAGTAGAAAAAATGTCTTTAACGTCGGGTTTTTTATTTTTTACGTCGGTTTTTAACCGACGTTGAAGCCGCCGACGTAAAAAAAATATGACTTTTTACGTCGGTTTTTGAAAACCGATGCCAAAAATGATTTTTTTTTATTTTTTAGCATCATTATTATAAATAACAGAGTCCAAATAAACTCATCCGCATCATTTTTTGGGTCAGTTTCCTTAAAAACTAACGCCAAAAAGTAGAAAAAATTGATTTGGCGTCGGTTCTTTAAAAATACCGATGCTGAAAAGTAAAAAAAATTTAGATGTTTTAGATCATTTCCTAAGCTTCTATTTGACTGGTCGTGGATATAAAATGGAGTTACAGGTCAAAATTTATGGCTGGCAGAAGTTGAACCTATCAATGTTTTGATTGATATAACTCGTTTTATAGAAAACAAGATAAACATGATTAAAATCACTTACACTAAATTATATAAAATATACATAATAATTCAAACATATGTCAATGGAATTTGGAGCATCTATTAAATGATATGTTTTTTATCATCATATCTCTTATATTTAGTGTAGAACTCATTCGATAATGAAAATAACGATCGATAATTAAATTTACACCATTATTGGTAAATCTCATCCAAATTATTTTTATTTTTAATTTGATAATAAAACTAAATAATCAGTATATGAAATCAAATTGACTTATATATAAATGAAGTACATTAATAATAAAGAAATTAAATGAATATAATAGGTACCGTACTCAAATTAACGATAGATGCCACGTTGCAAACATGATTGAATCGAAGAGGTTGAAAATGATGAATGAAGGAGAAATTAATTTTTATATTGGAAATGAAAATTTTTTCGATTTATTTGTCTAAAAATGTAGGCGGGATTTTAAAAAGATAAATGCTCGTTGAGAAAAAAATTATAATTCTGATCTCGCGTATTTCCGAATACTATTTTGCAACGCTTTTGTTTGAACTCGCTGCAAAAGAGGATACACATTGTCCTTTTAGAGTCATGTTTTTATTAAAACGGACGCCAAAAATTCCAATCAATATCATTTTTGGAATTGGTTTTTAAATAAACTGATGCTGAAAAGTTAAAATAATATATGTTTCTCTTCGTTTTTTTAAAAACCGAAGTGACAAGTAAAAAACAATTTCGGTGTCGGGTTTTTAAAAAACCTACCCGAGAAACAAAAAAATGTTTTCGGGTCGGTATTTATGAAAGCCAATGAGAATTACAAAAAAAAAGTTTTTGCGTCGGTTTTTATAAAAACTGTCCCCAAAATTTAAAACAAAATTTACCTTGTTTTAGATAAATCCTCCATCACCTATTCGACTTGTCGTGGATCTAAAACAATGTTACGGTTTAAATGTTATGTCATTTTAAATTTGGACTTCATTAAGGCTTCTTTTTGAGTAGATCAACTTCCAACATCCATAAAATTTAATATGTAACTCCATTTTTACTCAACGGCTAGTCAAATAAAATCGTGGAGAATTCTCTAAAACAATGTTATTTGATTTTTATTTTTGGAATCGGTTATCATAATAACTGAAGGAAATAATTTTCATTGTATTTTGTATGTCGGTTATTAAAAAACCCAATACCAAATCAATTTTTTTATTTTTTCACATCAGTTTTTTTAAACTAACATCAATACCATTTTTTGGTTTTTTTCCTCATTTTATAAAAAACCAACAACAAAATTTGTCCGTAAAAATAATTTATGTCTATTTATAAGAAACCAATGGCAAATTGACGATGTTAAAAATGATTTTTATACTAGTGGATTTTCAAATTTTTATTCAAAATCGCTCAATATTAATCCAAAAAGGTATATTCACTTGTTTCATTAGTAGTTGTTCCTAATAACACCGATGAATTTATTCCCTTTTAAGATGTCTCCACACGTGAACTCAATGATGAATGCGATTTTAGTAGTGATATGACCCTATGAAGACCAAATTTTATGTTATCATAGTGTGGTAATTTTTGGATTCTTTCTCTCCACATATGTTGTATTCAAATATTTATTGTTTTTATATCATTAAGGGGAATTAGCATCAATATACGAGTATGTAAGGAATCTTATACTTATATTTCACTAAAAAAGCTAGGTCTACTACCTCTCTAATGGGAATGAAATAAAACACTTCCATGAGTAAATTTATTTTGAGTTACATGTATCTTAGTTAGAATGGATTTTAAGCTAACATAGAATCCATCATCACATTCAATTTATTAAGTAAATTAATTTGGATAGACATATAAAAGATGGATTTGAAGACACCCGTGGAAGACCTTCCCTCTCAACATTATTGGATCAAGATAATGGCTTCCCTAATACAATATGGTGAGTTATACATTAAAAATATAATATGTCATGGATGAGGTCATTGGATAGTGTGAACTATCGATAAATTTAGAAATTATTTTTTTCATGTAATATTACCTACCATATGGAAGAACCTCTGAGTTACACACTATTATATAGAACTTGACAAGAAGTTATAGGAATCTAAATTTTTTAATTGATTAGAATACTCCCCAAATGATATGATTTTATCATGATTTGATTATATAAAAATATGATAATTTACTACATTAAAGGTCATTAGGGAATATTCCTAATTTGGGTAATATAATATAGTCACTATGATGGAAAATCTATTCATTTATTTGGAGGATGAAGTTTTAAATATGAAAATACATCAATGGATTGTTGATAATGTTGTTATATGAATATAGATACATAAAAACCAAAACAATTTTATATTTATAATGCATGACTATCGTTGAGTTAGACACTAACAAGTTTGTTTTCCTATAATGTATGACCCTTAAATGTAATGATTATTATTATTGTTTATTTTTATCTATGTTTCTTTTTATAACAAAAGAAAAATTATAATTCAAATGAATTAAAATTTAATATTTTCATCATGGATGTGGATAACCCTCAATAGTTGTCCGGAATAAATAAATGAATGAATTGGTAAAATTATTTTTATACTTTTTAAATAACTAAACCAAAATGTAGAAAATATAAGGAATTAGATCTATAATTTCTTCAAAAGTTGAGGGACCTTACGAAAAAAATTATTTTTATTTTTTTCAACTTTTTTTTTAATTACATAATTATTTTTTATATGCCTGATTCCTAGAAGGATCAGTAGGAAATACTCATATATTTATTAGGACTCTCTTTGTGTGTTTTACTACTAAATTTTTTTATTAATTTTTCGTAGTTCAAATTATATTTATATCCTAATATATGTTAGGTGAATTCCCAGTGCTAATAGAGTTGACATTTTATAGGGTTCCCTTAATGGTATTTCTACCTAGTGATTAATGTGTCTCTCCCCATTTGATGTTTAATTTCTTACATTTTGGACCAATTCATAAGATGATTATCTTTAGAAAACATTGATAAAAAATTACCATATCTACATCATGAAGTGTTCATAAATAACACAACATGATTTAACTGTCCGATTTTAATATTTTAGACATCATTTATAGATGGGGAATAATGTGTGTGGTTATAATGTATGGACCATGGTTTTTTAAAAAATATCTATTGAATATTATTGAACATACAATACTATAGTTTATGGATGCATTTCTATGACCCAAAAGGAAAATGGTGTAATATATTTCAAAATGGAAATAGAATCCAAAATTGAATATATATTTAAGTGATAGTAAAATGAATTCATGTATAGGTAAATAAATATTAATGCTTTTGGTATCTTATTGATGGATGTATGCAGATTAGGTATAATAACCTTTACCCAAATATTTTGGATGTCTACGTATTGAGGAAAATTATTCACAAAAAGTTAAAAAAATCCATATATAGTAACTAATTACCCATGAAGAGGGGAGAATTCATTTTATCTTAATGGGGGCTTAACATTTTATATTATATGAGTTCTAAAAAAAGAATCCAAAATTATTGGTTAGTGGACTTTAAATGACTTTAACACCCATATTATTAGGGGAACAAGAATATAATTTTATAATTATCCTTCGAATGTGTAAAAAATTAATGAATGTGTAGCATTGAAGGGACATAAATATTTTTGAATAGTTATGTTATATACTGTGTAAATCATAAAAGATGAATGTATGAGTCAATACGAAATGTTGACTGGCCAATATAGAATATATATTTGTTATTGAAGAAAACTAATGCCATGTTTGTTCAAATGACTCTTTTGGGAGTGGGATAGATGTCAATGCACTTAGTCTAAGGGTAAAAAATTGGGTTTTCATGAAAAATTCTTCTCGGTGAAAATTATCCCATAGGGGTCACTTCATAGTCTCTATTAAAACAATGTGATTTTAATCATAAATAATACGACGGTTCATTGAGATTCACTAACACATGCCGATTTTTTATTAAACATAGAATCATAAGGATTGAACAAATTGTGGTTATGGGATTTCATAAACTATATATTGAATCATCAATATTTTCTATATTGAATCAAAAATTAAATATTACAGGAACCCAGTTATTCCATTGAGGAACATATCTTTAACTTTCGGTTTTTATTTAAGAAAACTGGAGAAAAGGAGGTTAAGGGAAAAATGTAGGACTATTTCTTGTTGTGATAGATGGTTACATGACCTATAATCCCAATTCATACACATGTAATCATGTCAGAAAGATAATTTAATTACATTTAAGCAATGTCGGAAGAAGAAGAAAAAATTGGCATGTAAACAACGTGTATTCTCATGTACACACAATATATTTTATAGTTTTTTGTTAAAATGGGGAGTAGCTTCATTCCTTCACTTTCATCATAGAGAACTCCTCAGGTTCACAACCTAGTAGTTTCAATCCTTTTTTCTAATCCCATTTGATCATTCTAGGACTAATTTGTTCTCCATCTGATGCATTGGAATCCCTTTAGTATGATCTTGATTCCACTTAATTTGTTCTTCATGATTTCGTCTCACGACCAACTTAGCTAAGCTTCAGAATTTATACACATTTTGTTAATATACACCATTCTAATACGAAATAGAGACTGTTGATAGATGAGGAGAGTTGTACGACTACGAGTTATGTGGTAATAATCCATTCGATAGTTTTCAAGTTGATTGTATGTGCTGGAGTTCCACACACCAATTTATAGTCTTTTTCCTTGAATGAATTTAGAAAATTACTTTTTCATATCATATTTGGTTATTTATTATGTGAATTAATGCATGTTATATATTTTTTACTTTGAATTAGGGCCACCCCATGGGTGTGTTTTCCTTTAAATGAATATTTACTGTCATTTGGCCATGGATGCCTATGGGAATGCCTTTGATTTCCCAAAAAATGGGTCCATTCAAATGAAATTTGTTATTTAATTTTGTTTCCCATGTGAGATATTTGAATGTTAATCCTTGTGATATTTTAAAATACATGATTTTATTTTTATATGAATTGTCCCCATGCGAGTTACTGATGTTTAAACAATGTAATAGTGTAATTTACAGGTGATTCAAGTTATTGGAATTACCCACATGAGTTTGTTATTATAAAATAACTAGAATAGAATAAATTACATGTGTTTATTATTGTGTGTTTTCCCATGTTTAAATGGCCCGAAGGCCTTATATCTTTATTTTGTTATGGACAATCCCCCTTCTAATTGTTGAAGGGGAACCCGTACATGACCCGTACGCCCAAGGCACAAGGATGGACATGACATACAATAAATAACCCAAAGGCCCAAAGTCATACCATGCCAAATACCTCACCCATAGGCCTAAGCAGCTAGAACTTCCCCGCCCCAACTTCTTCATCATCGATTTCCTAGCTCCCCAACTTGCATTGCCGATTGGCTAGCATTTCCCCATAAATAGTTGCACGATGCTTGGTCTCGATGGCAGTTTCTATACCCTCTATTTCATCCAATCCAGTTAGCTCTGCTTCTAGTGACTGCTATTTAGATTGCTTGAATCCTCTTATTGGGCATGCTTTTTTTGAATTGGTCTACTCCATGGTCTTAGTGGACCGAAGGCCCTATGGACCAATGGCCTTTGATGGACCAAAGGCTCTTGAGACCCATAGGACCAATCCGTGGCCTGAATTCCCAAATCAGGTGAAATGTTTTGGCTTCTATATTACCAAACAGTACATGTTACAATACATACAATAGTGGCTACTACAATAACTCTGAAATTCGCCTCCTGCTGGTTTTGAACCTCGGTAACTTGGATGCCAAGCAGGAGCCCTTACCACTCGGGTACATGCTCTTTGCCTAAATTGTTTTTATAACATTGACTCCACGAGGGGGGGCCCCACTATCCCAAGTGTGCACCACACTAACAAACTAAGAATTGGATTTGGGTCACCCTTTCATAATACAAACAATTGTTCGATCGTGGTGGGACACGATCATGCGCCAGTTCCCATAGAGATCGACGGGTACAACCAGCATGTACCACTCGGCTAAAACCCCACGGGAGTGTGTTTACCCATGTGATTAATAAAAAGGACTTGATTTATGAGGTTTATAAAGCTATTATTCTCATGCATGGACTGTTCCACAGTTGTAGTGGTCGGTTCATGGAGGCATTACTTATTTTTTTGATTGAACGATGGATCCTAAATGGATTCCTGTGATGGAATCTATTGGCTATTTTTCAAGTATTTAGTGATACATAGGGATTACATTATTTAAATACAGTTACTTACTTTGTTAACATGTACATATACCACATAAAGAGTGATACTAGGATTCTAGATATGTTTGTCTGAATGGGCATGTAAGATGTTGGTTGGTTTGAACCTAGAGTGATACTAGGATTCCCGATAGGTTTTCTATGATGGACAGAAAGGTTGTAGATTAAATTTCACCAATAGTTATACGTTATTCACAATATAAGAATATTATGGATGGTTTCAGGTTTTAAATTCAATATTTATATTAAATGACTTATGAGGCATCTGCCAAGCCAAGGCACGATCTTCTATTTGGTCTTCACATAATTTTTTAGATATCCTTCTATGGTGTATTTCATAATATCATTTTATAAATGGGTTTTTAGGATTAGGCCGAATCCAAATTCTTATATAATTCAATTTAATTGTTATAAAAAATGAATATGAAATGAATGTAAATGAAAAAAAGTGCTTCAAGTACTATTTACTTTTGACTACTTCATAGCATACTATTTTGATTAATGTACAATACCTATTTTATATATTCATTGACATGAGGGAAAAATCATTGGTGGATTTCTACTGAGATATAGTCTCACACCATATTTTTGTTAGGATTTTGGACCCAAACAAATTATATTCTTTCTTGATTCGATAAGGGGTAGAATCCATGTATAGGTACATGATTTTATGTTAGGAGAAGGAGATCCTGGGACCAAGATGAGAATTGAAAAAATTCTAAGTCTATTTTTTTTTTAATTTTTGTACTTTTGGTCGTTATATCACATATTACTATATCTTATCTATTTTTAGCTTCTTTCCTACAACATGTGACATGAAACATCATGCTTTGAATTCTATGACATCTGGTGATTTATATTATCGATGTTCTAAAATTTACGTCTATTACTGATATTACATCTTCAGAAATTATTAGTATTTAATATATACAATGTTACAATCATTAAGTGAGGTAATAATTTCCCCACTACCACTCCTAGGTCCAAGATACTGGTTGAAAACCTCTGGAGTTTGAAGAAATCTACTTGAGGCAAAGTGGACAACCATGTACGGTGCACTTTTGTGTGGAATTCAAATAAGGGACATTACAAAGTGGTATTTAGGTTGGTTATATTACAGTTTGCAATAATCATAAGAGATATTATATAGAGGTAATAAGGAAATTGTGTTAGGTAATAAATAGTGACTGAGGGTAGCTACCCCTTGTATAGGGAAAATCGAAATTCGCTCGAATTGAATTCTGATTTTTTATTTTGGAGATGTTACAATTGATTACAATTTCACTAAAATGTGGCAGACATGTATTATGATATTATTATTCAAATTATTGTTGTTCAGGTTTTTCTACCCTATAATGAGATGTGGGTATTCTATCTCATGCATCATATAGGCACATAATATAAATCACAAAACATGAATACATTCCATGACATTTAGAGAGAATTAATGATTTCATGATGTTGTGATAAATTTGATGATATATATAAATGTTGTTCTGATAGGTACTAGGATAAATATGTATTCTATTGTTATAGTTTTATTGGTATGTGCATTGATTTGAATTGGATAGATGCCACGATTTAGTCCCAAAGGTGTATGGCCACTCTTGGATCATAATTTCATGGATTTAGTGGTTGGTTTATATGAAATTATGATATGATGTTCTGAAACTTTATTACAAACATTGATTCATAGGGATTATGAGACCTCATAGATCCAAATTGGATATACCTTCACTTAAATTTAAAAAAAATATGGGGGTTATTGGGATGATTCATAGGTTTATGGTCCAGAAACCAATACAACACAGCATGTGATGATATGATCACACTCTATGTGTTCTTCTGACCAAGAAGAACACTTTTCATAAGTACATGATTTATGGTAAGTGATAGTGTGTCCGACCATTTAATGAATAGCATTGAATGATGGCTTCCATCCATTTCATGTCATGTACTATAGGTACATGCCACGTAGTGTTACTCAGTGAGAACCCATGTGGTTCTATCAATATAAAAGAATATTTAATGGAGGGTATACTTGATTATATGTCTTTTATTAGTTTGACACCCCATGTATCTTCTGTTGTTACACACCTAGGTCCATGGAAGTAAACTCCCATGTTTGTGATTTAGGATACTGTATGTTTTCTACATTCACTATACTCCTCTTATTAGAACCATCTATGGGTTTATTAAAATATTTAGTTATATCAATCCTAAACTATGAACAATTATAATGAACGTGAACTTAGGTGTGTGCTTGTTTTTGTAGTTTCATTACCTTATTATGTCCTCCAGTAATGTGATAAGAGAGTGAAGATGATGATACCCAGAGGTTGTTTCCCTTTGACTACCAAGGGATCATCTAGTAATTCTAGTTGAGGAACCAAATGTTGGACCATATGTAGGTGTGGATGCACAATTTCTTTATGTTTTAATTCAATTCATGAAAACCTTTTATAGAGCACCACACCATGCTTCATTTATGTAAGATCTTACGTGAGTGTTCCAGTAGCAGCAGACCCCTAAATATTTTGGGGATGGTAGGAGACAACCGACATTGTCATGGTTGGAGTCCATACTCATAATATTTTGTCATCTAATGACACATCCCGAGAGGAGGGTGAAGCCCATGACATATATTCATTTTTATTCTCTGGCGAGATGGTGGAACATTATCACTCAGCTAGAGCATCATCAGAATATGGAGAAGGGTGAATTTTGAACCATCTTTTATGATTACTACAATACTGAGACACTGAGGGATGAAAGAGCCCAAGAGTTCATGCATCTAGAGCAGGGATATTTATCAATTATGGATTATATGGCCTATTTTAGTGAGATATATCATTATTTATATATATTGATGGGTGAAAATGTATAGAAGGATAGGAGACTCAGGGATGGTATTTGGTTCAACATATGATGAAAAGTGAATGTCATCATATTTCATTTAATATATTCTATTTTAAATTAGGTTTTGATTACCGATCATAATATGAGGCAATCAAGATGTGTCATTCTTTGAGGTTCAACACTATGATTAGGTACTTTATCGACCAGCTGTACGAAGAATCGTCTGTAACATTCTCTCAGTGACAATAGAAGTAAGATGGTATATTCAGGAAGCCATGTGACATGCTACTACTGTGGTAGGCTGATCATATGAGGCCATTTTTTCCACCTGACCTATTTTAGTGTCGATCTTGTGGAAATATGGTTCATGTTTTTCTCTTCTGCATGACGTCTGAACCAATATCTAGTGAGAAATGGTATGCATCGACACCACATTCCGGAATAAGGTCCAAATATTTAAACCAATTGGGGAACTAGAAATCATCATGAAGCTAAGGGTGAGGTGGTTGTCTTGGTAATGGAATCGAGACTCCATGTACTCAGAGATAATATAGTCGCAAATCATTGGGTATTTATTCTTTGTTATTGGGAAACAATACCATTCAAACATATCCAGTGAAACAGACTGAACTTGAGTAGGATCTCATACCCTATAATGTTAAAGTTACTACTATAGTCACCTCCATTTTAGATATTTATTTATTTTTGTATAGGTTCACCACATAGTTTCATATCATTTTCGGTTTTTGAGATCCATTCGGTCTATGTTTTTTACATATGATGATGTTATGATGGTAAAAACTTAGTTAGGGATTAGAAAAACTAATGTGCTTTAGTACAAGAAGTCCCCCCTTGATGATGGTGGGTTTAAGATCATATGGTACTTGTATGTCTTAGATATGACACTCATTGAAGTCATTATTGGAATGGATTTGTTGGTATCCTTTGTAGTCACTGTCGATTTCTATCGCTTTAGGGTGAGTGTTACTTCATCTGAGGACAAGTCATTTCTACACAAGGGTGAATAGGAAGTCTAGGAAAGATGAGGAGGGATCGGGCACCATTGGATGGGTGGGATGATAACCCAGATAGCGAGTATATACATGGATGACTAGGGAACTTGTTTGACGGATTTCCCTCCAGTAGTTTATCATTTTAGGTATTTCTACAGGGTTGATTCTTAGTCTTACCTCTAGTGAGTGAGGTAGAGTTTTCTATCAATCTAGATCATGGAAAAGAACCGGTATCCATTCATCCTTATAGGAGGGATAAAACAGAGTCACATGAATGAAATAACTAAATTATTTAGTGGAATATGGTTCCCTCAAGCACCATAATTCTTATTAGGGTTCGCCGGTCCTTTTGGATCAAAAAATGTTGGAAGGTGCCCTCAGACTATGCATGGATTATCAAAATTTGAACCGTTGGCGGTTATGAACTGTTATCATCTACAACGAATAAATGATCTCATCGATCATCTCCAAGGATATGTATAATTCTATAATATTGATTTTAGATCTGGTTAAAAATAATGTTGGTCATAGATCATCTAGAATAACTCACATTTCCTTTTGAAGAAGGTATGTTCTATATGAGTATTTTTTATGTCGTTCTGTCTCACAAAAATGCTTGAAGTCTTTATGGAATTGATGAAACATGTGTTCCACACATATATTAAATCATTTATTTGGTTTTCATGGATGGTATCTTACTTTAATCTCATAATAAAAAAGATCATTCCAACAATCTTGAGATGTTTTTGAGTACACTGATAGAGCATCTTCTATATGTTAGGGTCACAATATGATAGAACTGGATGGATCAAATTCACTTTCTAGTTCACGTCATCTTGGTGATATGAGTATTTATTGACCCAAAGAAGGTGAGAGAATTATATACTTGTGTGTATCCCAAGATATTCTTTAAGGATTGGAGTATCTTTCGAGAGGCTAGTTACTACCGACATTTTATAAAGGACTTATCTAGCGTAGAATATCTGTTGATGGGCTTGAATGAAAAGGGTGTCAAGTATGTTTGGAAAGATTCCAATGAGACAACCTTTCATTAACTAAACATGACATTTACTTTGGTTTTCATACTAATTTTTCAAATCCAGGAAGTATTTACACTATTTACTGCGAGACATCAGGTATCAAGCTAGGAGTAGTTATTTTGTTGGGGGTCATGTAGTTTCAAATGGATCTCATCAGTCAAGTATTACGATAGGAATTACCAAACATGTGATACATAGATAGCTATGTTTGTTCATGTTTTATGATCTTGTTGATATTATATATTGTTAGTGTCTGTTTTGGTGTACAATGACCACAAATGGCTCAATTATGTATTTACTCAACGTGATCTGAATATGATGTAGCGAAGGTGGCTGGAAGAACACCAGTATTTTGACATCGATATTGCCTACATGTCAAGGATAGATAATGTGGTGTCTGATGAAAATACCAGGAGGACTAAGATATAGGAAGTTCAATAGGACAGTAGTGAGTGGAAGCTTATAGTTTTGTTCCCTTAGATGAATTAGGAGGTGCATGAAAAAAAGGGTAGACCTTACATTAATATTTAGTTGTAACCTATAATCTAATAGATAAAGTGATAATAATGAATTTATCATATTTTGACAGCCTAGTTTTGTGGGAATTTGTTTCATGTATTGGCCCATAATCTTGGTTGGACCATTGGTGGAAATTATGTTCCGTTGTTACATGGTCGCATATAGATTTTATCTCACATGTTTGAGGTGCTGATGCATGATATTCATGCCTCTATATAGCAGTGCATCTTGGTGTCACCAAGATGTATCATAAAATTTATTGTATGTATTTTTTAGCAGTTATGAAAATGGATGTAGCTAGTTTTATTATGATATATTCCTCCACTCAGTAGGTGAATTCAGAACGACAGTGACTAGTTGAGAATTTACGGTAGCTACACACTATTGAGTGGAAATGGAATTATGTCACGATGGATTAAATAATGAGTTTACCGAGTTGTTTATA
Source organism: Viscum album (assembly GCA_963277665.1). Lineage (NCBI taxonomy): Eukaryota > Viridiplantae > Streptophyta > Magnoliopsida > Santalales > Viscaceae > Viscum > Viscum album. Next base: position 1,710,311,796 of record OY728142.1, read on the forward strand.
AGGTATTGATTTCATATAGGTTATTCTCGGGAGGCTCATGAAGGATTCACATTTCAACAAGATTAATGAAAACATTCATTATTGATGATCTCAGTATGATATACATCTATAAGGTTGTACAAATACATGGGGTCCCACATTATATCGTTATATATTGGGATTACCAATTTACTTCTCATTTTTGGAAAGGGAAACATAGGGAACCAGGTACAAAAGTGCTACTGAGCAGAGATTACCAACATAAAATAGTTGTCCAGTTAGAGCGCATGATTAAGGTGTCAGGGGACATGCAGTGGAGTTGCTTCCTGGACATTAAGGGTTTGTGGGAGACACCCATACCCATGGATCAGTTCTCTTATAAAAATATATTTATGTATACTATTAAGAAAGTTCCTTTTGAGGATTTGTTTGGTACGATAATTCATTCTCCCCTTTGTGGGTTAGTGGCATGTGAGGATGGTTTACTGGCACTACAACTCATGCTTGAGAATTATGATCATGTCATGTTGATTTAGATGTGAATGGACACCACATTGTCTCTTACAAAATCTTTTGTCGATCGTCGTAGAGAACCTCTATAGTTTGAGATTGGGAATCATCCTATCATGTGTGTTTCACCGAGGTTGGGAGACATGTAGATTAGGATACTGGTTAGTCATTAATTGAGATATTTCAAGCGGTTTGAGATTATGGAGAGATTCATGTTAGTATAAGGAGGATTATATTTAGGTTGATGTGTCCTTTGAGCAGAATCTGATATGTATTGTTGATAAGAGCACAATGTTTCTCTGTGGTTGGTCTATTCATTTGGAATGGGAGTTATGGTAGCATGATTGAGTGTAATATGAGACGTGGGAGAGGTAGTCCATTGTATGATCATAGTGTCCCATATTGTTCACTTAATTTTTCACCACCATTGGAATGGAAATAAAGTGATGAATTTTATTAAGGGTATAAGTTTTTAAAAACTGTATTCATACATTTAAGTATATATCTTTTATTTTCAATTTTTATAAAAGAAATCGGGATATTAAGCTACTAAGGGATGAATGTAAGAATATTTAAAAATGTGACTATGGTTACATGCCATGTAATCCCAGTAATATAAGTACACGACCTTTAAACATTACATAATCCTGAATTAAATAAACAATTCAGCTAGAGTATCTTTTCAGGTTTAGAGTTTTATAGAATTTGGACATCAGGGTTACATCTCAAATGATTACAAAGTAGACACTTGTACTAAGTTTCCATAAAATAAAAACTCTTAAAAAAACATGTCTTGTCCCATGTTTTAGATAGCATGTCCTTCCTTGATCCCATCCATGACCCTAGTCATCTTTATGTCATGTGGAAAACATTTCAAAAACTTGGGATGGGCATAACAATCTCAGTAAAGGATACACAATGAAGGAAAACTTTCTAGTTTTCTTCAAAACAAATAATAAATCATGAATACATTATCATATGTAATACCTTCAACCATTATGAAGTAGTAAATACACCTCACTGAATAAAATATCATTACTTACCCCTTTTGTAACCAAAATATTACCATAAAAACCATATAAAGAACACAAAACATAGAAACGTAACTTGGGACAAAAACCTTCTTAAATGGAATAACCATACTGTCAACTTCCACACATATCACTAAATGTAATAGACATAAAGCAGACTTCTTTACCCAATTCATTGGAGGTTATAACCTAACCACCCATCCTGGTATTCACGGCACCACCCATCATTTGGTTTATCATGTAACCACCCGTCAAATGTCCAATTACCATTATAAATTCATAACACATAAATCAATTATAAATAAAAGAAAACATTTCCACACTTAAATTACAATATATAACTTAAATATATTGACATAATAAATCCATTATCAAAACCATTTTCAATACCAAAATACATAAAAGAGTATGTGGTATTTATTTACTTTTAAAAACATTACGGCTTGTTGAGGAAGCCAAAGATCAAATAATACTCGTGTCGGAGGAAAAGGTCGTTTTCACTGCATACATTAAAACATACATTATTTTTTGTCATTTAGTAAAACCATTCATAGAAAAATATTCACCTTGAATAAAATTAAAATTCAATGGTGTTTTATACAGCGTATATAATAAATTCTTGTATTAGATCAAAATATTCCTCAATGAAAGGAGATTTAGACGAAGTCCCTTATAAAGACTTTACCCTTAGATTAAGGATAAATCAATTACATAATTATGTGTGACAAATATAAATAAACCCAATATAAGTGGATATTAAGTGTAAAACAATCAGAGTCATCACAAATAGTCATATAATTACATATTCATGGAGTACAAGTTTAACCCAATGAATTGATATTGAGTAAAGAAGTTCCCTTGCAAAAATTCGACTGCCTAACAGCGTCACATTAAAATTCATAAAATGAGTTGATGAGAGATAAAAAGGGTATCTAATCACTTGGACATTAAATTTACTTCAATAAGGATATATAAGAACATATCACAATATAAGATGATGTAAATTAAAAGACCTACCAAAAATAAGTCTTTTAAAAATAGGAGGGTGAAAGGTTCCCTTACCGATTTGGGTAACTTTCGAAACGTACACCCCATGAAAAAAGGGTCATACAATGAAGATTTTAATACCCATAAATTAAATTATATTACTCAAAGAATATAGTCATGGGCAATAAAACACCACACAAAAGTAAATAGTGGCAAATTTATCATGAATCTCACGGGAATAAAAATGAGATGAAAAAAATCCCTTACGAAAATTCGGCAGCCTAACAGCGCCACATAAAATGTCAAAAATGGATTGAAGATATCATATAGGGTATCTCATAATATGAACATAAAATTTAAATTAATAGGGATATAAAATAACATCCTAAAATATATAAAATAGGAGCTTAAAATAAGTGACATTAAAGACAGTACTTAAAAAGAATGATAGAGGTTGGATCCCTTACGTTATGTCCGACATGTATTGTTCATTTCATTATATTCCTGAATAACAAACTTTGGTCAATTAATAATTGAATAAATAAATACTTTAAAGTTTATTATTCAATTCATATCACATATTATAATTTTATAATAATTAGTGAATTATTTAAGTTCATATCAGGCGTTTCTGTCGATGGTTGGTACATGAGTCAAAAATGAACTTGTTTGAATAGAATTGTCCATGTAGTAATAATTACACCATACCCAGAATATTATTAATTAATTAAATATCATATATATCCATTATTTATTCATTTTATATTATTCCATAACATTTGGATATAAGAAAATGAAATGCACCGTTCAAGGAGAAGGTAGGTCGTACGTACGCATGAACGATACTTTCATTTCTTTTTCACATTAATAGAATTAAAACTAAATGAGAGAGATATATATATATATATAATAATTAAATTATAATATATATTTTATATAGGTCAAATAATTTCATTATTTTAATTCTCTATACATTCCATGTATTGCATGAACGAATCACATCACTTGAGGGGGCGGTAGTCCACACTTCCTCGAATGAAATTATCACATTTTCACAACATGCAAAGCATAAAGGTATGTTTAAAATGTTAAATACAGAAGAATATAGAAGAAATAAATATAATATTTATCATAAATAAATATATTTCCATAATAATGGCCACCATGAGAGGTGGTAGGAGAAGATAGAACAATCATCGTTTCGTGAGGTAGTAATTCACCATCCACGGAAACAATATGTTCTTTAACCATTAGACGGAGGTGTGTGTAAGTGTAGCTCGAATACTTCTCCTAAAAAAATCATATTATATTGAAGATACTGGTGTTTTTACAAAATAAAGGAATAATACTAGTTTATGGTGTTTGAAAAGCTAAATAAAACAAAAGAACAAAAGAGAGGACATACCCTTTAAATTAGGTAACTCTCCTTGGTTTGAACCAAAAGGGTTTCTTGAAGAGATTTCTTCCTAATTTAATTCTTCTAGGATTAAGAGAGGGATGTTTAGAGATAAAATGAGCATAGTTTGGTCAAGAAAAAGTCTTTAGAGGTGTGGGTAAGGGGGTAGAGGTGGGGGCCTTTTATATGATGGATGAGGGGCAGTCATGGAATGTTATAAAATGTTACTTTATTATATAATGATTTTCAGATTTTAAAGAACCCAAAAATAATTAATTTCTAGGATAAGGTGATAATGGTTCGAAATAAACCCATAAAATAGGTTTTTGAAAAGTTTAAGTTTTATATTTTACCTTATCATTTCATTTTATTTAAATCGTTCATTAATGAGGTAATCACTGCATCATCATGGTGTCATAAATAAATTTATTTATGTAATGCCTAAAAATTATAAAAAAATTTCCATCATGTATAAAATATTTTTATATTTCCAATTAATATTTATAGTAAAAAAATAACTTATATAACCCCATGTAAAGATTGTTTTAGTAAAACAATACATGTTTGTGGCATTTTTATTTTAACTTTAAATAAAAAGTTATTAATTAAATTTTCTTAATCAAGTAGCTCCATGGGGTCCCCAAGTTGACCCAAGGATTTTATTGGTCGTCCATGACTTATTCAATAAGTTTAGGACAAGTGTAATGGTAATTTAATATTATTATATCATTATATTTACCTTAAATTACACTAATTACATTTAATCGTGATTAATAAAACATATAAGTTACCATTCATTAAAAAATTAATTTGCATCACATTGAACCACATTTTACTTAATAATGAAAACCATGTATGTAGAATGTTTAATATACATTCTATATATGCGGTCAAATTTCATTTAAACAAAAAATCAGTTTTTTAACTACCACTTAGTAGTATCACTATTCATTAAAAATTAATGTTTTTCAGAAAAATACCAAAAATTCACCCTAAGATATATTTGATTTTATAAATTCAAAAATGATTTCCATTTTACCAAATTCCCAATAGGGATTTTACATTAATTAATTTTATAAATAATTCCCACTGTCAAAACAAATAGCATGTTTTTAAGAAACAATATCCATCAAATGATTGACACTTGTTTATGTCCAATTTTGAAGTGAAATTAATTACAATGACCACTATTGGATTAAATGGTAAAAATATATTCTAATTTAAATTTAAAACCAATTAAAAAGATAATATAACCATATAAATAAATTATATTAAAACAAGGGTTTGAATTAAAATACAACATCATTCACCATTCATTAATAATGAACGTTATCGAAAAAATACCAAAAACATATAGAGAGTGAATTTTGATGTTCCGATTATAAAGAAGGATTTTATTTTGTTACATATAACATATAAAATTTTAAAAAAGTGGATTTAAAAAGGGTTCTCCATCAAAAGGTGGTTAATTGGCCATTTAAAAAATATTAGAATATTTATGCCAAAAATTCGATTCTTTTGCATTTTAAGCCTCTAAAAGATATTGGATAAAAGTAAAAATATTTGGCCAATATATATAATAATTTTTTAGTTTGTTCTATTCATTCCCTCCATTACAATAGCTAGGCGTTAACTACCATTTAAAATAATATTATTTTATTATTAGTGTGTAATATAAGATTTCAAAGAAACTCGTTGTTGCGTATCGGGTACGCCATCGAGCATAGCATTCCCTTAAAAGTAATATTAACATTTTATTCACAAATATTGATAAATATGGGAATCTCATATTTTTTATTTACCCAAGATGTTACATCCTCCCCCTTTTCGTAATTACTTCCTTACAATTTTAAAATTGGGCTTGAAAACATCATTGAATGCCCCACAACAGAAAAAGAGTAAATTAAACTATCACTTAAAAAGAACGAAAGAAATGTAAAAAGGACACCCAAGACAATAAATACTAGGATTGCATGAAAACATGGATATGGAGGAGAAAACAATCCATCATGTTCTGATGGGGAGTGATGTGAAAATATGTCTAGGAGAAAGTTAACCATAAGAAAATCACAAACATGGGATAGGTTAAACAGCAGTTGATTCCCTGGTAGGAAAAGTAACAAAAACGTTTTTGTTTTAATTTATATTTCATTGGGTAATTTATTTATGATCTTAACTAAATCATAAAAAAACATACTCACTTTTCATTTAGACTTTTATCTCTTACTATATTTCTTACACAAACCCATATTTTCTCCAAAAGGTGAGTATTTAGGATGACTTGTTAACATTATGAGCGCTATAATCAACTTCTAGAGATTCACCTAATCCAAAAAATGGAACTATATATTTCCAATGTCTTTATACCTTATGAAGAACCAAAATTGTTAGTACGAGATCAGATAATACCCAAAAAGGATAACCCATTATAAAAAAAGCTATTCTTAATCTCCAAAATTTGTCCAACAAAACCCAATGTTCAAAAAAGACCATTAGATAAACAATTGTCCCTAAAATTATTCAATGTAAACCAAACTGAAACTGAATCCCAAATATCTCATGGATTTAATCACACAATCTTCCAAGGTAAATATTAACATTTATTTCCAAATAACATAAGTTGTTCTTATAGTCTCATATTGAAAAGTAATTAACCTAATCATATATCCTACATGATAGGTCAATAATTTCCTAGATAACCCAAAAAAAACTTATTCCTGATTAAGAAAATCATATTTTCAAAATAATTTGTCATACTAACCATGGATTCCATGTTGTCTAGTGGTAGGCGATAAATACCAGTCTCACTTTGGTTGTGAGTTCGATTCCCGCAACTTAGTCCGATGTGACGAGTTGTCACACGGTCTGCGTGTTATCTTTTTTCCAAAACTATATAATTTTATAACATTCCTCAAAAAGAGATAATTTTTTTAAAAAATAACTATAACATAATTAACCTCAAGTTTATCTCTTTCCTTTCATTTTCCATCATAACATATAGTAACCCATAATTACCTTATAAGTAAGGATCATATAAACCCTAATGGTTACCTTTATCATTATTACCTTAACATCCATATCAAGTTGGTTCTCTCATACATGATTAATTAGAAAACTAACCATGGATAAAGTGGTTAATCATGACTCCTGATAGTTGGTTGATAATGACCACAAAACTTCTCATTGTAGATCTTATATCATTCAGTTTTTCTTTTAGAAAACCATCACTGTTTTCTTCACATCAACTATTACTTTTCGGCATACTAGATCTAGCCATTTACTAAAACCATAAAGGTCAGTGTGAGTATATAATTATAATCATCATATAATATCTTATTAGGAGGGTAAATACTACGATTTCATTATTCATGTTATCTTAAACTCATTCACTTTATATAAAACTATGACTCTTTCTGAAATCCTAACCATTATTATAATGTCAATTATGCTTACAAAATACCCTAACCTCCAACATTATCTAAACCGAACTTTGATACCAACTATAAGTACACGACCTTAAAACATTACATAATCATGAATTAAATAAATAATTCACATATAGAATATTTTCAGGTTTAGAGTTTTAGAGAATTAGGACATAACTGTTACATCTCAAAAGTTTACAAAGTAGACACTTCTACTAAGTTTCCATAAAATAAAAACTCTTAAAAAGAAACATGTCTAGTTCCATGATTTAGATATCATGTCTTTCCTTGATCCCATCCTTGACCCTATTAATCTTTATGTCTTGTGAAAAACATTTCAAAAACTTAGGATGAGCATAAAAATCTTAGCAAAGCATACACAAAGAAAGAAAACTGTTATTTTTTTTTCAAAAAAAAATTAAATCATTAATACTTTATCATAAGTAATTAATTTAACCATTATGATGTAGTAAATACTCTTCACCGAATAAAATATCATTACGTAATGCGTTTTTAAAAAAAAGATTACAATAAAACCTATATAAAGAACACATAACATATAAAGGTAACTTGGGACATAAACATACTTAAATGGAATAATTATAGGGTCAACTTCCACACATATCACTAAATGGAATAGCCATATGGCCGAATTCCATACCCAATGTATTGGAGGTTATAACGTAACCAAACATCCTGGTATTCATGGAACCACCCATCATTTTGTTTATCACGTAACCACCCCTCAAATCTTCATGTACCATTATAAATTCATAACTCATAAAACAATTATAAAGGGAAGAAAACATTTACGCAGTTCAATAACAATATATCACATAAATATATTGAAATAAAAAATCCATTATCAAAACCATTTTCAATACCAAAATACCTAAAATAGTATATGGTATTTATTTAATTTTAAAGGCATTATGGCTTGTTGAGGAAGCCAAAGATCAAATAATAGTCGCAGCAGCGGAAAATGTCATTGTCATCACGTATGTTAAATGAAAAATTATTTTTTGTCATTTAGTAAAATGCTTCGTAGAAAAATATTCACTTTGACTGAAATAAAAAGTAAAATGTTTTTTATACAGCGTATAAAAGAAATTATTGTATTATAACAAAATATTCCTCAATGAATGGAGATTTAGACGAAGTCCCTTACAAAGACGATATCCTTAGATTAACGACAAATCAATTACATAATTATGTGTGAAAAAATATAAATACACCCAATATTAATGTATATTAAGTTTAAAGAAATAAGAGTCATTCACACATATTCATAGAATTACATATTCATGGAGTACAAGTTTAACCCAAAGAATTGAAATTGAGTTAAGAAGTTCCCTTCCAAAAATTCGATAGCTTAACAGTGTCACTTTAAAATTCAAAAAATGATTTAATGAGAGATAAAAAGGTTATCTAATAACATGGACATAACAATTACAGAACTAAGGATATATAATATCATATCCCAATACAAGAATATGTAAATTAAAATACCTAACAAAAAAAGTCTTTTAAAAAGACGAGGGTGAAAGGTTCTCTTTCCGATTTGGGTAACTTTCGAAATGTACACCCCATGAAAAAAGGGTCATATAATGAAGATGTGAATACCCATAAATTAAGTTATATTACACGAAGAATACAATAATGGGACGTAAAACACCACACAAAAGTAAATACTGACAAATTTTCCATGAATCTCACGGGAATAAAAGTGAGATGAAAAAATCTCTTATGAAAACTCGTCAGCCTAACTACACCACATAAAACCTCAAAAAATGAATTGATGAGATCAAATAGGGTCTCTCATCATATGAACATATAATTTACATTAATATGGATATAAAATAACATCCCCAAATATAAGAAAAAGTAGCTTAAAATAAGTGACATAAAAGAGAGTAATTAAAAGGAAAGAGAGAGGTTGGATCCCTTACCTTATGTCCGACTTGTCTTGTTCATTTTTTATATTCCTGAATAATAAACATTGGTCAATATATAATTACTTAAGAACATCCTTTTATTTTTATTATTCAATTCATATCACATATTATAATATTATAATAATTAGTGAATTACGTGAGTTCATATCAGACGTTTTTTTCGATGTTCGGTACATGAGTAAAAAATGAACCAGTTTGAAATGAATTGTCCATGTAGTTATAATTATACTATCTCCAGAATATTATTAATGATTTAAATATCATATATATCCAGTATATATTCATTTTATACTATTCCATAACATTTGGAGATAAGAAAATGAAATGCACCATTCATGGAGACGGTAGGTCGTACGTATGCATGAACGCTACTTTCATTTCATTGTCACATTAATGGAATTAAAAATAAATGAGAGAGATATATATATATCATAATTAAAGTATACTATATATGTTATATAAGTCACATAAGTTCATTAATTTCATTCTTTATACATTCCATGTATTGCATAAACAAGTCACATCACTTGAGGGGCGGTAGTCTACACTTCCTAAAATGAAATTATCGCATTTACACAACATGCAAAGCATAAAGGTATATTTTAAATGTAAAATACAGAAGAATATAGAGGAAATAAATATAATATATATCATAAATAAATATAGTTCCATCATAATGGCCACCATGAGAGGTGGTAGGATAAGATAGAACAATCATCGTTTCGTGAGGCAGTAATTTGCCATCCACGGAAAAAGTATGTTCTTTAACCATTAGATGTAGGTTTGTGTATGTGTATCTCAAATACATATCATAACAACAGCCTAGTAAATTTAAGATACTGGTTTTGTTAAAAATTAAAGGAATAAAAAGAGTTTAGGGTTTGGAGAAGCAAAATAAAACAAAAGAACATAAGAGAGGACATTACCTTTAAATCGAGTAACTCCCTATGGATGGAACCAAAAGGGTTTCTTGAAGAACTTTTTGACTATGGTAAGGATTATAGGATGAAGAGAGGTATGTGGAGAGATAATATTAGTAGATTTTTGTCGAGCCAAAGACTTGAGAGGTGTGGGTATGGAGGTAGAGTTGGGAACCTTTTATAAGAGGGAGTAGGGGAACTCTTGGAATGTTATAAAATGTTACTTTATTAAAAAATGTTTTTCGGATTTTAAAGGACCCAAAAGGATATATTTAGAGGATAAGGTGACAAGGTTTCGAAATCCACCCATACAATAGGTTTATTACAAGTTTAAGTCTTATATTTTACCTTATCATTTCATTTTATTTAAATCATTTATTAATGAGGTAATCGATGCATCATAATGGCGTCATAAATAAATTTATTTATTTAATTTCTAAAAATTATAAAAAAATTACCATCAGGTGGGAAATATTTTTATATTTTCAATTAATATTTATAGTAAAAAAATAACTTATATAACCCCATGTAAAAATTGTTTTAGTAAAACAATACATATTTGTGACATTTTTATTTTAAGTTTAACTAAAAAGTTATTAATGTCATTTTCTTACCAATGTGACTCCATGGGGTCCCCAAGTTGACCCAAAGACTTTAGTGGTCGTAAATGACATATCCAATAACTTTAGGGCACGGTTAAGGGTAATTTCATATTATTATTTCATTATATTTACCTTAAATTACACCAATTACCTTTAATCGCGATTAATAAAACTTAAAAGTTATTTTTCACCAAAAAATTATTTTCATCACATTGAACCAAATTTTACTTAATATTTACTACCATGTATGTAAGATTTTTTAAATTCAATTCATAGATGCGGTATAAATTCATTTAAACAAATAATCGGTTTTATAACAACCACTTAGTGGTTTCGCAATTCATCAAATATTGAAGTTTTTCAAAAAAATAAAAAAAATTCACCCTAAGCTATATTTTCTATTACAAATTAAAAAATGATTCACATTTTAAAAAATTCATAACATAGATATTGAATTAATTAATTTTATAATTAATTCATTCTATAAAAACAAATAGTGTGTTTTTAAGAAACAATATCTATCAAAAGATTGACACTTGTTTATGTCCAATTTCAAAGTGAAATAAATTCCAATGACCACCATTGGATTAAATGGTAACAATATATTCTAAATTCACTTTATAACCAATTAAAAATATAATATAACTATATAAATAAATTAGATAAAAAGGAGGTTTTGATTTACAAAAGAACATCATTCACTATTCATTAAAAAAAGAACTTTATCAAAAAAATAAAAAAAACATACAAAAAGTAAATTTTGATGTCTAGAATCTAAAGAAGGATTTTATTTTGTCCAATATAACATATAAAATCTTTCAAAAAGTGGATTTAAAAAGGGTTTTACATGAAAAGGAAGTTAATCGAGTATTTAAAGAATATTAGAATATTTACGCTTAAAATTGGATTCATTCAAATTTTAAGCCTCTAAAATTAATTATATAAAAGTAAAAATATTTTACCAACATATATATCATTTTTAGTTAGTTTTTTTCATTCCATCCATTACAACGGAAAGGCGTAAACTACAATTTAAAATAATATTATTTTATTATTAGTGTGCATCGTAAGATTTCAAGAAAACTCATTGTTGCATATTGGGTATTCCACCTAGCATAGAGTTAACATAAAAGTAATATTAACATTTTATTCAAAAATATTGATAAATATGAGAAAGTCTTATTCATTATTTATCCAGGATGTTTAATGTACATTCAATGTAATGATGTCGGTAGGAAATTTTAATGACGTTTAAGGAATGTTGGCAGAAGGAGCAAAAAAAATTTATATACACAACTTGTATTATCATGTACACACCCGGTATTTTCTATTTTTGGTTAAAATGGGATGTATCTCTATATCATTAATTCATGTACATAGGGCTCACCTAGTTGAAAAACAAGTACTGTTAAACAATTTTTTACACCAATTTGATCATCTGAACTTTGACTTGATAGTTATCAGATGTTTTGGAACCCAATTTATAATCTCCCAATTTCTCTTTATTTTCTTCCTTGTGATTTAATCTCTCATTTGAGTTATTTATGGTTTTATATTTTATAACTTTCTTAAAGATATACTATATTTCTGGTTGAATTAGATGTCAGTATGGTGTAATGAGAGTTTTACGAATATGTGGTAGGTGGTCTGGTTCATTTCAATAATGACCATGTTTATTTTATATGATGGACATTTGTGCTAGCATTTTTGGGGTGTTTCCTTGAATGAATTTTTCTAATTTACATTCCCTATATTTTTAGGCAATTTATTATTTTATTTGAAGCATGTTATTGTTATTTACCTGGAATAATGGCCATCGAGGGATTATTTTCCCTTGAATGACACTTTATGACCAATTGTCCTAGTACACCTTTGGGAATGAATATGATTTCCATACCTAGGGTTGTTTGTAATGATATAAGTTATATTAAATATTTTCCCATGTGAGATATATGATGGTTAACCCTTTTGATAATTCATATTTCATGATAGGCATGTTATATGAATTGAGCCCATGTGAGTTACTATTGTTTAAACCATGTAATAGTGAAATTTTCATGAGTTTATTGGTATATTAATTTTACAAAAAAATTTATTATTTTTAATGTCCTATAATAGTTAATATTTCATGTTTTTGTTATAATCTATTTTACCCACATGAGTAATCGAATGGCCAATCCTTATGAGGTCGACTAGGCTATTATGTTCAAGTCGTGAGTGAGCCACGAATGTAGCGATCATGCTGATGGAGGCTTTATTTATTCTACAGAGTGAAACATGGATCGTTGAAGGATTATAGGGAAAAAATCTATTTGCTCTGTTATCATATATTGAGTGAAACGTATGGCTTCCTTATAGGACCAGCAATATGGATCTTAGATTATAAGAATTTATACCACACCTTGGGTGATATAGGGATTCTTGAGGGGTTCATTGGGATAGTATTGTATGATGTTGGTGGTTTTCACCTAGAGTGATACTAGGTTTCGAAAGAGGTTCTCCAAGATAGGAATGTAGGTTATAGATGGATTTTCCCTTAATGTGATACCTGTTTTCCAAAATCATAATGTAACGAATGTGATCATGTTATAAATTGAATATTTAAATAAAATTACTTATGACAAGAGTAATAATAAAAAAACCTTAATCTTAGTTTAAAACATCACTTATTTGAATATATTTCCTTCTGAGGAATATGTTGTGATTTTCTTTAACATTGTGTTTTCATGGATTATACATAATCTGGATACTTATATAATTCAATGAAATCAAACTTATCAAAGAATAAGAAATGAATATAAATTAAAAATAGTTCATGAATGAATTTTTACTTTTTTGTACATCCTATATTACTAATTTCATTAATGTACACTACCTGTTATATATTCACTGACTCAATAAAATAGATCATGCGTGGATGAATACTAAGATTTTGTCTCACCCTATGTTTGGGTCATGTTCTTGTGCCAAAATAGATTATATTGTTGTAGTTGTTGATAAGTGTAAGAACCCTTCTATAGGTAGTTAATTCATTGTTAGGAGTAAGGGAGCATGGGAATAAGATGTGGCTTTCAATGTTATTGGGTAACATTTTTTTTCCTTTTTTTACTTTTGGTACATGTATCGTGTATTACTGCAGTTTATCCTATTTTGGATGTTTTTCAAGAACATATGACATGGATCATAATCCTTTGAATGCTATGACCTCTAGATGTTTATATTACCTGTTTTCCGCTTCATAATTCTATTGAATGATATTACTGTTTATACTATTATGTTATTATTATTTCCATTGTGTTACACTCTTACAATGAGGGAATAGTTTCAACACTATCACATCTATTCCCTCATTGATAGTCGGTAGCCTCTTGCACATGGGTAAATGTGATTGAGGGTATGTGGCCAACCTCGTACATGGAACTTTTGAGTGGAATCTGAATCCAGGACGTTACAGAGAAATAGGGGGCTTAATGTCTAATATAAATACACATAAAGAATCTATAACTTTTACTGATTGAATCATTTTTTATAAATTATATAATTATACATAGAATATTTCATTTTATATCAATCCCACAAATGGTGTTCACATAATTTATAGTTATGTTTCATGTACTGCTAAACTAGGAATAATTACCTGATTGGGGGCATCTTGGCTTGGATGATCTGAAATCATTTAAATATGGGGAGAGACATAGACTGTTTAATAGTTTGGAATCATAGATTCTTAATGGTAAAATTAAAAAAAATACATTTGGAATGACCATGAAGTATGTTTAAAAGTATCCATCCATTGTAATGTTGTATAATGTTAAATAGATAAAAGGAATTTATTATAAAGATGAAGATTCCTCTTTTGGATGATTCATATTAGGGTAAAGTGTACAAAAACAAATCATGGTCATGGTTTTCATAGTCAATAGAGAGTTTTACTTATATGTATAATTATATTATCACAATCATACAAAAATAATTTGTGATGATCCTGGATTCACATGATACAAATTATTATTGATGAAATAAATATTTATTTTAAAATTATTGAGGAATTTTAAATTGAATTAGCGATGATGGGATGATTAGGATCCCCTCAGGATACATTGAATAAACTTAAAAGGTATCATGTAAATGTATATATTTTTTGAATTAAGGGAATTACCTATAATCATGGGTATATGAATCCATACAAATCTCATAAAAATTAAATTAAATCCCCATATATTTATTATAATAATGGTCTATTGAAATGATTTATATGATATGGGCATTTTAGGCATATGAATAAGTGATTCCAAGTAAGATGCACATGCATAGATCCTTAGAGGGTGGGGGGGATAATACTCCACATCATAGGAAAATTACATAAAGAATACTTCCCACTGGGATAAAGATGTCATGTATCGGAGAAGTTAGCAAAAGGGTCTAGTATTGTATGATTATTTTACAGTCATATTTGATATAATGTTACCTCACTGTTTAAGTGATAATATTTGGATGGTTTCTACATTGTTTAATGTCATATTGTAATTATTTGGGTGGTAGTAAATTTTTAATCTTTTAGATAATGAAAATAAATAAACTAAAATGATATGAATATAAATTTTATATATGAAAACGATGTCATTTTGATGAGTAAATGAGATATAAAATATAAATATAAAAGGGATAAACATTGAGACCAAACATCTAAATTTTATGTTAATTTTCATATATTCTATAAATTTATCGCATTTTATATTAACCACTTGTGGATGAGATTAAAATATAAGTTATATATCCCTTTATGTATATAATAATAATATAGATCATTTTTTTTAGTTATTAGAAAAATATACCCTCTATCTATCTATCATGTAAAAAAGGAAATTGAGTATTTTTTCATTACTCTGATACAATACTATGATAAGTATACTATGAATCATTATGTGTCTCATTAGAATAAGAATCATTCAATAAAATTTAAAACAAAACAAAACAATGATATATCTCATATGTACAAACTATCAACCAAAATGATAGAGGCGTACCTATGTAGTTCATGATCATTATTAATAAAAAAAATTCCCCGACTCTGGTCATCAAAATTATTAATAAAAACAATTAAATAAATAATAAAAAATATTAATAATCATATGTCTTTACATTTCTATTTTATATAATTGTAAATTTAATAGACATCTAAATATTTTTAAAATGAATGACATAAAATGTATTCTATGTTCCCTATAAATTATTTTGTCCTTATCGGGGAGGTTATTTCACATTATCATAAAGATTCACATCATTGAAAAAAGGTATTTTGTATAATGATCCAAATAAGAATTATGATCAGTGGATTCTATAACAAAATATTAATGTGATAATAGAAATTAGAAGTCACAATCTAGGGGATATCAGATATGAGATGATTTAATTGTACATGTATATAAATAATACCAGTAGACTATGTATGAAATGATGTTTTTGTAACAATGATATAATGGAATAAAACAAGAAAGAGTTTTTGAATAATAATATGGATACCATCTGATAGTAGGCCAAATTTAGGGAACATATATACAGATACATCAAAGGCGTTGTATCCATATTAACAAATGAGGTTTCCTTCAAAATTTGATAACCTTTTTGCCGATAACCATATATGGTTTTTGAGGACATTCATTTTTGAAGACATGGTTTTTAGTCATTGAAATTGGTATATTATAAAATCAATGGGGACGCATTAATACATGATCCTTCCATGACTGGGGGGTTCTAAACTAATGGATATATAGAGAACAAAAACATAATGTTATTTTCTTTCTATGAATGGATGTATCTCATAAGAAAGTTGAGGGGTAATTTGAAATTCTTTCATGTCCAATGTCATAAATGTGGAACCACTAACACAAAGATGGTTACAACATTATTCCATTGTCATAAGACACACATAATTAATTGTAATGGCCATGTTAGATTACCAGCCTTTTTTATCTAGTTACATACATTAAACGACCATTATAATTAAAAAAATATATATATAAATTTGTTTAATTTAATACCCTATTATTCCAAATATTATATATCTACTAAAAAATGAAAAACACATCTTTCTAACATGATTAAAATATAACAAAAGGAAGGAGTAAAATAATATAATTAATAAGGGTAATCATATATTCATAAAATTAATGAATTATTAATTATAATAAATATGGGAAGGTATAAAACATAAACACATTCAATTTTTTCAGTTGTCTCCAAAAAATATGGAAGAAATAAGTGATGATAAAATAAAAGTATAAAAATAATCATATCATATTGAATCATATCCATAGATATTCGAACTAAATTAATAATCATGTTTAAATAAATAATATCAAAATCAGGGAATTTATAATGATCGATATCTAAAACATCCTCAACATTTCCCTTGATTGTTGACAACAGAGGTGCAAACCCATCCTATTTGGACCACTGATTTGTCCGATGATATGTTTTATTAACATTGGTGGATCCCTAAAATTGAGACCCACCCATAAAAAATTTTATTAAATTATTATAAAGATGATATGGGTTAATAATAATCTACATATCATTCATATTAAAAATATGATAGTTGAAATTAAACTAATTACCACAATCCCATAATCATTATCATATACAATCTTAAAAAATTAAGTGTTTGGTATTAAAATTATAGATTCTTGTTATAAATGATCAAAAACATCTAAATAATAAAAAATTATTGCATTAAAAACATACCCCTAGATGATCCTAAGTATATTAAAGTATTGATGACTTCAACTGTGATAAATAAAATAAAAATATCACCACCAAGATTCTTGAGGAGAATAAAATTTCAGATTGAAAGTACACTATTATGAAAATAAATATTTTAAAATAATTTTGTTCAAAAATACTCAATGAAAGATATTTTATATGAATAAAAATATTGATTTATCATTATGTAATGAATTTCTATTCTGGATGTACATTTTAAAATAATTATTCCCTTCATATTTATGGTAAAATATTACCATTCATTTTTTTTTCAAAATGTCGTTATGAAATCTTTAAATAATTTATAAATATTTATAACGGAAAAAATATATGAAATAAATAATTTTTAAAAGATTATAATTTTATTCATGCATATTTTGGAAACAGGGATTTCTATGAAAATGAAATTTCTATAGAAGGGTTTAATTAAATTAGATTTTTTGAATAATTATTTCCCTATTATTTTAAGTACCAATGATAAGAAAAATGGTACTGTTACATTAAAAGGATAATTAATAACTATAAAATAATAACATATAATTATATTATGATATTAATATCAAATAATTTTCCATGGTTTATGTAATAAAAATCAATCCCAAATAATCATCAGACTGTTAAATAATCCCATACCAAATTGGGAACATTTAAATCATAATCCCAATAAGATATATAAAATTTAATTAAAATTTAACTTACATGAATTGAAATATATTCAAAATTTTACAAATCAAATGGTGAGGTACACAGACCACATAAATTAATAAGTAGTTACTATGGCATATGTCGCCTGAAATTAAATGTGTGACGAGAACCCCTTATAACATGTTCAACATTGTACGTTTTTTATTTGAACCATTTGTATAATAAAAATTTTATTTTAATAAAAATATTAAATAAAAATACTCATATATATCGTACCATATATCATTTATATACAGTCACATACCACAAAATCATTAAAAAAATATTTATTAAAATTACTATACCTGGTGATAATTTCATCATATATATGTAAGTTTATGGTTGATAATATATATCCTTTTTAATTTTATTTGGGATAAATAATATCAACAATTTTAATTGTGCTATAAGTATCATATATATTCATTATTTACCCATATATATTGATCTGAAGATGTTATATAGAAGAAGTGGAAAAACTATCCATAGAGATGGTAGGTTGTACCTACGCATGACTGTTGCTTGGATTTTTGCTGTGGAATTGAATGATTGAAAAATAAATATTAATTAAAATATAAAATTAATTATATGATATACATTATTTTTATAAATAAATTAAATTTATATTACCAACCATAAAAAAATAAAATGAAAAACATTTTTAATAACTATGTGGAGGTGATAATCCAAATATACTCAGCAGGGATGTTATTGATTTCCAATGTATTCAAAGGTATGCAGTTTGATGTGGTATTAAATTTTCATAAGTATGGTAATTTTATAAATATCACACATATTCATTAAATTATACCTAAAATAAAATCTAATAATTCATAAGTGAAGTCAAATCACTTTTCCTCGCAAGGTAGTAGTTGGGTTCATAAATGATTGATGTTATTATTCCACCCATGGAATAGAAAAAAGAAGTTAATTGTGATATAATAATTAAATAATTTTAAAAATGAAATAAATATCAAATAAAATTTTGAAATCCTTTAGATTATTAATAATTTTAATGTGACGATGGTAAATGTATTTCATCAATTGGTGAGGTTGTATTCTACCTCACATTGGGTCTGCAGTTTTAATTTCCATTTTATTATAGGGAGATGAATATGTGTTATTCCATTATCATTTTCACGACATGTCCTCGGGGCCCGTGTCATGACTACCCCAAGCTCGCCTTCCATAGGCCAGGGGCTGACGACTAGCACCAAAGGCGTAAATCGTGATAAAAGAGAAGAAATTTCCTTTATATAAGTAAACAAACACAACAGAGAATGCCAACTGAAGTAAACACTAAGTAAAATGATTACAAAAGTAAGTGCTAAAAATTAAATGGTCCAGGATACAAACCTAACTAAATTTACAGTACAACTGAAATGAAAGTACAATAATAGTTAAGTAAATCAACAACCACTGAGTTGTCCTCTGGCTATCCCACCTGAAGGGTGGGTACAGATGGTCTCCTCATCTCCTTGGGTCTGGTTTTCCACTCCGTGTACGTCCCGCCATGTGGTCCACCTCCAGGTACCGTCCCGCTCCACAGGACTCCATCTCGATCAGTGTTGTCTGCCATCTACATCCAACACAATGTAGTGCTGGCGTAGCCCATGTAATGGTGAGTATACGATAGTCAGTTGGGACCCCGAGACCCCCAAAGGTTTCCCAAAATCCACAAAGGATAAACCACAAAGGAAAGATACAATCACAAAGTATCAACCAACTCTACTTAGTTATAAGACCATACATATACCTAAGTCATCAATTCCAGTTCGGCTCCAACTAATGAGCCCAAGAACAATCCAGTCCATACAGGAAAGCACAACCCAGTCTACACAAGATAGCATGTCAATGACATAAATGATAAATACTTAATGTCAAGACCCAGGTCACACAGGTATACTACAGACGAATATGGGTGGAGATGATAGATGTTGCCAATAAATCATCTCCCCTACCGAACCCACCTATGATCCAAGTATAGAAGTTTTCGCTGCCGAACCCACGTAAGATCCAAGTACAGTATCTATCACTGCCGAACCCACATAGGATCCAAATACAGTCGTCATCACTTCCGAACCCACGTAGGATCCTAGTACAGTCGTCCTCGTTGCAGATCCCACGTAGGATCCAATTATAGACATCATCGTCGTCGCAGTCGCAGCTAGCTCTAGGGTTCCCACACACAGCATGCAAGATTCCGTGAGGGTCCGCTCTATGAGAAAAGGGGGGTTGATACATCAACTATTACTAAGTCTAGAGTTGATGTATCATGATGTTCAGTCTCATCAATAGTAACTCAAAGAAACAGATGGTGGGTCAATCGGACGCCCGGTCTGAGAGATATTGGTTTTTCCGTTCCAGGGGCCCGGTTAGAAATACACTTGTTTCTAACCTAGTCGATATCCTTATTCATCCAAAACTCACTTACAGTATCTCAAAAGAACTGTCTCGACAAAAAGGTCATAGTGCCGCAGACGGTGCGTCAATTGGATGCGCGGTGTTTATGTGATTCTCGTTTAAGTGATTAACATGACCGTCCCGTTTAGGCCAGTGGGATGTCGAGTCGGGCTGACCCAGTTTGGAGGGTCCGACCCAGTAGGGGTGTCAGACCGGTCCGATGAAAAGACACAACTCAGACTGACGGGGCGCAGCGCGGCTAGCTTGGCCGGCTGGCCGAGCGGGATCCACGGGGGGGGGGGGGGGGGGGGGGGGGTGCTGTCCCCTCGGTTTTCTGAACTGGCGGCGCCAGGCAGTGCCACCCTTCCCAAACCAGCCGGATAGACCGGCCGGTCTTCTACGCATGCAGCCCACATGGGAGGACCGCTGATCTTCCAGCGCGGCTCCCTACTAGCACCACGGAGCAGCTCCGCCCGACCGACTGATGGGCCGCCCTGTTCTTCTGCCGAAGCGGCCCGTGTAGCGGGTCGCGGTTCCTCCCACACAACCAGAGCAACTCCATCGGTCTCCTTTGTCGCGTACCCGGCACGACGCAACGGTGTCATGCCTCCTCCACCTTCGATTGCTGATTCTAGAATAAAAAACGACAACAACGGAGGGTTGGCGGGCCATGTTCGTTCAGCCCGCACCCACTACGTAAAAAGATAACAATTTGACATATTTAAAAAACGATTTCCAATGAGTATGGGGTATGTAAACATCCACATTCAAGAATAAACCCCTACCTCGAATAGATGTTCACGGTTGACAAGCGTTGTGAATGATGGTGTCATTTCTGTCGTCGTTGGTGTGCACCCGAGGAAGTGAAGTCTCCTCTTTTTTCACTGAGAGAATAATAGAAGGTTCCCCATTGTTAGCGATTTCCCACGTCGATGTCTCCTCCCTTGGTGCGGATGAAGAAGAGGTTGAAGAACTGCGGTCACTGAGTCGATGTTCTTCGTCGGAGAGTTGGCATTCTTCAACAATGGTTATGATGCATTCTTTAAAACTCAAGAGTATTCTCCCCAAAATCTGAACACAACAAGCCAACCAAAAATAAAAAAAGGCTTTTCTTTATTTTATTTAATCGTGCCACACATTCAGAATTAAAAATTAAAACACTTAATTAATTAATTGAAGTTGTTCAATTAATTGATTAAAGTGTGTTGGAAAGAGTTAAGAGGGAGAGAGAGAATGTAGAATGGTTTACAAGTAATGATGAGTTTACACAATTAAGAGGGTTTTAAGGAGTTTTAGGGAATGTGAAGGGTTGGGGATTGTGTGGGACCCACCTCACAATTATCCTCACATGGGTAGCTATGTTCTAGTGGGTACCTCTCTAAATCCCCCATGTAGGATAAAACCACCTTAGATATAAAAATAAAATCATTCCACAATTTTATTCACTTCTCATTTAATCCACAAAATTTAACCTCCCCTCCCATGAAAACACAATTTCGGTAAATGTCCCCCTAATCAATTACCAGCGCTGTGAGTTCATCGATGCCCTCATATTTAAATTCTGATCACCGATTTAAAATATAGAAAAACCATCTCGTTCGTTCACAGAACGTACCCGAGCTAAAAATCTGTAAAATTATTCGGGGTACACTAGGCCTAGGAATCAGGTGCCTTTAAAAACTACATACTCGTAAAATCCCAAAAAATTTGAGAAAAAAAATTTCCTTGAAATTTACGGGTCTGTACATTACTCCCAAATGAAGAATTTATGTCCCCGTAAAGCTACATCATAATCTAGGAAAAAAAATGATGGTACTCTGCACGCATCTGAGCCACCCGCTCCCATGTGATCTCCTAGAGGTTCCTGTGATGCCAACGAATGCACACCATAGGAATCAACAGTCCATTTAGGACATGCTCCTGTCGATCCACGATCTTAACCTGAACCTCCATTGAATCCACCACGTCATCGATGTCAAGCTCCCCATGATCAATGATATGCTTCGGATTGTGCACTTATCTCTTCAGCTGAGATACTTGGAAGACGTCATGGACGCGGTGCAACTGAGGTTGAAGGACCATGTGATAAGCCACCTCTCCTACCCTGCTGAGATCCTGGAATGGTTTGATGAAGCATGGAGACAACTTTCCACCCCGGCTAAATCTTCGTAATCCACGTCGAGGTGAGACCCGTAAGAAAATGTGGTCTCCATCCTCAAACTCCTATAGTCTCCGCCTCCTATCAGCATATGAATTCTATCTACTCTGTGCAGTCCCCATATGCTCCAGGATGATCTGAACCTTCTCTATCATATCCTGAACCATCTTTGGTCCTACGAGTGCTGACTCCCTGGGGTCAGTCCAACACATAGATGATCTGTATGGTCAGTCATACAATGCCTCGTTTGGTGAAATCCCGATGGTGGAGTGGTATATATTGTTGTACTCAAACTTCACCAAGGGTAAATGACCCTCCCAGCTGCGACCAAAGTCGAGGACACATACACAGAACATGTCTTTGAGTGTCTGAATGGTCCTCTCCATCTGGCCATCCGTCTGAGGATGAAAGGCGGTGCTCAAGCATAGCTGCTTCCCAAATGCTTGCTGCAACCCCTTCCAAAGATGGGATGTAAATTGAGCATCTCGATCAGAGAAGATAGATGATGGCACACCATGAAGTAGTACGATCTCCTGAACGTAGAGGCTTCCCAAGCTCTCCACTGGGCCCTGCTCTCTGAAAGGTATAGAGTGGGCCGACATGGTGAGTCAGTCGACAATCACCTAGACGGACTCGTGAATTCTATAAGTACGTGGAAGACCCGTCACGAAATCCATAGATATCCCATCCCACTTCCACTCAGGGACCTCTAAGGGCTGCACCAAGCCTGCCAGAACCTGGTGCTCTGCCATCACCTACTGGCAGGTGAGGCATCGTGAAACGAACTCTTCCATAACCTTTCTCATACCCGACCACCCATACTACAATCGTAGATCCTAGAACATATTCCCTAATCCTAGATGTACCAACAAAGGGGAAGTGAAAAACTCCCTCAGAACCTCCCCTAGTAATGCAACTGGTACCATGGTACATCCCCGGAATAGGATGACGTGCTCTCCTCCTACAGAAAATCCATCAGGTGCCTATCCTGTTTTTATCTGTGCACATCACATATCACAGTCAATGTCCCCACATTGTGACTCTCTGACCCACTGATGTAGTGGGGGAGTGACTATGAGTGACTGTAGTAAGGCTTCTCCATCTCTATCCATGAAGTATATCTGCAATGTGGCTAGTTGCTCTGTCGCCTCTCTAAGTAGTTGAATTCCCAATCTCCTGCAAAGAGCATCAGCTACCATGTTCCCCTTCCCAGGAGTATAGACTATCTCAAAGTCATAGTTTTGGAGGAACTCAATCTATCACCATTTTCTCAGGTTCAGGTCCTTCTACGAGAAGATGTACATGAGACTCTGGTGGTCAGAGTAGATTGTAAAGTGCTCTCCCATCAGATAGTGCCCCCACATCTTCCAGGCAAAGACAACTGTTGATAACTCCAGGTCATGGGTAGCATAGTTCTGCTCATGTTGCCTCAACTGTCGTGAACTATAAGCTATCACTACATGATCCTACATCAGGAAACACCCGAGTTTGGTCCCTGATGCATCGCAGTAAACTAATAACCTTATGCCCTCCTCTGGTAGCTTCAATATGGGTGCACTGGTCAATCTCTATCTCAGCTCATGGAATCATTGCTGACATCTATCTGACCACATGAAGTGTTTCCCATTATTTTTCAATGCTGAAAGTGGTGCTGCAACTCTGGAGAAGTCTAGCACAAATCTCTGGTAGTACCAAACCAGACATAGGAAACTACACACCTCCATCACACTCCTGGGTGGCTCCCATGAAAGTACTGCATCGATCTTCGCCGGATCCACCACAACTCCCTTCTCAGAGATGACGTGCCCCAATAAGTGGAACTCTCGAATCCAGAATAGACACTTCGAGAGCATACCATAAAGTGGGTCTCTCGAAGTGTGTCCAGTACAACTTGTAAGTGGTAGGCATGCTCCTCCTAAATGGTCGAGTAAATAAATATGTCGTCGAAAAAGACTACGACAAACAGATCGAGGTAAGGATGGAAGATCCTATTCAGGAGACTCATGAACACTGATGGAGCATTGGTTACACCAAAAGGCATAACCAAGAACTCATAGTGGCCATACCGACACCTGAAGGCCGTCTTCTGCACATACTCATCTTGAAATCTAAGCTGATGATAACCTAAACTGAGGTCTATATTCGAGAACCATTGTGCTCCCTTGAGCTGATCAAATAGGTCATCAACCCTTGGGAGTGGGTACATGTTCTTTACGGTCACCTGATTCAGGCGATGGTAGTTGACACATAGTCGTAAGCTCCCATCTTCCTTCTTGGCGAGTAAATTCAGAGAAGTCCGGGGTGAAATACTAGGTCCGATGAATACCTTTCCATAGAAGTCATCCAATTGTACCCACAACTCACGAAGCTCAGCGGGAGCCATCTGATATGCTGGTGTAGATATCAGTGTTTTCCTAGGTTACATGTCAATATAGAAGTTTACCTCTCTGTGAGGAGGTTGTCCTAGAATGTCATCAGGGGAAACATCCAAAAACTAATCCACCAAAATGGGAATACTTGGACTCCTCACATAAACTGCTTCGAGAATGAGACTAGACTACTGACGTGTGATCGGATGCCCTCTCTTCTGAGTAAGTCCATCCTACGCTGCAATGGCTCCCTTATCTCCGGTGAAGGTGAACCTACTCCCATCTGTGAGGACACAACGCACTTTGCACCTAATACATTCAATCTGGGAATGGACTATAGATAACCAGTCCATACCAAAGAAGACATCGTATGGCCTCAACGCTACTACAAAAAGATCCCATCAAATGGTATCTCTTCCAAGAGTAAGTTCACATAGCCAGAACCAGTGTGTAATTGTCGAGTCTTCTCTCATAGGTCTCTCTCGCCATAAGGATCGAGCCAACGGCTCTGTTAGAATCTCGGAGCTCCGAACAAGTGTAGCGTGAATGAAAGAATGACTCACTCCTTTGTCTATAAGAACTGAAGAAAGGGTGGAGTAGACATAGATAATACCACAAATCATCTCAGGTGTGCCATGGTCATAAGACTCCACTGCCTAAAGCTAAGCCTTCCTCTATCCACCAGCTCCCTATGGTCAAGGTGGACCTCCTGGTGGTGGTGGTGTTAGGGCCTCAATGTTTCGGCCACAACCCGTTGCTCAGCCATCACCTCTGCTTTGTCCTCCTGATCACTGCTGACCTCCATGGTCAAACCTAGGCCTCTGCCTAGGTGGTCCCTAAATATTCGTTTGCTTCTCTACATGGTATATCGGGTAGTCACGAGCCATGTGGCCCTGCCCGCCGCATGCATAGCACTGCCTGCCTCTCATATGATTGGCTCTGCTGCGTGTGCCCCGTACCTCGAAACCAGTATACTGAAGTCGCCCACCGGATGGCCTGGTCTGCTTGTACCGTTGTGACACCTGCCTACTAATGGCTGCAGAATACTTCTCTACATGTCGCCCTGCTGTAGGCCTCGCTGCTGGCATTGGCTCAGCAAGGATTCTCTCTACAAGAAGTTCTTGCATCAGTACTCCTGCCTGCGTTGGAATGCCGAGGGAGATCATCTAATCCCTAATCTCATGCCTCAACCTATGCTTGAAGGTATGGTCTCGGAAGAAAGGGTCATGAACCATGTCCGTTGAGTAGTTCAAGAGGTCAGTAAACCTCACCGAGTAATTGGCTACTATCATGTTTCCCTGCCACAGCTGTAGTAACTCCTGGATGCGCACCGCACGGAGGGTGGATAGAAAGAACTCTGAGCGAAAGAGGCTCTCGAAGTCCATACAAAGTAGAGATGCCTCATCATGCACCAGCCGCATTATGCTCCACCATCTACCTGCTGCTGCGTGCAGGAGACTCGCCGCAAGGATCTCCATAAGATCTGCTGGTGTCCCTACCAATATGAAGACTCAGACGATATCCTCGATCCAATCCTCGGCTACCTGAGGGTCTATCTCTCAGCGGAACCTGGGCGGCCTCTGTCGCTGAAACTCATGTAGCGCACTCAGGCTGCGTGCACTCTCCGCTGCTGGGGCCGGTGTTATCGGTGGCCCAGTGGGTAGAGGTACCTCTGGTGCCTCCGCTATAATGGGGCTCTATACTGAGGCCTCATCTCTCGGGGGGAGTCCATCTCGCACAATGCTCGGAACCCATGTTGGATTCCGCTGTGGGGACATCCTGAAAAGTAATAGGTTCACCATGGTTAATACAATTTACCTAGTGAGATAACACAAAGTAATAATAAATAAAACTTTTGAAAAAGACATGCAATCAATGTTTTCATGCACTTATTCGGAAATCAGAAGTCAGGGTCCTGGTGTATGGATACGTTGGCCGCCGCACCAACACTGGAATCCCTGGACTGATAACCACACTCAATACCCTTAACACTATTGTTTCACAAGAATAAACTATCAGAGTGCAAAGTTATACGGTAGAACTGACTCCTCTGATACCAATTTGCAACGACCCGTCCACGGGCCCTGTGTCGTGGCTACCCCAAGCCCACCTTCCATAGGCCATAGGATGGTGAGTAGAACCAAAGGCGTAAATTCTGATAAAAGGGAAGGAATTTCATTTATATAAGTAAACAAACACAACAGAGAATGCAAGCTGAAGTAAACACTAATTAAACTGGGTACAAAAGTGAGTGTTGAAATGTAAATGGGCTACAATACAAACCAAACTGAACGTACAATGCAACTGAAATGAAATTACAACAGCAGTAAAGTAAATCAAAAACCCCCGAGTCATCCTCAGGCTATCCCACCTGAAGGGTGGGTACAGATGGTCTCCTCATCTCCTCGGTTCCGGCCATCTGCTCCGTTTACGTCCTGCCAAATGGTCCACCTCCAGGTACTGTCCCGCTCCACATGAATCCACCTCGATCAGTGATGTCTATTGTCTATATCCAACACAACATAGAGCCGGCACAGCCCGTAAAGGGGTGATTATACGATACTCAGTAGGGACCCCGAGACCCTCGAAGGTCTCCAGGAATCCACAAAGGATAAACCACAACAGAAAGAAACAAACACAAAGTATCAACCAACTCAACATAGTTATAAGCCCATACATATACCTAAGTCATCAATTCCAGTTCGGCTCCAACTCACGAGACCAAGTTCCACCCAGTCCACATAGGAAATCACAACCCAAAACACAAAGGATTGCAATTCAATCACATCAATGATAATGAATGAATGTTAATACTATGCTCACACATGTATACTATTCATGATGAGGGGTGGAGATGATAGATGTATCATCTTCCCTACCAAACCCACGTAGGATCCAGGTACAGAAGTCATCGCTTCCGAACCCACAAAGAGTCCAAGAATAGAAACCATCGCTTTTGAACCCATGTAGGATCCATGTATAGTCATCATCGCTGTCAAACCCACAGAGGATCCATGTACAGTCGTCCATGCTGCTGAATTCACGTAGCATCCATGTACAGTCGTCATCGTCGTCACAGTTGTAGCCACCTCTAGGGTTACTGCACACAGCACGCTCTATTCCGGGAGGGTCCGTTCCACGATCCAATGGGGTCAATACATCAAATTTCATGAAGTCTAGAGTTGATGTATCCCAAAGTTCCATCACGTCAATAGGAACTCAATGCAACAGATGATGCGTCAATCGGATGCCCAGTCAAAGAGGTATTGGCCTTTCTTTTCCAAGGGACCAGTTAGAAATACACTCATTTATAACCCTGTATATATCCTTAGTTGTCCAAAACTCACTTAGAGTATCGAAAAAGAACTGTCTCGCCGAAAGGGTCCTAGTTCTGCAGACGGCGCGTCGATCAGACATGTGGTCTTTAAGTTATTCTCGTTTAAGTGATTAGCTGGCCTGACTCGTTTAGCCCAGTGGGCCGACGGGTCGGGTTGACCCAGTTTGATGGGTTCGACGTATTAGGGGTGTCGAACCGGTCTGAAGAAAATACACAACATAGACCGAAGGGGTGTGGCCCGGCCCGACGCGGCCAGGATCGGGGCGGTCCGGCGCGGCCCAATTGGCTCGGCCGGCTGGCCGAGCGGGTTCCATGGGGAGGGGGGGTTCTGCATGGGCGGTGCCAGGCAGGGCCGCCCTTCCCCTAACTGGCCTGCTAGACTGGCTGGTCTTCTTCACACGCGGCCCGCACGGGCGGGCCGCCGGTCTTCCACCGCGGTGCCCTCCTTGCGCCACGGTACAGCTCCGCCAGGTCAGCTGACGGGCTGGCCGGTTCCTTAGCACGACGACCTCCTTACACCGCAGTTTTCCTCCACCCATCCGACTGAAGGGAAAACAAGTTCTTCCACCTAAGCTGCCTGTGTAGAGGGTCACGGTTCCTCCCACGCAAACGACACGATGGAGTCGGTATCCTTTGTTGGGTACCCGGCATGGAACAACGGCGTCGTGCGTCCTCCGCCTTCGATTGCCAATTCTAGAAAAAAAAAACGAGAACAACAGAGGGTTGTCGGGCCGTTTTCGTTTGGTGCGCACCCTCCGCGTAAAAAGATAACAATCGGCCATATTTAAACAATGACTTCCAATGAGTACGGGGTACGTAAACATCCACTTTCAAGAATAAATGCTACCTCGAAAAGAAGTTCATGGTTCAAAGGCACCGTGAATGATGGTGTCGTTTCCGTCGTCATCAGTGTGCACTCGAGGAAGGGATGTCTCCAATTTTTTCATAGAGAGAAGAATAGAAGGAGCCCCATTGTTAGAGAGTTCACGCGTCGTTGTCTCCTCCCTTACCATGGAGGAAGAAGAGGATGAATAACAGTGGTCGCCGAGTCGATGTTCTTTGTCTGAGAGTTGGCGTTCTTCAACAATGGAGATGAAGCATTCTTCAAAACTGAAGAGCTTTCTCCCCAAAATATCAACACAACAATCCAACCAAAAATAAAATAAGGCTTCTCTGTATTTTATTTTATCATTCCATGAATTAAAAATTTAAAATTCAAACACATAATTAATTAATTGAAGTGGTTCAATTAATTGATTAAAGTGTGTTGGTATGAGTTAAGAGGGAGAGAGAGAAGGTAGAAAGGTTTCACAAGTAATGCGGAGTTTACAAAATTAAGAGGGGGTTTAAGGAGTTTTAGGGAATGTGAAGGGTTGGGGCTCATGTGGGCCCCCCCCCCACATTTTTCCTAACAAGGGTAGTTATGTGCTAGTGGGTCCCTCTATAACCCCCCATGTAGGATAAAACCACCATAGATATAAAAATAAAATTGGTCCACAATTTTATCCACTTCACATTTAAACCACAAAATTTAACCTCGTCTCCCGTGAAAAAGAAAATTTCGGTAATGGTCCCACTAAGTAATTGTTGGTGCTGCGAGTTCATCGGTGCCCTTAGATTCTAATTCTGAGCACCAGATTAAAATATAGAAAAACTCTCTCGTTCGTTCACTGAATGTACCAGAGCAAAACTTTTGAAAAATTATTTCAGGCACACCGGGCCTCAGAATCATGTGCCATGAAAAACTGTGTACTCGTAAAATCCCAAATAATTTAAGAAAAAAGTTTCCTTGAAATTTACGGGTCTTTACAATCATAATAAAATAAACTATATATATGATTCTACTTTATTATTTTATAATAAATTGAAAATGTTTTTGGGAGTTGGAAGAATAAATAATACAAATACCCAGGTTTAAGGATCTTATTTCTTCTTTATAGAGCCTATGTATGTTTATTAATCAATACTTATTTGGTGGGATTAATAAAAATAATCCCTAAAAAAGTATGTTTAGAAAATAAAAAAGTTTATTTTATGTTATTGGATAAACAAAAGGGTCTTTTAACTATGAAAATTAGAGAATATGTGACGCCTTTTATATGTGTGGGAGTGGTCAAACATTGAATTTTTAACATGGCAATGTGATACCCAAATTTATCTTCTCGGGAAAGACTTAAATATGCGTCATTCTAAAATAATATTAGTGATAATGTCAAAATATATACTGAAAATTGGTTTTGGAACTACTTTATTTTTTTTTACTCATTACATCATAGTTTACCCCCTCCGCCCCCAAATAGACCCATTTTTTCCTTAAATTAGTTATTTAATTTATAGAATTTATACTATTAAATATTGTAATGAATTATACTTAACATATTAGAAAATATAAATGTGGATTAATAAAAATATAGAATCCATTTTTAAAAATCAAATTCATAAACGTTAGAGAATTCAATTTATTATTTAACCACATACCTAAAATATGAGAGGTTTTCAAAAAACAAAATACTAATTCATATAAGAAGTATTAATATAAACATTCAACAAAAATTTTATTATAAAAAATAAAATTAATTATAATTTAATATAATTTACATATATTTACATTAAAAAAATTCACACTGTAATTTTTCTTTAATTTTAAATTGAATGAAAAAATACTTCCATACAAATCAATATTTGTCAATATTCTGAAAAAATTAATCTTTTCATAAAATGATCATTAAATTCAACATATATTAATTTGGAAAATTATATTTACAATGTAATTATATTTTTTGAAAAAAATTTCAAATAAAGGTAAAAATTAATTTTAAATTATGTGTTCTATGAATTCCAAATAATCATTTCATTAAAATAAAATTTTTTGGATGAATTTCATTCAATTTAAAATGGTTCTTATTTTATATCAAATAAATAGATAAAAATAGATTTATATAATACATGTTTATATGATATAAATTTTATGTTATATTTATTACTATTTATTCCACCCAATAAAAAATCATTGATACAATGTCCTTTTTTAAATAATAATATTTTAAGAGACTATATAATTTAATTTAGACCAGTTGTTTCAAGCATGATAAGATATTGATGAGATTTAATTTATTGAAAAATATTTCACAATATCTCATGGTGTCAGTTAATCATTTATTCGGGGAATTGATTTTCATTTTCATAGTTGAATATGATTTTCCTCATTCCAAATATCTATGACTCACATTTTAAAAAAGGTAAAAAATTTGTGTCCTTGAAATTTTATCTTGATCTAAAAAATCAGGGATCATACATTTGAGAATAAATTTATTGAATTGTGAGATCATAAAAAATGTTAATTAAACGTAATATTTATTACTTATTATGGGATATATGATTTTAATCTAGAGTAAAACATATTCGGTTTTCAAATTTGAAAATAATATTGGAATGTGAAGATATCAGAACTAATGATAAGTTTAAATAATTGTGAGGAGTGATTGAGATAAATGAAACCAACATAATTAATGTTATTGAATCTTTAATGACTATAAATCCATAATTCTATGATATATGAATGTAACATATTTTCAATATAAATTATGATTTTATGATAAGGATATTATCAATATCTTTTTTT
Organism: Viscum album; assembly: GCA_963277665.1. Taxonomy (NCBI): domain Eukaryota; kingdom Viridiplantae; phylum Streptophyta; class Magnoliopsida; order Santalales; family Viscaceae; genus Viscum; species Viscum album. The sequence continues at coordinate 1,710,343,936 of OY728142.1, forward strand.
TCTAGAGTTGAGTGTTTCTTTTATACCCTAGACTGAGAACATATAAAAATATAATTATTGGAAATATATAGATTTTTTTATGGGAACAATTAAATTAATGATTGTTTCTATTTCAATCAATTATTAGATAATTTTTTATTCATTGATATGGATATCAAAAATTCAAAATAAGTAATGATGTACATATAACAGATCATTAGAATGACAATTAATTCTTCATATCTCTAAATTTTTTCCAAATCTAATAATTTTATCAATTATCATATGAAAAAAATTAATATCGTAATAAAATCCATATATGCATAACCATAAGATACATCCAAAATATATCGTTCCAAATTCGTATATTATTTTGATGTCTTGTAATTAACTCAAAATTATATTCCATAGAAAATTTAAATATTCTCTTAATGTCACATTGAAAATATTTCAATACCTTTATTAGTATAATTCATTATTTGGAAAATGATTTACTCTAGAAGAAATCAAAAAAATTTAAAATATTTCCCATGAATTAAAACATGCAATAAACTCTAGAAATTATAACATAAACCATTAAATCAGTAACCAAATTCTACCTTACCAATACTCTACCATAAACATCAATTTCTCATTATTTTCTCAACATTTTTCACATATTAAGGTTTATAATCAGAAAAATATTATTTTTCTAAAAATATCAACACACAAAAAATAACGTTACTTCACTATTAGTACCATTAATCTTTTGTTATCGCATTCTTAAAAAAAGAAAATATATTAAAATAAATATACATTTTATGAATAATATAATGTGATTATAAATTATAAAATATTTATACAACATATTCAACTAATCCAAATATAATAACCTTAAGCATTCTACTTATTTTATGTCAACAACATAATGTAATCCTTGATTCCTTTAATTATTCAACCATATTTCCATTGAAACATGTAAAATTCATTTGTATAGTTCCACATATCATTACCGATAAGTCACTAAACATTTAAATAATATTTATTTACCTTCTAATCCTTAGCATGATATCCTTTCTTTGAACACACTTTGAAATAACTTTTTTTCTTATAATTAAGTACATAGTGTTTATTTCCACAAATATCACATATGATAAAAATCATTCTTTAACATGTTCCCTCTATTCAATGTTTTATATTTCATTATTTTATTATATTATGTCCTATTAAATCAATAAAAATTTTATAATTAATTCTATAACTTTATATAAAATGATATTTTGCTAATTATTGACAAGATTGGTTGGGAGAATAATTAAATCGAATGTACTATCTTTAAACCATTATATAAATAGTCATTCATAAAAATTATATTATGTACATAGTTATTAAAAATAATTGATAATGTTGTAATGTTTTATTTATACATAGTTACATGTTGATCTTAATTTTTTATCTTAGTCCATTATTTTCATTCCATATATATTCATTGTTCACAATGAAAATAATTTTCCAATTTGAGTACATTAAAATCATTCCATTCATTGTTTATTATTTATTCTACATCATTTTTTAATCAATGTCTATCATTGATTCAAATAAACAGACATATGATAAAATACGATGTGAAAATATACCATTCATTAAAACTGAAATAAATAATTATATTTTCAAAATAAAATATTCATTTCCTAGAAAAAAAGGTATTTTAGTCCATCTAAACAATGGAGGTTGTTGACACATAATGCAGTTTTAAAATTTTACTATTGTTTTTTGGTCAGTAGGATTCCGCAAATAAGAAATGATACTTCTTAAAACCTTAGACAACATCCATATTATGGATATAGTTTCTTCAATTCCAACTTCATCTCCAACTCTAGCTTGGTTATGTTTCATAGGATTTCAATACATACATGTGGTACCTGAATTGATATAGTTCTGATTCCTTCCCCTATGATACATTTCAATAAAATTTCATGAAATATATAATATCAAAAAATTATGAAACATAATTAATTATCCTAATTGTTGTGACATTCTTAAAAAATTAAAAATTTATACATTTATAATCCTAGGATAATAAATATAGTGTCACGATGATGATTTTCAATCAATAATAATAATTTTAAAAATATCATAATGATTTTTCAATTAAATTGAAATTAAGGGAATAATTTACCTGAATAGTGTCATCCAAGTATCATTTTAATGTTTATATTCATGTTCTCAGAAATGATCTAGGGAAACCAACCACAACTTTTTTAGGGTTTTATCCCAGTCTTTACAATTTTTCAGAATCAAGTATTCATATAGTATTTAGATAGTAATGTATTTCTAGGGAAAAAATATAACCACTACATTAATAAATCATTTATATATTATCTTATATATATAGTTTTCCTTATTGTCATAAGGTTATATTACTTAGTATATGTTTTGCAGAATCTAGTACTCAAGGTTTATACTAAATTTTCACTGATAAAAATTTTGACAACCCCAACTCAACTAACCCAAATCTAGTATGCAATTTATTTCCATGATATTATATATAATGAATAACAACCCGATGCAATGAATATATCTGTAGACATTATAAACTATATATATATATATTTTAAATAAAAATTATAATTGGGAACAAAAAATATAAAGATTATTTTTTTGGATAACCCCATTATTCATTATAGAATATACCTAAACATAAAACACAAAACTTACCATGGTATCCTATGGAAAATATAACATATGAATGGGATGAGATCAGATAAACAATTAGGGTATGTGTACAATGGATGATATCAGGTAAATTTAATCATAATCAAATTGATAATATAAATAAGTGAATCATATTCAATTAAATCAATACTAGATCATAATATTGATGACATAAAAGATAATCAAGTATATATATAATTAAAAAAGATAAACATGAAATTTATCAAGATACATGTTCAAAAAATATTGAAAAATATGGAAATAACTAATATCATAATGAGTGAATGAATAATTCAGAAATAAAAACTAGTCAAAACCATTCCTGATAGAGTTAAAATATGTTTGATGAAACTATTATAATGTGTAAACATTATTTCGGTCATTAGAATGGTTGATTATTTGAGGGGATATCTATAAATAGGAACTATCCAACACATACTATGTCCATTGAATACTCATCAAAAATGGGTGAACCATTTTCAGTAAGACAATTTTTATTGGAAAACTAAAATGTAAAACTTATATATATACCACATTAAAATAAATATTATTATTAACCATAAATAATATTAAGGTTGATGGTTATGAAATTTTATAGACTCCCCTAAACTAACTAAAAATATATATATAAAAAAATATATTTATATTAATAAAACACATACCGATTAGATCATACATTTAATTATGTGTTTTTTATAAATATAGATACTATAAATATCATTAACATTTTTTTCGTGAAAATTAAATTTAAACATTTTAAAATAACTTTCTAAAACAAATAATTCAAAAATAATTTGTATAATAGATTTTATTTCATGAAATCAATGAATAATTATAAAATATGACTTAAAAATTTTGTGGAAATGAAGATGAGAAATCCCATTAATTATTTACACATTAACAAAATATACCCTTCTCATTTATGGTAAAAAAAATAACTTATATTTAAATTGACATGAACATTACATTTAAATAATTTTTTAAAACAAAAAACATATTATAACATAAATTTGGTAAATTATTTTAATTAGTTTAAATATACTATATAAAGTATTTTTTTTAGAAAACAAGGACTTTGATAAAAATAGATTTTCGATAGAAGAGAGAATAAATATATTAGATTTTCATAAAAACATTTTATCAATATTTTTAGGTACCAAAGTATAAAATATTGAACTACTAAATTAAAATATTTCAAAAAAAAATTTAAATGAAAATATATTGTGTGTATAATAGAAATATCAAGTGTTTCCACCACAGAATAATTAAAAAACAATCCCTAATAATGATCAAATTGTGAAATAAACCCATTCTACATTGGCGACATTTGAATCATAATAACAAGGAAATAAATAACATAAAATGAAAAAAAATCCTAGAATAGAAATATATTAAATATATAACATATCTAATTTGATATAATATACACCACATAATTGAATAAGTTGTGAATATGGTGTATATCTCACAGAAGTAAAAGTGAAAAAAGAAACTCTTACCTCATGTTCGATTTCTTTCATATTTGTCAAAAAATACATTATAATAAATATATGATTAATATAAATCTACTAAATGAAAATAATAATAGATATCATACCATATTTTATTTAATTATAGCATTTTATCACCCTTTCATTAACAATTTGTTTGTAAACTCAAGGATTTGTGTAATAATTTCATTGTTTTTCCTATATGTTTTAGTTTTGTAAATTTTTCCTTTTTATTTTGATCATGGTTATTTTATATAAATATTCTATGTTATGATATAAATATCATAAATATTAAATATATATATAATTATAGTAATATATTATATAAAAATATTGAAAATGGTTGATACCGTCTACATAGCCTGTAATCTATTAGTATGCCTGCACATTTTTTCCCTTTTTAAGGTTGGATATAGTAAAAATAAAATAAATAGTAATTAATATTTATGTAATAATTTTACCTCATAAATATCATGTATATTAATCAAATTCAACCATATTTCCACCAATGTAGATGTTAAAGAAAAACATTTCTCATCACAATAGGTTCTAGTCATCATGAACATAGGAGAGACATCATTGTATTAAAAAATATTAGAAGGTCATAATTTATATGTGATATAATATTTTAGGGATTATTAATATTTCATAAATATAATATATATTTATAACCATTTGACATACTACCTTTTATTTAATGAGTAACAGAGAACGAAACACATCATTTTGTGAGGTGATAGACAGTTGAACACTTGATTGACAATATGTTATCCCTCATGGAATAAAAATTATGTTTATAATACGATATATGTATTAAATAATTAAAAAAATTATATAAAAAAGAATATAAATTATTCTAATCCATAATAATATCCATCCATTAAACGAGGAAATTTCAAACAAATAACAATGGTTGACGATGTGTTATTTTTCCCAACACTCAAGCGATGGGTTCATTTTTCTATCTGACATAATTGCAGATTAAAATAAGTTATTCCAATAGAATAAAAGAATATTAGTTTATAAAATATACTATAGTAATTGCATAATAATATTTTTATCAGTTTCCTGGAGGTATAAGAATGTATAAATCAAATATTCAAATTTAAAAATTTTCATATTCATTGGATAACATCTTTATATATAGACATAAATCTTTCAAAGGAGGATGTAATTATAATTACAATTCCAATATTTTCTGGTAAAGGAATTAATAATGGGATTTGGTAGAGAATTTTATGAACAAATTTGTTTTCAATGTGTAAAAATGAGAGGATAGGGGATGTCATTTTATAGGTTGGAGAGATGACACTGGTGGAGTATTTTATAAAATGAAGTAATAACAATATTATTATGATAAAAAATCAATCATAATGGGTCACTACATATTATTATAGGTTATATGTTTAAATAATTAACATAATGTCGGTATTGGTGAGGTTTTATAGGAATTTTAACCCTTATAATCATCGTTTAACCCCCAGTAAAACCCTTTTTACCATAACTGTGATAATTAATTATTTGTTCATTAACCATTAATTACGATGTAATATTATGATGATCTTATTACTTAATAAAAAAATTATTCAAATTAATTTAATAAATTTTTTCAAATTCTATTCATAGAATATGATGAATTAATTTTAATATTAATGTGTAAATGCAATGAATTAGTGGATTTCAAAAGAATTTTTTTTTCATAATTATGGATTATATAAATTTAAAAATTCAACATTAAAATAATTCTAATGCCCTAAATTTTTTAAATATTAATATTATTAAAAAAATATAAAATAAATTTTTTTAAAATATTATATAATCTATTCAATGATTTAAATTAAATATGAAATTTCATTAAAAAATACTATTTTTAACTATTCATGAAACATTAATTTTTTATGATAAATATCACAAATTCTCAAAAAGAGAATTTTAACTACTTATATATAAAAAATAAATATTATTTTCTTAAGTAAATTATATAATATGGTAAGAAATAAATTTTATTCTCAAATTGAAACTAATCTTATTTTATGATAAAATGGCTTTAAAAAACTTATTTCACATTTAAAGGGAAATATTTTATATATATTCAATATATAAACTATTATTTTTAAAAAAACATAATACATAATTTTTTTTAATTTATATATCATTGTTTAAACACATTATATTTATGGTTAAGTAATAATAGTAATGCATAACTAATAATAATTTAATTGAGTATCGAGTTTCAATAAAACTCGATGTTTCATGCATCCAATGATATCAAAGATATGGAATTTATTTATAAATGAAAATATCATAAAGTCTTTTGTTATTAAATTCATTTATAATCTTGTTATTTCATGTCATCTTCACTATCAAATATGATATTCTTCATTTAATGTCAACAGATGTTACAACCACACACATGATATGAAATACAATAATCTTTATGATTCCCATAATAAAAAGATTCAACAAATGTCTAATTATTTTGAAGAATAATTCCATGTTTTTCGGACTCATATAGAAGGGTGTTATTCTGGCATTATGGACAGACCCATGATAAGGGATCTATGAATCACTATAGATTTCATTAGAACAATAATAAACCAACTCATATTTCTAATGATGTAGTTAAACCCTTCATTGATCTAACTTAAATTCTAGTAAATGTGAATGTTGTTATGTTAATATGTATGTATATTAAAAAGAACCCATGTTATAATCTTATATAAATATTCAACTTGTATATAGCGGAGGAAATTTTTTAGACATCCTAGATGGGCCAAGGATATGGGATCCACGTGTCACTATGAATATCATTATGATAAGACTAAGGCAACATATATTTCTTCAAAAATCATAGTATTTTTCAATATAATATTCATTTGAAGATCATTATATGTAATGGAGGTCACTCTAGGTTATTTAATCCAATTCATGATAGAAAAATTAATCCTCATATCTTATTGTGTGATAATATTTTGATGAAAATAAAAATAATAATATGAATTATATATTCTTATATGAGGTATAATCAATGTGATAAACAAGAGGATACTAGAGATAAATACACATTAAATTAAAATTCTAGTCATAAATGGTTTCTTATATTTTTAAAATTATTTTCCATCATGTGGTGGAGATTTTGACCCATATTATGATATAATGTGATAGTATTAAATAGTTGACTCTCTAGTATAATATATTATTGTTACAATGATGGATATATTGTTGAATAAAACACAATATGATATAATTCCTCATCAATTTAAGATAACATAAATAAAACCAATGATGTTCCATTTTTTTAATATATTACCTTGAGGAGGTGATATTTTAGGATAAGAAAAAACAAAACATATATGATTTCAATGATCCATATTGATCCATTGAAAGAACAAAATACCCCACATAAGTGGGGAGGGTGATTAATTGGCCTCTAAAAAATTATATAATATTCATTATGTATCATATAACTGGGAATCAAGGAACACAATTTTTTAAAAGTGTTGTTGTAATTGATTAACTCTAGGAAAAGAGATCGTCTCAGTTAAAGGATAAGAAAACATAGGGTTTATCATCATATGATATGGTCTTCTACCACTTAGTATAATGTCATACTATAATAACCACATACATTTTGTATATTTTTTTATTATGATGATGTATGGTTTTTATAGTTTAATGTCACATAGTGTTTACCAATATAGTGAATTTTAGGGTTTAGCATCCTGGACACTATTGAGGAAAGACTGTTGTATAAAAAACAATATATATGTTCCTAGAGGGATCCAGATTGATCTAGTTCTAACATCAAACGCACACATATTTTTCTAAGTACATGATTTTTCCTAATTAATATTGTATAAGAACGACAATTTATCATATTAATCGGAATCAAGTCAAATGTAGATATTTAATAACATTTGGGATCTGATAAAATCACTAGGAATTTGGGTCCTCTAAAAAATCATTGAAAATAAATCCCGTTACATTGTATGATTATTATATTTAAAACAATTTCTAATTTCATATGTGAATTATTTTTAATATGATTTTTAACATATTACGGTGAAGTGGGATGTTTTCTACAATTTTGGGTCACATAACATTGGGAAATGGTGTGACGTTTATGGTGTCTCATATAGAACCATAGGGATGTAAAACATATATCAAATGAGAAACAAAATAGCTATCAATTGTTTGATATTTATTGATATATTTCTTGTAAAAACGACCTCTCCAATTAAACGATGATCATGATTTTTCCCTGGACATTTTTTGGGGAATCATAATGATTTATTTGAATGACAATCAAGTTTCACATATTTATTTAAATGTGGAATAATATGAGGCTGAAAATATGATTCTAGGTGTCTATGTTAAGTTCCACAAATCACATTTTTTTATAACATTTGATAATTATATAGAAAACACTATTTGACATCATATTGTATGTAATTTAGACACATAGTTTATAGTCAAATGGTTTTGATGGATTTTTTTCATATTATTTGTTGTCCAATTTCATTAAACAATGGAGACAAATTTTATATAATACATATAGAAATATTTAATTTCATTACATGTGGTATTTCCTGATAATAATCACATCAGTATAGGCTATGAAGAATTCACCACCCATGAATATCATTAATATAAATCATTGCAGATTTCTGTATGAAAGAAACAAGGTTCCCTCATGTTTTTAAAGATTAATAACTTTCATCCCAACTATCATTGTTTTATTGAGGGCCAAAAAAATTTACCATTAGTGAAATTAATGATATTGAACATTATTTTATAAATATTACATTATCACATTGTCTTTATCATCTAAATTGTTCAACATATAAAATATTTTTCTCTTCGATTCAATCCAACTCAAATTATCCCTTTTGATATACATCATCTTAGGATATGTGTTCTAAAATAAAAATATTAATTGTAGGTAATTTTTCACGAATGGTTTGTAATTATTTTTTCTCATTTACATGTAAATATGGGGTTTCTTGTGTGGAAATGATTCTTTGGTTATGATAAAACCCCAAATGTAAAAATAAGTGTTTTAGTTAATGATTTCTTGATTTATTTTCCAATATTTTCTATTGTAAGCTTGTTGGAGTCACATTAAAATCAATTATCTGCCCATTTTTTTCAAAATTAGGAAATTAATGACTTGAATCAATTATATATACGTGGTACCAAATTTCCATTTTATAAGAATGAAAAATTAAACATTATTATGTAAATATTATGTGAGTTCCAGAAAATCTGATATTGTTATTGTAATTCATAAAAATTCTGATTTTTTATAATCATATATATGAGGGATTTTTCATCCTTCAATTTGTATACTAATTCAGAAGTTGTAATAATTTACATGGAAAACATTACTCAAGATATATGATATGATATTATGAGATTCTTTCTTAATATAACAATTTTATTGGAGAGTTTTATATATTGTAATAACTATAAATATTGATGGATAAATTTGAAATTTAAATAAAATATATAATATCATTAAATTATTTACAGAAAATCATTTTCCATTGATTTCTAGGAATTCATCATCCTCTATTGATGAGGAATATTGATCCCTCACTAATGAGCTTAATATGAACCATCATTGACATCCGGTTTCATGGTGTTATTTTACCCTCTGTCACTAATTCTAAAATTGTCCCAATCAAATCGATATTCATATAGGACCATTAGATAATTAAATATTCTTAAATTATAAATATGAATTCCCAAAATAATATTTTCACTTTTTTATAGTATATTTAGTGGATGGTGATGGGAATTGAGGTAGTATTAAATGGTTCTCAATCAATAATTTCTATATTTTTTTATTGACAGAATAAAACTCATGGATCACATCCATTATATTACATATGAAGTGTGACACCTTATCCATTTCATAAAGATGATGAATATTTAATCCCAAATATCTTCAAAGTCTATAGATACATTTTTTAATGGATTATTAAGGGAATTTTATGATCATAAGATGTGATTTAATGTTCGATCTCTGAAAAAATATTCCATCAACCCTCAAAAATAGTCATGAAATGAAGTCATATACAATTATATTTTTGATTAATAACTTTATATATATATTATTAATTAATATATATATCACCACTTATTATATGTGGCCCAGGGGTTTTGTAGTTTTAGTTTCAAATATAAAATGTGGGATCTGTATTCTAAATAATTGTTGGTGTTTCCAAATTAAAAACTATATGAATATATTGATACTATGTTTTTTATAGGGATAAGAATAATGCACTGACAAACCATACTGATTTTGATATCATCAATTATTTTCCTTGTATTTAATATGGATGGGACAATAATGCACCTCTCTCATATGTAACGGTAGTCCCTAAATAATGGAGACTTATTCATCATGAAATATTTCACTAAGTGGAATCCTTCATTTGAAATAATCTATGTAATAAAATATTATAATGCCTTCTAATAATTGAATTTTCATGAAATATCTAATTTTATAAATTATACTTCATGACCTTCCACAATGAAAAGAATCCATAGATAATGGATAGTTAAATACATATTTGAGTGTGTTATAATGAGATACCTAGAGTACCTTATTTTGATGCTTGAATTGTTTTTGTTTCTATATTGAAATGATTAATGTATGGGATGTCTGAACAATATCTAAATATTGATAATCAAAATTATGCCTGATTATATTGAGATAGCAGATTATGTTCAAACATCCCATGTCATTTTTCTGTAAGAAAATTTCCTAGTGATCTCTCTAAGTCTACCATAAATACAGTGATTTTCTTTCCTATGACTATATGTGTTAGCTATAGTTGGATCAAAAGTATTATTATAATACAATCAATGTATTCAGTTGAGTCTTCATTCCATTTATAGGTGTGTCTCATTTTTATTAGTCTGGTGGTATTCAATCATTCTCTAACAATATTCTCTATGAACATTGAGATGTATGTGGGGGAATCATCTATGTCCCCTAGCATTGTTTCATTTTTTTAGGAGGTGAGAAATAAATGATGTGCATTAAAATTTATGATCATCATAAATTACATGATATGGGTTCTATGATTCTAATATATTATTCATAGGAAACACTATATGAACATTTTGTTGAAGTCAAACTTAATTATTCTCTCATAGCTTATTGAAAATAATATTCCTATTTTTATGTTTTTAAGAACCAATATTGAATTCCACAAATAAATTTTCACCATAAAAAATAAAAAAATTTACCAATAACTTCACAACATGATGCATGATGCATTTTTATGTGTTTCTAAGATTCTTGAAGATAAGAGTGATCACCATATTATAACATATTTTTTAGGGTGGACCAAAATAAGTGATAACAAAATCTTCATATGTAATGTGGCTTCTGTTGTATCTTGAATATCTATCTATGGTAAATAAGGATTAATAATTAACTAAAATATTAATATGATTTTTGATAATCATAACTAGGAAATAATCTTCCAGAAAATGATTATTGGGATATGTTGAATTTATTAAAAATATCACCATCCTATTAATATTACTTAAAAGGAAGATATTTATGATAAATATCATGTATTGAACTCCCAAATGAATTTGGATTGGATGATATTTTCAACACTAAATTCATCCTTTTCAGCATGATTTTGATGTGTTCTTTAAGATTCCATTTTTTTAAAACAATGGTCTTCTATCAGACATAAGCGGTAGGTGTAGATATTATGGTCCAAGACATGATTTTTTTTCCTATATAGGAGACAATTTTTTTTGGATATAATTATAGTTATATAAAAATTGTAATTCAAATGACATAGACACACAGAAAAAATCAATAGAAAAACATTCCAATATACCTATATTTTTTCAAAGCTCATTATTAGTGGTGGAGGCACCATCCTAGAATGTTTGGGGGACATCATTGAAATACTATTATTCTTCATCCAATACACCATCATCTGGTGGAATGGGTGATGATGTGAAATATACATAATTATATAAATAAAAGATATCATAAATTTTTTAAGATGATATAGTGGTATTCCAACTCTACAGTCATGATATATGTGATTATTCAAAATCAGATTGAAATATAATTTTGTTTTCATTCTCTATTGAAAAATGAATGTTCATTTTTCCCTGAGGTATTTCCAATTATGTGAAAAATGAGATCCCATTTCTATATTTAAGTACACATGATGTAACTTATTTAATATTAATTGATTAATATATTGACAAATATTAAAATATGTTTTTGACCTTTTTAAGGAATTATGTATTACAAAAAGTGATATTTAGTTGCCTTTTTTGAAGTCATTTCAAGAACATTTTGGTTTATAACATGATGAATATTATCATTCATTGGTTTTTTAATATTTATTGTAATGTTATAAATAAATGAATTGATATTCGCGATATTCAATCTACGCTTTATCTGAGTGATTATTTTCTCATTTTCATATTAACATAATATTTGAGATTGCTATGGCATGGCGAAGGGTCTCAAACATGTTTGGGAAAAAAAATTATCCCCAATAGGCAATGAAAATATGTATCCTTATATAAATCTATAATTCATTGTCATATAAAATCACATTGAATTGAAATGTTATCATGATTTGGAAAAATGGGTTCTTCCACCTTAATGTAATAATGTTGAAGTGTTAGAAAAAGGGACAGATCATCATTGTTTAGTCTTAATTTTAGAATTTTTTATTTCATAAAGTGGTTGATTATTGAGCTATTATCAGTGAATGTTCATAAAATTTCCATTTTATCTCTCTTCATATAAATATAAGGGTATATTGTATCCCAAAAAAATTGTATCCATGACCTACAAGATTAAATAGATAACTAGATAAAACCATAGATGTTATATATCTTCAAAATATATTTAAATAGTTGTATCCTTTACATTCACCTTATAAATTTTCACCATGGTAGAATCAATGTGAAGAAATTTACTTGAGTAAATTGGGTCATGAATTCAAACATAATGATGAGGAAGTCCATTCAGTATTTGATTTGGATGACTAATTCATGACACTTTTCATGTATGACTGGATCATTATAACCCCACCATTTAGTCTTCCAAAAACATCATGCATGGATAAATCTTGCGAAATATTGTTGAATGTTCCTAAATATTTAGTTAATGAAGCAGATATATATTGTGGGTATCTATATCATAATTATCCCTAATAGGGATGTGGATAAAATATATATCTTATTTATGACTATATATTTTTTTTATCCGTTATCGGGAACTCCATATTCCACTAGTTTACATATCAGTCATATATAAGATTGATTAATAATAAAACTCACTATAAAAAAGGGATATATTAATTTAATTACAATAATCGAACATAATTGTAACTACCTATATGATGTGTATTCTTCCAGGTAGGCAGTTCCCATGGTAACATTTGGTTGGTCAGTTTTTCTCCCCTCTATACTGGAGGAATTAATTCGAAATGGGTTAGGACCTGATTATTTATTACAAAATGTTATTATTCCTATTAAAGGTTTTTATATCTATTTTTTTCTTAGATGGTTTTATCATATATTATTTTAATGTGGAAGAGGTTGGTCCCTCAGTGATCGATTATATTGAGGGTCATACATACCAGTTCACCATTTCCATGGGGATTTCATGATTTTGATTGATGGAATTTTTTACCATTTAATAATTATACTTTTTTACCCCTTAAATGTAAATAAATTCCATTTTCCTTCGTTGAAAATATCAATATTAGTACCAAATTATACATGTTAAACTATCATTCAATATTTTATGTGGACAAAATTTGTAACCATATGTAGAATATCCTCATTAACAATAAAATCATTAATGGTTTCACCAAATGTATTTAAATTAATGAAAGAATTTGAGTATTCATGAGGACCCAACTGATCAGGTACTTCTAGGCATAGAAGTTATATAATTTCATTTCATAAATATAATATAGCATCCAGTAATGTCTTCACATAGTAAATAATATACATTATTCTTATGGTCGATACATTGAATAAGTTTATACTCTTCTCTCTATCTCATCCTTCTTGAGATATTATTGTTGTAATTTCTATACAGTATTTTGGATCTCATGATATACTAAATTCATTAGATAATGATTCTATATAATTGAAAACATAAGTGTGATAGTCATAGTTTCCCCTAAAAAATTTCCTTTCTTAACACATCATTGATAGTTGAGATATGGATATTTTCAATTAAATTTTATCTTCTAAACTCTGGAAATGTCTGGACTAATCTCTAAACCCGGCATGAAAATTTAAGAGAATTAGATTCCAGTGCAACTTGTTATATAGGATACATATTCATAGTCATAAAAATATTCTTATGGAATATAGTAGTTTATATTAAAAGTAAAACCCTTCCAACAAGGAATGATATATTTTATTGTGTCCTTACAATATAATTTCCAACATTATGTATAATGGATTGATGTATTCCACATCACAGAGATGAATTGGTAATTACATTTGTGGAGTATATCATCCCATAATTTGATTAACATGGCTAGTAAAATAATATTCAAGATGAAGGTTTTTCTTTCTATATGTTGTAAGAAGAACCAGAGTTTTACCACTACATGGTTCTTAGGGGTTCCCATCATGGGACTAATGGAGAGAAATGATGTGTATTAGGTGATTCATTGGATCCCTAGATCCATAAATTGATTGAAATGTATAATTATAATTTATGGGTGGTGGGGTTCATTACATCAATCCATTCAAAGTATCGATTTTTCTCCCACTAAATTAGTGAATTACATCATTCCATCTGTTGAAATCAGGCAGTTAGTAACTCAATATTTTTATTCAAATAAGATGTGATATCAATATGAGTATGTATTTACTTTGTTTAATAGTTGGTTAGAGACCGATGTAATGAGACTATATCTGTTTTGGATGATAACCAAATTGTGGCATCTACTGGTAGCTGAATTTAGACATTTTTTTACATCCACATTCAATAATACTATTGATATCCTATAGAAATTAGATCCAAATAAATTATTTTTCTACATCCATGATTTACCGAATTATGTAAACATATAATTTTTTGCCTCATATTCACTTCATATTTAGAGTTATCTTTTGGTAGTGTACGATTAGAATCTACTTAAATAACCTATCTAGAGAGCAAATTTCCACTATGTAATTCCACATTGAGTATGTTCATCTCTGGTATCTCTTCCACAAATAATGAAAATATTTTCCTAAGAACAAGTGTTTAAAACTCCTTAAGTAATAGGTGTATGTATCCAAACTATTACCATTTTCATTATTTTTATGATTTCCAAGAGATGAAAATGAATATTTAAGGGGAAGCTAATTATCTAGATATCATTTTTTTGTTTTTCATAATCAGTATTAATTAATTTTACTATGAGAGATTATTAAATTATATACAACCTCTTATTTTTTCCTTAAATTGGGATAATGTTATATAGAATCCATAAGGAAGTGTTGATGAAATTTACGTATTCATAATGGATATAAGAAGTCATATCAAAATTAGAATTATAAGTGGTCTACATAACATGGTTAAATCTATTAATAAAGAAAATATATCCATTGTTGGTGATCCACTTGCAAGAATTATTTGTATTTAGAGATACATACAGCTTCATTATTTCCTTCAAGTATTATCCCAGATCCCAATGTCAGAGGTTAAACTATAATGATTCACATTGAAACCAATTTTATATGTTCCGAGTTAGATATATTGGTTAGATGATGAGAAAAACTATGAATAGTCACATTATTTTGTATATCTAGAATCACAAAAGATAACGTAATAGGTAAGAGGTTTATGAGATTAAAATAAACCTAGATCAACAATCTGAAAGTACGACATTATTATTATGGCACCAACTATCATGGATTATTTCATAAACATGATCACCATTATTTGCGTATGATATTGGATGAATGAATATTTTAAATTTTACCATATATGTTCTTAATGATTTTATACTACACGATGGTTGGATTTCCATAAAGATAAATATTGATCAATAATTTCATATTCCAAATGAAAGAGTATTTTCATATCTCACATTCATAAAGTGTGATGTTTTTATATTTTTTGGTTGATGATACCTATTCAACATACAATATATTATGGGTATAGTATTGTTTTGGGGGTCAATTTGAATAGATTACATTGTATGATGTCATATTTGGTATGATTTATTGTTAAGGGAGCGAGGTTTAATGCAATGCTCTATTTTCACCACATCCCTTGATTAGTACATCAGATAGAGAATCTATAATTGAATGACGTAGATTTTGGAAAACATTGAACATGTTATCATAATAACATCAAGTTACATTCCCTATATTTGTTATAGAATTCATGAAATAGAAGACAATTAAATATGAATGTGTAGTAATTATATTTCATTAACTTGATTTTTATATCAATTATTAGGAACATTGTTTTTTCAAATGGTGAAGAAAAATCCATATACTTCAATGAATGATATTTATGAATTACTTAATAATGTATATGGAAATTTTTAAATATTTATGGTTACCAAAAAAATCAATAACAAAATTTTATCTTTTTCCATTTGATTTCATTTGATAAATGTTTTATATTGATCATTTTTGAGATATTCATGTTATTTTTCTCCAAAATATTGATACTTCACGTATAAGTTTATATATATATATAGGGACTGATAGGAATATATTCCACTAAGATGGATTAAAGGTAGTCAATGTGTTGTTTGAAGAATGGCCGCTGCATTGAGTCATCATCAATTAGAGAAAGAGTTTCGATTTTCAATGAATAATAATAATGAATTGATGGAATCATATTCTCAAGAACCTAAAAATATGCATGAATTCTCATAACTGAATTGTAAATGGACGAATATTCTTATCAATATGAGGTTGCAATGTGGTGAGGATAGTTATAGTGAACAATGTCATGGGGTGGACTACTAGTGTGTATAAATATATGAATTCAAAGAGTATTTATGGATTATATACAATGGGGACGACCATCACTATGGAATAATGAATATAGATTACCCTATTGCTATTTATTATTTTGAATGTGATGTTGGATTATGTGGTACTATTCAAGGGAATAGTTTTCCAGATCAATATTAGTATGTGCATGATGGAAGTATTTGAGAAACATACAGGTGAGATGAATTCTATAGATTCTTTGAGAAATGGTTCTAAGAGGACCATTGAAATTGTTACATCAATTTCATAAAGCAGAAGATAATTCAAAATGATATATTTCTCCCATTGAAAGATGGTTGATTAACTAAATAACACTAATTTTATAATGAGAATGGATTTGGTCAATATTTGAGATTCTGATCACCTTTGGTGATACTAATTTTAGACTTTCACTACAGGGTGGTCATAGAAACATTTTATCACCATACGATTATTATAAAAAATCCGCCCAAATCAAATTTTGATTTCCTTCTAGGACATGCATATAATATTATTTTTTGTTTTCATTGGGATAAATGTGTTCGTATAAGTAACTAGAGAAATGGACAAATGTTCTCAAATTACATTTAGAAAGTGGTCCTATTTATGTATTCTATTTATCTTGATAGTGAAAATAATACGCATCTAGAAATGTATAAATATATTTTTGTTATCTTTAGAAGCATTTAAATTAAAATAATGAGGTACAATTACTATATGGTTGTGGTTGTGTTCCAAATACCTCACTAATAAAACTACTATCATGATATTTTTTCATATTTTTATTTTGTTGGATGTGATATATGACATACATTTCATTGAACCTAAGATATATTTTATGAGATTTTCAGTTAGAATGACCATATATACCCGATACTAAAATAGAGTAAGGATGTGTACCATGTCTTATACACCGAAATCTACAAAAATATATCGATATTCTTCATTTTCATTGAATGAAACAATTTTCTTCCCACTATTTAGTGTCTGGATATCTGAGAAAATATTTATGGGTCCTCATAAGTGATTATGAAGTCTGAAAGAATGGGGGTTGGAATATTACACTTCTCATGGATTTTCATAGTAGTATATTAGAAATTTTCTCTAGTAAAAGTGGGGATATAGTACCACAACTAATTTTTAATCATTTTCTAAACATTATCGGGTTTTACAAGGTTCTTGATTTTATGTGACGTAATCTAGGGCTCATGCGGTTGTTTCCTCAGCTAACTAAGACTTGATGCATCACATCATTGGTCATGATGACTATTAGTTGGATCCCATTGGGATGAATCATTTGCAATGGTAATGCTAAATCCATCACCCTACCCATCCACATCTATAAGAAAATATAGGAACATGTTATTTCATTCTTGTGAGAGGATCAAAAAATATATTTTGATGGTAATAGAAGGCACTTTAATATTTATTGTCGATTAATGATGGGAGGATGATTAGTGAGGCTTCAAACCATGAAGGGATTCATGTCGGACCTCAAGGGATGGAATAATTCCATTGAGAATTTACTCCTAAAACAGTACATTTTTTACATAGTGATAAAGGGTTTTGGTAATAGATTTTTTCAACATGGGGTTTCGTGATAAATTTTATACAATAACTTATATGTAATTTTTTTCATGACTTATATGAATCAGTTTATACTAATGGTGGTCAATATCGATATTCTAAAAATTATTAATATAAAAAACTACAACAATTCAACAATTTTGTATCCCAATTATATAAACACATTCATCATTGATTGGATAAGAGGTTCCAATTTGACTCATTTTAGTTTTAAAAAATTATTTATGATGAAAAATCAGGATATGTGGGTGATGTTGTAATTTTTTTAATGAAAAGTTTCTATTCTGATTCAACATTGTTTTGACACATAATGGGTGGTCATTCAAATATTCATATATAATGAACAGTCATAGGATGATTTTTTATGTGGTTCATTTTTTTGAAGGGATGAACCACACATTTCTCATATCTATTAGGGTAACTATACATACATTCCAATTAAGGGTTGTCACTGGGAATTGTTTTAATGATAGATAGGAACTAAATTTTATAAATAATATTTGAAGTGATACTCTTAAAAGACTATTTGGTGGAATTATTTACCACAATTTCACTCTCTAAATAGTTTTAGACATGTTAGTGAATCAATCCTAAATTCCAATATGGGAGTACTATCCCATATGTAATTAATCATTTATTGACATCTATTGACATAAAACAGTATGTATGTATCATATGATATCCGTCAAAGAAACCATTTATATATATCAATGGTTCTTCATCAATGGTATCATCTATGTGTATACAAATTTCTCAATCAATAATACCATTTGGATTCCAATATATATATTTGAAAGGAATAAAAACCAACATGGATTTTTAATACATAATGAGACATGTAATACCCTTTATGTAAATTTGAAAAAGTTCAATCTATGTTGTTTACTGTCATACCTCAAGGACTTGTTAGATAATGGTTCTATTTAAAGGATGTTTTAGGGGTTCCCTAACAATATAACTTTATGGATGATCCAACACAGAGTTTTGAATTACAAGATTGTGTGGTGTTATATGAAATATTTCTCAATTTAAAATTCTCTCATCATAAATGTAAACCAATGAGGATGAGGTAAAAATTAACCTAAATAAATGAAGCTTTATTAGTGGGTGACATAATCATATATATAATATGGACATGTAAATATGATAATGGATTGAAAATGTTTCAATTAAACCTCATAGGGGTTCTATAAATATACTGATGGTATTATTATCAAATGAAATGTATATGGGATTTGATAGCTCAAAAAGATATGGGATGGCCAAAGAATACATCAATAAGAATATGAACATTTAATGGATTATTTCTTACATAATGTGTTCCTTATAGATTAAGGTAGCACAATTGAGGATTTCACCTAATAAGAGTCTTAATAGAATACGTTACACTAATTGTGTTATCATCAGTATTTTTAATTACACATTATTTTTTCATAGTGCAAAAAATAAGAGATACTATAACATCCACCTATATAGTTTAATAGCAAAATAATGTATATTTACATGAGCATGAAGCATGTTATTGAATTTACATCCCATTCTACTGATGGAAAAAAGAAATGATATCGATGGTAGGTGAAGTATGATATTATTTAAGGAAGACTATGACGTTACTCATAGAGGGATTCATAAGGATTCATCAACACCTTATCTACTAATGGATGATAGAAAGGTTACGATAGTGTAGGGATTAAACAAATTAAATTTTACAACTCATAGTGGAATTCTGTAACATCCCAGGTAATTAAAGAATAAATAATTTTCATATTTATTAATATTTGAGAATTAAATATGAATTTTAATTAAAAGGGGTTGCTATGTTCGATAGCGTACCCGATACGCAACGATGAGTTTCTTTGAAACTTACGTAGCACACTAGTAATATAATAATATTATTTTAAATGTTAGTTAACAAGTAGCCGTTGTACTGGAGGGAATGAATAGAAATAACTAAAATATGAATAGATATGTTTTTAGATGTTTTTACATTTACCCAATAAAAGATAAAGGCTTAGAATACGGAAAGAGTTCAATTTTAGGCTTTTATACTCTAATTTTCACTAAAGGTTCACTTATCACCTTTTAATGGTGAACCGTCATTAAATATAGTTTTGATCACTCTTATACATTCTTTTGGACCAAATAAAACTCTTATTAAGAATCGGGACATCAAATTTTTACTTTGTGTAATTTTTGGTACCTTTCTGATAAAGTTAATTTTTTTATGCATAGTGTAAAATGTTGTATTTTACATCAAAACTGCTTTTTAATCTAATTTATTTATATGATTAGATTATCTTTTGAATTGGTCTTAATGTGTAATATGAATATATTTTTACCATTTTATCCAATGGTGGTCATTGGAATCAATTTCGATTTGAAATTAGACTTAAACTGGTGTCAATCTTTTGATACTTATTGTTTTGTAAAAACACGCTATTTGCTCTGGCAGCGGGAATTAATTATTAAATTAATTAATGTGACTTATATGATTTGAATTTTGTAAAATAGACTTCATTTTTGAATTCGGAATATCAAATATAGCTTAGAGTGAATTTTTGGTAATTTTCTGAAAAACTTCAATTTTGATGAATAGTGAAACCACTAAGTGGTAATCAAGCAAACTGATTTTTCAGTTAAATGAAAGTTTACCACTAATGTGTATTGAATTTTGAAAATCCGACATACATGGTTGTCATTAAGAAGTAAAATGTGGTTCAATGAGATTAAAATATTTTTTTGGTGAATAGTAACTTATTAAGTTCTTAATCGCGATTAGTGGTAATTAGGGTAGTTTAATGTATAAATAATGCTTTAATAATATAAAATGACCTAGACACATGTCCCGACCTCATTGGTTGTGTCATGGCCGACCAAGAAAAGTCATGGCCTAACTTGGGGACCCCATGTATCCACTTTTGTTGGGAAATAACATAAATTACTTTTTATTAAATGTTAAAGTGAAAATGACACAAACATAATATGTTTTGCGAAAACAATTTTTAAGTGGGGTTATACAAGTCCAAATTTTGATTATAAATATTAAATGGAAAGCTAAAAAGATTTCCTACATCATAGTAATTTGTTTATAATTTTTAGACATTAAATAAATTTAATTATTTATGACATAATAATGATGCAGCGATGACATCATTATTTGACGATTTAAATAAAATGGAAAGATAATATAAAATCTATGAACTACACATGTCCTAAACCAATTGGATGAATGGATTTCGATGACTTATCACCTTATCAACGAATTCTATCAATGTGGGACCTTTTAAAACCGAATCACATTTTCAAATAAAGTAATGTTTCTTTACTTTCCAAAAGTACCCCTCCTCTCCCCTTATAAAAGGCCCCCACCTCTACCTCATTTCACACACTCTTCAAGCCATTGGCTCGGCCAAACCCTGCCCATTTGCTCTCTCCACATCCCTCTCCTCATCCTAGAGGATTCCCTTTGGGCAGAATCCTTTCAAAGGAAGCCTTTAGGCTCAAATCAAAAGGAGTTACACTTTTTAAGGTAATTCATTCTCTAATGTTCATTTGTTTTATTTTTGCTTCTCCAACCCCCTAAACTCTTTTTATTTACTTCTTTTGTAACAACACCAGTATCTTCAATATACTAGGATGTTGTTATAAGATTTATTTTATCTACACTCTCACACAACTACATCAAATGGTTAAAGAACATACGGTTTCCGTGGATGGCGAAATTCTGCCTCCCGAAACGATGATTGTTCAATACTCATTTAACACCTTCAAAGGTGGCCATTATGATGTCACTATTTTTATATATGATATGTAATATGTTTATATTTTACTTATGCTTCTGTATTTTTCATTTGTATCTTACCTTTATGGCTTCCATTATGGGTATACGTGATATCTTCATTTAAGGAAGTGCGGACTACCGCCCCCTCAAAGTGATCTGATTCGTTAATTCCATATGTGGGATGTGTAAAGGATGGATTTAAAGTTATTATATATGATGTTATACTGGAATTATAATATACCTATATATATCATTATCATTTATTTCCATTAAAGCATGAGATAGAAATGAAAGTAGCGTTCATGCGTACGTACGGACTACCGTCTCCATGAACGGTGCATTTCATTTCTTATCCCCAAATGTAATTTATTATTAAAAGTACATGTATATAATGGATATATATAATTAATGATATATATAAATGATGAATATAATTCTGGAATTAAAATATACATACCTCTCATTTAGTTTTAATTCCATTAATATGACAAAGAAATGAAAGTAGCGTTCATGCGTACGTACGGCTTACCGTCTCCATGAACGGTGCATTTCATTTCTTACCTCTAAATGTGATGTAATATTATAAATGAATGTATTTACTGGATATATATGACATATATGATATCTACATCATGAATACCATTCTGGATATAATGAACCTTTGACCAAATTAACAACATGTAAGTATAAGAAGTCTATTTTTGACTTAAGAACCAAATACCGACAAAATGAACATTATTAACTTAAATGATTACATGATGTTCATAACATGGTATAAAAGGAATAATGAACTTGAAAAAGATTCATAAGCAAGTAGAGATTAACTCAAGTTTATTATTCAGGAGTTTAAAGAACGGTCGGGTCAAGTCGGATACGAGGTATGGGAACTTCTTAACCCAATTTCCATTCTTTGGGTTAATCTCCTACTTTCAAATTATGTCATTATATTATTATGTCGTATCTTGTATTTGTACTTTATTTATGTGTACTTATAGTGAACACACATAATGTATCTATTTTATTTTAAAAATTATCTTTGTATGGGACTTCGTCTCAATCTCCTTTCGTTGAGGCATATTTTATTTTATACACAACTTTCTTTTATACGGTGTATAAACCCCATTGACTTTTACGTTTACTCAAAAGGAATCTTTTTTATACGAAGCGTTTACTAAACGACAGAAGGGAATGTTTTTGTCGTACGTATGCGGCGACAACGACTTCTCCGCCGTCGTAACCGTTATTTGAGTTTTGGCTTCCTCTACAAGCCATACCTTTTTTTTAAAAAGAAAAATAAATACCATGTTTTACTTTGGTATTGAAAATGGTTTTCGTAATGTTTTTATTATATCAATGTGTTGTATTGATATCTCGTGATTGAAATGTGGAAATGTTATGTTTCCTTTATGCATGTTTTATGTGATATGATTATGTTATGGTTCTTGGGCATTATTATGAAGACGGGTGGTTCCGTGATAAACTAAGGGCGGGTGAGCCCGTTATAGCTCTCCAATGCATTGGGTAACGCGAAGGAGTGAAACGTTAAGGTTTCTCCGAAGAGATTTTAGGGAATATACTGTGATGGGTATTCCAAACGTAACCAAGAGGGTTACTCCCTACGTAAGAATGTTATGAATGCCTCAAGTTACCTTTATGTCTTATGATTTCTATGATTTATTCATGATTTTATGAGGTATTTTAAAGTGCCTATGTTTTATGGGTAAAGTATGATTTCATTCTTATTTATATATGAACTCATGTTTCCTTTCCATGTTTTTATAACCCATACTGAGTTTTTATGCTCATCCGAAGTTTTTGAAATGTTTTTCACAGGTCAAGGGAAAGGTACATGATAAGATGATAGAGTCAAGGATGTGTCAAGAAATAATCCATGTTTTATTTTAAATGTGTTTCCATTGATGGGAATGAAGAATACTATCTTTATGTAACCACTTTGTTTATATGTGGAATGTAATGCAAGTTTTATGATCTAATTCTCTAAAACTCTAAACCCGAAAAGATCCTCAACGTGTAATCTTGTAATAACTCAAGATTAAGTAAGGTTTAAGGCTGGGGCCTTATAGTTGGTATCAGAGGTCGGTTTAGACAACTTTAGGAGTTAGAAAAGCGTTAAATTATAATATGATTGAAATGATATAGCATTTACGGATTACCATGTTGCTTCGCCTAAGATATTTCCATGTTCAGAATGGTTTTCCGTAGGGGAAACAAAGCAGCTATGTTGGGACGACATCAGGAGGAAGACAACCTTCCAAATCAGCAACCTGAGATGGTCGGAATCGGAACTGAACAGTTTGTTGCAGTAATGGCGCAGTTGACTCAAGCGATAAATGGTGGTGGTATCCATGCACGAGATCAGCCAGATCAACCACAGAGGAACATGTCAATGGTGGAACATTTCATGAGGCAACATCCCCCATCATTCAGAGGATCATCTGACCCTGTGCTAGCTGAAGGGTGGATTAAAGCACTGGAGAAGATTTTTGATGTCATGGGGTGTTCAAACAATCAAAAGGTTAGTCTTTCTATTTACCGTCTGGAAGGTGAAGCAGATCAGTGGTGGTCTATGGTTAAAAATATCAGGGATGCCGATGAGATTGATGCTCTTGACTAGGATGACTTCAAAGGTATGTTTCTTGAGAAGTATTTTCCTAAGGCTGTTCGACTTAGGATGGAAAAGCAATTCTTGGAATTGAGGCAAGAGGAAGACTCAGTGGCTGCCTATGAAGAAAAGATCACTCGATTGGCAAGGTATGCTCCAAATTTTATCCGGGACCTTGATAGTAAAATCAATCATTTTTACTCAGGATTAAAGCCAAAATATCGAAGGGCATTAGCTTCTCGTGAGTTTAAAAGTTATGAAAAGCTTGTTCGATGTGCTGAGAAGGTGGAAATGGAGTTTGCCGATGACCAAGTGTTCTATAACAACCAGCAGAAGAAGAGACCGAGGTGGCAGGAGAAAGGTAAGAATTTTTCAAAAAAGTCTGATGGTAAGAGAACTAAGTTTCCAGTTTGTGATAAATGTGGCAAAAGGCATGCTGGGGAATGTCTTCTGAATTCTGGGAAGTGCTACCGATGTGGTAAGATGGGACATAAGGCTCGTGATTGCACTGAAAAGGATCAAGGTGAAGGTAAGAATAAATTTGATTTACGGTTAGTGAAATGTTATAAGTGCAATGAGATGGGTCACTATGCAAACGAGTGTCCAACAAGGAGCTTGAGTGATGGGAAGCAGTTAGACTACAAGCAGAAAGGGGTGGTGAAATCCTTTGCAACAACTTCAGCAGATGTTGGGCCATCGAATGAAGTGGTATCAGCTCCAGGGAGCTCAGTATTTTTCGAAGATTGACTTGAGGTCGGGGTACCATCAGTTGAAAGTAAAAGAAGCAGACGTTCCGAAGACTGTGTTCCGTACTAGATATGTCCATTATGAATTGGTAGTTATGCCTTTTGGGTTAACCAATGCACCTGTTGTATTCATGGACCTTATGAATAAAATTTTCCATGAGTTCTTGGATAAGTTTGTGTTTGTGTTTTGAGGTTTGTGAAGAGGTTATGTGTGCCTTGTGATTCACAGTTGAAGAGAGAGTTGTTATGTGAAGCTCATAGTTCTCCATTTTCAGTTCATCCTGGCAGTACTAAGATGTATGGAGATCTGCGGGAGTATTACTGGTGGGATGGAATGAAAAGGGATATTGCTGATTTTACTGTGAAGTGTTTGACTTGTCAGCAGGTTAAAGCAGAGCGGCAGTTACCGAAAGGGATGCTTCAGCCTTTACCAGTGCCAGAGTGGAAATGGGAGAATATATCCATGGACTTTGTTGTTGGATTACCGAAGACATCTCGAGGTAATAATGCAATCTGGGTTATTGTTGATCGCTTGACCAAATCTGCTCATTTCCTTGTTATACGAGATACTTTCTCTCTTGATCAACTTTCCCGTTTGTATCTTAAAGAGATAGTCAGGTTACATGGAGTTCCTCTCTCCATTGTATCGGATCGTGATCCCAGGTTTACTTCTAACTTTTGGAAAGGCCTTCAGAAGTCGTTGGGTACTGAATTAAATTTTAGTACATGTTTTCATCCTCAATCATATGGACAGTCAGAACGAACAATTCAGACATTGGAGGATATGCTACGAGCTTGTTCTATGGATTATCAGGGAAGTTGGGACCAACATCTTTCTTTGGTTGAGTTTTCATATGATAACAGTTTTCATTCCAGTATACAGATGGCACCATTTCAGGCATTATATGGGAAGCGGTGTCGAACTCCAGCTTTCTGGGATGAAGTGGGTGAAAGAAAGTTGATGGGACCCGAATTGGTAGAAGAGATGGCAGAAAAAGTTCAGCTGATTCAGAAACACATGAGAACAGCTCAGAGCAGGCAGAAGAGTTATGCGGATAACCGGAGGAAGGATCTATCTTTCGAGGTAGGTGATCATGTTTTTCTCAAGGTTTCTCCTTGGAAAAGTGTGATGAGATTTGGTAAGAAAGGAAAGTTGAGTCCAAGGTTCATTGGACCATACGAAGTTCTAGAGAGAGTTGGATCAGTTGCATACCGAGTGGCTTTACCTCCGAGTTTATCTCAGGTACACAATGTTTTTCACGTTTCGATGTTGAGAAAGTATATGCCAGATCCATCTCATGTTTTGAGTCCAGAGGTAGTTCAGCTGGAAGAGAACCTATCTTATGAGGAACAACCGGTCCAGATTCTTGACCACAGGGAGCAAGTGTTACGGAATAAGGTGATTCACCAGGTAAAGGTTTTTTTTGGAAAAACCACATGATTGAAGAGGCAACATGGGAATCCGAAAATGCTATGAGGGATAAATACCCCCACTTCTTTTGATAAGTGAATAAAATTGCGAGGACGCAATTCCCAAAAGGGGGGAAGGATGTAACATCCCAGGTAATTAAAGAATAAATAATTTTCATATTTATTAATATTTGAGAATTAAATATGAATTTTAATTAAAAGGGGTTGCTATGTTCGATAGCGTACCCGATACGCAACGATGAGTTTCTTTGAAACTTACGTAGCACACTAGTAATATAATAATATTATTTTAAATGTTAGTTAACAAGTAGCCGTTGTACTGGCGGGAATGAATAGAAATAACTAAAATATGAATAGATATGTTTTTAGATGTTTTTACATTTACCCAATAAAAGATAAAGGCTTAGAATACGGAAAGAGTTCAATTTTAGGCTTTTATACTCTAATTTTCACTAAAGGTTCACTTATCACCTTTTAATGGTGAACCGTCATTAAATATAGTTTTGATCACTCTTATACATTCTTTTGGACCAAATAAAACTCTTATTAAGAATCGGGACATCAAATTTTTACTTTGTGTAATTTTTGGTACCTTTCTGATAAAGTTAATTTTTTTATGCATAGTGTAAAATGTTGTATTTTACATCAAAACTGCTTTTTAATCTAATTTATTTATATGATTAGATTATCTTTTGAATTGGTCTTAATGTGTAATATGAATATATTTTTACCATTTTATCCAATGGTGGTCATTGGAATCAATTTCGATTTGAAATTAGACTTAAACTGGTGTCAATCTTTTGATACTTATTGTTTTGTAAAAACACGCTATTTGCTCTGGCAGCGGGAATTAATTATTAAATTAATTAATGTGACTTATATGATTTGAATTTTGTAAAATAGACTTCATTTTTGAATTCGGAATATCAAATATAGCTTAGAGTGAATTTTTGGTAATTTTCTGAAAAACTTCAATTTTGATGAATAGTGAAACCACTAAGTGGTAATCAAGCAAACTGATTTTTCAGTTAAATGAAAGTTTACCA
This sequence comes from Viscum album, assembly GCA_963277665.1. Classification (NCBI taxonomy): domain Eukaryota; kingdom Viridiplantae; phylum Streptophyta; class Magnoliopsida; order Santalales; family Viscaceae; genus Viscum; species Viscum album. The sequence goes on from OY728142.1 coordinate 1,710,372,321, forward strand.
CTAATGTGTATTGAATTTTGAAAATCCGACATACATGGTTGTCATTAAGAAGTAAAATGTGGTTCAATGAGATTAAAATATTTTTTTGGTGAATAGTAACTTATTAAGTTCTTAATCGCGATTAGTGGTAATTAGGGTAGTTTAATGTATAAATAATGCTTTAATAATATAAAATGACCTAGACACATGTCCCGACCTCATTGGTTGTGTCATGGACGACCAAGACAAGTCATGGCCTAACTTGGGGACCCCATGTATCCACTTTTGTTGGGAAATAACATAAATTACTTTTTATTAAATGTTAAAGTGAAAATGACACAAACATAATATGTTTTGCGAAAACAATTTTTAAGTGAGGTTATACAAGTCCAAATTTTGATTATAAATATTCAATGGAAAGCTAAAAAGATTTCCTACATCATAGTAATTTGTTTATAATTTTTAGACATTAAATAAATTTAATTATTTATGACATAATAATGATGCAGCGATGACATCATTATTTGACGATTTAAATAAAATGGAAAGATAATATAAAATCAATGAACTACACATGTCCTAAACCAATTGGATGAATGGATTTCGATGACTTATCACCTTATCAACGAATTCTATCAATGTGGGACCTTTTAAAACCGAATCACATTTTCAAATAAAGTAATGTTTCTTTACTTTCCAAAAGTACCCCTCCTCTCCCCTTATAAAAGGCCCCCACCTCTACCTCATTTCACACACTCTTCAAGCCATTGGCTCGGCCAAACCCTGCCCATTTGCTCTATCCACATCCTTCTCCTCATCCTAGAGGATTCCCTTTGGGCAGAATCCTTTCAAAGGAAGCCTTTAGGCTCAAATCAAAAGGAGTTACACTTTTTAAGGTAATTCATTCTCTAATGTTCATTTGTTTTATTTTTGCTTCTCCAACCCCCTAAACTCTTTTTATTTACTTATTTTGTAACAACACCAGTATCTTCAATATACTAGGATGTTGTTATAAGATTTATTTTATCTACACTCTCACACAACTACATCAAATGGTTAAAGAACATACGGTTTCCGTGGATGGCGAAATTCTGCCTCCCGAAACGATGATTGTTCAATACTCATTTAACACCTTCAAAGGTGGCCATTATGATGTCACTATTTTTATATATGATATGTAATATGTTTATATTTTACTTATGCTTCTGTATTTTTCATTTGTATCTTACCTTTATGGCTTCCATTATGGGTATACGTGATATCTTCATTTAAGGAAGTGCGGACTACCGCCCCCTCAAAGTGATGTGATTCGTTAATGCCATATGTGGGACGTGTAAAGGATGGATTTAAAGTTATTATATATGATGTTATACTGGAATTATAATATACCTATATATATCATTATCATTTATTTCCATTAAAGCATGAGATAGAAATGAAAGTAGCGTTCATGCGTACGTACGGACTACCGTCTCCATGAACGGTGCATTTCATTTCTTATCCCCAAATGTAATTTATTATTAAAAGTACATGTATATAATGGATATATATAATTAATGATATATATAAATGATGAATATAATTCTGGAATTAAAATATACATACCTCTCATTTAGTTTTAATTCCATTAATATGACAAAGAAATGAAAGTAGTGTTCATGCGTACGTACGGCTTACCGTCTCCATGAACGGTGCATTTCATTTCTTACCTCTAAATGTGATGTAATATTATAAATGAATGTATTTACTGGATATATATGACATATATGATATCTACATCATGAATACCATTCTGGATATAATGAACCTTTGACCAAATTAACAACATGTAAGTATAAGAAGTCTATTTTTGACTTAAGAACCAAATACCGACAAAATGAACATTATTAACTTAAATGATTACATGATGTTCATAACATGGTATAAAAGGAATAATGAACTTGAAAAAGATTCATAAGCAAGTAGAGATTAACTCAAGTTTATTATTCAGGAGTTTAAAGAACGGTCGGGTCAAGTCGGATACGAGGTATGGGAACTTCTTAACCCAATTTCCATTCTTTGGGTTAATCTCCTACTTTCAAATTATGTCATTATATTATTATGTCGTATCTTGTATTTGTACTTTATTTATGTGTACTTATAGTGAATACACATAATGTATCTATTTTATTTTAAAAATTATCTTTGTATGGGACTTCGTCTCAATCTCCTTTCGTTGAGGCATATTTTATTTTATACACAACTTTCTTTTATACGGTGTATAAACCCCTTTGACTTTTACGTTTACTCAAAAGGAATCTTTTTTATACGAAGCGTTTACTAAACGAAAAAAGGGAATGTTTTTGTCGTACGTATGCGGCGACAACGACTTCTCCGCCGTCGTAACCGTTATTTGAGTTTTGGCTTCCTCTACAAGCCATACCTTTTTTTTTTAAAGAAAAATAAATACCATGTTTTACTTTGGTATTGAAAATGGTTTTCATAATGTTTTTATTATATCAATGTGTTGTATTGATATCTCGTGATTGAAATGTGGAAATGTTATGTTTCCTTTATGCATGTTTTATGTGATATGATTATGTTATGGTTCTTGGGCATTATTATGAAGACGGGTGGTTCCGTGATAAACTAAGGGCGGGTGAGCCCGTTATAGCTCTCCAATGCATTGGGTAACGCGAAGGAGTGAAACGTTAAGGTTTCTCCGAAGAGATTTTAGGGAATATACTGTGATGGGTATTCCAAACGTAACCAAGAGGGTTACTCCCTACGTAAGAATGTTATGAATGCTTCAAGTTACCTTTATGTCTTATGATTTCTATGATTTATTCATGATTTTATGAGGTATTTTAATGTGCCTATGTTTTATGGGTAAAGTATGATTTCATTCTTATTTATATATGAACTCATGTTTCCTTTCCATGTTTTTATAACCCATACTGAGTTTTTATGCTCATCCCAAGTTTTTGAAATGTTTTTCACAGGTCAAGGGAAAGGTACATGATAAGATGATAGAGTCAATGATGTGTCAAGAAATAATCCATGTTTTATTTTAAATGTGTTTCCATTGATGGGAATGAAGAATACTATCTTTATGTAACCACTTTGTTTATATGTGGAATGTAATGCATGTTTTATGATCTAATTCTCTAAAACTCTAAACCCGAAAAGATCCTCAACGTGTAATCTTGTAATAACTCAAGATTAAGTAAGGTTTAAGGCTGGGGCCTTATAAATTCTATTTTTCATATTCAAGAAAATTTATCAACATTATTTTAGTGCTACCATATTAATAAAGAAATAAAATTGTGTTGATAATACTCTAATAGAATAACATTTCAGAAATAATATTGGATATGAATAGAAATTCCTAAACTAAAAATAATCCCACAATAGCCACAATAGATAATATAAAAATTTCAAAGGGAATTTATGATCAGGATCATCTAAATGACTAAAGCTAATATATTGGTTAAATAATTGATTCAATTCCTAGTGTAATTCATAATGTTATTAATGGTAATTCTATCATGTCCCACACCACATCCATGTACACTCGGTTTCCAAGGTAGAGTTATTTAAAATTATATTCTAAAAATAAGATACATGATTAAAAGATTTTTTATTCATTGAATAATTAATGTTCTGCACATAGATTGTTCATGAGGCATTACATAGTATGTGTTAAAGAAGATTCAATGTTATTACCAAAATATTTTCATTTGTGAAATAGATGGGCATTCATGGAAGTAATTTTTGGATGATGTAAATAGGACATCACTATAATTGTGCATAGGAAAACTAGGGACAACAGTCCCCAAATTAAGCAAGGGGTAAATAGAGGGAATTTAACCCAAGTGTCATCAATGTAAAATAATGGATATATAACCCATGTAATATTTTGTATAAATTATTAATTATCTTTTCTAATGATTTCTGAGAGGATAAATTATCTGCATAGAATAAAATGGTAAACAAAACACCCCTACAATTTTGACTATACATAGATTCCATTGGATGAATGGACATAATTTTATGGACGAGTAGAGTATTTGACTTGAAGAATATTAAAATATGGTGGATAGGGTTCTTCTTAAATTTTACTGATGTTATTATACCTTTAGTAAGTTAAATGTCCATTTTTTTAATTCCATCAAAATTGATGGAATAATGTGCTAAAATGATAGATTTTATATATTTAGTGGGAGGGTTCAGTAGGGATAACCTTGAGAAGTATCCATGATGTCAATATCGAGAATATGAAGAGACAAAAGGTCCTATTAATATGAAATTTAAGGACATTGGGTGAAGGGGGAACCCCACATATGTGTGTTTTTCTTGTTAAGAATGATTTTTTTAGATAAACCTATATGTGATCTGCATGCCTAAGACATATGTGAGGTTCTAGATATTATACTTCATCATAAAAATAAACCATGTTCCACTTCAATGGGTTTATAAGGATTATATTTCCATACCCTATAAACTTTTCCTTCAGTTTTTTGGGATAGTTTTTCTTCAATATATTTTTCCAACTACTAGAATAGGGCATTTTTTATCTATAAAAAAAGTTATAATAGTTACAGTATATATAAACATTTATTTACTACTATATTAATAAAACTATGTTCTTATATAACATGAATAGTCAAATAAATAGAATTTTCTTCAGGGTTATAAATTTTCTATAGATATTAAAAGAATAATAATTAATTTAAAAAATGATTATATATATAGATAGTAATTAATCGGTTGACATCATTTAATAAAGTGGATCCCTTTATCATAGAAGTTATCTAATAAGGAATTTTAATTATCAAGCTTTATATTTATAACATAAACTATTGAAATGTTTATTTATCCCTATGAGGTTATATATTATGAATTAGATAATAAAAAATCATTAATAATTTATGAATAAATTTGGTTATATTATTTAATTATATGTCCATTTATTTTTTTTAAATATATGATAACAATTATTAAATATTTCTACCAATCCTAGATCTATTTTACATCCAAAAATCCATCTAAAAAACTAATGAAAAATGAAAACTACCATACAAATACATTTCCAATTCACATCCTATACACCAATATGATTAGCTTTCCTATTTTCCATAATATTCCCCAATATTATCTATCAAATTTAGAATATTCTTTTAAATATAATCATGGTATTCCTCTTAAAAAATTACCTTTTTTTGTTTCCCAATTTAAATTAATTTCATAACTACCCAATAAACACTAAGACATTATCTTTAATATTGAAACATAAGATTATAATACTTGAATATTACATATTTTTAAAAGAATATTCTATACACTCTATAAAAAATCCATAATGAAAGTAATAGTATTGTGACATTGGAAACATGGAAAAAAACATTATAATCTAGTTAAATTTATTCAATGTTATCTATACAGAACATTGTATTTAGTACTCTTCATTTACATACCATACATAAAACCATTCTTCATAACATGTAGAATGAAATATTAAAAAAGTCTAATATTTGTTGATTATATGGGTAATAAAGGAAAAAATTTAAACATTAAATTAGAATAATGGTACGAGAATATGAAAGTGGAATATGGAAAACTTTTACAACATATCAAAGATAAAATTCTTGAATCATAACACAAACATTTGATGTTCATATGACTCGAATAATAAAGAAATCAAAGAGGATGAGTCATCAGAGGATAACATTGGAAAAATAAATATAACTATAGAATAAAATTATGATTATGAAATAATTTCCTTAGTAGGTTAGGATCAGTTATATTCCTTATTAGTACACTCTGGGGGTGGATACACCTCCTGGGAGGAGGGAAAAAATATAAATAGTGGCCTCCCATTCCTGATAATGGAATGAGTTCACTCTCAAAACTATCATAATAGTTAGGATTTACTCCCAATACTATCTTAAAATAATTTTTTACCAAACTAGTTTCAATACACCTTATACTTATGTACATATCATGGGTTATTACTATTTAAAAAACTCACTAGAGGTGGATATGGGTCCTCTAGATCATTAGTTATAATGTAACCACAATCCATGGATACAACATAACAAGTATACCTGGTTATAATTTCACAACAATCATATATTTAATTTCATATATATGGGTTCCATAATACAATAAATGATTATCCAAATCATTAAACATGAAATTAAATAGGTTTCAAAAAAATTTCATCATAAAAAACATATTAAAAATTGACATGTTTCATAATCCATTTGATAATATATCATAACATAACCCCTAAAAAACTATTACTAATTAATATTTTATCCCCGTATAACATGTCAAAGAGAAATGAGATTTATAATAATTTTATCATACTAAATAATAATATTATCATAAATAATTAGTATGGTATCCATTTATCATACACCGAATAAAGAATAAGATACACAAAATTTTATCATCATAGATATAGAATGATTTTGAAAGATAAAAAATAATGAAAATTTCTTGGGAATGATTACTTTTCATTGATATTCAATTTATAAAAAAAATTATAAAACATTTTGTAAATAATTTTCTCTGAAAATAAACCTTCAAATTTTTTAATTGTGCCTTAAAAATAATTTAATGATACTTTTTGAAGAAAATGACCATAAAATTTCGAAAAACATCCTTGTAAAACATTATATAATTCACTTATTTCTTTTGAATTATTATTTTAGAAATAAAAAAGTAAATATTATTAATTAAATAATATTAGTTTTAATATGAAATTGTAAATATGTAGTGAAATGGTATTTTACTCAATAAAATGTAAGTTAAAAAATATACATTATATTCTAAAAATGATAAATATATAATTAATAGAAAAAATATATCATTTAAACCCAATAAACATATTAAATTTATCATTATTATCATCAATGTATAGTTTTTGTGAAAACGAATGACATCATATCACGAGCCAGTAACCGACCTTACATAGAAGTGACGATATTGTATCCCCTATGAAATGGAATGTAAAAAATTTGTTATATATGATGTAATGGAACAATAAATTTAATTATTTTATTAATACAACATATGTACTTTATATCATTCTTAATACTCAACAGTGAAAATTGGTTATAGAAAACAAATAAGATCGGGTCAATAGGTGGTAGTTTGACACACATATGAATGATGAGTTTGTAAATAATTTGATTGATGTTAATATGGTTGTATTTAATTTACCTAATATAACAAAATATAAATAAGTGAAATATATATAGGTTTTTATATCCTAATTATTTAATAATACATGAATATTTTGGATGAATAAAATATATAAATACACAAGTTGAAAAATGTTACGTTTTACTTAGGTATTTACCATATGTTTTCACCAAGATCCTCAGAAGATTTTTTAATTTCCAAACTAATTAATCTAGGATAATAATGGGTGATATTTAATATGATATATAGTGGGAATGGACAGCTGAAAAGGCCTCTATGTTTTGAATTAGATAGTAACATGGATAACTTTTGTAAGTGAGGTTAGAGGTAGTACCATATTTTAAAAAAATGAATTAAAACATAGATTTATACAATTAAAAAGGATCCAATGATGTAAAATCATCAATTAGATAAGGGATATGGTTTAATTTCCCCATAAAATGGTTTTTGAATAATATTTGGCTTATTTATAACAATAATCTTTTTAGTTTAACTACCATGAAATCCTAATTTTCATTAACTGCATTAATTATTTTAGACGCTTTTCACAATTAATTTTAGAAAAAATTTAATTTCACATTTTTATTTAATAAAAATTATTCTAATCAAAAATATGGAATCTATTTTTCCATATTACATAACTAGAAGTGGAACATTTTCATTCAATATTAATATTGCATACATGATGTGAAAGATAAATTTTAAAAAATAATGTTTAAATGATTATAAATTTTATATAAAAAATCAATAAGAAATTTATTAAAATGAACTAAATTGTATTATTTTATTCCTAGTTGAAATAATTCCCCATTAAAAAAATTTTAAATTAAATTTGAAATTATAAATAAATTGAATTAAAATGATGTTTTCGATTAATAATCAATGCCTTTCTATATTCATAAAAAATGAAACATTTCTAAAAAATAAAATAAATTCAAAATAATAAAATTTTGATATTCATATTTTCAAAATTATGATTACTTTTAAAGATAATAGTTCTATAACTATTAGAAATTATTATTTACATAATTACACTAATGGGGACAATTTTTAAAAAAAATACTATTTTAAAAATAATGTTTGATTTATTCTTATAAAAAGACTAGAAAATAAATAAGATGGATTTTAAATATTTTATTTCATATATAACATAAAATAATCATTAAAATCATTCACTAAAATTCATTATTTTTTTATGTGGAAATTTTATAAAAAAATCCATCATTAGAAAATGGTTTTTTATTTTGATTTCAAATTAATTTTTCACTATATAATTAATTAATTATATGTGTTTAAACCACATATTGTCACAATTTATTTAATAATATTCATACTCTCTCATTGAAAACATAGTGATAAAAACTATATTATATAAAAATATTTTAATCATATATGAAATATCATAAAACATAGTGTTGCATGTAACACAAGATAATTTCGTAGTTATGTGTGACACAATAAAATAATTGTTTTTTGTTTAAGTAAAGATTAATTCCGTGTTATTTGTAAAATATAATACTTTAATGATAATATTTATTACAAAAATTATGACACAAAATCCCTGGGTGTTATATTATACACATATAAAATTATTTTCAACCCCAAAATTCATCACTTTTGTTCCAAAAACTAAAGACACTTATTCCTCGTTACATCCATGGGATCCCATATAAATTATATTAGTGGGTATATTCCCCACAAAACATTTAACATTTGAGTGTTTTTTAAGAACATTCTCTATTTGATTAGGAATCTATACAAATCATTCCTTGAATGAAATCTCATTCTCTATCAGTATGACCTCTAATTTTAGTACATGAGATTTATGATATATTTACATTATGAAGGGTTATGCATATAACACATTATTAATCTAGGAGAGGATTTTTAAAATGAAAATTATAATATATTTTCCAAATATAATCATGTTTATTAAGGAAACCATAATTTTAGGGACTAGTTTTTATATCATTCATCCTTAGAGAAATTAGATGAATATAAATCTCACCAATATAAAAATTTTGATCACATTGATGATTATGAGTATAATATTTTTTTCATTCTATTGAATTATATAAATTTTTCTAAATTTCTATATCTTATAATTCCATTTCATCGTCTTAAATAGGTGTCGGTAGTTTTATATATGCATATTCATTCCATTATGTATAAAGGGCTTTATAAAGATCTATCTAAATGAAATAGAGAAATATTTTTTTAATGAAACTAAATATGTGGTGGTGTGATCCCAATTGAGAAAAACATTATATCATAATATGTTGAAAATTAATGTGGTAATCCATAAAACTATACAACTTCCTTAAAGTATATACATTAAAAATTATTAAAATTAAAATATTCGCTAAGATAACTAAAGTGTGTTGACTTTGTATAATGATCAAGTAGAATCCTTATAGAATTATTCCCTTTAGATTTTTTTGAGGAATATGATGAATAACCCTTGATCATGTTTTCATATTTTCATTCTCGTATTGACAATAGTAAAATTATCTTTTTAGAACTTTGTCTTATATATTTTACTTGAACACTCACTAAACAAACATACTGAAAATATATATGATAATGTTATCCCACCTAAAGGTATTATCTTATACCATAGTGTTCTATGGTATACAACTATCACCCTTCAGTTGCGGGTTCAAGTCCCACTGCCTTTTTAGATGAAACTAGTTATCTCATAGTTGGATGTTTATTATTGTTATGAATGTATGATAATAAAAATGGCCAATAATTAAAATATTAAATAAATACCAAAACATCAATGATAATATGGTCCTTAAATATTACCAATACCATTAATAATATGTCCATTCATAGGTATTCATCCTAAAATTCATAGGGTTATATTTTGATAAATGTCTAATTAAATACCATGAATTTGGATAAAATATCATCTCATAAAACCTCATGATGGATATATATTAATATAAAGATATGACCAACCTAAAATAGATAAACCTTTATATAATATATAACTCTTAATTTAATATTATCATGAGACATATATTCTATAAAAAATATCATAATACTTAGTTTTTTTGTGATTCGATAACCAATATACCATTATGACTATAATATTACAATATAATAATTTTATCCATTATTAAAATACATAAATAATTCTATATAAATTATTTAAAAGTCCTAGGTCCTTTTTTATATATTTAAATTCATGATTATGGAAATTGATTTGAATAATTTCCACGTTCTGCTTATATTATACAATAAACTCTTTCGAAATTTGCCACTCTAGGTCCCCATTTTTTATACAAAATAAAATCCTTCCTTAAATTTTAGATATTTATCTAGGTTTATATTCCATCATTATTTACTTCTAGGAATCCATATTTTCATTCTTCTATGTTAATTATCACATGAACTTTCATAAAATTTCACATTACACTTTTTTATGTTTTAATAATCCCATCAAAGATAACATTGATAGTCGTATGTCATCAAAGCTCATTATGAATAATCATAATATTTTTATTAGTATCCAAAATTCAATTTTATTTCTCATAGTAACAATATTATAAATTAGATTCTATGTTAATATAAATAATTTTATATTATTCATTCATTAAAACAAAAAAAGCATAGTTTGAGGAACACTATTCATAGTAGAAATCCAATTTTCATGAAAATATCCAACAGAATTTATAAATCATGTATATTATATTTTTATTATATAACACAATTTTATTAAAATATGTAATTATTATTCTTAATATAATGATTTCTTCCAACATGATTCAAAAAAAGATTGTAAATTTTTAAAACCATATCCCATAAGAGTGTCAAAACAGGTGTATAGCAAGGAATATTTTCAGGCATCACTTGATGATCAAGCCCAACTAAATGTTCATTTTTTTGGATTAATAACCACTAAGATGATCTGTATAATATCTGTATCAACAATTACTCATAATTAATCATATAATTAGATACACCCCTAGGAATTCCCTTAAAAATATCATAATGTATATCTCTAATGTTTTATCATCCTAGGTTCTAAATTTTATGTAAAGAATTTATAAGATGCGAACTATAAAAACCCACGATTCTCATTAATTATTATTTTATTTTTTATTTGAACATTCATTACATTAATGAAACACATGACTTAGTAGTTTAATAGATTAGTGCCTTTAGAATAAGAGAACATAATATTCCAATCTAGTGAATGGTCCTATGAGCTACGCATAATGATCTTAGAATTTATTTCTCATTATAGGCATTCCATTAAAAAAATCTCTTCAAGAACTGTAAAGGGAAACAAAAAAATCAGCGATCTAGTATTCTCATAATGGATAAACAAGTAAAATATAAAATCACGACATCAGCATAAGGGTATATGAATGTGATATTATAATTTTAAAACTATTCCAATAATATCAATGGTCAAAATAATGAGTCATAAAATAATTTTTTTATGTTAATAACACTTTAATAATAATGAAATCAAATAATTAATTTCATGAGATCATACCATTATAATAATACATATAATTTTAGAAAATAGATAAGCATTGAAAATCCATTCAATTGTAGCCAATGTTCATTTCGAAAACTTATTATGATATCCATGGTTGGAGGATTATCTAGGGTAGGACACAAAATCAACTCTAGTTGAAGATCATTCCCCATAGTGGAGTGGGTTCACTCCCCTAACTATCATCGTTTTCAATGGTCACTCCCAATACCAACATATTAGAAAAAAAACCTTATAGAATCTTGTTTATTATCCATTTCAATATTCCCTAACAAATGAGATATAAATCATTAAAAAATTAATAAGAGTTAAATATAGTTCCCACGCATCATTGGTTATAACATAAGAACCATCATTTATTAAAACATAACTAGCATGTATGGTTATAATGTAACCACCATCACATAATTAAAATCATACATATTTTTGACACATTTTCAAAAAAACATTCACCATATCATGAAATGAGAAGTGTAATCTTATTTAAAAAAATATCAACATATAACAACATGTGAAGAAGATATAGGATTTACAGTCATTTAATCATATCATCATCTCTTATTCAATGAATAAAGTAGGTTTTATAATCATTCTCTCATGGTCTAACCAATGGAAAACAAATGGGTTTCATATTAATTAAATATTCATAAAATAAACAATTTAGTGAAATAAAATTTATTTTATAATTGGTGTGTAAAAAAAATTCAAAATTAACAATAGAATGCATTATATAATATGGACAATAATTTGGAATGATTCATCACAATGAAGGTTTCTTTAGGATGATAACATATATTTGAAAATAAATTTCAAAAAAACCATAAATATAATGAAAATCATTTTCTTTGATAATTAACATTGAAACATTAAAAGAGTACTTTATAACTAATTTAAAAATATCAATAAAAAATAACATTCACAATTTGAGAAATAACATTTTAAAACATTTTTAAATTATATTTTAACATTGAAATATATAAATTACGAATAATAAATTAAAATATGTTAAATAAAATACCCTAGTTAAAAGGAACATTTAAAACAATCAATTTAATCTTGGAATATTTTTGAATACTTGAATGTGATAATTACTATTTATGTCTTCCATTTTAAATACAATGATTCTTTTAAAATTTTATGTAAAATCCATACTAGTTGTTTGGAAAAATACATGACGATTATATTCAAAAAAAATTCCTAAAAAATATGTATAAATTCTTTTAATAACCCTTTTTGAATAAGATAAAATCATTTTTAATATATTTTTAGATAACCTTTATCCAATTTCTATCCAATGATAGGAATAATGATGGATTATCTATAAAAAATTAAATTATTTTAATTACTATAGAGTTGGAAATGGTACAACTAAATTGAAATGTCATGAATATCCAAAAAATTATAATAGTGTCAAGTATCTCTATCTAAGGTTCATATTTGTTTATCATTGGACACATATTCATAAACAATGTTGATAAATGATGAGAGAGTAACATAAAATATTTACCACTTTTTTTAAAATAGAATCATAATACAAATTAATGAATAAAATAATATTGATATTAAAATATTATTAGGATAAATAAATTTAGGCTATTGTATGTTAGTTGTTTTATATATAAAAATCTAATTTAATATAGGCAATGAACATAACATTTCTCTAAAATAAGACAATTTATGAAAAAAATCACTTACCACTTTATTAATATTAGAATATAAATATTCATGAATGAGGGATATAAAAATGGATATGTAAAACAAAAAAATCATTAAAAACACCATAATATACATTAATGGGAAGATAATACTCTATATAAATGAAATAGGGCGTGATTATTGAATTTTCTTCAAAGAAGTAAAAAATAGATAAAATTCCTTTACTATATATATCATATTTCTTTGTACTCAGTTGAACCTCATGTATAATAAATACATTTTTATAATAAATATATCATAGAATAATACCTAATATATATATATATATATATATATATATTATTTCCCTTTTATAACCTATTTATTAACAATTAAATATTAATTTCTCATTTGGGGTAATAACCACTTTGTTTTTAATATATGTAATGTTTTTAATTAATTTTAGTCCTCCTAATTTGATAATAGAAATATAATATCCCTAAAAATTTCATTAAAATTTTAAAATATTTGTCAATTTATTTTATTTTTAATACCAATCAATCAATATGGTTTTTATAAATGATGTATGTTACAATCATGGAAATGATAGGTTATACGTAAGCATTAGTTACATTAACATTTTTTAAACATCAATTATTGAATTAAAGAGTGTAATATATTATATTTATAAAGTTATAATAATATAATGAATAAAAAATTAATCCTTCAAGGATTCATATACTTGTCATCAATTTGTTTTGGTGACGAAAAAATAGAATCACATAAAACTGTGAAGGTCGTAGACCACTTGTGCATGACCGAAGTTATCTTCGTTCTGTGAGTGACAAAGAAAAAAATAAAATAAAAAAAATATTTTATAATGATAAAAAATTCATTAATATATTAATTATTTAATTTATTATAAAAAATTTTCTTTTTAATCCTCTATATAAAAAGTTATTTAACACGAATCACATTGCTTCGTGGGGTAGTAATCTTATTTTCACAATAGTGACATTATCATATCCTATATGAAATTGAATAATTAAAAATTTTATATGATATAATTACTCTAGAAGAAAAATTATGTTATAAATAAAATATATATTACTTATATTCATTAACATTCCCAATTGTTAGAGGCGGTAATGGAAAAATGAATTATATTAGTTCATGAGGTTTCAGTCGGCCGTACATAAAAAAATGATTTTGTAACACATATAAAGGATGTTCAGATTGTAGTAGGTAATGAACATAATATAAAAACAAATATTTATGTTGAATATAATGATCTTATAATATAATCCTACTAGGATAATAATTTTAGGAAATATAGAGATAAATAAAATATATTCATTCATTGAATAACATTACGTATTCCTCATATATCTTCCTTAGGTATTCACCAAAATCATTAATAGGAATGTTATTTATACAAATAATGGTTTTGGTGATGATGTTATGGATTTTTAAAATTTATATATGAAGGTATTGGGGAAAACAAAATTGTCTTAATGTGTAATGATTATTGGAGAATGGGTAGCCATTTATAAGTGTGGTGAGTGGCAGCCTAATTATTTTTTGAATGAATGAACTCAACCCTTATTACTGTTTGTATAAAACATGAGAATTAATTTATGATTAATTATAATATAATTTTTTATTGTTATTATATGGCTATAAAATAATTTTTTACTAGTTTTTTAATGCCTTTATCCATTTTATTTCTTGATCAACCACCCCGATGAACCCATTTTTACCTTCATAATGGAAATTTATTTTTACTATATTTATCAACATATTTATGGTAATATATAATTTTGAATTATTATATGTTATAAATTTATATTAATTCAAATATTTATTTTATTTTCTTATATTCTATTTGAAGAAGTGGATAAATATAATTTCATATTAATCTCACAAGCGTGATGCAAAATCTCAATTTTCAATAGTAAATGCTAAAAAATTTATGTTGTTTTTAGATTACATTTATTTATGAAATTGATTCAAGTGAAATATATTTTAATATATTATTTATAATTGAATAAATTATTTTAAACTGGTATAAAATATAATTTATCTTTATAAATAAATAAAATATACTAGCATCTATCATGTAAATTGTTTTATTTTTCACTATTCATAAAAATTTTATTTTCTTCAGAATAATCTCAAAAATATATTCTAATATAATTTATATATTCTAAATTAAAATATAAACATTATTTCTATTTTAAATTATCTATTCTATTAAAAATTGAATTTTATTATAATTTAACATATGTTGAATAAAATGTTTTTTAGACAATATTGTTTAAATCATAAAATTTGATTTTTATATTTCTTATCAAAAAATTAATTAAATATAATATTAAAAAAATTATTGAATATAATATATATATATATATATATATCATTTCAATAATTCACCAAATTTTAATCATATAATTTATTTAGTTAAAGCATTGTCATGTTAATATAAAAATTATTATCAGAAATGTGTGTCATTTATTTATAAATGTTTTTTATTTTCATAGATAATTAATAGGTTACTAATAAATTATTTATATATACTGGTGAAAACCATATATTTTCATAACACATTCACTCATATTCATAACATACATATTAATTGATAGGTGATAACTATCAAAATCTGTAATAATATTTAATTTGTATATCTTGTTTCTGTTAAACTCTATGGTCTGTGTAATTCATGATAAATTCAATATTGTATGTAACACAAGAAAGAAATAATTTCTTTTGTAAAAAAAATCTAAACTAAAAATTAAATGTAATTAAAACTATATATATTAATATAAATTTATTTTAAAAAACTAATTTATGAATATACCAGGGTGTTATAATTATAATTCATAGAATAATTTCTATAGATATTAAATATAAAAATATATGTATAATATTTTAATAAATTCTAAACATATAAATAATAAATATTTATATAATAAATATGATTTTATCACATTATAAATAGTCATCAGGTGAACATCATTATACCTTCATTCCTATAATTAATTCCTTACCCATAATAACAGCTGATTTTATTTAGTCAATCATAAACAATTTTTACAAGTTGTCCCATTAAAATAGTCACACCATATTTATTATATGGACACTAAATTTTAATTCTGGTTTCTTATTATAATAATTTTTGCATAAATTCTATTCTGTTATATTTAATTTAATATATTATTTTCAAATTTATACATCAGGAAATACATATGCATTCCAATAGGTATACGATATAGCATCTCTAACTATATGTCCACCTCAATTTAAAATAAAAATAAAATAAAATGGAATTATAAGTTATACATTGTTAATTGAGACAAAAAAATATTTATTAGTGGTAAAGTATCTGATATTGGTAATTTATTCCTCACAATGAAACAAATTAAAAAATAATATTGATTAGAAATTCTAATTTCTATAAAACATAAATCAAAAATATTAATGGACATTTAAATGAAAATAGTATGATGAAAATTAATAAAACCATTATTTATAAAAATATATATCTAAATGAAACTAAAAAACCACATCCCTCGATGATATATCATGGCCCCCATACACATATCCTTAAGAATCGTCAGGTTCCTCCACAATCATAATAATTATGATTAATTTATAATAAATAGCATAATATTTTTTCATTCCAACAACATTACATAATTTTAAAACATGTGGATAATAATGAAAATTTAAAGGTTATTCATAGATTTTAGTGTATTATTACCTAAATCATTTCCCTCAATGCTAATTCATCGAATATGGGAATAAATTATTTTTTTCAAATATATTTCTTTTTGAAAAATAATATATACAATTAATTGTTTATTTTTATTTTATAATGATATAAAAACCATTATACCATTGAGACTATGATGTAATGATTATCTCACATCAACCACCAATATCCCTGATAAAATTAATTAATATCGCAACATTTTATATGAATGAAAAAACATCCACACAATACTGTAGATTTTTGTGAATCATTATTAATAATTAAATGTTTACCATTTATATACATGATTATAGTATCACCCTATTTGAATTTTTTACCACTTAACTATTTATATTCATAGAATATTTTATCAATTATATGGTCTATTATATAGATGAATTAACAAAAATGACATTGACTTTAAATTTTTCAATGTTTCTTTTTAATAGAAATTTTTACATCTATTGGTCTAGGATATCACATTCCAACTAATATTATAATAGTGAATCAATAATACCATATTTCTCATATTTTGAATTTGAGATATTTTTATGTTTATATAGCTAAATTTATAATTATTTGTGAATGTTTATTATATGAATTATTCTTTTTGATATATGAATAATTTGGAATCAAAATAATAAAATTTAATATTATTATATTTTCATTGAAAAATTATTTATTATCTAATAATTTTATAGAGTTAAACATGAATGGTAGAGCATCTTTTGGTTAAAATGAGATGTGAAAATATATCATAGTATATCATTCCATGGCATGGTTTATGAGAAATAATAGTTTCTATTTCTATTGAATGAGGATGTATAATGCTCATTCTAGTGTTTGAACTGATAATATTGAAAGTCATGTTTATGTTAATTTTGTATGTCTAGGAACTATTATATATGAAGGAATTCTTTATTAATGATATTTCATATTATTTTTTCATAAGATATAAAAAATGATACAGAAAATAATATATTGGTTTTAGTTAATCATATATCATTTAATAAAATATTTAGTATGAAATAATTGGAAAATAATGAATTCTATTTTAATGTATTAAATTATCCATTGACCAACAGTTATTGTTGTACTTTTTAGGTAATCAATCCATTATTTTACCTATATTAATATATAATATGAAAATATAGGTATACCTGTACCTTTATTTATTTATCCCTATATGTGCTACATATAGTGGTGAGCATCTTAGTATATATTCAGTTCCCTAACTATATCATTGAATTAAATTATTCAAATTATCCATTATATTAGTCAAATGGAATAATTAAAATTTATTCTCCATGTGATATATAATTATTCAGTCTTATAAATCATTTTATTTTAGTTTATCTGTTGAGATATTTATTTAGGGTGAATAAATTTTTATTTTTTGGAATTTTTTTATGATAATTTAGATTAGAATATTGAATCTATTTAATTAGAAAAATAATACATCAAGAGTTGTGCTAATGTATGTCACAATTTATAACACTATTTTTAGGAATAAGATGAATATAGAATCTATGAATATATTGATGTTATTAATCTAATCATATAATGTATATTATTATTAAGAGGAGTCAGTTTTTGTTATTGTATATATAATATGTATTTATAATTTTTCTCATATCTTTGACATTTTATGTTGAAAATGATATGAAGAAGTATAGGTTATATTATTTTATGAAATTGATAAAATCAGAAGAGTGATTTTTTAGTGATTATATCGATGGGTTTATATTTTCCCTTTATATGTAATGGATAATGGATTTTATTAATTAGGAATAATTTCATGGTATATATAAAAATTCATTAAATATTTTTGTGTCACTATAATTTTTATATACTAAAATAGAGTCGTATTTTTTAGAATTAAATTACTATATAATAGAACGTTGAATTTTTAAAATTATAAAACATAATTTGTATGGTTCTATACTATACTATGTCTTTTTATTAATGAGATATTTTTTTAACTAGTACTATGTACAATATGAGGATGACATGTTAAACTTCAGTCGGATGTGGAACCTATGTATAAATAACTGCAAGTCTAAAAATTCAATTTAACCATTTTTATTTTTGTACTGTATCATGTATAATTAAACATTATTAAAAAGTGCCACATAATATAGATAACATTGAAAATTAAGATATATATTTAGTAGGCATGAATTCATTTCACGACAATATTTTTTTCAACACATTTAGGGGAGGGGTGAATCGTGATTCCCAAAAAAACAAAATCAAAACATCATTGATATCTATATGTCTATAAAGATCATGTTTCTTCTCTTAATTGTAGACATTAATTATCAGATTCAATTATCACGAGTCACCAAAATATATAAATATGATACACATGTAAATAAAAAATCCAAGACAAATCTCTTACTTTCTTCACCGCTAATAGATAATGAAATGAGTTTTCAAGAGATTATGGGTTTGTGTAATTGAAAAAAATATCCTTATCCATTCAGTGGAGATAAATATTTGGTAATGGAATATTTTTACCTTTGTTCCTCACATATAAAATTTTAGGAAAGAGTCGTTATCTATCCATGGAACACTCACACTTCTTGTAGTCAATAATTTTGTTTTAAGAAGTCGATGCCAGTTTAAAATCACGAGGGTCTGTTGAATTGTCTATATGCATGAGGGAAACTAATAGATAAAATATTTCTCTTCACACATAATATCATTAATTTAATCTAATATTTTCATCCATATTTATTAATATTACAATCCAATGTTTTCTACTTATAGTGAAAAATAAATGCTTACATTATTAATTTAAATTATGTAAAAGTAGAGTAGAATCTATTCTTCGTCGGGATGTGGATAATCCAACACTAAAACTAATTTTTTTTCTCCTACTTTAATATATATATATATATATATCAAGATATGGAACTTTATTTTTATATTTCTAAATCATTTCGAAAACATGTATTCGTATTAAGCCACATGAGTCTCTTTATTTATCATTAATAACATTAATTAAAATATATTCAATTATATTCATTATCACTAATAGAAATACCTTCATCAAGTCATTCTTATAATAGTTCCCTGACTTGAATATAATATTTGAATATTAGGTTTTATATTCAATCATTTTAATATCAGTAATCCAATTATATTTTGGAAATGTTTAAATATTCTCTATTTATTTGTAGAAACTCCATTCCTTTTCGCAAAATATGTGGAAAAAAAATCCATTCTTATATTTATACAGGTCGTTTAAAATAATTACAAAATATTAAAATTATTATGTTATATTAATAACTAAATCATCGTTATCATTAAATCAATTAATTCAATGACGTGATTTATTATACAGTAATATGGTAATTGGTAAAATACTGAATTCAACGAATATGTCATATAGATTTTTAAATTCTACAAATTAATCACATGTGATACTCTATATATCATTGAAGAGCATTTGATATTTAATATTTTTATGGTGTGGAACTATTATATATAGTATCATGGAACTATTTCATCATTGTACTATATTAATGTCATTTAACCCAATATGTGTCATCTATGAAACAAATAAATGGTCATGGAATAGTAATCCTCCACTCTATACTGGTTTGATGTGTTCATTATATTTTTTTGTTTTCTCCAAATTTATCACTTTTAATGTCCACAATATTTCACCTATATTCAATCAATTTCATGATTTCTCTTTAAAATAAATACTTCAACAATTTATGGATCAAGAATAGTTTTTAAATGTATTTCATATATGATTCCCTTCAAAAACCATCTATTTTCATCTTTCTCATCATCCTAATATATAATTAGTTTTTATAATGGGCATTACATCAAGGTGAAACATCCCTTTTAATTTTATACTTATCTTTTTTAGTAACTGTTTAATTTTATATATCTCACTTTTTCATTCATTGTTAAAATTTTACGGACATTCTATTTGACATGCTATAGAATATGATGGCATTACCCACTAAATAACACCTTCAATTATCCCATATGTGATTTTCATTGAGATATTGTATATACTATTCCTACATTATGGCAATATGTTATCCTAAAATATTCTTACACAACCATTATTTTAATTACATATAATATAGTACTATACAATCAGAATATATGTTTTAGCATGATTTTTTTCATTGATAAAATTACTTATAGAGTTTTCCTTTTATTCAATACATTATTATTCATTTTTTAATAACTCTATAGATGAAAATATAATTTTTTTATATTATACCTTCTAAAAATTAAATTCAGTCATTTATCAATGATAAGCACAATTAATAAATGATTTCCAAATAAATCCATAATTTTAGGTCCACCACCTCCCAATAATATATTATATGATCATTATAATCCCTTCAACTCTTTGTCATTCATAAATTATAATCCAAAATAAATTCAATGTGGTTTCCTTCAAAAATTAATCAAAATAATTAAAAATTATTATCACTTTCCACATTAGTAAAGCACCATCATTTATTGAAAAACATCCAACAATACATGACAAAAAATTAATCTAACAACCTCTAGTTTAAACATTATCACCACATGAACCTTTCTATCATTTCTATAAAAATATAAAACTGCAATTTCACTCCAAATTGTCAAAAGATTTATTTTTATTTAGGATTCGTTTTTCAATCCATAATTAAAATGAAATTCAGTATCATTTTCTTAATAAATTTTGATTTAATTTTATTACTGATTATCTCAAAAATTAATAGGTTTATTATTATGATCCCTAATCAGGTATTTAAATTTTTATTCATTTCCCAACATAGATATAATTGTTCATTGTTTATAAAATCATGATCATTAATTTCTACATTTACATGATAATATTTTAGTTGGGATTTTTTGAAACATCGTAGCTATTAAAAACATTATATATATAATCAATTCCCTATTATTCCCATATAACATCTTCAAAATAGTTAAATAATTGATCTTTATTTGTTATACTATTAGATTTATTCTCCAAATAATTTTTTTATTAAAAATACTGACTTTCTAACAAAAACATCCAATTACTCCCTCTACCAAAAACTATAATAAAATATTTATCACTAACAAAACATTATTCTTTCCCAAAAATATAATGATAAATACTTTTTAATATTTCATATCCACTATCATTATAGATATTATGATTTATATATCATTCATTCCCTTGAAAAAATCTATTATATAAGTTAAAAAATTCTGTTACTAACAAACTACCACTCTTAGATGAATTTTAACAATGATAATCATTATGAGAGTTTAATAAATTAAAATGAGTTATAAAATATGTCCACTGTTACCATTTAGTTGGAAAACAATTTAGAAACATTATTATATGTCAATTCGATAACAATTTTCCATGTTAATCAGAAATTCAATAAAACTCATATTATGTTAACATTTAAAATCATATAAAAATTGATATTAGTTAAAATAAACAGAAATATATTAGTTAATAAATAATTATCCTTATTATTTTTAAATCATACTATATATGGAATAATTAGGTTTTAAATTATTTTATAAAAAACATCATACCACATGATATCCATGAATAAGTCTCCTTATAAGTTTTCCACATTTCTTTATGATTCAAATTATACTTCAAATTCCCAAAACCAATGCAACATAAATAATTATTTCATTTATTAAAATATTTTTATAATAGATTCTATAGTTATATATATTATTTATGTCATAATTAGTATTTTAGTTTTTAAAATGATAAGAAACAAAATCTTGACAAAAAATAGGCACATATTTAAAATAAATTTATTGTAAAACCATAAATTCATATTTATATGATGAAAAGGTCCCTTTTTAATCATTACCATTGTGTATATAGTGATTAGATGTGTCAAGAGATATTTTTGAGGTGTTTTCATGGTTAAGGGTGTTGTTTATATACTGGACCTAAAAGGCCTATGTTTTATATCATGGAGGGGGTATGATGGAGTTCTAGTTGTGGTGGTATGATCATTGTGGATCTATATACCTCTAGAGGTAAATTAAATATCTTTTCACTTTGTGTGTGTGGGATTTACCTATGAATGATATTTAAATGTGAAATAGCTTTGGTGGATGGAGTTTATTTTTCTTATGTTTGGTATTATCCCTTATGTGAAATGGCATAATTCTAGTAAATTTGTTTTTGTTGAAATGTTAAATATAATTGAATTTTTTCATGGTTTATGTAGATGATTGAATTGGATAGATTATTACCACCATTACAAGGTAATGGTATTTACTATGTTAAATTGAAATTGAAATTCCTCTATTTAATTCTGGGATTTTAAGGGATCCTTTGTTTAGGGAATCCTGAATTCCATTTTAACTAATCTGTTATGTTGTTTAAATGTCAATTTTATATATGCATAATATTTATTATTATAGAAAAAAAAATATTACACAATTATGCTTTGGGTCCTTGGATATGGATTTTACTAAATGCACCACAATATTTGTCTTTGTCACAAAACCATTTTGAAGGACCTTTGAAAATTTTCTATATATAATGATCTTAAATTAGTTTCATTGACTTTTACTATTTATTTTTAATCAATAGGTGATCCGATTTCCATTAAAATTACCTTTGATTTTTATCTCAAGATGATTAAAATTAAAGATACATGGTATTGATTTTTCTCAATCCAAGGTGTCAAACTTATCAACCTTCACTAGTAATTACTGAGGTTGTAATCCCCATGTTGTCAGGAACTAAAGATTCAATATTTTTTCTAAATATTATGGTATGTACAAATAGTGTTTCATCATTTTTATTATTGGATCTAGTTTCTTTAATTTATAGTGGTTATTGAATATTAATTATTTTATTATGGGGATATATTTACTATAAATTCATTTTAATGTAGGATATTCAATGATTCTCACTTTTTTATGTTATTTGATGGATTTATAATTATGTAAAATTTATTAGGATGATATAATGGTCTGAAATAGAAATTATAATCAATTAATCATGGTGAATTGATGATATTATGTGACTTATAAGAATTTATCAACTTCAATATTTTTTCTTATATGATTTTTGACTACATTTGATATTACTAAAAATTATTTACAATTAAGATATGTATATATTCCATTAATATTATTGATCTGGTACTATTTGGTGATGAATTTTTTAACAATAATTATACATTTATAAAATGAATATACATGATAATTTAAGAAGGGATGTTTGGTAATTGTTTTCTTCTAGAATATAATATTATATATTTAATGAAATATATGATATATTGTTTGGGCCTTGTTTGGGGATCTTTTGATGGATTTTATATGGTATTATAGTTTGTTTTGTATCATTATATACCACTTACTTATCCATATTTATTTGATTATGTGTTTTTGTTGATGTGGAAAGAGACAAGGGCAGCTTATTTTAAAAACCGATAGGTGTGTGTTATTTGTGTAGAATATTGGGATTTTGTGATAGAATCATTATATTATTGTTAATATATAATTTTGGGGATGTTTTATAGTTATCTGGTAGTAATTAAATATTATTTATAACGATAAACACTAAAAATGGGATTGATTCTTAATATAATGACATAATGGTTTAAATAAATTGTTTATTGTTGAAATTAATGAGTAATGGTTGGATATAATGTTTATAATTTATATATGATTAATTTTCCAAAAAATATTTCATTAAAAGTCACAATGAATGCAAAATGATTTATAAATATATAATATTAATTTAAAACAATGTTTTTAGATGGTAAATTATAAAATGATAGCATATATTTTTTTGTATCATGTGGTGAGGTGTTAGGAAATGAAGTATGTATTAATGATAGTGAATTGATGTGATGGTGTTGTGGTTGAGATAATATTTTTTAATTGATTAATAGTGATATATTATAAAAGAAATATCAATAAAAATATATATATTGATTTAATATTTAACCTTTATTTCTTGAAGTGTATTATGAATTCCCAACAGTTTCATGTTTTAACACCCCTATCTTCCATGGTACACTTCTCCTTGAATAATACAATAGTGTGTGTTGTACGCAACACTGAGTTCAAGTACACCACGACATACCAAACTAGCCGTTCAAAAGAGGTTATGAATATTATTAACTAAATTTTGAATATTATATTATCCTTATAATTTTAATCCATATTATGAGTTTCTAAGACATGATTTATGAACTAAATAATTTTTTTCAGATCAAAAAAGTATTTTTCAAAAAACGAAATGATACCGCCTTTTAATGGCGAAGCCTTTTTAAAACCAATATTAGAAACATTAATATATTCAATTTGACAAAATTAAATTCTTCTTTAGAATAGGGACATATGAATTTAGTATCAATAATGTTTTGGTGTCTTTCTGATAACTTTCATATTTGGGTGAATAGTGAAAAATACTTTATTTTAACTGAAAACAACTTTTTTAATCAAAATAATATATATTGTTAAATTATACATTTTATTGGGTTGGAAGTATAAATAGATTATATTTTTACTATTTAATCCAATGATGGTCATTTTAAGTAATTTCACTTTGAAATTGGACATAAACAAGTGTCAAACTTTTGATAGTTATTATTTCTTAAAAAAAGGCCTTTTGGTTTCGAAAACGGGAATCAATTTTAAATTAATTAATGCAACTTATATGTTTATAATTTTGTAAAATATACATCATTTTTGAATTCAGAATATCAATTATAGCTTAGGATAAAATTTTGGCATTGTTCTGAAAAACTTCAATTTTTGATGAATAGTGAAACTACTATGTGGTAGTTAAAAAATCTGAATTTTTCATAAAACTTAATTTTACCTCTTCTGTGAATGAAATTTTTAAAATACGAGAGACATGGTTAATATCAAGAAGTAAAATTTGGTTCAATGAGATGAAAATAATTTTTGGTGAATAGTACCTTTTTACTTTTATTTACCACGGTTAAAAGTAAATAGGGCAATTAAGTGTAAAAATGATATTAATATTACCCTAACACATGTGATAATTATATTGGACAAGTTTACCTCGACCAAAAACAACCTTATGAATAAAATATTATCATTTAGATCCACTTGGATTAGATTAGGACATTTATTATTATTTAATTCAAAGAAGAGTTAAAAGAGTTAAAATCAATGTTTATTTACTAAAATATTTGTAATATAGGGTTATACATAAGATAAATTCGATTGAAAAAATTCAATAGTAATATAATAATATTTAATACATAATTATATTGTATTTATAATTTTTATACATTAAATAATTTTATATATTTATTACACAATGATGATGCAGTAATTACCATAATAGTGAAAAATTAAAATAATTGATTTTATAAATACGCATATAAATATAATTTAAAACTTTTAATTAATTAAACAAATTTTATAGGTCAATATGACATATTAGGATTGATTTAATTAACTTTTTTCAAAGTAATCATTCTGTTATGAGTTTCACAAAAATCAACTATCAAATAGTGTCAAAATTGACATAAAACAGTTTTTAAAACAAATATTATATTATTAATTTATATTAAATTTCTAAAAATATATGGTTCGGCCAAGAGACTTATATCATGATATTTTTATCATTAATGGACCACTTGGGGGTCGCTTGGATGTATATGGTAAGTTTATTAACCATATAATATAAAAATACAAAGAGACATTGTAAAAGTGAAATTAATTTACTAAGAGTTAATTCTTAAAGATAAGCATAATATAATGACCCAAACCTATATAAATTCTATTGGTTGAGTGGTTTTCTACCTATACCCACCTTAACCATTGAATAATCAACTTGGGAGCCATTATAAACTGGATATGAATATATTATAAATTAATATTTTCTCTTTTTCAAAAGGTGCCCCTCACCCCTCTTATAAAAGGGCACTCCTTCTTATTTCTTCACACCTTCAAAGCCTTTTGGTTCGACCAACCCCTGCCAATATACTCTCTCAACTTCCCTCTCTAAAACCTGGAGACCTTAGTTTGATCAGAAAGCCATCCTAACGAGCCCTTTTGATCAAATGAAAAGGAAGAACCCGAAGAAGAGGTAATGTTTTCACCACCCCTTTTCAAGTTCCTTTCTTCTTACACTTCTTCTTTATTTGTTATTACCATTTTAAAATAATAAATCCATAATCTTATATATACTGTGATATTATTATAAATATGGTACAACCATATTCAGTATTCTATCCACCTTTGAATAACATGTCACCATACGTGCGTACGTACGGCTTACCGTCTCCACGTCGGGGTGTAATTGTTATTCAATAACTTATTATTTGGATGGGTATAATAATGATGTGTAACTCATGTAAATAATTAATATAACATGATAATGATTCTGTATATATGATATACCATCCAATTATATATTATTTTAATATCAAAAGAATGTTATTGTCGCTCGTGCGTACGTACGGACAATCGTCTCCACGAACGCGATGAGATTCATTCCCCGTCATATCCATTAAAGTATAATTATCATTTTATTATTTAAAAATAGTATCTAAGGAATTGATATCATTATGGATATTAATAATATAAATCCCATTAAAAATGGCTCAAATAACAAAGAATATAAAGTAAAATGAACCCCTTAACACCCGAAATGACGATAATTCTACGATATTATTAACAAACTAATGTTAAAAGATCATATATGATATCATATTATTGTAAATGATTATTTTATAATTCAATAACAATTATTTCACCATTAAACATGAGGTTAACCTACCTTCGACCAAGTAAAAAGTAAAAAGTAAGGGGTTTCTTATCTCACTCTTAATTTCGTGAGAATTCCATTGTTCACAACTTCATTATTGCATGTGGTGTATGTGTATTTCCCATGATTATATTCTTTGTGTAATATAATTTAATTTATGTATATTCACATCATCACTGCATGTTCCTTATTTCATGGGTTTATGTTTCATAAGTTACCAAATTGACAAGGGAATTTGATATTTCAATTTCCACTCATTCGGCTCTATGCATACTTCATTGATTATTTTACTCCAAGATTATGTGTGGAATCACTATTAATTTCCTTATGTCATAATTTCCACTCCCCTTTCTATTGATATACTTTTGAGACACATAATAAATCCATTGATAAATTCTCAAGTGATCGGTATGAACTTGATAAGAGTAATTTTTACTCAATCTCGATTTGTTCAGTTAAAACATCCAATTCATTGGTGTTGTTTTTACAAGATTATGTGTGAATGTACTTTTATTGTTTTACACTGAATATCCAATCATATTTAGTGTATTTATATTTTTCACACATAACGATGTCTTTAATTTATCCTCAACCAAAGGATGCGACCTTTATTAGAGATTTCATCTCAATTTACATTCCATTGAGACGTCATTGTTGTTATACACCAAATCACTTTTATGTGGTGTATAAAATGTACTTTGACATATTATATCATAAATCCCTTTATTCTCATGATATTAAAAATTTTAGATTACCTCAATTATTTGTATTCAAGTGTCTCTCTTTTGGTTAGAAACTCTAACTAAACTACCAATTTTAAATGATTTAAAGATTTATTCTTCTAAATCTTGCTCATTAATGTCCATGTTTTAAAAACTGTTTTAAGGATGTATTTATATGGACAATAATGTTTTAAAATTAAAACTCTTTTTAAAAGTTTCAAATTGGTATGGGACACTTTGATTCAAATATCTATTTTTAAATGGATTCTTGTCAAATAGTGTTACTTTTAAATGATTTCAAGAAAAAGGGGGATATTTCTCTCAAATATTTTTGATGATTATTTTCATCTATGTCAACATCCTTCATTATTCTTGATTGAGGTTAATGTGATACAATACAATCTTCCATATTGTATCGAATGAGTTATGTTTGACTATGGATGTGTTATTTTTATACCATTCATGGTTTGTGGTTAAAGTATTGACATTTCGTATGCTAGTTTTAATATGAATGTTTATGTTATGTTTCAAACTTTTCATATGAGGAATGCATTAGACATAGTAAGTGATGGGTGGATCCTGTTATAGCTACTTGATGCATCAGTAGGTCTAATGAGATAAACTAGTGTCTTGGCACAAGGCCATGGAAAAATATTATTTGTTGTCTTGGTACGAGGCCTTGGATATGTGGTTATGATAGTCTGGCATTATGCATTCCATCATTATGAAAGTGGTAATTGATATTGCATTTGATTGTTCGACTAGGAGAATATCCATGTGAATATGTAATTGGAATTATTTCATTTTATCATTTCCATATTATGCTGAAGATCAAGTTTACAAGGCTTTTGTTTTAATTATAAATTGCCTTAAGTGTTTATGCTTATCTATGAAAGCTTCTTCTATAATGTTATCCTTACTTAGCATCTGAGCTCGCCCCTTTCAATGTTTTATTTTTCCCAGGATTATGAAGATGTAATTTATGAATGATCTACAGGGAATGTATGACGGGATATGAATACAAGATTCTTTTTTTATGTAATGTAAAACTTTATGATTGTATCTAGTGTTTCCAAGGCTACTAAACTAATCGGTCATTCAAGACTTGATCTTTCTTGTGATCATGCCAATGTTATGTTATAATGCACCGACTCTGGGTAACTGGGGTCAGGGCGTCACAGTTGGTATCAGAGGAAGTTTAGTATAATCCTTGGAAGCTAGATTTACATAAACTCTGATTAGAGCACGTAGACCTAAGATGAACTTTGAGGATTAGTATGGAATAACTTGCAAGAATTTTGGTGTTGTAGAGATTTTGTGAGTTTTCCTTGCAATACATCCTTGTCTGGATACGAGTAGATAGAGGTGGCTCTGGCACAAATGTACCTAGGGGTAAAACCCGAAAACACCGCTTTGAGCTAGACTCGAACATGAACTGATGCACGACAACAGGCCTTGCTGCACTCTTGGTTACGAAACTCCCGGGGGATATGCTTAGGATAATTTAAATTTTCTTTACAAACCAATTTGAAGTAATATATATATATAAGATGAGAGTAAATGTCCTTGGTTAATCTTAATATGTTTCAAATTGAGAATATGGTGACAAGTTAATCTCTAAATGATTTTATGACTACTGTTACTCACACAATGCATTCTGGTTTTAGTCAATGGCTAGATTCCAAGGAAGTCATAGTGACGTTGAGAATGATGTACAAGGTGGGAACGGTGGTGGCAATGAGCAACAAAATGGAATATTGATAGGCGTAAAAGATATCGTCTTTATGCTAAATCAGTTTTCCAAAAATATGATCAACAATATATATATTAACCAATTATCAGACTCAAAAAAGAATATAAAGGTGATGAATGATAAGAACTCCAGTATTGGAGACCCTGGAGAATGAAATCCTCAATTTCCATCATGCAGGAAAGGTGGAAGGAGACACCCAGGAATGTGTCTCAATGGGACAAAGAAATTCTTTACGTGCGGGATGGAAGGACATAATGTGATGAATTTCCAAAGAAAAATGAAGAGTACTGTGGAAGAAGAAAAAAATTGTCCCAAGAATCCATTTACAATCATTTGTCGTAAATGTAGGGGAACTGGCCATTACCTGAGTGAATTTCCTATTCTATAGGATATTTTCTTGGTCAGAGAAGAAGCTATGTGGAAATAAATGGTTTGATAAATGTTTAAAAATTATTAGTGATCCTTGTTGAATGGTTTACCTTAGAATAATTTTCTCTTGTATTTGTAACCCTAACGTTTTCCATGTGAGAATGATATTTATGGAAGAATTATCTTTTCTCTTGTGGATATAGTTATAAATAACCATTTGGTTTTATATGATCATTGGGTTTGATGTAATTACAAATTATTATAATTTGGGATGAAAATGCAAGGTATGAGATAAAATTTGTGGTTAAATTATGTTATGGTTATTGTGAGGAATTTATCTCATTTTGGTAATGTTATAAAATATAGTTTTTGAAAAAGGACAACGCGTAGACCGTGTGATAACTTGTCGCGTCAGACAAAGTTGTGGGAATTGAACCCACAACCAAAGTGCGACTGGGATTTATTGCCTACCACTGGACTACGTGAAGTCCCTAGTTAGTGTGACTATTATTTTTAGTTAAATGATTTTATTGATCAATAATAATTTGATTTGGGATCTAATGTCTTACCAAATGAATACCCTTAGTATAGGAAAATGATTTGGTGATTAAGTGATAAATGTTATTTTGGAAGTTGTTTGCTTTATTGAGATCATTATATGCCAAAGGAAAATAGAGTAGTATGGGATTTCATTTGAGGAGTAATGATGTATTTTTTTCTATGTTTTTATTGTGGATTTATTTTGATTTGGGTTATTTATGGAAATGATTAGGTTAATTACTTTTAAGTATGCGACTTTAAGAGTATTTGATTTCATTTGGAGAAACAATTTAACACGGGAGACTACATAATCAAATTCTTATATGTTTTGGGTTTCAATATTAGTATGGATTATATTAAAGGATTTTAAAGACAATTGATTATTGAATGGTATTTATTTAACTTTGGGGTATTATTGGTTTAATTTTATAAATTATGATTAGTGTTTATTTCTCTCAAGGAATATCCTTTTGGGGGATCATTAGATCATGTACTAACCATTTTGGTTTTGATTAATCTCTAAAGACAATGTAAATATATAGTTTATCATGCATGGATCATGTGATTCTATAGAAGTTTATTCTAGCTCTTCCAGTGTGACCAAGTCTTCATGAATAATCATCGTTTAAAAAAAATGAGTTAGTGGTGGAAATTTATTAAAGAATGAAAATCTACCTAAAAATTAAGTATATATCTTTATATTATTATTCAATATCATAATTTAATTCCTCATCCTTATGTAATGTAACATAAAACAAAAAATGTTGTCTGTTTACTTTTCCTACTAGGAGAATAATGATCATTTGTCCTAACCCAAGTTCATGGTTTTATTATTGTTAACATTCTCCTGATCATGATTTCTATACCTCTCCATCAGAACATGACACTTAGTTTATCATCCACATCCATGTTTTCCTACCTGGATTCCTAGTATGGGTTATCTTGGGTGACCTATAGACCCCTCTTTCTTTCTTTTAAAGTGATAGTTTTATTGAATCTTTTTCCGATGTAGGATATTCCATTCTCAGGCCCAATTTTTAAAATTGCGAGGACACAATTTATTGAAGGAGGGGTGAATGTAACACCCCAATCATCCACGGTACACTTCTCCTTTAATAATACAATAGTGTGTGTTGTACGCAACACTGAGTTCAAGTACACCACGACTTACCAAACAAGCCGTTCAAAAGAGGTTATGAATAGTATTAACTAAATTTTATATATTATATTATCCTTATAATTTTAATCTATATTATGAGTTTCTAAGACATGATTTATGAACAAATTCATTTTTTCAGATAAAAAAAGTATTTTTCAAAAAATGAAATTTTACCGCCTTTTAATGGCGATGCCTTTTTAAAACCAATATTTAAAAATTTTATATATTCAATTTGACAAAATTAAATTCTTCTTTATAATCGGGACATAAGAATTTAGTATCAATAATGTTTTGGTGTCTTTCTGATAACTTTCATATTTGGGTGAATATTGAAAAATACTTTATTTTAACTAAAAACAACTTTTTTAATAAAAATAATTTATATTGTTAAATTATACATTTTATTGGGTTGGATGTATAAATAGATTATGTTTTTACTATTTAATCCAATTATGGTCTTTTTAAGTAATTTCACCTTGAAATTGGACATAAACAAGTGTCAAACTTTTGATAGTTATTATTTCTTAAAAATATGCCTTTTGGTTTCGAAAGCGGGAATAACTTTTAAATTAATTAATGCAACTTATATGTTTATAATTTTGTAAAATAGACATCATTTTTGAATTCAGAATATCAATTATATCTTAGGGTAAAATTTTGGCATTGTTCTGAAAAACATCAATTTTTGATGAATAGTGAAACTACTAAGTGGTAGTTAAAAAAACTGAATTTTTCATAAAACATAATTTTACCACTTATGTGAATGAAATTTTTAAAATCAGAGAGACACGGTTAATATCAAGAAGTAAAATGTGGTTCAATGAGATGAAAATAATTTTTTGGTGAATAGTATATTTTTACTTTTATTTACCACGGTTAAAAGTAATAGGGTAATTAAGGGTAAAAATGATATTAATATTACCCTAACACATATCCTAATTCTATTGGAAAAGTGTATCTCGACCAAAAACAAACATAGGAATAAAATATTATCATTTAGGTCCACTTGGATTATATTAGGACATTTATTATTATTTAATTCAAAGAAGAGTTAAAAGAGTTAAAATCAATGTTTATTTATAAAACATTTTTAATATATGGTTATACATAAGATAAATTCGATTGTAAATATTCATTAGAAAGATAATAATATTTCCTAAATAATTATATTGTATTTATAATTTTTAGACATTAAATAATTTAATATATTTATTACACAATGACGATGCAGTAGTTACCATAATAGTGAAAAATTAAAAATAATTGATATTATAAATACCCAAATAAATATAATTTAAGACTTATAATGAATTAAAAAATTTTTATAGGTTAATATGACATATTATGATTGATTTAGTTAAATTTTTTCCAATAAATCATTCTGTTATGTGTTTCACAAAATTCAACTATTCAATAGTGTCAAAATTGACATAAAAGAGTTTTTAAAACAAATATTATATTATTAATTGATATTAAATTTCTAAAAATCTAAGGATTGGCCAAAAATCTTATATAATGATATTTGTATCGTTAAGTTACCACTTAGGGTTCGCTTGGATGTATATGGTAAGTTTATTAACCAAATAATATAAAAATAAAAAGAGACATTGTAAAAGTGAAACTAATTAACTAAGACTTAATACCTAAAGGTAAGGTTAATAAAATGACCCAAACATGTATAAATTCTATTGGTTGGGTAGTTTTCTACCTATCCCCACCTTAACCTTTTAATAATCAATTTGTGAGCCATTATAAACCGGATATGAATTTATTATAAATTAATATTTTTAGCTTTCCCAAAGGTGCCCCTCACCCCTCTTATAAAAGGGCACTCCTCCTTCTCATTTTTTCACACCTTCAAAGCCTTTTGGTTCGGCCAACCCCTGCCCCAATACTCTCTCAAATTCCCTCACTACAACCTAGAGACCATATTTTGATCAGAAAGCCATCCTAGGGAGCCCTTTTGATCAAATCAAAAGGAAGAACCTGAAGAAGAGGTAATGTTTTCAACACCCCTTTTCAAGTTCCTTTATTCTTCCACTTCTTCTTTCTTTGTTATTACCATTATAAAATAATAACTCCAGTATATTATATATACTTTGATGTTATTATAAATATGGTACAACCATATTCAGTATTCTATCCACCCTTTGAATAACATGTCACCATACGTGCGTACGTACGGCTTGCCGTCTCCACGTCATGATGTAATTGTTATTCAATATATTATTATTTGGATTGGTATAATAATGATGTTTAACTCATGTAAATAATATATATAACATGATAATTATTCTGTATATATGATATACCATCCAATTATATATATTTTTTATATCAAAAGAATGATATTGTCACTCATGCGTATGTACGGACTACCGTCTCCACGAACGCGATAAGATTCATTCTCCATCATATCTAATCAAGTATAATTATCATTTGATGATTTAAAAATAGTATCTAAGGACTTGATATCATTCTATATATGAATAATATAAATCCCATTAATAACGAATATGGCTCACATAACAAGGAATATAAAGTAAAATGAACCCGTTAACACCTGAAATGACGATATTTCTAAGATATTATTAACAAATCAATGTTAAAAGATCATATATGATATCATATTAATGTCAATGATTCTTTTATAATTCAATAACAATTATTTCACCATTATAAAGTAGGTTAACCTACCGTCGACCAAGGAAAAATTACAAAGTAAAGGGTTTTTTATCTCACTCGTAATTTCGTGAGAATTCCATTGTTCACCACTTCATTATTGCATGTGGTGTATGTGTATTTCCCATGATTATATTATTTGTGTAATATACTTTAATTTATGGATATTCACATCATCATTGTATGTTCTTTCATTCATGGGTTTATGTTTTGTATGTCACCAAATTGATAAGGGAATTTTATATTTCAATTTCCACTCATTCGGCTCTACGCATACTTCATTGATTATTTTACTCCAAGATTATGTGTGGAATCACTATTCATTTGCTTATGTCATAATTTCCACTCCCCTTTCTGTGTATATACTTTTTATACACAAAATCACTCCATTTATAAATTCGCAAGTGATCAGTATGAACTTGATAAGAGTAATATTTACTCAATCTCGATTTGTTGAGTTAAAACATCCAATTCATTGGTGTTTTTTTACAAGATTATGTGTGAATGTACTTTGATTGTTTTACACTGTATATCCAATCATATTTAGTGTATTTATTTTTTTCACACATAACTATGTCATTGATTTATCCTTAACCTAAGGATACAACCTTTATTAGGGATTTCATCTCAATTTACATTCCATTGAGACTTCGTTGTTGTTATACACCAAATCACTTTTATGTGGTGTATATAATGTACTTTGACATATTATATAATAAATCACTTTATTCTCATGATATTACAAATTTTTTATTACCTCAATTATTTGTATTCAAGTGACTATCTTTTCGTTAGAAACTCTAAATAAAATACCAATTTAAAATGATTTAAAGACTTATTATTCAAAATCTTTCTCATTAATGTCCATGTTTTAAAAATAATTTTAAGGATTTATTTATATGGACATTAATGTTTTAAAATTAAAACTCCTTTTAATAGTTTCAAAGTGGTATGGGACACTTTGATTCAAAAATCAATTTTTAAATGGCTTCTTGACAAAAAGTGTCACTTTTAAATGATTTCAAAAAAAGGGGATATTTCTCTCAAATAGTTTTGATGATTATTTTCATCAATGTCAACATCCTTCATTATTATTGATTTAGGATAATGTGATACAATACAATCTTACATATTGTATCGAATGAGTTATGTTTGACTGTGGATGTACTATTTTTATACCATTCATGGTGTGTGGTTAAAGTATTGACATTTCGTATGCTAGTTTTAATATGAATGTTTGTGTTATGTTTCAAACTTTTCATATGAGGAATTCATTGGACTTATTAAGTGACGGGTGGAGCCCGCTATAGATCCTCGATGCATCGGTAGGTCTCATGAGACAAACTAGTGTATTGGCACAAGGCCTTGGGAAAATCTTATTTGTAGTCTTGGCACGAGGCCTTGGCTATGTTGTTATGATAGTCTGGAATTATGCATTCCATCATTATGAAAGTGGTTGTTGATGTTGTATGTGATTGTTCGATTAGTAGAATATCCATGTGAAGAAGTAATTGGAATTATTTCATTTTATATTTTCCATATTATGCTGATGTTCAAGTTTAAAAGGCTTTTGTTTTAATTATAAATTGCCTTAATTGTTTATGATTATATTTGAAAGCTTCTTCTATAATGTTATCCTTACTGAGCATCTGAGATCACCCCTTTCAATGTTTTATTTTTCCCACGATTATGAAGAAGTAATTTATGAAAGACCTGCAGGGATAGTATGAGGGGATATGAAGACAAGATGCTTTTTTATGTAATGTAAAACATTATGATTATATCTAGTGTTTCTAAGGATACTAAAATAATCGGTCTTTTGAGACTTGATCTTTCTTGTGATCATGCCAATGTTATGTAATAATGCACCGACTCTGGGTAACTGGGGTCGGGGCGTTACACATGTATTGAGAATTCTCCCCAATTTATAGGATATAAAGGGTAAAATGGATAAATAGCCCCATATAATGTGACACCATTCATGGAATGGAAATTCTTTTGATTTATATGTGAGGAACAATTATTTGGAAGTAATTATTATAGATATTGGGGCTCATTCCATATAGAAGGAGGGTATGAGGTTGATGGTATTACTGTTCATGATACAATACTTTTATGTGTATGTAATAAGGATGTGTTTTGAGGCTCTCACAATGAGGTGTTTACATTACATGTCATCATGACTGAGTTTATATATAATTAATATAATGATGATGTGGTAGTGGAATTTTTATATTGCTATATAATGGTTTCTTTTTTGATATAACATATTTGATAAAGTCATTGGGGCACCAAAATAATTTTTGTTGGGGTGAGAGAATGAAAAACAACTGGGGAAGTGGTATACGGGTTTCTTCTGGATATATAATTTTTATATTATATAATTTTAAAATGATTGTATATTGGGTGAGTAAGATATAAAGATGAGGAGTTATTACAGTCCTAATAGTTCATTATTGGTCATATTTATGTTCAAGGAAGTGGTATTGTGTTTCTTCCACATATCCGTTTGAGATCATGTGGATGGTCCAAATGAGTATAGAATTATTCTCACCCATAGTTATATAAATATGGTTTATAGGTATCAATGGTGATTTTTTAAATAACACATGAAATTACTAGATAAGAACATAGAGGCACGGTTAAATTTATTTCCATAGAGTTCAATTTTTATTTGATATTTTATAATCACAATTTTCTTCAAATATTCAAGAATTGTGTTTTATTATGAGATCATGATTTCGTTAATATAAAACTATATTTAGGGGGAATTTCAATTATAAAACTTTCATCTATGATTGTATTGCCATGTATTATAATAATATTGACACTCAATGATTTACATCCACCTAATTCTTATTTTAAGTGGGACATACAATTAACTCTTATTTTTAAATGTGGTTATGGAGGGGATCATAATAGGGATGAATTATGAATAGTTTTTATGAAATTGATGGATGAGATTAAATTTAGATAATTGCGTTCTACAGTATAGTGAATTTCATCAGATATATTGGGAGATTAAGTTCTCAAACATTGTGTGAAATGTTACAAAGGTTACCATATAAGACATAGGAAGTTAGGGATCCTTGTTCATTTTTGTATAGACTATAAGATTACAAAACACCTAATGTAAGATAATAAATATTGACTAATACATATATAAAATAGTTTCATTCCTCAAAAAAAATTATTTTGTAGATTGAGTTAAAGATATTATGTTGATGATTAGATAAATATAAATAATTTTTTTATAAATTAACTCAGTGGTATTAGGATTATGAGTATATTGACTATCATATAGAGATTCCCAAATTTTCTCCTCCACACATAGCACTTGTTGGTGAGTTTTAAGAGGATTATCCTACATTCTACTATATGGTTTATCTCTATATGAAGGAAAATTTGTTATGGTGTACAATGTTTTTCTTCCAATGATGAAGATAAGATAAGTATTAAAGGAGGGTCTATGATTTAGACATAATGAAATAGTTGATCCTATCATCAATAGTAATTTTTAAAATGTAAATTTCCAACCCTAAAACCATACAATGATTAAAAATAGAGATGTTTTTATATAAATAAATTAGTAACACTCACGAACATCACCTACAAAAAAATCCATTCCATGTTTAGTTAATGTTCTCAAATATTAAAATGTGTGATCATACCATCATGGGAAGCATTTGAAGAAATGTAGTCCAATGCATTATTCCCATAACACCACATGTTATTGTTTTAAATTATTATTTTTATGAGACATCATCATATACGTATTTTTTAGGTTATACTACATGGGATGTGGATGGTTCCATAGAGATAATTTTATAAATTTTTTGGTTTCTGTTTTGAGTGCCACTAGCCAAATGTATTTACCCAGACATAACATGGGGCTGGTTAAAACTACTTTCTCCTCAGCCTATAAAGAATCTATATTCATATCAGAGTACATCATATATATGATGAGCAACCCTCTTTTTTATAACATTATTCTTCCACCCCAATTAACATTCATACTACAGATGCCATCAGTATTTAACATGATACATTTTCTTTTAGGATACCATCATATATAATGTCCAAGTGAGGGGTTTTGGGAAACATTAGTTGGCTGGATATGGGGTATAATAAGTATGAGAGAATTAATTTCACCCCTGATATAGATAACTTGAAGTAGGTTATTTAGAAAGATCTTTTTTAATAAAACTATTATTCTTGAACTAGTGACTCCCTCGTTTCAAACTATATTTATATCTTACCTGATAATCCATCATCTGGTTATGAGGATGAGTACTATACATTTTAAAAAAAATTATTTTTAGTCTATGAACCTTGTAATAATGGATACTGGATGTTAAAACAACTATTTATCACGGAGGAAACAACTATGAAGCACCCAAAAAATACCACATGCTTCTGCCCATTTCGAATAAAAAAAAGGATGTCAAAATGTTTCGCCATTTGGTTTATAGTAAGAGGAACACATGGATTGCAAATAAAAAAAGCAATTAAGAATTATCATTAGTGGGAATAGAATTGGTAATAACATTTCAGATAATAATATTTAGATTCTAATGGATTTATTTACACCAAACTATTTATCTCCATCAATCCAACTCCACTAAACATGAGATAGTCCATAACAATCATTCATATAGAGTTCCACTAATGAAGGTTCAATGAAAATATATTTATCCTTGTACGTATTAATTGAAATGAGATAAAAAATTTCTCATTGAATATTGATTAATATATCTTGAATGAAATATGGGGACCTTCTAGCATAATTAAATGAAATGTAAGAAGTATGACACCTTGAGAAGTTGGCCTTCATTCCAGCACAATTTTTTTGTGAAGAAGATAATTTCACAACATATAATGATCTATAGAAAATTGGTATTTTCTATTAGTATATGTGGTATAAATGTATTTCATAAAGAATATAATTTCCCTTTTCAAGTATTCTGAAAATATGTTTATTTTTTATAGATGAAAATTCACCATTGTGTCCAACCATCGATGACCTCCCAATAAATTTTCATTAGTGTCCTCCATTCTATTTTATTTACAATTGAAATAGATGACCCCTCTTTCTCTATTGGGATTATATTCAATGAATCTTTTTATTCTTTCACATTGAATGAAAATCCCAAATTAATCTGACCATAATGTTTTCAACACTCAATATGACAACCTTATGCACATTGAGAGGGGATAAAGAATTCATGGGAATAGATCTGAGAATTTGTTTTTACATATGTAGTCTTTACTAAATGATAATAACATATTCTTGCAATATGATATTTTAATAGCGATCTGATCAACCGTTTTATTTAAATTTTTGATTGGATGAATGTTTGAAGAAATTGGAGCACCATTATATTCTATGGGAAAAACCTATTGTGAATTACAATGCTACATTCTAAAATTGACAAACTCCTATCTACAAACTAACTCGAGAAAAATATGTTACTATCTTCTATATTTAATACATGTACAATGATAATGAAATAGTCATACATCATATTTTTGATACCAAAAATTCATTATTTTACATTGAAAGATATTGTGGTATTATATATAAACTAGAGATGATAATTGGTGTAGAATTGGGATCTACATGAGTATGAGGAGATGGTATCATCATTGATGATCTAATTTATCTAACATTAAAGGGTGGATTTCATCAAAATAAATATTTCTTGAGATAGTGGATCTCAATTCCTAATACACTGACACATTATCATAAACCACAATTCAATCCAAGAATATATATAGACAAACATAGTTAGGTAAAATATATAAATAGAATATTTGAGAACACAACTAATAAGACCATGATGGAGAGAAAAATTATAATGAAGAACCAATAATGATGAGCATTAGACTTATACATCTCCAGTTTGATTTTAATATTTGATCATATTACCTATATATTAATTTATATTATCTTCTATTATTCCAAACTGACATAAACCTCGACCATTCTTCCCTTCAATATGACATATTGTACATCCGACATCCAATGCTGATTGGACATGAAAAGAAGTTTTTCATAACATGAGACAAAAAAATGTAATTGAAGTTAATTGTACATATATGATTATAGTACATTAGTGAAGACAAATCATTCATTTAATAAAAACTAGAGAGGTGAAATTTTTTATAATAGGGATTCAACCTTTATGGATGGAATCCTTTGCTGGATTGAGATTATAATTTTTAACCATATTTTTTAAAGAGATGTAAATTGATACCTGAAAGCCACCAGCATTATGTGTTCTTGTAGGGTCATGTGGTGGCCTTGCTTGAAATATCTCTTTCCCATCATAGATCGATTCAAAAATGATTTCATTAATGGAAAACACCACATGAGGAAGGGTGTTTCAGAGAGAAATGTTACCTATTATGTACCAATAAAGAATATGAGTATTTATTATCACTAGAAGGGGTAGAAAATTTTCATTTTTCCATACTACCCACCTCGTCATAAATTCTTTTGAAGGTACATTATTTTAGATAAAGTTTATGCTTTATAACTCACCATTTATATTTGATGTGTGAATTAATGGATGACTTATATTTTTCACTTAATCGATGGTATTTCAGTCTTTATTGGTTAAGTAGTGAAATTTCATTCTCCAGAATCCTTTTCTCTATGGTCTTATTATTTTTTAAATGAGTATTGAAAAGTTTCTTGTTAGATCCATTCTCCAGGTTAAATTTGACATGTTATATAGTTAATTTTATAGACTCCAGAATAGGATAGGGTGTTTATTTATCCTAGAATGAAGATATTTTCTGGGGAATTTTTATATTATATGAATACTAATTCACATAATCTCAAATTAATGATTTCTCCATGATGAATCAACCACGTTATAATAACAAAAAATAAAAGGATATCTTAAAGATAGGAATAAATGTTCATGTCCTTCTTATTCAGGAATAAAATTAAAGATTAATGTATTCTGATTAGACATGTCCCAAAAAACTATGATAGACTTTTGATTCTAAAAAAGAGGTTATTACATTGATATTATCCATGTAATTTTATTTTCTATACTAGATTCATTAGTTTCATATCTTATTATTGCATGAAGTTAAACATTCAACCATTTATCACATATATGAGAGAAAATTACATGACAAGGAAGTATGATAAATCCTTTGTCTCCTTCCATGTTCAAGGTCCATATATATTCATTTATTAAGGTATTATGGTGATGATAAAATCGCTTACCCCAATATACTAAGATGCACATTAATCATTTGGAAGAATATCCATCCATTTATACGATCATTCTTGTGCACCACACTAGGAATACAAAAAATTTATGAGGATGAGATGGTCCCCTATTTTGATTTTAATGGTATTAAAATTTTTAAAAAAGCAAATAATTCCACATATACATGACCATTAAATAATATCAGAACATTGATGTTCAAAGGATTTTCATTCATAAAATACCACATATTGATTTTATGTGTGAAATATGATATCATTGACTATAATAGTCTATGTTCAAATACTATGATTTTTTTTTTGTATTTTTGAAATTCATGATAAATGAATAAATTTTATCCAATGTGACCATGACATAGGCAATACATATTAATTAGGAAATCATTTATGAAGAGAGGAAGTGGTTTTAAAGACACCCAACAACGATAAAATGGGAGTGTCATCCTAAAAGAATATATTTCTCAATTATAACCCTGTTACGACTGAACATGGTTCATAGGGAGGAGTTGGAATTTGTTGAATTAGATAATTTGGTTCTCGTGTCATTTTGAAAGAGTATTAGATAAGGGAGAACATTTTGAAGAGAATAATTGGAGTAGATCCATAAAATCCATGATAATTAACTAGAATAAGAATTAAGAGTTATAGGATACAAATTTCTTTAATTTTTGATGCTGGTGGAATTTTCTATGACAAAGGAGAATTTTATCAGATTATCATTAGAGAATTGTGAGTAAACATGGCCATGTTGGACACCTCCCATGGAAATAGTGTAACAGAAAAGAGGGTAGGATTTCATGAAGATAAACAGATAGACTAACAAGGGATTCCTCGAGAGGATAACCCATCAAGGATAATGACTATAAGAATGAGAATGAAGATGGTGGAAGGGAGTCTGAGGGGATATCAACATCCACCTAAGAAGTCAAGGCTATCCATAAAGAAATATTGGTCAATGGGGAGATGAACTAATGAAATAGTCCTCTAAGGAGGATGTGTAAGGGGCTCACCCCTTCTTCAAACTAATTTTATATGTTATTGATTCAATAATATTGAATATAAGTTTTTTAGAGAACAATTAATTATCTCCTTCAATCAAGAGAATGATCCTCCTTCACTTTGAAGAATACACTATAGGATAAAGAATAAAATATCCACATAAATGTTGATATGAACAAATAAATCATTGATCATCTTCAATTTTTGATCATACCCACACAGAAAAGATAACACCACATCTATTTTGGAGAAGATAAATGAAAAATTCTGGAATGTATGTGGGGTCCTGAGAGATTAATCCATATCATTGAATGAGGGTAATCACCCATATAATGGTCCCTAACATACAACATGAAAAATATGAAATTCTATTTTTTGAAATATCTTAAACATGATTACAATACATTCACATATAAATATTTTGATGAATACACAACCTAGAGAACCTTACATTCATGAAAACATAATCGTGATGGTGTTTCCATCCCCAATTATATGACAATTATCTGAATGTAGTGAATCATGGGCCTCTAATGGATGAAATCAGCCACTAGTATCCATTGTTGAATATGATAATCGACTTTAAATACTTAAAAAGAAACGTGTGCACTAGGGAACCATTAAGTGATCTCAGAAATGTCATCTCTATATGGATTTAAATACAAGAAGAGATTTTATTACATATGGAAGGAG
The DNA here is from genome assembly GCA_963277665.1 of Viscum album. Lineage (NCBI taxonomy): Eukaryota > Viridiplantae > Streptophyta > Magnoliopsida > Santalales > Viscaceae > Viscum > Viscum album. Next base: position 1,710,416,309 of record OY728142.1, read on the forward strand.
CCTACTAATATAGATTATAACTCATATATTAGATAAATAGAACACTATCTTATTCCCAAAATATAATTTGATTATAAATTGGATCTATAGGGAACTCTAGTAGACAAGGGAGTGTTGAAGAGGGTTTGACAAGTACAAAAGTAACATGTTCTCTTTGATATAATTCAATGTGTTGAGTATCCCATTAGTGGTGGATTCTATAATATAGAATTACAGAAGTATTTGTACATTTTATTAGATGATTTGAGTAACTAGTTTAATATTGAGTTCCCTTCATTTGTAACAAGGGAAGAATAATGGTATGATTAACTCTCCTTATTGTAGTGGATCCTAAGAATATAGAGACTTTGGATAGTATTCAATGTTATCTATAATCTTCTCTTGAACATTTACCAAATGATGATCCCAAATAAAGTCACCATATTTCTAAGTTGTTTCCATTGACTTTTTAATCAATTAACCCTAATTATATTTCATGTTATCCTAGATATATTGATGATTGAAGAGGTGATAAAGAAAAAAAATTCATAGCTATGATCACCAGTTGACTAGATTGATCACAGATCTCCATAAAAAAGATTCATTTTTAGAGTCCATATAATGGCCTAGAAATTGATGTATATGTTTTATAGAATTATGAATAAGAAAATTATTTCCTATATCATTGAATATAATAGATATTTTGAATAATTAGTAGATAATTTTTTCATGTGATTCTATAATAGATGTTTGGGACCCAAGTAGTTCTAGTGTGTGACTATTATTTGAGGAAAATGTGTGTTCAGTAGTTTTTTTAAAATATAATTATCTAATAGGACATATTAGTAGATGGGACATCCCTCATGATTTTCCCTAATAGAAAATTAAGATGGATGAAGAAAAAAAAATTATTTCATTATCATCCGGAGTATAAGGAATATTTTTGTTGTGAAGGTGGTTATTATTAATGATCTTGTGGAACAATATATGAGTAGTTCTATACAATAGATCTATGATAATTCAATAGGATCTATATTATTTATAATATATTGGGTTTTCATATAAAAATTTCATATATATATATATATTACTGTATTTTATTCTTCTATTTCTCCCACCATTGTTTATGTATTGAGGATTATAGTAGAGAGGCTTTCATTATGCATCTTATTGAAAATTCCAAGTTGTGGTCAGACATATTATTATATATATCGTTATATTGACATTGTAAGGGGATTATATCATATCTCATAGAATTTTTTTCATTCCAGATATAGCATTATGATTTCACCATTGCCATGGATTACTCATAATTGTTGCATGAGATCATTGATTTCTGATAGGGGAGTGTAGATCATTATGATGTAGAAGGATTTTCTGTATTATTTTTTTCCTAGAGTAAGAGATAGATTGAAAACATATAAAATAAATTGCTATGTATGAAATTATTCTACTTAAATATAAGTGTATCATGTATGTATATTTCATAATATTCCTTGAAAGTAAAATAATTTTTCAATGTTTGGAAAATGATCTAAAAATATATATCTATACTATTAACTTAATATCATATTATTCCAATAGTACCTTAACACATATATGATTTATGATTTGGGGATCATTAATCATCTCTAGATCACATACATTATTGTGATCAATGGTCTCAATTTATCTCTATAATTATATATTCTTTTCATTAAGGTCCAAATCACTACCATACACCAATGTTCTCCTACTTAGAATCTTAATTTTATGTTATTCCATAAAACCATTGTAAATACATGTTATTGACATTAATATGATATTTTACTAAACATTTTGTAGATGTGGCTTTTAAAAAATGGAAAATTTAAATATAAAATCCATTTTTACGGAAGCCATGATTATGTTATGAAAATGAAAATTATTTAATGTTGTTAGAATGTAATACAACAACATTTTAAAATAAGTACACTATTCTTCATAGAATGTATAACTTCAAGAAAATAATATATAAAAAATTTAACACCCAATACATTATTAATTGTTTTTGTTTAAATAAATATAATCTTCTCCGATGCTTTCAAAACATGCATGAACAATTTGAAATAAATGATAATATACATTATTGAAACCCCCTAAATATTATATTGTGGGTTGTATCAATAGTAATAAATAAATTATAAAATTATTTTTTATATATTTATTATAGATAAAATAATAATCATCTAAAAAATGAAACGATATCCAGAAAATAGAAATTTTTTGAAATAATTGTTTAATAATTCATTTTGAGCTTAATATGAAATTAATTTTTTTGAAAATTTATTGACAACATTTTATAAAATTATTTTGATTTTATAAATTATATTATAAAATTTATATTTGGGTGTATTGTTTTTTGAAATGATTTATTGCTGGAGGAATTGTGAAAAAGATTTATGTTTATTTGAAAACCACATTTTCATTTAATTTGATACAAATCTCAGTAATATTTTTATGTGTATGAAAAGTATAATTAATTAAATTATATATTTATAAATTAATTTTTTTTCCATTTTCATACTGTATTTTGACACAAAATAATTGAAAAATATTCAATAATTTTTCTATAAAAACATACGTCCATTTCAAGTATGTGGGATTAGTTGTAAAGAAAAAAAATTCACATATGTGATTAAAATTTTCAAAATTGGATTCCATATTAGAAATCTAAATAATGTAAACTTTCTAAAATGATATACTTAAATTTTTACCACAATATATAATCAATAACCAACTCGAATACACTGGTACTATAATACCAGATAGAACTGTGACATGGCCCAAAGTGTGTTTTTAATCCCCGTGTTTTCTTGACTACCACCTATACTGATACGTGATAAATAATATATTTAGTTTTCCTTGAGAATAATGGATTATACATAATACATTTTTATATTCATAATAACTCTAATGGAGAATGTATCAAAAACAAAAAGGTATGAGAAACGAAAATTGATCATCATCAATTTACCATATATTGGATCTAATACCGTATTATGATAAAAATTATGTTTGGTTCTGGTTTTTTGTATATCTTTATTGGATGTTAAGTATGATTTCCCGGAAAAGTCATGAGGTGCACAAAAAATCTAGATATGTGTGCAAAATATATTTCCTGTGCAAAAATAATTCCATGCATAATGAGAGATTTTGCGTGACACTGAGGGTTTTGAATGTGGGGGTTGGTGAAACCTATAAATAATAGCGGACACCCCCCACCTTAAGGACGGATAGATACTTAGAGAAGATCTATGTTCTAATGGGCGTAAATGTTGAATGAAAAGTGAGTAGTGTGGAAAGCTAATGCCTAGTGGGAATAATATTGTTGTTCTTAAAAGTTAAATTTTCACCCTAAAGTTAACGTTGTGCACAAATGATAATTTTGCGCATAAAGGGCGTGCTTGTGAAAAATATTTTCCACATGAGAAGAAAATATTGCATGCAAAAATATGATCTTGCATGAAAATGTTAGGTGTCTCAAACTATTGTCTGTTTATGATGAATACATGTTTTGAATATACAGTTTAGTGGTTTACTGATTTCAACTGAATAATTTCAAGACTTTGATGAAAGTATTGCCTCATGATTCATAACGAAAAAGACTTCAATGCAAATATATTTAAGTAAACTTCATGTTGATAAAACATGTCTGACTTTTCTCAAGGCAGTGAGCTAGGGGTAGTCCAAGGAAATGATATGAGAGATACAACAAGCTATCACTGAACCTTTGTAATAGTTGTATTCCTGGCACAGAGTGACTGTTACCGAATTATATAATCATCAAACTACAAAGGATTAATTTATTTAGGTTTGAATGAAAAAATTTCAGCATTTTCTAATTGGACATATAACTTTGTGGTGAACCATGTAAAAGTCAGCTATCATCTCCATGCTTTATTTTGTTTGACATGTTAAATATGTTCCAACCAACGTGGGAACTAGATACAAAATATTAAAAAGAAAACGATGACACTGTGACTCACGCCCCTCCTCTCATACTGTTCTGGGTCATTTATGTGGTATCATAGGGAGGTTATTGGGTTTTGATCTATCTTATGAAATCATGGAGAATTCAGCCAGGTTAGGGACCCCCCCCCCCCTTGATGGAAATAATTTTCAGATATGGAAGAAATTAATTAGGTATTATCTAATTTCCCTTGGAATGGAAGTCTTTATTTCCATTGTGCCAAGAATACAAGTTACAGATCTAAAATGGAAGGTTATGACAGATGTAGACATGAAAATTCTTGATGCAGATGCTAAAGCATAGAATACTCTCAGCACTTCTTTTTCTGATCAGATCAATGTAATGATAATGAGTTTCACCTCAAAAAATTCCTTGTTGAATAAAGATGAAAATTATTATGAGGGAGATAGCAATGTGAAGGAGATGAAACTACATGTCTTGCACAATATTTTTGATGATATGAAAATGTATCCTGATGAGAATTTAGAATCCTTGATCAATAAAATCACAAAGGTTGTTCGAGCTTAGAATTTTATGGGTGAGAAAAAGATGCCATAAAAAATATATAATGGAAGGACGCCCTATTTGAAATAAATTTCGGTTTTTGGAAGTAAACTATGCATTAGAAACAAATAAGGTAAATCAATCGAAGTATGGTGGAAATTGGGATGATGGAATTTTCCTTGGATAATCAATGAATAGAAAATTAGGCAAGTTTTTCCATAAGCACTTATGAAGGATTGTGAAAAGTAGTGATGTTAAGATCATTATGGAGAAAACCATAAAATTTTCAGATATTTAATATGATGATGTGATTGAATCTGAATAAGAATGTGAATTTGGTGTAAAATCACATAAAAATTAGAGAAAGGTGTACAAAACAATTAGGAGTCACATCATTATGTTGATTCCGAAGAAGAATCTGAAGAGGAAACCATAGCTGGAGGAAATGTTTTTGAATCTAAAAGTATGAATTAAGGATAATAAATTGGTCAATCAAACATTATTAGGGAATGGACAACGCAGACACAAACAAGGAGAATGGGTAATAACACACAATCTACATTTCTTTCAATTGGGGAACCATTCTTATTTGAAGAAGCTATAAAGGATGAATCAAAGATGAATTACATTAATAAATAGTTCGATATGATTGACATGAATCAGAAATGGGATACAGTCAACAGACCAAAATGTCACAATGTGATTAGAACAAAGTGGATTTTCAAGAACAAGCTTGATAAGAATGGATGTGTTATCTAAAAAATGGAATGACTGGTATGTAAATGATATTTATAGATTGAAGGTGTCAATGATGAAGAAAACGTTTATCCAATGTTTAGACTGGAGTCAATCGGGCTTTTTAATTCCATGGAAATCCAATGAGGATTTGAAGTATATAAAATGGATGTCATGAAAACATTATTTATTGTTATTCTCAAAGAAGAAGTCTACGTTAAAAAACTAGTGGGTTTTCTTCATAGTATGGATGAATCAATGGTTTATAAAATGAAAATGGTCCTCTATGGTTTGACGAAGGCTCCAAGAGTACGGTATTCCAGGTTGAATACTTATCAAATGAAGTTTGAATTCAAAATAGGAGGTATTGATAAAAATATCTATGTGAATAATTCTCCGAAAGATCAATTCGTGGTTCTTCTTTACATTGATGAAATTATATTTTGGGGAAGTAGGTATAAATTAGTGGATGGATATTCAAATCACATAAATTATAATTGGAAATGTATATTATTGGGGGGATCACATGTTTCATTGGGCTACAGGCGATTCAACAGAAATAATACTCTTTCATTTATCAGGAAATGTGTGCAAGATATATTTTGGAGAGATTTAAGATGCTTGACTCCAAACTTATGTCATCTCTGATTGTGTTTGGAACCAAACATGGAAAGCATGTTGATATTAACTTTGTATACCCCACCATGTATAGAAGGATTTCTAGAAACAATCTATACCTAACTACGAAACACCCTGATATTTTATTTTCAACTTTATTAGAAACCCGATTTCAGTGTTATCCATAGGGAGAACATATAACACAGTAAAAAGAATCATGAGGTAAAATCAATGTTCTTGTAATTTTGGGTTATAATTTTTTGTAGGAGGGAAAATAAATTATCAGTATTTTCTGATGCTGAATTGGATATAGATAGAGGGCGAACAAAGTCCCCCAGTAGTGGAGCATTCTAAATCAGTTAGAAATTTATCAGATGGTTGAGCATGAAATAAGAAATAAATTCTCTTATTACTACTGAAGTTGAGTATATAATCTCTACAATGGAAGGCACTCATCTAATAAGGAAAAACCAACAACTGATAGATTTTGGTGATGAGGTTAATCAACCAATGGTGATTTGATGTGATAAAAATAACACAATTGATCTTATGAAGAATCTTGTTCATAATTCTCGTACAAAACATATTAAAATTTGATATCAGTTTATCTAGGAAAATGATTAAAAGTCCCGATTAAAATGGACCATATGGGAACTGATGAGAAAGTGGTAGATATTATAACCAAGACATTTTCAGCAGCTATGTCTAAGAAACATAGTTTGAACCTATATGCTCAGACGCATCCCAATGCATAGGGAGGTTACGAAATCCCCCTCTCCCCAGTTATGTTAATGTTTTTTAATCAGTTTGTAGATGTGATGCAGTTTTATGGGGGAGATACTATCCTTGAGGTTTTTAGATATGTAAAATGAATAAATACTAGTAATATGTAATATTTTCAATGGGGGATAAGGAATAAATTAAGGACATGTTATAGACATGTTATGCTTTTGTGACATGATGAGAATTTACTGTTAGAAGGAAAAGGAATACATTTAGGTTATGTAATGATTCTGTGACACTGTAAGAGAATACATTGGATGTATTTATGAATTCCAAAACCCATGAACACAAATAAAGATTCCCCACATGTTTTCCACACCGAGCGTTGCTCATGAAGACTTCGAGTTTTGGCTGAGTTGATTCCTACATTTCAGGTTTTTCATGTGGATGGTTCTCAATGGAAATTATCTAGTGATTTCCATAAAAGGAAAAGGAGGTGATTGTTAGATCCACAACCTTTTTCTGTAGGAAATGAAACATGGTTGGTGTTTTTTGTCAATACTCATTGTAATTAAAAAATGTTTGGTAGGATAGGTGTGTTTGGAAAGGTATGTTTCATGCAAGATTTTAGGTGTTTTGGAAACTTGTGCACAAGGAATTGTTCGTGATCAGAATGTAGAAAAATAGAAATGGCATGAGGTGCACAAAAAATGAATATATGTTCATGATAAATGGTTCATTCATGAAAAAAAATTCATCTAGAATGAGATATTATTCATGACATGATGGGTTTGAGCATGGGGTCAAAAACGCATATAAATAATAGGACAACACCCTAATATGGGGCAACAGAATTCTTAGAGAAGATATGAGTTCTGATGCACGTAAATGTTTCATGAAAAGGGAGTTGAAATGAAGAGATAAATATGTGTGGGAATGATAAATTTACACACAAAAGTTAATGTTTAACCTAAAGGTTGTTTTTTTGTGAAAGATATAGATCGCAAAAATAATATCATTCGTGAAACAGTTTGATATTTTGCGCATCGGGTTGGTGTTACACACAATTGCCAGTGTAGGCTGAACACATGTTTTGAATAACTATTTCATTGGTTCAGTACCTCCATGGGCATCAATTTAGGACATCTATGCATGTATATTCTCATGATTAATGGTGATAAATACTTCAATGAAAATATATTGAAGCGTTCTTTAAGTTGATAATAAATTTTTGGCTACTCTATAGGCATTGATCTAGGTTTAGTTGAGGGAAGTGATCTAAGGGACGCATTAAACTATCCCTGATCCACTGTAAATGCATTGCGCCTGACATATAGTTACTATAACTAAATCATATAATCCACAAAATAGTAAATATTAGTCGAGTTAGGTAGGACCAACACACTATTGGCATATGCTCCATGGACATAGCCCATTACAGTGAACCAAGTAAAAGTGATATCTCAAATACTTACATTAATTTGGTTTATAGATATAAAAAGTTACTACCATCATGGGAACAATTTCCTCAAATTAAAGAAAAATGATGACACCCTAATTCAACCATTCCCTCTTAGGATGTTCCAAGGTCCTTCACCATATGCAGACATGATAAACTAAACATCACATAAGAAAGTTCACTCAATTCCAAAAGGATAAGAGAAATATACTTCCTATTAGAGAAAGTATCCATTTACTCATACATAGATGAATAAAATCTATAGATTTCTAAATTTAAAGGTAGTTTTTTAGTTTAATGCACAGTAGGGTCTCCCAATGTTCTATATCAAAATATTTAGTAATAATAAACCAAATCATGAATTCAATTTTAACAAAATAAGGATGGATATACAATTTCATATTAAAAAAAATATTTCAATTTATAATTATGGATACCTTTTCAGAAAATTATTAAGTAAACTCATTATACAAAATAGTTTATATAAATCACTATTTATGCATAAATTAGTTTCCTAATTAATGGAATTTTTAATAAAATAGTCTCAACAAGAACTATTTTAATAAATCATATGGTACAATAGTTTTTATTTATAATAAAATTATAATCTTATATTGGTGATCATGAAAAATATGTAATAACATCCCTTAGGATGATCCCATATAGGACTCATCAATATTCCATCAAAAATATAGTATTCGTAACAATATATTTGATAGATTTTTCATTAAAATTCTATTTATTGAGAATTATCATCTTATCATTCTTATGACAAATTACCAATTAACTACCCATGGAATCATTTTATCTATCATATAATATATTGAAAAGTGGAAATAATTTCTTTTCAAACCAATCATCATTCACATATTAGTTATATCTTTACATTTTTAAAATTACAATTCAAATTTTTTAACAAATCATAGGGTTTATTCAATTCAATACATTTATAAACTAAAAACATACTTTTTCATCAATTCAATATAATCCATTGTTTAAATATTTATCATCAAGACATTTTAAATTTTTTAGATATTTGAAAATAAAACCTAATATAAAATTCAACTACAATTAAGGGTTTTTCCAAATATCAATAAAAATTATATTTCAAATTATAATTTCAACAAATTGGGGATTACAAATTAAATAGAGATAAATTTATAACAAATACATAAATTTATTTATTAATAATATTGATAAACTCAAATTGAATAACCTAACATTAATCATTGTATCCAATCTAAACACCCACAGTGGGATTTTCAATCAATGAATGATGGAAAAATACATATAGAAATAAAACCTTGTATCAGGATCAAAATAAATAGAGTTTATATCCATCTATCATGTGATGATCTAATAATTAATATGGAGGAAGAAAATAAATAGTGGGACGGTTTAATGGGTGGAAAATAACATTCCATGGATGGATTGAATTTTATATTCCATAATGTGATCCACATTGGAATGGGGTTGTAGGATAAAAAATTTGTTCTTGATAACCTATTGTACATTATAATTATAGATACCATGAGTTTCGGTAAACCGAGTGGTGAAAACATGGTTTCATATATTTTAAAATAATTTTTTATAATTGATAATACTCTGATTGTGGATATAGGGACCTGGTGGGATGGTATGAAATACATAACAACTAATAGTGCGCCATTCTTTTGGGGAGAACGATTTGTACGTGGTGTTGGAATTGTTCTCAAAAAAGTGTTTCATGAATTAAAACCCTACCCAATGATTGATAAACATGATAGGATAAGTGTACCTAAAAATTAATAACAGGTTGTTGAAACCTCCATACTATGGAAATATTTTTTCGTTGGGTATCTTGTGAGGATATATCTATATCAATAGATAAAGAAACTTCCCTCTTTTCTGTTACACTCCCTTTAAATCCCATATGAATTATATCTATAATTCCATAGTACATAGACCAATTGTATAATCCACCAATGGTGTAAAATTTTATTTGCATAAATAATCTCTATTGCATGATCATCCACTAATAAATATCGCAAAACATCAAGGTATCATCAACTCAAAAATGATATAGATCAGAAATTTATTTATGTAGATAACGTACATTGAACACATTATGTGTGGACATTAACTATGGTGGATGTATTAAATAATATTATGAATCCCCCACCTATTAAACTACCTCAAAAGGTCTTGAAAATTCATGGGAATTAATGTTTCCCTTCTATGCTACCTATAAACAAAATGAAATTATAATTTCAAAAATTCATGGTCACCAACAGAGAACCCTTATAAAATATTGACAATATCAACATAATATTTATATAGGATATGTCATTTCATAATAATTTCATGAATAAAAATAATTTTTTTTGTCATATAATGTACCACACTCGGTCCAACCAAGCCACATTCATCGATCTCCGATTAAAAAAATAGATACTTTCATGCCCAACCATATAATTCCTCCAAAGTGTCCATTGAAATCATGGAACCGTGACTTTTTAAATAATCTAACTCAAATAGTCACAATTGTTCATCCCAATATAAACCTAAATTTAGGATTCATGAATGAAGATAATCATTTAGAACTTGAATAGACCTCTCTATCCGGCCATCCATCATTGGATGGTATTCAATACACAGAAGAACCGGTTATCCCAATGTATCTTAAATGCATCTCAATATGTAAGAAGTAAAAATAAAATCCTTATTAGATACTATAAAATATGGAACATTGTGAAAATGAAGAACAATACTCACATAGATATTTCATATACAATCAACATTGGTTGTATCAGGAATGGTTATAATGTGATTTTATTTGTTCATTCTAACAATCAAAGCCCATATTTCATTCTTACTTCTATTGTAATGAGGAAACCAAAAAAATGTATGTTGAGATCACATACCACATCCATGTCATCATAATATGTGTCTAAAGAAAAATTAATGGTCTATGATGCTCACCATTTACATATTGGAATTTGTAGTTGTGTGAATGTATGATATTAATGCCTTGTCTCATACTGATCAACCAAAATCATCATCACATGCCATAGAAGATCTTTGTGATTTCTAGGTATAGCAGCCAAATGGAATTAAGGGAATACCCCATCATATCATTCCATATATTTAAAACAATAGAAACCCATTATAAAAATATAATTCCCTGCAAGAAGTATTACCACTGAAAAACGGTATACAGACCATAAACCTAGCATTTGATGATACAAAATTCATCATCATGATTTTATTCTTGATAAATCATCTTGAGAATAGACTAGGTAAATTAAAAATATTTAAAGGCAACATTATTCCCAGATTCATGGACTTTGAAATGAGGCTTAGTAAAATGAACCATCAATATTCACTCTTTAATTCTTTCATTGATGGTATATGTTTCATGTTTCCAACTCAAAGAATAATTGAGAACATAACATTTTCTAATGCTATAGTCGATTTTGAACTCAATGATTTACAGCTACTCCACCAAATGCATATGAAATCTATTAAATTATTGTTTTTAATTATATATAACTAATGATCTTATGGTTGGATGCCACAGTAAATCATTATTGAAAAATCTAATTCCTCCAAATTATTATTGGATTATTCCTAGTTACATGTTCAAGGTTTTCAGTGGTATATTTCTTCTCATGTTTATTAATATTATGAGATCTAATGATAATGAAGTGATCACATTACAATAGAACAAATTCAAAAAACGAACCTGATGTGTCAAAGAGTAGCACATATCCATGAAAAATATTTTAATGTGTAAGCATTATCAAAGAAGTAAAATGAATTTTCATCTTAATAATTAACACAAAAATTTATCATCCCAATAAACTTCACTTCCTTCTAGGTTTTAAGATACATCGTAGAATATAATTTTGATGAATCTATTAAAAACTATTAATAATATTTCATTGTCACATATAACATATGAATCATGAAATTATTATATGTTTTATCCCTTGTAAGAAATGATTTCCACAAATCATGATCAACTGATATTCCATCTTCTCAGACCACATGTCCAAGAGCATCACTCCATGAATTATGTTTTAACATTTCATTAGCATTGATTAAATTTAGAGACCTCTCTAATATTCATGAAAAACTCTTGGATGATTTACATTGTTCTCCTTATATATGGAGTAATTTAATATGTCATCCCAAAAAATGACCATGAATGTATCAATATAATTGTTGAATGTTCAATTCCTCAATAACATGAAAACTGATGGAGCATTGATTAGTTCATATTTCATGTCATGGTACACATAAATTACATACATGCTTTAAAAGTATTTTTTATTAATGCACAATTCTATTATTGTCAAATAATAATAGAATGATCAATGATAAATCATAGAAAACCACATTACCGCTTTCGACTAGTAAAATAGATCAGCAATCCATTGATACAAAAAAATTTATTACCATAACTCGATTAAGATTCATCTAATTAACGCATAAGTTAAATGTTAAATAATATTTTATGTCAATTTGAAAAGGATTTTCCAATTGTGACACACTAAAATGTATAATTATATCATCCTAATGATTAACCAAACGAGGCATCAATTATTTAATTACATTGTGTCCCATATAGTACGATGGAATTGAATCCAATTGTGTACCATGTACTAATTCAATATATAACTCTACCTCTTATATAATTTCCAAAATAGATATATTAGAAATTAATGTTTTAGAAACGCGATGAAAACTGTAGAGAGATTATTTCTCAAATATTATCAGACCTGATCAAAATTGATCACAAATAATACTTTCCAAAATTCTAGATTATATGGTTTTTCTCTACATAACATAGAGTCCCATTCTCCCTAAATGATACCACACACCCCAAAAAGATTTTTAATGGACACATATAGAATATAACATTCATTTTTTGCTTTATTAGAAGTAATACATTCTTTCTCAAAAATGAAATAAAGAGGATTCATGTTGATAACCCAAAAATTCCAGGTAATCTAAGCTTCTTCTAATTAGGAGGTAGATGAAAGAAAATAAATTCCCTTGTCCCACTTCATTATGAGTTATATGATAATATCCATCACAGAAGATAAAATCAATTTAACAATATTTTCAAAATTCACCATATGAGTCAGATTAGACAATTGATATTCAATTATAAAAAATAAATCACTAAAGATATAGATATAGTAAAGGTAACCCACGTAGAAACTAGAACCATATCTTCTTCCAAATGGTACTATTATACCACAATAAAAATCATTATTCTGGATAGCTATTAGTGGAATAACATTTATTTTGAAATATCTCATTCCACTATTGTACATTGTTGGTGTTGATGATACCAAGAAACTACATGAGGAAAAATTTATAACCAAACATTTCAAAATTCCATGAACCTCCACTGGAGTTTAAAATCATGGAAGCATATATGATAACTCTTTTCAAATTCCCACAATTCCAATATTTAATGAAAACTAAATGGCCAACGATAAGAATTGTTGGAGGTCAAAAAACCCCTTCCTTCAAGAACAACAATGATAATCATACCATATTATATCCTGTTAATTAAAAATCATGGAACTATTACTATGATAAAAAGGAACTTTTGTTAACGATAACATAATATCTAGATAAATATCACTAATTAACAAGATATCAATCACATCATCATAATAATATATTTTTTTTTATGAAAACATGATAATAAATGTAAAATTGAAATCCAATATCACATCATTGAGTCTTTATATTACCATTTGATAATATCTCAGGTTCAAACTATAAAAACACCTTAAATCGGTTATCATATTTTATCACCACCCGATTATCCTACTCGACAAACACATATTACATAACTATAGGGAAAACCATCAACTTTTTATAAAATTTATTGGTGAGAAAATATTAATTTATATCCACTATAATTTCTTGGGCTTTTATTGAATCAACATAGTTTCCCACAACCTCCTTTAATGTCCCTCTAACATAATGATATCACATATTATCACAGTAGATAGTAGATTTTCCATAAAAATCTAATAAATATATATATATATTTCAGAAATAGTAATTATACACTTGAGGATCATTACATACTTGGAATGAATGTGGATTCTATAATTAGAAAATATTGATCATGATGTTAGGATTCATCCCTCTGAATTTCCAAAACTCGATCATGATTGAGAGTGGGTGCATTTTCATTTCTTATATACTAAAAATAAAGTACAATAGTCATAATGAGATTTAGTTACATGAGGGGTTTTTCTCAGTGTGGTCCAAAAACAACTCCTACATGGAGCCTATTCATTCATACATTAAAATTAATGGTGATATGAACCCTAAACAAGATAACATGATGAAATCATTAGACTAATCATATCAACAATTAAAAAAGATAAAAAAGATATTAATTAACAATTTGGATTTAAACTATCGAAATAAAATAAGGGATAATACTATAAGTAATCAACAAGAGGTGTTTCTTAAACCACACATAGTTCCTTTAGGATGATTACTATTATAAAAGGAAAGGAAATCACCCCTAAATGTGTCCTAATTCCAATTAATATACCTTACACTACATATTAGCCCAATAAAAATATGGAAAACATTCACCTTTGATACCAAGTTATCATGAACTGGCCCAAATACCCCGATAAGTAAATTTTGAAGCTTACACTAACATCCATAAAAGGGAATTACAAATCCCCAAGGGCTAGAGACAGGAATGTGGAATTATACCAGATATAAGATAGAACAAATCTTTCATAAGAACAAGGGAATATAAAATCAAATATTCGCAATCTAAACACTCCTCTAAGAGAACTAACCAAATACAAAAGAAGTGTTAATACCCCTAACAAACTATAAACAACATACCAAAAATATAAAATACAACCATCACGTCCCAAAGGAAATGTCACTCCATTACCAAATGATCAAGAATATCCAAATCCTTTAAGAGGTAATTTCTATTTATTCAGATAAACTATAACAATCTCTACACACAAACGATGTCAGATTTTGAGTGTGAGCTAATATATTAATAGGGTCTAACAAAATATTCCATAAATGGATTTAAGACACCAATTATTGATTTTATTTTTATATAACATATCAATGGAAGTTCATTTTCATTTTGGAAAAATTATAGTCACAATTTTAAAATAATGGAAAACATTTCAAACATGGATTAAATAATCATATTATATAAAATAGTCTATATAAATAACTTGTAACTAGAAAATTAGATTTAGAATATATTGAAATTACAGTGAAACCATTAATAATAAACACCATTATCATCTTATTTATGATATTATTTTTGAAGTTATATGAATCTCACACTCTCACATTAGCGATTATCTGATTTTTTTGACACATATCCCTCAGGCTCACATTAAATAAGAATCACCAACGTTCTATAATTAATATGATATTCCCAACTTCATTTTTTTATATTTGTCATCATTAATCCATTTCAAGGGAATTAACATCCAATAATGCATATCCCAAATAACACACTAACTACACATGTTTTTATTTTCTCAATCAATTAATCTATTTAAAAGGGAAAACTAGTTCATTTCAAAAAAATCATCACTCATCGCTCAATTTCTAATTTTACATTTTATAATTCCAATTCACATTAAAATAAAAAACATAGGATTTCCACCAATTAATAACATTTATATATAAAATCATTAAAATTTTCAATAAAATAAATTTATTAAATTTTTATAAAATCAATCTTCAAATAATATTTAAATTTAAAACAATTTAAAAAAATGCTACAATTTCCTATTCCACTAGAATCATGGGGTTCCAAAAAAATAAACAATTTTATTTTCCCAATTGTAATTAACATAGAATCATGTTTTCATAATTCAATTGAAATAAATTTAAATCAAATAAATAAAATAAATTTTTAATTACATAATGAATAAAATGAAACCACCAATATTTATTCAAAATATCAAAACACGACAATAATAGTTGGAATTTCCAAAAAGAAGGAATGACTACAAAATAGATTTATAAATCGATAATTAAATCATAATGAAAATCAATGGATTTTATATCAATAAATGACAAGATTATCTTAAAAAAAATCTGGAAGGAAAAAGGGAGATCATGAGATACAAATATATAAGGAGAATCACATACCAGTGATGGTTCAAACAACAACCCTCTATCAGTTGAACCACACCTGAATGGGTTATAGGGAGGCACAATTGATTATAGATAGGATCTAATACAAAGGAATTATGGATAAAAGAATTTCGGGTACATAGGGGCTTCAAGGTGGTTTATTATTCTTAATAATATTTTTTCACAATTAAAATTATTTTGTTCTTTATTTTTTGGGAAGCATCACGTTGTTTAAAAACATGGTGCCCTAACTATGTACCCCTCTACTAGGGTGAATTGTTTCATTATTTTAGAACATGATTTTTAAATTAATAATCTACCATAAAAATCCATACAGAATGAGGGAAAAATTAGGTTCATGGAGTACCAGAAAACTAGTAAAATGATTTTTCACGAATTGATGACTGTGTAAAATTTACATACTACAGTTATTGTGATAGTGTATTTATTGGGGGTTAAACTAAATGTTTTAGGGTTAAAATTATATAATTTAATGTATAAAATATATTTAATAGACATATTTCAACACAATAATTTATTGGGATAGAGAATACTCAGTTTTTACCCATATAGAATGTAATAAAACTTGGGTACAACTCTTTGATTTCAAAAATTAAAAGTGTGCCACTCACCTCAGTTAAAAAATTCCAGTCAAAAGCTTCTCTAAATAACCAAATAAAAAACATTTGGATCATCTGATACCTAAGAAAATAAATTCCAAACATCTCTAATATAATACCCAATTCCTCATTTTGGTAATAAATCCCTCATATGAAGTAATAGTGTGAAAACTATCGGAGGATACCTGAAAAAGAGGTTACATTCATCCATGAGCATCTTTATATAATTTATTCCTCCGTAAAATTAAATTATATATTAAACTATTATGATGAACTAAGAATAGTATATTACATATAATTATATGTTTTTATGTAATATAAATGACATTATACCTACCCCACTCCCATCAAATGTGTTACAAAATCTTCTTTTATATGAGTGGTTGACTATTGGATTGCACACCAATGACATTAATTTTTATGATGCCATTAAAAATTGTTGGATATGATGATTGATACAATATAATATTTATAAAAAAACTATACTACTATATTATTTATATCACATATACATTTTTACATTCAAATCAATATTATATATGATAATGTTACTCGTGTGTAAATCTGATCATCGACCCGTTGAGCGCTGTGATTTGTTTTCAATAATGCTTTAAATAGAAGGTATTAGTCATAAAAATAATTAATATACATGATATAAATGAAATAATTTTTATATTAATGACATATTAATTTTTATGAGAAATAAAAATATCATTTTCAAACATATACTAAAAGAATATAACATCATTCATGTACATGTGATGTGCACTCTTCCTGAAGTGGTATGACTCAATTCGCATCACCACACAACATTGATGATATATATTCATTTAATTATCGATATAATGTGTCATAAATTATATTAATATCAACATATATTGATAAAATATTTCATATCCCTTTTATATAATGATCATTGAAAAATAGAATCATTACATGGGAGTACATACAACCTATCATCTCCATGATTGTAAAATTCATCATTTCACAAATCCATATTTTATGATTTGTGTAAAAAACAACATAAGAATAAATAATATAATTATTTCAGGATTAATATTGTATATATTATGTAACTATATAATAATAAAAATAATTTTAAATCTCATCAAAAAGAATAAATAACAAAACAATTAATTTAACACACAGAACTATTGTAATAATGAATGATTATTAACAAATAAGTGATAAGATGTTATAAAATGATTATATATAATATTACATATATTTATATGGTTCTATTATTTTTTGTAATAATTTTGGTATATCTACTATATGAGAGTATAATGAATGATCAACCAAAAACATGTGTGTGGTATGGGACTCTATCAAAATTTCAATTCATTGAGGCATATTAGAATGTTATGTGCTTGATTTAGCAAACCTGATTTATATAATTAATATTTTAAATAAAATATCATGATTCTATGATAATTCATAGTAGTATTATTTTCAATATGAATTATTATATAAAATGGGTTTTCACATAACAGATTCCATGAAGTGAGGAATTTCACATCTCAGTTTATTTTTATTGGGTTATTTCACATCTTCTGATTCATCGTTATTCTAAAATTATGCTTCAAGCAACATTTAGTTATTAAATAAATTTCTTATATTCTATTCTTTTTGTAGATAGATTATACACGTATTCAATTTTTTGGGATTTATTAACACTTTAACATTATGATCTTTCTATGAATTTATTTCATAATCTCATTCTCATCATGATTATTTATTCTTGAATTTTAGTTGAATGAAATTATTTGATAACAACCTAATAATACCATTTAATTTTCTTCACCTCTACTTATTAATGTTTTTCCTATAATATTACCATTTCCACTATTTTTTATTTAACATAAATGATAAATTTCATATGGAATCTGACAACAATTATCTCTTTTGTCAAAAATTGGGTTTCTTTTGAAAACATGATTTCATAATATGTTCCATTTTTTTTAACATTGTCTTTATGTTTTATTATATACATTTTTATGGATATTTTATTTTATGAAAAACCTTTCAAAATAATAATCATGTCAATTAAAAATTAATACATGTTTTCATTATACCTAAAAAGTGAATGATGTCTTTATATTAACATATAAATCATGAACAAAATTTCCACCCATCACAATAATTGATATGTTTTAAATAATACAATATAATATAGAAATATTATTTTAACTCAAATAATTTTTAATAATATTTTATATAAATATATATATTTAATGTAAATTTAAAAATTAAAAGGATTATATTCTCAAAATAATTTAATGATCCTTTTATGGTATTTCAATTATACAATGAAGAAAAACTTATTATATTGAATCCAATGTGTATATGTTGTATTTATACTATGTTTATTTTTCTGATATAATTTTTTTGATAATTTTACCGAGTAAAATTTTGAATTTATATAACGTGATTCATTTTTAAAGTCATTCACAATTTCATAGATTATTCACTATTTTGTTGAAATTAAATTTCCCTAAACGATATTACTATTTATCATTGATATTTTTATAAAATAAATATTATATCATATTATTATACATTATTCAATAAATATATTTATTTGTTTATCTATAGTTATATTACAAAAATTATATATTGTAATCAAGAGATATAATTTATAATAAGGAATAAATTTTAATAAATTAAATAAATTATTGTATATTATGAATTATTTTCTTAGGTAGACATGGATGGAGATCATTTTAAATAATTTGGTTTAGTTGGTAGTATCATTATTATAATATTTAATAAAAAATTAATTTTTATAAACAATACCTGTTTGTACCCAATATTTTAAAATTATCCACCGAATGGTTGTGAAAAAAGAGGTATCCTTATCCCAAGTTCATGAAATCAAATAATTAATTATTTCATCCAAAAATTTTTTTTTCATTAACCAATATATTTTATAAGTGATATTATCTATGGATTCATTTAATTATTATATATTTATTAAATGCAATGTAATTTTGATATATTTATTTCCATAGTGATTATAAATTATGCAATAATGATTGTGAGATTTTTCATTTAAAGGCTTGTGTTTTTTGTTTTTCAACATTTAATATTTATTATTATACATGAAATTTTGAAATTTAAATTTTATATGGGTTAACTTTCTTAAATTTTTATTGAGTACATGAAATGATTGTTAAATTATTTACCTTTCTTTATAGATTCTTTTTATTTATTCATGATTATATCCATTTTACATAACCCATAATGTGATTTTTAAATTAAAAGTTTTATGATTCATTTCCAAATAATTTAGAAAGAGTATAATGAAAGATATTCTAGGATATATTAGATTGAAAAAACATATTGACCAAAAATTAATTCCATATTTTGAGTTTTAAAATGAAATTAAATCATCATGTTTGTATCTATTTTATAAATAATAATAAATTATTTTTAACTACATTATTAAATTAATTGGATCTTAAAAAAATTTAATAATATAGACACAACATATGGTAATGTAGGTATGTATCCTCTATATATATACTCATATATTCTTTAATCTCTCATGTTTCATTTTCTAGTTTTTAATTTATCTAAATAACATGCAGCAATTTTGTTTTTTGATTTATCAAAACAATATCCCTATTGTCAATAATATGACTTATATATCCAATATAATAAATTTTATGATTGAACTCAATTATGTCAAATAACTTCACATGTGAATGATCTAGAAAGAATTTCCAAATTTATGAAACAGTAATGACATTGTTTACCTTTGATCGTACTACTGGTTGAGCCAGTCAGTATTAAACAACTCCAATTTAGTATTGTATTTTATAAGGCCCAAAATACATGGGGCATAATATCCCAATTTTAATAATCCTAAAACATAATCCATGGAACACTATAAAAAATTCAATATTCATTACATAAAATGATATGTATTTTTTTGATTATATTTATGGATATTTTTTAGGATATGGGGTATATTAAAGAGATCTGAATAACAAATAAATTAAAATTAATCCCTTTTATGATATGTTATAAAACATAATTTATAACACCAATGTCCACATAATAGGGTGGAGTATGATATCTCTTACCATAAAATGAATATATGGTGAAATATAAATTCACAAATAGAACATATTATTTTATGAATATTACAATAATAGTATATATTAATCACACATACCTTATAAGTTATGAGAACAAGATCGTAATATGTATTTTAATGTATAGATAGACTTTTCAGACTGTCAATTTGTTATGGGACTATAGATCCAATGGCTGGATTTACCACTAAGACGAGGTTTGAATCAGGCGGTTGCTTTTTATGAATTTTTTTTAATTCAAAAACATAAAAATGATTAAGTCCTCAATCTACTCATTAATGACCCACAGTGAATTCTCATATCCATAAATAATGTTATATATCAGGCATCCTAATATTTAAATAGATTTGTATGCAGACATACTCAGTGTAAAACCCTAAAATTATAAAATAATGACATTTTATTCAATGGTTTTTGTAACAAAAAACACAGAGATTAAACAAGCCATGAAAAAAAATTCAATATATTTAATCTCATTGATCACTTTTGGAACCTATAGTCTCAAGCCTAAATGAACCGTAATATAGTAGATTGATAAAACCTAATAGTAAAATTGTTGGGTATGAATAGTATAAATAAATTATCAGGTGTATATGGATTATACATAACAAAATTGATTTGTTATATATTTATTTAAAATTATATAAGAATAATATAATTTAAAATAAAATGTTTTCGAAAAACTTAATTTTTCATAATAGACTATTCAGTCACGCTATGCACATTTAATTCATAAGTAATTTTGAACACTATTATAAGATATATTTGATAAATTCATATTAATTTTTTAAATCATCATAAAAAACAACATCATGTTTATATTTTGTAAATTTTCTAAAGAGTTATTTTTTGATGAATAATGAATAATACTGATTTTTATATAAAATTTCATTTTCATCTAAATAAATTTAATGGTTAAATTCTATTATTTAATTAATTATAAAGTATAATTAATTTATTTATATTATATATTAACTAATTTAGATAACTTTTTTCATTTAAATATTCAATTATTTATAAGAAAATTATCTTTACTTATAAAAATTTTCAATTTCAAAAACATCATTTTCATCACATTTGCTGAAATAATTTTAAATTAGATTATCTCACCTATTTGAGTTTAATATAAAATAAAATGTTTTATATTTTTGATTATAATAAATTTTAATATCAAGTATTTTTTTTAAAAATACCAAAATCTATAGTGGTGATATTAAAAATTATTTACATTATTAATCATAAAATTTGGTTTACCATGTAATTGTAATAAGAATACAAGTTTTAAAATGACCTATCCACTTTTCATAAATATTATTTCATACAATTCATTCCAAAATTTAATATAATAAATTAGAAATAAGTTTCATTTCAATATTTTTATGTCAGTTGATTAATCATTTTTTTCTTTTGGGAAATTTTCATGTAAAAATCTAGAGGGTCCCATTTGCCAACAAATAAATGGGAACTCTACCCCTTTACATATTTAAAAAGAAAACCCAATTGTCTCATATAAAACTATGTAAAATAACTCTTCGAAATCTTTAAAAACATTATAATTGTTCTTGTAATCCATGAATTCAAACCGTATAGTCATTAATGGGAGATCCCAATGAGGTTTCTCTTCGAGAATGTATTAGTATTAACAATGTTCTGTCATTTTATTTCTTCTCATTCAACCATAATATTTTATTAACAAATAAAAAAGAAAAGCACTATTATATACCATTTAAAGGGATATTATTATTGAATAATATGTATATATATCATGCAACATCAAATATGAAATAATATAATTGATCATGTGTATAGTGGACTACTGCCTTGCAAACCAATGTCATTCATTTCCCATCACCACCGTTAAAGGATAGAGATAATGATGGATTTACCACATTAACAAGAAATGTATGATATAATTATACATATATACATAAAATATCACATATTCCTCCTTATATTTTATGGTGTTTATTATTATGACAATGTTTCTCGGGTGTATGGTACATTACCACCTCATGAAGCCATGTGATTCATTTTTCACAAACACATTACATTGAATGTATCCTAGGTAATGTTAATGAATATGTGTGATATAATTTACATGATATTTATTCCATAATACTGATATACCCCCCCCCCCACTTCAATACTCTTTTACACATTGATGAAATTATAATGTCGCTCGTCTGTACGTACGACAAACTGTCTCCTTGAAGAAATGTGATTCATTCTTCCTGGTCAAATTTAAATAGTGAATATAATATAATATATGATGAAAAATGAATTTTATAACATTAATACCAGTATATAGATGATGGAACTATATAATATTGACCAGAACTATGAATTCCATGATAAATCGCAAATAGAAAAACATGTCCATTAACTCCTGAAACATAGAAAATCAATAATTCTTTATAATGAATGGTTAGTAAGGTGTTATAAAAGTATATAATATGTTACTATAAATATTAAAAATATTATGTATAAGTTAATATCTGATTTATAACCACTATAATCGTTTTTAATTCACTTTTATCAAAAAGTAAACTTGAGACATGTGACTTCATATGAATTATTGTTCAATGAGGCATTTTTTATATGAAACTAATTTCAATTACAGACTATTCATATTTCTACTATTTAAGGTAATATCATGAATACATTAAACATAATATAATTATATGTTTTAATTTCAATTATATCATCCATATTGATTTTACGTGAAATTTAATGTGTGGTAACTAGTTTCATAAATTAATTTCATTTAATTTGGTTATATTACTTATTATTTAGCTTTCATAATATATTATTTTTTGTGTATTTAAATTTTATTATATTATGTTTTATGCACACTTTTTTAGGTTTATTTTCAATTTAAATACATTATTAATTCATTAATAAATATTTTGATCCATTTTAGTGTTTATTACACAATCCCATTTTAAAAAATATTATTTATACTTATGTTTCCAATGAATGAAATTATTTGATTATTTAATAATAAATACATTTATTTTTTTGTAGAATGTCGTATCAAGAACATTTCTTGAAATATAATTCTCATCCCTTTGGAACATAAGATTATTGATTAAATTTTTTATTATAATCTGACATCATTTATCTCTATGGGCCTAAAGCCTTATTTCATCCACAAAAATGTATTTCTAACATTGTTTCATATATGACTTGTCATTATTAATAATGAATTTTTAAGGAAATTAATATGCATGTTTCTTTTAAATTTTTTTAGTAGAATATCCATGTCATCTTATAATCAAATCCCATTTGGAATTTAATGAAAAAGGAGGAATGAAAACAATATTTTATTGTGGGCAACATTTATGAAATTTGATAATATCAGGATGATTCAATATTTTAAATCATGAATTAGATTTTTTTAGATTCTACATTTAAATAAAATTTTATTAAATTTTTTTTTGAGCATTTATTTCTAAAATTTTTATTTACAAAATGAAAAGGATTTTTTAATAAAACATGTTTATAAATATATTTTTTCTCTATTTATATTCACCAATTGAAACAACCCATTATTTAAAAGATACTACCATGGGGATTTATTTTATTAATAACATACATATATTTCCACTAGATGGTTTGTGATTTTCTTGAAAATTAATATTTTAGAAAATTAGTTCATTGATTCATTTTTGAAGTCATTAAAATTATGCGTAAATTTTCACTCTCCAGGGATAATTATACATTAAAGATCACTTAGATATACATAGTATTTATCATGTATATTATTATTTATAAAACCATGAATTATTTTCATCATTTACTATTTTACATTGAATTTTATTTTATTGACTAGAAAAATATTGATATTAAAATTCATCCATCAATATAGACTTTTAATGGTAAGTATTATTATTAATTAATTATTTTTGAGTATTCAAAATATGAGGAATTATTTGGAAATGAATTTTTGTATGAGGAATATTTATAGATATCTCGTTGATGCATCACAATTCTAATGAGATGAATCATTTGGATGGCCTTGCTTAAGGTGATTTATTGTGTATACTGACCTATCAATTATAAATTGACTTGAGAATGGTTTGGAAACTAATTTTTTTCTTGGTGCCTAATATAATGATGACCAGTTAATATGTATTAACATTTTTTCAATTTCAATTATTATTATCCATGAAATTCTTTTAACAGAATTATATTTATATGTATTTCATTCCCATATTATTAAATAAATGGGAAGTGTTTCCAGCTATATAACATTATATATTGATTATTCCTTATCTTATTATGCTGTTAATTTTTTTGATTAAATGGATTTTTTATGTTATTTACCTTTGCATATTTTTTTATAATTGTTATCAAATTAGTCATTAATTTTTACTTAGTTATTTAACATTAAATTTTTATTAGGATTTATGATCCATGATATATTTATCCATACATAAACCATATTGAGAACACGATGAAACCATTATTTTTTCCCTTACCTGAGAATTATTGAAGAGTACTATGAATTATAAGGATGGATATTATATATGGAATAATTATATTCTCAAGGAATCTATTTTATTTGTTATTAAAATTTTATTTTTAAATCATGTATTTATCTTTTTCTCAAAAATTACGAAACTATTTTGTCCTTTGGGACATGACCCCTTATATCTTATGTAATGTAAAAAATCAAATATTCGCTTCTTTTCAGTGATGATTTTTCCATTACAATTGGTGTTCGAGCGGTGTTAAGTATAATCACCAAAAAATAGATATTTGTAAAATATATATATTGGGGATCATGACCATATGATATATTTTTAAGATATGTTTAGAATAAAAATTAAACTATTTTTTTAAATTTGGATATCATCTAGTTTTACCATGATATAAATCCTTTTAATGAAAATTTATGTCGACATGTTTCATGAAATTTTTTTATAAATATAATAAAACTATAAAGGGAACATTGTACTTGACCCAATTGTCTCTTGGTACACAATAATAGACCTTTCAAGATAGTAGAATTAACACTCCCACGCGATATTCTTATGATTGTTCCCATTTACAATAAAATCCATTATTATGAATTTGAATAAATGATTTACTTGAATTACGATTATCAATACCACGATTTCTATGATTTATAAATGATTTCATTATTTAGATATCATAAAAATGATTTTATAGTTTATTATTGTGATTATTTATCCTCCAAAAAAAATTTAGTCAATTGATAAAACTTGAATGAATAGGGTTAATGATGAACATGAAGTAATATTTTATGATTATGAAAACCCACATGGGATGATTACATGAGTCATATATATTTATTATGAGTAATAAATTATCCAAATTTATGATTAACAACCTAATCATTGACAAACACCTAGACTAAACAAATATGATAATGATAGTGTTTTATATGATATTGATTGGTGTATATAATGGAGGAAAGAAGAATCAACTTCCATCATCTGAGAAATGTAGAAATAGATACCCTCCAATGAATTAGAAAATGCATTATGTGTGGAACAGAAGGGAATAAATTAGTGAAATGGTGAGGAAAAATGTTGATAATTATTGAGGGAAAAAATATCGTTATATGTATCTAGTATTTGTTATTTCTCATAAATGTGGGGAAAATACAAATTGTATGAGTCTATTCCTTCTTATTATGGTTATCCGCAAGGCCATATAATAACTATTGGTCAAATAATAACAATTAAGTATCTATCTAATTGGATTAAAAAAATAATTTGTAAACATATTTTTTAGCACTAGTATCTTGTTTATAAGATTCTTGAAACATATATAGATTTGGTAAAAGTTGATAATAATATCAATATTTATTAACATAATAGTAATAGATAGCATTATAGTTAATTAGTAAAACATTGATCATATGTTCATGTATATAAACTACACTTTTATGTTTTATGTGAGACTATAATAAAAATACTAAATATATATTTTTATAATATTTGAAAACAACCGCTTAGAATAGTATATGAATATGTTTTTGATGAATAATGTATGTACCTTTTCTATACATATGATTTAAGGTATTTTTAGACACTAATTTGTTTCATTAATTTTATGTTATGTGTCACCACAATTTATTAACATTATCAAAATTATTAAAATATTTTTTTAGAAATATAAAAACTCACAATCCCAGTGACAAACCATCACTTCTAGTAAGGTTTTGGGGTATGAGCCCTTATTTGAGTGATGTTAAGGATTCAACACCTACAACATTACTTTGTGATTTCCTGGTAAATATGTCAATGTTTTACACTAAATTATTAGATGATTAAATATATTGGTTTTCATGTAGTGTTACTTCTATAGATTTATTAATATATTATAATTGTTAATTTTTTTAACAATATTGGTTTTGTAAAATACATAGAAGATAGAAAGAATGAATTTTAACTCATTTATGGATCCCCATACCCATTAAAAGTAAAATTTATTTATTCATTCCTATGAAATTATTATTTTTAGATATTAATTTTTTAAATAATACGGTGATTTATTAATAGAAAAAATCATAACCATAGGATGAAATTTGGATTATGAAATTAAAATTTATCAATTAAGTATTTTTTGAATATTCATAGATAGTAATATAATTCCATAAAATTATGATAAATATCATAAAATTTTATTTGTCTTTATAAATTCAAATCTGATTAATACAATGTAGTTTCAAATCATCTAATATTTATATTTTCTAAGTCTATAACATTCCATTGATAATTCACTATTATGTTAACAATTTCTTCTATCATTACCTATATTTATTAATTATTTTTATTATGACCATATATTCATGGTCCACTAATTTTATCTTACATAGAATACTGGTATTGTGTTATTTGAATCAAATTTGGTTAATACATTCATCCCATATTAAGATGATTTTTTTTATTCCTTTAAAAATGGTTGTTTTCTACAATATTATTTCTAACCATTGAACCCTTATTTTCTGAGCACAAGATCATTTAGTACGTATGAAATTTATTTAATGTGGGTATAATATAATAACATGAAATTTAATAAAATTCTCGAGATTGTATCTGAAAATAAAAACATGCATAAACTCCAAAAAATTATATATTCAATTTAATATATTCGATAGCCTTCAAAACACAGAACCATGAGTCTAAAATAATCGTATCATAGTATACTATTATAACATTTTCATTAAATTTTTTTATTAATAGTACTAAAAAAATTAATAATCATTAATTTTTTTCACGTGTAAAAACCAATTCATTTGTTATATAATTACTATAAATAAAATAAGAATCATAAAAAATAAAAATAAAATCAAAAATATTTTAATTCATCTAAAAAATTATTTAGTTAAGATTTAGGATCAATATTAAAAATTAATTTTTAAAACAGTAATAAATATTATTTTACAAAATTAATTTTTAAATAAGAATAAAAATATTTCATTATGGTGCATATTCGTGATTTTTCTGAAATGTAACATGTTTTGTTGAACTGTAATCAATTCTGATCTGTGTTGAAAAATTCTATACATTTATATAATATAATTTTTAAATTATATATTAAATTGGGTTTAAAGTGAAATTAGATCAACTATTTAACATTATAACTTTTTTATTTCATTTTAATCAGTTTCATACTAAATATTTATATTAAACCCTTCTATAAATCCGATCATTTTCTCTTTCGAAATCCTATTTTCATCATTTCTAGGGGTATAATATTAAAATTGAATACTACCACATTTTTAAATTAATCATGGATAAATGGATTAAATAATTGGAATATGAATAATTTATATTAGGTAATAATTTTAAATTAATATTTTCCCCAATATGAATAGTCAAAACACTAAAAATTAATTACAAAGGTTAATGTAAACATCGACATTTATGAGGTTAAACTATGAAGATAACGATTAAAATGACCCACCAAATTATAAATATTTTATAGGATGGAAATATTCCCACATTATTCTATAAATATTTCATTAATAGGTTTATTTTAAAACATTATTCGTGTGTGATAATACCATATTTGAATTTTTGGGGATGTTTTAATGTAATTTCCATGAGGGTTCCCTTTCACTACTTATAAAAAAAGAATCCCACCATTCACGTATTCAATCCTCCCATGAAATATGGAAACAACCCTATATTAATAACATAAAAACATCCATAAACTCCTATTGTATATATTATTCTTACTAATAGACTAATTGTATGTTCCTTAGTAGGAGATCCATAGGAGGTCTCACTTAGATCATGTAATTATCCTAACAATTCTCTTTCATTTTATATACTTTTTTAAAAATTAAATTAATTATTAAAATTTACAATATAATAATAATGTTATATATCATATAATTAAATTTTATTATGTTTATAGAATTATATTAACTTATATCATCATCCGTTAAATGGGCATCAAAATAATTTATTTTTTGTAACATAGACAACAACATAAAAAAAATAGGTTCATTTTATATCTTTGTCATTATTAGACTAATATGTTGATTTTATTACCATATTTTTATGGTATTTGTGATATTAATATAATTTTTTCATTATAATATAACATATAAATTTTTTACATTTTATTTAGTTTGAAATTATGGTAATTTCAGTCATATGTTGTACAAGATACCACCTGACGAATTGGTGGGATTTATTATCCACTAATGCTTTACCTGAAAAGTAATAAAGATAATTTTAATTAATATATGTGATAAATATGAAATTTTATATTTTTTAATACTAATACATCACCAACTTCATAATTATTTCTCTCATTAAACAAATGATAATGTCACTTGTGTGTACGTACGACCCATCCTCTCCACGAAGTGATGTGATCCATTTTATAAATTAAAATTAAAATAATTATTATAAAAATGTATTTAATTATAAATTGTGATATTTATGTAAATAATATAATTAATTATATGATGTAAAAATATATTATTCACATGGAATAAAACATTAATAATTTATCATGATGAGAAAATAAGGCAATATTGAATTGAAATAATGAAAATAATGAAATATTTATAATGAATCAGCAATAAGATGTCATATAAGGGTAATGTATAATATTATTAATAATATTATTTTTATTTTTTATTTTAAAATTAATATTATAACATATATAACCTTATATAATTAATGTTCATCCATTAGGAATCATGTGGTAAAAGTTATATTCTTAGTATCCCTTAATTGAGGAATATATATATATTGGGAACTAAATTTCCATTATATTATTTAAATAATACCTATTTACTTTTAATATCCTAAATTAATAATATATCATTTATTTTTAATATTTTATATCTTTTATTTATTCCATTGGGAATTGACCTAAAAATTAAAAGTGATATGGATTTTAAAATGTCAATTTATATATAGTAGGTTATACTAATTTTTCATTGTCATTGATGTTATATAATTTTTTGTAATTTATTTTCAATATATTATGTTTTATTTTTATTTGTCATAATTTTTTTAAAACTAACAGAAATTTTTGATTCATTGGTTAATTATTACATAAACATTGTAATCATTTTATGATTTTATTTTACAATATCATCTTAATTGGGGTTGTTTTTACTTTTGTTTCCATTGAAATAATTATTTTTGATAGTTATATATTAATAGATTGTATGTTTACTCTACCATTTTTGTTGATGATATTTTGGAGAAATATTACCATTTTTAGTAATTATTAATTTCAAATAAGGATAATTATTTAGTAAATTCTGACATAATTTTTCTCTTTGGTTGAAAATCAACTTTCACCCAAACCAATGTTATCTAAAATAGTTTTCAAATTTCACTATAATTATTAAAATAATAATTAATTAACACATTTTTAATGGTGGTTTTACATTTTTTAAAAATCAGTAGAATATTGATGTTTTATCTAAACAAATAACATTTATATTTCAATGGAAATGTGAATGATGTTTTTTAACATATAAAACATGTATGAATTATCATTCTTTAATGAAAAATCAATTTTTTAATGTCACCATTATAATTTCAAAAGTTATCTTCCAAAAAAAATATTTATAAAATTTTCTGTCAACATTTTACAATAAAAGATGATTTTAAAATTGAATATGTTATTTCTGTCAATATTATTTTAATGACATTTCCTTGTATTTTCTAATTATAAATTAAAAAACAAATTATTTTACATATACTCTAATGAGGATATGTTTAACTTATACCATATTTATTATTTATTTAAAAGGATTATTATTATTAGGACAAGATTGATATTGAAATTCACATCCTTGATTTATTTTTATAGTCAATAGCATTCCCATTTATTATTCAATTTCATTTGATAATTGATATCAAAATTTACCATAAAATTCCATATTAATTATAATGTTTATGATTATATCTTATACCATATATAATCAATAAATATGTTTTATTCCATTGAATTTTATATTATTAACATGGGAATTATAGATTATATGAATTCTTTCATCAATACAGATATTTAATTGAAACATATCTTTTATATTAATTGATTATGTTATTTGATATATGATGTATTATATAGACATTAGGATATTGGTGGGACCCGTTATATATAATGTCATGATGCATTGTAATCTCTTGAGATGAATATATTGTATAACCTTTTCAAATGGTTTTGTCGTATATTCTTACACAGTAATTTAATCAATCTCGAATAAGCTCTTTGTAAGAACCCATTTATTCCCTCTGGTATGTATCTTTCCTTTTCAGTTTATACTTATGAAAATGGGTGGGAAAAGTAAAGGGATATATAAGGATCTATTACACGATGTGACTAAAAACTACTCACCATGTATGTTTAGGTAAACATTGTGTATGGAAGGCTACATGCCATGTAATCCAGATACACAGCCATACAAGGGACTCAAAAGAATTTACAAATACATGGAATGTAGGCTCAAGTAAATTTAGGGCACTTTTCTTATTGAATAAATGGGGTAGTAGCATCATTTTTTCAAATGGAAATGAACAGACCCCCTTCGACGAGTAACATGTGATGGAATATCTGAAAAAGATTTTGTCTCCTGTTTTCTTGTTTGATCATCATTCCTAACATAATAGGATGCAATGGGTTCCCCTCAGTGAGATCTCGATTCCTATCGAGCCTTCCTTCCATATTTAATCTGTCAATATAGTTATTTAAGGTCGATAATTTATAACAGTTTTGTAGATCTACTATGTTCAATGTCGAATGGATGAACTATAGTAGATATGGAGAGTTAGACTAAAATGTGGTTGGCAATATTGTGCACTTCATTTTTTTCATGATGTTTATATATGAAGAAGTGTCGCGTACCCACTTATAGGGTGCCTCTTAATTGAATAATTAACCTTGATTTCTCCTATTGATGATTAGGTAAATAATTAGATGATTGAATGAATTTTTAGGGTTTTTAACTGAGATTTTAGTCCACCTCATGAGTGTGTGTCCCATGTATGGACATTTGGAAATTAATGCCAATGAATCGTAAATTGAATTACCATTCACGAGTTATTAGAAAAATTATTTCTATTTAAATTTTTTTCCCACATAAGAAATGTGTGGTGATTATCCTTTTAATTGTTTAAATGGAATTAATGTCTTATTATATGTTTCACCCATGTTATGTGTCCTTGTATGAGCATATGATAATTTAATTTACATGTGTTGGTTATTATGTAAACTAATCCCTTGTGATTTGATTATGTTAGATCCATGCCATTGTTTAATTATCATTTGTGCTTCTAAGATGGAATGTGTAATTTAATTAAATGATTAAAAGAGGTAATTAGTAATGGGATATCCAGATTATGTACTAAAAGTCAAGGTTGGGATCATTTGACTAATGAGACCATATATACCTTGGGTGAACCCTGGTCTTGGCTAAAAGAAAATAAATCGTCTTATGAGGTTAATTATGTAATGGTCATGTGTGGTCTACATATATGGTGGTTGGTCCCAATGATTCATCTTCAAAATTAATATAAATCAAAGGATCCATTTTGAGATACCTGGGCTAGGCTCTATTGGATAATGTTTAAATGATTATTTTGCAATGTGTCGATGGTTACTTTTATACAGGGGTCATCAGTCCTAGGACAAACCTTGAGACATTATGTAATATAATGGAGTTGAATAATGAAAAAGAATGACTAATGATTCATATTACAAGACAAATCACAATTATGGATTCATTCTTCACTTATAAATTATTACATTGTACATTGACATATATTTTGTGATTTGTTTTTAGGGGCTATTGTATAAAACATTCACTATTACGCACATCATGTTATATATATTCACGGAAAGATCTTCATGGACTATGGTTAGTTTCCCACTAGGATTTAGTCTCACACACTGTTTGGGTAATGATTTTGGGTCTAATAGATTATATGATCATAGGTGTTGATCAGGGAAAACTCAATACTATAGGAACTTGAAGTGTTGCTTAGGATATGGGGATCCTGAGATCAAGATGTGGAGTGCGATGCTTTCTAATTTGTTTTTGATTATATTCATATTTTGAGACATATATTATGGCATTATAAAGTGTACCGTTTTGGCTGATATCCTAGAATATGTGACTTGTTGCATCATCTTTTGTATGGAATTATTCTTGGTTATTTATCTCATCATTCTTATACTATTTATTTTAGTTCTATGTTGTCTACTACTTCCACTATTGAATATTATTATTCCAAATTTTTACACTATACCATTGATGGAATTCTTTCCCCACAACCAAACCCTAGGTCCTCTCTACCAGTCAGCAGCCTTTAGAGTTTCAGGACATGCCCCAGAGGCCATGTGGCCAACTATGTATGTAGAACTAGTTTAGTGGCATCCATATACTGAATGTTACAATGATGTATTAGACGATTTAATATATGTTTTTATTTACTATTTGGTGATGATATAAAGGAAATAGAATTTGGTGAATATATTTTCTTAGGAGTAGCTACTATATATACATTAAAAATATAAATACCTCAAATGAAACATTAATTTTTGGATTTTAAGCTATTACATTTGATTCGATTTCATCCTTCGGTGAGACCATTTTTTAGGTTATTATTGATACCATTAAGGTTCTAATTTTTTGAAACCAAATGAAATGATGTTATTCCATATCATGTATCATAAAGGAACCTATTAGAAATTACATTCCATTCATAATTTCCATGTCATTTAGAGAGCTTTACTGATTAAATGTATTTGTGATAGATGTCATGCAATATATTCGTACTGTTTTGAAAAAAATGTGATAGATATGCGTACTATTGTTATAACTGTATTGGTATGTGTTATGATATAATTCTATATATTTCAATCATTAGTCTATGAGGAGTATGTTCCCCCTTGGATCAGAATTTGGTGGATCAAATTTCACCCATGGGATATATATTGGGTAGTTATGTTCTATATGTTTATGCCAAGCTTTGATTCTCCTGGAATATGGGACAAAATAGTTCAGAATGTGGAACACCATGGATTATTTTTCAAATAAGGGTTTTGTGGATATTTCAGAGGATTATTGTATTGAATCCCTTAGAACGGGGTGTGTAGTCATTTGAACACTTTCCTTGTGTTCTTCTATTCGGGATGAAAAGATATATTTAAGTACTTGTACTATAATCTGAGTACACTCTGTGCGGGGTTTGACCGTGTATATATCTATGTGAGAGAGAACATGAGTTATGAATTTTTGACCAGAACACACTGTGTACACTATGTACACCCTATGAAGTTTTACATAAAAAGATATGTGTGGATCTATCCATGTAAAAGTACATGGCTAGGAGGGAAGAGTTAAATACTCATCATGTAACAGACTAACAGTTCGTGTGCCTGTGGTGTTTATATGTCCATATCGACAAGAGTACATGAACATATAAGAGCTTAATTATAAATGATGTGTATAGTTCCAAAATGTCATGTACTTGGGATGTTCACATTCTTATCCCGGTTGTAGTACATTCTAATGTGAGTGATTAAGTTCAAACCCCATGTTTTGTTTATACACATCATGTACTCGTCATTTTTGAAAATATGATGATCTCCTTCTTATATTTAGTTCTTTCACTCTTAAAATGTGTACCATGATGAATAAGATTATACTGAGGTGTACGTGGTGGATTTTTCTGAGGAATGACACCTCAACGACCACCACTTATATGCTATGTGGGCAGCAATGATCCTACCCCGGAGGTGGTAGGCAATAGGCTACCAGAGGACCCTATATTCATTCTAGTTGTGTTACCAGTTTTAATACAGGACACATTTTATGATTTATATTTCTGTGAAGGATTTATTTTGTTTATGAAAACCATTTAGGGGGACCAATAGCCTTTAATATCTATGGATGAACTGATACAAGTGCTCTAGTAGCAGTATCCACCAACCTTTTATGGGGGATGTTAGGACACAATATATATATCAATGTCTAGGGGTATTATAATAACTCTTCTAGAATCATGAGATTCTTCCTAAGATGACATTCAATATCACTACTTATATGTTGTGTGATTCCACTAAGAGGTGTTTTTATGTTACCACACAGAGAGATAATTAGTGGGACATCATGTGGGAAGTGTTTTAGTTGGTCTTTTAATAATAATTCTACCCCAATACCATGAGTTATGACAAAGCCCATGTGTTTATAAATCTAGAGAAGGTTTCTCTATTGGTTATATATTACTCTGCTCTCTTTACTGTGATCCAGAGTGTCACACCTATTCTAATGGGTGATGATCTATCAAAGGAATGGTAATTCGAGGATGGACTCAAGAATGATCTTTCCTCAAATGTGAATATCTTCCTGCTAACTACTATATTTTTATAGTGATATGGGCACTAATTAC
The DNA here is from genome assembly GCA_963277665.1 of Viscum album. Lineage (NCBI taxonomy): Eukaryota > Viridiplantae > Streptophyta > Magnoliopsida > Santalales > Viscaceae > Viscum > Viscum album. Next base: position 1,710,452,098 of record OY728142.1, read on the forward strand.
TGAGTAGAATAATATGTAATATAGAGGTGCGATCTAGGGTGGTTCGACACCGATATCAGGTACTATTTCCACTGGTTCCAAGAAGTGTCGTTTGGAGATTACTCACGAGGACTACAATACTCAAAACATATCTTACAGTAGTTAGGTGAGGTGCCTCTAGTGGAGTTGAATTTTTAATACTAGAACAAAATGCTAGATGGACCTAGTAGAGTGCCTAGATATTTGAAATATGTTCCAATTATAGTGTTTATGGAGGTTGTTTCCACCAGAATCAAGTGAGAGAGGTTCTTCACTAACTCCACATTCCGGAGCAGGGGCAGCTACATCTCACCAATAACGGAACTATAACACATCGGGCTGATCAATTCGAGTTGGTGGTCATGACCATGGTACCCAAACCCCATTATCTTAACGAGAGTAGGGAATGTCGTCTTAAGGTATCAATGATGTGTCTATGTGCAACAGTACATTCCGTACTTATGTAGTGAAATAGACCCATTATGAGAAGGATCCTAGAACTTATATTGTCATAAGTACAATTCTATATGACAATGTTTTAGATAATAAACACATTGATACAAAAGAATCACATGGTTTTATATTGGTTCTCTTGGAGGAGATCCTATGGCCTTGTGTATTTCTTTATGATCATTTTATGAAAATACATATGCTGTTACGGATTAGAATGGTTGGTGTATGACATTGCAAGGGATCCCCCTATGAAATTAGTGGCTATCACTTCATTGAGATATCAATGTCTTATATATGATAGGTTTTGATGTCATACTTCAAATTTACTGGATAGTATCCTTTCAAACATTCCTTGATTGAAATCATCATAGGGTGATTTTTATGTCACTAGAAGGCAGATCGTTCCAACAAAAGAGTGAATTAGATGTCTAGGTGAGCGGAGCTGTACCCGAGCATGGAGGGATGAGTGGAATGACTGAAAATTTGTCTACATAGTATCTAAATTACCAAGGAGAATTGAAGTGGGATATCCACTAGTTTTTTATTGTTTCGGGGATGTCATTCCAAATAGATTTTTAGTTCTACCTCTAATAAGAGAGGTAGTGTTTTCAATCAAGATATTACCTGGAGCTGCGCTAGTATCCATTCCTATTTATAGAATGGATATGACAGAGTCTCAAGAGATCAGGTGGCATCATGAGGATTTGGTGGTAAATGGGTTTATCTGACATAATACATCTCTATGGGGTTCATTGATCCTCATTGTGTAAAAGACATGTGGTACTATCATGAAATTTGTGGATTATCGATAATTAAACCGGTTAATGGTTAAGAACAGATATCATCTTCTGCGAATAGATTATATCTTCTAATAACTCTAAGGATATAAGTTATTCCTTAAGATTGATTTGAGATACTGTTATCATCAAGTTCATGTTAGATCATCAGACATACCTCGAACAACATTCCAAAGCATATATGGTATGTACAAGTATGTGGTTATTCCATTCAGTCTCATGAACTCCCTGAAAATATTAATGAAACTCATTAACCATGTGTTACATCCTAATATTGATTCTTTTGTTGTGGTTTTCATGGATGATATCTTGGTGTTTTATTATAATCGACACAACCATGACTCACATCTTGAGATAATTTTCCATACACTAATAGAGGATCATTTATATGCTATGATCTCAAAGTGCCATATCATGATGGATGAGGTTCACTAACTAGGTCACATCATGTCAGAGGAAGGAGAATCAGTGAACCCAGGTAATGTGAGGCCATTAGTTACTTCAAAGTATCCCAATAACATCTTTGAGGTGAAAATTTTTCTTGGGATGGGTGATTATTATAGGGGTTTCATACATGACTTCTCACACATAAAAGCACTAATGATATGCTGACATGGAAGTATGTACGGTCCAATTCTAGTGATAAGACTATTTAGGTGATGAAAGGGATATTAACATCATCATTGATATTGATTTTTATAGATCTGGGTAAAAGATACGTTGTGTACTACGACACATCAGGTATCGGGATGGAGCAGTGCATATGTAAGGGGATCAACTCATTGCGTACAGGTCTCAGCTATTGATTCCACATTAGAGGAACAACCTAAAGAATGATCTTTAGTAAGCCTATATTATTCATTCCTTATGTTGTTGGATAAATTACTTGTTGGGAGTGTATTTTGTGGTGTAGACATACTACAAAAGTCTCAAGTACATTTTTACTCAGCGTGAATTTATTATGCGGTAGTGAAGGTCGGTGGAATAATTTTTGTCATTTGACTCTGAGCTTACCTACAAGCCTAGGAAAGGTAATTCAGTGGCTAATGCACTAAATAGAAGGACAAAGATATAGGTAGTGAAACACGCATGTAGTGATTGGTTGCTGATGGAATTTTTCTCGAAGATGTATCTGGAGGTGCATGACAGGTAGGGAAAACTTTTTTGGCATCCTTAGTTGTTACCTATATATTACTCGACAGAGAGATGATGAGGAAGATATCATATTCTAATGGACTACTTGTATAGTATCGTATGACATGTAAGGAACCTCTTCATAGTTGAACCATTAAATATGATGAGGTTTTATTATTACATTGTCGGGTATTGGTGTCAAAAGACATATGCGGTGAGTTGATGCATGATTTTCATGATTCAATTAGGGCTTGAAACATGTTTTTTCTATGATTTATTTGGAATTACATCATCAGAACTATTGGACAGGAATGATGGAATATGTAGATATTTTTGTGATGATATTTTCGACCTTTCAGTTATTGAAGGTAGAACACCAATAACCATAAATAATCTTGCAACATATATTTATTCAATAGTAAAAATTGAATGACATCATGAATTATTTCATGATGGTTTTACCAAGGTCTCACAGAGGTAATGATGCAGAACATATTGTGGTTGATATCATTACAACGTTTTCTCATTTCTAACCGATCACGGAAACCATCAGTGCTGATGAACATAAGAGGTTGTACATCCTTGATATTTAACAACTGCTTGGCGTACCACATTCCATCATTTTAGACATGGAAACCCATTTAAAATCTCATTTTTTGGCAAGGGATATAGAGTTATTTGAGTATATAGGTTCTTCTGAGCACTTCTTACCACCCATGATAGATGGCTTGTCAGAGTTCAAAATTCAGGTAAATGTAGACATCCTTCAAGCATGCATACTAGATTTTTGGGGTTCATGAGGGACACAAATACCTCTTGAGTTTTCCAAAAACAATAGATTCTGTGATACTATTCATTTGGAGACATATGAGGCTTTTTATGGTAGGCCAAGCTGATCACCCCTATGTTGGCTGGAGGCAGGATAGGCAGTGATGCTGGGTCCTCATCATGTTTAGGAGACCATTGATCTTGACTATTTGATTCATAAGAGGTTGAATGCTACATAGTCTCATTAGAAATCATAGGTACATGACTATGCATTCTATCTTCAACATTTATCAGTTCTAACATTAAATTTTGGACCCATCTCACACCTTCCAGTTCAAGGAAGTGGAGTTTCAAGAACATGAGTTCATTAAGGAGCATCCCATTCATATTTTGGATCGTAGCATGATGGTTCTCTTTGGTCAATATGTTCCTTTGTAATGGGTTCTATGGTAGCATGACCAACTACAAGGTGAGAATTTAGAAATGAGGACAATGCATGATCGCTATGGTGGGTGTTATTTTGTAATGTTCCTTTACTAATCTAGGAAAGCCAATATGGGCACAAATTACATTAAGTGGTATATTTCTAAAAACCCTCTTCTTACATGGGGTACAAGTATTTCAAATTGAGTTTATGCTTAAAAGTCGGGGGAACATCGGTCAAGGGATTGCTTTAGACCTATTATTAGATGTGACTGGGAACTACACGCTGGGTACATATATGTTCACTCTATGTTGGGAAGGCTATAGACCATGTAATCCTATTACACGACCATGTAATGTTATAGAAATTTTTTTACAGACATAATGTGTCCTCTCTATTACATTATTTTTACTTTTTAATTGATTAAATTAGGAAGTAGCATCATTTTTTCAAATAGGCTACAATAGACCCCCTTCGGTTAGTAGAGTGCCCAAGAAAATCCGAACAAGATTTATCCTACCGTTTTTTCATTTGATCACTATTTGAACTCCACCAGATGTGTTGGATTCTCCTCGATGATCTCTTAATTACACTTGAGACTTCCTTCTTTATTTTTTCTCCCGATATAATTATTTATGGTAATGAATTTATACATATTTTATATATCTTCTCCATCTAGTTATATTTGAAGATTGACACTGAACTAGGAGAGTGATACTTACATGAGGTATGTGTTCTAGTTCCTTTCATTGATTTTCATGATGCTTATATATGAATAAATTCTGCACACCCCCATTAAGGGTCTCTATTAATTGAACAATAAACCATGTGATTTACTACTGATGATTGGGTAATTAAATAGTTGATTGAAATCATTTTTTGGATCTGAACCTTGATTTCGGGCCACCTCATCGCTGCGTTCACCTTGGATTATTGTTTGGACAATAATACTTATGAGGATTTACTTCAATTTCTTTTCTTGGGTTGTTATAAATGTATTCCTTATTATATAAATTTCCCACATGAGATAATTTTTTCACTGATCTTTGTAATTGTCCAAATGGAAAAATATGCTTGTTATATGTTTTTCCCATTTGAGTTATCCTTATTTGACTATGTAATAGTTTTATTTATATGTGTTGGTTATTATGTTAACTGATCCCCTTTTATATTATTATTTTAAGACCATGTGATAGTTTAATTCACATGTGTTGCTTTTGAGAATGAATGTGTTATTAAATTAAATAATAAAAAGGGGTAATTAAAAATGGTCGAGACACACTCACATTTATAAGACAAGGGTGGGATCATGTAACTAATTACACCTTATCTACATTGGGTGAACCATGGTATTAGATATAATTCATAAACAGACTCAAGAGGTTAATTATGTAAAGCTTGGGAGCAAGCAACATATTTGGTGGTAGAGATATTTGAGTCTTCTTTAGAATGCCGAGTGCAACTAGGATCCATTGAGGGATGCCCATTATAGTCACAATTGGAATATAATTAGATGTTTACTATGTAATTCATTGTCAAATACTTTTATAAAGGGGTCTTTAGGTCTAGGCAGGACCTCGAGACATTTATATAATCGAATGTAGTTGAATAATGAAATATAATGGCTAATGACACATTACCCAATCCATTGAAAAATATTGGATTCAGTCCTCACCTATACTAGATTACATTGTCTTATAAGACATATATTTTTATTACTTTTGAGTACCTATTATATATTACATTATATATTTTACAATTCTTATTATATATATTCACTAGGAGATTGGCATAGACCATGGGTGGTTAAATACTCGGATTTAGTCTCACACCATATTTGGGTAATGTTTTTTTTCCAATAAAATTATTTGATTGTAGGTGTTGATTATGGAATGTTCCATGATACAAATACTTGATGTGTTGCTATGAGTCATAGATGATAGAATCGAGCATAGGCTTGCCTTTATTCCTAGAATCATTCGGTTTATTTTTTTATTTTTAGACATATATTATGTATTTATTTAGTCAAGTATTTTGGATTATATCTTCGAACATGTGTATTTAATCTTCATCTTTTTTGTGGAATGATGATTTTTTATTTATCTTATCACTATTCTGCTAATTATTTTTATTTTATGATGTCCACTACCTTTGATATAGTATATTAATATCTTAATATGATACACTCTTACAATGAGGGAACGATTTCCCCACTATCATAGACTAGGAACTCACTACTAATTGATAGCCTCTAGTATTTTGGGAAATGCACTTGAGGCCATATGGCCAACCAGGTATGATTCTCTAGTTGAGTCGAACCCAGATCCAGGATATTATAGTCCAGACTGTAGAGGTTTTTATGATGTTTGAGGTTATGATGTATAATAATTATTCATTTCCATCATTTAAAATATGTATATAATTATATATGAGATATTATAAATGATATTATTTCCTGATGAATTTCATTCATTATATATTGGTTAAACGTAACATTACCCAGTTATTCAAACAGGAAAATAGATTATTCCTTATCATGTTATGACAATAATGATATTTATTAGATGGAATTTTTTTAGAAATTATTCTTTTCTGTATTGATAACGCCATTAATTTTTTAAATGGGATTTTCTTCAATTATTTACCTTACAATGTTTATTATGATCATAGATACATGATACCATGCTCTTTATTTAATTATCACTGAGTATTTGAGAACATATATATTTTCTTTTCTTTCATATGGTTCCATGAAGTGAACTAGGATTGATATGAAATGTTGTTCTTTTGGATGTAATGACATTATCATAAATAAATGTTGTTATTTGGACGTAAAAATTAAAATATAGAATCTTGTATTTATATAGTTCTTTGATATTTCAAAACTATAATGTCCATTTGGCTTTGAATCATGGTATATTATTTGAATTTAATAACATAGGAATTAGCTACATGTTATTGTATTCAGGTTAATTACACTCAATTCCATGTTTTTTAATCTTCAAAACATGGATTCCCCAATATAATCATTTTATAGATTACAATAGAAAACCAAAAATTCATCCTTTATCATAACTCATGATTCCATTTGAGGGGATATTTTTTTCTTTCAACATTTATATTGGTTCACTCTCTAGCATTTACACTATTGAGTTTGACAATATGATATATATTCTATTTCATGTCCTTTTACCAGAGTCTTCATTGGATTTCTTAGACTTAAGGTACACAAGAGGATCTTTATACATTATCCCAATGTATTTCCAATCTATTAAAATCCTATATTAGAATATCCCCTTCCATAATTAGTATGATAGTATTCTATGATCATATTGAATATTATCTGATTTCTATAATGTTGATAACGATATAGGCATCATATTTAACTCAAATATTTTTTTATCACCAATATGTGAAAATTTTAAACATAGAGGAAAAAATATATTAATGATTACCTTTTTATATGATGTTTATACCACAAATATTTTTGTGAAATTGATTCACAAAATCCTCCCAATGTAATTTTGGGAATAATAATCATGGAGGTCCTAAAATTGACATCGTATAGAATCATTAATTATTTCAATAACTACTAATTCATGTTGGATAATTTTTTCAACCTCACCATCATTGAAAATAATTATAAATTGTTATTTAATTATCATTATTGTTTTTAATTTTCTTTATTAAGTTATTATTTTGTTTGTGTTTTTTCTAATGTGAATAAGTATTCACATACCCTTTGTATATATGCATTCACATTCAGCATTGCAGTTTCCCGAATGGGTGTAACCATAAATTATATTTTTCTGTGCAAGTGTATCAAGAAATATATTCCCTATGGGAGAAAATTGACTTTCTGAAACTCTATTACAATTAGGCTTTAGTTCTTCTAGTCCTCATGTTATCCAATATGTTTAATGAAAAAAATTAATGATTGATATTATCAATTATTCATAAAAATGACTATAAATTTAAAAACATTGGAAAAATCTATTCAAAATTAATTTTTAATTTAAAATTACTTAAAATATATCATATCGTTTTTTATATGTGTATGAAAATATATATTTATTTTTATTTTTGTATCTAGATAGTGTCATACTGATCTTCTTCACACCATAATGCAAAAACATAAATTATATTCAATGGAAATTTTTTATCATCCAAGGTCATATTGTATTTATAGAGAATATTAAATTCCATAGGTTTTCGTTTTAAACTAACTCATTCCTCGGAGAAATTATTTTTTTTCATGAATATATTTGATACTCTTGAAAAATATTTTCCCTCAAGTGTATTTTAATTTTCATGAACATCGATGAATTTATCAAATACTCTCACTCCCAAAAAGATATTTTTATTCATTAGTGAAATTGGTTTCTACTATTATATATTTATCTATAAATATCCTTTTTAAAAATACTTATTCATACTTATCCATTTTTTGACCCATATCTAGTTATTATAAAATCATTTTAGACTATGTCTATTAATTAAAATGATGACACATAGTTTATAAATAATATTTCATTCTATAAGATGACCAAATGGAACAAGAATAATATTAAAATATCATATGAAAGTCAAATAATTAAGAGCACAAAAAATATAGAAAATAGTAATGTTAAAATTGAATATGATGAGGTATAATTTATTTAATGGATTTGATAAAACATATATGATTATGATGATATAATCATATATTTTTCTGTTGAGGTATATTTTCATCTTGTCCGATTTCTAAAGTCATGTTTTTATATGGTTTCTATGAATGTAATGTAGAGACCCGAAGCTAGACGTACATGGACATTACATTACATTTTTAGAATACTTAGTACATAACAAAAACACACACACAAGGATCGTAATAGTTTAGTGTCTTCGGAAACTCGGAACGTAATCTTCTAATCATGGTGAAAGATCTTCAATATCTCCCATAAAGATCATCCCTTTTTCTTACCTAAAACCTTTCTTTATATCCTGGGGAAAAGAAAACATAAAACGGTGAGCTCAAATGCTCCGTAAGGGTATAAAAAAGAAAAATCAATCACATCATATTCATAAGAACATAACTTTTGGAAATCTTAACCTGCAAAAGAGAGCATAATTTCATAACATGGGATAAATCATAGTAGTGAAATGAAATCCCAATAATCATAACGTAAAACATTAAACTTTGTGACATACACACATAATCATATAGAATCATTTATTGTTAGTCAAGACTCGTTGCCAAGACTATCGTAGTGGACAAAGTCCCTTTCTGAATCGAGTAACCCTCGTTTCAGTCCTGTTTCACTGAACCGGTATAACCTACCATTTCAGCCATGTCTATCTCATGAGATATAAAATCTTTACCCAATGAATTGGAGGGAGATATAGCTCCCACCCATCTTATAATGAATCCTTTCTTATGTGTGCCACATAATCATAAACCATACATCATAGCGTAACCCATGTAATAAAAATGAGATTCTTAAACCACATGACATCATAAAACAATTCATATAAGATAAAGGAATTCATAAAAATATTTCCATCACAACATAATAAAACCAATGTAATAATAGGGATAAAAATAAACCCCTTTTTATTATATTAGATGGAAAATAATTTTGATAAAATACTTGAACTTCATTTTTGAGGAAAATATCCTTTCTACTTCAAAAACATTTTTCCTTTCATAACATGTCATACGAAATTAAAATAAAAGAAGTTGATTAAAAATAAACTTGAAAACATGTAAAGGAAGTTTCTTGGAAATAATGTTTTAAAAATCCATTCATGCCGTATAAGTTAAAAAAAACATTCTTCGTACTTTTGTCGGAAAAGTCAAAAAGTACCTCGTATGAAAAATGAAAAAAGATTCCTTTCATATCTTTTACTAAAAACTCACCGAAGGGTAAAATTGGATTTAAACAATTGTAGGTGGATGGAAATAATATTACATATTGAAGAAACATGGATGTGGATGATTAAATACACCCCAGTAAATACTTACGAATAAACAATCTCGGATAAAAATGAGATTGTGATACTTCCCTTACCTTAGGTCCGACTTTCTTTGTAAGTGTCCGAACCTCCTGTATGATGATTTAAATCATGTTATTGACTTATTCCAGAATCATATTCATTTTTATTATATCATATATGGTCCACTTATGACTTTATATTACCCGTTCTTTTGTAAATTCCATGTTAAAGAAGCATTTTGGGTAAAATCGTTCCATTTATCGTAGGTGTTTTGACTTGTTGTTCTTGACATTATTATTAATTATATCATGATTTAATTACTTCCAGAATATAAAATATGATTTATATATCATATATATTCAATATATATATATATATATAATAGATAGATAAATGAAATGAAAAACACCGTTCATGGAGACGGTAGTCCGTACGTACGCATGAACACTGTTTTCCTTTCCTTATTGTCTTGAATGAAAGTAAGTAGATGACATACATATAAATATATACATAAATCCAGTAGCTTTATAATGTCATATATTTCATTATTATTTCTTATATATACTTTGTAATCATTCTTAAATGGTTAACATGTAGAATGAATCTCATCGCGTCGTGGAGACGGTAGTCCGTACGTACGCACGAGCGATGATATCGTTCCCATGGTCGTGGAATTGTGTTGAAGTGTATGTATACTATTTTAGTATCAATATAACTTTATAATAATCATGTATATTTACTCATTACATCATTATACACATCCAATTAAGGTGGTGATGGAAAATAGATTACACCACGGCGTGGAGATGGTATTTCGTACGTACGCACGCGCGGTGATTTCCTTTCTCCGTAGGATGGATAGAAGGTTAATTAGAGTTGTATAATATTTATAATAACATATCAGTATATAAGAAATACTGATGATATTACATTATCATGAAACAACTAAAGAAGAAGAAGTTGAAGAAGAAAGAAATTGAAAAGATCGGTAATGGATATTACCGCTTCTTTGAAACGGCTCTTTGAATCCTTCACTTAGGGAACTATGATTGGTCTTTGAATAATACCAGGACCTCTAGGATTATTCTAGGGAAGTGGAGAAGAGATTTTTGCAGGTGTTGGCCGCGCTTGAAGGCTCAATGTTGTGTGAGGAAGAGAGGGAGGAGGTTCCCTTTTATAAGGGAGGAGAGGGGCACCTTTGGAATTCTTAAAAATATTAATTTATAATAAATCTAACCCCACTTAAAAACCTCCAAAAATGACTCATATTAGAATATTAGATAAGATAAGGTTTTAATATCATCAACCAATAGAATTTAGACATGTTAGGAATTTATTTTAAACATTATCAACATGATTTATCCTTATTTAATCAATTTAATTTTATTTGTGGTAATAACATTCTAATTTTGAAATTATAATAAATAATTACTTATTTGTTGTGAATTGTCCATAATTAGATTCTTAATAACATTTTAGATCATATAAATTTAAATTTATAATTTAGAAATATTTTGTGATTTTTAATCAATTTTATAATATGTTTTTTTTATAAAATAACAATAGTGTTAATTTTGACACTATTCATTTATTTGAATTTAAATAGAATAAATACAGATGATATGTTCGAACTAAAAGTTTTAATAGATTCATAAAATGTTATATGTATCTTAAAAATTATTATAGCACATTAAATAGTTCATATAATATTTATTTTATTATTTTTAAAACCATTTATTTGGTTTATCTCTTAATAAAATAAATACTACAACATTTTTGTATAATTATTTAATATACAAATTTGTTGAATAAAAATTAAAAATAAACTCCTATGATGAAAATACATCTATTACCTATCACAATAATACTTTTACTCGAATTTAGCATCTTAAAATCACAATATTTAAATTGTTATATTTATTAAATTATGAAGGTGACAACTTTGGCATCATTTAAAATAAAATAATATTAGTGTCATAATCGCTTTTATAAGGCTCCAAATGGTCAAATATTCGACCATTGGATTCTTATGGTTTACATTTACATGGATAATAAGTTTTGGTTTGGTATTTGTGCATTTTATGGTCACTATTAGTATAATAAAAACAATATTCTTGATTTTTCACTAGATAAACAATTTCTGCATCAATATTGTGTCATAATTAATGATAATTATTTAATCCCTAAAAATTATAAATAAATTTATATGAAGTATATAATTTCATTAGATTCCTGGAGACTATTCATGTTTGATGTTTCATGATGTTTATCACTAAATTAAAATTAATATACTTATAAGATTTAAGAGAGTGACATGTTGTCACTTTCTTTGGTTTTAATAATAATTAAGTTATTTTCATGGAAAAATGTCCATTAAATGATTCTAATCCGACCCTTAGGTGATATGGGTCGACTTTTAGTAATCCAATAGGATTTTGACATTTGTTAAGGTAATTTTAAAATATTATATTTACCCTTAATTACCCGATTTACCTTTAACTATGGTAAATAAAATTTACCGTAGTTACTATTCATAATTCCCAAAAATAAAAAGTAGCTTATTAACATAATTTGTACCCACTTATTCCAAATATGGAATCCTTTTTTCCAAATTCAATACATAAAATATGTAGAAATTAAATTTAAATTAATCCCGTTGTCGAAGGAAAACGGGTTTTTCTTTAAAACATTGCAAAAGATTGAATTGATTTAACCTACGAATTCAAGGTAAAATCATTTATAATGACATGCATTATATTAAATGTTAAAAATATATTATTTTTATACTTTAATACCATTAAATATTATAATTTAACCACATAAGATATTACGATGAAAAAAGTTGTTTTTAATTAAAATATAGCGTGTTTTTACTATTCATTAAAATATGAAAGTTATCGGAAAAATATCAAAACTTTATCTAATGTAAATTTTTATATCCTGATTCAAAATAAGAATATTATTTTGTCAAATTGAACATATAAACATGTCAAAAACTATATTTAAAGTGGGTGCTCCATCAAAAGGCGGTAAAACTGCATTTTTTGAAAAATACTTATTTTACCCGAAAAATTTATTTTGTTCTTATACCATGTTCTAGAAATGTGTAAGATGAATAATAATGTTATAAAATTCAAAATTTAGTTAATACTATTCATAACGGCTAGTTCATGACAATATTATAATAATATAACATTGTTTATTAAAACCCGGTATTGCGTACAACACACTCTATCGGGGAAGGTCGTGATTGCGTGTAATGCAAGCCAAGTCAGGGTTGCGTGTTATGAAATAATCCTTCGTTGTTTCGTATAACAGAATCCAACCATATTTCATTTATACATTTAATATATATATATATATATATATATATATACTCAATGTTGCATAGAATAACTATTATCAAAATTGTGTGTAACACGGTCCAAGAATAGTGTTGCGTATACTGCAAGCTAATACGGTGTTGCGTATAGCGCAGGGTAATCTTGGTGTAGAATACAACATAAGACATAAATGAAATTAAAAGAATATTTTCCATAAAATCTCGGGGTGTACATTCTACCCCCCTTAAAATGAATTTCGCTCTCGAAATTCGTCGGGGTTATAAATGGTTTACTATTTGAAAGTTTCTTTGACAGAAACCCACATCGTAAAAAGGAATACCAAAACTTATCTTTAAAAACTAAAGTATAAAACGTAATGGTTACCCAAGTTAACTAATCACTGGGTTTCCACATAGGTGAAAATATGGATATGGAAGAGAAATCTAACCATCATGTTCTGATGGAGAGTGGTAGAGAACATGGCTATGGAAAAGCTAGCAATCACAAATCCATAAATTTGTGACGATCTAAGGTACCATCTGATTAATCAGATATAAGAGAACTAGGACAACATTTTTGGTTTTCAAGATCATTTCCCTAAAGTTGAAAATTTGAATTAGAATAAATAATTACTTTATTTTGGTACAATCTCACTGTTGTTCGTTCCTTGAACAATTTCCACTTCATCTCTTAAATAAATGAAGTTGAATTTGTTATTCGTGAAGTGTTAGCAGATCATGTGATAGAATGACGGGTCATTTCATCTGTCTCAAACAAAAGGTTAGCAAAAATTATATACATAAGTCGATCTATAGTGAGATTAATCATATATGGTTCCTAAAATGGACTTATACTTCATATATAATACTGCTTAATATAATAAAACTAGTTTCTACTAAACAGGGACTTCATGTAGGTCAGTGGTAGGCGATAAAGGCCAGTCGCACTTCGGTTGTGGGTTCGATTCCCGCAGCCTTGTCCGACACGATGGGATGTCGCCCGTCCTGCATGTTGTCCTTTTTCTAAAACTAAATTACTATAATATCGAAAAAATATCTATCCTTAAACAATAATAACTTATGTCCAACATAATCCATTCCAATCTTTAGGCTTATTCATAATACTGCAGTCCACTCTCATTAATACCATCGTTGATCCCCGTATATCATAAGATATATCTTGTTGGTCACATTCCAAACATTGAAAGGCCTTAATCATGTATTCTCTTGAATACCCATTGAACCTTAGTGAAAACATGAATGCAGTTAAAAGTTAACACCTTACACATACCAAAATCCTCAAAATTCTATATACTCAAACCATGATATCAATTAGTCCTTATATGAGCTTAGGAATACTGTTAAAAATTTAATTTTCTCCTCATCCATTCATTATGCTCATATCATCTACATTCCAAAAATATTTGAATAACCTTTCATGGATACTGGTAACATTAATCATACACATTTAAAACTTAAGGAAAGACAACAATGTAACAATCCTTAGATGTCTCTTTATTCCATAGTAGCATGAGATTACTTATACAACATTACACATGATAAACATGTAATCATTTCACTACATTCTTAAGCCATTAACTGAGCTTCAACAATTCTTTCATCTCAAATATCATTTGTAGTCTCTTCATCATCATCCACATAAATACTACCCATACGACCATACTGATTCTCTTCATGAGACTTTTCCTTAGGGCATTGGTTTGCATAATGCCCGTACATTCCATATTTAAAACATTTAACCATTGCTGATGTCGTAGCAATACCATTATCCTCATCCCTGGTGTTAACTGAACCTTTTCCTTTACACTTAATGGCTTTGTGTCCTTCTTTTCCACACCCAAATCATCGTCCAGTTCCTTTGAAACATTCTCCTTGATGCCTCTTCCCACATGATTTACATAGGGGAAATTGAACTTTCTTTCCTCTATGATCATCATGAAACACCATCTTTCTCTTATTAGTCGAGTCAGGAAACTTACCAAATTTTACTTTATTGATCATATTATGAGATTGCTGATTCGGCATAATAATGATGTTTGTACTTCCAAATCACATTTCATTATGAAGAATATCATTCCATTGTCCATCATATCCTCCATTATCGTGAATCATCTTGTTTCCAGCCATTTTCTAAAACCCAAAAAAAGAATAGTGTGAGAGGCAAAAATCATTCTAGGGAAAACACATAATAAAGGTGGAGTATCCTCAATATCTAACATCTTACGTTAAATTCTATGATCGTTACCGTAGTTCTAGGACTGTATCTTATATGTATACTTATCCTTAGGGACATCCCTAGACATACCTTAGAAATATCTCTAGGGATCTCACTAACGCTTTCGCATCCTAGTTTCCAAAGTTTGACTAAACCTTTCCTCTGATACCAACTGTAGAGACCCGAAGCTAGACGTACATGGACATTACATTACATTTGCGGAATACTTAGTAAATAACAAAAACACACACACAAGGATCGTAATAGTTTAGTGTCTTTGGAAACTCGGAACGTAATCTTCTAATCGTGGTGAAAGATCTTCAATATCTCCCATAAAGATCTTCCCTTTTTCTTACCTAAAACCTTTCTTTATATCCTGGGGAAAAGAAAACATAAAATGGTGATCTCAAATGCTCTGTAAGGGTATACAAAAGAAAAATCAATCACATCATATTCATAAGAACATAACTTTTGGAAATCTTAACCTGCAAAAGAGAGCATAATTTCATAACATGGGATAAATCATAGTAGTGAAATGAAATCCCAATAATCATAACTTAAAACATTAAACTTTGTGGCATACACATAATCATAGAGAATCATTTCTTGTTAGTCAAGACTCATTGCCAAGACTATCTTAGTGGACAAAGTCCCTTTCTGAATCGAGTAACCCTCGTTTCAGTCCTGTTTCACTAAACCGGTATAACCTACCATTTCAGCCATGTCTATATCATGAGATATGAAATCTTTACCCAATGCATTGGAGGGAGATATAGGTCCCACCCATCTTATAATTAATCCTTTCTTATGTGTGCCACATAATCATAAACCATACATCATAGCGTAACCCATGTAATAAAAATGGGATTCTTAAACAACATGACATCATAAAACAATTCATATAAGATAAAGGAATTCATAAAAATATTTCCATCACAACATAATCAATACAATGTAATAATAGGGATAAAAACAGAACCCTTTTTATTATCTTATATGGAAAATAATTTTGATAAAATACTTGAACTTCATTCTTGAGGAAAATATCTTTTCTACTTCAAAAACATTTTTCCTTTCATAACATGTCATACGACTTTAAAATAAAAGAAGTTGATTAAAAATAAACTTGAAAACTTGTAAAGAAAGTTTCTTGGAAATAATGTTTTAAAAATCCATTCATGCCGTATATGTTAAAAAAACATTCTTCATACTTTTGTCGGAAAAGTCAAAAAGTACCTCGTATGAAAAACGACAAAAGATTCCTTTCATATGTTTTACTAAAAACTCACCGAAGGGTAAAATTGGATTTAAAAAATTGTAGGTGGATGGAAATAATATTACATATTGAAGAAACATGGATGTGGATGATAAAATACACCCCAGTAAATACTTACAAATAAACAATCTCGGATAAAAATGAGATTGTGATATTTCCCTTACCTTAGGTTCGACTTGCTTTGCAAGTGTCCAAACCTCTTCTATAATGATTTAAATCATGTTATTGACTTATTCCAGAATCATATTTATTGTTATTATATCATATATGGTCCACTTATGACTTTATATTACCCGTTCTTTTGTAAATTCCATGTTAAAGAAGCATTTTGGGTAAAATCATTTCATTTATCGTAGGTGTTTTGACTTGTTGTTCTTGACATTATTATTACTTATATCATGATTTAATTACTTCCAGAATATAAAATATGATTTATATATCATATATATTCAGTATATATATATATATAATAGATAGATAAATGAAATGAAAAACACCGTTCATGGAGACGGTAGTCCGTACGTACGCATGAACACTGTTTTCCTTTCCTTATTGTCTTGAATAGAAGTAAGTAGATGACATACATATACATATATACATAAATCCAGTAGCTTAATAATTTCATTTATTTCATTATTATTTCTTATATATACTTTGTAATCATTCTTAAATGGTTAACATGTAGTATGAATCTCATCGCGTCGTGGAGACGGTAGTCCGTACGTACGCACGAGCGATGATATCGTTCCCATGGTCGTGGAATTGTGTTGAAGTGTATGTATACTATTTCAGTATCAATATAACTTTATAATAATCATGTATATTTACTCATTACATCATTATACCCATCCAATTAAGGTGGTGATGGAAAATAGATTACACCACGGCGTGGAGATGGTATTCCGTACGTACGCACGCGCGGTGATTTCCTTTCTCCGTAGGATGGATAGAAGGTTAATTAGAGTTGTTTAATATTTATAATAACATATCAGTATATAAGAAATACTGATGTTGTTACTTTATCATGAAACAACTAAAGAAGAAGAAGTTTAAGAAGAATGAAATTGAAAAGATCGGTAATGGATATTACCTCTTCTTTGAAACGCCTCTTTGAATCCTTCAATTAGGGAACTAAGATTGGTCTTCGAAGAAGACCAGGACCTCTAGGATTATTCTAGGGAAGTGGAGAAGAGATTTTGCCAGGGGTTGGCCGAGGTTTAAGGCTCAATGTTGTGTGAGGAAGAGAGGGAGGAGGTGCCCTTTTATAAGGGCGGAGAGGGGCACCTTTGGAATTCTTAAAAATATTAATTTATAATAAATCTAACCCCACTTAAAAACCTCCAAAAATGACTCATATTCGAATGTTAGATAAGATAAGGTTGTAATATCATCAACTAATAGAATTTAGACATGTTAGGAATTTATTTTAAACATTATCAACATGATTTATCCTTATTTAATCAATTTAATTTTATTTGTGGTAATAACATTCTAATTTTTAAATTATAATAAATAATTACTTATTTGTTGTGAATTGTCAATAATTGGATTCTTAATAACATTTTAGATCATATAAATTTAAATTTATAATTTTGAAATATTTTGTGATTTTTAATCAATTTTATAATATGTTTTTTTATAAAATAACAATAGTGTCAATTTTGACACTATTCATTTATTTGAATTTAAATAGAATAAATACAGAAGATATGTTCAAACTAAAAGTTTTAATAGATTCATAAAATGTCATATGTATCTTAAAAATTATTGGAGCACATTAAATAGTTCATATAATATTTATTTTATTATTTTTGAAACCATTTATTTGGTTTATCTCTTAATAAAATAAATACTACAACATTTTTGTATAATTATTTAATATACTTATTTTATTGAATAAAAATTAAAAATAAAATCCTATGATGAAAATAAATCTATTACCTTACACAATAATACTTTTACTCGAATTTATCATCTTAAAATCACAATATTTAAATTGTTATATTTATTAAATTATGAAGGTGACAACTTTGGCATCATTTAAAATAAAATAATATAAGTTTCATAATCGCTTTTATAAGGCTCCAAAAGGTCAAATATTAGACCATTGGATGATTATGGTTTACATTTACTTGGATAATAAGTTTTGGTTAGGTATTTGTGCATTTTATGGTCACTATTAGTTTAATAAAAACAATATTCTTGATTTTTCACTAGATAAACAATTTCTGCATCACTATTGTGTCATAATTAATGATAATTATTTAATCCCTAAAAATTATAAATAAATTTATAAGATGTAGATAATTTCATTCGATTTCTGGAGACTATTCATGTTTTTTTATTTTCATGAAGTTTATCACTAAATTAAAATTAATATACTTATAAGATTTAAGAGAGTGACATGTTGTCACATTCTTTGGTTTTAATAATAATTAAGTTATTTTCATGGACAAATGTCCATTAAATGATTCTAATCTGTACCTTAGGTGATATGGGTCCACTTTTAGTCATCCAATATGATTTTTACATTTGTTAGGGTAATTTTAAAATATTATATTTACCCTTAATTACCTGATTTACCTTTAACTATGGTAAATAAAATTTACCGTAGTTACTATTCATAATTCCCAAAAATAAAAAGTAGCTTATTAACATAATTTGGACCCACTGATTCCAAATATGGAATCCTTTTTTCCATATTCAATACACAAAAGTTGCAGAAATTAAATTAAAATTAATCCCGTTGTCGAAAGAAAACGAGTTTTTCTTTAAAACATTGCAAAAGATTGAATTGATTTAACCTACGAATTAAAGGTAAAATCATTGCTAATGACATACATTATATTAAATGGTAAAAATATATTATGATAATACTTTAAAACCATTAAATATTATAATTTAACCACATAAGATATTACGATTAAAAAAGTTGTTTTTAATTAAAATATAGCGTGTTTTTACTATTTATTAAAATATGAAAGTTATCGGAAAAATATCAAAACTTTATCTAATGTAAATTTTTATATCCTGATTCAAAAGAAGAATATTATTTTGTCAAATTGAACATATAAACATGTCAAAAACTATATTTAAAGTGGGTGCGCCATCAAAAGGCGGTAAAACTGCATTTTTTTAAAAATACTTATTTTACCCGAAAAATTTATTTTGTTCTTATACCATGTTCTAGAAATGTGTAAGATGAATAATATTCAAAATTTAGTTAATACAATTCATAAAGGCTAGTTCATGACAATTTTATAATAATATAACATTGTTTATTAAAACCAGGTATTGCGTACAACACACGCTATCGGGGAAGGTCGTGATTGCGTGTAATGCAAGCCAAGTCGGAGTTGCGTGTTGTGAAATAATCCTTCGTTGTTTCGTATAACAGAATCCAACCATATTTGATTTATACATTTAATATATATATATATATAGATATATATATACTTAATGTTGCGTAGAATAACTATTATCAATATTGTGTGTAACACGGTCCAAGAATAGTGTTGCGTATACTGCAAGATAATACGGTTTTGCGTATAGCGCATGGTAATCTTGGTGTAGAATACAACATAAGACATAAATGAAATTAAAAGAATATTTTTCATAAAATCTCAGGGTGTTACATGTAATAATTATAAATCTTTTTTTAACTAAATTATAGTACCTTATATTCTATAATTGGAACTATGCCAAATGAACAACCAACACACCATTACACATTTTGTTTATGTATTGGATCTTGAACCAGCTTCAATTCTCAACCATACACACAGCATCCTACACACACTATATCTCACTGCTACCTACATGAGAGCTGGTTAGGTTGATAATATATTGTGATTGATCACGATAACATAATAATGTAGATAAAGTTTCCCCTTTTGGATTGTATGGTTGGATCAATATTTTTCAATGTCCCACACAAAAAATAAGTCCGATGAAATCAATGTATGAAATTTAGTATCCATAGATACTAAAAACATTCTTAATAAATTTTTCATGAAATTTAATTTCATTCTAATAACTTCTCATTCAATAATATTAATATTATGGGGACTTATTTTATTCAAATTCTTAATTACAAAACATTTTTATGGACAAACTATTTATCTTCTACATCCATTATACTCCCCATATTTTTGTAAAAAATATTTCCACATTGACAAAAGTCATTGACTTAATTGAATACTCAATAATAGTAGTTATACTATTATCCACGATTCATAACATCATCTCAAATTATAATATCAAATAATGATTTGACATTTACATAAAAAAATACAATTTAATTTCACTTTGTTCAATAATCTCCCCATTTGGATTTTTTTAATACCCATTCTTAATGTTCATATAAAAATTATGTTTCTTTTTCTTCATAGGATTATTGATAATAAATTGTTTATTAGTATTTAGGGATTCTCTTATTTTATTGTCACTATTTATTGAAACATTTCAAAATTATCTCAACTAATATAATAAAAAAATTCAAAAATATTTTTTTTTAATTATTATAATATAATTCATTGAGGATTAACGTAGTATAGAAAACATGTGTTATGTTAACAATGAATAAATGATTTTCTCAATGAATACTTTTCAATGATACCATCCAAAATGTCATTAAAAATAATCATTTTATTGGATTTATGTGTAACTATGTCAAGATATATCCTTCAAATATCATTATAAATAAAAAAAATACTCTCCTACATAATATATAACCACTAAAATTAATTTTAATAATCATTAATAAAACCAACATCATTAATAGTCCAACTTGGTAAAGGATGGTATTTATGGATGATGGTTATACATGAGAATAAAGGTTTCCCATCCCTAAGGGATGTAATATATTCATCAAAATGGAAAATTATGAACTCAAAGAAATTCTATTTTCCTCATATTCCATGAATTTTTGTTCATATAATCTACAGTAATGGAATAAAGAGGGGCCTCAACCTTCTACTATTTATACTAAGGCTTATATTTTTCTCCAAACCATATTTTCCTTAATATGTAAGAATCGATATTTAAAGAGAATTAATCATCAATATTAAATTAATTTATGGTTTTTTTCATTTAATCAATTGACACTCCATGTCTATATGTGTTTTTTCATAACTTGACATGGAACCATAATTCTATTATTCAATATATTTATATAAATCTTATATATTTGTTTATAGAATTATTATTGATTTTACTTATTGTTCAAATTTACTTCATGGACTAATTATTTTTCATGGATTTTACATATGATTTAGTTCACACAATTATTATATCCAATTTTTTCTGAATCATATACATCTTTATCTATGATGTCTCCAATCATTACAATATTTTACATCCAGTCACAATTTTATTATTTCTTTTATTTCAGTATTGAACAATAAATTTAAATTTATATTTTATGATTGTAGTGGTCCATGATTTATAATATCTAACCACATCAGATATTTATTTACATATTATGTGTGATATTGATTTTTTTGTTTCATTATAACATTTTTGGGTGTACTACGATCATTCTTTTCCATCTTTTGTTGACATCACAATGATATGTTACATTTCACCTTTTTTAAATTCATTTTTTCATATGTTCTTCTCAAAAAAAAAATTAATCCTTACTTATTTATTAGACTCTAACATATTGTGTCAATAATTAACATAATAATGTATAAATATACTACAATTCGAATAATAGAAAAAAATTACTGTTTCCATTTCTTTGAAACATTCTATTTGGAATTAAATCATTTCTGTTGTTAGACAATATTATATCTCATCTAATATTATAGGGGGATCACAGGTTCTTATAAATCATTAAATACTCCTTTGATGAAATGGTGTTTTTTTTCTACACGAATTTCCACCATAAAATTCCACCATTTATTTTCTAATGTGAATTAATAAATGAAATTTTATTTATATAATCCTATTTAGATGAAGAATTTGTTAACACTTTCAAGTATCCCTATTTTTATTCATAATCTCATGATGTCATACATGTTTTATAAAAAATATTATTCTTCTTAAAATAAATAATTTAATTATTTTTTATAGAAAAGTAAATATTATTAGCTATATAGGATGTAACATTAAATATTTTTCAAATATTTAAATATTTAACCTGGTTTAAGATATTTTTTATTGAAATAATTTCACTCTATTTATAATCATCTCATACTATGTTTGAAATAATTCATTGACATCCTGATCTAATCCTCATAATAATTACTTGTCTTTTTCATACTATTATCAAGCTCTTCAATATTAAATTCTTTATTATATATTTCATTTTCATAAATATTCATATGGTGTTTATAATTTAAATCATGTGCATAGATATCATCTAAAATAACTCTTTCCATAACATCATTATCACAAAATCTTATTTTTAAATAATTCATTACATTAGAACAATTTTTTTGTTTCATGGAGTCACCAATTGTTCCTTTTATTTTTCAGAAATTTTAACTCTATAATTATAAATTATTATATATCATTCACTGATTTTTCATGTTGTATGAAAGAATTACATTTTTTTCTTCATGTTGTGTGGTTTATCCTTCACAGCTTCTTCTTATTCTAGTAAAAAAAATTCATTATGACATCTCTTGATATATTGAAATATATGTGAAACTGCCCCAAAAGGAAATATTATCATATAATAATGTAAATAAATTTCAAATTTATTGAATGTTTTATTAATAATTCCATCAGCATAGCTCGATTTATTATACAGTTATACTTTTCTAACAAAATTATTTTTTTTTAAAATGTGTGACTTATGGACACCCAATATTTACATGGATCAGTATAAATATTTAATAACTAACTTATTGTTGGGAAAATCGTCCCCACCACCACCACCTAACCCAAATTCTATACTATAATTTTTTTATTAATTAAAATGGTCTATATAGAGTCGAAATGTATCATTAACCCTATTTCCATATAGGAGGTGAATTAGAATGTTCCAAATAGTGATACTAGAGTCCCTACTGTCTTTCACATTCTTGAGTCCTAAAATCAAATTGGTGTACTATTTCAAACACACTTATTATATTATCAATCACCCTTCTAACTAATGAGTCACACACAAGGATATTCATTCTTCTTCACACAATCATATTAATCACTTCTAATCGTGTAATATAAATTGATATTCCATCATCAGTGTGATCTTGTCCATGAACATACATGATATTCTCATCTTTTGTTCATCATCTTGCTCCATTTTATTTTGAGAGTCTTTCTCATATATTTATGATCAACCACATAAAATTTGGTTCCACTATTCTACAATTCCTAATTTTATTTCAATTTATGGTGTCCTATACTAACATATATATGTGTTTGGGATCCATACAAACATCATCACTATTATTTTATATCAAGAATAATACAACTCTATAACAAATTAACCTTTTTCCAAATCCAAAATTATCACTTGATCACTTTTCACATGTAAAATACAATTCATAACATCCCAAAAATTCTTAACCTGAGAAAATATCCATTGAATTTCATTTATAATTTTTTTAATTCTCAAAATATTTATTTTGATTCAATTTTTAGATCTTCTATATTGAGTTTATTTATACATGCATGCCTGATTTTTTAATATTTTTCTATCCATAATGGGTGTGACTGTAAATGTTATTCGGCACAGTAATATTTCATGTATGTTATTTATCATATAAAAAATAATTATTTATGAAAATATATATGAAGGAGGATGAAATTATTCTATTTCATTAGCAAACAATTTTTTCACAAACCACTCAGGCTTCATAGAAACAGTTTTATGGGAAAATGATTATAATTTCATAAAATCAATTGAATCTTATTCAAAAATCATAAAAAATATAATGAAGATGATAAATTGCATATCTTCTCAATAACAATATCTATATATGGATCTTAAGAGTAAATAATTAATAAAAAATTAGAAATATTTTCATTTAATTTTATCACAATTAAAAATATTATCATTAATGATATTAGAATGTCATATCATTTAAATCATGGTACTTTAGTATATATTGTTGTGATTCACCGCCTCAATTTATAATATTATAATTAACAAAAACAATGATTGAAAATGAATTTTGATGTTGGATTAAAAAAATTAAATATTCCCCATATAATATTTTAATTCCCTTTAATATTTGTGCATATAATAAGTGTCATGATACTAAACATAACTGTGTTTCTTTTTTACATTGGAAAGGATTCAAAATTTATGTATGTATCCTTATATATACCCATTACCCTTAAATATGTACCCTTATTCATCTTCATTACCATTTTATGAGTGGTGTCAGGTCTATTTGGACTTCATTTATTAATGAAAATGAATTTACATGTGGATTTGGTCAGGTTAGACTCATATGTAAAACCACAAGGCCCAAAAATTAATCTATATGATCATGAAGATATCATAGAATAATGAATTATCTGTTCAAAAATCAAACCCTGAAGTAAAGATTGAAGATGAAACAACATCATTGATTTGATGGATCAAATGACTCAGATCATATGAAAATCAGGTGAATGTATTATTCCATGTGGATAAATAGTTTTTTCAAATATTCAATCCATCATAGAGTATACATATGGACTAGGATAACATAATATTATATGTGATTCATTTAGTGGCATGATGAGAGTAGAGTGAGGATTAATCCCAGAACAAGACCTTATACACAACTGACATATATCTATATGATTCCATTTAATGGTGGCTCTAGAACCACCATGCGTGATTACAAATATTCAAACACGCCATTTTATATAGGTGGATTCCCATTACTCCTTGAAAGCTTCTTAGGCTAAATCTCTCGTGTTTATGAGCACGGTAAAAAAAAGGTATATCATTATTGTGGTTTTTGAATGTATTTTTAGACCATTTTTTATACAATTAAGACTCAAAAAATATTTATAACATATATATCAATTCAATTTAATAGCATTCCATTTTAAGACAACTTCTTTATAAACTCATCATTCAATTCCATGTCATTATTATGACACCTCATGAAATAATATTTATATTGAATGGAAATCTATAACTATTCTTCATAATTATTAATTATTTGTTCCCTTTATTTACAATTATATTAATCCATAATTCTATTGTAAATATTTTATTTTAAAATGTGTCATCATTAATATATGTGATTATCAATAATGGAAATCTCAAAAACTTGTAGGATTTTATTATCTCTAAATCTTTTCATTATCACCTCAAATAATCTAAATATATATTGCAAATTTATTACAAATAAATTTAATTCAAGGGGAATGGGTTAAACAAGGATGATATAATGAACTTAAAAAAGAGATTATTTTATGATATGATTGAATAATTGTGATGAATTTAGATATGAACTAAAATTCATGACTAGATACACTTGATATAGATTCCTTAAAATATGACCAAATTTAATTAATATATAACTAAGAATGTCGCTTGCGGTGTAGATCATATCTTATGGATATGAAATGAGAATGATTTATTAGGGGATCAAAAAAATCAATTATATAATCACACTTCCATGGATTCTGAGTGATTAAAGAAATTGCAATATAGTACCTTTTCAAAAAATTTGTAGATATAGGTTGCATGTTTCACATACAATGTAATATTTAAATTTTTACACTACATCCTTGTAATCATCTAGATAAATAGTTCACAAAAACTACAGATAACTTTATTAATATAGACTAATCCTGAATAAAATTTTTCACCTCGTTTTCATTTATATTGAATGGAAACATTAACATTCAAAGTCATTGTTCATGAGAGACGAAATTCATTAAATATCACTATAAATTATCACTATCCCATTTACACTATCAAATCTTACTCTTTATTGTTTTTTATCGGGGTCCATCATTGGTTTACTTATCCGTTATGATGATATTCCACAATGATGAATTTTTCATTTTGAGAACTCCCAAATTTGTGAAAGATCTCTTATGGGTTCATAATCATTTTTGAATGTATAATTTTATTATTATTTAATAATAATTATACATGTTTTAATATAATGGAAGAGAAGTAAATTGGAGTAATATGTTATGAATTTGTATTTTAGTTTATATTAGAAGGATTTATTTAATAAAAATGTGTCAACTACCATATTATTGTTATGATTTTGGAAGCATAATATCTATATTATATGTTTATTCTTGGAGAATCATTTCTATTTTGACAAAAAGAATATATATGACTAACATTCATAGCCTTATATTCCAATATATTAAAATTTAATACATATATATTTCACTTAATAATGAATTATAAAATATACCAACAATAATTTTTTGGAGTGGGAATCCTAGAAATAATGAGGTTATTTTACAAAGAATATATTAACTTACTTGGTTTTTATTATTCTAGTCCCCATGAAATCTACTAAAACTATTCTAAAACCATTTACACACTGGACTCTAGTAATTAATGAATGCTTATGTTAGTATAATGAAGGCATGTACCAAAATGTTATTTTGAGAGGGAAGGACTCCATTGAACCTATAATACATTGGAAATGATTTAGAGATATAAAACGATTG
The DNA here is from genome assembly GCA_963277665.1 of Viscum album. Classification (NCBI taxonomy): domain Eukaryota; kingdom Viridiplantae; phylum Streptophyta; class Magnoliopsida; order Santalales; family Viscaceae; genus Viscum; species Viscum album. Next base: position 1,710,479,098 of record OY728142.1, read on the forward strand.
GAAATTTAGGAATCATGAGTTTGGGGAGGTGTAGGATGAGAGATAGATAATGTTTATTCTCTATTTATATGCTATAAAGATGGGGGCTTTCATGGAAGATAAAGTTAGTTAAGAGGAAAGATTGAAATTGCATAAAAGTTATGTTATTAATGTGATTTTGAAGATTTACATGGATATATTCATTATGAGACATATATTCTTGACTCAACTACATAAAAATATTATAAAAAAGGTGTAACTAAGAGTTAAATTAATTAAATTTCAAGACACTTATTTTAGGTTTTTAGTCATATTAATGTTGATTAAAACATAACCATTGTAATTATTTTTTTACTAAATATATAATTCAGTCACTATAATCATATTTTAATATTATAAATATAAATATTGACTCCATTAAATCATATTCAACTTATATATATGAGATAAATATTTTTAAACATAAAACATATCTTTTTTAATCCTTCTTTTCTATAAGGGGTTCTTTTATATATTTAAAGAATTTTCTATATAAATTTTATATTATTAAACATTATATGTGATCTATAATATAAAATAAGTTAATCTTAAATTTATCAATAATTTATGCTACTCTTATAAAATTAAATCATTGTAAACAGAAATTTTATATTTTTTATTGTTCTTAATAATTTAGTCAATAAATTTATTTTGAAATAAAAATAAATTCCATGAAAAATAATCTGGGACTACATATTTAAATCATATTGATAATTATATCCTAAAAATTAAATATAAATTGAGAAAAATGTAATAAACTATAGCGTTTTTGAAATCAATTTTTGAGAAAATATTATTAATATAAGAATAAAAATAATCATTTGATTAAATTATACTCATTATATTTTCACTACAAGAAATTTCTTACTAGAACTAAATAATAATTATTTGGATTCTAAATATAATTCAAAATACAATCTTAATATAATAAAATATATTTAAAAAAATTGATAAATTTTCTTCTTTATTTAGAGAATATTAATTATGTTAAAAAAGGTTAAACAAATGTTGTATATAATAATAATTTTATTTATGAAAAGTGTAGTTTTTGTCTATAAACACATCATTATAAATTTAATGGTTTTGTAGGGAAAATGTTATTTATTATATAGTGATAAAGTCATAAATATTCCATTTTTTGGAATGAAATCAAGATTCACTATTCACATAAAAATCAACAGTTTCATAAAAATAAGAAAATTAAATCATATTTTAGTATCTTTATAAAGATATAAAATTTTGGTTTATTTTTTGTTAAAATAATATTATATAATTAAAGAAATTATTATAACAAATACTGTCTTCAGTAAATTAATTATAGGGTGATTATTTATTATAGTTTATAATACAATGCCTACCATCAAGAGTAGAGTAATTATAATTTCTAAAATAACTTTTTCGGAGTTATTGTTTATGATGCACATATATTCCAATATTAATAATTTTTGAAATGATGGTAATTTATTTTTACATAACACTTATTATTTATTTTAATTCCTTTTTACCAGTTTGTGTTGAGGCATTAGTTAATGAATTCAACTATAACCTGTATTGAAGTCCTGAAAATTTTTATAGAGAAGGATTTTATAGTCAAATTGTTATATAATTTTGATGTTATTTTGTTTAGAAACATAACCATTTTGGTATTTTTACATGTCATGTAACATCAGGAATACCATTTCATTCATTTTTTTTGAGTATTGGACCAATTAAACTATGAATTTCAGACTTTATGAAATAAATAAAAATATGATTAATTAACATATAAAATATGGGATGAAAAATAAAAATAAATTTGACAAAAAAATAATATTTAGTTACCCTTATTGGAAAATGTTTCCTTAAATATATTTCCTTATATCCACTATATCGATGGTACAAAATTATTCAAACATTAGAAAGATTAATATTAATTAATTTTTACAACTTTGGAATATATCACTTATCTATTAGGTTATATTTTATAAAATAATTCAAAAGTGTGGATATAATAATTACATAAAGATTTCATATGAAATAAAAAATAAATTATTATTATGTTTCAATTTATATGATAGAAAACATATAGGTATATATGTGAGTCAATATAAATTCATTTTGTTGAGAAAATGTTTAATTTCAAAGAACTTAATTTCATTAATATAGAGAGGTTGTAACACCCTTATATTTCAATATATATTACTCCTTTCAACAAAAATCATGTTAAATAAATTGTATCACACACAACATAAAAATAAAATGGGAGAATAAATATGATATGAACATTTAAAAAAATTATGAATAATAAAACAACTCGTAAATAATATTATTTTCATTAATTAAAAATGATTACATTTAAGGGGAAAAAATAATATTCATTAATGTTAAATTGGATTATTTTCAAATAAAAATTAATAATGTGTTATGTAATTTATACTGAAAAATATACATTAATTCTGTTCAAATATTATTAAAAAATTGTAATATTTAGATATTTTGATAAATATATTAAAATTTATTTAAATAGAAAATGATATAATATAAACTAATAAACTTAATACCCCAAATGATTATTATTCGATATAATTATTATTTGATTAAATTTTATTATGATTATATTAAAAAAATTATTAATAATTGATATATATTTGTATTAAATTTACAATATATTTTGATATCATCATTTAATAAATAAATTATAGTGAATATTCTTGATTTCCCTAAAATGGTTAATTTTTATATGAATGGTGAAAAAATAAATTTAAAAAAATATGACAATTTTATAAAATTATCATTAACTGAAAATGATATAATTTTTTTGAAAATATTTTTCTAGAAAATATAAATTTTTATTCATTAAAACAGAACATTTACAAACAGTATTATGAATATAAAAACCTATGATTTATAATTTAAATACATAGGTGTTGTTTTATTCTTTGAAATGAATTATATATATATATATATATATAATTATGTATTTAATAAAAATTCTATTTTGGTTTGGTTTTTAATTAGCATACATCCCTTTTTACCCATTAAATAGTAAATTTCATGGGGATCAGTTCAATATAATCATTTCCTGTAAATTTATTTCTATGCATATAAATAAAATTTTCAAAAAATGTTCCTCATTTCATTTTTCATGCATATACTAAAATTATATAATTAAATTATATAAATTAAATCGTATAAAATAGATAAAATATTGGGAATGTTTATTTAAAAATTATTTAATATGATCCATTTCACATTTAGTCAACAAATCTAGTAGCAATAGTAGTACCTAGTCACTATAGAAATGGTTCAACAAGTTAGTATTGATTAAAACTAGGTTATTAAATCATATATATATAAAAATAAAATCTCTAATTTGATTGTTTGATTGTATTATGATATTAAAATTTCCAATCCATGAATTTGGATTTTATTATTAAAACAATTCATTTGGAATAATTTTAATATTTTTATATTTTTATGTGTGTTTACAATAGATCTTCGTATACCACTTTTGAAAATACTCCACCTCTTCTGACATCATTCCAGTATTTGAGAACCTTAATAGTAATAATGTCTACAAAAATCATATCTTAATATTGTAATAAGTAATCACAATTTTTTAGCCGAAAAATACAATAATGATTAAAATCTATTAAAATGAGGTATCTAGGGATTTGGAAGTTATAATCTTTTTGAACATGTCAATGTTTGTGGAACGACATCATTCTAAAAAAATGTTTTTTTGGAATTTTTTATTTTTTAATAATGATTTTATGATTTTTATATCATTTATATCATAATACATACATATTTTATTATAATATATTCATTCATAGGGTTTTACGTATTTATTCTATGTTTTAATATCTGTGGATCTCAATCAACCCAAATGAATGTCTAAAAGAATGGACATCATTATCTATTCTTATGAGTGAATATAATTTTCCAATACCTGGATCTTATTTTTTACACCAATAATGTTATGTTCCTTACATTAATTAATTATTATGGTCAATTTAGGATAAAATATAATTTCTATTCAAAAAACTAATATTAATCTTGTAAAAATATTCCATACATGAAATTTATAACATTATTTTCAAAATATCTAATGGAATATATTATCAATATTTTTCATTAATTGATTTTCAAACTACGATTCATATTCATTATTATAGAGGATCCATTTAAATTTATGATAGTGGTTCATAGTAATAACTAGGTACAAAATTCTGTGAATATATTATTTTTATGCAAGAAAAAAGGATATTAATTTCCTAAATGTTTTAAAATGGGTGATTACATTTAATTTAATTCTGTATATTGTGAAAAAGAAAATTTTCATTAATTATTAAAAATAAATAATAAGTGATTACTATTTGAAATATGTTATGATATTTTTCTTCCATTTAATATATATGTAATTCAATAAAAAATTATCTGATCAGAGTAGTCCAAAAAAATATAAAACTATTATTTGTTAGTATGTATCATGAGGGAAACATGAATTGGAATTTCTTAGTGTGTGCATGTTATGACATTTATAAATATTTGATGATTAGATAGAAGTATGCTTATGATTTTTTAGTGATTCGTGGGTATCAAAATTATATATTACCTCAATTCTTTATGTTTTTTTCAGGATAAATTCCCGATGGGATTCCTTACATAATTTTTTAATGTTTTTTTATAGGCTATCCAATTTAATAAAATAATCATTTTTGAGTAAATGGTAAAATAAATTATATTATTTAATTATTCATTAAACCATTTACAAATGGATTATTGTTATAAATTTGATGAAAAAATTATCATCTTGAGATATAATATATTATAAAATAACTCATTATATGATAATTTTTTGGATTATATACATTAACATTTTATTTATTTATCATGATATCATGAGATATTCAGTTATGTCAAAATATTCCTAATGAATTTTTCAATTCCATTATGTTTTAGAAATCACAAATAGATTTCCTTAATAATACCTTCTATCTATAAGAAACTTTACAGTAAAATCAAATTACTATTTTAATAATGTTGTTTAACCATTTAAATTGATAAGTGAAATTTTTTTCTTTTAAGATATAATTGCTACGAGAGAAAAGAGGATCCTTACTAAAACTCATAACCTTTTGGTTCTGAATTACATGTCCTTCAGAATCAGAAATCTAAATCTCTCAAAATATAGAATATAATTTTTTTAAAGGTAAAGGTAATGGGGGACTAGCCCCCATTTATTGAACAAGAAAGAAACTCCTTTTGAAGGGAAGAATGAGGAACCAATTACAGAGTCAAATGAAAACCATCTAGATGAACAGGCCACGCGACCAACAAGGATCCAGGAGTCAAAAATAGTCAAAATCAAAGCAAGGTCAAGCCAGAATGTATTTTTATATATAATTATATGCATACAAACAAAATTTTTCTCATGATATTTTATCGTATGAAATTATTTTGTCTAATATTTTATTATATGGATGTGTTATGTGAATAATTTACAGGTCTCTCAGAAATTTCATGTAAAATAAAATGGTTGGGAAAAAATTCGATCGCTGGAGATAAAACCATTAAATACCAGTTCATTTGGATGAACTCAATACAAATACTCACTATTTTAAATTGGATACACCTGAAAAATAGTCCAAAATTTCTTTGTGGGGATGTCTTAAAGTGATTATGTGGTGAATATATTTTTTAAAATACATAAAATCTTCAATATGAATTTTTCTTCTTTTTGAGACACCAATAGATGTTGATTTCAATCGGGGGATTTTGAGGCAAAGAAGAAATTGGTTTTGATCACCTTACAAATAATGGTCTTGTGAGGATATCAATACAAACACAGATCTTTTGTGGAAAGAGGGCATACCCTGGTGTGGGTAAGATAGTATTTCATGAATTTATAAATCATGAAAATTTTATCCAATGTGTTTGGGTACCGAACTCTTTGGGATTAAGGAAATATAAATTTTTATATGTACACTAATGATCTACTACAACATGTAATTAATATAAAGTGTTTCCAATCCATTCACTTTTGTAATATCTTTAATATAAGATTCTATATGTTTTATTGTAGAAAAATGTTTTAGTATATGAAGGAATATTTCATTAATATTCTTTATTAAAATAGGGTTATTTTTTGTTTACCTTCAAAAAGAGGGTTTAGTGAATTAAATTTTATTTTCATTGTTAAAATAATTTTTTCCTTATATTTAAAATTAAATGATTTTAAACTTACAATTCACCCCCTCTATTGTCTCTGAGAATCAAAAAACATATTTTGGACTTAATCATTCATTTATATGAAACCCATTAGAGATAATATAAGATCAACCAACATTTTATTTTCCATTACCTTGTATAACATTAACGGATCATTGAATATAATAAATTTTATACTAAAATGTATAATATTATTTAATATTTTTTTATTAGTTTTTTTAGGTTTCTAGGTAAATATAGTAATATTGTATACATCTTGTCTTCCATGATTGTTGAACTAATAGATCATATGTAATGTGATCTCTTATATCCTATGATAATTTATTAAAATAAAACCTGATTCTATGTTATTGGAATAGATTTTATTTTAATGTAGTCTTAATGAAATTGGTAATGTATTAATTGAATGGGAAATAGATAGAATAAACATGATTAATTCTGCGATGAGGGGTTTTCATAAAATATAAAATTTTATTTAAAAATTAATTAAATATTATCAGTAAATTTTATATATATTAAAACATATATAATGTGGAAAAAAAATTTGAATTCTTTTTTATTTTGTTGAAAAGGTGATTAAATTGAGGTACTTGAAATGGAAGAAATTGTAAAAAAATAACTAGATATAGTGAATAGGTTGTTATGGTGTCGAAATATTATTTTATTGAAAACATAACCGAAATGTTTTTTTGATCTTTATATATATATTGAATGTTTTATTTTATTGGTTTTTCAATTTCCCCCAACAAAGTCATATGTCTTTAATGATTCCAAATTTTTTTGCGTTCCGTATATTTTCTTTATCATCATGGATGTTAAGGGAAAGAATTGTATAATAATCCCACTTCCCTATAATAAATTTTAGATGTGGGAGTAGATATTATGGATTTAAATAGCATTTTTACATGGATGCGGTGATGGTACATAGTTTGAATTACACATTTTAGGTGGGGATTTGGTTTATGTCATTCTTGCTCACAATACCAAATTATTATGTATACCTTATGAAGATATAATTTGAGGTTGTGATTTTACAACGACGTGTCTATATATTATCATATTTTTGTGGATATGTGATGATTATAATTATATTGATATTGTATGAGTTATGTGGTTATGATATGTGACCTATTATGTTTCATAGGTTCTGTAAAAGGGATTGAGAGAAAAGAGGTGTTTATAATTGGGGTGTCTATTTGAAACCTAGTTGGACTGATTTGGGTGGTCTAATCATTGACATATTTTTTTATGTTATGTTATTATAGTGCGACATATTATTAGTTGAGAAATCCTTAGTGATTATAGTGAATAATTAACCCATGAAGATGATTTTTTTCATTTGGTTTATTCACATAAGGATTACTGTTGTTCCCTCACCTTCAATTGATTTTTCTCAAGGAGGGTGATTGTGTGTATACATTTATTTTCTAAAATAAATATATTAACATATTCACTTAGGTTTATATGGTGATAGATGAAACTGGGCTAGATCTTATTAGCACAATTATTGGATCTATTTCTTCTATTTCTATTTAAGAGTTTTATTAGTATTATATTTATAAGATATTTATATTTAATAAATTTAAATTATTTTTTATATATAATGTTAACTAGGTTGTTTTTAATTTATTCACTTTATTATATGTTTTACAATTTTTATTTTGTTTTTATGAGGTAATATTTTAAATTTTAATATTTTACACCTTAGTGCATTTTTCCATTAACGGGTGTGTTGGAGTGGAAAATAGAGAGTCATTATAGTCCCCAAAATTCTCCATACTCATAGAACAGGGATTATTTATCCCCTTTAATCATAATCCCATCATTAATAATAAAAAACAATTTTTCACATATTTATAATGGTACATTTTTCAATCTTCAAAAATATTAATTTTTCCCATGTTTAAAAATTTATTAACATTATACTCACAACAAACATTTTTATTGGTTATCCTCTTTACACAACTTGTATAAACTATAATATTTTAATTAATTTACAAATTACTCATCCTCATTAGAGGGATATTTATCATTAATATAATACCAATAATAGTTTTTTCATCCATTTATTCATCATTATTCCATCCATCGTCATATCTCTCCACCATATGAAGGAACATCCACTAATCATCACCTCTATTATTGGGGTATATTTTTTAATCTATTCTGTCATGTGTCAAGATTATTATATTAGTTCCAAATAATAATCTCCCTAGATTTATTTTCCCTTTGTGATGAATTCATATTTACATCCCACAATTACTAATAATAACACTAGCGGGTGGTTAATTATCTATATTTAAATAATTAGATTATTCTATGAAACATTGAAAAATAACCTATTAATTCTAATTATTATTATCCAAATACTGTTTTTTCAATATTTACATCATATAATAATATATTTTATTACCCCTCAACCCCCCTTCAATATAAAAAATAAAAAAATATTGATCAATAATTATACTTTTCCTTTTAAAATCATATATGTACTTCTCTTCTCATAAATTCTAGGAAAAATGAATTCTTATTATATTTCCTTGAATACACTTAATAATGTGACATAAATCATCACGTTTTTTAGTAATATAATAACCATTAAATTAATTAAAATTATCTAAAATTATAATTATAGATTATTTTAATATAACAATGTTCAATTTTTTATTTACATCATACATAATATTATAATCATCTATCTATTATATTAATGATCCAATAATTCCACCTAATATATATTTAAAAAATTTATTGATATTTTTATTTTAGACTTATTCAGATGTTACATTATTATTAGATCTCAAATAATTCGTCTAATCAACATGTTAATCTGTATGGTTTCACCAAGACTGCATATTTTTTTCACATTCACATTATTGTTTTTATACTTATATACATGAATGTTACGGTCAAATATTTTAAAATCATGAAACTAAACATTGATAATATTAACCATACATTAATATAATTTTCATGTACTTGGATATTTATATCTAATTTTCCACGCAAGTTATATTATGGATACATGAATTAGTTTAACAATTTCCATTAATATTAGGAGAGAGGAAAATGAAAATTTATAGTATATTAATATTTAAACTATTTAGACATATCATTAAAAACTAAAGGTTCATGGCCATTTTTTTTATTTTTAATTTTCATCCATGAAATTCTACTACTCGATACATATATTAAATGAAAATACAATTGTGATTTCATATTATTTATCAAAGTCACTTTGACTCAAATGGGGTGATCTCAATGAATTTATATTATCATCCTATAAACATGCCATAATTAAAAATATATCATTCCCATCAAATATTCATTCAATGCGATATGTTGAAAAATATTTTTTGAAAATATGAAATTATATTATAAAAATCCTAAGATATAAGAATCAATAATAAATATTAACTATCGATACAAGGTATGGTATTGTTAAAAATATTATTTCATATCGATAATTATTATAGTAATAATAGAGTGAGAAGGTTGATTTTGAAAATAATTAGAGTAATATTAATTTAAATTTTGAATTAGATGGATAATAATATTAGAAAACGATTCCATAAATATGAACTTTATTACATATATGAAGTGTGAATGATGCAAAAAAGTCATCTAAAAGTAACCATTTTATTGCAGTTTAGATTTAAATTATTCTATATCTAATGTTTAAACATTAAAATGAAGATAATGTATATCCACATTAGATATCATCTGTTATAATAATTATACACAAAAAAATCATCCACAATTGGTTATATATATAGTGATTTAAATGGGTGTAACTATAACCTAATATATTGAATTTAAATAGCGATCCTACAACCATTATTAAAATATAGAATGAACTGTGGTATTTTAAGTAGAAACAATAAACCTTCATCAATATAAATCAATCAACCCTAATTAGGGAAATCATCTATGGGTAAAAATAATAGAACTACTTGGTAACTTTTATAGATTTCCTAAAATCTGTGTGAAACAGAACTATAGTACATTACAAAAAGGAAATTTGCTAAAATAAAATAATCTAAATAATCATAGCCATTGGTAGTTGATATATAGTAAATAATTGTGTAGTATTGTTTTCCTTTAATATTTTCATCAAATTAATTATGATTCACATATATTCTAGAATTATCTCTACAAATCATTTTAATAGTTTAGTTCATCTAAATAAAATCATAAAAGGGAATTATAGGAATGATTCTACATAACTGTTTAGTCCATTTATATGAGTTATCACCAAAAACTATAATTACAAATAAATTTTAATTACAATTCATTTATAATAATAATAGTGATAATTATATCAAATATTAATTGTAATTATTTATCTCGGAATAATATTAATATAAATAAAAGAAAATGATAATAAAATTTTACTTTAAATAATGAATAAAAAATTATAATAGATACACCCAAAAAAATATTTAAATTATATTCTTACATTTATTAGACTTAAATCATGTTGAATAGTATAAATGATTAAGAACATAAGAATCTTGGAAATGTTAATAATATTTTAAATTAAAATATGGAGTACAAATAATATATTTAATAAATATATATAGGGATCTGAACTATTCTTCATGAAATTTATAATCATTGAGAAATAATATGATAAAAATTGTAGCAATCATTCAAATAAAATAGTAAATTTCCTAAAAAAATTATATACATTTAAAAAAATCATTACTATATAATATAAATGTATCCTTAAATACTATGGATGAATCCTTATAAATCATAAAAGTCATGAACACCACATAAGATTCAATCCATCACATCATAGGTTTTATTCAATATTACATCATATCCAATATAAAAAATAATTATAAATTTTTTAGAAATAATGTATGTTAATTTTATTTTATTAGAGTAAAATCCATTATCTGTATATTTCATAAAATCATTTACATCGGAAAATGTAAAGTAGGAATGAAATCATAAGATTCAAGTCCAAAAATTTAACATTTATGATTTTATGTTTAGGCATTAATTTTTTTAATTTTGGTCCAACAAATAAAACATTGTTTCCATGGAGGATTTTGGAGAAAATATAATTTTTTAGTCATACCCACAAGTGGGACAGGTTTGGAACATTGAGGTGAATTTTAGCACCATCTGAAGCAAAAGCGTTTACCATGGATAGTGGATTTTTAAATTCCTCAGAGGCATCCTCCTCCCACTATGAAATGGTGCAGCCTTATTCCTCTTTGACATAGAGGGAGTACATTTATCTCATAGTATGGAAAATTTTGTGATCTAACCATGTGAGTTGTAAAATTCAATAAAAAATGAGAATTTATATTTTTTCTCCGTCTAATACAACCCTAAATCACCCTAAATTCGATAAGTATAATATTATTAGTAATAATATCTTCCTCAAGTCATTATTTAACCCCTTGAACCCCAATACATATGTTGTTCTAGAATTGGTTTATTAAAAAATTATCAAGAAAGTCTCATTCCTATAGGTTTTTCCTTTTCACTATGGTTTCTATTATATCATTTTTAGGTTGATGGGTATGTAATTAATTGGTTTACGTAATAAGTGATAAATCATGGGTTTTTGTGTGAAATATAAATGTTTGTGGTTCTATCTTTACATTATAGGGTTATTATGTAGTGTAGTTGTGTAATACACCAACATTATAGATTTTTTCATTCCTTTAGTATGTGGATCCATGATATATCATTTTTAGATGAGTTTGGTATACTTTATACATTTCATAAATGTATTTTATGAATTATGTGCATGCTATGAAATGAGTTTTTAATTTTAAGTTATGTTTATATGGGTTAGAATATTTATTTCCAAAAAAAATTAATTATGTTTCATTAGTGACTCTTTTTTGTGCATTATAAATCTGTTCAATGGATTTTTGTTGTTGGGGAGAATGATGTATTAAAATTATTTTGATGAATATATGAGATAGATTTTCGGTTTCTAATTGATATGGGGTTTTGATTCATGTAATAATAATATTTATGTTCATTAAAATAATGAAAACAATTCATAAGATATTTGAAGAATGTTTTCAATTAGATTTATTATGTTTATGGATTTTAATGGAGTTTTTATCAAAGAAACATGTGGTTTCCTTTTAAGATTTTATTTTTATAAAAAAATTATTTTTGAAAGAAACTAATGTCAAAGTGTATTAATTATGTTTGACATGTGTATATAAAATTTATGATTTATGTGATATGTGAAATGGAAATTTAGCACAAAGGGAACTCATGGTATCTAGGTGGGTGAACAAGACCAAGTATGTATGTTAATTCCATAGGGTTGAGGCTCGGTTTCTTGTAGGATGAATGAATCAAAAACTCTAACTAAACATCTGGTATGATCTTAAACAACTAAACCTTGGGTTGGATTCCCCTATAGTGGCTTGTGCACATGGAGGTTATGGGTTTTGGATTATGTTTAGAGACAACTAGACCATTTGATTCATTCCAATATATTGGCCCCTACATGAGTATATTGTGTTATTTCTAGAGGAGACTATCATCAAGGTAATAGGATCCTAGGGTCCTACTAGTGATAATACCTCTGGGGATTTCCCATGATGGTATATATTTTAGGACGTGATGTTCTTGTGATGGGGTGATAATTTCCATAATACGATGGACTATTTTTATATTTTAATTTAAAGGTAATATTCATTTTATAATTCTATTTGTAGAAAATGCTTTCCTTAAAAAAATTATTTAAATGAATTTCCATGATCTTTATTAAAACATTCAAGGTGATTTATTTGCTAATGTAATATCAAGTAATCTACTTTTAGTGGTGGAATTCATCTGGGATTTGATAAAAATACATACACTTTTGGGTGTATCTAGAAATTGTTTTGTACAAACTAGGTAAATAATAATGATTTTTGGTGGTTATGCAAGATCTGGTTACTTCTGTTCCACTTCATGATGATGTTGGTGTTGGAGTCTAGATAGTGATGGTTCTCTCCTTGTATGGAGGTTTTTGAGTTGTGTTTTACTTGTATCCTTATCCACTATAGTATTTTTATTTCGTTAAATGTTTTAAACTATAGATTTTTATAATTTTTGTGTCTTTATTTTGTTTTAGTTATCATTTATATAATTATGTCTTATCATCTTTGTTTTTTTCTATTAAATTCATGGGTTAAATTACTACCAAAATTGTATTGTTCAGAACCATGCATAGGTTTCCAATCCCTGGGAGTTGGTAATTCCGATTAGGGAATCTATGAATCTAGGTTAGGTGTTGGGTTTTATAGTACCCTGATTTTTTAATGAAACAGTAGTATCATATGAGGATTTCACATATTGTTTATGTCATGTTACCTAAGAAGAGTCTGGATAGACCATAGCAAGGAATTTCAGGGTACGAAGTTGGTAGCGAGTTGGGAATCAAGATGACACACATCATAATAGACCTTAGCTCACCATGAGATGTTGGGAATAAGTTTATCTACTCATACATGTGTGAATTAAGGGTTGAAGACAATATATACTAACCAAGTGGTGGTGATTCACGTAGTTTAAATTGTCATTGTGATGATCGTGTAGTTTTTTTTTGATTTTTAGAAGTGTTTGGGATATGTAATCACTTTCAAAAATTTACATAATGGAATATTTAGGGTTTTCCCATTTTTTGGTTTCTTAATATAGCATGATTCGTCCCTATTGACATCAAGTGCATCCATGGGTTATGGAATGGAAGGGTTATCCCTACCAAACTGATCATAGACTAGATGTAGTAGTGTTTTTGGAATTCCATGATTTGGGATATGGAGGGTACTTCGGTCTAAAAAATGGATATGGGGATGACAATTGTCTTACTATTTAAAATGATCTGATGTTCCTCAACAACAATCCTCCTTTCAACGGGGTATCATGGTTCTACATAAATATGATTATTTCCTTGAGAATATTTAGAGTATTCTTAAGTTTATTTCAAATCCGGAGTTTGTCTAGGTAAAATGTGCTTCATTAAAATTTGGACTCATTCAAAAGTGGCGGTAACGAGTAGTGCATGCTGGTAAGAACGAGTATATGGTGTTGATGTATTTTATGGTCATCTTAAATGAGTGCTATTCCCCAAAAACAGTAACCTTCACAAGTCATATGTGTTTCGGGAGCTTCTCAAAGGATATAAAACCACAATGGAGTATGAAAACTAATTTTCACAGAAGGTTTGTTTCACACTAGAGGTAGTTTTCAATGAGTATTTGAAGTCTTAAAATATAGATATGGGGATGTGACAAATGATCTGATCCAAATCCTTCATATTAATTAAAATAAATAGGTCTATGTTTATTAACATGACATGATGTAAGTGATTAACTGTAGAGGGATGTCTAGTTTTATTAGGTCAATTTAAGTAGTAGACCAAGTAAATTGAAAATCATATGAGATAAAGAGTAATATGGATGATAAATATATAAGGCATGGTTCATGAAACAGTTGATGGCCATCTTAGCCTATGGATTATGTTGTTCTATTGGATATTGTTGCATCTATTACTTGTATTTCGTCCTGTCTCATAGATGTGTTAATGTTTTCAGCTGAGAAAATTCCATACACAATGGAATTAGTAATTCCCCTTAGCATGAAGTGAGGGAAATGTTTTAGGTTTCAATATTTCATGTTTTCCTTGTCATGGCTTGAGCTAGAATGGGATTTTATAGCTTTGGAGAAGGATCTATTTTATGTGATTATTTTTATGGAATGGATGGTACATTTTTAGTTTAACATTTATTATTAACTTTTGTGAGTTTTTTTGAATGCAGATGGAAGTAAAAATGTTTTTTAAAGGGAATGGGATCCTCTGTAGGGACATGACTGAGCTCATCTCCCAGAATTGGGAAATCTCTATTGTGTGATATCATCGCTCATGTTGGAGGGTAGTGAAAGAATTTTGGAATATTCATTACGTCACATGGATGATGAGTTCCTTGAGGTATTTTCAGAAGATATCATGGGTCCCCCAAGATTGTTATGTGGAGTTTAACAGTGATTGGGTGCCAGTAACTCAATCAATATCTCTATCCTCATACCATATGGACGCATCCAAGTTGGGATAATTAAATATTCAACTATGTTATTTTGATTCAAATGGATTCATTCTCATGATTGAATCTACGTGGGCTCCTCGAATTTAATTCTCAAAATATGTTGATGAATATCCCTAGTTATGTATCGATATTCAGATGTTAAACAAGGTAACAGTTAATACTAAATACCCATTTTTCTATATTGTTTCCATTTCCATTATCTAAAGCGGATTAAGAGGTTTTCCAAGTTCATTTTTCATTATGGGTATCACCATGTTTAGATCATGGAGGTAGATGTTTCATAAATGGTTTTCTTTAATTATGTATGACCATTTTGATTACTTGATTTTGGAAATTGGATTAACAAATTCAATAGTAGTTCATATGGTTCTTATGGATGAATTGTTCTACTAAAACCATGACTCATTATTTGGGTTTTATGGATTAAATCCTTCCCTATTTTGGGATCAAGGATGATCATGATTTATATATGATAATTTTTTGTGAACTCATTGGGATCATCACCTCTATAAAAATATTTTCAAGTGATATTTTTTTATCAAGGAGGTTAAATTTCTAGTTCATGTTGTGTTTGAACAAGGCGTTTTATAGGAGCAAAAGAACACCAGTGATGTGATTTCATGGGAATCAAAAGGTATATTTTTGAGATAAAAATATTTTATGGTCTATATGGTCCATAAAATTTGTTCTTTAGATATTTCCATTGACAGGATTCACCCATTAGAATTCTTACGCAAAAAGTGTTATGGTTTGAGTGGATCCCAAAATGTCAGGAAGTCATTGAAGTGATTAATTTAAGGATAAATATTACCTCTTTTTTATATTATAAGAATTTTTTAATGTTTATGTGGATTAAAATGTTGCTTCAATTATGGGTCTTGGTTTCATGTTGATGCAAGATGACCATGTGGTTGCATATGGTTCTCAATAATTATGACGGGATAAAAATAATTACGCAACTAATGACATGGAATTAATGATAGTGATGCATGCCTATAAGTCTTGGTGTCATTATCTGTCAATATATATGTTTTTTATTTATTAAAAACATAATTTGATAGCATAAATATTCTCTAATAAGGTTCTGAATTTAAGGCATCACCATTAGGTTGGCTACTTTCATGTGATTGATTTTCATATCATGTACCCCCATGAGAATGTAATGTGGTGGAAAATGAATTGATTAGATAATGACTGTGCAATAATTCAAGGAGAATAGATATTTGGGAATTTTAATTGTCTTTTATCCCTACATGCATTAGTTGAATAGGTAGAACAATGTAGATGACTTATTGGAAAGAATTTAGTTAGATCCTTCCCTTCTATACCTGATTCAGCACGAAATGAGGAGTCATGAGTTGTTCTAGGGTTTCTTAAATTTCTTAAATTATGGTTAGTTTCTGTGTGACTGATCATTGTCTACCAAAGGAGATTTATTTTTGGGGTTTCATTATGAAGTGGTTATAATATTAGACATTGTTGACGTAGGATTGCCACAAGTCATAGTGGATCATTCATCACCAAGACACCTAGATTTTAATGATGTCAGTCCTCTATTCTTATGTCTATAATTATCGGAGACACTTATAAATTTATATACAATGTGATAAATTTTATAATGTAAATTATTAGATCCAATGTCCAGTTGATTTTCTTCAGCCCTTAACTATTTTTATCTATATGTGGTACTATATCACAATGGATTTTATTTTTCGATTATCTCATACACATTCAAGAAAGAATGATATTTGGGTTGTGATTGAACTTATGACCAAATCAACCCACATTATTCTATTCCAGGATTTAATTAGTAAGAATGAAATGTGTCAGTTGTAGTCTCCTGATAAAGTTTGATTTCTTGGTGTACAATCAGCAATTATGTCAGAGGAAGATCTTCATTTTAGCATATGATTTTGGGATGAATTGCAGAATGAAATGTGGCCACATAGTATGTTGTGTAAAACATACCACCCATAAAAAGATTCTCAGATACAGTAGGATAATCAAATCATAGAATATATTATCTAGTAATTTGTTTTGGTTTTCAGATGCTCAGAGGATTTTTAGATGGGTTAGGTATTGCTTTTATATAATAACAAGAACAACCCCTTGACATGGATAGTTCCATTTGTGAAACTTTATAGTCATCCATGTTAGTCTAGTCTATCTTGGGATGAGGTGAGTGATACCTCAATGTTTGGACAGAGCCGTCTATACTAAATGTTTGATATGTTCATGTTTATCAATGTAGATATTCTTACTTAATATATTAGGCATATGTATTATGTTTATTAGAGGAACAAATATTTGGAATTATCTATGGGTGACCGATTTTTCATGAATGTGGTGCCTTCTTTGGGTATCCATTGTTATTATAATCAAGGTAATCTAATATTAAGGTATGTATGGAATTTTGAGATCATTGAATGTTTTTTAATGTGTAATACCAATTTACTAAACCATCTTAGTTGATGTTAATTAATGATGTGTTCCATTTCTCATAGAAAAAATGATGTATAATTTGAATCTATCTCATCTGTAGAAATGGGAAGAGATTGATATAGAGCATAACAATATTGTGTTCTGGTGAAAAATATAGATTGTTGTTTCTCAGAATAAAGTGATTATACAGATGATTATAATAATGGTCCATGTTCGTTGTATTCATATTTGTGTTGATCATGAGACTTGGGAGTGAATGTCATGGGTTGAATAATAGTATCAGTTTTAGATCTATGATTATAATTCGAGATGTTGTTTTATTGATGAAATTTTTTCATCATTGGGAGAATTGTATCATCGAGGGTTTTTATTTTGTGGTGTTTTTTGTTATAATTATACTATGGTATGCCCATTATTTTTCCGATAAAATTGGTTTTTTGGTTCGGACATCAGGTGAAAAATGGTTAGGCTAAACCACGCACAAGTAGAGGGAATAATATGCACCCTCTATAGTGGCTCTCGACAAGAAACCAGGATAGTTGATGAGTGTGTGACCCCCACCAAAAAATTTGTGTATCCTAGATCATCATTCATGGAGAGGGACACATTATTTTTTCATGTTTTGGAAATCATGTGAGATAATCATGCAACCTGTCAATGTCAATAAGAATCATGAATTTAATTTATTTACCTATTCTTATGTTACACTAAATCTATAATAATATGAAACATATGGTATTTAGAGCTGTATAATCTTCATCAACCCCATTCTAGACAATGTGAAATATAATATTTTGGTGTTCTTGTCCTTATATTATCTTGAAATCATTAATTAACTATATTTTCGTTTGGTTTATCCCTTATTTTTGGGTTTTTATTCCCTCTTTATTATGTCCTTGTTTCTTCTGATGATTTTTTGACCTAATAATGGTTCAATATTTTGATTTATTTTATAAAATCATGATTTTTGTAAGATATTTCCTTTATTGTGTTCTATTGAGGTGAAGTTGTGGTTTTCAACCAGATTCCAAAATTTTCAAATATTGAGTTAGTTGGTTGCATGATTTTAATTATTTATATTATTTTGGAATGCATTAATGGTTCCATAAATATGTTCTATGGATTTTTTATGTGGTGGGAAATGTGTTTTCATATATATTTGACATTCATATGCATGTGAGGATAGGATTAGAATAGATTTTAACTATGTTTTATCTGTGGTTTCTTGTTGTGCTTTATGAATTTATTAAATTGATTATGTAAAGGGAAAAAATGTTTTAAAAGGGTTTTTGGTACGTATGTGATTAATTATGGGTTTCTAAAAAAATCATTTTTTTCATTTTAGTTTCTTTTAATATGTTTCTAATAATCTGGTATAAATTTTTTATGTGATATGAAACATATTATGAAGTCGATTTTGTGTGAATATAGATTTTAATAGAAATTAAATTAGGTAAATTGGTAGATTCATTGTGATAATTGATTTTGGGATGCATGTTATTGTGAAATAAATTTATTTACATGTGTGATCATGATTCTTTACATGTGTAGATGAATTCAATGATTTACATGACATGCGAAATGGAAATTGAGAATAATGTAAATCTAAAGTATCTATGTTGGAGAATAAAAACTATTACAAAAGTTGGTTAAGTGAGGATGATATCATATTTATTTTAGTACGATTGATGTTGAATCACTATCTAAACATGTTAAATAATCTGATACCACTAAATAGTGTGATATGTTCCCCTATCATGGATCATCGAAGAGGGAACTATAGGATTTTAAGGATATTTGGATACCAATAGACCTTGGGATCTTTCCCTCTGATTATATCATGCATTGGGATGTCTTTGGTTCTTGGTTAGGATCTTATCACCATGATATGTGGTTCATCAGGTCTAAATAGTGCTTTTACATATAGGGATTTCCCATCGTTCTCTCTCTTTTGTGATGTGATGTTTTAGTGATGCAGTGCTTACAATTTGTATAAAAATAACCTTTGTGAATTTTAATTTCAAACTATACAACCTTTGAGAAATTAATACTTATAGAATGTTTTCTATAAAATAATGTTTTTGATAAAAATTCCATGTTATATCTTAAACCAGAAATGATGACTTATTTTAAATTTTTATAGCATGTTATATTTTTTATTGGGTTTCATTATACTAGGTTTTTTATCCCACACTTCATACACCATTTGGTGAACGTATACAATGTTATATATGACCCAAGTAATTTTAAGATAATCTATTGTGGTAATGGTAGATCCGGATCCAATTATTTCACATTATGCAGGAGTTGGTGATGCTGGATTGAGATAGACCAAACTATTATTGCATGATGTTTTTTGAGTTGTTTTTTAGTTATTTACTTATCCAATATGGTATTTTTTTACTTTGGTTAATGTTTTAAATAGTTTAATTTGACCATTATTGACCCCCTTTATGTTTTTGGTTATTAGTTATGTGATGATGTCTTATCTACTTTTGTTATTCAATTTTAAATAAATGGGTTAAATAAATCCCAAAAGGGTATTGATCATTGTTGTGCACTAGTTAACTACCCATGGGGATCTGAAAACCCTTCAAACCATGTTTCATGCCTGTTTGGGTGTTAGGTTGGATGGTTCCCCTATTTGGTTCACCAAAAATTTAATATGTATAAATTCTATAAGATTCATTTACATATCCAAATTAAATACTGTAGAAAAATATACGAGTTAAATATATAGAAGAATATAATTTTTTAAATATAGAGAATGTAATAATTAATAAATATTTATATGTTTAAAAGTAATTAAAAATAATAAATTAAATGTTGTATTATCATATAAATAACAAAATAATCCCACAATATCAATTTCTTTTACAACGAGGTAAATATTTAATACATTAAAAAGTGCCTAGTAAATAAATTATAAAGAGTATATATATTTTTTATCCTAAAAAATACAAAAAAATGATTTATTATAGATATAATAAACATTACATCCACTTTTTTGAATATTATAACCAAAACTCATTTTTTATAATTTCCTAAAAAATCAATAAATTTATTATAAATTAAAAAGATAAAAATGGTATATTTTTTTCCTAAGTATATAACACATGAAATTTTGAATAATGAGAACATGAATACATCCCAATAGAAAGGAAATAAAATAAATAATTTAATATATCATTTATAGAATATAAAATAATTTAGAAAATGCATTTAATTTAATATATAATAAATTTATTAAGAAATAACTTATACAGTGAAACCCAATAGATGTTGTTGCAGATAAAATACTAGTTTATTAAATAGATTCTTATGAAATCACAAAAAAATGCTGGTGGTATGAAAATATATATAGTCATCAATTGAAATATTTAATATTTTAAAACCTCATAATAAAACCAGTGTCAAGTTTTGTAAATATTATTGTAAAAAATGTTTTGGTATAGTAATTTTATATTTGATCAATCAAGGTAAATTATAAATTAAGCCCGTGAATTATAATAATTACACAAGAAATCATTTCAATAATTCATTACATAATAATTAAAATAATAATCATTTCTTTTATTCATTATTTAGGAGGATTACAATATATTTTTTTATAATTTCTTCATCATTCATTATAGGATTATCCATTGTTCTCCAAAATATATTATCTTATTTAATCATCCTCTGTATTTTCAATCATTTTTTCCCATAGTTAGTTGTGAGTATACTAATTTTAATGTGATAATTTTGTTTAGATTCTTTATTTCATTAATGAATTTATATAAATAGCTTTTTTATCATTATTTTTTTTATATGATGAAAATTATTTTTTTCGTTTTCCATTTGAATAAGTAAATAATTAATGAAAATTATAAATTCTATATTATGTCATTTTCTCATGAAATATTTCCATGTATATTGTAATAAAATAACTCCAAATAATTTTATTCTCCATAAATTAATTTCATAGTGTATATTAAATTGTATTTTGTTTTGTTATACTAGTGAAAACATTAATTTCTAGAGACACATCATTGTTATGTCCTATTTTCCAAAAATAGTATATATTTATAACTAGATTGATTTTTCATTCTAACATAGATATATTGAATGATTACTAGGCTTACTAATTAGTTATATAAATTTCTATTAGTATATTATATTATATGACACTATAAATGAACAATATTTATTGTTATTATTTTCAACCTCATCCTAATATCCTGAATCATTACATATATATTACCCAATTGGAAAAACATTTCAGTCAAAACATAGAGATATTATATTCAAGAAATTTTATTTAATTATGTTGTGTTTTATGTGTGATAAATCAATTTTTGAGTTCCTTCTCCATTTTTATTTGTTCTCTTATAGCAGGTTCATGTTATCTACACAGATCATTTTTCCCTTAATTAATGTAATAGGTATCTTGGTCTCTATTATAATGAATTGTAATACATTGTTATCATTATTAATATGAGAAACCAAACCATACAAGAATTTATAACACAATCCATTTATAATATATAGTTGATTCACCATTTCATATTTCCCTTAAATGTATTCTTGATTTCATCATAATACTATAATTAATTAAGACATGATGTGTTCTAAAAATAATACATATAATTGAGATAAAGTTATGGAAAGATATAGATTAAAATGTATATATTTTAATGTATAAACTATGTATATTTGAAAATTGAGTTATAATATATAACCACAATTTGATCATGACACATTTTTTGATAGCGTGGATTCTTCTAAAGTATTTTCTCATTCAAGGCACTGATACTTGGAATTTTATTCTTGGTGACCAAGTGATCTTAAATGTGGTGCCTTGTTGGTGTCACCATTTTTTGGATAAACAATGGAAGTTGACACTGACATATGTATGAAATTTTTATATCCCCATGAGGTTGTTATAGTGGCGTAACATTTTGGATTATCCATCCCAGTTGTGGTTAATTAACGATGTCTACACTATCTCTAGGATAAAATTAATAATCCTGATATGTATTAAGTTCAAAAAATTTAAGAGATGAAGTTAGAAGAAGATTTTTCTATGATTGAGTGTATTGTGAATATTGTGGATTATCATAAGAAAGTTATTTTTGAAACGTCCATACGTTTGGTCTAAGGACTTTTGAATTTTTTTTGTAATGATCAGGAGTTTTGGGAGTGGAAGGTGTGGGTTGACGAACAATATCAGTTTTTCTCCGATCAGAATTTAAGTTGAATTTATGGAGGAGGAATGTTATCAAAGTGAGGATAATTTCTATATCCATGATATTTATATTATGGTATTATATATATATATATATATATTCTCTGGGATTCCTAGAGTTTTTTTGCAAGAATTTTGAGTTTTTTGTTTCAGTAGCAGGTGGAAACTGATTTGAGGAAACATGCTCAAGCTGAAATAATACCATGCATTTTAGACAGTGGCTCGTTAATGGTTGTACGGATAGCCCCACTAAACTTTCTAGAATCTTTAATCTTGTACAGAGACGAACAGATGTTTTCCTCAATGGTTGGATAACATTTTTGGATAACCATGATACCTATATAGGTCATTAAAAATTGTGAATATACAATATTTAAGTCTTCATATATAATAATAAATAAACCCTAATCCAAGACTTGTGGGATTTTATGCTCTATTATCATCATATTCTTCTTTGTGTACCCCTTTAACACTAATATTTTGGTGGTTTTGTCATTGTTTCTTCAGGAAATCCTTATGTACATCTATTTCTACATTGTTTCTAAATTTATCTTGGGATTATCTTACCTATTTCTTGAGTACTTTTTTTAGAAGATTGGTTGGCCTTATATGGTTTCAATATTTAGATTTTAAATGAAATTGTGAATTTTTTGGTTTGATCACTCCATTACAAAGTTCTCTTGTGGTGTATTTGTGGTTATCAATTGAATTTCAAAAGTATCCATGCTTCATGTTGGTGTTTTAATTATTTTAAATTTTCTATATATGTTTTGTATGATTTCATGGATTCAAAAATTTGGTATATATATTATTTTTATGGTGAGAAATGAGTTTTAATAGTTATTTGAAATGTGTGTTGGTTGGAACATGGTTTTGTATAGTTTTGTGATTGTGTTTCATGTGTTCTTCTAAATAGTGCATTACATATGTGTTCAATTGATTATATGAAATAGGGTAAATATGGTTAAAATGGTTTTTGTGTACATTTGTGGTTAAATTAGGGTTCTAAAGGAAATTGATTGTTTATTTCAATTGAGATTCTTTTTTATGTTTCTAAAAAGTGGGAAAAACATTTTATGTTATATGAAGCATGTTTTGGAGTGGATTTTTTGTACTTCTAAATTTCAAGTTGGATTATATTTTGGAATATAATGTCTTCCATGCGGTATTTGATCATGAGATGAAAATATTTATGAAATTATTGGATTTCATGTGTATTCATAATTCTTTGAATGTGTATGTGATAGTTAGGATTTATGTAACATGCGAAATTGAAAATGATCATGAAGGAAATCTCATGTATCTAGGTAGACGAACTAGAACTATTAACAAAATTTATTGAGTGTAGATGGACCATTTTATTCTAGAGGGATTCAGGGTACAACACTAACAGAACATGTGATATTATCAGAGAACACTAGACCATGGGATGTGTTCTACTCTAGTGTCTCATCTATAAGGTCAATGTGGGTTTTTTATAATTCTTGGAGACCAATATAGAATGTAATGTGTTCCCTTATAGGGGATTATGAATGTGGGCACTATGGGTTATTATTGGAGGACATTATCACTGAGGTATGAGGTTCCTACTATAACACACATAGCTTCCATGTTAAACTTTTTTTAAAATAATTTAACAACATGCACTACACATAACATCAAGTTCGTGTGCACCATTACTTTTCGAACTAGCCTTTAAAAAAATATTAATTGATTCAACCAAATTTTAAACGTAATAAATTTAATTTTTCATAATAGACTTTATTTTCTAATTCATATTATCAAAATTAGCGTAGCTAAAATTTTGAAATCGTCATAAAAACATTCAATTTGCGATGAATAGTATAATATAATGAATTGTTGTTAAAACCATAATTTATCATTTAATAACTATATTCTTATAAATTTATTTCAAAGTAACAATATCTAAATAATTAATATATTAAGCCAGTATAATTCATCGGATTAACTATATAAAAAAATTTGATAAAAATTTATTAAAATTTAGAGGGTCTCTTTTACCCGCCTTCTTACCACATCTATGGGATTTTCATTACATGTAATTATGTAACTTTTGAGAAATTAATTTCAAAAAATGGACACAAATTGTTGTGATTTGTGTGAAAAAATAGGTCTAGTATGATCAAAATAATTATTGGTGAATAGTTTTGTTAGATTTTATTTAACACAAATAAAGGTAAAAAGGGTAATAAAAAAATAATGTTTATATTATAATAATATATTATTATAATAACAAACGACATAATTTCATTGGATAAGTTTTTCTCGATAAAAATAAACTTTAGGAAGAAAATATGATGTTTTTTAATCTAGTGGTGTTAGATTAAGACATACATATTAATTTATTAAAAGAAGAGTTAAAAAGAAATATTAAAATTTTACTAATAAACCATTTTTAATATATTGTAATACATAATATAAGTAAAACTATAAATATTATTTAGAAATATAAAATTATTATCTACATAATTTTATTTTTTTATTATTGTATTATTTAAATAATCATATTAAATGGTGAAAAAATAATGATTAAGTAAGTAAATTATTAGAAGGTGATTCAACTAAATGACATTAAGAACATTAAAATAAATAAAATTTAATTAATTAATGAATTACATTAACTTTATAGAAAAAATAGACATGTTATTAGCATATCAGAAGTATTTTTTTTCATTTTTATCATTTTTTTATTTTTAAAAAGATGAATTTTGAATAACAACAAAATTGACCAAAATGATAATTCAAAATAAATAATGTCCAATTAAATGATATAAAATTAATTAAAAATTATGGTTTGGCCAAATGACTAGTATATTGTTTTATATAACATTAATGATCAAATTTGGTTACATTTGTCGTTTTATAGTAAGTATATTGTCCACGTAGTGTAAAAATACATGAAGACACATTAATTGTTAAATTGTTTAACTATGGGTTAAACCCAAAATATAATATTATATTGTGACCTAAACATGTTTAAAAATATTTATATGAGATAATTTCAACTAATTATCATCATAGACACGAAATATATCACATTGGATCTACATAAAATAGAAAATAAATATATAATAGATTAATATTTTATGATCATAAAAATATGCCCCTTACCTCTCTTTTAAAAGAAAATTTATCCTTCCATTTTATTCACTAATCTAAAGTTCTTTAGATCATCCAACCCCAGCCCATATATCCTCCAAAAACACATTAATTTATCTTAGAGGCCACACAATAGGAATAATGTCATCCTATGTGGTCCTTCTGTGCAAACAGAAATGAGACACATGAAAAAGAATTAATTTTTTATCACCTCATTCAATGGTATTTTTTTCTTCTACTTAATATTAATGTGATTACATATAAAAATATTAACCTCAATTCTATCCATATACTGAGTTGTTATTATAATCATGAGAAAAGAATATGAAAAATTGTATCCACCATATGAATAAAAATATCAACATATGAGCGTACGTATGACTAACCAAATCCATGCCTTGGTGAAATTTGTTATTCAATTCAAAATTATTTGGATTTCAGTAATGATGATTTTAAATGATATAAATAATTGAAATAACATGATAATTATTATTTATTATTAATATACAATCGAATTCTATACCATATAACCATCGAGGGAAAGATACCATCATTCATACATATGTATGACCTACTGTGTCCACAATGTGGCGAGATTCACTCTCCACATTATCCATTCCACAATTATTATAAAATTTATAAGATGAGAAAATAATAATAATAAAACAAATTAATTTCATTATGTATATGTATAAAATATATCCTACTCATAACAAAAAATATTGATAAGACAAAATAGGATTGGGATATCAAAGCATTTAACACCTGAAATAATGGTAATACTTAAATATTAATACCAAAATGATATAATAGGATCATATATGATATCATAAATTGGTATATCATCCTGGTATAAAATTAAAATATTTATTAACCATTATATCAGATGCTATATCAACAACTATTAATGTAATTTATAAGGTAAGTGTTAATTTCACAATCTCTTTATATGAGATAGTTTATATGAAAGTATCTACCATGAAAACCATATCATCAAAGTCCAAGATTCATAAAAAGTATTTCAAAATATTTTCAACATTTTTTAAATAAATTTTTCAAATGGTTTTCTTTTCATAAATAAACTTGAAAGGAATTATTCCATAATTTTCTACATAATGTAATTTATGATATCTTCGACAAATTAAGGAAATAATGTTTTTTAACTTAAATGGTGTGAGTATCTATTTTCTATCATCATGAAGCCTTAAAAATTTTGAGAATACCATAAAATACTATAATTTAACTTTCAATGGAAATGTTTTATTGGATTGTTGTGATTCATTTAAATATTATCAATATAAAAAGGGGCATTTCTCTTAAAAAGTTGTAATGAGTTTATTAGATTATTTTCATCTATATCAGTATACATTATTTTAATTTATTCACGGTTGAGTATTATTTTTTATGATACAATCTTCTATATTATATTGATGGTTTTATCATATGTTTTATTGTGGATATTCTATTTTTATATCATTCATGTTTTATGTTTATATTTGAAATATTTTGTATTCTATTTTTAAAACAATATTTTATTTTATGTTTCACCCCTTTAATAATAGGAATGTGTTGGACTTAATAAGTGATGGATGGGGACCTCTTTAGCCCCTATATTAATCATTACTTCTGATAAGACAAGCTAGTTTCTCAGAACAAGGCCTTGATGGTATGGAAATGGTTATGGAATAAGGCATTGATGATATGTTTATTATATCTATAATTATGTATTTATTCATAACATGATTATTTATTGACATTTCATGCGATTATTCGACTAGTAAAATATACTTGTGAATGTTTATATGGAATTATTCGATCTTATTCTATATTAAGATGTGGATTATGATTAAAAGGCTGGTTCTCTAGTTTTAAACCATTCTATAACATATAATTATTGATTTTTCTTTATTTTCTATCCATACTAAGCATTTGAGATCTCCCTTTCATAGGTTATATTTTATCCTTGGATGTGAACTAGTATATTATGATTGACAAGTAGTTATATTCTAAGGGATATGAGATCATTTAATGGGGTTAATATATTGTTTTCATTTCAAGATTAATGTTAAACATATGTTTGGATATGGTAAATACAAAATACTAAACTGATTGGTCCATTGAAATTTGATTTTAATGCTATCATGCCAATGTAGTAAAATAACACAATGACCCTAGGAAATAGGGTTTGGAGTATTATAGTTGGTATCAGAGGATGTTTAGTACAATCCTCAGACACTAGATATAGAATAAAACTTTGTTTAGGAATATTTCCCTGATATAGTCATTGATGATATGTATAAGAGAACATCCTAGAAATTTCATAATACAAAGATTATGTGTGTATTCAAAGATAATACATCCCTAATTGGATACAACAAAAGTTCATGGTTATAGAACACATGTACATAAGAGTAACAACTCTGTCATGGTGTTCTTGTATTGACTCGGGGTAACCTACTACATGACAACATGCCTTACTGCGTGCATGGTTTGATACTCTCGAGGGGGTATGTGAAGGATAATTCATATATTCATTAAAAACAATTATGATGTATTTTTTATTAAACATTTTCTAAAATAAAATATATTTATGTTTATCTATTAGATATGTATAATATTTTCAATTTATGTTAAGAATTATACTAGTTTGGAATAATGGATTATGATTTATAACATAATATAGAGTATTCCATTGTATTGAAATGTTACATAGTGTAAGAAATAGATAGTGTTTAATCACATGTAATCTATATAGGGATTTCCATCCTATGCAAGATAATGATAGTGTAGACGGTGATAAAACTAGTTATAAACAAATGATAACCTTACTAGGATAGTTGACACATGTTATAAATAATAACCATACCTATATGGAGTTACCTGATCAACAATATAGAGGATCATGGTTAGAATGCTTCATGGGAAAACAACCTCCAACATTCAATGGGATTAAAAATATAATTGTATCTGAGAACTATATAATTTCTTTAGAGATAATATTTCCTGCATTAGGGAGTAACTAATGGGTAAAGGATTTCTTTATAGTCTATCAATATCAGGAGACGCAAATCAATTGTGGTGATTAAAAAACATAAAGGACTATTAAGAAGTCTCAAATATGTAATTGAGGGAGTTTACATAACATTTCCAATAAAAATATATTCTGCATGAAGAACAAGATGATATGGAAAAAAATTATTTATATGATGAAAAAATAGG
Organism: Viscum album; assembly: GCA_963277665.1. NCBI lineage: Eukaryota > Viridiplantae > Streptophyta > Magnoliopsida > Santalales > Viscaceae > Viscum > Viscum album. Next base: position 1,710,508,414 of record OY728142.1, read on the forward strand.
ATGAAAATGTTGCAATGTATGTGGATAATTTCACAAAGATAGCAAGGCATGCTACATAAAAAATACATAATCAATAAAGGAAGAATGGTAGACTATTTTATGGATAAAACCATTCTTACAATGGGCATTATTCTCACAATATTTCTCATTATACAATGGTATATGTTTATTTTTTATCTTCACAGAAAATGAATTCTCTAAGTCTTATAAAAATAAAGGGAATAAATAGAAGAAGAAGGACAGTAAATGATGTAGTAAAATAAATAAGGGGAATAAAGGAAATGATATCTTTTCAACCTGCAGTAATTATGGAATGAAACACCCAAGTACATACCTAAATTTTATTATATTTTGTTACAGGTGTGGAAAAAATACACCATCCTATTCATTTCTAGGGGAATAAACACAGTGTAAATTTTTTATTAATATTTTTATGAAATGGGTTATTATAAAAATGAGTTTCCTTAGTATCACGAAAAAAATCCTGAGAATATTCCAAGGGATCAAGGACATTATTTTTCTATCCCGATAGCTGAGGTTGAAACTCATAATGACATTGTGGCAGGTACTATAATCATCTCTAATAATTTTGGCAAAGAATTATTTGATTTTGGATTCTTGAATTCCATTATATCAACCTAGATTTATTTAAAAATTATATATATTTCCATTTCACATTAACAATAATTGTTAGTAAAAAACCCATATTGAGGTCTCACTACAACAAATAATCTATCAAAAAGTTCCAAATTATGAAAATAATCATGAATTATATGATGACAATATTGTCATGCATAAGAATGAATTTGATGTGATCCTTTATAAAGATTAGATGTCAAAATATAATGTGAACCTTCATTATAGTAAGAATTTCGTTTTGATATGTGATGATAACATATAATCAATTATCTTAGAGAAAAAATTCATAACCCGATTCTTAACAAAATCAACCCCAATTGGTTTTCTGAATGTGATTCTTATAGAGGTTGGGGAAATAACATCTAGGAGTGAAATAATAAATATCAAATTATTTTTGTACCTATTGTATATGAATAAATTGATTTTTTCCATGAATATTTACTTTGTCACACCCTAGAGGGTTTAGTTGAGTTTTCTATTGATTTAATCCCTGATTCAAGAGAAATATTGAAAATTTCTCATAGTATCGTAGTTATAGAATTAGTAGAGATGAAAAAGCTACTAGAGAAGTTGAGTAATATGGGATTTATTCTCACTAGTGTTTCTCTATTCGGAGACCCAATTCATTTTGATAAGTAGTAAGATAAATAATTGAGGATATTCATTGAAAATAGATTAATCAATGCTATTATAATAGAAAATAGGTATCTGATTACATGCATTGAAGATTTATTGGATCGTCATCTTAGTGCTCAATATTTTTATAATATTAAACATCATTATAGATATCATAAATTATGACTAATAAAGTAATGTATTTCAATGAAAGCATTCCGAATGAGGTATGATCCTTTAAAAATTATATTAAAGCCATTTAGATTGACTAATACACCCTCTGTTTTGATGGATCTAATAAACAGAGTTTTCAAGGAATATTGTGATGATTTTTCTATTGTATTTATTAATGATATATTTCTATACTCCAAAATCTATGATTACCAAGATAACCACTTTTGGATTTTTCTACATACTCATAGAAGAAATAAACTATAGGGGATTTTTACAAAGTGTGAATTTTTGATTTAGTTATTTACATTTCATGGGCATATTTTCTCCAAGGTTGGAATCTTTATTGATATTGAAAATACTAAGTATTTCCATGAATGCAAGGAACCGACAATTATAACTGAGTTATGTAGTATTTTTCATTTAAAAGGTTTCTATCATCATTTCTTCCAGAATTTTTCCCGATAGGAAATCCTATAAACAAAGCTCACACGTAAAGTGGATAAATTATTTTGGACAAAAGAGTATGAATAATGTTTTTAATAGTTGAATATATGATAAGTCAGTTCTTATGTATAGAAACTATTATCTGGTTATGATGGGTTTGTGATATATATTTGTGTATCAAGGAATGGAACCAGTTGTGTTCTTTTACAGAATGGTAGGGTTATTGTTTATGCATTATGGAAATTAAAAATTCGTTAGAAAAAATACCCAACTCTTTATCGGGAGTTAGCATCAGTAATCATTACTATCATGATATAGAGACATGATCTCTATGGTGAAGGATATAAGTTATATAATTATCATACATGTTTGGAATATATTTTATCCAATAAAGAACTCAACATGCGACAAAGGAGATGGATTGATCGACCCATGTATTAGGATTTCAAAAAACCCTAGTACCTATGGGAAGGAAATAAAGTGGTATATGTTTTGATTAGAAAAGGATATGGAGTTCTAAACAACATCATATTTGAAAGGGATCCAATGATTTTGGATCATGTAAATATAGATATGGTAATTACATTGAAGGTGAAACCTCACGAATATTCCAATGGTTACAAAAACAACATTAATAGAAATTATAAAAATTTATCCGTATGATGATGAGGAGTTTCAAAATAATATTAAAGGTGTGAATGATTGGAGACTGAATGACATCTTATTTTATGATTTTTTTTAAATTGGGGCTGTGGTTTTGTATTTTCTCCTATAATTGAGATAAAGTTGGAATAATTGGATTATTCTCGTAACTCGAATTTCTCTGTGGGCCCTGGTGGAAATAAGATGTATAGAGATTTGAAGGAATTTTTTTTGTAGGACTACATGAAGTGGGATATTGCTAATTATGGATCTATATGACTGTGTTTTCAAAATGTGAAGGCAGCATGGAAACATCCACGAAGTATCATGCATCCTCATCCTATACATATGTGGAAGTAGAATTATATTATAATGGGATTTGTAATTTGGAAACCAATGTATCCCAGGAGAAATGATGTGAAATGAGTTATTATAGATCGTCTTATCAAATTAGTAAAAAAATTCTATAAAATAATATTTACAACTTGAACATTTAGAAATACTATATATTAATGTTGTTATAAGACCTCATGTTGTTCCCATATCCATTGTTTTATATCATGAACTATGATTTACATAAAAATTTGGGAAAATCATTCTAGAGACCCTATACATTGAGCTTCATCTGAGCAGTGCCTACCACCCCCAAACTGATTGAAAATAGAAAACCTATTTAGATCAAAAAACACTTGTTGAGATATTTTTCTCATGACACTGAGTTTATATGGGATCATTATTTACATCCTGATGAATTATCCTGTTACAATAGATTATATTATAGTATAGATTTTTCACCATATAAAGAGTTATATTGGAAAATATGTTGTACACCAACTTCTTGTGATGAAGTTGGTGAAATTAAACTCGTAACCTTTGGACTTATTGACGAAATGTTAGAAAATGAAAAAACTATTCAGAACCATATTAAAACATCTCAAAGTAGTATAAAGTTCTATGTTGATAATTGAAGGAAGGATTTTGAATTTCCATTGGGAGATCATGTTTTCTAGAATGTATCATAATGGAAGGGTGTTATACGATTTGGTAAGAAGGGTAAATTATGTCCCATGTACATCAGACCTTTTGAAATTCAAGAATGAATTGGAGATTTATTATTACATTCGGCAATGCCTCCATGTATCTCTAATGTTCATGATGTGTTCCATGTATCAATGATAAGGAAATACATGCCAGGCCAAATGAATATACTCACACTGATGAAATAGAACTATAACCCAATATTTGTTTGTCTGAAGATCATATAAAAAATATTGATACCACAGAACAAGTGTTCATAAATTGGACAACGCGTCAGGTAATGGTTATTTGGATAAAACATTAAATTGAAGAGGATACATGGGAACCTGAAGAACATATGATGTAGAACCACCCAAATAATTTAATAAAGTTGTATTCAAGGAATGCCATCAAATAAATTGTTTGCTGGATGGAAGAATTTTATACCCCATGATTCCATGATATGCTTCCGTTTAAATAATTCAATTGCATGTGCTTGAAAGAACATCATTTTAGAGCACACCATGACCATTAAAACTATAAGTTATAGAAAGATGTTATAAATAGTATTCACCAAATTAGGAAATTAATAAATTTTATTTATCAAAATCGACTTCATTTTTGAATTCACGGATATAAAAATTATCCTAGGGTGAAATTTTGGTAATTTTCTAAAAAGATTCAATTTTTGATGAATGGTGAAAAATACTGCATTATTGTTGAAAAAAAAATATATAATTTAAATAATTATTTATCTATAATTTAAAACTAATGTCACAATAGGTAATTAATATATATTTTAATCCAATATTTTTCATTAATATCATTTTATAATATAATTTGAGATAAATTTTTTTTAATCTTTTGAACTTATCTTTTACCCGACATCTAACCACATTTACGAGATTTTCTTTAATTATAATTTTATCGCTTTTGAGAATTTAATTTCAAAAAATGGGCATATATTTTTTAATTATTTTTTAAATTTTCATCTACTAATTGAAAATTTATATTTTGTTTCTTGTAACTTTTGGATTTTATTTACCATTATTAAAGGTAAATAGGGAAATTAATGGTTAAATAAATATTTTTATAAAGTAATATTATTCTACCACATGTACTATTTTTATTGGATAAGTGAGGTCTGACCAAAATCAACCTTTGTAAAATATTATGATTTTTAGACACTTCTGTTATATTAAGACATTTATTAAATTTTATTTAGGGAGGATTTAGAAATGTCATACTAAAATTTTAATAAATAATAAATTTTTTATATTGGGATATACATATGATATATTTGACTATAAATAGTAAGTATAAATATAATATTATTTTATACATTATTTTATTTTATTTTTTAATTTTCTGAAATAAATAATTAAATTAAATTTTTACTCAATATGGATGAAGTAATTGAATTTTTAAAGTAAGAATCAATTAAATGATATTGAAAATATTAAAATAAACAAAATTTCAATTAATTAATGAAATAAACAATTTTTATGGATAACATAGACATGTAAGTGACCTATTATATTTATTAGTTAAATGGAATCATGTTTTTAAATATTTTTAAAAACGATAATTTTGAATTGTATCCAAATTGACATATATGATAATTTAAAATAAATAATATTTAATTTAATATTATAATATTCAAAATTAATAAGGTTCATCCAAATAAGAAAGATACAATTAGAACTGTCATAAATATTCAATTTGGGATATTTCTTTCATTTTATAGTAAATATATGAATTGTATACTGTAAAAATATTAAAGACAAGGGATGAGTTAAAATTATTACATAACGGTTAACCCCAAAATATATAGTTATTTTTATGATCTAATCTTGTCTTAAAATAATATTATTACCGGATTTTGACCCATACTCATCATATCCTCTAAATAAATAACTTTCGATCTATTTTAAAATGAATTTCAATTTATTATAAATTAATATTCTTAGATCATCCAGAAGTGACCCTCACCTCTCTTATAATAATGAACGTCTCCTTCTCTTATATTCACTCATATAATGCCCTTTTTATTTTCCAAAAAATCTCATTTCTCCTCAAAACTTCCCACAATTCTTTCTAGAGTCCAGTAATTAGGCATAATGTTATCACATTGAGTTACTTTTTGAAATCCTAAAGGAGACATCTGAAAAATAGGTAATTATGTTATCATCTCTTTCAAATATTTTTTCTTCTTTTACATTATACAAATATGATTCCATATAGAAGTAATAACTCCAATATCATACATAAACTGATATGTTCATATAATTATGGTACAACCATAATACTAATTTTATCCATTATACTAATAACAATATCACCAAGCATGGTTACGTTATACTTTTCTTCTCTATGTTATGGTGTAATTTTTTATTCAACGCTACTTTATTAGGATGGGAATAATAATTTGTATTAAGATAAAAATAATCAATATTACAAGATAATTATTCTATATAATTAATATAGAATTAAATTCCACTCTATACAACCATCAAGGGAATCAAAATGTCACTTGTGAATACATACAACCTATTGTCTCCACAACGCTGTGAGATTCATTATCCATGTTAACCAATCAAGAATGATTATAAAATTTATATTACGAGTAAATAAAAATAATAGTTAACTTAATTTAATTTTTTTATTAATTAAATATGTCTTAAACATAATAAAAATGACATACAAGGCAACACAATAATAGGAAAGTGAAGTAGTTAACTCCGAAAACAATGGTAATACAAAAAAACTATTATAAAAATGAAATAAGAGGATAATAAATGATATCATAAATATGGATATATTCCTGATATAATTTAATAAAATTTTTAACCATTATACATGAATCTAACTCATATTTTTCTAAAGGAATTTATAATGTATGAGTTAATTTCCCAATCTCTTAATATGAGATTTTTTATATGAAAGAATCTACTATGACAACCTTATCATCCATGTCTATGTTTCTAAAAATGTATTTCAAAATTTTAAGGACAATTTTTAATGAATTTTGACCCATGTTTTGCTGTTCTAAAAAAATTTAATGTAATATTTATATCATTTTCCAAACAATTTAATTTACGTTCATTTCGAGAAATTAAGAAACAATTATTTTAACTTATACGGGGTAAGACAAAAAATTCTATTAGGAATATTTAAGATGTTAAAGCTTCCCATTCAATATTAAATTGTTATTTTAAATGTAAATGTTTTATTTTATAATTTTTTGTAATTTAAATAACATTGATGTCGTATGGGATATTTCAATCATAGTGTTTTAATGAATTAGTTAGATTATTTTCATCTATGTGATAATAATTTGTTGGATTTTATGATTTATTGTGGTTTATTTATTATAGTGCAATATTCAATATTTTATTTTATGTTTTATGACATTTTTTTCATAGTGATGTGATATTTTTATACCATTCATGGTTTTTTTTAATTATTAAAATCTCATATGCTTGTTTTAACACAAAATTATTTGTTATATTGCTCCCTTCTTATAAAAGTAATGCATTGGATATCATATGTATGTGGTGGGGCTCGTTGAATCCCCTCAATGAATCTATTGGCCTCATGAGACAAACTTGTGTCTTGGAACAAGGCATTGATGTTATGGTAGTGTTATTTGAATGACGCCTTGATTGTAACATCCCAAGTAAATGAAGAATAAGATATTTATATGTTTTTTATTATTTTTGAATTAAATATTAATTTTACTTCAAATGGGTTGCTATGTTCGATAGCGTACCTGATACACAACAACAGGTTTATTTGGAATCTTACGTTGCACACTAATAATATAATATTATTATTTTAAATGGTAGTTAACTCCTAGCCATTGTATTGGTGGGAATAAACAAAACTAACTCCAATATGATTTTACATATTTTTTAAATATATTTACATTTATCCAATAAAAATCAGAGGCTTAAAATGTGAATGAATCTACTTTTAAGCATAATTTACATTAAAAGGCCGATTTACCACCCTTTAATGGCGAACCCTCATTAAATCATGTTTTTATCATTTTTATATTTTTTATTTGACCAAATAAAATTCTTCTTTAGATTTGGGACAACAAATTTTACTTTGGAATGTATTTTTTATTTTTCCGATAAAGTTCATTTTTTTAATGAATAGTGAAAAATATTGTATTTTAATTCAAATGTGCCTTTTAATCTAAATTATCTATATTGTTAGATTATATATTTAATTGGTTTTAAAGTTTAACTATAATATATTTATTACCATTTAATCCAATGTTGGTCATTGAAATTAATTTCACTTTGAAATTGGACATAAATAAGTGTCAATCTTTTGATAGTTTTTGTTTTTTGAAAACACACAAGTTGTTTTAACAATAGGATATAATTTTAAATTAATTAATGCCACTTTTATGATTAGAATATGGTCTAACAGACAATATTTTTGAAATATGAATATCAAATATATCTTAGGCTGAATTTTTGGTATTTTTCAGAATAACATCAATTTTTTATGAATATTGAAACCAATTAGTGGTAGTTAAAAAAACCGACTTTTTCATTTAAATGAAATTTTACAGCTTCTATGAAATTAATTTCAAAAATCTGACACACATTGTGGTTATCAAGATGTAAAATTTGGTTCATTAAGATGAAAATAATTTTTGGTCAATAGTAACTTTTGTCATTTATTTACCGCGGTTAAAGGTAAATAGGGTAATTCAATGTAAACAGAATATTATAATAATTAAAAATTACATTAACACTTGTCCAAAACTTATTTATTGAGTCATTAAAGACCATGAAAATCTTTGGGTTGATTTTGGGACCCCATTTATATACATGTTAGTGATAATGAAAATTTGGATTAATTTATTTAATGTAAAGACAAAATTAACATAAACAAACATCTTTTAGTAATTAATTTTTATATGGTGTTATATAAGTCCTATTTTCTACTATAAATACTCATTGGAATGATTAAATTATTTCCTACATGATATTATTTTTTTATAATTTTAAGGCATCAAATAAATTAAATTATTTATGAAATAATAATGATGCAGTGTTTACCTCATTAATAAATCATATAAATAAATAAGATTATATTTATTAAAATATTATCCATAACATGTCCAATTCTGATTGGATGATTTTATTTCGACCGTAAATCATCTTATCTTTGACTATAATGATATTTTGACAATTATAAACCTAATATCATTATATTATAAAATAATATTTTCAATCATTCCTAAAGAGACCCTCCTCCCCCTTATAAAAGCAGAACACTTCTTACAAATTCCGCACACCTCTCAAGCCATTTGGATCATCCAAACACTTCCAAATTAATCTCCCAACATCCCATTAATCCCCATAGAAACCTTAAATTAGGAAGAAGGCACTTCATGAAATCCGTTTGGTTCAAACCAAACAAAGTTTCCTAAATTAAAGGTTACAATTTCTCTTAAATTGCTTTCTTTTATTTTACATCCCCAACCCCTAAACTCTTTTTATTCCATTATTTTGTTAAAAACCAGTATCCTAAATATAATAGGATGTTTTTATGAGAAGTACTCAAACTACTCATAAACAAACCTCCATCTAATGGGTGAAGAACATAATGTTTCTGTGGATGGAAAACTAACACCACACGAAACGATGATTGTTGGATTATCTCCTACCGGCTCTAATTGTGGCCATTACAATGGCACTAGATTAATATATGATAAATTATATTTTTATGATTTCTTTATGAATATGTATTTCTCATTTATATCATGCCTTTATAGTTTCCATAGTGGTTAAATATGATAATCTCATTTGAGGAAGTGCGGACTACCACCCCCTCAAAGTGATGTGATTCGTTAATTAATTATGTGGGATGTATAAGAGATAGAGTTAATTATATTATATATGATATTATAATGGAATTATAATATACCTATGTATGATTATGTTTTATTTCCATTAAAATAATAAATAGAAATGAATGTAGACTTCATGCGTACGTACAGCTTACCATCTCCATGAACGTTGCATTTCATTTTCTACCTCCAAATGTTATGTAACTATTATAAATACATGTATATAGTGGATATATATGATATATATGATATCTAAATCATGAATAACATTCTGGATATAATGGACTATTGACCACATGGACAACTTGAAAATATAAGGTGTTCATTTTTAACTCAAGTACCAAATATCGACAAAATGAACGTTGTTTACTTAAATGATTACATAATGTTTATAACATGGTAATAAGTGATATATAAGGAATAATAAGCTTGAAAAAATTTCTTAAGAAATTTTAATTTAACATTATTTTATCATTCATGATATTAAAGAAAGAACGGGTCAAGTCGGACACGAGTTAAGGGACTTTGTCTCCATATCCTTTTATTGAGGCATATTTTCATTTATACAGAACTTTATTTTATACGGATTATAAAACCCTTTGAATTTTACTTTTATTCAAAACAAATCTTTTTCTGGGAATCATTTTACTAAATTACAAAAGAAATGTTCCTTTTAACGTACGTGGTGACAACGACCTTTTTCGCCACCACGAGTATTATTTGATCTTTGGCATCTCAACAAGTTGTACTGTTTTTAAAAGAAAATAAATACCTTTTACTCTTTTATGTATATTTGGTATTGAAAATTGTTTTGAAAATGGATTTTTTATGTCATTATATTTATGTGATATATTGTGATTGAAATGTGGAAATGTTTTCTTTCCATTATATTTGTTGTATATGTTATGAGTTTATATTGGTATATGGACATTTGATAGGTGGTTACGTAATAAACCAAATGACGGGTGGTTCCATGAATACCAGGATGACTGGTTACATTATAACCTCAAATCCATTGGGTATGTAAGTCGGCCGTATGGCTATTCCATTTAGTGATATTTGTGGAAGTCGACAGTATGGTTATTCCATTTAAGTATGTTTATGTCCCAAGTTACCTTTATATGTTATGTTTTCTTTATATGGGTTTATTGTAATATTTTGGTTCAAAAGGGTATGTAATGATATTTTGATTCAGTGAAGAATATTTAATACTTCATAAAGTTGAAAAGTATTACTTATGTTACAGTATTCATGGTTTACATTTTGTTTTGAAAATCAAACGGTTTTTCTTCTTTGTGTATCCCTTACTGAGATTTTATGATCATCCCATGTTTTGGAAATGTTTTTCATAAGACATAATGTGGAATAGGGTAAAGGATGGGATCAAGGAAAAGTCATGATATCTTAAACATGGATCTATACATGACTCTATTTTTCAAGATTTCATGTTTTGAAAAAAAAAATGGAAACTGTGTAGAAGTGTCTACTTTGTAATATTTTGAGATATAATAGTTATGTACTAATTCTCAAAAACTCTAATCCTGAAATGATCCTCAATGTGAATTAATCATTTAATTTAATATTATGTAAGGTTTAAGGACGAGTCCTTATAGTTGTTATCAGAGGTCGGTTTAGATAACTTTAGTAGATAGGGTATTTTTAAATTAATATCCATAATGTAATTTATGTTAATATTGATATCATATAGAATTTACAGATTACCATGCTGATTTTCCTAAGATATTTCTATGTTCAGAATGGTTTTCCGTAGAGGTAACAGGGCAGCTATGATGAGACGACATTTGGAGGAATACAACCTTCCAAATCAGCATCCTATGATGGTCGGAATCTGAACTGAACAGTTTGTTACAGTAATAGAACAGTTGACTCAGTCTATAAATAGAGGTGGTATCCATGTACGAGATCAGCCAGATAAACCACATAGGAACATGTCAGTAGTTGAGCATTTCATGAGGCAACATCCCCTATCATTAACGGGAACATCTGACCTTGTGTTATCTGATTGTTGGATTAAAGAACTGGAAAAGATTTTTGATGTCATGTGTTGTTCAGAACATCAAATGGTTAGTCTCACAGTTTACCGTTTTAGGCATGGATTGGTTTTCTATTTATCATGCTAATATTGACTTCATAGCTAAAGAGGTTTATATTCAGAATGATTTTTAGTTTTTATACAAATATTAACCCTTGATTTTGATAACAAATCAGGAAGCTGAGAAACTAGTAAAAGATGGAAATGAATGTTACCTTGCACATATTGGTGAAAAAAAGGAACTGCTTAGATTAATGATGTGGTAGTGGTAAATGAGTACCATGACATTTTTCCTGATGATTTTCTTGGTAATATACCTGATTAGGAAGTTGAATTTACTATTGACATAGATCCTGATGCTAAGACAATTTCAAGACCCCCTTATTAAATGGATCAAATTGATCTTTTAGAGTTAAATAAGAAATTGCAGAAGTTATTAGATAAAGGTTTCATTTGACCTAGAATATCGTCATGGGGAGCACATGTCATGTTTGTTAAAAAGTAATATGGTTCAATGAGACATTTCATTGATTATGGAGTATTGAATAACATCACTATTAAGAATAAGTATCATTTGCCTCATATCGATGATTTGTTTGATCAGCTCTTGGGAGCTCAGTATTTTTCAAAGATTGACATGAGTTCGGGATACCATCAGTTGAAAGTAAAGGAAGAAGACATTACAAAGACTGTGTTTCGTACTAGATATGTCAATTATGAATTTTTAGTTATTCCATTTGGTTAAACCAATGCACCTGCTGTATTCATGGATCTTATGAATAGAATTTTCAGTGATTTCATGGATAAGTTTGTGGTTGTGTTCATTGATGATATTTTGGTTTATTCTAAAATAAAATAGGAGCATGAAATTTATATAAAGGTTGTCTTGCAAACCATAAAATAAAAGAAATTATTTGGGAAATTCAGTAAGTGTGAGTTTTGGTTAAAACAAAATTTCTTTCCTTGGTCACATTTTTCAAAAAAAATGTCATAACTATTGATCATGCAAAAAAATGATGTTTAAGAATGGCCAAGACCCACAAATATAACTGAGATCCATAGTTTTCTTGGTTCGGTAGGTTATTTCCAGAGTTCCGTTGAAAATTTTTCACGGTTATCAAGTCCAATGACTATGTTAACTCGAAAAGGTGTTAAGTTCATCTAGACAAAAGAATGTGATGATTGTTTTCAGGAATTGAAAAGGAGATTGGTGAATGCTCTAGTTTTGGCACTACTATCCAGAAATGGCGAGTTTTTTTATCTATGATGATGCTTCGTTGAAAGGACTGGGATGTGTCCTAATGCAAAATGATCATGTGATTGCTTATGTTTCACATCAGTTGAAACATCACGTGTTAAATTACCCTACACATGATTTGGAATTAGCAGCTGTTCTTTTTTCTTCAAAAATTTGGAGGCATCATTTTTATAGAGTGAAGTGTGTGAAATATATACCAATCACAAATGTTTGAAGTATATATTCACTTAGAAAAAATTGAACATGAGATAGAGGAGATGGATGGAATTAATCAAGGATTATGATTTCACAATCCATTACAATCAGGGAAAATTATATAAAGTGGTTGATGCTTTGAGTCAAAAATGTAATGCTTCATTAACTATGTTATGTTTGAAACAATATCCTTTGGTTTTTTATTTGATGAACTTTGGCATAGAAGTTGTTGTTGCAAGAAATTCTTCTATTTTGTATCAGGTGTCAGTGAGATCATCTCTATCAGATAGAATAAAGAATACATAGAAAGAAGACAGTGAGTTTCAGAAAAAGTTAGAGTTGATTCAGAAGGGTAAGTTGCCTGATTTTAATCTTCATAATGATTGTGCATTGAGATTTAGGAAGAGAATATGTGTACCTTGTGATTCACAGTTAAATAATGAGTTGTTATGTGAAGCTCATAGTTCCCCATTTTTAGTTCATTCTGGCAGTACTAAGATGTACATAGATCTCCGTGAGTATTACTGGTGGGATGGAATGTAAAGAGATATTACTGATTTTACTATGAAGTGTTTGCCTTGTCAGTAGGTTAAAGCAGAGTAGCAGTTACAGAAGGGAATGCTTCAACCTCTACCGGTGCCATAGTGGAAATGGGAAAATATATCCATGGACTTTTTTGTGGGATTTCCAAAGACATATTGAGGTAATAATGCAATCTGGGTTATTGTTGATCGATTGACTAAATCTCCTAATTTTCTTCCTATTTGAGATACTTTGTCTCTAGATAAACATGGTCGGTTCTATGTTAAATACATATTCAGGTTGCATGGTGTTCCACTCTCCATTGTATCTGATCTTGATCTCATGTTTACTTCTAACTTTTGGAAAGGCCTTCAAAAGACATTGGGTACTAAATTAAATTTTAGTATAGCTTTTAAAACTCAATCAGATAGACAACCAGAACGAACAATTCAGACCTTGGAGGATATGTTACGTGCTTTCTCGATGGATTACTAGGGATATTGGGACCAACATATTTCTTTGGTGGAATTTTCTTATAATAACAGTTTTCATTCTAGTATACATATTTCTCTTTTTGAGGCATTATATGGAATGCATTTTCGAACTACAACTTTTTGGGATGATGTAGGTGAGAGGAAGGTGATGGGACCAGAATTGGTAGAAGAGATATCAGAGAAAGTTAAGTTGATTCAGAAGTACATGAGAACATCTCAGAGCAGACAGAAATGTTATTAAGATAACAGGAGGAAGGATCATTCTTTTGAGGTAGGTGATCATGTCTTTCTCAATGTTTCTCCATGGAAAAGTGCGATGTGTTTCGATAAGAAGCAAAAGTTGAGTCCGAGGTTCATTGGACCTTAAGATAACAGGAGAATCTCTCTTATGAAGAACAACCAGTCCAGATTCCTGACCATGGAGAACATGTATTGCGGAATATGGTAATTTACTAGGTAATGGTTTTGTGGAGAACCTACATGGTTGAGGTGGCATCCTGGGAATCTAAAAATGCTATGAGGGATGAATACCCCCACTTATTTTGATAAGTAAATAAAAATTGAGAGGACGCAATTTCCAAAAGGGGGTAAGGATGTAACATCCCACGTAAATAAATAATAAGATATTTTTATACTTATTAATATTTTTTAATTAAATATTAATTTTACTTTAAATGGGTTTCTATGTTCGATAGTGTACCCGAAACGCAGAAACATGTTTTTTTTGGAATCATATGTTGCAAATGAATAATATAATATTAGTATTTTAAATGATAGTTAACTCCTAGCCATTGTATTGGGGAGAATGAACAAAACTAACTATAATATGATTATACATGTTTGTTAAATGTATTTACATTTATACAATAAATGTTAGAGGCTTAAAATATTAATGAATATAATTTTAAGCATAATTTACATTAAAAGGCTGATTTACCTCCTTTTAGGAGAGAACCCTCATTAAATCATATTTTGGTCAGATTTATATCTTCTATTTGACCAAATTAAATTATTCATTAGATTTGGGACATAAAATATTAAATTGGGAATTTTTTTTTGTATTTTTCCGATAAAGTTCATTTTTAATGAATAGTGAAAAATATTGTATTTTAATTCAAAGGTGCCTTTTCATATAATTTATCTATATGGTTAGATTTTCTTTTTAATTTTTTTAAATGTGTAATAAGAATATAATTTTAGCATTTAATCCAATGTTGGTCATTGGAATTAATTTCACATTGAAATTGGAGATAAACAATTGTCAATCTTTTAATAGTTATTGTTTCTTAAAAATACGATATTTGTTTTAACAAAGGGATTTAATTTGAAATTAATTAATGAAAATTTTATGATTATAATATTGTATAATAGATATAATTTTTAAATTCTAAATATCAAATATATCTTAGTCTGAATGTTTGGTATTTTTTTGAAAAACTTCAATTTTTGATGAATAATGAACCACTTAATGGTAGTTAAAAAAAACGGACATTTTCATTTAAATGAAAATTTACCACTTCTGTGAATTGAATTTCAGAAATCCGATCTACATGGTTTTTATCAATAAGTAAATTTTATTTGATTAAGATGAAAATAATTTTTGGTCAATAGTTACTTTTGACTTTTATTTACTGCGGTTAAAGATAAATAAGGTAATTAAAGGTAAAAAAAATTATAATAATTCAAAATTACATTAACACATTTCCAAACCTTATTTTCCAAGTCATTAACGACCATGGGCATCTTTGGGTCTATTTTGGGACCCATCTGATCCACTTGGTAGTGATAATGACAATTTGGAATAATTAATTTAATGTAATGACAAAATTGACATTAACAAAAATATTTTACTAATTAATTTTTATTTGGTGTTATATAAGTCATATTTTAGACAATAAAAACTCAATGGAAAGATAAAATTATTTCCTACATGATAAAATTTTTTTATAATTTATATACATCAAATAAATTAAATTATTTATGACATAATAATGATGTAGTGTTTACCTTGTTAATAAATCATTTAAATAAATTAGATTATAACCATTAATATATTATCCAAAACATGTACAATTATGTTTGGATGATTTTATTTCGACCATTAATCATCTTATATTCATCTATTATGAATTTTGGACGTTTATAAACTGAATATAAATATATTATAAAATAATATTTTCACACTTTCCTACAGAGCCCCCCCCCCCCTTATAAAAGCAGACCACTTCTAAAAAATTCATCACACCTCTCAAGCCATTTGGATTATCCATCCATTGAAAAATTAAGCTTACTACATCCCTATAATCCCCTTATAATCCTTACCTTATGCAGAATGAACTTCAAGAAATCCTTTTGGTTCAATCCAAATGAAGTTGCCTAAATTAAAGGTAACGATTTCTCTTAAATTGATTTCTTTTATTTTACTTCTCCAACCCCTAAAATCATTTTTATTACTTTATTTTTTATCAACACCAATATCCTAAATATACTATGATGCTGTTATGAGAACGATTCGAACTACACATACACACACCTCCATCTAATGGGTGAAAAACATAATGTTTCTGTGGATGGAAAATTAACGCCTCATGAAACGATGATTGTTCGATTATCTCCTACCGCCTCTCATGGTGTCCATTAAGATGGAACTATATTTATATATGATATATATTATGTTTATGTTTTTTTTATACTTCTGTATTTTCCATTTATAGCATGCCTTTATGGTTTCCATAGTGGGTAAATACGATAATCTCAGTTAAGGAATTGCAGACAACCGCCCCCTCAAAGTGAGTTGATTCATTAATGCCTTATGCGGGATGTATAAATGATTGAGTTAATGATGTTATATATGATATTATACTGGAATTATAATATACATATGCATCATTATGTTTTATTTTTATTAATATTAGAAATAGAAATGAAAGTAGCATTCATGTGTACGTACGACTTACCGTCTCCATGAACGGTGTATTTAATTTATTACCTCCAAATGTTATGTAAATATTATAAATACATGTATATACTAGATATATATTATATATATGATATCTAAACCATGAATAACATTATTTATATATTGGAATATTGACCACATGTATAACTTGTAAATATAAGTTGTTCATTTTTAACTCAAGTACCAAATATCGATTAAAATGAACGTTATTAACTTAAATGATTACATAATGTTTATAAGATGGTAATTAGTGATATAAAAGGAAAAATAAACATTATAAAGGTTCTTAAAAATTATAAATTAACTTTCGTTTACCATTCAGGATATTAAATAACGAACGGGTCAAGTCAGACACGAGGTATGGGACGTCGTCTCAAACTCCTTTGATTGAGGCATATTTTTATTTATACAAAACATTCTTTTATACGGTGTATAAAAACCATTGAATTTTACTTTTATTCAAAATGAATATTTTTCTATGAAGCGTTTTACTAAACAACAAAAATAATGTTCTTTTTAATGTACGCAGTGACAATGACCTCTTTCGCCGCTGTGAGTATTATTTGATCTTTGGATTCCTCAACAAGATATACTGTTTTTAAAAGAAAATAAATACCATGTACACTTTTAAGTATTTTTGGTATTCAATATTGTTTCGAAAATGGATTTGTTATGTCAATATACTTAAGTGATATATTGTGAATGAAATGTGGAAATGTTTTATTTCCTTTATATTTGTTGTATGTGTTATGATCTTATATTTGTACTTGGGCATTTAACGGGTGTTTACATAATAAACCAAATTAAGGGTGGTGCCGTGAATACTAGGACATATGGTTATGTTATAACCTCCAATGTTTTGGGTATGGAAGTCAGCCGTATGGCTATTCCATTTATTTATATGTGTGGAAGTCGACCGTATGGTTATTCCATTTAAGTATGTTTATGTCCTATGTTGACTTTATATGTTATGTTTTCTTTATATGGGGTTTATGGTAATAGTTTTGTTACAAAAGGGTATGTAATGATCTTTTTAATTTATTGAAGAGTATTTACTACTTCATAAAGGTGAAACGTATTACTTATGTTAAGGTATTCATGGTTTACTTTTTGTTTTGAAAAACTAACTGTTTTCCTTCTTTGTGTATCGCTTACTGAGCTTTTTATGCTCATCCCAGTTTATAGAAATGTTTTTTCACATGACATAATTTGGAATAGGGTCAAGTCTGGGATCAAGAAAAATTCATGCTATTATAAACATGGAACTAGACATTAATCTTTTTTTCAAGAGTTCATGTTTTGTAAAAAATGAAAACTGTGTATAAGTGTCTACTTTGTAATCTTTTGAGATGTAATAGTTATGTCCTAATTCTCTAAAACTGTAAACCTGAAAAGATCCGCAATGTGAATTATTAATTTATATCAATATTATGTAAGGTTTAAGGCTGGGTCCTTATATTGATGGCCTTGTTTTGATGTCTGTTATTATGCATTTCATCATTTTGATATTAGATATTCATATTTCATGATATTATTAGACTCTTATAATATCACTGTGAATGCTTAAATGACATTATTTTATTTACTGTTTCCATATTTTTCTGGATATTATATTTTAAAGTCTTGTGTTTCTGTTTTATATCATCCCATAAATGTTGATGAATTATTCCTCTATATTTTTTATCCTTTCTGAGAATCTGAGCCCACCCATTTATTATCATTCATTTTTTCCTTATGATGTGAATAAGTATATTTGAATTGACATTATTTGATTGTATATGAGATATGAGAGTTTTAAAATGGGATAATATGTTGTTTTTCATTTCTATATTTAATGTAAAACTTCTTTTTGTATCTAGTAATTCCAAGGCTACTAAACCGATAAGTCATTCGAGATTTGATTTTATTGTGATCATTCCATTATAATAAAATAACAAAAAAATATGGCCAGCTAGACTCTAGTCATTATAGTCGGTATCAAAGGATGTTTATTACAAACAATGTAAACTGTATTTAGAAAAAAAATTATCAGGAAACATTACCCTAAGATAGAATTTGAGGATAAGTATAAAAGAACAACCTAGAATTTTGGTAATATATATATTATGTGGGTATTCATAGAAAATTAATACATGATTTGATTCTTCATGTGAATGTGGTTCTAGAACAGATGTACCGAGGAGTAATAATATGATAAGTTGTTTTGGTCTTGACTCGAGGTAACCTTGTACACGACAACGATCCTTATTGTGTTCCTCGTTTGACACTCCTAGGGGATTTGCTTATAATAATTAAAATTTTACTTACAAAAAATAATGAAGTATATTTTAATTAACTATGTTCTCAATGAAACCATGTTTATGATTATGGATTAGATATAAATAAATTTTTCAATTATTATTAATTATTTAAATAGTTTAGATTTATTACTTATGATTCATAACATAATCTATTGTATTCAGTTATTTATAAATGGCTTCTAGTTAGTGAAATAGAAACCACATCAATGAGCATAATCCTTAGAAGGGCTTTCCTCAAATGTCAGATAATGACAGTGTAGTTGGTGATACAAGTGGTGCTGAATATATTATAACCATAATCGGACACCTAACAAAGGATATCAATAATAAATTTAACCATATGGGGCACCCTGATCCACAATTTGAAGGATACATGTTATAACTATTAATAGACAACAAACAATAATATTCAATGGGACAACACATCATTTTGTTTTTGAGAATCAGATAACTTCCTTGGAGAAAATATATCTTTTTGTGGGTAGTAATGAAAGGGAGAAAGTTTCCATGGAAGTTTATTTTCTCTCAGGAGATGCAAATCAATGGTGTGAAATAATAAAAAATATGAAGGAGGATGAAAAAGTATCAAATATGGAATTAATTTATTATAACGATCTTTTTTGGGAAAAAGTATTTCATCGTGTACAACGAGATGATATTAAAAGAAAATTTCAAAGTCTATGGAAAACTGAAAATGAAAATGTTGAAAATTATGTCGATGAAATTGTAAGGATAGTAATTCATGTTGCAGAGTACATATGAAACCCAATACGTATGATAGATTGATTCATTTATGGGTGAAACCCATTCCTATAACAGGAATTGATCTAAAAATCGTTCTCATCCTACAATGTCATAGTCTCATGTTCTATCATGAACATAAATTAATTCTCGATGTATTATGAAATTGAAAGAAATAAATATAAGAAGAGGGTCAAAAAACACTCTAGAAAAGGAAATAAATGGATGAAGGAAAAACTTTACATTCCACCATACTATAATTATGGAAGGAAACACCTTGGTACTTTCCTAAAGGGGATGGTAGTTTGTGACATGTTTCGAGAAAAAGGCCACCATGATCATGATTTCAAGTGGAAAAAGAAGTTATGAATGTTAAATTAAACAATTGGAATGAAAATAAACATTAAGAAAATAATTTTCCTAAGATTCAAGGAGAACTACAACAAAAAGTCCAAGGGGAAATGTCCTGGAATTTGAGAACACAAATGATTCAGATGAAACTCCTAGAGATATTGTGGTAGGTGTTATAACCATCTACTCAAATTTAGGAAAACGTTTATTTGATTCTTGATCCTCTCATTTCATTATCTTTTCCTGGTTGTTGATAGAAATTATATATTACTAATACACATTTACATGGGTTTTTCAGTTAAACACCCAAAGACAAGCCTCATTAAAACATAGATGTGTTAGGTAGATCCCATTATGGAATATAAAAGTGAATTATCTACTAAATTTATTATCATATATATGGTTAACTATGATATATACCTTGTTAGGGATTGTCTATCAATATATGATGTGATAATTTACTGCATGAAGAATGAAGTTATGATTTTATAGAATGATGCAAAATCCAATAACTTTAGATATGAAACACCATCCCCTAATTCTTATAAAAATCCACTCCTAGAAGCATTACTGAATGAGATTCTTGGGGTGGCAGAGTAAATAAAATCTATGCATAAAAAATTAATATTCAAATTTCATATGTACCTATTTAAAAGGAATATATTGATGTTTCTTCCAAATATATTCCTAGACACCTCTATAGTAAAAAAGTTGAGTTTTCTATTGATTTAATCCTTCGTGGAAGACCAATATCAAAGACTACTTATATAGTGTCCACTGGTTAATTTCAGATCTAAATAAAAAACTATAAGAGTTTATAATTAAAGTATTTATTCACCCTTGGGATTCTCCGTGATGATCACTATTTCTTTTTGTTAAGAAAAATGATAGATCAATGAGTCTATGCAATGACTAAAGGGAAATGAAAGCTATTGCAATAAATAACAAATATCCACTGCCACACATTGACGATTTAGTTGATTAACATCATTGAGATAACTATTTTTTTAAAGATGTACCTTCATTATGGATATCATCAGTTATGTGTAAAAAAAGTATATATTCTAAAGACAATATTCCCAATGACTAACAGACATTAAAAATTTGAAGTATTTCTATTTTCATTGACTAAGCCACCATCTGTTTTCATGAATATAATGAACAATGTTTTCGAGTAATAACTTGAAAATATCGGTGTTATAATTATTTATGATATCTTTATATACTCTTAATGATATTATGACCATGATTACTATATGAGTATTGTTCTGATGACTCATAGAAGAAATAACTGTTATGGGATGTTTAACTAGTTTTAATTTTGGATTTAGTAAATTTCATTTTTGGGATATATTTTCTCAAAGTATGTGACATATATTGATACATCAAGATGATGATAATTTAAGAATGTTTATAACCGAAAATTACAAATAAATTACATAGATGTATTGGTTTGGATGGTTACTATTGACCTTTCATCAAGAATTTTTCCCAATTTTAAAACCCATAAACATATCTCACATATACTCATATCCATTATTTCTACCTAGGATCCCCATTTTTCATCACAATATAATAAATTTCATCATAAGTCCCTAGATAGTGAACATAATTTATGCACTTCCTATAACCCAAAAACTAATGGAAAACATGAAAGGAGAATTCAGACCATAGAAGACACGTTTATATCTATCTCTCTTGACTTTCAATGTATGTCGGATCAGTAGTAACCTCTAGTATAATTTTAATATAAAAATATCTTCCATTAATGTATACATATGGAACCATATAAATTGTTATATTGAATAATATTCCATACACCTACATGTTTGGATGATGGTGGTGAAAGAAAACTTGTAGGCCCAGAATATGTTGGGGAAAGGACGGAAATGGAAATTACTATTCAGACCCATATAAAACCACTCAATGTATGAAAAAGAGATATTTTGTTAACCAAATGAAGGTTTTTAAATATAAATTGTGAGATCAAATATTCTTGATGGTATATCCATCTAAGGGTATTATTAAATTTAGTAAGAAGGGTAAATTAAGCACCAGGTACAACATAACTATTGAAATTTTGGATCAAATTGGAGTTGTATCTTACCATTTGTTAATGATTCCAAGTATCTCCTATGATTATGATGTTTTCTACGTAATAATATTAAGGAAATAAGTTCTAGAACCAACACATGTAATCAACTGTGAAGAAATATTATTGAAACTCGATCTGTATTATAGTGAAGATCCTATCAAGAATAATGATACCAATGAATAGGTTTTGACAAATCGGTCACCTCATCTTATAAAGGTTCTTTAAAGAAACCATAAAATGTAATATTTGATGTGGGAACCTGAAGAACTTATGATCAAGAACCACTCAAATCATTTTATGATGTGATATTCTAAAAAGTTCGAGGATGAGGTTATTTGAAGGAGGTAAAAATCTCACACCACAAGCATCCATGATATTCTTCTTTTTAATTATTTTAATTGCTTTCACTACACAAAAAATCGATTTCAAGAAAACCATTACCTTTCATACTAGTATTAACAAAATTATGAAATTTAAAAAAAAAATTAAATTAAGATTCTTTTTTGAATTCAGAATATCAATATTATCTTAGGGTGAAATGTTGCTGATTTATTAAACCATTTCTATATTCTATGAATATTGAAATATACTACATTATGGGTAAATAACAACTTATTAATTTATATAATTATATTATTATAAATTTATTTTAATATTTAAATAGTTAAATAATGAATATATTAATTCAGTATAGTTCATGGAAATCATTTTATAATAAAATTAGACATAAAAAATTTATTAATCTTTTGAAAGTATCTTTTACCCGACTTATAGCCACATCTATGGTATTTTTATTAAAATAAATATTAAAACTAATATGAATTGAATTTAGAAAAAAATTAACATACATGGATGTAATTAGTAAGAAAAATGTGTTCTAATAAGACTAAAATATTTTTTTCTGAATAGTATCTTTTGAATGTTATTTACTGTGGTCTATGATTAATATAGTAATTAATGGTAAAACCAAAATTATAATAACATAATATTACAGTAACACATTTCAAAATTTCATTATATAAAATTTTTCCACCAAAATCAACCTTCAATCGAAATTATGAGCTTTTTTGAGACTCTTTTGTATGATTATGTCATTTATCATATTTTATTTAATGAAGAGTTAAAAATTTCATATTCATATTTTAATCAATAAAACCTTCTTAATATAAGTTTATACAGAAGATAAATTACACTATAATTAGTATTTATAAAAATAAAATTATTATATACATAATTTTTATTTAATAATTTTTGGAAATAAATAATTAAATTAAATGGTGACACATCAATGATGTTGTAATTGAATAATTAATGGAAGAATTAGTTAGAAAAAAGTAAAAATATTAAAATAAATATAATTTTAATTAATGAATGGCAAACAATAATTTTATAGATATCATAGTAATGTTAGTGATTTATTATAATTTTTTAGATGATATGATGTTGGTTTGTTATTTCAATTATTGAAAATTTTTAATAGTATCCAAATAGAAATAATGGATAATTTAAAATAAATCATATTTAATTTATATTATAAAATTCAGAAAAAATATATGTATTGGACAAAAAACTATTATAGTGTTAATTATTTCATAAATAATCCAATTGGGGTTATTTTTTCTATCATATTACAAATATATTAAACCCATAGTGTAATAAAATACATGAAGACTCTGTAAATGATAAACTGTTTAAGTGTTAAATAGAAAAGATATTGTTATTTTTGAGACCTAAATATCTCTTAAAAATATTTTATGATAGTATTTAAAACATTATAAATAATATAGTACATATAAATAATTTTTTTACCTATTTTAAAATGAAAATAAATTTATAACAAATTAATATTTTAGGATCTTCCAAAAGATCCCTCACCAATATTATAAAAGGGAACATCTTCATCTCTTTGATTAACTCGTATAAAATAACTTATATCATCCCAAAAATTCACATTTCTATTCACAAACTTCCATCACATAATTCTAATGGCTATAATTAGTATGAAAGTCATCCTATAGAGTCCTTTTGTGCAGACCCAAAGGAGACACCCGAAAAATAGGTAATTGTTTTATCACTGATTTCATAGTTATTATCATATTCTAATTACACTGTCAATATTTCCAAAATAAAATAATAACTATAGTATATTAATTATATTGATATGTAATTTTAATCATGTTAAAACCTTATTATTAATTTTATTCCCCATACGAATAACAAAATAAACATGTGTGTGTATGTACGAATTATCATCTCTATGTCGTTGTGTAATTAGTAATTCAACATTAATTTATTAATATGGGTATAATGATGAGTATACAGGATATAAATAATAAATATAACTTTATTATGATTCTGTATAATTAATATAACATCCAATTCCATACCATTTAACCATCTAGAGATTGATATCATCGCTCGTGCGTACGTACAACCAACCGTCTCAAAGATGCGGTGTGATTCATTCTCATCCTAGACCATTCAAAAATTATTTTTATATTTTTATGATGAGTAAAGAATAATAATTATGAACATAATTTCATTTTTTATATGAATAAAATATATCCTATTAATTATAACATGACATACATGACAAAATAGGAATATGAATACAAAGATGTTAACACCCCAAACAACGGTAATATTGAAATGTTATGACCAAATTGATATAAGAGGGTCAAAATGATATCATAAATATGGATATTGTCTTTTAATAGTTTAATAAAAAATTTCAATAAGTATACAAGAGTCTAAATCATAGTTGACTAAATGAATTTTTAATTTAATAGAAAATTTCACAGTTTCATTATCTGAGATTGTTTTTAAATATGTATCTTCATGGAAAACAATATCATCCATGTCCTCGTTTCATAAAATGTATTAAAAATATTATAAATAAAATTTAAATTCATTTTTACCCATTTTATTTTTTTCATATATCATTTTTAATGTAATCATTCAATAATTTTCAAATTAATGTAATTTATGATATATTCAATAATTAATGGACAAAATGATTTGTATCCTATATGGAACGAGCTGTTATTTTCCATCGTTATGACACCTTAAAATTTTGAATCATATACTACTTGCTTAAAATGTATTTTCCAATGAAAGTATTTTATTTTATAATTTTTTGGCTTTTAAATATTTTCAATGTGAATAAGTGATATTTCTCTCAAATGGTTTTAATGAATTTACTTGATTATTTTCATCTAAGTCAATATCCTTTATTAGATTTTATCCATGATATAAATTTATTTATTATAATATAATATTCCATTTTTTATTGAATTTTTTTGGATATGTTTGACAATGAATGTGCTATCTTAATACCATTCACAATTTATGGATAAACTATAAACATTTCATATGCTTGTTTTAATATGAATGTTTATGTTATGTTTGACCCTTTTTCAAAAGAGGTATGCATAAAAATTTGTAAGTGATGGTAGGGAAATCTATATCCCCATGATGTATCAGTAGGTCTTGTGAGAAAAAACAATGTCTTATTAAAAGGTCTTGATGGTATGGTAATGGTCTTGGCATGAGCCCTTGATTGTATGGTTATGATGTTCTTCATTATTAATTTCCTGGTTATGAGATTATTTATTATTATTACATGTGATTATTACACTAATATAATATCCATGATAATGATTAAATGTAATTACAAATTAATTATTATCATATTATGCTGAATATTATGTTCAAAGGCTTGTGTTAAACGTTTATTCTCTGTCATAAATGTTTATGATATATTCCACTATATTGTTAATCCTTACTGATCATCCGAGCTCACCCCTTTGTTATGTTTCATTTTCCCCAGGATGTGAAGTTTTATATTATGATCAAAATGAAGTGATATTATAAGGTATATGAGAGGTCTAAAGGGGATAATATGTTATTTTTCATTTCGATATGTAATATAAATCTAATGTTTGAATCTAGTAATTTTATGTCTACTAAAACAATAGGACCATCAAGATTTTATTTTCATGTGGTCATGCCAATGTAACAATATAATGCATCTACTTTGGGCAATTGGGGTCGGGGTATTGTACCTAGGGTCACAGTAGTGATAAAACCTTTATGGATTTTGCATGATTCTATCTATTTTATAATGGGATGTTTTAGTGACGTGGCAATAAGGGTCAGTATGAAGTAGAACTATTTTCATTTTAATCTAAAAGAATACTCTTTTTGTTAAATTCATTCTTAGAGATTGTTTTCTGTAATTTTTTTTAAATGCTATGATGTTAATTATTAAATCATTCTTTGTGATTTATACTTTAATGATACAGAATCAAATAATTTTTGGTGTGCCATTCAACTGGGTTTTGGATCACACACTACATACACCCTTGGTTGTACATATAAATTGTTATATATTACCCAAGTAAATGAAATATATTTTATGGTTTTGATGTTGGATCTAGTTTACAGGGATTCACATAGAGTAGGTGTTTGAGTTGGTGGATTTAGGGTGATAGTCCTCTCATTGAATTATTTTTTTAGTTTTTGTTTAGCTATTATCTTTCCAATATGGTAATTGGTCTTTATATAATGTTTTTAATTGTTTAATTTCTATACTATTGAATTAATGTTTGGTATTTCTTATCAGTTATGTGATTATGTATTATCCATGTTGGTTATTCAATCTTCAGTATTTGGCTTACATAATTCTCAAAAGTGTTTTTTTTTTCATTTCTAGTCACTGGTTTCTAGCCTTTGTATATAGAGAATTCCATCCAGGAAATGTCTTGGGCTGGTTTGAGTGTCCAGTTTGATAGTACCCTAGTTTTGTTAATGAAATCATATCATAAGTGTAAAATGTGTAAGATTCATTTGTATAGACAAATCTAATAATCTATAAAAATATAAAATTAAAATTTCATAAAGTCTATATAGATAACAGACGTATTAATCAATATTGATATGATTATTCATAATAAAATATAATAAAATAAATATTTTAATTGTATATTAAAAATAAAATAATTCTACATCATTATTTTGTTTTAAAACTATTTTAATATTTAATATATTAATAAGTATAACATTAAAAATGTTGTAAAGATTTGATGGATTAATAATCATACAAAATTCATATATTATGGAGATAATAAATAGTATATCTACCATTTAGAATAACAAAAAAACACATTCTTTAATAATAGCCACGTAATTCTTTAAATTTGTAATAAATTATAACGATACAAATTGATATATTTCCCCCCGTCATAGAAAACATGTGAAATCATGAATAAATGAAAGTAGTTTATACACCCAAGGTTAAACTACTATAGTTACTATGATAATATAACATTCGTACACTATGAAATAATTCTTAAATTACATTAAATTTTAAATATCACAAATTAATGATGAAATACACTATACAGGGAATCATAATGAATGTTTTTGCAGATAAACTACTGGTGTATCAAATCGTTCTTTATTACCTCACAAAAAATGAATAATAGATGAAGTGATTTATCTAAATTCCTAAACTGAAATATAAAAAATTTTAATACCACATGATATATCATTTATGTTTTATTAGAAGCCTAAATTGGCCCAAATTTTAGTTTAGTAAAGTGATACTCATCCAATCTATGTAAATTAAAAATAATTCTCCTGAATTATAATTATTACTCTAGAAATAATTTCATATATTTTATTAATTCAGAACAAAAAAAATAATCATGAATTATATATATATTTCAAGTGATTTCATTAGATGTTTTTATAATTGATTCATCATTCATTACACATGAACCCATTCTTCTCACAAAAAGATCAAATTTTGTTATCATACTTTGTATTTTTTTTTATTTTTTAACTATATGTAGTTGTGAGTAACCCATTATGCAATAGTGACAATTACATTTATATCCATATTTTTTATCATCAATTGAGATGAATATTTTTTTCTTCAATAATAATGTATAATTGAGTGGAAATTTTCTTTTAGTTCTCTATTACAATTTCTAATTTTTTAATAAGTCATATGAATCCTCTATTAAATCAATTTTCGTTATATACACCCAGGGATAACACAAATAAAATAACTCTATGGATGTTTATCCATTATATATAATGATATGATATATATTTAATTATAGTTTACATTATTCAATTTTGGAAAACATTAATTTCAAGATAAAAATATTTGGTGCATTATATTTTTCAATATCTGTATAAAGTATATATTACTTTTTTATCATAAAATAAATACCTAGAATGATTAGTGAAATAATTAATTTATTGTATAATTTTATTTTTCATTATTATACTTTGTGAAACAAAAAAATAACCAGAATTCTTATTCTTTTATTCAACATCATCCCAATATCTTTAATCAGTACATACATATTATTCATCTGTGAATACATTTCATCCAACCTTTAATGATATTATTTCCATGAAATTATTATATCATTATGATTTATTGCAAGAGGGAAAATACTTCCTTTTTGTTGCTTATCCATTTGATGTTATTCTCTTCTCTCATGAGAATGTTATCTAGAGAGTTCAAATTTTACCTTCATTAAGGCAATAATTATCACGGTGTCTCCAATAATAAACACAAATAAATTCATCTAATTTTTAATATAATGATTAATATCGTATAGTAATTTATAATTAAGTCCATGATTAATATCTAGTGGATCAACCTTCGCATATTTCTATTGGATCTAACATTGATTTCATCCTAAAATATATAATTATGGAAAACAATTTCTTTTTGTATTGAATCCTTGGAATCAACATATCATTAAATATATATAAGAGACTTCAAATGAAGAAATTTTTATGTAAATATAAAAAAAATATAATAATTATAATTAATAATTGAAATATAATAATTTTCCTAAATTTGAGTGGTTTTATTCTGTGGACTCCACGTCATATCATCAATTTTTATTTTATTTCATAGAATTAATTTTTTTTTATATGTTTTCATGTTATTCTCATTAGGACCAATTTTATGCTCCACTTTTTAGGTAGTCTGTCGATTTTCTTATCTACCACTACTTAAGGTATCTAATATACATATATATATTCCATATTAATTAAATTAATGTATATAAATATTATGTATATAATTAAAATATTTATTTTTTGATGGAATTAAAAGAAATGTTTTGATTTTTTATATTGATTTTAATGATTTTATGAAAATATATTTTTTGAAATATATATTTATATATATATATATATATAACACAAAAATTGGTAATTTATTATTTAAAAACGTAATATATAAACCACCACCTAGGTAACCTTGTAACAGAGAGAACTACTCCAAGACAGACAATGGGATCCAACAAAGAAATGATTAGATGTTCACTCTGGAATAGTATATCAATACACGAGTTATTGAAAGGGTATGCATTCAGTATAGTGTTATGCGAGGAAGTATCAATAAGGGGTAAGAGGTTCTATTGGGGGGAAACCTATGAGTTTCTCAATTGTATATAAACCTCGCATCCTATAATACAATGTAATTATATCCCACAAACTTGTTTTAATTAAAAATTAATCCTTCTAGAAACCATTCATTCATAAAAAATAATTCCTCATTAGGACTTATCCAACATCACCTTCCTTTTATTGAATAGTGTTTTTTCACCACCATGAATTACAATGTTGTTAATGTGATATAATATAGATACAAAACATATATCATGTATGAATATTATGATTAACCATGCACATAAATTTATGTTATTAAAACACTCTTTATGCCCCTAATGAGGTATTTTCATGCTACTATGAATTTCTACTATGTTGTGGTTTTTAAAATAACACTAGATGGATTTAAAAATTATTTTTTATCCATAGAGAGAGATTATATGAACAATAGGGTTTTAAACAACACCAAGGATAAAGGATATTGTATTACCATGTTATAAAAAAGATAATAAATTTATTTAGTGATATCTTATATCATTGTTAGAATTAGATGTTGTTGGAGAAAAACATCCAATGGATATAATTGTTATTATTAATATGAAACATCATATAAATAATGGAAAAAAGATTTTCATATGATAATTCATTCATCGGGGTATGATATAACAAGGATAATTAGGATATGGAAATTGATTTACGATTTATTGGGGAGGTTTTACTCCATTAAAATGATCATCATGATGTATAAAGATAATGAATGAATGTAATTATACTATAAGATATTCATTTATGTAAAAGGTGAATAATGATGAAAATATAAATTTTTAAATATTAACATTCCTATGGTATATTGTTTCTCTACTATATTTAAGATAATTATGGTAATGTGGTTGGGAATTTTGGGATACAAGAGTATACTACATTGTCTCTTTTCATGGGTTTATCCTTTTTAAAATGTCAATAATTTGATTTAACTTTTTTTAAAATCTATTTGTTAAAAAATAAGTCATATATATAATATAATAGATTTAAAAATGTTTAAATCATATGATATATTATGATAATATAATAACACAATTGGAAATTTATTTTTACTGTATTGGTCCCCATAAAAGTATGTTAAATTTTATGGATTCAATAAATATTAGGAATCCCACACTGCAGTTCGTGGTGATACTCTTTAAAAATATACCATTGATATGAAATTATTACATTATGATCTAAATTTTAGGATTTTTAGGTAATTTTTTAAGGGTGTTATATCATCATTTTAAAGAATAATTAAGTACAGTTATTTCAATACATAATCATAAATTTATAATGCTCATTGATATAAGGGATAAATACATTTGAGGATAGAGTGAATAAGAGTGTATTAATCCATAAGGGTATATATTTATTTTTCCCTGTATTCTATTATTTTTTTCACTATGAAATCATATCTGTAAATTATATAAGTTAACAAGAATTAAATTATTATTATTCATATATAGGAAGATTTTATTTTATTTAAAAAAATTATTTCATAACTATTGATTCATAGTGAATTTATGGTTGATGAACCATTATAGATATGGATTTATTACATAATGGACAGTGGTATGATTGAATGGAATCTTTTCATCAGGTTAATCATTATATTTTTTGAAAAATTATATCTAGACATGGATATGATGATTTCAAGATGAAATTAAATTTTATAAAGGGGTATGGTGGAGATGGATTTTGATTAACAATTCATTACACATTAGTAATTTAACATACATTACATAAGTTTGTTATATCACCACACGGAAAGGATTTAAAATGGTGTAAATTTATTGTTTTAACAACTACTATTTGTTAATTTTAAATGCTCATGAATATATATTATTTTTATTTCATGATTAAAATTTATTTCATAGTTACGAAAAATATAATTGGTAATTACATCCATTATTTTTATCTATTCTATTCATTGTATTTTAAAAAAATCGCTCATTCACCTATTAATAATTTTATATTATTTTAGTATCATAATAATGATGTAGTTAAGGTAAAATTTTAATTTTTTTTTAGTTTTTCCGATATTATTATGATTTATTTATGTGTTGTTCAACTTATTTCGCATTTTTTTATTTTACAGTCACTGGTTTGAATGAAAATATACATTTCAAACATTTTTCCCACACGTAATTGGAAACACTATCATATGACTAATTATTTTTTAGGTTTTGGTGTATGAATAAAAACTGTTTGTTATTCATGAACACATTTCCCTAGGCAAAACACTTTATATCTCCTTTATATCCCCATATATTAAAATAAGATAATTATTTCTGTTTCAGAAATGATTTTTTTTTCATTTTGTGATAAGGTTTTTTTGAATGTATATATAAATTTTGACATTTAATTATAATCTATTGTAATATTGTGTTATATAAGTCATTATTAAGGGAAAAAACATAGGAAATACGTGATTATAGATAGTGGAAATAGGAAGGAGAATGAATCATTCAATCATTCTCTTACAGTAATGATTACTTGAAATAAATTAGACTTGAAACTTGTACTAAATTTTTTGAGTAACTATTAACAATTTAGACACTAAGACTGTACAGATGAAAAAATAGTGTAACAGACTTAAGAAACATTGGTATCATAGTTCAAATGAATAATTTATTGTAATTATCATGATAAAAAATTTGTTAATTGATGAAAATTCATAGATCATGAACCCAAACTAAGATATATTGATGACATTGTGGAATGAAGTAAACAATTATGTAATTATAATTAAATAATGTCTTCATGTATTTTGTTATTTTCTAATCTATTAAAAAAATTCATCATAGATAATGAAAATTTGGAGGATAGTAATTCATTTAAAAAATATAGAAGTAATTATTGTGAAGATGAACAGTTGTCACCTATACACATGCAATAAGAATAATCCAAAATAAATAGAGAATATACTGAATTAATTATAGATACGGATGGATTTCATCTCATGTTATGTTATATTCCCTAGTTTAAGAGAAAAAAAAATATTTTTACATTCAAAAATATTTTAAAAATTATAATTCCACAATCCAAAAAATTAAACAGTATCTTATGAAACCAGATGAAGTGAAAAATGAACTACACAAAGCTATTGTAAAAAATGAATAGGACACATTATATAAATTCTGGAACTCATATATAATTCTAAAAATGATGAATAATTTGACTCAATTATATACTTATAATTCACTACTTTGAGACTGTCCATTAGTAGTTCTGGTATTTATTAGAACTATATAAACATTGATAAATGGAATATTTATTAGTGTTAGGTAAAGAGTTGGTAAATTTAAACTTGTATCTGTGCTTTTCTTTGGCGTTGATAAAGGGAACCATTTTCAGTGCGTTAATTTTAGTGATGATAATGGTTGTCATTTTTTCATCGCTTTATTTTTAGTGCTAATAAAAGGTAACATTTAACAGAGCTTTATTTTTAGCAGTATTACAGGGTACCGTTTATTATCACATTATTTTTAGAACTGATAAATATTTATTTCATCAGTGATTTTTTAGAACTAATAAAGGTCATGATAAATAATGTGAAATAACTAAATAAATAAATAATAAAATTTTAGTTTATTAAAAAATATAAAAAATTTATTTATTCAATTATTATTGACAAAAATGAATAAAAAGATTATGCATTATTAAATATTAAATATTTTTTTAATTAGATATTTATGATAATTAATTTTCTTTAATTGAATATATAAAATATATATACAATTAATTAATGTATATAAATTTGATTTAAATTTTAGAGTATAGTTAGGCTCTTTATATTATATAATCATATATTTATAGAATAATAATATAGAATTTAAAATAAATATGAATTCAAAATATTGAGTAATTACAAAGTACTCAAGATAAAATTGAATATCACTTGATTTTTCAATTTAAACTAGATCAAATCTGTGTTACATAAATTTAAAATTTAAGTAATTAATGCATTTTCATATATAATTCACAAACATAATAGTTAGCAACTTTTTAAATTTTTTTATTTTGTACATATTCTTAGTTTATACAATTTCATGAATTTTCAACATATTTGCATGCACATAAAATTAGAATTGATTAATAATGTTAAAAATACATTTCTAAAAAATATTTACAATTAAATATATTTATAAATGTACATTTACTATATTTATACATTTTTTATTTATAATTATAATGAAATAAATATTTTTTAAAATTATTTATGTAATTATAAATAAATATTTATTTATATTAAAATAACAATTAAAAATATCATGAATTTAGGTATATAATTATTATATTTAATATATATATTTAATATATATATAATTATATAAATATATACACTGATATAAATATTGTTTCTTAAATATTTTCTAAATTTACAAATAAATAATTATAAAATTATAATAAATATATAAAATGGAAAATATTTACTATGTTTATATATATATATATTATCTATATATAAATAATGAATTTTTTTTATAACTATAATTATAAATCCTTTAACTGGTCTTAAGTAATAAACGATGATAAAAGCATCTTTATCAGTGATTTTTTCATGGTGATAAAAATGAGGCTTTATCATCGCTAAAAAAGATCAACTAAATTGAATATTTTTCAGCGCTATATGTTAGGAGATGATAAATATTGGTTTTATAAGTTGTTTATTATAAGTATTGATAAATATAACCTATTAAAATTAAAAAAACCTAACCATTTGAGAACTCATCGTGATATCAAAAGCATCCAATGGAAGTCACTAGCTACCAATGCTCCTCCTCAGTGAATGGAAACTCTAATCACACCACTCGACTATGTTGAGTTTCTCGAATATCATATCTAATATACAATGTTCGATACGAATTAGGGATTATAATGTGGTCCTTGGGTTTTTATCAACCAATCGAGTTGGTCCTTCCGATTTTCATCATGTATTTTTTTATTCATTTTTTATTTATTCATGGACAATGTCATTATTTGTGGTTTTTCTGATTGTATACTTGTGATTTAAGCCATATGATTATCTTATTTTTCTTTTTTATTCAAAAATTGATCGCTTTTGGAGAGTTAATTATTTATAGAATCAATGGATATACTTAGAGTCACATAGGGTTTAGTTGGTGGTCTTATTTTTTTAACCATTCTCAATTTTATCTCCTAAAGTTATCATACATATTTTTCATTATTTATTTTCTAAATGAATTAAATATTTGAAAGCATAGAATTTTATACTTTGGGTTTTTTTGTGAGAGAGTTAACGATATGTTAATGATTTTATTTTATATTTTATTGCTTCATGTCATATTTTTTCAGCTGATCTAGGTTTGTGTGATATTACAATGTATAGATGCATTGTGGTGGCTTTATTTAAATTTTATATCTGTTATTTTATTTTATTTTATTGGTGATATTATTCCCATATTTTTTTTAATAAAATGGCCCTTGTTTCCCACCAAAGGAGGATTAAGATTCCCCCTTGGAACTATCATTATATAGATTGACATTCCACCAATAATAGTTCAAAATTATATTAAATTTAAATGTTTTTTAACATTTTTTTCAATATCACTATTGAAATCTATAAACCACTTCCCTCATAAACATGGATAAAGAAATATATATCCCAAAGAATTTAATGATTCTCCTATAAATTATGGAAAATTTCAACTCAATAATCATAAACATTTAAAACATTGTCACTTTTAATAAAGAAAATTATTATCAATTTTCATCTCTCGAACCTCTAAATATGATGTCATCCACATTTATAAACTATTTGAGTCTATCCATAAAATTATTTTTAAAGTAATTATTAAGCTCAATTTCTCATTTATTAAATTAATTTTTCTTAAATAATTTATCTTACCTTATGTACCAATCTCTTAGTTATTGATTTAAATTCATACAACACATTTTTCCACTTACAAATAGTATTTTCGTATTAAAAAATTGGAAAAAATATCTGTTAGATTAATATAATTAATATTTGTGTCATCCAGTAGTATGTTATACATATCCAATAATTTGGAGTACCTTTAATTTTTTTAGGATGGGTATGTGGGGTGATATAAATCTTGACTGTATCGAGATGTTCTCAAATAATGGTATTCTATTAATTCTAAATTTAATAATTCCATAGGATTCTACATCAACTGTTCTAATACATTTTTAAATCTTCAAGTTCAATGAATGAAATTTTATTTTTATTGCTTATTATATTTTAGTTTTGAATTACATCTTAATTTCATATACTATAGTTTCATTTGTTAGATGGATTTTATAATCATTTTATGTGGAGTAATATGATTAATAAATTCAACTAACCATTTTCTTCACCGTAATAAAAATAATTGAAACAATCAAATGTTTAGTTTCCCTTATTAGAATTATTTATAATTATCAATTTTGATA
The DNA here is from genome assembly GCA_963277665.1 of Viscum album. Lineage (NCBI taxonomy): Eukaryota > Viridiplantae > Streptophyta > Magnoliopsida > Santalales > Viscaceae > Viscum > Viscum album. The sequence goes on from OY728142.1 coordinate 1,710,544,654, forward strand.
ATGAATACCTTAGGTATGCTTATTTATTTTTTTTAAATAATATTTTATCAAAAAAGTAGTGTGGATATAAACCGAAAATTGAAGAATGATAATAATTTGACATATTAATATTAATATAGAGTTATAGAGTTCATTATGTTTCAAGAGAGCATTTAGTTTAACCTTCTACACACATCTATCCATGATTATGTTTTTTTTGTTCAAGACAATGCAGTCTAAAATAGATGTATGAATATTGACATTAATTTGGATCCATTAATGAATGAATCCAATATAATTATTTGTTGTAAATCACTTAAAATGTAAGAGAAAAACTAACTATTATCTGTGCACATTATTACAGTTTGTTAACTACTACAAAGATAAGCATATAACCTAAACATCTTGTCCAGTGTCCCTATTATTCTATCAGCACACGCACAGCGAGAAACAATAAAATTTTATTCTTGAACATAGAGGGAAAATTTCATACAATAATCCAATTCATTGGGATATGGTTTTGTGGAAAACAAATACAAATTAAGAAGTTACATGAGAATAAAAAAATCCCGTGAAGGAAAATTTTTCCCACTCGTTTAAATAATGAATATATTTTCAAGGAAGAGAGGGAAATATGAATGCTGAATAGTTGTATAACAGAGATAGTGGTGATCATTTGGGGGATGAGATAATCATAGGGACACCAGATAGGATGTTATGTTAAGATGCTATGCTAAGTGGTAGTCAACCAACATTAGTGAAGTACATATAGAATCCTTGGGTTTTTATTAACATTGTGAGTGATTCACAACCATTCCTTGTGTTTTCTCTATTGATCAATGGATAAAAATAGATATCAATATAATGAATCTTCTCACAGTTTCCTCACATTATTATAGTCCTCTAACCCATAATGATGTGAACATAAAATCCTTATTTTTTTATTACTTTATATTTGGATGAAATAAGTCTTCCAGAATTATATAACGGTAATGTTATGATATAATTTCTATATTTTATTAGAAAATATATAATGAAATCTTGATTTAATTTTAATTATTAGTTTTAGAATTAGTTTATTTTAGAAAAATTATCTCCAAGGTTAATTCTTATCTAGGATGTAAAATGACATGTTATATACTAAATTACATTGGTATTCTTGATTTTTTAATAGTAAAATACATTTCTATATAATTAATGATTTTTTTTCTTATTTGTGTTTCATTTTATCCCTTTTAGAGTTACTCACATAATAATTTTTTCTTATATCGGTGGATTCTTTTGTTCATGTTGGGGTACACTATCAAATATTAATTCTTCCTCCAGCTTAAAAACTATTCACCCCTACAGTTGTTCATTTATATAATTATTTCATATTACATCCACTTCATTTAAATAAAGATAATTTACTCCCCATATTCTCAATCACCGTGTTAATATTTATGTTTTCTCATTAAAATCAATGTTAATAAAATTTATTTATTTTTTAACATTTTTTTTCTATTTATTTTAACATTAGTATTACATGCAAAATAATTATTTTATTATATAGGAAAATTATTTTGTTTGAGTTGGGTGATCTATATAGATTTCATGCTTTTTCCCCATAAAACCAATTCACCCATGCAATGAATAATATATTAAATTCATTCAAATTACCTCCACTACCTAACAAGGAAGATTAACAAAACTAACTCTGCTCAATTAAAGAGATAATATTGATGATTCCATAATAAATTTAGTATCCATTGAATTAATGTATTGATTATATTTATGTTTAATTTATATCTTTTTATTATTACTCACATAATAATAATTTTTATATAAATCTGGATTCTTTTGTTTGAGTTGGTGTAGTCTTACCCACATTCATGCTTCTTCTCCCTCAAAACCATTCACCCATGCAGTGTTGAGATTTATGAATTTTCTTCATGTTCATTCCACTACACAATTATAGAGGTAATAGTGATATTTTCAAAGTAAAATCATAAGGAATAAAATTAATTAATTTATTTATGAACAATTTATTTATTTTTAGAATCAGTCATAATATTTATTTTCATATATATATATAGATTATTTTATTGAGTTGATGTGGCTTGTTCAAATCTTGTCATGCAGTTTTGGTAGTCCGACTATAAGAGTTAATGAAAGTCATTGGAACATTGATAGTTAGGATTTTTTTTGAGACTTTAGGATGTGTAGGATTCATTCTCACAACAATATGACATAGAATGCGACCTGTATGACTCCTTGTACATCCTTATATTTTTATATGAAATTAATTTTAAAAAAATTGAAAACTAAATTAATGTATCTGTTATCAGTTTAAAATCAATTTTTGACTTTAAAAAGTTTGACTCCCTGAAAATTAAGAATAAACACTCAGATATTCATTATAATTTGGTGAATTGATTGATAAATCATTTTTTATGTGTTGGAATCGGTCTCTTATTCAACCAATAAATGATGTCATCTAAATGAGTCAATGTGTGGGTTTTATGTTTAATGTGGCATTTTAGTAAAAAATGAAAGTCAATTACTCAAAAATTAGAAAACTTATTAATATTTTTGTGATAAATTATGAAATAAAATTCATATGTTATTTGGAATGTGTATGAATTAATTTCACCACAATATGATGCACGGTGTGACTGCTATGATGGTAAGTACATCTTTATTTATAATTGGCATCAATTTTAGTAAAGAAAACTGACCGAATGAAACCCAAAAAACACATTTATATTGTTTTTATAATTTAAAAAAAATTATCTATATGTCATTGTACATGTGCATGAATCAGTTGTACCAAAATTTGATGAACGATGTGACTGATATGGCTTTATGTGTGTTTTTATTTATATTTTACATCAATTTTAGTAAAAAGCCCAACTAAAAAACTAAAAACAAATAAAACAAAATAAAATTGTTTGAATACATTATACAATGATCCATATATCATTTTTGATGTACAAAAATCAGCCTCCCCTTAATCTGATGCACAATGTGATCAATATGAGTAAATGTACATGTTTCAATTTTGAAATGAAATTTCATTAGAAAATTCATATGACATACTAAAAACTATGAAAACACATTCATATTGTATTGAAACATTAGGAAAATGATATTTAAGTCATTTGGGTAATGTTAGAATTGTCCACAACTCAATATCACACACATTATTAATGGTATGACTCAAAGTTCATTATTTTACATAAAATTGTCACAATTTTTAGTGAAATCGACAACTATCATACTCAAAACTGAGAACATAGATTATGATAGATTTTATAGATTAAAAAAATGATCGAAAAGTAATTTTTGATATACAGGACTCAACCTTGTCTCAATCTGATACACAATGTGCCTGATATGACTTGAATTGTCTCTTAGCGGTTTAAATCGATGTTTTTGTTCAAAAAGTGTCACTCACTAAAAACCAATCTTACGTGATTATTTTTTCATTATAAATTATGTGACTGATTAATATTTTATTAGTGATGTGTAGTAATCTGTTTCATGTAATAGTGAAACACGATTTGATCAGAATGCGTCAAAAGTGATTAATTCGAGTTTAAAATGGATTTTTAGTAAAAAACCAACTATCATTCTCAAAATAGAGAAAACCCATTCATATTGTTTTGATAATTTTGTAAAATGATTTAAATGTCTTTTGAGGTTTGTTGGAATGTTTCTCTCCAAAATTTGATGCACTTTGTGACCAATATTACTCCATGTGTGTCTTTTTATTTAAAAATTACATCAATTTTAGTAAAAATAACACCTTCTTTTAATTTATTTAATTATATTTATAATAGTATATAAAATAATTTCTTAAAAAAAGTGATTTATTTTTCTTAACCATGGGTGTTTTGTTTAAAAATATATGGATTTGGGTAAGGATTAATAGAAAATAAAACATTATATTTTCAAATGTACGTAATATCATTTTTTATATAATAGTATGAACAAATGTTTTAAATGTCTATAAAATTGTGTATTATTGTTTTGTTAATTTTATTAATTTCATCACATTTATATATTGTATGTTTACATAATTTTTTATATATCAAGTGTCTTTTTGGTGTTGTGTTTTGTTTTAATAGTAGACAATAGTCGTGTTGTAGTGTGATACTATAGCACAGTCTAGTGCTGCCCTTTATCAGTGCTTTTAAAATAGGACATTGATGAAAAATTTATCACTACCTTTAAAAGCACTGAGAAAGGTCTAAATTATCAGTTCTCATAGAAGAGATGATAAAATATTGTGGTTTTTAGCCTCTCTCATGTATTCAACCCATTTCTAGCTCTGATAAAGGCAATTTCTAGAGCTATTAAAGGCTAGTTTTTAATTGTGATCAATAAATGTAATTTCATGACTAATATTAAGTAGTATATTTTGGTTGAGTAGTAGATAATATACTAATATATTGGTTATACTAATGGAGTGTTAAAAACTCAATGGGTAATGATATTTAGTTCATTGAACATCTTGAAATGTTTCAATTTGATTAAATAATTACAAAAAATACTTATAGATCCAGTATTTATATTCAAGGATCAATTAAAATATTTATAGAAATTTTTTTAGAAGTATGATTCTTGGTTTTGGAAGAAAATTTCATGATTTAGCACTTTGTAATAGTTAAGAAACACAGGCATTTACTATCACTCACATGATCTATAACACCCATAAAACAATAACTCTTGGATTCTTTACTAAAAGTATACTATATATATTTCCTGTTTTAATAAAAATAAAAGCAACAAAAATTCATCAGTTAAAATTATAAAACATTAAAATAAAAAAATATCGATTTTATACACATTGTAATTCAAGGATTATAATTTTATATAATTATGAAGAAATATTATATGAAATGTCCATTTCATTTATTAATCACATACAAATATACCCGTCATTTTTTATTTTAGAATATATGATCAACATATCTAATAGAATTCATCACACATGAATCAATTCTACAAATATTTCATTTGAAATAAAAATTCATAACATAATAAAAAATCACCAAAAATTTGGTGAGCTCAAACATTGTGTAAAATTTTTAATAATAATTAAATATTTTGGGTCTTCAATAAGAATAAGATGAGCATAAGGGTATAATGACCTAGTCAATATTTTTTTGCATAACATCAAATAACTGAACTATATAATAAAATATAGAAAATATAACGAATCATGGAAAGTATCATTAACATAAAATATGATCCTTATATGTCCTCCATCAAGATCCATGTGAAAACAATCCTTGAACTGAGTACCCATTATAGAATTATTAAAACAGAAAGAAAATTTATTGGTATCATGTAATATTATACTCATCAAAATCGTACAGGAACCTTAAAAATTGGATATCTGTACATGGTTAATACCATAAATCTATAGGGGAAAACTTATAACTAGTTAAGTTCATATCCTTTTATGAGTTACATATACACAATCAACACTATTATTATTAATGAATCCATTACATGGTTAAAATTGACCTAACCCTAAGAAACTGGATGAAGTCTCTTACGGACTTAGGTTCACCCCCAAATTTTTTAGTCACTCACATTTTCTAATAAATATATAATGAAGAAAAATAATTAGAATGTAAAAATATTCATCATAATACTATGCATTGTTAATTCATTTCATGCTTATCACATGGAAAAGAAACATTATTCATGACAATCTATTTAATACTATATTTATATATCCAAGGACCAAATAAAAATGGTATCATTACAATATATCCCTATTAGATCGTATGTCAAATAAATATTTTTGGGCATTCATAAATAATAATAACATTAAAATATCGTTATAGGAAACATGTGAAAAATAAAATTTCCAAATTTAAAATTGGGAAAAAAATATATAATTTTTATAATGTTATGAACAATAGTTTCATTAAAAATATAACTGCAAATATATACAGAGATCTTCAAATAAGTGAGTGGTCTTGTTGATGGGAAATTATATTCACGTTACAATAGTAAAGTGATTTTTTTAACCACAATAGTTGAAGAACCTTATTTGGAAAATTAGAAGAACCTAAATTTTATAGGATTGTATAAAACATTAATATTGTTAAAAATTATCTTTAAACAATAAATGTAATGTCACCAAAATCATTCATGAGATAAATTTAAAAAACATGGATTTGGATAAAAAGGATTCCAAAAAAAAGATTCAAAATATGGTTTAATTTATAAAATATTTTTTAACCATTTTGAGTACCAAAGAAAATATATATTACACCATATTATTCTGTAATTAAAACATACCTCTCAATGGATTATGTGACATGCAACATTGAGATTGAGCAACCCCTATAATATATTTTATAAAAAAACATTTATTAAATTACTGTTAAATTGGAGGTGTGAATATAAATTTTAGACTATTAAAGTATACATTCTACATATGTATAAAATAATTTATTTTTTATCAATTGATTATATATTAAAATAAGAATGATTTGAAAATAATAGAAATTATTCTTCTCTTAAAAATTTTAATGTACATAGATTGTTTCTAGTTAATATATTAAATTAATTAGTATAGATGAAATAATATATATATATATATATATATATATATTCATAAATGGACTATGTTATAAGTTATATAACATTTTTTATGAATGGAGTAAGTATAAAACTCAATTAATGATTAAAAACTGTATTTTTATAACATTGTTTCTAAGTGATCTATAAACTATTAAAAAAATAGTTATGCCTGCTTTGAGAAAATTTATATAAAAAATTTAAATTATAATATTAAAATTATATTATTGTAATTTTTTTTTGATTTTTTGAAATGGTTATTTTTTTATGAATTTTAAAAAATACAACTTTTTTTTAAAACATTAATATCATTTCTTAAATTCATGTATACTAAAAGACCCATTATGAAATTATTTTTATAAAAAAATAAAATATGTATTATTTTTAGGCTGAATATAAATAATTTCATAATAATAATTTTTACACCATATTTTGGAATAAGTTTATTTTAGTATACAAATTTCCATTTTCATATAACTTTTTTTAATGGATAAATACTTCACCATTTTAGATCAATAAAATAATATATAATGATGAATAATATAAATTAATTTTAAATATTATATATCTAAATATATTAATTTATAACCATCAAATGATTATTACACATCATGTAGTTCATCTAAAATAATCTTATGCTTGACAGTTGCATTTTTTGAAATAATGTATTTCGACACAATTTTATACTTGTTATTTTAAATAAGTTATTTCACTTCTGTGAATTGAATTTAGTATAATGTAATATTTATTTAGAGTCATTATATTTTATAATAGATAATATGGTCAGTAATTTTATAGTGAATAATCAGAATAGTTAATAATTAATTCATGTGGTTAATGTAACAACATGTTAATTGGGTTCTAAACTACAGAATAATGGTAAGTATGTCAATTAAACATGGAAAAACAATATTCATTATACATTTTATAAAATTTCCCATCTAAAATTCATATATAAGTTCATTTTCATTAACCATTTCTAGATATTAGTTTTCCATTTTTTTCTATTTTTGGGAATTTCTTAGTGGTTTCCAAAATTATCCCCTCCCCCTTTTATAAAAGGGATCCACCTCCCATAAAATTATAAAAATCTCTAGACATATAGCTTGAACCACCAATGAAAAAATACTTCCCTTTCTTATTATAGATATTCTATTAATCTTTTATTACATACCCTATGGTCCATAATAAGAAATCTATTGGAGGTTTCTGTAATGGAATATTATCATATTAAATGTGCTCTTTCTTTTTTAATTTATATTTTATAAAAACAAATTATTTATAATAAAAAATAAAAAATATCAAAACCAGTAATAAAATATATAAATATGTTATTATGTTTTTCACTACCACCGTTCTGTAGGATGAGGGAAGGAACATCAAACTACTAGACCCATCCTACCTCAAGATGAAGGAGATATAATGACCACCAAGTCCTGCCTTCAATAGGCCCTATAGTGGTGACGAGAACCAATGGTATAATATATCACACATAAATTAAATTCATTACCCACTACATTGAAGGAAATTGGGAGATAAAATGGTAAATTCCAATAACATCACGTACAAAAAGTAATTTTAAAATCTAATACATTCTCAAATTTATTTTCAAAAGTAATCCTAATACAAGGTAACCTTAAAAATATAATTTAATCTACCAAAAGAAGATATTCGATGTTGAAAAGAAAACAATTATTGATCCCCGAGTATGTAATGTTTAGCATGGTCTTATATGTCCTCCGGGAATCCTGAAAAAAGTTTTCTATAAATAGGGTGAGCATACAAGTACACATAGTATGAAAATATAAATCCACTTATGGAAAAGCGAGGGAAGATAATATATCCCCTATGAGAGATGGGTGGAACCTCAATGATTGTACCAAGGAGTGCTAACTATCCCAGCCTCACCAAGGCACACTCACCAAATATTTCAATCCATGTAAATTATTATTATAAAAACATCGATATTTTGGTACCATGAACCACTTTACCACTGGTTGAATTCTTGTCCTTAATAGAGAACTTATTGACACAACCAATCTTATCATACACTATCCCACTACCATAAATTGATCACATACACCTAGGCCACAACCACAAATAATTTCGCCCACAGATTCTAGGGCCACAACAACCACATCAATATCCCAAAGACAATGTGATCTCAGCCTAATGAAAATTGGGAAATAAATCTTGGACCATAAACACATAGTCTTATAATCTACATAAATCCAAATACCATTGAGTCTTAGACTATGTTAAGAATGAAGCCATTACAATATTCTCGAATTTTCACTAGCGATAAGAACCACGAATATGTTGTGAGGAAGAAATTCAATAACAAGCCATCCATCCTCCCATCATGCTGTTGGGAAAGATACCCTCCCCCCTGAAGTTGTGTTGTCCTGAACATAGTCCTCATCAAGGGTAGTGTGCATATCAAAATCAGATGATATATATATATATATATGTTTAATTATAATCATACAGTCAACCCAACCAATGGGTTTCAAGTAAGAAATCAACCCACACAACCACCTTTCCTGCCACCACTATATGCATATCCCGCTATAAAAAACAATATCCTAACACCTTTTTATCTAACCACCTACCATTTATCAATTAATTGGTTCACAATAATATATTCTAGCTCTACCAAGAAATTAACAACAATAGAAATATTAAAACATAAGCAAACTAGACCTGTAGTATGACTACAGAAAACCCCAATCTCCATATACAAATGTTCATTCTTTTCCAAAAATTATTATTCAAAAATATATACAGCACAATTCATCACTCAAAACCTAGACCCACAGCCCTGCTACCCAAAAAATTCACCATGATGTCCCATTTCATAATGAGTTCAAAAAGCACACTTCGGTCCCACTGCCTGACGTTTCTCTACAACCACAACATAAAAAAAGAAGTTTAGTTTCCTATAATTTCATCTAAATGGAACATGATGGATCTTTTCATCCCCATCGAGAATGGGCCTCAAATTGAATAATGATATATCCTACTACATGTGGGTCTTTTGGAATGGTGGGATAGTTTGGAACTATCACAGGCCAGTCATCATTGCATTTTCTACCAGTCTCAGCCATAGTTCCTCACATTAGGTGGAGGCCAAGAAAATATTTTTTGGTGTATCCATTTGTCTCGAGAAAGGGATCTATTTAAGTGAGGTTGTAACTGATTCAATTATCCTTCACAATTCCATGTATGTAATTGGATTCAACCCTTCGTCAATTCAATCTATCATCATGAATTATCATAGCTTGATCGACAATACTAATAGAGTGATTTATGCTTTGAGAGGGGGAACCTGGTCGCTGACAATCATGACACTACTGACTTAAAAAATACCGTATAATATTTTCCTTCATGAGGTCCTTTTATTAAATCCTGAGGGGGTTAACCTGGTAAAAAGGTTATTCTATTGTTATGCATCATTTTAGGGCCCCATTTTCCACTTTTCATGGGCTGTATGGCCCATTAATCTTATTGTTTTTCCAATCCCTTTTATAAATATTTATTTGATGGTAGTGGTTAATCCATTCAACCATCAATCAATCTCTCGTACTGAGATTCTATGAGAACTCTCATGTACCAACCCACATGCAAGTCCAACTGTAACTATCATTAATCCACATCCTTGTTGTATACTCAGACCACACCCATCTCATTAAAACGACTCTTCTATCCCACATAGTACCCACAACCATTCTCTGAAAAGCATAAAAACCAATCTCATTTAAGGTTACAAAACTCAAAAAAAAAATATAACTCATACATACCTATCAACAGGATGCATATACATATTTATTGAATCAGTAGGGGTTCATTATTTCTACTTGATTATAACCATAGTGAACACAAACATGCATGATCTTGGGGCATTCATTTACATAACGTAGAGTATGTTATTAAGTAAATTTCATGTTGCAGTATTATTCAAGCATCTCAAAAAAATATAACATCACTTTTTTACAAACTAATACAAACAAAGAACAATATTTTTAGATGTAATATTACTATAAAGACAATAACATAATCAAAACAAAAAATAAAAATAGGATATCAACATCAAACCATTATCTACCCATTATTTTATCAGCTAATGTTATCTTTTGATCAAATGTGGTTCCTATCAACTGATCGTTTTTATAAATGTTTTCAAATATTCTGCGCAAAGATTTATTTTTTTACCATCCCTACATGATGCACAATTAAATGGATGAAAATTAACTCCCACCTTGGATGAATAGTGGATTTATGTTATTCCTTGGGCCATGAATACGGGTTACATGAGCGACATAGAATAAAACCATGAAAACTGAGCAGTAGAGCTCTAGAATAGGTTAACAACTCCTAAAATGAATAAGATTCTAGACACACCATGGAAAACTAAAAGGAATAAGGAATGATGAGATATCAGTTTATGAAAGGGAGAGATCCAAAAAATTGGGGAGATGATTTCAAATTAATTGAAAATTATATCGTGGTTTGACCACACTACACGGTAGTTACAAATCTAGTGGAACATTATGAGATACGGAGAATTTAAAAATTCCCCTCAGAAATTGTAGAGACAACCCAATACACTATTGTGAGTTCATAGGTTACCATTTCATGAAGGTAACACATGATAGGTGAGAACTAGAAAAACTAGAAAAAAAAAGAAAAACTAGACATGATTCATAGATGGGCGAGTCACTGACGCTGATCCACCAACAGGTGAGATACCAATGCAATGGCCTACCAACACCATGGAATACCAACACCCTCCATATACTAACGTCTTGAACAACAGGTTCCCAAACCTACCAATGCCTCGACCAACTGATATATCAACCTACCAACACAAAGACCTTTAATCACTATAACTGACACCCTTTTAATCACTAATATAAATTCCCTTAACTCACTGTTGATGATTCTCTTTGACTCACTGTTTTTGATGCCCCTAAATTATTGATTCATTGAAGATTCAATGCATTGACATGACAATGAAATGGCATGCCGATGGAAAAAACTGGACATTTGGAAAACTATTGAAATGAGTCACTATTGCCTCCCATAATAATATAGACACTGCATTTTCATAGAAAAAGGGCTGGAGAAAATACTGGTTATTTCATCAGATACCACTCAAATTATTCTCATCCTTGTGAATTGAAAACTAACCCATAATAAAATAGGTCTGAACAACCATCCCTTAAGATTCATATTAGGAATAATCCACAATGGGTTGTTCTAAAGTTGGAGGAAAAACTAAGACATCAATGGACACCTCTTTGATGTATATCTCCTGAAAAAATATGCAACAATAAGGCCCCACACTACCCCAAAAAACCACACATTAACCAATGTCCAGGATGTCATGAAATATGAATTAGGTAGCAACTTCCCCATGTCAATATACTATCTAATTTGAGCGACACAGAAACTCCCACATGCGTTTAAGTGCATCCAAATTAATGCATCTTGATTAGGGATCAGGCTCATCTCCCCCCATAGTCAATTATTTTCACACAAAACCATATTATAAAGAAATAACTTATCATATTAAATGTGAGGTCAAACACTCCATCCTAAAATAGGTGAAATGGAAACACATGATAATAACTCAGAACAACTCTGGGTAATCAGCACAAATCTGTGATTCTCATTCATAGGTACTCTACACAAAGACATGATTCCACCACAAAATATGAAAAAATAGAATGGTCTATCCATGCAGAACATTCTATTAATGAACCTCGATTCATAATAGTCACTCAGAAAACATTGCATCATCCTCAATAACAAACTCCCCGCTATCAAGGACATGTGAGTCATCATGTAGATACTGAAAGAGTTAAGATAATTGCCTGACATTCAATATTATATCCAACTGTGGGGAAAACACCACCTATTATGCCACCTCACCAACTCGTACCAACACGTTGATGTGTCCAATGAACCTGGGAGGAAGAATTATTCCTCTGCCAATCCTCCATTATCCACGTTGTGGGGAGTCCTTTAAGAACACTTGTTCACTAACCTTGAACTCCAAATGCCTCCTCTTATGATCGGTATACAATGTCATCTATTCTCGTCCATCTTCAACCCTTCAAAGACAAGGTAAACCTTCACTTTTGTGATTTGAACTACCTCTACTCCGAGAAGGGCTTTTCCACTACGTATGTCCATCACACTGGTGAGCAACACAACATGCTTTATAAGGCTTCAAACTATGCCATTCCAATGGAATAGTGATACCTATTGTTGTAAGAAAACACTATTAGGGAAAAGTGTCATACCCATGATCATCTAATGTCCATGAAAAACCCAATTAGCAAGTTCTCCAACATCTGGATGGTCCTCTACATCTACCCATCCATCAGAGATTTGAAAGTGGTACTAATGTGTAACTGGGTGCCAAAATCATTTTGAAATCCCCTCCAGACTTGTGACGTAGATCATGTATTTCGATCTGAGATGATGGATCATAGAACTCCATGGATCAGCACCACCTCATCAACATACCTATTTCTATGGAATCCACTGAGCTCAAATCCTTGATTTCCAAGGGGTGACCTGACTTCATCAATCAGAACACTACTACCCAAAGACCATTGCTTCCTCCCATAGATCTGGGAAAACCTGTGAAGAATTCCATTATTATTTCATCCAAAATCCAATCGGCATTATCCAAGGTATGCAACAGACCACTTGGAACATGCTTCTCGACCTTCACCTGCTAACACACAAGAAATCATGCCACAAACTATGCCACTTCACACTTCACCCAGGGCCACCAAAAAGGTTCCCTCAAGACATAGTACATTTTAGAAGATCTTAGATGCACTTCCAAGGTTGAGTTATGGAATTAGTGGAGAACACATTCACACACTGCCACTAAGTCAAACATCTTCCCACAAAACAACATTATATTCGGGCTATCGTCTGACCATTCCTCTGGAGCATCACCATGGATAACGTGATCACGCATCCCCTAGAACTCCATGTCTCCCCATTGGGACTCCTCTACCTGCCACATCATGTAAGATAACAATATTAGTTGAAATAGATATCATCTTCCATTGTCCTTCCTAGTGTCTAGGTACAAAGAATATAACTCCTACATTTTATCCTAAGTAATCATGTATTCCGAAACTGTCTCCTTTTGTGACATCATGCTCAAGGAATCAAACACCACATTTCCATTTCCTTAGGTGTTGGAGATTTATAAATATTTATCCTTTAGGAACTCCATCCACCTTTCGTTTATCATTTTCATGTCCCATTGGGAAATGATATAACTCTAGCACTTGTGATAGATGAGGACAAAAATGTGCTACCTAAGGAAGAAATTACATCACAAGGTCTACGCTAACATGATAACTACGAGATTTAGATCATGGGTGGAACAAAAACATTCATGAGTATGTATGTTATTATACCCAAGAGGTATTACTCAGTGATTCTGCATCAGTAAACACCCAAATCCTAAGCCCAAATCATCACTAAACACCTCTAACAACACCCCTTCGTCTAGAAACCTATGAAATACAGAACTATCCAGCTTCCCCTTCAAATATATGAATTCCAACAAGAATGTCTCACTCCACACGAAGGTTTGGTCTTTCCTAGTAAAATTAGTCAAATCAGCTACAACACGAGAGTTGTTTGGTGTGAACCTCCAGTAATAGCTGGCTATACCTAAGAAACTACTAACCATCACCACATTCTTGGGTGCAACCAAAGAAAAAACTACAACAACCTTTGATGGGTCCATAGATATCACATAATTAGACACCAGATGTCCAATTATGTTCACCCATATCAATCATAACATGAAATTTTACATAATATCTTAGTACTGGTGGTGTAGAAGGACCTAAATGATAGTTATCATATGCCTGGTGTGCTCCTCCTCAGCAATTGAGTAGATCAGGATGTCATCAAAAAAACCGATGATTAACCGGTCATGTTGCCCATGGAAAATAGAGTTCATGAGTCTCATGAACAAGGATGGTGCATTCAAGAAATCGAAGGGCTTGACCATAAACACAAAGAGCCCATACCCACGCCTGAATTTAGTATTCAGGATGTCACCCTCCTTTTACAAAAATTGGTGTTATATATATATATTAGGTAAATTTTAAATATCCATTTTCCCTTTAAAATGGTTTAAAATATTGTCGATTCTTGGATGTGGGGAATGGTTATCAAAAATCAATTGATTCAATATCTGGTAGTCTATACACAGTCTTAGGTCACTATCCACCTTGTTTGTGAACAAGTCTAGAGCACACCATGGCAACACACATTCCCAGATAAAACCCATCTTCATAAGGTCATCTTCGTGAATATACAACACCCGCAAATTAGAATCCACCATCTGATAGGGAGCCATCGAAATCTTATGATCACGAGGTTGCTTGTAAATCCCAAACGGGAATTCAAATTGAGGGGTAGAGTCACATCCAATTCGGGTAATACATCCATGAACTCCCTGACAACCCTTGGATCTTCCACCATCTCTGTTTTTAATGATCCCAATAATAGTTTAGTTAACAATGAATAAAGAGGATCCACACACCATCTTCTCTCCTAACAACTTTTTTCTCCATTGAAATCTATTTGATGGCCACCCATATCAGAGAACATGGCCCTTATCTAGAAGTAGTAGATAATAGAGATCACAAAAAACACCATTTTATGCCTTGGATGATATCGTATGAATGCATCTACAGAATAAGAAGATATCATCTGGATAGATGTGGCCCATACATCAGGCTACACCCTCGACAAATATCAAAAAGACAAATCTATCCTCCAATTGGAGTACTCAACACCAAGGCATGGGATGTATATCTATGTATTTTCAAGGAGAATGGGATAGAATGGGTGAAAAAAAGGGAGTGAGAGGATCCTAAATCAATCAATATACACACAAGATTACTAAATAGACTGATCATACCTCGAACGACTGCTAGCCCTACTAGGAATGTTACCAATGCTACATGTAACTACCCACAACTACCTCCTCTTTCTCTCTACTATCTACCACCTCCCTAACAATGACCTATTTGAGGTTCCATAGGAAAACCCTGGGGTTGGCCTCCCCTAGCACCGTGTACTCTCGTTGTGGTGGGAGATCACTACCCCTGCCACAGGAAGGGCAAGACTAGTAACTATTGCTGCTAAGGTGGTCAATGAGCCTAACCATCCCCACTCTCCGGTGATCATACTGGGACATGGTTCCAAAGATTACCACTAGATAAAAAAATAAACCACCTCATTCTCAGCCCCATGAATTAATTTGGGGGACTAGGAGATTGGAAATGGAACTATTGAGGCCTACTTCATGTTGGTCGAAACCTAGAAGGCCATGAATCCAGAGACATGTTGATGACGACTTTCCCTTTTGATAAATTCAGCAGTCTGCCTTATCACTGAACACCTCCCAGTGAGTTAATCCTTTACATTACATTGGACATGTTCGGAACTTCTAGGGATATCGGAAGATTGAAAGGAGTAACAGTATTATGAAGAGAAGGTCATGGTTCGTCCTATAAGAATCATGCTCTGGGCTCCTCACACAGGAAGAAACTAGTACAATGTGTAGGAGATCTTTCAACCTGATCATCAGTTCCATTACAAAAATACTCCTCTACTTGAGGGATAATAGCTCTTGCCTCTTCTCATCCTTCATCTTGGTTGAATGAAATTCTTCATTAAACTCCCTTTCAAAGTCATCCCATGAAATATCAGTTTCCTTTCTATTCCTAAGGTAAATATTCCCCCACTGACATTATGCTCCCCAAACCTAGCTCCCTGCCAGAGGAACCCAGTAAAATGTTGGATCCCAAATCATGGTGAAACCAATCACCATCTCTTCGAGCCAACCATCTATTTCCATATCTGATATGATTCACTCATACTTCCCTAGAGTATTACACTAGAAGGCAGAAAGTGTATTCTTGAATTGGTCATCCTCGCCCTCTCGATTGGCCCTCTGTTGATCAACTATTTCAAAATGGTGGGCCTCAACTACTCTTACAACATGAATATGTCGTTCAGAATCTATTTCTAAAAAAGGGAAAACGAGGAACTCCTATGTTCTCAGAGTGTGGAAACATTCATATGAATTTTTTACCTCTTCGCATAATTTAAATTCTCAAAAAATCCATGAAACACTAGAACACATGTCATTATGATACATGCACCTTTCATAGGGTCTCCACACTGCAATCAGTGTAGCCTTACTTGGTTGTTCATTAGGCCTATATTCCTTTCATCAAATCACGGTGGGCCCTACAATCTCGTGTCCTAGAATTTTTTTCCTTGGCCTATCACACACACCATGGTTGCCTAACACCGTTGCCTTATGATCCCATGAAATCCTCATTCTTCCTAACAAAAAACTACATCCTATCTATGAAACTGCCATATCAGCCTCCTTTTGATACTAGTTTGTCACAACCCGTCTTATCTATGATGAGGGATGGAATACCAACCCGAAAGACCATTCTATATTCAAGATGAAGGAGAGATAATGACCCATGATCCCCTCCTTCAATAAGCCCCAAAGTGGAAAATATATCCAAGGTTTTTGAATATCACATAGAAATAGAAGGAATTACCCTTTTTATAGAACATAATTTGGATATAAGATAGTAAATCCCAATAAATCCATGTAATCAAAGTAAATGTAATGACAAAATCTATTCCATCATGCATGTTCAAAAGTCAAACACTTACAAGGTACAATAAATATTCCAATATAAGGTACCAAAAATAACTATAATTAGTAATGACTACAAATCTTGATGTTAGAGCTAGTAATGTCTAGCACAATACTCTCAATCTTATTTGAATCATGAAAACTCTTCCATTTACATAGGGTGAGAGTACAAGTACACTCAATAGAAAAATCTAAATCCACCCATGCACATGTAAGGGGAAAACTAATTCCCCTGTGAGAAAATAGTAGAAAATCAATGTATGTACTAAGGAGTACTAACCAACCTAGCCTCACCATGGCACACTCACCAAAATAATTAAAATCTAGTTGAGTAATACTATAATCACATCAATATTAGAGTACACTTTACCACCTTCCCACTGGTAGACTTCTTGTCCTGAATGGATAATATTGTGATGCTACCACTCTTCCCATATGTAGTATCACTTCAAAAAACTGCCCGCACACACCAGGGACTCAACCAAACATGATCCTTCATGCAGACACCAAGGCCATAAAAACCTCACCTCTTTCAGAAAGACACCTAGGCCTCATCTAAAAGGTACATGGGAAACAAATCATGGACTATAAACACCATGGAATCTCATATACAAAAAAACTCGGGCTCATAAATCATGGCCTATTGTAAGCCTCAATATAATACAACACGCTCATATATTCATGAGTTATAAGGACCCGAAAAAGGGTGCGAGGAAGAATGTTAGTAACCAGCCATCTATCCTCTTGCATTGATGTTTTAAAGGACACATTCCCCCATGAAATGGAGGTGTATGTACATAGCTCTCACCAAGGGTTGAGTGCATATAAAAATTACAAGAATATACCATATATATATATAATCAAACACTGAAACGAACCTATGGGTTTCCATCAATCAATCTTTTCACAGAACCACCTTTTCTACCACCCCTATATGCAAAATTAGCCACATGAAAACACAATCTTAAAAACTCTTTGTCTAACAACTTTTAATTTATCAATTAAGGGGATCACTGTTATCAATTCTAGCACTACTAGGAAACTACCAACTATAAACACATTAAAAAAAGAAAAAGAGGACCTACAGTACCCCTACATGAACCCCCCCCAATCTTCATAAACACATATTCACCATTTTCCAACTCATCCCCTCATCCCCACTCTAGAAATAATTACCCAATTCCACCCCACTATATAACGAGTTTAGAACCACACTATAGTCAAACTACCCAGATGTTGCTCTGTGACCTCATCACAACAAATAATGTTCAACTAACTACAAGTTTATTCATTCCATAATCAATCAATATCTCAGAGTGAGATTATATCACACCTCACATATACCACCCCACATGAATGTCCGATTATAACTCCCATTAAACCAAATCACGTTATATACCCATACCACACCCATATCATGGAACAGACTCCTCTTACCATCCTTTTACCTATAACCGTTCTCCCAACAACTCCACCACCAAACTCCCTCATGGTTACAAATCTCAAAAAAGCACAACACTCATCCATATCTATCAATAGGATATGTATAAAATTAGATTTAATTCATAGAGTTTCTTTAATTCCACATTATTATAAATATAGTTATCCCAGAACTTTCTTTATCCTTTGGAATTCATTTATTTAACCTTGAAGATGCGATTAATAAGCTTTAATGATGCAATCATTGTTCAAGAATCTCAAAAAAACAGAACATAAATTGTGCACAAAAAAATACCACCAACAAAATTGATATTTAGAAGGCATATATCCATGACAACCAAAATAGAATCAATTTTAACAAAATAATAGGTTATTGATATCAAACCAAGTCTCTTCTTGTTATTCTATTTACCTATGGTATTATTCGATCAAATTGTGTTCATATTTATTTCTTGTTTTTAAGAATGTTCCTAGTCATTATTTATAAATATTCATTTTTATACCCACAAAACATGATGAACAATTACTGGGAAGAAAAACAAATACCTAATTGGATGAGTAGGATTGATGTTATTCTGTATGAAAAGAATAGGGGTTGTTCATGTAGAATTAAAGAAGTCCACAAAAACTGAGTTGGAGAGATCTGGCATAGGTGGATAGCGCATTTAAGAGGAGAGATCTAGATGAACCACATGAAATTAAACGGAATAAGGAAAATTAGATATAGGTTAATGAAAGGGTGACATCCAAAAAATTAGGTAGATGATTTCAAATTACTTGAAAATTTTATTGTGGTTTTCCGAAACTGCATGGAAGATATGACTATGGTAGAACATTATGAGATATAGGGAATTTAATAATTCCCCTCAGAAATAGTAGAGACAACCCAAAACTCCACTGTGACTGGATAAGTTAACATTTCTTGGAGGTAATACGTAATATGAGAAATACTGGAAAAACCTAAAAAATGTAAAAACTAAAAATGTGTCACAAATGTGTTAGGTAGTGATTCTAAACGACAAATTAATGAACATATGACATAATGAAAAACCGACCTCTCTACCTACAGATGACCATGACAAACCAAATCCTAGACATAATTATTCAATGACCTATTGACACCTCGACCTACCAACGCCTCGACCATCTGACGGCTCGACCTACTATTTCCTTGGCCTAACAAAATTGACACCTTTTACTAATTAACACTTACACATTTTACTCGCTTACACTGAATCTATTTGAGTCACCAATTCATATAACCTTGACTCACCGATGTCGACACTATTTGACTTATTGGTGTCGATGCCCCTGACTCAACATTGTACGGACATTCTGACACACTAACATGCTAACACACTAACATTAAAATGCTCTGACATGATGATACACTGACATGCTGATGGAAACAACTGGAAATTTCAAAGAATCATGAAATGAGACCGTATTGAATCCCATAATAAACTAAAAAATGGATTTTAACAAAGGAATCATGTAGAGAAATAAAATTTATTACAATGTTTATGTACTTAAATTTGTTTATCAAATGGAAAATAAATCCATTACTTTGGTTTATAAGAAACTACTTCCTCATTAACCAATGTAATATTTTTTATCACGGTCTCACATAGATTATCATAATGATGTAAATTATGAATTTATATGATACATATTACATTATATTATTTTAATATAATAAATTCAATATACCATTCATTTCACTTTTATGATTAAGGTAATGAGAACGCTAATCATGCAAAAAAAATTCCCTAACATCTCCTGGAAGAAATGTGGTCAGTTTTATATTCACAACACTCAATAATTATTCCAAATATATATATAATTGTTAAATATTATATATATTATAATAATAATTTCACACATTATAAGATATTTCTATACCCTATACAAAATAAATATAATTTCCATGAAAATCACATGTGGGAGAAATATTCAATTAAAACAGGAATAGATAATAATAATAAAATATCGTTTTAAAATAGAGGATAATATCTTATAAGAGGATCATATAAGACATTACATATAAAAATATATCCAGTATATAAATTATTTACATTTTTAAAACACTTATACTAGAGGATAAAACATGATCATCTAAATAGATGGATGAAGTAAGAGATTATTCCCAAATTTCCATTTGATAATGTATATAGTAATATTATTCGCATAATTATAATTAAATAGTGTTCTCGCTATTATATTCAAATTTTATACTTGAATAAATCATAATTAATTTTATTTTGTGTTTCAATTTATATTATTTAGACCAATGGGATATGACATGGAATTTACCATGTAGTAATTGTTTCATAACTCACTTTAATTTCAATGGTTCATGTCAATTCATCATTATCTCTAATATTAAGAGATCACATGTGTGATAAATTTTTATTGTTTTATATTGTATATAAACATTTTTTATATGGATTTAAATTTTATAAACATATTCAATACCTTTATTAATCATCATATTAATAGAATTACCATAGTATGATATTTCATCTCAATTTACAATCCATTGAAATATATGGTGTAATATGCACATATTTATTATAATGATGTTTATCTACTGATCCTTTCATATATAATGTTTTTAATTTCATTGTATTTAATTTATTTATAAATTCACTTGAATTTATTACATTCATGAGGGTTATGATTTAAATGTTTCAAAATTATTAGGGTTTTATGTTTCGATATAATTTTTAATTGGGATTATTTAGGATTGAACCTCAATTAAAAAAATATTTGGAACATTGTATAATATTTATATGTATCCTGCATTAAACTTCTTCTCTTACCCTTACCCACCCTCCCTATGATGCCCAAGGCCTGATGGTCCAAATCACGACCCCCCCCCCCCCCTTATTGGAGGAGGGAGGTTCCCTTATCCCGCTCTCCGAAAAGAATAGTCTTCACGCATATCTATGCTTATCGAATCCAGATTATCTGACTTCATTTCCAGAGATCTAGATTGGTATAAAAGTCATTGATATGTTAAAAGGATAGCCTCATGTTCCAATATTGATTTTAGACTACACTCTTTCCTCAGATCTCTTCAATCTAACCATGGTATCTCAATTTCATCATCATTATAGTTTAGTTGATGAGTTTGATAAGTTTTTTGATCGTGGCCATTACAAGTTGATGTGGTGGTGGGGCTTAATGACATAAATATTATTATGATCATATCTTCATCGATGGATGGTCGGATTACCACATGGCCCAAGGCTCTTAAAAATTAAAATTGGTATTTCTTTCATCTTCTCTAGTGGGTGTTTGATTTCCATATGAAGAAAGATGCTCTGATTGTTTCGATATGGGTAATTTTACTTAATAATTTTTCTCCCTTAAGGAATCCTGCTAATTTTCATTTACTCGTATTCCTTGTTGGACACTACTTATGCTTCGATAATTGAATGGAGGTCGCGAGCTATCTTATTTTACCCTATATTTTCTTGGAGGTAGAAGTTTCAATGGTTTCAGTGGAGTGGGTGTGGATAACATTTGGAGAAGAGTTTCGATGGAAACAAGATGTTGACTTCAAATTGTGGACTGGTCACTATGCATAGTTCAGTGTCTAGGACATATTGTTGTTGTATTTTTCAAGGGGACATTAACAAAGAATATGAATCCGTGTTGGAATGATGAGATTATAGATGAGGTATGACCAGAGTTTGGAGCAAAGGGATCTTCAATTAAACAGGATTGTCTAGGTAACTCCACATATGATAATCCTACGGTCGACACTAGGTAAAAAATTGTTATTTTTGTTAATAGAAACCATGTTCTTGCCAATAATTCTTGTCTCAGATTGTATGAAACAAGGGTCACTATTATATTCAGGGGTCTAAGGAAGGATCTAGCTGGTCCAAATCACTAGTTTCATAATCCATTGGTGCATAGGTTGGTGGGGAGTCTGCTCTTTTATTCAGGGTTCTATGGTTTGGTAGTGCTATTCATCTAGCAGTGGTGAATGAAATTTTATATGAGGGTTTTTGAAAGGTGGAAAGGGGTGTGGGCCCCAAGATTCATGCATGTATGAGGTGGAAAAGCTTAAGGAGAGGACTTGGTCAAGAAATACATCTCTAATTTTATGTAATTGGTTTGATGATTTGGATGGGGAAGGGTCTGAACATGACACATGCCATATCCAAGGGGAGGAGATGCAAGAGGCAGTGGAAGTTCATTGAGCTCTTTTAGATGAGGAGGATTATGGGGAAGATCACTCTGGTAAGATCTCGATTGATTGTGAGGAGAAAACTCAAGTCATAGGGATTCATAGTTCATGGAAGAAGAAGGTATGCAATGGGACTAGCAATGCAGGGGGTGGATTGAGGTTGGGGAAAAAAATCTGAAATCCAGAAAGACTATTCTTAGCTGCCCATGTTGATGGAGACATTTTCAACAAGTAGGCCCATGTTGATGGCTGATGAATCTAAATAATGGGTTCATAGCATTAAGAAGATCATTTTTCTTCAAAAATGAAAACAAAAATTGAAATTCATGATCCATAAATAGTAAATTAGTTGTAGGAATTGGGAAAGGTGGAAGAGGCAATTGGAATGGGTCTTCTAGAGATCCTTATGTCTTCATATGAATAAATTCAAGAAGAGTACATTATGCTCATGGCATCGAAGGGGTAGAATAATGGTGTCTTATTTTTCGATATTCAATGTGATTTTAGAATAAAATGGGAATTGATCTATAAAAATGTCCTTCTTTTAGAATGTGACTACAATGAAATAAAAATCAATACATAAAAGTACATCCTAAAATGATACATTCTTGTCAATTACATACATTACCATATAAATGATGATATGGATTAAAAATCCCATGCCATTCCTTCATGGATACGTCTGGTATACAATTGCAATATCATTAGTCTCACTATTAACAACTTTTTGATTTCTAAATATGTTTAAAGAATCTGTTCTTAGAAATGTATGGTATCCCCATTTTCATAAAATATTATTTTGAAAATAAATATTTAATATTATTAGTAGTATAATTAATCAGCCTTAAACTATACATAATATTAATATTTATGTCAAAAATTATTTCTCGTCGATAAGAGGTTCTTTCTAGGTTTATAGTTTTTTCGATGTCGGTATAACAAACAAACATAATAAAATGTGGAACCTTTTGAGCAGTATCAATTTTTTCAACCATATTTATATTTTACAAAAAAATATGATTATTTTTCATGAAAACTATTCACAAAATTCTACAAGAACATGTACATTTCAGTTAACATAATATAATCATGTGAAAAACATTTTAAAATTTTGGTATGATAAAAAGATGCTCAGTATGTGAAAAAATTATAAATAATCAATCCATTGAATAGAATTAAATCCCGGGATTAAACATTTCATTAACAATCTTATCTTTTTACCCAAAAATGAAATTATCATTTATTTTAAAATATTAATTATTTTAATATTCAACAAAAAAATTAATAAACAAAAATTAGTGAGTTCATATAATTAATGAATCTAACATGAGATATCAAATCGTATAACCCTTAAAATTTGGAATAATCACACAACGATCTTCAAGTATAGTTATGTAGATAAAATATTCTTCTCCCAATTAATTATGGCGTTTTCTAGGAGCACCCATTTTAAATTATGTAATGGGATAACATGAATGTATATAGTTGCATCCATAATATATAATGTCAAAGAATGAAAATATGAATAAATCATTTTATCATTTCAAAAACACATTTCTTCTTTTAGGAAATTCAATTTTAAATGAAAAAAACAATTTTCATTCAAAACCTTATTTTCAATTCAAAGTGATCTTTTCATTCAAAAACCATTTTATATTAATAATTCCCAAAAAGGGGAATGAGGTTATTTATCTTATGAAAAATGTAGGGTTGAAATTAATCTATTAATTTAAAAAAATTCATTATAGAAGGAAATTTTATTGTCCCCCAATACTTTTTAAATAAGACATTACATTTTTAATTTACAAAAAATACATTTAAATAATCAAAAAGAATACTTATGAAAAAAATTGAATCAAATTATAATATAATTTATAAATACTTTATATAAATATAAATAAATTTCAGAAATCATTTTCAAAATATCCACACATTAGAGAATAATAGTTTGATGGAATATATTAAAATAAGATTTGTTTAGAAGAAAATTCCATTATCGATTTCTAAATACTTAAAGCATTTTCCCAAAAATATAATATAATTAATAAAAAAATTATGTTCCATTAGAATAGATAAATTGATGATATAAAATATCAATTCAGATCTATATACACCCTATAAAATAAAATATGTGAATATTATCAAAATAAATCATTAATGAAAGGAAATTTAAATAATTTTAGTTAACTTCTGTTTGACTTATATCATGTGTCTATATATTGCCAATTAATAAACATATGATAGTTATTTAATTACATAACTACCATTATCAATTTTGAAATTATATTTATTTCACCTATTTTCTTTTTATATAATATTAAATAATTGACTATGTTTCCATCAGCTGTTTTGATCATATTCCGCTTAAGTTTCCAAAATGACTTGGGTAAGATATTAGGGGTAAAATTGTTCATTATTTTAACATGTTAGAAATAATAATCATCAAATAATTATCCTTTTTCCTCAATTGTACATTTAAATTAATTATTAATTTTAGTTTCAATAAATTATTTATATTACTATAAAACATTTTGTAGGTCATACATATGCATGACCGATGTTTCCATTTTTCGATGATCATTGTAGGAAGAAAGTATGTAAAATTTTGAATTAAATATTGATCTTAGTATCATCAATTCCAGTTTATTTATTATCATATATTTAAATAAATTATTATATTAATGTGGTGAAAACGGAATGAAATGACTTTAAGGTGGTGGTAGTCCACAAATCCATGAATGGAATTATCATTTTTTCAATGAGGGAAAATGTATGAAATAAAAATATATATTATATTTGAAAAATATTAAAATTTAATGAGTATATTAATTATGTGATTAATATATCATATATTTGTTATCTTCATACTTTTTACCTTCCTTTTAATGTGTTATTGTTAAATGAATCACATGTTTTTGTAATGTGGTAGTTATTTGAAGACACAAGTGAAATTATCATATCCCCAATGCTTTGTAATGTCAAATGTTTCATATGATATAATTACTATGTATGTATAATTATATTTTAAGTATGATATATAATGGTTATATCCATCATCATACCCAATCATGATACATGGAATGGTATACGTGAATGTTGATTATGTAACCCATTTGATGGAAGAAGGAATTAATTAAGGTTATTGAATAATATTAATGAAATATTTTTTATGTTTAATATAATTTTAAAAATATATAATCATTGTTTAAGAATTAATAATTGTGGTGGAGAAGGAAATAAAATAAAAAATCTCATTGAAAAAATGATACATCTTCTTTTTGTATCCAATTTATATTTTAAAAAAAATCCTTAATAGGTCAGATTTATTCCCATAATAAGTAGTATAAGATGGGTTTTGGATGTTTGAATTTTATTTGGTAATTACATCAAGGAACAATTAGGTATGACGGTGTGAAAAAATGAAGATATTGATTGGAATTTTATAAGTGGGATAGATGAGATAGATTGTATTTTTTAAAATAATTGAGTTCTACCAGAAATTTCATATGTAGAAAGAGATGATAATGGACAATTATCTAGGATAATATTTTTAATATATTAAACGTTACAAGAAAATAGTTTTTATATAATTTTATAAGTCATTTTTACCTATATTCATTTATATTAATTTTGGGGTAAACTTGTTTTTACCTTAATCGTAGTAATTAATTTTTACTATTCTCACTGTTATTTTTTGTGTAAAATTAAGTTGAACATGTTAGAAACCATAAAATATCCCATTTAAAAAATTTTAATATATTTTTACAAATAAAATTGAAACAAGTGTAAATATTTAATTTAGTATTAATCTTACAGACACATTGAGAATGTGGGATTTTTAGAATAGTTTTCTCAAAAAAAGATTAATATATATAAACATTATGCCTACTAATCATAATAATAACTTAATGACCCTAATTTAATATATAATGACATATAATATATTAATTATATTTTAAAAATTCTCATTATATATTATTTTATTTACATTATATGGATAAAAAATATTCATTTTAAATGATTTTTTTATAAAAAATATATTTTTAAATCCCAAGAAAATATTATATGAATAACCTTTATAAAATTGGTTAAAAAGTAATTAAGTGGACTAAAAATTAATATTAAATGCATCGGTTACATAAAATCATAGATAAATCATATTTATAATTTTAAATTGTTTATTTATTCAAAAGAAATGTATACATAGAAATAACAATATTTCTCACTATTCACTAAATCGTCAATATTTTTTGAAAATAACTAATATTTCACCAAAATAATATTTTTACATTATTATTTAAAAATAATTATTAGTATTATTAAATTTAAATTATAAAATTTATAAATTATTCCCTTTTATACAACCTTGTAAAAAATTGTTTAGTTACTACTATTAACCTTTTGATAAAAAAATATTTAAAATTTTTATAACTAATAAAACTGTGTAATTTATATCAATAAATATGAATATTATTTTTCTATCATTACATGGGTTGTCAAATTATAACAACTATTTTGAAATTATATCCTCACCATTTTATTCACTTGTTAGTTTATTTAGTATAACATTCCTTCATATCATTTTTATATTTCCATGTTTCCCCTTTAACCATATAAGGATTCCATAAAACATTAACCTAGTAAATAAACTAATTATTGTATAATTTTAATCTACGATCAAGATTCGAAAATGGAGTTTCAACATAAAAATGATAATCTTCCAACTGAACTGCATCCTGGATCCAAATACTCTATGAATCTAGCTCATATTTCTCTAACATCAATAAATGAATGAAAATATATATCTAAGATAAACTGGAAGAAAATCTACTCTGTCTAAAATTGACCCAAAATTCTCAAGGACATCCTTTCTACTAATGAACTATTGAATCAACTTCCCTTTCAAACCAATAAACATAACACATTTCAATAGAATAATATTGAGAAATACATGTCTACATAACTCGAAAGAAATATCCTTCCTCTAATTTTCCACATATATTTTCATCATACAATGATATATCATCATATATTCCTAAATAAAATTATTTTTATCATCGATTTCCTCTATAAATCTATATACAAAAACCTATTTAATCTAGCATTATTTAAAAATTTGGTGTCTAATACCCCTTTCCTTATAAATCCACAAATGGTACCATATATATACTTTAAAGAAAACCCTTATTATATGAAATATCAACCATAAATATATGGTGAGTTCAACTTCCAAGATAATGAATTGTTCACAAATGAATCATATATTCCATAATATTAATTTTCCACTAAAAAATTCCATAATATTGAGGATGAAATGTTGTAATGTAATTTAATTTAATACCCAATGATGTCTGAATTCCATTTAAAAATTTATATGGGAATATAGGATCACATAATAATTAAATGGAGTGAGGAAATCCGTATAACATCAATATATTCTTTATAAAGTGTTATGAAATAATTTTTAAATAATTAGTTAAATTGATAGGAATGAAAAATGAATATTTATTCAATCCTTAAAAAACAACACAAATAACATTTTTACTATGATATTTATTTCGAAATCCTATAGGAAAATACATTGATTTTTTTCTAATTTCAACTCTTCTATTGGTAAAGGGTTAATTATCCACTTAGTTAATTATAATTATATTTTAAAAATATTATAGTTCAAAAATTTCCTAGTAAATTCACAAATAACTCATTTTTTACCATCCCACCATTAATATTATCGATTGAATTTGTTCATTGTTATAATTCTCAGAAAAATGGATAATAGTGAACTATGAGCTTCATTAAATAACACATCCCAAAACATTGAATCACAAGGGAAAAATTATTTTTTCTAAATTATAAAGACATTCCTAATCGTAAATAAAATTTGGAAACATACCCTCTATAATATAAAATTAATTTTACTACAATGATTAATCCTCCTTGTGATATTTCATATTTATTTAAGAAAAATTATACTCTTCAGAATCCTAAAATTAAATAGTGGTATCCCTAAATCTATAAATTGTATGATGTTGTTGTCAAATCACTAAATGGATTTTATAATTCCAAACATAACATGGATTTCATAGCATTAGTTTTTCAATAAATGATCTATCCATGGTTTTTGTTTTTATATGATTGAAATTAATTCTTCCACCATAATCCTTGATCATTTCTATCTATATTATCTATATAATGTTAAACAATTTTTAAGAGGATATATACCTCATAATTTTTGTATAAGTATATTTTTAAACATTTATTTAATACAAATTATTCCACTATAATTTTTAATTAATATCCCCAATATATAATTTCAAACATTGTTTATTGTAGTTACAATGATTATGATTAAATTTATATATGGAAAAAAACAATTACATGATTATTATCCATTCGAACTGAATAAATTCTACTCAGTAAATAATCATTATAGATGAAAAAATCAGAATTTTAGTAAGGATGAAAAAAGTTATTCATTAAATAATCTTATTTATAGTTACTAAAAACAATCACCACATTATTTTGTCATAGTAATTTTAAAACAATTTGTGTTAACATAGTGGGAAAGAAAATAATGAAAATTTTCCAAAAACCCATGGATAGTGACCCACTACTCCACACAAATATTAATCTATTTTATATTTTATTTTTTTTTCATTAATAAATTTTTTTAAGGGTTAACATATTTGACCATTCATAAACAATATATCCATGGAATGAAATTTTTTGCAACAAATATTTACACATGATAAATTCCACATATGTTTTATTTTCATTTATGGTTTTAAAAATAGTATTTATGTTTAATTAATGTTATTCAATACTATTAGAGTATACCATAATTTCATAAATAAACACCACCAAAATATGTCTAATTAAATCAGGAAAAATTTATTTATAAGGTCTATATATAGTAGGTGAATTATAAAATTAATACTTTATAACTCCAAACTCATAATAATCACATATAGTTTGAAACATAGTCTTCAGAATCTATAATTCCTTCTCTTTCAACTGAAGGTACCCCAACCACAGGTCCCCATTTGGAAAATAAACATCACCCTGGGGAAGATGAAAAAAATCATCTGTATAATGCAAGGAAACATTTTTTAACATTGATGACAATGATGTTGTTAAAATTAATGAAAACCCTCTTTAAAATTTATTTCTCCCCATTGTTAAGAAAATGATTTGATGAAAAAGTTATATTATATCTATTTAAATTTATTTTCCAAATATAAATTATCGACATGTTCTTTTTAATAAGGGGGTTAAAAATAAGATAATTATCATGTAATAATTATGTATGAAACTTAACATCTTAATGATGAATAACATTGGTAATATCATCATAAAAATTATCCATTTATTCATTTACTACTTGAAAATAAATATTTTGAATATTTTCAATCTTTTTGATGATGTGGGATATGTAACATTTAATTCCATCTCAAATAATTTTCTCATTTTATTTTTATGTTATTATTTGAATGAAATCATTGACTAAATCATATTGAAACTAAAAATATATATTATCCGGATAAAAATAAATCGAAACCATATCAATAATATTATCAAACTCAATAATGTTAAGTTCAATCATATTTTTAGAAATGATTGTCCCATTTATAAGAACAATAATATTCATATAAATTAGGGCTTCTTCAATACTTCATGATTGAATTTTTTACAACATGTTCTATAATAACTGTATTAGGTGGTATAAATAATTTAATTGAAATTTTATTGGACATGATATACTGAGAATATATATAGTCAACTATTTTATTAGCATAATTTGAATATAAAAATAACTTACCTATCACCACATAATTTAATATCCCAACATGAACTTTTGTGGTTGAAGATAATATTAAAACACCATTCTATTTTGGATCATGATTCTGTTAGTCATGTGAAAATAAATATGAACATGCATTAACATAATGACGTAAATCATTATAACCAAAACATATTATCATTGTAAGGCTATCGGTTTCCCCGTTAATTGATTCTTCATATTATTTTCCTCTTAATTGTTTGAATTGTGGAAAAACATTAAATATTTCTTACATTAAAATAATATCATAAGACATTATATAATGTCCCTTTTCCCACACATACCCCATGATTAGAACTTCATCATAATGAATTGTTACTTTTTTGTCGTATGTTTCAAAAATTTTAGTCATCCTATACAATTTAAAATTTCACCGTCATATGGAAGAAGTGATCTACAAAGCATTATCTCAACTATTCAACATAATGAAAAACATTATGAAATATTTTAAATTCTCATGAAACCAACTAGTTTTTTATAAATTTTTTCCTTCTTGAGTAAAACTAATTATTTTTTTAATCATTGTCTCTGACAAAATCTGACACTTACATTTGGAATATTTTGATATTTACTTATATGATCCTATATAATCATGTGTCCCACTCAATTCTAGAATTTCATTCCATCCATAGTTGAGAAATCATTATGTAATTTTCCTCAAGTAATATGATCCCTAAATGTTTTCATTCCATGGAATCAATATTATATTTTAATCTTGTATTCGTAAATAAATACAATCATTGGTTATCTTCACAATAAAAAAATAAATGACACTAGTTACCTACTAACATTATTAACATCCAGTAATTCCAAATATATTCTATAAAGATATAATGAATAAATTTGATACCACATATCAAAATGATACATAAAACAAAGGGGGGTTTTCATAAAGTAATGATCCCCAAAAAAATTCCCTCTTGGTAGATCAGCTTCCTAAATAGAATGAATACCACCAATATTAATATCGTTCTATAACTGATCCATCATTGTATAAAATTATTGAATATTAATTTCAATTATCTTGTTATACTAATTTGGAAGGATATTTTCTTATTAATACATTCTCACTACTGAATCCAAATTTCCTTGAGAAAACCCATTCCAAATAGACATAATTTTGATGATAGAAGATGGTAATCATAAAATTTTATATAATTTTAACTACGACGTAAATTAAAATAATTCTATGGTAACAATTATCATTATCCAAACGTCTAATGATATCAAATCAATTTCTCCATTCCAACTATATGGAACCACATATAAACATTACGTAATCAAGTGCTTTTAGTCACGAATTCACAATATTATATATTAGGATATTTTATAGTTTTATGTTTGGAGAAAATTTTCGGCACTCATCCAAAAAAATTGATATAATAAAATTTTAACATATCGAATCCATATATTATCTTCACAGCATATATAAATTTTAAAATGAAAAATTATTTCTTTTCATTAAATTTATTCATAACATTTAACATTAATTCTTATATTTCATTACCCATCCTTAAATAAAATGAAAATCATTTAAATAAATATGATGATAAAAAACTCAGTAAGTGACATGACAATGAAAAAATATTTAATCCACTGAAATCAACTAAAAATAATGAAAATTTATTTCTTCACAAACATAAATTTTTACCTTGAAATGGAATTATCATTCCACTGGTAATATCATTTATTTTAAATTTTTAAATAATTTCTTTCCTTGAAAAAAATTTAGGAATAATTGAAAATTCATGTAGACACCTTGAGAAATCATCACATTAATACCTTATAAATCCCTTGTAGAAACCGTAAAAATAGTAATAACCATACCAAAGACTTATAACACAATTTCTTAAGGAACATAATAATTACCCAATGAAATGGATACCTATATGGGGTCATCCAGCATAAAAATTATAACTGGGTCGACCAATGCTATTTGGGGGGACCAATAATTTATTATTTCCCTTAACTAAAATTAGTATAAAAAATTATAAATTTGAAAAAAACATTTAAAATCAAATTTATTTTACATCTAGATATTAATAAAACCAAAAACATTCAAAATAATATTACGAATAGAAAATACACTTTCATTTGAAAAAATATATTTCAATACCTATGAACACAATAAAGTAAAATTGGTGTTCTCAATAGAGAAAAAATTGTAATCTTGAAATGGAAAAAAATATAAAAAATGTCACAAGGGAAAGAGAAGTCATTCTCACAGTATACCTAAATATTTGAACTTTCCATTTTTCTTTTATAAAATGTTATATTTTTAAAACATAAAAATATTACATTTTAAAACATCTTAAATAATGTAAAATGAAATATTTATGTAATTTATGACTCAATAAATACAATTAAAAACACATCATAAGAATATGGTCATGGAAAATTAAGGGAGTTTTATGGAAAACCTTAAAATATTATTTATTTAAAAGAAATTTTCCATTTCAAATTGGAAATATTTATAGCAGATGCATTAAGAAAAAATTACATTCAATAAAACATTAAATCCCTTAAGAATAGATAATTTAATGATATAACATGTATATGGGGATTTATGTACATATTATTAAATAATATAGGTTTTGATGAAGCTCATAATTCCTCATCACACACTTTACCATCGAGGGACACATGTTGGAAATATCACATGATGGATAAGTTATATTTGGGGTCATATTCTACCTAGTGCTTGGATTCCAGACACTATCATCGGAACTCAGACCCAAGAACATATCACAATCCAGCATCCACCTAGAGGATAACTATATTACCACATACCTAGTCATGTGAAGTATTGTGTATAAACAATCGACATCTGAATGTTTTCAATTCCCAAATAATTAATTTGATATACTTAGAAAGATAAGAATAAATATCTTTCCAGACTTGATACACCATGTAAATTTGATGGAATTCCATTCCACATACAATCATATTCACGTTTTCAAATAATCACCATGTCATGATTGATATCATCACGTGAACATTATAAAAAATATCCAAGTATGCTTGTCAATGGGTTGGGAGATGAGACATTAATATGTCAACTTGAAAATCAAGGAATTTATCATTTTCAATATTCTATTGAAAAAAAACCCGAAAAACCATTCTAGGGAATCATTCAATATGAACACAAGACACATCAACGCCATGAAGATTGATTGTCCCTGAAAATTTCCACATTTCGTTGAAATTTTCATCAATTAACCCATGACACAGAAAATGTGAGGAAAATTGAATATCCTTTAAAATGTATTCATATAACAACAAGATCCATCAATGAACACTTGTAAAATAAAATGCATCTTATGTTAATGTCCATGATGATATCTATATGTCATTATGATAACTATCAATGAGAATTTAACACGTGGAAGATTATCCAAATCAATTATCCCTAAAAATGTTTTATTGTCGTTACGAGGTCCATCAATAAAAATGACACATAAAATGAGAGAAAAGAAAATATACCAAAAAAATTTCCATGCTATTCTGATATCTATTAATAAACAAACAACACATAAAACATTATAAAATTGACATTCACTGAAAATCCATTTATGTAATCCTGAGATCCATAATTAAATACATGATGCGTCAAAGAGATGAAAATAGACCTTCCTAGAAAATGATTCAATGATGTGGCATGATCCATAAATTAGAATGTGACACGTAAAGGGAACGAATAGAAATCGTCCTAGAGAATGTCTACAAGTCATACTAGGATCCAACATAGATTATACGACACAACATAAGAATGAAAGGTGACTGACTAGAAATATGCATGAATGAAAATTAGAAGGGTTTCTCCATGAATTAGTCATGAAAATAATAATACCCTTTATTGAAGTTGTAGTGAATAACTGATGGGGATAGTAATTTTTATATACATCACTCATGAAAAATATAAATTACATATTCCCATGTAAATTATGCATGGGAAATAACTATTGGTGAAGGTGATGGCCTATATAAGTCATATAACTCATATGACGCACCAATGGAGCCCATAAGACAACACATAATCCATCGTGTCAGGTTTTCCTAGTCACGTAAGTTCCCACTGACATGTCAACACCATCACATGAATGGTGTTTGATATGTACATGCAATAGCATGATCCCTCTTATTCCCCATAAAACAACCACGGGTGTTCATCCATGAAGTCATCACCTATTACTCCGAGAATACTAGTTTTTTACATGACGCATCACTGATAGTTATAAATATTTTCTTAGAAAAATATTATATAATATTATATCATCCATAACTTTTTTGATATATAAAAAATGATATAAAAAGGGAGAAATGAGGGAGCCACTTATTTTTGTAAAACCCATGGAACTCAACCATCCCCCCTGCAAGGAAATGTTATTACTTCTATGACATGTATTACATGTCATAAAACATACCACTTTCATGTCTCCTCCATTAAATGAAAGACATTGGATATGTCCAAAAACTAACTATTCGTAACAATTTATCCTTAATCAGAAACTGATAGGATTTCCCATGAAATGTTCATGCTTGTCCCCATTACCATTTATTGTTCATGTGTTTCATCAACAATGGGGAGAGTGATTGTCTTTGAAAAAACATGTGTGAACACACATGAAAATCATATATTCACATGATATTCACCACTCAATGTAGCGAACAAATGAGTTAGTGAGGCATATATATTCCCCACCACTTCATGAAAAATGATCAAACACACATACAATGTATTATAACCATGCACTAGGGAACCCAATAATGAGAGATGATTTATTGTAGATGAAAGTCTCACAACTAGGAGGTTTTCTATCAGGTAAGAAATTGGTGAAAAAATGGAGCAGTCTTAAATCATTAATAGGCACTTAGTGTAATCACTAATTGTTAATGTGAATGACTTCAGCTATAGAATGCGAAGAACAAACCACCTACTTCATAATCAAAAGTACTTGAAAAAAGTCAGAATTGAAAAAAAATTCTTTAAAAATGTAAAGTCCCCAAAAAAGTAATTATTGAGAGATTTATGGGAAGAACATATATACATATCCTCATGTGCTTCACATGAACCATCAATTTCATGCGAAAACTATAACAACTTTGCTTTTTATTACATACTTAATCATGATTTATTACATAAAATCATCAGTTGATACAAGATATAAGATTAAGAGGTCTACTATATTTTGGGATTTGGATCATTACATACCAACTTATAACATGAAACACAACATCTTTACTAAAAACATCTTTTACATGACCACTATATTCCCCCATACTTAGCATTGCATAGGATATCCCGAGAACATGCATATGAAAATGGTGAGCTATAAATCCTATTAAGGGTCTAAAAAATATATAAAATGAAAAATTCAATACATGTTAAGAAATAGTCACATAAATGGAAAAAAAGAAACAAGAACATAATGACATGATATAGA
Source organism: Viscum album (assembly GCA_963277665.1). Lineage (NCBI taxonomy): Eukaryota > Viridiplantae > Streptophyta > Magnoliopsida > Santalales > Viscaceae > Viscum > Viscum album. Next base: position 1,710,580,881 of record OY728142.1, read on the forward strand.
ATGATTACCATGACATAGAAATTTGGTGACAACACATAACATGGTATCATCATGATCCAAGGCTCATTGCACATGAATCATGATTAAACCCTCATATCACTTGAATTAGATTGATTAATCCCTCATTTCACTATATTTATTATGATGCTAATAATTATTCAATGCATTGGAGTGAAATCCTGGTGCACTCATCATTAACATTTCATTTAATGCATAAGTTTGCCACAAGATCATACAATATAGATTCATTAAACATCATAATTTATTTCACAGTAAATGAATGTGGAATTAATACATTATTATCTTACATCAATAATTTAATTTCCATAAACGTGACTTTCCTTGATAGATAAATGGGCATGGTATTCCTTACACAAATATTTTTTTTGGAAAATGGCGGTGCAATTTCAGTAGCTTAACAGAGTGACATAAGATTCACAAAAATGGTTAATGAGAGTGAAAAGGTTGTCTCATCAAATATACATGATATTTAATGTATGGGGGGTATATATACACATGTCAAAACATATGTAATAGAATTTGGATTCATAATAAAAAAAATATCTTGAATGTAAAAGAGGTGAGAGAAATTCCATACAGAATTTCAGCATGGTAACAGGTGTACATCTGAGGAATTAATGTGAGTTAAAATGGGTCCCTCATCATTCCAAAATAAATAAGCCAGTATGGGGGAGGTGAAAAAATCATACCCCAACATTTTTTATTGAAATCAAATGGGCATAACAACATAATGAATGTTGGAAAAAAAATTAGGAAGGAAGAAAATACCTTACTTGTACATGGGATTCCAAAGCCTTGGGGGGGGGGGACTTGAGAGAGGCTTCTTGAGAGATTGGGGTGACTTGGTAGGATTATAGAGAGTTGAGGGTAGGGGTTGTTCGATCTAGAATGTCTTTTAGTGAAGAGGATGTTTTATCTTGGGTAAGATTATATAGCAAAAGGATAGGGAATTTTTTATTATTTAGGTTTCAGTCACCATATATAAAACAAATCCAAACCACAAATGAGCTAATGGTTTTTCCATTGTTTTTATCCAAAGGGGAGTGAAAAAAAATTATTTTATATGGTCAATGGCATAACATCATATTATAATAGGGTTTCTTATATGGAAAACATATATTGAACTATAATAATGTTTATATTATATTATTACATAAAAATTGGGTCATTATGATGTCATAAAACACAATATATATTTAAAAGGTATTTAATTTTTACCCAAAAGTTCAATGTCTCAAAAAAATTATGAAAAAGTCACCAATGGATAATGTCAAAATCCTGATTCCAAAAATAATATTCATTTTTTCTAAAAAAAAAGTTATAAATATTTGAACTTTTACAATTTCTAATAAAACCATCATTTATCGAAAATTCATGGGTTATGAAAAAAATACCTTTCAAACTATAATAGAAATTACAATCATATTCCTAATAATTATACGGTAAATTATATTATACAAAAAGTAATTTAGAAATAATATTTCATAAAAATGTTATTTAATTCAAGAATCCATTAATTCATCAAAATAGATTACTTAATTGAATATTTACTAAAAATACTATTTGTTCATTAAAAAACTATTTAAAGAATAAGAATAATAAAATGAATATATATTATTTATCATATACAAAAATAATGATCATAATTATTATTCTATGGTATTGTCAGACAACCTTTTACAACCCATGCATAAGACCGAAGTGTAAAGTTTGCGATGGTGAATAACTCTTGGGGTGGCTCGAATAACAATGCCCGGGAGGTAATCTCTATCGACTTCCACTTCTTTCATAGGTGATTTAGCTCGATCATAACATGATGAAGCCCGACATGGTATTGGACAAGAATGAATCCCAATGACGCGACCTCATTTTCAGTCTATGATAAATGGGTTTCATACGGGGAAATTCTTCTTGATGAGGTCATCACTAACTTTTTTTGAGTAAAATGGTTTTGTTAAAGACCTATATTTATATTAATCATGTGATCACTGTTAAATGGCCATATTTTCAATGTTAACAATACATAATGATATTTTTAAATCTAAAACGATAAAACAATAGTAGTTCACATTTTATATAAACATTTTTCATAATAACACATTTTCTTAGTTCAAGAGAAATTTTCATTGACAAAAGATTGGATCGTTACAATCTTCCCCCATTAATAAATTCCACCAAAAAATTTACTTTTCTCATACTAATACAGATGTAGGTAAATCTGCATCATCACTTCCTCTTATTCCCGTGATTCCTCTTCAAAATTGTGGTTTCGTCACAACACCTTTATGAGAGGAATTGACTTATTTTGTGGAAAATTTTTCAACCAATCTAAGACCTTCACTATTTTCTCCTTGTTAAATATATCATCAAATAACTATAACACCTATGAAGTGAGTACATGTGAATGGTCTTGTATGTTCTTCTATATGATGGATACATGAATGAAATCTTGTACATTGGCCATGGTAGGTGGAAGTGCTAGTCGATAGGCCAAATACCCGGAACAATCAAGAATCTCAAAGTGGTCGATGTACCTAAGACCTGACCTCCCTTTCTTTAAAAACCTCATGATCGTCTTCCACAGAGATAGGCATAGAAATACCAGGTCTATAACTTTGAACTAAATGTCTCATTGATAGTTATCTGCATAACTCTTCTGTCGACTTTGGGCTACTTATATATACTGCTGAATGGTTTTCACATTCTCCACCATTTTATTGACCATTTGAGGTCCTAACTTCTTACGCTCACCAACTCCATTCCAACACATTGGTTTTCTTCACCTTTTCCCATAAATGGGTTCATATGGTGTCATTCAGATGCTTGAGTGAAACTATTATTATAGGATAATTCCACCATTGAATGATATTGGTCCCATCCTCCTTCAATGTCCATAGAACATGATCTTAATATATCATCTAGTTTATGCATAGTTCGCACTGGCTGGATATCAGTTTGAAGATGATAGGCCATACTGATATTCAGTTCAGTGCTTGGAGAAAGTTTGAGGATTTTCTAGAATGTCAAGGTGAATCTCAAAACACAATCAGATACAATATATAGTGTTACTCCAAGAAGCCTTACCAATTGTTTGATGTAAATATATGAAATTTACTCCAAATAAAAGTCCCCTAAAATTGAAATAATGTGATCTATCATTGTAATATGATCCACAATGACCATATATCATTGTTTCTTTTTTGATTTCCTTAAAAGTGCATTGACAATGTCTATGGTAATGTTCTCCAACATCCATGTTGGTGTGAGTAGTTGTTGAACCATCCCCTTACACTTTTTCCTCTCAGTCGTCAATTTCTGCCATAACATGCACTTTGATTTATATTCAGTAATCTACCTTTTCATATTGTCCCAGCAAAAGTTTTCTCAGAGATGTCAATACATATTTGTACTCTTAGATTTAAAAGATATGGTTGAGCTATATGCGACATCAAGAATCCCCTTCTCTTTCTCTGGATAGGATGGTACATTTAATCGAAACCAAAATCTCACAATTCCTTCCTTTTCAACCATGATCTTTGAGGATATCTCATTTCAGATAGCTTCCAACCTTTTCAAAATTTCCTCATCCTTTCATTGAGCATCCTTTATTTTATCCATGAGGGATTGTTAAGAAATAATTTGTTTAAGGGTTCATGATTTACCTCCCATAATGATTCCCATTTCTATCCTCTACAAATATAAAAAGATTGGATCCTTTTTAATTCTCATCATTGATAAAGATGTAGGATCCTTTCTACATAGAGCATCATCCACATTGATTTCCTTACCCGGATGGTAGTGGATTGAGCAGTCATAATCCTTGATGAGATCTATCCATATTTGTTGGAAAATATGAACCTTTTTTGTGTGAATATGTATTTGAGGCTCTTGTGATCAGTATATATCTCACACATCTCCCCATAGAGATAATGTCGCCTGATTTTCAATGCAAAGATCACAGCCACCAAATCTAGAACATGTGTGGGATAGTTTTTCATTGGTATTTTTAGCTAACTTTATATTTAGGATATCCCTTTATCATTTTTAATTAGCACAAACCCTAAACCCCTCTTGGAAGCATCACTATACTCCACAAAGAGTTCTCCACTTATTGGGAGTGTGAGTACGAGCGTAGTGATAAGACTCCTTTTCAACTACTTGAAGCTGTCTTCACATTCATCACTCCATGTAAACGTTACTCACATCCAATAGAGGGTGGTATGAGGGTTGGAAAATTGTGATGAATTCCTCACAAATCGGCAATAATATCCAGCACACCCCATGAAGTAGTGGATATCTATTACCGATGATGGCATCAACCTTCCGTCAATTGAAACTGTCATAGAGGGATCCATATATATTACATTTCTTGAGATTATAAGACCCAAGAATGTGACTTAATTCTACTAAAACTCAAACTTTCTTTACATTGCATAGATATCCTCCATTCTCATGGTCTGTAGTACAGTTACTTGATGCTCCTCTTGCTTCTCCTTGGTTTTCGAGTATATTAAAATATCATCAATAAAGGCTACCACAAACATGATGAAGTAATATCTAAAGACTCTATTCATCATTTCCATGAAGATTTATAGTTAATAAGTGAGTTTGAAAGGAATTACTATGAATTCATAGTGCTTGTACCTTGTACTAAAAGTAGTCTTGAGGATATCCTCGTTTTCCACCCTTACATGGTAATATCCCGAACGCAAATCCTCCATGGATAACAATCGTGCTCCATTGTTCTGATCGAAAAAGTCATCAATTCGAGGAAAAGTATTCTTTTTCATTATTGTGATTTTATTGAAATCGTGATAATCAATGTAAAGGAACATTGACCCATCCTTCTTCTTGATGAAGAGGACTAGAGCACCCCATGGTGAAGCACTTGGGCATATATACCCTTTATCTAGATTATCCAATAGTTATTTCTTCATCTCCGCAATCTCCAAAACATCTATTCTATAAATAATCATTGAAATTTATGACACCCCATGAATAAATTCAATTAATATTTCAACATCTCTTCTATGAGGAAGACTATGAAATTCCTCAGGAAACACATTCGCGAATTCTCTCACAATAGGCATGCCTTCAGGGATGGTTTCATCATTATAATAAATAATCTATGAAGATACACATGCTGATAGGGCATTAATGTCTACTCATGAGATGATGGTGCTAAATAATATTCATATTCCCCCTTGTAATTGAATAGAATCAGGGGTCAATTCTCCTTATGGAGAGTGATTTCCTCCTCATAGAAATTTATGTTGGCTCTATATAATGAAGACCAATCCATGCTGAGCCTTTCATCAAATTCCACCAGAGAGAGTTAGATGAGGATCACATAGAAGTTCAATCACCAAATTATGATAGGGTAGGAGTTATATTCATGGGATGTAATGATTTACCCATTTCTCTTACTCACAATCATCTTTAAAACCATTATTTTTGGTGGTGTTGGGATTGTTCTACTAGACTAACGGTATATAAAAGAATGTGTATAACTATAATCAAAAATTATGTTCTCTATTCCTATATGAATAACTAGAATACATGTCACCACTTCATATTCGAGGCCCAATTTGGTAGTAGTGATGGAAAAAAGGTCACCCTTGATGCCTTGAAGGATTTTGGTAACCTCTGAAACCCATTAGATTAGGGAACTGATTTACAAGATCTGCTAGTTCTTTTTAGTTGAAGAAATGAGCAACGCGTTGATGGTCGAACAAAGTGTTCCTCTCACATGCCGCACCCGCTGGTATTTCATGTCGGTAGTTAATGACTATGTTCTCTTCCCATCCTCACATAAAGCATTCCCTCATCAACTTTGTGCAAATTCATGGGTTCTTCTTCTCGCACCATTGTCAAGTGGGGTGCTGGGATTTCATAGCACCATTTGATTAATCCATCAGGCTTCGAGAATTGAATTCCACCTTACAATTCTTATCCCCTTGATACCCTTGAGATTATAAGATCTCCATTTCAACCTTTAGGTCACGCCAGACAATTTCTTCATAGCTATCGAAGTCACAAATCATCAAGGCTTTCCGTTGTCTAGGTTTTAGCCTCCCAAATAAGTTGTCATCCTTGAATTCAGGGGTAACGCCAAGCCGGAGGCATATCATGGATGCCTTGTGATGTTTTCTCCGTACGCACCATTGGAGTCTTCATCTTTTTTCTTGAGGGAAAGAATGTATCATTCAATTTTAAGTTAGAAGGTGCATGGAAAATTTTTATCGAAAACATTTTCAAGAAATCCTTCCATTCCACCACCTCAATCACCTCCTCAAGATTCAAATTTTTTATCAATGTCCACCATTGATCAACTTCACTCTCTATTCAATATGCATCCATAAGAACCTTCTCTTGTTTGAAACATTCAATGATGGAGATGATATGTTTAACGGAGTTGATTCATTCTTCTATAATTGGGGGATTAGATGATCCATTAATAGTATGAGATCATTGTCTCATGAATCTCTTGATTGTGACTTCTTCTTTTAGGGGGGGGGGTTAAACATTCCACTTGCCCATGTTTCTATTCTATTCTGGGAATAATAGGGAATGTATCGTGAAAAAGTTCACGATTCCTACTCCAATCAGATAGGGCGTCTCATTAGAATAGAAATCACATTGATCTTCACATCAGTTTTTATTCTGATTACTCTTATTACTAGCCATTTTATGGAATAAACAAACTTTTAGGGGTAGCACACAAAGTGTATACCAAGGAAAACAGCAGATAACTTATAAATATATTTTATTCCCTTAAAATAAGAATCTATAGGCTTCAATCTATGTTATCCTTGAGATAATATCTTACCTATTTTCTTAGGGGAATTTTTTATTAATTACCTAAATAATAGTTCATACTAATCTTGATAATTTACCATAGCATATCCCTCGAGAGTTTCAAAACCAATAGTGCAGTAGGGCCTATTGTCTTGTACCAAGATTCCCCTGGTGAAGCCTGAAACTCCTGGTTATAGTTTTCACTTCTAGGAACATCTATGCTTGTGTCGCCTCTACCTACTCGTATCCCGAAAGGGGTGTATTGGATTTATAACCCACTTACTCAATACTCGCCAAAATTTAGGGACGTTCTTATTTTACATAGTCTTATCCATAAAGATTTCACTAGGAGTTTCTAATCCCAATCCCAAAAATAAATATACTGATACCCTTGTTCCAACTATAACAACCATTATTTTTATTAATTTCATAATAATTATTTATTACATGAAATATTCACTTGATACAAGATATAATATTGATAGTTCTAGTGTCTTTGGGTCTTAAGAACATTACATACCAACTGAAAACATTAAACACAATATCTTTATTGAAAACATCATTTAGTATACAACTATATTCCCTTATACTTAGAATTTCATGGGATAACCTCATGACATGCATATGAAAATGGTGAGATTTAATGCCCAGTAATATGGTAATCAAGGCATAACATTAAGAATACAATACATGTTATGAAAAAGACATATCGGTGGAGCATAAAATAAATATGAAGATAAAGGCATGATATAACATGATTATCATAACATGGAAATGTGGCGACAATACTTAACATGGTATTAGCATGATCTAAGGCTCATTGAACAAAGAGAATGATTAAACCCACATTTCACCTGACATATCATGACACTAATATTTACCCAATGTATTGGAGTGCTATCTGGGCGCACCCATCTTATACATTTCATTTCATGCATAAGTGTGCCACAAGATCATACAACATAGATTTATTAATCAACATAATTAATTCTATAGTAATGGAATTCAGAATTCATACATGAAACTATTAAATCAATAAGTAAATGTGCATAAATTTTATTACTCATCATAGATAAATGGGGAATGTATTCACTCCCCAGTGATTTTGCTTTTGAAAATGGTGGTGCATTTTAGGCAACATAACGGCTTGACATAAGTCATCACAATTATGGTTGATGAGAGGGAAAAAGGTGTCTCGTCATAAATAAATGAAATGGAATGTAATATAGTTTATATACACTCATTTCCCAACATATGTAATGGTATTTGGATTCATAAAACAAAAGAATTACATGAATGTAATAGAGGAGAGAGAGAATACTTACGGATTTTCAGCATAATAATGGGTCTACATGGGTGGAATTGATGAGATAGAAATGGGGTATATCATAATTCAATCATAAATAAGGCAGTATGGGAGAGGTTAAATATAATACCACAACATTTTTAATTAAAATTAAAAGGGAATAACAACAAAAAGAAAGGTGTACAAATATGTGAAAGGAAGAAAATCCCTTACTTGGAATTGTGATACCATAGGATTTGGAAGGAAATCAGAGAGGTTTCATGAAAGATTGTATTTCCTTGGGATGATTTTATATAGATGAGGTCAAGGGTTTTTCAACCTACAATGGCTTTTAGGGAAGAGGAAGTTGGATATTTGGTGGGTTTATATAGGAAAGGAGAGGGAATTATTTATGATATAGGTTTCCGTCACCACACATTAATCTAATCCAAACCATACACCAGCCCATGGTTTTTGCCTATGAATTTTTTGAAAGGGTAGTGGAAAATAATATTTTATTAGGCCAATGGCCGAACATATTAATATAATCAGGTTTCACATGTGTGTGTGAGTCACACTCTCAAGGAAAAAAAATTTAAAAGGTAAATTTTTTTATGTCTTGAAGGGTCCACTAATACATTGTAAATTAAATCAATCAAAATTAAAATCACATTATTTTAATGTTAAAACATATATTTTCCAAACATAATTTTTCTATTATTTCATTACAGCACTATTGGGTCATTACGATGTCATAAAACACAATATATAGTTAAGGGGTATTTAATTATTACCCCAAAATTCCACTGTCTTAGAAAATTATGAAAAATTCACTATTTTATAATTTTGACATCATGATTCAAAAAATAATATTCATCTTATATATATATATTTTCTAAATAATGAATTTTTACTTTTAAAATTAAAATTGACATTTATCCAAAATTCATGGGTTTTGACAAAAATATCTTTCAAACCTTAATAACAAAGTCAATTGTATTCATAATAATTATACAGTCATTTTTATTTTATAAAAATATATTTTTTAATAATATTAAATTAAAATATTATTAAAATAAAAAATCCATTAATTCATTAAAATATATTTCATAATTAAATATTAATTACAAATACAATTTTTACTTTAAAAAATATTATTAATTTAACAATACAAAAATGAATGTATATTTTTTATTATTTAAAAAATAATTCACATAACTATAGTGCTGATTATTTTATATATAACCCCTTATAACACCCACATTAGACTAAAGGGTAAGGTGTGTGATTGTTATATAATGTAACACCCCAAGCTTCTACGGTACGCTTCTCTTTGAATAATGTGATAGCGTGTGTTGTACGCAACACCGAGTTCTAACACACCATAACCCATAAAACTAGCCATTATGAATAGTAATACCTAATTTTTGAATTCAAAATGGACTTCATTTTTGGATTCATAATATCGAATTTAGCCTTAGGTGAAATTTTCGTACTTTTCAGATAAGTTTAATATTTTCATGAATAGTGAAAATTACTAAATTTTAATTAAAAATAACTTTTTTTAATCAAAATAATTAATAGTGATAAATTATAAATTTGAGTGGTTTTAAAGTATATTTAGAATATATTTTTACCATTTAATACAATTTTGGTCATTGGACATAATTTTACAATTAAACCGTACATAAACAAGTGTCAATATTTTGATCGTTATTATCTCTTAAAAACACGCTTTTTGTTTTAACAGCGGGAATTAATTTTAAATTAATTTCTACCACTTCTGTGTTTTGATTTTTGAAAAATGGATTCCATATTTGGAATTAGTATTTTCAAATTGTTTAAATAGGTAACTTTTATTTTTAGACATTTTGAATAATTACTTCGGTAAATATTTTATTTATGATGGTTAAGGGTAAATCCAGTAAATAAGGGTTAAAAAATAATATTATAATAATACTAAATTATCCTAAAACGTGTCCTAGCCTTATTGGTTGATACAGGTTCGACCATAGGCATCATTGGTCGATTTTGGGACCCCATGGAGCCACTTGTAGGTTATAGGGACACTTAATTTTAATTAAGTTAAAATAAGTACAAAACTGAGATAAGCATATATCTTTTAGAAAAACAATTTTTACATAGGGATATATATGTTGTATTTTCGACTATAAATATTCATTAAAAATATAAAAATATTTCCTACATAATTATATTTTAATTATAATTTTTAGACTTTATATAATTTAATTTATTTATGACACAATGATGATGCAGTAATTACCATAATAGTGAAAAATTAAAATAATTGATATTATAAATACACAAATAAAAAAAATATGAAACTTTTTAGGAATTAAACTAATTTTCTAAGTTAATATGACATGTTAGGAATTATTTAAATAAATTTTTTTGATGTAATCATTCTGTTATGAGTTTCACAAAAATCAACTATTGAATAGTGCCAAAATCGACATAAAAGAGTTGTTAAAACAAATATTATATTATTAACTGATATTAAATTTCTAAAAATATAATTTTCGGATGAGAGACCTATATCATGATAATTGTATCATTAATGGACTACTTTGGGGTCACTTCGATGTATATTGTATGTTTATTAACTATAAAATATAAAAATAAAAGTGACATGGTAAATGTGAAACTAATTAACTAAGAGTTAAAACTAAATGATATGGTTTATATAGTAACCCAAACCTGTATAAATTCTATTATATGAATGGTTTTCGACCTATACCCACCTTAACCTTTGAATAATCAACTTTTGAGCCATTATAAACCGAATATGAATTTATTATAAAGCAATATTTCTAGCTTTTCCCAAGGTACCCCTCACCCCTCTTATAAAAGGGCACTCTCCCTTCTCATTTCTTCACACCTTCAAAGCCATTTGGTTCGGCCAAAATCTCCTCCAATACTCTCCCAACATCCCTCACTACAACCTAGAGGCCTTATTTTGATCAGAAAGCCAACCTAAGGAGCCCTTTTGATCCAATCAAAAGGAAGAACCCGAAGAAGAGGTAATGATTTCACCATCCTTTTCCAAGTTCCTTTCTTATTCCACTTATTCATCCTTTGTTGTTACCATTATAAAATAATAACTCCAGTATCATATATACTGTGATGTTATTATAAATATGGTACAACCATATTCAGTGTTCTATCCACCCTTTGAATAACATGTCACCATACGTGCGTACGTGCGGCTTACCATCTCCACGTCGTGGTGTAATTGTTATTCAATATATTATTATTTGGATGGGTATAATAATTATGTGTAACTCATGTAAATAATAAATATAACATGTTAATGATTCTGTATATATGATATACCATTCATTTATATATTATTTTAATATCAAAAGAATGATATTGTCGCTCGTGCGTACGTACGGACTACCATCTCCACGAACATGATGAGATTCATTCTCCATCGTATCCATTCAAGTATAATTATCATTTGATGATTTAAAACTGATTTTTAAGTACTTGATATAATTCTAGATATGAATAATATACAACCTATCCATTACAAACATGGCTTACATAACAAAACATATAAAAGGAAACGAGTAAGTTAACACCCGAAACAACGATAATACTAAGATATTATTAACAAATCAATGTTAAAAGATCATATATGATATCATATTAATGTATATGATTCTTGTATAATTTAATAACAATTATTTCACCATTATACATGAGTTTAACCAACCCCAACCAAGTAAAAGTTCAAGGTAAGGGTTTATTTCACAATCTCTTCATTATCCGTGGTTTTTTATACGTAATAATCTACTGGGATATCTTTGTCATCCACATCCACGATTCTTAAAATGTATTTCAAAACATTTTTAGTATTTAAATTAATATGGGTTAAAGTCATTTATACCCTTGTTTGACTTTTTATAAGAGTTTTATAAAGGAATCTTTCTGTCGTTTTCCAAACAAGGTGCTTTTAACCTTTTCGACAGAATTAAGGTAAGAATGTTTTTTTAACTTATACAGAAGGTGCAATTATTTTCCGCCGTTAGAAAATCGTGGAATCTTCCCTTACAATCTTATAAGAATTTTTTCAAAGAATGTGTTTTATTTCATAAATATAATAATCTTAAATTATTTCAAACTAGAAAGAGATATTTCTCTAAAAAGAGTTTTGATTTCATCTATGTCAACATCCTTTGATGGATTTTATGCTTATTTGATGTTGATTTATTATGATACAAAACTTTTATATTGTATTGAAGGTTTTGTGATATTTTTTACTGTGGATGTGCTATTTTTATACCATTCATAATTTATAGTGAAAGTATTGACATTTCATATGCTAGTTTTAATACGAATGTTTATGTTATGTTTAAACATTTTTATATGGGAATGAATTGGACCTAATATGTGACAGTTGGATCCCACTATAGCTCCTGGATTCATCGGTAGGTCTCATGAGACAAACTAGTGTCTTGGCACAAGGCCTTGACAAAATCTTTTTTGTAGTCGTGGAACGAGGCCTTGGATATGTGGTTATGATAGTCTGGCATTATTCATTCCATCATTATGAAAGTGGTTATTGATATTTCATGTGATTATTCGATTAGTAGAATATCCATGTGAATAAGTAAATAGAATTATTTCATTTTACTTTTGCCATATTATGTTGAAGTTCAAGTTTAAAATGCTTTTGTTTTAGTTATACATTACATTAAATATTTATTCTTATTTATGAAAGTTTTCGCTATATTGTTATCCTTACTGGGCATTTGAGCTCATACCTTTTCTATGTTTTATTTTTCCTAGGGTATGAAGAATTAACTTATGAATGACCTGCAGGGATAGTATGTGGGGATATGAGTGTGGAATATGAAAGAAAAGTTGTTGTTGTATTTTTCATTTTTATGATGTAATGTAAGACTTATGAAAATATCTAGTATTTCCAAGGCTACTAAACCAATCGGTCTTTCGAGATGTGATCCTTCTTGTGATCATGCCAATGTTATGTAATAATGCACCAACTCTAGGTAACTGGGGTCGGGGCATTACAGTTGGTATCAGAGGAAGTTTGGTACAAACCTTGGAAGCTAGATTTAGATAAACTCTGATTAGAGCACGTAGATTTAAGATGGACATTGAGGATTAATATAGAAGAACTTCCTAGAATTTTGTTATTGTAGAGATTTTGTGAGTTTTTCGAGAAATACATCCCTGTCTGGATACGAGCAGGTAGAGGCGGCTCTGGCACCGATGTACCTAGTGGTAAGACCCAAAAACACCGCTTTGAATTAGACTCGAACGAGAACTGGTGCACAACAACGGGCTTTGCTTCACTCTTGGTTACAACAATCCTGGGGGATATGCTTAGGATAACTCTCGTTTTCTTTACAAATCATTATGAAGGGTTTATGAGTATATAGTTCTCAATGATTTTTTTTTATGATTATGGATTATATCCTTAAATAGTTAAATTTATGTTAACTGTTTTATAAGTATGGGATTATGTATTTTGATTCATAAACTGATCTAGTTTATGCCATTGTTTAGGAATGGCACCTAGTGGAAGATATGGAAACCGTATCAATGCACGCACTCCATGTAGGGATTTCCCTCCCGATCAAGATAATTATAGTGGAGCCGGTGATGCAAATTGTTCTGATCAGCTAATCACCGTACTTAGACAACTCACTCAGGTTAGGAATAATAACCTTACCTGTATAGAGCACCCTGATCCGCATCGTGGAGGATCAATGTTAGATTTATTCATGAGGAAACAACCACCAACGTTCAATGGGAGTACAAATACCTTAGTAGCTGAGAAATGGATATTTTCCCTAGAGAAAATATTTTAGGCTTTGGGGAGTAGTGAAAGGGAAAAAGTTATCATGGCAGTTTACCGCCCCACTGGAGATGCTGATCAATGGTGGTCATTGATTCAAAATACGAAGGAAGATGATGAAGTATCAAATATGGAATGGAGGGAGGTCAAAGATCTGTTTTTAGAAAAATACTTTCCTCACGACCACCGAGCAGATATGGAAAGGCAGTTTCTGAGTATGAGACAGAAGGATGATGAGAATGTCGCAAAGTATGAGGCTAACTTTACAAGGTTAGAAAGGTATGCTGGAGATTATATACATAACACAAGAAGTAATATTGATCATTTATTTGATGGCTTAATCCCATTTCTCCATCAAGAATAAGTCTCACAATCCTTTTCATCGTACGAAGACATTGTCTCATGTGCTATCAAGACCGAAAATGAATTCTCTATGTCTTATGACTTTAAGGAAAAGAAAGAGAAGAAGAGACCTTCTGATCAATCTGGGAATGGAAATAAGGGGAAGAAGGTAAAGGTAGAATATCCATCCTGTGGTAAATGTGGGAAGAAACACCTTGGTACTTGCTTCAAGGGAATGGATGTCTATTACAAGTGTGGTGAAAAAGGCCACCAATCTCGTGATTGTAAGGGGAAGAAGTAAGCTACCAATGTTCAGTGCTACAATTGCAGGGATATGGGGCATTATGCAAATGAATGTCCTAAGAGTCAGGAGAACTTACCTCAGAAAAGGCCAAGGGATCAAGGAAAATCTTATGCTATCACTACTGCTGAGGTAGAAGCTCCGAAAGACATGGTGGCAGGTAATTAAATGGGTTCCTCAAGTTTAGAAAATGCATTATTTGATTCTGGATCATCGCATTGTTTCATATCTTCCCAGTTTTCTAAGAAAATTAGATATTTCCAATTTGATTTAACAAGGGAGTTTTCAGTTAAAACTCCTAAGGAAAGTATCATTGTAACAATGTTTTGTGAATCAGTCCCCATTAGAGCACATAAATGTTCTTTATCTGTTGATCTCGTCGTCATACCTATGATTGAGTTTGATATAATCCTCGGTATGGACTCGCATTTGGACTATGATGTGAAGATTTATTGTAAGAATAAAGAGGTTACAATTCTTGATGATGATGATATGGAACACCTTATCTTTAGAGCAGAATCACCACCACCTAATTCTTATTTAGATCCACCCCCAATAGCTCAACTAAATTCAATTATTAGGGAGGAATATAATGAAATAACTGTGGGTGAGTAAAGGAATGTTCAAATAGAGGATGTACTTGTTGTGAAAGAATTTGTAGATGTATTTCCGGAAGATTTACCTAGACATTCTCCAGAACGAGAAGTTGAGTTTCCATTGATTTAATTCCTGGATCAAGGCCTATATCAAAGACCCCTTATAGAATGGACACTGTAGAATTAGTTGAACTAAAGAAACAATTAGAGGAATTGAGTAATAAGAGATTTATTCTCCCTAGTGTTTCTCCATGGGGAGCCCATATTCTTTTTGTTAAATAGAAAGACGGATCTATGAGGTTATGTATCAACTATAGGGAGATCAATGATATAACAAAAAAGAACAAGTATCCCCTACCACGCATTGATGATTTATTTGACCAAATGCATGGAGCTCAATACTTTTCAAAGATTGACCTTCGATCTGGATACCATTAGTTGTGTGTGAAGAAGGAAGAGATTCCGAAGACAGCATTTCGAACCAGGTACGGGCATTACGAGTTTACTGTAATGCCTTTTGGACTGAATAATACACCCTTTGTATTCATGGATCTGATGAATAGAGTTTTCATGGAGTATCTCGATGAATTTATGGTGGTATTTATTGATGATATCTTGGATACTCAAAAAGCTACGAAGATCATGAAAATCACTTGCGCATTATCTTGGGGACTCTGAGAATACATTAATTATATGGGAAGTTTAGCAAGTGTGAATTCTGGCTTTAGGAGATTTCTTTTCTTGGCCATATTTTCTCTAATGATGGAATCTATATTGATCCTTCTATGACCAAGGAAATCTAAGAATGGACAACACCTACATGTATAACTGAGGTATGTAGTTTTATTGGTTTGGGAGGTTAATATCGACGTTTCGTCAAGAATTTTGCCCGATTGGCTAACCCATTAACGAAGCTCACACATAAAGGGGTTAAATTTGTTTGGACAAAAGAGTGTGATGAATGTTTCGAAGAACTGAAGAGAAGATTATTCAATGATCCTATATTGACTCTACCATCGGGGAATGATGGTTTCGTTATTTATAGTTATGCATAGAAGAAAGGACTTGGTTGTGTCCTTATACAGAATGATAGAGTTATTGCCTATGTATCACGACAGTTGAAAATTAATGAACAAAACTATCCTACTCATGTTCTCGAGTTAGCAGTTGTGATCTTTTCTTTGAAGATATGGAGGCACTACCTCTATGGTGAAAAATGTGAGATTTTTACTCATCACAAGAGTTTGATGTATATTTTCTCTCAAAAATAACTCAACACGAGGCAAAGGAGATGTCTTGAATTACCCAAAAATTATGATTGTACGATACAGTACCACCCGGGGAAAGCAAACAAGGTGGCAGATATTTTGAGAAGAAAAGACCATGGAGTTTTGAACGTGATGATAATTGAAAGGGATCCAATTTTCATGGATCTAGTGAAGATGGACATGGGAATAACTAGGAGAGGATAATCATCAATTCTTTTTCAAATGGTTGCCAAACCATCTTTACTAGAAAGGATTAAGAGTTCTCATACCGATGATGAAGAATTTCAAAAGATGATTAATGCGCTGAATGATGGGAGACTAAGAGACTTTATGTATGAAGATGGAATTATGAAATTCGGGAAGAGACTTTGTGTTCCCGATATACCTGATCTAAAAAGAGAATTGATGGATGATGCTCATAGTTCCAATTTCTCTATACACCCTAGGAGCACCAAAATGTATAGAGATTTGAAGGAACATTTTTGGTGGGACAATATGAAGAGGGATATTGCTGATTTTGTGTCAAGATGTATGGTTTGTCAACAACTGAAAGATGGAAGGAAACACCTTGGAGGAGTCATGAAACCTCTTCCCATACAGAAGTGGAAATGAGACAATATTATGATGTACTTTTTCATGGGGCTACCAAAGACTCCTAGAAGGAATGATGCAATATGGGTTATTATTGATTGTCTTACAAATTCAGCACATTTCCTTTCTATAAGAGAAGATCTACCCCTGGAACGTCTAGCAAGACTATATATTAATGAAGTTGTGAGACTTCATGGAGTACCCCTATCGATTGTTTCTGATCGCGATCCCTATTTTACGTCAAGATTCTAGAAGAGTCTTCAGAAATCCCTGGATACTGAACTTCATTTGAGCACTGCTTACCACCCACAGACAGACGATCAATCAGAACGGACTATTCAAACCTTTGAAGACCTGTTGAGATCTTTCTCACTTGACTTTCAAGGTATGTAGGATCAATATTTACATATGGTAGAATTTTCCTACAACAATATATTCCATTCGAGTATTCAGATGACACCATATGAAGCGTTATATGGAAGGAGATGTTGTACACCAACCTGTTGGGTTGACGTTGGTGAAAGAAAACTTGTAGGCCCAGAACTGGTGGAGGAAACGATGGAAAAGGTGAAGGTAATCCAAAATCACATCAAAGCAGCTCAAAGTAGGCAGAAGAGCTATGCCGATAATCGAAGGAAGGATTTGGAATTTCAAGTCGGTGATCATGTTTTACTGAAGGTATCTCCATGGAAGGGAGTCATACGTTTTGGTAAGAAAGGTAAATTGAGTCCCAGGTACATCGGACCTTTCAAAATTCTAGAACGGATTGGGGATGTAGCTTACCGATTGGCAATGCCGCCAGGTCTCTCCAATGTTCACGATCTGTTCCTCGTATCTCTGTTGAGGAAATATATGCCCGACCCAATGCATGTACTCACCTATGAAGAATTAGAACTGGAACCCGATCTGTCTTATTGAGAAGAACCCATTAGGATTATTGATACGAAAGAACAAGTACTCAGAAACTGGACGACGCGTCTGGTAAAAGTTTTGTGGAGAAACCATAAGATGGAAGAGGCAACGTGGGAACCCGAGGAACTTATGATGAAGAACCACCCGAGTCTTTTCATGTGATAAGTATTCTAGAAATTTCGAGGATGAAATTATTTGAAGGAGGGGAGAATGTAACACTCCAAGCTTCTATGGTACGCTTCTCTTTGAATAATGTGATAGCGTGTGTTGTACGCAACACCGAGTTCTAACACACCATAACCAATCAAACTAGTCGTTATAAATAGTAATACCTACTTTATGAAATTATATATATTTTATATTTCAAAATGGACTTCATTTTTTGATTCTGGATATCGAATTTATCCTAAGGTGAAATTTTGGTACCTTTCGGATAACTTTAATATTTTCATGAATAGTGAAAATTACTAGTTTTTAATTAAAAACACATTTTTTTAATCAAAATAATTAATAGTGATAAATTAGGAATTTGAGTGGTTTTAAATTATATTTAGAATATATTTTTACCATTTAATACAATGTTTGTCATTGGAAATAATTTTACAATTAAACCGGACATAAACAAGTGTCAAACTTTTGATAGTTATTATCTATTAAAAACACGCTTCTTGTTTTAACAGCGATAATTAATTTTAAATTAATTTCTGCCACTTCTGTGTTTTGAATTTGGAAAAATGGGTTCCATATTTGGAATCAGGATGTTCAAATTGTGTAAATAGGTAACTTTTATTTTTAGACATTTTGAATAATTACTTCGGTAAATATTTTATTTACCATGGTTAAGGGTAAATCCGGTAAATAAGGGTTAAAAAATAATATTATAATAATACTAAATTACCCTAAAACGTGTCCTAGCCTTATTTGTTGATAAGGTTTCTACCATAGGCATCATTGGGTCGATTTTCGGACCCCATGGAGCCACTTGTAGGTGATAGGGACACTTAATTTTAATTAAGTTAAAATAAGTACAAAAATGACATAAGCATATATCTTTTAGAAAACAAATTTTTATAATAGGGTTATATATGTTGGATTTTAGACTATAAATATTAATTAGAAAGCTAAAACGATTTCCTACATAATTATATTTAATTTTAATTTTTATACTTTAAATAATTTAATTTAGTTATGACACAATGATGATGCGTTAATTACCATAATAGTGAAAAATTAAAATAATTGATATTATAAATACACAAATAAATCAAATTTGAGACTTTTTATGAATTAAACTAATTTTATAAGTTAATATGACATGTTAGGAATGATTTAATTAAATTTTTTCGAAGTAATCATTCTGTTATGAGTTTCACAAAAATCAACTATTGAATAGTGTCAAAAATGGCATAAAAGAGTTTTTAAAACAAATATTATATTATTAATTGATATTAAATTAATAAAAATCTAATGATCGGCCAAACGACTTATATCATGATAGTTTTATTATTAATGGACCACTTTGGGGTCTCTTGGATGTATATAGTATGTCTATTAACTATATAATATAAAAACACAAACTGACATGGTAAATCTCAAACTAATTAACTAAGAATTAAAACTAAAAGATAAGGTTAATATAGTAACCCAAACCTGTCTAAATTATATTGTTTGAATGGTTTTAGACCTATCCCCACCTTAAACTTTGAATAATCATCTTTTTAGCCATTATAAACTGAATATGAATTTATTATAAATTAATATTTCTAGCTTTTCCAAAGGTGCCCCTCACCCCTCTTATAAAAAGGAACTCTCCCTTATCATTTTATCACACCTTAAAAGCATTTTGGTTCGGCCAAACTCTTCCCAAATACCCTCCCAACATCCCTAAATACAACATAGAGGCCTTAGTTTGATCATAAATCCATCCTATGGAGCCCTTTTGATCAAATCAAAAGGAATAACCCGAAGAAGAGGTAATGATTTCACCACCCTTTTCCAAGTTCCTTTCTTCTTCCACTTATTCTTCCTTTGTTGATACCATTATAAAATAATAACTCCAGTATCATATATATTGTGATGTTATTATAAATATGGTACAACCATATTCAGTATTCTATCCACCCTTTTAATAACATGTCACCATACGTGCGTACGTACGGCTTACCGTCTCCACGTCGTGGTGTAATTGTTATTCAATATATTATTATTTGGATGGGTATAATAATGATGTGTAACTCATGTAAATAATAAATAGAACATGTTAATTATTCTGTATATATGATATACCATCCATTTTATATTATTTTAATATCAAAAGAATGATATTTTCGCTCGTGCGTACGTACGGACTACCGTCTCCACGAATGCGATGAGATTCATTCTCCATCGTATCCATTCAAGTATAATTAACGTTTGATGATTTAAAAATGATGTTTAATGACTTGATATCATTCTAGATATGAATAATATACAACCTATCCATTACAAACATGGCTTACGTAGCAAAAAATATAAAAGGAAACGAGTAAGTTAACACCCGAAACAACGATAATACTATGATATTATTAAGAAATCTATGTTAAAAGATTATATATGATATCATATTTGTAACACCCCAAGATTTCATAGTGTGTTATTTCTTCAAAATAATTTAATAACTTTCACTACACGCAACACCGAGTTCAATTTCACCATGACTTACCAAAAAAAAGAGCCATTAAAAGAGGTCATGAATAGTATTAACTAAATTTTAAACTTTATAATTTTAGAATCCATATTATGAGTTTCTTAGTCATAATGCAAGAACAGATTCATTTTCAGTATTGCACTTTTATCAACTTTTGATAGTGAAACCTTTTTAAATACAATATTTTAAACTTTTTGACTAAATGGAGACATCAAAAAATTTAAAATGAAACTTCCCAAGCTTCCACGGTACGCTTTCTTTTGAATAAAACAGTAGCGTGTGTTGTACGCAACTTCGAGTTTTAACACACACCACAACCAATCAAACTGGCCGTTATGAATAGTAATACCTAAATTTTGAAATAATATATATTTTATATTTTTAAATGGACTTCATTTTTGGATTCGGAATATCGAATTTAGCATAAGGTGAAATTTTGGTACTTTTCGGATAACTTTCATATTTTGATGAATAGTGAAAATTACTAAATTTTAATTAAAAACAACTTTTTAATCAAAATAATTAATAGTGATAAATTATGAATTTGAGTGGTTTTAAAGTATATTTAGAATATATTTTTACCATTTAATATAATGTTGGTCATTGGACATAATTTTACAATTAAACCGAACATAAACGAGTGTCAATCTTTTGATAGTTATTATCTCTTAAAAACACGCTTTTTGTTTTGACAGCGGGAATTAATTTTAAATTAATTTCTGCCACTTCTGTGTTTTGAATTTAGGATAATGGATTCCATATTTGGAATCAGGATGTTCAAATTGTGTAAATAGGTAACTTTTATTTTTAGACATTTTGAATAGTTACTGTGGTAAATATTTTATTTACCATGGTTAAAGGGTAAATCCGGTAAATAAGGGTTAAAAAATAATATTATAATAATACAAAATTACCCTAAAACGTGTCCTAACCTTATTGGTGGACACATACCCGACCATGGGCATCCTTGGGTCAATTTGGGGACCCCTTGGAGCCACTTGTATGTGGTAGGGACACATTATATTAATAAAGTTAAAATAAAAATAAAAATGGCATAAGCCTACATCTTTTAGAAGAACAATTTTTACATAGAGTTATACATGTTGGATTTTCGATTATAAATATTCATTAGAAAGATAAAAAGATTTACTACATGATGATATTTTATTTATAATTTTTAGACATCAAATAAGTTAAATTATTAATGACAAAATAATGATGCAATGTTTACCTCATTAATAAATCATTGAAATAAATAATATTATAATGATTAAAATATTATCTAAAACCTGTCCAATTATTATTGGTTGATGTTATTTAGAATATGAGTCATCTTATCTTCGACCTCAATGATTTTTGGACCATTATAAACCGAATATAATTATATTATAAAGTAATACTTTCACTCTTTATTAAAGAGCCCCTCCTCTCCCTTATAAAAGGAGACCACTTCTACTCATTCCTCACACCTCTCAAGCCACTTGGCTCGTCCAAACTCTGACCAACTAAGCTCCCCACATCCCTCTCCTACTCCTTGAAGCATACCCTTAGGCAGAAAGCATTTCAAGAAGTCCTTTGGTTCCAACCAAAGTGAGTTACATAAATTAAAGGTAACGATTTCTCATAAATTATTTTCATTTATCTTGCTTCTCCAACCCCCAAACTCTTTTTATTTCCTTTCTTTTGTAACAACACCAGTATCCTCAATATACTAGGATGTTGTTATAAGAAGGATTCAAACTAAACATACACACAACTCCATCTAATGGATGATGAACATAATGTTTCTGTGGATGGCAAACTAACGCCTCACGAAACGATGATTGTTCAAATACATCTTACCGCCTCTCGTGGTGGCCATTATGATGGTACTGTAATTAAATATGATATTAATGATATATATTTTATATATAAGCTTCTTTAATTCCAATTTATTTCATACCATTATTCGTTTCATGTTGTATATACATACGATAATTTCATTTGAGGAAGTGCGGACTACCGCCCCCTTAAAATGATATGACTCGTTCATACCACACATGGAACGTATAAAGGATGGTGTTAATGAACTTAAGTAACATATATAAAATATTATATTATACTGGAATAGTAATATACCTATGTATCATTTGGATTCGATTCTTTTAAAATAAAAATTAAATGGAAATAGCGTTCGTGCGTATGTACGGACTACCGTCTCCACGAACGCGATGAGATTCATTCTCCATCGTATCCATTCAAGTATAATTATCATTTAATGATTTAAAAATTATGTTTAAGGACTTGATATCATTCTGGATATGAATAAGATACAACAAACATGACTTATGTAACAAAACATATAAAGAAAATGAGTAAGTTAACACCCGAAACGACGATAATACTAAGATATTATTATCAAATCAATATTAAAAGATCATATATGATATCATATTAATATATATGATTCTTGTATAATTTAATAACAATTATTTCACCATTATACAGGAGGTTAACCTACCCCAACCAAGGAAAAGTACAAGGTAAGGGTTATTTCACAATCTCTTCATTATCCGAGGTTGTTTATACGTAATAATCTACTGGGATATCTTTATCATCCACATCCATGTTTCTTAAAAATGTATTTCAAAACATTTTTACTATTTACAAGAATATGGGTTAAATTCATTTATACCCTTGTTTGACTTTTTATAAGAGGTTTATAAAGGAATCTTTCCGTCGTTTTCAAAACAAGGTCCTTTTTAACCTTTTCGACAGAATTGAGGTAAGAATTTTTTTTTTAACTTATACGGCGGGTGCGGTTATTTTACGCCGTTATAAAATCTTCAAAGCTTCCCTTACAAGCTTATAAGAATATTTTCAAAGAAAATGTTTTATTTTATATGGATCTTAAATTATTTCAAAATAAAAGGAGATATTTCTTTTAAAAGAATTTTGATTTCATCTATTTTAACATCCTTTGATGGATTTTAAGATTATTTGAAGTTGATTTATTATGATACAAAAGTTCTATATTGTATTGAAGGTTTTGTGATATGTTTGACTGTGGATGTGCTATTTTTATACCATTCATAGTTTATGGTGAAATTATTGACATTTCGTATGCTAGTTTTAATACGAATGTTTATGTTATGTTTAAACCTTTTCATATGGGAATGCATTGGACTTAATAAGTGACGGGTGGAGCCCGCTATAGCTCCTCGATGCATCGGTAGGTATCATGAGACAAACTAGTGTCTTGGCACAAGGCCTTGACAAAATCTTATTTGTAGTCTTGGCACGAGGCCTTGGCTATGTGGTTATGATAGTCTGGCATTATGCATTCCAACATTATGAAAGTGGTTATTGATTTTTGCATGTGATTATTCGATTAGTAGAATATCCATGTGAATAAGTAAATGGCATTATTTCATTTTATTTATGTCATACCATGTTGAAAGATCATATTTAAAAGGCTTTTGTTTTAGTTATACATTGCCTTAAATGTTTATTCTTATTTATGAAAGTTTCCGCTATATTGTTATCCTTACTGGGCATTTGAGCTCACCCCTTTTCTATGTTTTATTTTTCCCTGGATGTGAAGAAGTAAGTTATGAATGACCTGCAGGGATTTTATGAGGGGTTAATAGTGTGGATTGTGGAAACATTTTGTTGTTGTAGTAGTTTTTCATTTTATAATGTAATGTAAAACTTATGAATATAACTAGTGTTTCCAAGGTTACTAAACCAATCGGTCTTTCGAGATTTGATCTTTCTTGTGATCATACCAATGTTATGTAATAATGCACCGACTCTGGGTAACTGCGGTCGGGGCGTTACAGTTGGTATCAGAGGAAGTTTAGTACAAACCTTGGAAGCTTGATTTAGATAAACTCTGATTAGAGCACGTAGACCTAAGATGAACTTTGAGGATTAGTATAGAAGAACTTCCTAGAATTTTGGTATTGTAGAGATTTTGTGAGTTTTCTAAGAAATACATCCCTGTCTGGATACGAGCAGGTAGAGGCGGCTCTGGCACAGATGTACCTAGGGGTAAAACCCGAAAACACCGCTTTGAGCTAGACTCGAACGGGAACTGGTGCACGACAACGGGCCTTGTTGCACTCTTGGTTACGACACTCCCGGGGGATATGCTTAGGATAATTCTCATTTTCTTTACAAACCATTATGAAGGGTTTATGAGTATATACATCCTCAAATGAGACATTTTTATGATTATGGATTATATCCATAAATAGTTAAATTTATGTTAAGTGTTTTATAAGTATTGGATTATGTATTCTGATTCATAAACTGATCTAGTGTATTCCATTGTTTAGAAATGGCACCCAGTAGAAGGAATGGGAACTCCAGAAATGCACATGATCCAAAGAGAAGGAAGGATCATATCTTTCATGGTCTTAAGCTAGAATTTATAAGAGAAATAGTCTCCCATGTATTATCATCATATGAAGAAATAATATCATGTGTTGATAAGATAAGTAAAGAGTTTACTGAGTCCTATGGCTTTGAAGGGAAGCAAGAGAAGAAAAGGATGGAAGAGAGAAAGATAGATAAAGGGAAGAGGGTAAAGAAGAATTTTCCCATATGTCGTAACTGTGGAAAGAAACACCCTGGAACTTGCCTGAAAGGAATGTGAGTTTGTTATAAGTGTGGAGGAAAAGGGCACAAAGTACGTGACTGCAAGGGTAAGAAAATGGTTTCAAATGTACAATGCTTCATTTGCAAGGAGTTTGGACACTACGCGAACCTATGTCCCAGTCATCAGACTATGCCACAAATGATGCTATTGGATAATAATCAAGTTATGATACTACCACAGATGAAGAGGAATGATTAGAGTTCTTATGTTGATTATGTCAATTGAGTGTTGTATCAACAATGTACTTGTTATAATAATTATGGAGTATATAAGGATTGTACTGCAGTACTATTTCATTAAGGACTTGAGATGGTGTGGAACAAAGAAATGTGACTCAGTAGCAGGTTAAATGTTTGGAAAATATATGGTTGAGAGAAAGATAAACCATAATATGGTTCAGATACCGAGGTGGTGATTTTAGAATAATACATGATTTATTTGGATAAATTATATTGGATATTCTTGACTACCTTGGAACTGATTAATGATTTGTATATTCCATCATTGTTGGGGTTTAAAACATTTTTGGATTAATGAAGTATATCCAGCATTCTATATGGAATAAGGGAGCATGAATGTAATCAATAAGGAATATGGTAATTCAGGATGTTTCAGTATATTAAAAGAATACATGATGAAGGTATTCATATTCTATTACAGGGTAAAAAGGATCTACATTATGTTTACCTTCCTTATAAATGTTGTACTGTGAGTTTGGACAGAATTATTTTGGATAGTTCTAGTTTGGATTATTTTGGATTGCCCTAAAAGGACAACCCGTAGGTCGGGCGGCAACCCGTCGCGTCCGGGAAGGCTGCGAGACTTGAACTCGCAACCGAAGGGCGACAAGGGTGTATCACCTACCACTGGCCCACGAGATGTCGTGGATTAAATAATGTAGTTTTTATTAAAAGATCTTGTAGATGAATTATAAATTCGTTTATTTTGGAACCCTATACGAATAGTGTAAATAGAATTTTTACATTCTATTATCTTTTAGAGTGAAAGATGAGTTTGTAGTAGAAATTTATTAATGGATAAAACTCTAATTATAATGTAAGTATATCTCCTTATGATCTTAGCCAATCTCATAAATAAATTCCTCAACATTAAGAAAAGAAACTTAGAACAGAAATGTTTTCCTAGATAGTACCTTAAATCATCACTAATTTATGGCTTTGGGATTGTTGGCCTTTTCATAGCCATGTTCTCTACCACTCTCCATCAGAGAATTGATGGTTATATTTTTCTTCCATATCCATATTTTCCTACATGGAACCCAAGTATGTGTTATTTTCGGTAATCTTCATACATTCGACTCTTTATTTTAAATAGAGGCCTCATTAATTCATTTTTCGATGTGGGATTTCAGCTAAGATATTTTGAAATGTCAAAAATGTGTTGTCCCAATACCCTATATTTTGTTGAACCGATGGTATTTCAAATCATAATAGATTGATGATTTTAAGGACCTCAATTTTATACTTTTTTGTGATTGATGACCTCAATCACTACCTATAAATATTTACGTTTTTCCTCCGATTATATGTCTCCAATTTCAACCAATGTTCTCCTAATCGAGATCATAATTTGGTGGTGACCCTTTGATTTCTCTTTTCCTCATAGTAAGACTAAATTTTAGTAACCCAATTTCCGATGTGGGTTTTCCCACAAATATATTTTCTACTTTCAACCTTTTATTTTCGAAGAACAATTTCAAATTGCGAGGACGCAATTTATTGAAGGAGGGGAGAATGTAACACCCCAAGATTTCATAGTGTGTTATTTCTTCAAAATAATTTAATAACTTGCACTACACGCAACACCGAGTTCAATTTCACCATGACTTACCAAAAAAAAGAGCCATTAAAAGAGGTCATGAATAGTATTAACTAAATTTTAAACTTTATAATTTTAGAATCCATATTATGAGTTTCTTAGTCATAATGCAAGAACAGATTCATTTTCAGTATTGCACTTTTATCAACTTTTGATAGTGAAACCTTTTTAAATACAATATTTTAAACTTTTTGACTAAATGGAGACATCAAAAAATTTAAAATGAAACTTCCCAAGCTTCCACGGTACGCTTTCTTTTGAATAAAACAGTAGCGTGTGTTGTACGCAACTTCGAGTTTTAACACACACCACAACCAATCAAACTGGCCGTTATGAATAGTAATACCTAAATTTTGAAATAATATATATTTTTATATTTTTAAATGGACTTCATTTTTGGATTCGGAATATCGAATTTAGCCTAAGGTGAAATTTTGTTACTTTTCGGATAACTTTCATATTTTGATGAATAGTGAAAATTACTAAATTTTAATTAAAAAAAACTTTTTTAATCAAAATAATTAATAGTGATAAATTATGAATTTGAGTGGTTTTAAAGTATATTTAGAATATATTTTTACCATTTAATATAATGTTGGTCATTGGACATAATTTTACAATTAAACCGAACATAAACGAGTGTCAATCTTTTGATAGTTATTATCTCTTAAAAACACGCTTTTTTGTTTTGACAGCGGGAATTAATTTTAAATTAATTTCTGCCACTTCTGTGTTTTGAATTTAGGATAATGGATTCCATATTTGGAATCAGGATGTTCAAATTGTGTAAATAGGTAACTTTTATTTTTAGACATTTTGAATAGTTACTGTGGTAAATATTTTATTTACCATGGTTAAAGGGTAAATCCGGTAAATAAGGGTTAAAAAATAATATTATAATAATACAAAATTACCCTAAAACGTGTCCTAACCTTATTGGTGGACACATACCCGACCATGGGCATCCTTGGGTCAATTTGGGGACCCCTTGGAGCCACTTGTATGTGGTAGGGACACATTATATTAATAAAGTTAAAATAAAAATAAAAATGGCATAAGCCTATATCTTTTAGAAGAACAATTTTTACATAGAGTTATACATGTTGGATTTTCGATTATAAATATTCATTAGAAATCTAAACAGATTTACTACATGATGATATTTTATTTATAATTTTTAGACATCAAATAAGTTAAATTATTAATGACACAATAATGATGCAATGTTTACCTCATTAATAAATCATTGAAATAAATAATATTATAATGATTAAAATATTATCTAAAACCTGTCCAATTCTTATTGGTTGATGTTATTTAGAATATGAGTCATCGTATCTTCGACCTCAATGATTTTTGGACCATTATAAACCGAATATAATTATATTATAAAGTAATACTTTCACTCTTTCCTAAAGAGCCCCTCCTCTCCCTTATAAAAGGAGACCACTTCTACTCATTCCTCACACCTCACAAGCCACTTGGCTCGTCCAAACTCTGACCAACTAAGCTCCCCACATCCCTATACTACTCCTTGAAGCATACCCTTAGGCAGAAAGCATTTCACGAAGTCCTTTGGTTCCAACCAAAGTGAGTTACATAAATTAAAGGTAACGATTTCTCATAAACTATTTTCATTTATTTTGCTTCTCCAACCCCCAAACTCTTTTTATTTCCTTTCTTTTGTAACAACACCAGTATCCTCAATATACTAGGATGTTGTTATAAGAAGGATTCAAACTACACATACACACAACTCCATCTAATGGATGATGAACATAATGTTTCTGTGGATGGCAAACTAACGCCTCACGAAACGATGATTGTTCAAATACATCTTACCGCCTCTCATGGTGGCCATTATGATGGTACTGTAATTAAATATGATATTAATGATATATATTTTATATATAAGCTTCTTTAATTCCATTTTATTTCATACCATTATTCGTTTCATGTTGTATATACATACGATAATTTCATTTGAGGAAGTGCGGACTACCGCCCCCTTAAAATGATATGACTCGTTCATACCACACATGGAACGTATAAAGGATGGTGTTAATGAACTTAAGTAACATATATAAAATATTATATTATACTGGAATAGTAATATACCTATGTATCATTTGGATTCGATTCTTTTAAAATAAAAATTAAATGGAAATAGCGTTCGTGCGTATGTACGGACTACCGTCTCCACGAACGCGATGAGATTCATTCTCCATCGTATCCATTCAAGTATAATTATCATTTAATGATTTAAAAATTATGTTTAAGGACTTGATATCATTCTGGATATGAATAAGATACAACAAACATGACTTATGTAACAAAACATATAAAGAAAATGAGTAAGTTAACACCCGAAACAACGATAATACTAAGATATTATTATCAAATCAATATTAAAAGATCATATATGATATCATATTAATATATATGATTCTTGTATAATTTAATAACAATTATTTCACCATTATACAGGAGGTTAACCTACCCCAACCAAGGAAAAGTACAAGGTAAGGGTTATTTCACAATCTCTTCATTATCCGAGGTTGTTTATACGTAATAATCTACTGGGATATCTTTATCATCCACATCCATGTTTCTTAAAAATGTATTTCAAAACATTTTTACTATTTACAAGAATATGGGTTAAAGTCATTTATACCCTTGTTTGACTTTTTATAAGAGGTTTATAAAGGAATCCTTCCGTCGTTTTCAAAACAAGGTCCTTTTTAACCTTTTCGACAGAATTGAGGTAAGAATGTTTTTTTTAACTTATACGGCGGGTGCGGTTATTTTACGCCGTTATAAAATCTTCAAAGCTTCCCTTACAAGATTATAAGAATATTTTCAAAGAAAATGTTTTATTTTATATGGATCTTAAATTATTTCAAAATAAAAGGAGATATTTCTTTTAAAAGAATTTTTATTTCATCTATTTTAACATCCTTTGATGGATTTTAAGATTATTTGAAGTTGATTTATTATGATACAAAACTTCTATATTGTATTGAAGGTTTTGTGATATGTTTGACTGTGGATGTGCTATTTTTATACCATTCATAGTTTATGGTGAAAGTATTGACATTTCGTATGCTAGTTTTAATACGAATGTTTATGTTATGTTTAAACCTTTTCATATGGGAATGCATTGGACTTAATAAGTGACGGGTGGAGCCCGCTATAGCTCCTCGATGCATCAGTAGGTCTCATGAGACAAACTAGTGTCTTGGAACAAGGACTTGACAAAATCTTATTTGTAGTCTTGGCACGAGGCCTTGGCTATGTGGTTATGATAGTCTGGCATTATGCATTCCAACATTATGAAAGTGGTTATTGATTTTTGCATGTGATTATTCGATTAGTAGAATATCCATGTGAATAAGTAAATGGAATTATTTCATTTTATTTATTCCATACCATGTTGAAAGTTCATATTTAAAAGGCTTTTGTTTTAGTTATACATTGCCTTAAATGTTTATTATTATTTATGAAAGTTTCCGCTATATTGTTATCCTTACTGGGCATTTGAGCTCACCCCTTTTCTATGTTTTATTTTTCCCAGGATGTGAAGAAGTAAGTTATGAATGACCTGCAGGGATTTTATGAGGGGTTAATAGTGTGGATTGTGGAAACATTTTGTTGTTCTAGTAGTTTTTCATTTTATAATGTAATGTAAAACTTATGAATATAACTAGTGTTTCCAAGGATACTAAACCAATCGTTCTTTCGAGATTTGATCTTTCTTGTGATCATGCCAATGTTATGTAATAATGAACCGACTCTGGGTAACTGCGGTCGGGGCGTTACAATATTAATGTATATGATTCTTGTATAATTTAATAAAAATTATTTCACCATTATACAGGAGGATAACCTACCCCAACCAAGTAAAAGTACAAGGTAAGGGTTTATTTCACAATCTCTTCATTATCCGATGTTGTTTATACGTAATAATCTATTGAGATCTCTTTATCATCCACATCCATGTTTCTTAAAATGTATTTCAAAACATTTTTACTATTTAAAAGAATATGGGTTAAAGTCATTTATACCCTTTTTGACTTTTTATAAGAGTTTTATAAAGGAACATTTCCGTCGTTTTCCAAACAAGGTGCTTTTAAACTTTTCGATAGAATTAAGGTAAGAATGTATTTTTTAACTTATACAGCAGGTGCGGTTTTTTCCACCGTTAGATAATCGTCGAATCTTGCCTTACAATCTTATAAGAATATTTTCAAAGAAAATGTATTATTTCATAAATATAATGCTCTTAAATGATTTCAAAATAGAAATAGATATTTCTCTAAAAAGAGTTTTGATTTCATCTATGTCAATATCCTTTGATAGAGTTTACTCTTATTTGATGTTGATTTATTATGATACAAAACTTCTATATTGTATTGAAGGTTTTGTGATATGTTTGAATGTGGATGTGCTATTTTTATACAATTCATAATTTATGGTGAAAGTATTGACCTTTTGTATGCTAGTTTTAATACAAATGTCTATGTTATGTTTAAACCTTTTCATATGGGAATGCATTGGACTTAATATGTGACGGGTGGAGCCCGCTATAGCTTCTCGATGCATCGGTAGGTCTCATGGGACAAACTAGTGTCTTGGCACAAGGCCTTGACAAATTATTATTTGTAGTCTTGGCACAAGTTCTTGGCTATGTGGTTATGATAGTCTGGCATTATGCATTCCATCATTATGAAAGTGGTTATTCATATTGCATGTGATTATTAGATTAGTAGAATATACATGTGAATAAGTAAATGGCATTATTTCATTTTACATTTTCCATACTCTGTTGATGTTTAAGTTTAAAAGGCTTTTGTTTTAGTTATACATTGCCTTAAATATTTATTCTTATTTTTGAAAGTTTCTGCTATATTGTTATCCTTAATGGGCATTTGAGCTCACCCATTTTCTATATTTTATTTTTCCCAAGGTATGAAGAAGTAAATTATAAATGACCTGCAGGGATAGTATGTGGGGATATGAGTGTGGGATATGAAAGAAAAGTTGTTGTTGTAGTTTTCGTTTTTATGATGTAATGTAAGACTTATGAATATATCTACTGTTTACAAGGCTACTAAACCAATCGGTCTTTCGAGATTTTATCCTTCTTGTGATCATTCCAATGTTATTTAATAATGATCCAATATTAGGTAACTGGGGTCGGGGCGTTACATAGAATCTTGGGGTGGCACTGATAACATCACTCGGGTGGTAATCTCTATCAAGTTCCACATCTCCCTAAGGCAATTCCAGTCGAGCATATCGTTTTGAAGCATAGATTGGACTTGGACAATAGAGAATCCCAAATATGGTTCATCATTTATGAGCACTGAAAAATGGGCTTTGTATAGGGCTATTCTACCGGGTGGGGCCATTGCTTCCTTTTTGGGAGTACGTAAGATTTCTAAAAGACGTATGTTTATACTAATCATGTGATCAAAGATCAATGAATTTATTAGAAATGATAACAATTCATAATGGTATTTTGTGATCCTAAAACATAAAACAAAGTAAATACATATTTTATATAACTGTTTTTTCATAATTATAAATTTATTTAGATCAAGATGATTTTCATTGATAAAAGTTTGGGTCATTATAATAATACCAGTTCATGTTTCCCAGATCAATCAGAAATCATTTGGTGTACAATTTGGATTATAAGATGTCACCTAGAATCGTTAGATAAATTCACATATGACCCCCAGTACATGCCACCCATGACTTATGAAAACCACATTACTAGAAATCCAGGCCTTATAACCTCCTCTATAAATGTAACCTAAATATATAGCTGGACTTGTTCATGTAAATTAAGTCATTCAGTAGACCCATGGTATTAAAACCGAATCTTGTAACATCCCTTATAAATTTCTATTGGCTTTCATTATGACATAAGAATATGTCAGCCTGATTCATGCATCACCCTCCAATCATGTCACATTGACTATCAAGATTCCCTCCATTCATTGTCAGTTTACATTCATGATTACACCAAGGATAGTTACCTGAATCCTGGGAAACAATTTAGAAAATAAAAATATGATCATTTGATGGATGCCTAGAAAATCTAGATGAGTATAAAGATATACCTCAAGAGATCTAATATATATCATGGCATTGATTCCTAGGAAAACCATCTATGTCTTTAAATTTCATATAGAAATAATAGTTAATATCATGTAGTGCATTGTTATAGAAACATCACCATTCAATTTATTTCCTTTAAACATGATAGCCAGGATCATGTGAGGGCTTCTAGGGACATCCTTATTGTTCGGTCGACATCCTCCAAACATTTATTCCATGATAGTTTTATGACCCTCAAACATGACCACCATGATATGAAATATTCTATAGAAAATAAGTCTGTATGGTGAGATTGTCATTATACATTTC
The DNA here is from genome assembly GCA_963277665.1 of Viscum album. Classification (NCBI taxonomy): domain Eukaryota; kingdom Viridiplantae; phylum Streptophyta; class Magnoliopsida; order Santalales; family Viscaceae; genus Viscum; species Viscum album. The sequence goes on from OY728142.1 coordinate 1,710,614,445, forward strand.
CACAACACAAACAGTATTGTCAAGATATCCATTGACGTCTTACCTAAATAGTCAAGGAATTAAAGAATGTGGTCAACAATGATTAGAAGTTGATCACGCCAGGTCAAAAAAACATAGGATTTGAAACCATTTTCCATTCTCAATGTGTAAGCACTAATAAAAAAGGAAAATTCAGTATGTAATACCCAACCATGTGAATGACATGGACTCTTATTCCTAGCATTATTGTTATAAAATGGATTCCTACCTAAGGCCAGATATCTAATGGGAATCCACCTGAATTTATGTCCCATTATACTCCAAGTATTTCAATCATTGGGGACAAGATTCTCTCATATATCTTCCATTCCTCATCTTCCATATTTGGTTGAGATGTAGGCCAATTCAAGGGTCACCTCAGTGTGTAATATTCGATCAATAAAGAACACCACAAGGTGTAATCCACTAACATTCTAGAAACATCGAGGATAAAAATAATATTATTGGGCATGCTCATCCACCTAATCCCATCATTTTCTTATAGATGAAAGAACTCTAATAACTATGATTCTGGAAATAAACTGGATATGTATGATTCCTTTTTATGTCCTGATCAATGTTGGGAATCCATTTTGGTGTATGTACCCTCATTTCACTATCAGTTAAACTAAAATATTACTATAATGTATCTTATTGTGTTTGTCCACCTTTTCCCACCATTAGGCTAAGGGATGACTAGACTACAAGAACATTAATACCTATCTAAATATAATACATAACATGCTTTATTATGACATGATATCTAATGAGCATACACGTTGGTGTAAACATCCTCATGTCTCTACGATTTCATCCATAGGGATAACCATAATGTCTCAAAACATTATCAACTTCATTATCTCTTCAACAAGATGAAGGATGAACTAAACTATGATTACACTTCTTCCTTCTATAAAACATGATATGTAGGAAGCCTTCATGAGGCCCAAGCCAAATACATCATCTTCCATGTTATGGGTAAACATGTAAATCAAAGGGAAGCATTAAATTTTAAGACTTATATGGATATTACCTCCTGAGATGCATCATATATACATTGATATCGTGTTTCTCATATCGAGCATGGCTCAAATGGGCTTAGAGACCCATGATGATTTCATCAAAAAAATATTTAACGTCCCAATAGTGTGGGATCTTCACTCTCATAATGTATGTCAAATTACATAACATATTTGATCAATGGGTCATACATCTAAAGAATAATAATTACATAAACCTGAATTCATGTTCCAAATATGCTTTATTGCATGCCTCATCAACCAGGGAAACCTTTGTTCATGTACTTATTGCTTGATTTTAAATATTATGGATGGTTCTAGAAACATGACCATAAATCATGTCAAACAACATATTTGAAATTTTATTAATTTTTTAACAAGATACGTTGGACTCCTCATAGAGTTTCACTCTCATCTTAAAGAGACCAACCAACTTGTGTGACTAAAATAAAATCTATATTTCTCGAATATTGGCATAACCCAATGCATCATAAATAAATAAGAGAGAAATAGTGAACCAGGGATACAGAAAAAATTGTTTCCCTTGATACATGTTCTTAATCATATCATTGTAACATGGGTAACCGGTCCAAGGTAGACCATCAGTAAGGATTAAATGAACATGTCTTCAACCTATAAGATATTACTAGAGTAGGAAATCATTTCCTTCAAAATGGTTTAGTGAGCCCAGCCATCCATCCTCTCAACCAATGTGAGTTATTGAGATTCATTGTGTGTAAAAACCCAATATAGAAACAAGATTTATAAATCAATTCCACACTCATTTAGAGATGTGGGAACTACTATGAATATCTAGGGAATACTATAAAATATTTAAAACCAATGAATGTGATATATTAACACATTGAAACCCACCATAACAAAACCATATGGAAAATACCATACATATATATCTATCCTTTGAAACAAATTTTTTAACGAAATGTAAATGTATTTAATCAATAAATCTCATTCACAACATGAAATGTATATAAAAACAGGTTATTTGGAATTCATCATCCTCATTTGATGAGGGATTCTAGGTTGTTTCATTCATGATGAACCCAAATGGTGAACACAATGTGGACTTATTCAATCATGAAATCTGCTTTATAACATAAAAATAATATGTAGTCTAGTTATAATCATGTCATTCTATTCATTATATGAGGTATTACATGGAACATATTCATTATCTAAACATAAATCGTGAACCCTGTATGAATTACTTTTACTATGTAATATCTCTCACAGGGCCAAATGGATATATTTTCATGTTCCCATAATTACCATGTTTTCTATACACATTGCGTAGATAAATGTTTAACACTACAAAATTCATTTCACTACACAAAAACATGCATAAAAAAGTAACTCCTTAATATTCATTAAACATTGAAATTTATATATTTAACATGAACTATTATACATGGCGATACCCTAATAAGTTCCCTTGGTCACCTATAAGACTTCTCAGATTATTCATAATTAGAATGACATCATTTAATGTGTCAATTTATTTCAAGACCACTGAAGAATATTCTTTGGCCATGAGCCTACAACATACATTTTTCCAAACACACAACTTATAATAGGAGTTGGAAAAAATCATGGTCTGGGAAAACCTCATCAAAAGATCCATCCCAAATATTGAATCTTCTAAGTAATTCCTTTTGATGATTAATTCTCATAATATTTATTTTCGATGACAAGAAAATGGAGAGAATGTGTCCCATGTTTCAACATTCAATCTCTTTGGGAGAATATCCCTTGAGCGTATCAACACATATCTCCCATATGTCATGGAGCCAGATTGGGTAAATTATTTTTTAAACTCAATCACTCAAGAGAATCCTAGGAGGTATCCATACCATTCGAGATATAATCGTCAACTTTTGACCATGAATCCATAAGAATTTGTATTGTATGTTATGCTTGTATCCATTTTCCATGATGGGGCACATGGTAGGAGATCATTCTAGGGGTATCCAAACAATGTAACTCCATAGAAGCGTAATATCCATATTATAACCAAAAAATATAAAGAACAATATTTTATCCTAATAGTGGCCTGATATCAATCACAAATTATCTTTATATATACGCTTCTAAAATTAACACAACATTTCTTGGGACTATAGAATCGTAAAAATAATCCCATATCATTGGGATTGGTGATGTTTTACTTTATTTTATCAATGGATAATCTTTCTCATGGACACTAACCTCTCAAATGGTGTAATTGTAATTAAACCCTAATATAATACAGTAAGAACAGACCCCTGAAAGGGTACAATGGGCATCGACCCATCAAATGGCACACCAGGTAGTGACCCACCAAAAAAAATATTTCATTGAGGAGGAGAACCGGTCCACTAATAACTCCATTAATATGATTTCAATAATATTTGAAAATTACTCATCAAATCCAGATTAGGACACTATGGAATGGTATAATAATACCCTCTTGTATTCATCTTATCCATAGCAAGTTACCCAAACTTGTGCAATTGAAACGTGAAAAGAAAGTCTCATTGGTATCTTCCAGGATCCTATAGAACGTTCTAATGAATGTGTATGTATCTTATATGGTAATGGTGAAAGATTATATAGTTAGATAAAGAAGTCAAGTCAGTCATTGGGAACCTTGTTTGAACTCCCGTTATCATCATCTCAACCTACTATAGGTAGTGGAGAGGGTGTTCTCATGACATCTTCCATCCATCCAAGTGAAGATGACAAGTAAAATCTATATAGAATAATATATCACCATATTTTAAGGATTGAATGGGGATATCTAGGAAATGATTATGGAAATACACTTGAGATATATAACTAGGTATAATGTATAAATATCTTCTTATATAATCCCTCAATGTAGAGAAGTTTTACAATCGACAAGTTTGGGGGATGTTTTATATTTTTCATGTCCTCATTGGGAAAATCCAAACATTGTTCGTCCTCTCCCTATCTTGAATGTCTTTGGGTATTTTCATATTTTCCACCACCTCATAGAGGATAATGCGTAAAACATCTAATTTCATATGTTTCCGCAAAACAAAAACAAAATATTTAGGTTCTTTTTTTCAGTTGGAAGATTATACATTGTCCAAGACCTACAATACATCTACACCATCCAACAGAAAAATAGTGACATGAAATCTATACCCCAGGATCCTGTCATAGCCGTGTTCATTATGCAATGGAGGAATAAATAAAATACACAAGAAGCCTCAATATGAACCATATCTTTATGAAAAAACAACAACAAGTTTCTTCCTTCAAAGAATTAATGATTCCCATTATTTTTAACTGTGCAATGGAAAATGGTATGGAAGAGCTCCTAGAAATGGTAAACCCATGTTAGGTAGGGGTGGTGGGATATGATGATCATTCCCACTATCATCGCTTTATTGGGAACATAATAGAAGGGTTATTATCCTTTAATGACTAGATACCTGTGAAAATGGATTTGGGGATATTGGATCCACATACACTTGAATCCCATATCTACTCATATGATCACTCTATATAAGAAGGAATAGTTGTTCATCAGAGCATGATCCAGCAACCCTCCAAGGAGAAATGACCTTATATAAATAAAATATTGAATAAATTCTAATCCATCTAAATAAAAAATTTCTTCATGAACTTTGATTTATCCATGTAAAATGATTTGATAGATCTCTCGAATATGAGAATGCTGATTGAGACAAATATGACGTTCAATGATAGTAATTTCCCCTACAATCAATATCTTGGGAAGACAATAGAGCGCTACTGTTTCATCATTGATTAGTTGTAAATATTGGTAAGTGAAGCCCTAATATAGTAGAAGGATCCTAAAACTCATTCAATAATAATTAGAGTTATCCAAGATCCATCAAAAGAAAAAAAATCATATTAGGTTATTAATAATCATCCTTAACACATGTCATTAAATTGCATGACTATCATCAACAACATAAGATATTAAATTGCATGGATGATGCCCTTACCAATGGAAATTCATCTAAATGATCAAAATCATTACCTCAGGATGATAAACTACACGGATATCATTTGTACCACATGATGATAAACAATACAAAATAAATCCTTATTGCTTAATGATAAAATACATAGACACCATTCATATAGTAAGATAATAAACTACATGGATCTCATCCTTTTCACAATTCGTTAAACTGCATAACAAATTACATTCCACAATACATTAAATGACATGGGTTCCTAGAACTAATAATAGTTTTTTTGTCATCCTAATGTGATACGTAGAATGAATCATTCATTTTTTCTAGGCATGAAACCTATATCATTGTCCATTAAAAAAGACATAAAACAAAATGGTTGATGCCATTTTCATAGATCAATAATCTAAAGTTGTTTTCTTTAACCATGTCTAGCATGAATCTTATCCTAATCAGAAACAGAGGGATGCCTAGATCCTCTATCCGACCCTGTAACTGGTATTATCTTCCTTACCACATTACGATTGGTCACGACCCATCCACGGGGCCCGTGTCGTGACTACCCCAAGCCCGCCATCCAAAGTCCAGGGGCTGGAAACAACCACCAAAGGCATAAATCCCTAAAATATAAAAGAATTTATTTTATAAACTGAAACACACACAATAGAGTATGCACCTCGAAGTAAAACACTAAGTAATAATTGTATACAAAATAAGTGCTGGAAAGTAAAAGGGGCCCAAAATACAAGACCAACTGTAAAGTACAAGGAAAAGACAAAAATACTAAAAGCAGACAAGTAGCTCTTGGATTGTCCACCATTGATCCCACATAAGGGGTAGGTACAGATAGCCTCCTCAGCGCCTTACCTTTTTTAGACTCTTCTATACACAATCTAATTGTAAGTTCCATCTCTGGGTACCGTCCAGTCCGGGCACTCTCGGCCTCCATAAGTGATGTCCGCCGAATGCATCCAACACAATGAGGTGAACGCATATCCCATGTAGGGGTGTGTATAATGATACTCAATAGGGACCCCGAGGCCCTCAAGGTCTCAATAAATCCAACATGGATATACCAAAAAGTATGAAATCAACAGAAATATCCCACTTGGGTATATTCACATACATATACCTATGTTTATCAAATGAACCGTCATAATCCTGAGGAAACACAAGTGTTTCAGACTAAGATCACATAGGTATTCAACTTTTTTAGAGAGGTACAGATGATCAGATGTAGCCGCTGAGTCATCTAAGCTGTCAGACCAACACATTATCTAGGACCAAGAATTTTGTCAGACCAACACATGATCCAGGAATAGAAGTCAATACTATCGGACCGACAAATGATCTAGGAATAATAGTTAGAGTTTTCAGGCCAGCACATGATCTAGGTACAACTATTCTGTCAGACCAATACATGATCATTGTACAGAAGTTAGAACTATTAGACCAACACATGATTCAGGAACAGTCATCAGAACTGTCAGACCAATACAAGATCCCAGAATAGCCATCGGAAATATCAGACCAACACATGATCTAGGAATAGTCATCAGAACTGTCGGACTAACACATGATCCCAGAACAGTCAACAGTGCACAGCCAGCCACAGGGTTCCGCTCAGGTATGGTTGATTCCAGGAGGGTCTGCTACTGAAGCCAAGTGTCGATACGTCAACTGACACGAAGTACCACAATTAAGTATCTCAAGGGTCCTACTCGTCATAGGGTTATAAACGTAATAGAGTACGCGTATATCAGATGCCCGGTCTGTGAGTTACTAGCATTTACAATCCAGGGGCCCAGTTGGATTTTAGGTTCAAACCAACCAGACTGTACACAAACTATGTACAAATCATAAGGGAGGTATGCAAAAAAAACCGCCTTGCTCTATGATTTCTGTCATCATATATGGTTTATCGATCGGACACCTGTTTCCCATGATATGGGAAAAAAGTTGTAAACAGACCATAGCGGGTCCAAGTCTGGTCCGACCCAGTCAGACTAACTCGGCTTGAATGGGCGGCCCGACCCAAGTGGGGGGCCCAACCATAGGGGGAAGCCCAGCCTAAAGGCGTGGACCGTCCTAAAGGTATGTCCAGACCTGAAGGCAACCCGACCCGAGGCGGCCTGGCTGGCCGGCCTGCATGGCTGGGAGGGGGACCACCAGCCGATGACAATAGTGGATGCCGGGGTGGTCAGTGCCACCCCGTCTCACTGTAACGATCGGAGCGTGGCGCCGGCCTGGTGACCGCAGGACCCTAGGGGTCCCTTATGTGGAGCGCCCACCGATGTCTGCCTCAGCCGACCACCCTCCTGCATCTGTCACGACCTTTGCCTGTGGGTTTTCTCCGGTACAGCGTGATGACGTCGCGCTGTCGTCATCCACCGCAGCCCGCATGGTTGCGCCCCGTTCCTCCAGCATGGTACGACGGCACTGCGCCCCTCTATAGACGTCGCGACCCTCCTGGCTATGGCACAGTGTGACGACGCTACCTCCCTTCGAAGACCAGGTTTCCCTTGCGCAACAAGATCCTCTTACGGTCGAGTTGTCGTCAGCCGACGATGCTCCACCACCTTCCTCTCTTCTGTTGGTGTCGTTGCACCACCACCACCATCTACCAATGAAGAACCAACGGAAGGACGTCGGGCCGTGTTTGTTTGGATCATGCCCTCCACATTAGGTGATAACAATTGGGCAACATTGAACCACAATAAAAGACATGGAACAAGGATTTAATTCAATCAAAACAAAACCCTACCTCTAGTTCAGTGATCGATGATAGATTCACGGAAGGTGGACATAGTTCCATCAATGTCGGAGAAGGAAGAGCTCAGAGAAGGAAATTTGAGATGACTTCTTCAGCGTACATCATGGGTGGCAATTCTTCCCTTTCTTAACCTGGTTGAATAAGTAAGAAGATGGTGTTTGTCATTCTTCGGTGGTGAAAGAGACGTTCTCCGTGGAGAGGATGATGTTCTCCCAAAGGTCCCCCAAAATATTATTCCAACACCAAAAATAATAGACACCCTATTATTTTAATGGTTGGAAAGAATTCAAAAGAATTCAGAAATGATATAATTAATTAATTTCAAGGGTTTAATTAATTAATCGTGAGAGAGTTTTCCCATTAAAGTAATGGGGGAAGGTGGAGAGTTTAACCAACATAAATGGGGGTTCCAAGGGTTTCATGTTTATGTGGGACCCACCCTATAATATCCTCCCAAGGGAGGTTATGTATGGGTGGGCCCCACCACTAACCTCCCCTTGGAGGTTTTAACTACCAAGAAATAAAAATAAGTTAACTCTTATTTTTATTTAACTTACTTAAAAACCCCCAAAATATAAATTCCTCTCTCATTATAATGCAACTAAGGTGAAGGTATCCTTAAGAGAATACAGGCTTTGCGAGTTCAACAGTTCCCACAGATTTCTATTCCATGCATCGGTTCAAAAGATATAAAATCCCAGTCTTACGTTTACTGAACGTACCCGAACACAACATTAGAAATTGATTCTGGGCGCAACGGGCCTCGGAATCAAGCACTGTTAGAAACTATAGAATCATAAAATTTCAATGTATTTAAGAAAAAAATAAAAAAATGAAAAATAAAAAAAGTTCCATGGAAATTCTGGATAATTACATTCTCCCCGCCTCAAGTCATTACGTCCCCGTATGCTACAACTCACACTAATGGAACAAATGGGGGTACTAAGAACGAGTCTGAGCCTCTTGCTCCCATGTGCTCTCCCAGAGGTTCCCGGGCAGCCAACGAACATGCAACAGAGGTATCAACCATCCACATAGGACCCGCTGTTGTTGATCCTCAGTCACCAGTAGAACCTCCATGAATGTTTCCTCGTCATAAATTTCTAGCTCTCCATGGTCGATGATGTGGGATGGGTCGTGAACTCATCTCCTCAGCTGAGATTGGTGGAAGAGGTCTTGAACCAAGAGAAACATAGGTGGAAGAGCTAAGAGGTATGCCTCCTCGCCTACTCTGTTGAGGACCTAGAAAGGTCTGAAGAATCTCGGAGATAGCTTGCCGCCTCGGCTAAATATCCGTAGACCTCATCGAGGTGAGACCCTTAAAAAGACATGGTCTCCATCCTAGAACCCTAAATACCTATGTATCCTATCAGCATAGTAGTATTGCATACTCTATGTAGTCTTCCTCTGCTCTTGGATGATATGCACCTTCTCGGTGGTAGCCCGTACCATCTCTGGTCCCACTAGCACTGACTCCCCTAGGTCTGTCCAGCACAATGGTGATCTGCAAGGTTGACCATACAACTCCTATAATGTTTCTATACCGATGGTAGAGTTATAGATGTTGTTGTAGTAAAACATTACCAATGGTAAGTGGTCCTCCCAGCTGTTAAGAATGTCGAGGACACAAGCACAGAGAATGTCCTCGAGAGTATGGATGGTCCGCTCAGTCTGTCCATCTGTCTGAGGATGGAAGGGAGTGCTCAGATGAAGATGTGTCCTGAAAGCTTCCTGTAACCCCTTCCATAGCCGGGATGTAAAGTGTTCATCATGTTCATAGACAATAAAAGAAGGTACTCAATGTAAACTCACAATCTCCAGTACGTAGAGGCATCCCAAGCTCTCTATTGAGCCATCCTCTCTGATCAGTAGGAAGTAGTCCGACTTGGTGAGTCAATCAACACTCAAAAAAGTCAAGTCATGACTCATGGATGTATGTGGAAGACCTGTCACAATGTCCATGGATATCCCATCCCACATCCACTCTGGGACCTCTAAGGGATGAACCAAGCCTGATGCTACAAGGTGCTCTTCATTTACTTTCTTATAAGTGAGGCATTTTGAGAGAAAATATTCTACCGCCTTCTTCATTACTGGCCACCGGTGCTATTGAAGAAGGTCCCGATACATCTTCGCCACTCCTGGATGAACCGTTATAGGGGAAGTGTGGAACTCCCTCAATACTTGTTCCTAATGTGCAACCGGTACCATGGTACATCTTATGAAGAGGATGGCGTGCTCTTCACCTTCAGAAAATCCATCAGGTGCCTGCCCTATAGATATCTGAGCACGTAGGGTCTCATAGTCACCGCCCCACATTGTGCCTCCCTAACTCACTGAAGAAGTGGGGGACTAACTATAAGAGACTGTAGATAATCCGCACCATCCCAATCCACAAAGGGAATCTTCAATAAAGCCAACAGCTCTATCACCTCTCCTAGAAGTTGAAAGCCTCATCTCCTACTGAGAGAATCTCCTACAATGATTACCTTCCCGGATGTATAGTCTATCTCTATTTCATAGTCATGGAGGACTCAAGCCAATGCCGTTGTCTTAGGTTTAGGTCTTTCTAAGAGAAGATATACCTGAGACTCTTGTGATCAAAGTACATGGTACAATGTTCTACCATAAGATATTGCACCCACATCTTCAAGGAGAAGACCCATGCTACTAAATCTAGGTCATGGGTAGAGTATTTATGGTTGTTCGGTTTCAGATACTAAGAACCATATGCGATCATGACTCACTTCTGCATCGGGAAACACCTGAGTCTAGTCCCTGATGCATCGTAGTAAACTATATACCCTACACATTCCTCTGGGAGCCTCAAGATGGTAGCACTAGTCAGCCTTTGCCTCTAATCTTGGAAGCTCTACTAGAATCTCTATGACCACATGAAAGGTTGCCCCTTCTTTGACAAGGCTGATAGTGGTGATGCAATTCTGGAGAAGTATGGAACAAACTTCCAATATTATCCAGCCATGCCCAGGAAACATCATACATCCATCACAATCCTGGGTGGATCCCAAACAATTACCACCTCTATCTTCGATGGATGCCCTGTAACTCCAGCCTCTAAGATGACGTGTCCCAAATAGTGAATCTCTCAAATCCAAACCTGGAACTTCGAGAGCTTACCATAAATCTGGTGCTCTCGGAGTGTGTCTAGTACTACCTGCAAATGGTAGGCACGCTCCTCCTCAGTAGTCATGTATCTCAAAATATTGTCAATGAAGACTATTCCAAAGCGATAGAGGTAAGGATGGAAGATCCAATTCATGAGACTCATGAACACTGTTGGAGTGTTGGTTATGCTGATGGTCATAACCAAGAACTCATAGTGGCCATACCGACACCTGGAGTCTATCTTCTGCACATCCTCGTCTCGAACTCTGAGCTAGTGATAGCCTAATCTAAGGTCTATATTCAAGAACCATCGAGATCCCTTGAGATGATCAAAGTGGTATTCAATCTATGGGATTGAGTACTTGTTCTTCACGGTCACCTGGTTTAGGCTACAGAAGTCGACACAGATCCTCAAGATCCCATCTTCCTTCATGGCGAATAGAATCGGGGCTTCCCAGGGAGTAACACTGGGCCGGATTATTCCCTTCCCCTGAAATTCCTCTAGCTGTACCCACTGCACTAGTTGCTTAGCAGGACCTATCCAGTATGCTGGAGTAGATATTAGTGTCTTCCAGAGGTACATATCAATGTATAAGTCAACCTATCTATGAGGAGGTAGTCTTGGAACATCGTCGGGGAAAACATCTGCATATTTTTCCACCACTACAGGATAAGTCGGACTCTCCACATCAACTACTCCTATAGTATGGAAAGTCAACTATGGAGTGACTAGCTATACCCTTCTCTATGTAAGTTCGTCCTGTGGTACAAAGGTTCCCTTATAGCCGGTGAAGGTAAACCTTGTCCCATCTTTGCGGACACACTACACTTTGTGCCCAATATAGTCGATCTAAGCATGGACTATAGATTACCAGTCCATACCCAATATGACGTCGTATGGCCTCGACGCCGCTACAAAGAGATCGCAGCCAAAGCTCTCACCTCCTAGAGTAATCTCAAACTACTGGAACCAGTGCATAATCATTGATTCTACTCCCGTAGAAGTCTCCAGCTGTAAGGATAGTGCCAAAAACTCTATCAGAATCTCTGAGCTCCGAACGAGGGAAATGGATATGAATGATTGATTGGAACCTATGTCTATAAGAACTCTAGATAAGGTGTAGTAGACATATATCGTACCTTGAATCATCTCCAGAGCACCATGATCGTAAGCCTTAGCTGCATGGAGCTGAGCTCTCCCATGTCCACTATCTCCCTGCGGTCGGGGTGGACCTCTTGGTGGTGTTGGTGGTAACACCTCGAATCACCATCCACCACCAGCTACAAGACCATCTCCTCTACCATGTCTTCCTCAATCGATCCTCTTCCTATTCCTGGTAGGTCCCTCAACATTCTATTGTTCGTCAAAATGGATGGTCGGATAATCACGAGACATGTGACCTAGCCTGCCACAATAGTAGAATTTCCCCATATTTACATGACTAGATTTGTCTAATGTGTCCCACACAACTAAACCTATATCCTATGGTCATCCACCGAATGGTCTGGTCCGCTTAGACCTCTGCGAAAACTATCTACTGCTAGTTTTAGAAGAATCTACTACGTGATGTCCGGTGGTGGGTCTCTCTGTTGTTGTCTACTTAGTAAGGAAACTCTCCACTAAGATGGAACACTCCAACACCCCCCTGCATCAGGATGGTTAGGGAGATCATCGAGGCTCTGATCTCTCGCATGATCCCCTGCTCGAAGGTCCGAGCCCTGAAAAATGGGTCTCGTGCCATATCTGTAGAGTAGCACGAGAGGTCGGTGAACCTCGGTGAGTATTGTGACACAGTCATGATGCCCTTATGTAGATGTGGTAGCTTCTGTATCCGCACCACATTAATGGTGGCTGGATGAAACTCATCCGGGAACAGGCTCTCAAAGTTTGTCCATAAAAGTGTCACCTTGTCGTGGACCTGAAACATCAGGCTCCACCATCTGCCTGCTGCTTCCTGAAGGAGACTCACATCGATGATCGCGATGAAGTTTACTCGTGTCCCTACTTGCCTGAAGACTATCACCATATCCTCCAGCCCATCCTCATATTCCTGTGGGTTCATCTCTCCTCTAAACCTGGGCGGCCTCTGGAGCTAGAACTCATGTAATGTGCTCAGGAGGCATGAACTCTCTACTGATGGGGCTGGTGTCATTAGTGGTATGACAGGAAAGGGTACTACAGGTGCCTCCGCTGTGATGGGTCCCTGCACCAAAGCCTCGTCGCTCAGTGGGTTTCCATTTCATACACCTCTCGGAACTCAGGATGGTTGTCGGTGTGGAGGAATATAGAAAAGAAACAGGTGTTTCATGGACAATAATTTATACCTGGTGAGCTGACTCAAATATATCACAAGGAAAACTCTTGTAACACACACACAATCAATGTTTTCATGCATTGAGTTAGAAATCATAGGTCAAGGTCCTGGTGTATGGATATGTTGGTCGCTGCACCAACACTAGACTCACTGAACAGAGAACCACACTCAATGCTCTTAACATTATTGCTTCACAGTAAGACAGATCAGAGTCCAATGTTCTGTGGTAGAACTGACTCCTTTGATACCAATTAGTCACGACCCGTCCTCGGGGCCCGTTCTGTGACTACCCCAAGCCCGCCTTTTAAAGGCCATGGGATGGCACCTGCACCAAAGGCATAAATCCCAAAATATGGAAGGAATTGCCTTTATAAAATGAAGCACACACAACAGAGTAGGCAACTGGAAGTAAAATACTAAGTAAAAATGGTATACAATAGATGTTATTGAAAGTAAATGTAGCCAGAAATACAAGCCCAACTGTAATGTACAAGGAAAAGAAAAAACAGTTGGAAGGTGACAAGAAGCTCCTGGATCTTGCACCACGGATCCTACTATAAGGGTAGGTACAAATAGCCTCATCAGCTCCCTACATCCGTCAAATGGCTCTGTGCACCAACTCATCGTAAGGTCCACCTCCGGGTACCATCCAGTCCTGGAACTCTCGGCCTCCGTCAGTTCTATTTATCGTGTGTATCCAACACAACTAAGTGCGGGCATAGCCCGTGCATGGGTAAGTATAATGAGACTCTGTAAGTACCCCGAGATCCTCAAGGATTCAATAAATCCAATAAGGATATAACACAAAGTATAAAATAAACTGAAATATGCCACTTAGGTATATTCCCGTACATATATCTAAGTTTATCAAATGAACCATATCAATCATGAGGAAATTTAAGACTTACTGACTCAGCACACACATGTATTCTATGTTTGTAGAGCGGTACAAATGATCAGATGTACCCACTGAGTCATCTAAGCTGTTGGACAGACACATGATCCTGGACTAGCTATTCTGTCGGACCAACACATGATCCGGGAATAGAATTCAAGACTGTCAGACCAACACATGATCCAGGAATAGTCGTTAGACCTGTCGGACCAACATATGATCCATGTCCAGCTATTCTGTCAAACTAAAACATGATCCAGGTACAGAAGTTAGACTGCCAGACCAACACTTGATCTAGGAATAGTCATTATAACTGTCAGACCAACACATAACCCATGAATAGTCATCGGAAGTGTCAGACCAACACATGATCTTGGATTTGTCATTGAAATGTCAGACCAACACATGATCCATGAATAGTCAACATTTCACAACTATCCAAAGGGTTCCACTTAGGCATGCTTGATTCTGAGAGGGTTCGCTCCTCAAGCCAAGTGTAGATACGTCAAATCACATGAAGTAAAATGATGAAGTACCTGAAGGGTCCACCTCGGCTTAGGGTTCTCAGCACAATAGACGGTGTGTCGATCGGATGCCTAGTCTATGAGTTATTGGCATTTCCATTCCAGGGTCTCGGATGGATTTTAGGTTCAAAACAACCCGACTGTAACCTAACTTTGTATAAACCACAAGGGGGTATTCCAAAAGAACCATCTCGCTCTAATATTTCCGTCTCCACATATGGTTTGTCGATTGGACACCCATAGCCGAGGATATGGGAGAAAAGGTTTAAACAGGTCATAGTGGGTCTGGGTCTGATCCGACCCAGTCGGACTGACCTAGCCCGACCTTGTCCATGGGTCTGACCCAGCCAAAGTGGGCAGTCCGACATGAGGGGGCGGCCCAGCCTAAGTGGGTGGGCTGGCCAGAGGGGGTTTCTTGACCTGAGGGCATGCCTCGACCCAAGGGTGGCCCGGCCCATGGCGGATCGTCTCGAGGCGGCCTGGTTAGCCAGCTTTAGTGGCTGGGAGGCAGACCGCTAGATGAAGCCAGTGGTGGCCGCGAGGGGTGGTCCCCCCCGTCTCCCTGTAACGGCAGGTGTGTGGCGCCGACCCAGAGACCGCAGGGCCTGAGGTGTCCCGCCGATGGAGCGCCCTCTGGAGGCCGACTCAGCCAGCTGCCCTCCTATGTCCGTCGCGGCCATTGGTCGTGTGTCTTCTCCAGCGCTGAGTGACAGCGTCGCGCCGTCTTCGTCCGCTGCGGCCCTCATGGTCGAGCCCCCTTCCTCCGATTTGGTGCGACATCATCACGCCCTAACAGCACCGTCGTAGCCCCCCTTTCTGTAGCCAGTTTCTCTTCATGGCGTGACAAATCCACATCCCTTCGATGACCTAATGGCCCTTGCGCAGCTGATTCCTCTCAGGGTCGGACGGTCGTCGGCCGCCAATGCTCCACTACAGTCATCTATTCCGAAGGCGTCGTTGTGCCACCATCATCATTGACCAATCAAGAACCAACGGAGGGACGTCGGGCTGTGTTTTTTTCCCGCACCCTTAGCATTAGGTGATAACAATTGTCCAACCTTGATCCACAATAAACAACGTGTAATGAGGATTTAATTCAATCAAAACAAACCCCTACCTCGAGTTTGGTGATCGATAACAATGTCACAGTAGGCGGACGTCATTATGTCAGTGTCTGAGAAGGAATAGCATGGAGAAGACGAGTTGATATGACGTCAGCAGCGTACTTCGTGGGTGGTGGGGATTCCCTTTCTTTCCCAGGTTGAAGAAGGAAGAAGATGTAGTTTTTCATTCTTCGGTGGCGAAAGAGATGTTCATCATGGAGAGGATGATGTTTTCCCAAATCTCAACCCAATGCTCCACCAAAAGATTATGCCAACATCAAAAAATAATAGACACACTATTATTTTAATGGTTGGAATGAATTTAAAAGAATTAAAAAATGAACTAATTATTTAATTGCGAAGGTTTAATTAATTAATTATGAGAGATTTGGCACATTAATGTTATGGGGGAAGGTGGAGAGCTTAACTCACGTAAATGGGGGGTTCCAAAGTTTCCAAGCCTGTGTGTGCCCCACCCGATAATATCCTCCAAAGGAAGGTTATGTTTGGTTGGGCCCCACCAAAAACCTCCCTTTTGAGGTTTTAACTACCAAGAAATAATAATAAGCTAACTCGTATTTTTTATTTAACTTAATTAAAAACCCCAAAATATAACTTCCTCTCTCGTTAGAACACAACTGCGGTGAAGATCTCATTAAGTGAATACCGGTGCTACAAAGTCAATGGTGCCCTCGGATATCTGTTCCAAGCACAGGTTTAAAAGATATAAAATCACACTCGTATGTTTACTTACCGTACCTGCAAAAAATATCAGAAATTGATTCCGTGCACACCGGGCCTCGGAATCAAGCACCGTAAAAAACTGAGGACACATAAAATTTCCATGTATTTAAGAAAAAAACATCCATAGAAATTCCGTGTCGTTACATGATTAATTGGATAAAACATGTCTCGTTCATAGGATAATACATTGTTTGGAATCTTAATATCTTTAAGACATCATTGGAATCATGTTCAAATTGAAATTTTTAGAATCACCCTCAATACTTGTCAATCCTGATCCCATCAATATAATAAAATCTTCAGTACCCATTATATGCCAACTTATAGATTTCAATGATAGGTCACCTCACTAAAAATATAGATATAGGAATCAAGGACACATTGTCAATTGTGGGAATATGTGGACAAGGGTGGGAAATCATGTGCCCCGTATATTTCAATAAATGTCTTATATCTTATTCGTGTAGCGTTCTTGGGAATGTAAAAATCCATTACCTTGATAGTTAATTTCATCGTCAGATCCTAATCGCATAAGGATTAACGTAGTGGGTATATATGTCCATTTTAATAAAATAAATGAACCAGAATATCCTAGAAGCTAAGAGCATACATGAATATATTCATATGCATACCCTATTTATGTACTAGTTCTTTGTTATAGAAAATAAGGATATCATCCAGTAAATTTAGGTTAATAAATAGTGATAAACATATATTTATATCCATAAAGTTAATGAAGTACAACAATATTATCAGAATGAAAATTGGATACTCTAGAGAAAGAACATAACATTAATCCCATCCACAAGTGTAATCGGTATGTTCCAGTGAAGGACATTCTGTAAGGATATATATTATATCACTATTACAATCAAGGTTCACTATGTACTTTCCTGACATTCCATGAGATAGGATAATATTATTATCACAAAAGAGGATAATAATATTCCAATGTTTTTTGAATCAAGAACAAATCCCTATTCTAGATGTACCTGAATGAGTGATTTCATCACATTACTCGGGATAGGATCATATCCTTAATCTAATGAGGGGGATCATATCCATGTTTTATCAACAAGAAACCATTTTATATCAGGACATTCATCAAGAAAGACTCATATTCATGTCATCAAAGCTAAACAAAATGTCCCAGTAGATTATATGAGTAGGATTATATCCCTAACCCCATTCGAAAACCCCATGAACAAATTCTGTTATGGATTTAATATTTGAATTTGGAACCTATTCCCATTCCAACGTGGGATCGCAATGTGAGAGAAGTACATTCCTTAGGTTGGTCTCATACCCCTATCAAAGAACCCCATCCAAATATTCTGAATTCCCATGATCATATTGATATCCTCATTCGGTCCAAGACACACCAAGTGAGATAAGACAATGCCTCAGGATAGTATCACATCCTTATATGAGAATCAAATTGTTGTACTTCTACTACTTCTCAGTAGTGTGTCAATATTCATATAGTACTAGATTATTATCAATAGATTACAGTATCCTTCATAGAGTCAATACATATCCATGGTAAACCCAAAAAGGATTGAAAATTATTCCTTCAAATTTTCAATGTAATGATCCTACCCCTATCCTTATAAATTCAATGAGTCTTTGAGGTTGTTAATGTAACATTCTAAACACCCCTAGGGTCTTTTGACACAGCAATAAAATCACAAGGAAATTCCTACCATGAAAAACCTAATGGGGGAATTGTGAGGACATATCTTAGGGACTTGACTCCTAAAATTCATCATGTTAATAATCCCCATGTAAATATCTCCCACATAGAGTGAAATCATCCGCTTTCCAAGACACCATCATATAGAGAGATGCATAAATAAACTAGACACCTTAGTATAGAGGGGTGATAATAAATATTTTTATTCTTCGTATATAAAAAACTCATTGTAATGGGGTCAAATATACATATAGTTAATGTTGGTAAAAAATACCTCAATGCCTGATATTGGTTTTTTGATGTTTTTTTGTTGAAAAAAATAAAAGGCTACAGAACGAATAGCACAGTTCATAGTGAAGGATAAACCACATCATTGATTTGGGTATTTATGATTAGTGGTATTTTAGAATTTATTTTCTTATATAAGGAAATAAAATTAGATCATTTAGTAGAGTGATATTTTCATTAGAAAATATCATTACTCTAGGATGACGTTTGTTGCTTTCCATTGTGGTTATTAAGGGAGAATTTTATGAAGGGTGAACTAAATGGCGGGATATCATTTCCATGAATGAGGTCATTTATGGGGATAGTTCATGAAGGGTTTGTTAGTTCTATACCCCAAAAAGTAAAAGGTTTCATGAAGTGGAGTTGGTGCGTGAACGATGAATATGGTGGTGATGTAGGGATAGTCTGTAGAGTTAGATATGTTCCATGAATTACTAACACCAAGTAGTGAAACACAATTCATGTAATAGTCATTCTATTTTGTAAAGGGAATATAAAAGTCTACTGAATAAATTTATTCCAAATAATAGTACACAAATAATGGGACTTTAATAGAGAATCACCCTAAAATTGGGGTAACATTCATTCATAAAAAGTAAGGGACCTACAGTTCCCTTAATTGTGGGTGAATCCATTCAAGAAATATACTCTCTTCATATCCATTCCCAATATCTTGGAATTCACTCTCCAACATTATTATACTTATTGCATCTTCTTCCGTGGTTCTTAGGGGTTTTCCCCCTAATGGTGGAAGGTCTCTCCATATTAAACTTTTTTTGGGTTTTATCTATTGAGTTCCTTAACCTCCCTAGTGATTCCTCCACATTCAAGTTCATTACAATTCATCAAGACTGGATTTTTGTTCTTCCCCCACCTCCACACATCACTCTGACCTCATGGTCTGACGATCGTCAACCAGTCAGACCAAGAGAAAAAGATTCTTAATTTTTTTTGGTATTCCTTATTCAATGAACGCATGGATTTATAATTTAATTAATTTTTCCATGGGTTTTATTAGTCCATATATTTTTTTTATATAGAGTGATCAATGCAGGGGTATTTATTCTCTTATTAAGTTTCATCATCAGTTTTTTAAGGTTAGGTTGTGGGGGCCTACACGGCTTCATCCAGCTAGGGATGTATGCCCCCTTATTCCCCCACTCACTAATGGTCCCTCCATTCTCTTCCAGGTTGGACGAATGTATTTTTCATTAGGAATATTTATATTTTGTGGTGTCATTGGGATGGAGTTTTATGTGGATCACTAGGTGCAGGAATTGGGATTCATACTTTTTCGAGGACTTTTCTCAGTGGGATGTGTTGTGGTTCTCATTGGCACTGGTTGTCAGATGTTTCTTGATGGTGTCAGTGAAATCATGTGGATGAATTCAGATATGGTTCATTGGTTGGAAATATTATTATTGAGGATCACATTCTTTTTCATATAGATATATGATTCATGCTAGTTTATTGGGTTCTGATGGATGTATTTGATATCATCAATATTTTGTGGTTTCAGGTTATTGTGATTAGAACATAAATTCTTACTACCTTTTAAGATTCGCTTTTAAATATTATTATATAGGTATCTATGGATGGACGTCGACATAAACCATTATATTTTGATGAGATTTCCTGGTGGTGATGATGTTTATTTATTGATGATGATAGATATATGGTTCTCGTCGGTGTTGATGACATGATGTCTGGTGAGGGTTGTGATGGCAGTGAAGAGACGCTAGTGGTGATAGTGATAGGTTGGCGGTGTAATTATGGAAACAATATGATGGTGATTGGACGGATGTGATATGATGTGGGTTTCTTAGTATGATGGTTTTTAGAAATTTAAAATTTGAAAAAGTAGTTACTTGATTGGTTTTTGTTTTTGTTTGGTCTCCTCATGATGAATGAAATTTTTGGACTGAGGATTGTAATGTCACGGTTCAAGGAGGTTTAGGGTGGTTCCATTTTTTATTTTAAAATATATATGTTCAATTTTTTATTTTATAATGTAGTGTGTTGTTTGTTAATGGGATGTGGGATATTCATGTACTAGTGGTTATCGCATGGTTCCCTCTAACACAAAAATATGATTTATAAAATTATAATAAAATGGATTGTTGGCCCCTTCAAGATTAATGAGAAAACAAAAGAGTAAGACAATGTTACATTCCACAGTCAGTGAGCTAGATATATAGATTTAGGGTCTGAACATTAAGAAAGTAGTGAGAAGAACCTAAACCTTGTAAAGGTAGGGATCCTTGTCAAGAATGTGATCTATCATAAAACATGTAATTTGGTATTGACCCTTAGTAGAATTGGTACACCGGAACTTCTACATTTAATTTTCCTTTGACATAGCCAAGTGAGGGTAAACCAAGTGAAATTTTTGTTTCTCATGAATGATTTCCATTTTCATACATTTCAATGGGAAAAAGAGAACATCGTGTTTTTAACAACTATGAAAGATATGATGTAATTGGATTTTTAATTATTCATACCCAAATTCACCCCTCCCAGTCATGGAATTTTTAAATATAGGGATAAAAATTCGTATCAAAGGAAAATGTAGAAATTAGGTGATTCATTATAAGTTTAAGGGATGGTGGTTTTTATTCTGAAATTTATTTTGATCTTCGATAGAAAATCATTAATTATTAGATAGTAAAATGTAAAACATAATTCGATCATTTGGAATGGATGTAATTATAGTATCTATATATGGAATATCATCCAACATCCATAGTGGATCTAATCAGAAGATTAATTATGGGAGTTGGATACTGTAACTAAAGAATAAATTCTTTATAAAGATGGATACAAAAAATAAATGTAGAATTTCACATAACATATCTAATGAAATGTATATGAATATTATTTCCTTTTAAGAACCGCAATCTATATTGGGTATTTGTTTAATATTTATGAAGGTGACCCATAAGTCATAGAAGAAAAGTTGTGGGTCTTATGGAACTAATATGAGGATCATATAATTCACCCAAATGAGTCTGTTGATACATTTATTAGACAGTTGATTATTTTATTGAAATACATGTGTGGTCTCTGATAAATTATCAAATTCATAATTATTTTTACAAACATCTAGAGAAAAGTAACACCATGGTTTAATACGAATGTTTCTATATGGAATGATAATGATATGAAGGAGCTTACATGGGATAATTATCATTGTACTCTTGTCGAATATGAAATGAAAAATGATGATAATGATGATGTAAAAATTAAAAATTCAAATGAAGTGGTATTCAAGAACATGGAGAAGTTAGCTATATAATATATTTAGGAGGAATAATATGTAGATGATGACATGTTTTTTATCTCTTAAAATTCGAAAAGTGTAAGATGAATATTCAATATGCATCATCCCATTTATTGCATTTGATATGGAATGATTGTATATTATTCAGCAAGGATACCCAAGAAGAATCAAGAAGATGAATAGTATGATGTTGATATTGCCAGGATTAATTATTCTGCATACTTAAGAGGTAAGAAAACTATTATAGAAATTTTTTACAATATAGTAATCATTTATCGAGAGAAGATGATATTTTAGAATAATTTGAGGAAGAATAATTGAGGGACTATAAAAATAATGTTTCAGATTATATGGTGGTAGATGTCAATAATTACCAAAAAAATGAATGAAGGGAAAATTGAAAAGTTCAAATTGGAAGAATAGTTGATCTTAATGTCAATTTCGATGCTTCATTTGAAGATATATTTGATTAAAGAGGCAAGGAGAATAAATAAAACATTGTGGTTTGTGATGCTAATTGCTATACGCAATTGTATTATGAAGAGAAGTCTAAGATTAGGGATAACATTGAATAACTAGTGTCATTAATTCTATAGGTGTCAGATTTTGTTCTGAGTACTATATCAAAAAATCATAAAATAGAAAAGCGAATTTTTTATATTGAATAATATTATAAATGATTAAATCAAACATATGAAAGAACATGAAGATGATGTTTCCAATACGTGATGGAAATTGAAGGATTATAAGAAACTCTTTATTCTTGAAAATTATGGAACATAGGAAATAGAAATAGTAAATGTATAATTTAGAGGTGTACTGAAAATATTAGAGTGTCAAAAAATAAAAATTATTGGTAAGAGTTATAAAGCTGGTAAGGGGCCTGATCTCAAAAAAAATAGTAAGCAACAATTTTATACCACAAGATCCAACACTAATATTTATTAATTATCCAGGAAAAAATAAGAACAATAAGAATAGAAACCAAAGGGATGATCAATATTGAATTATTCTCATCCAGAAATTCACATTTCTTGGTATGTTATTATTTTTAGATGATTTGACACTCAAAAACATATGTTCAATAGCCGAAGGTATCTAAGATAACAAGACAAATAGAGATAATCATATAGAAATAAATATTATATAAAATTACTTAGTGGTCACTATTTTAGTTGTGGAGGATTCAAGAACATGGAAATATATTTATAATCAAAAATGAAAATAATTGGGGAAATGAAATGGTTTATGGGCATACAAAATAATTTAATGTATCATCAAAAGATCCGAAAATTAAAATTCAATTTGAAACACTACAATATGAATATGCCCCATAATACTTTGATCAAGATAAATATTATCAATCGATATAGGGTATGAATTCTACAATATATATCAAAAAAATATCTATAAATGAAGTTGTTTTTGATATTTTATAAAAGCATCATATCACACTAAAAAATTGATTATTGATAGTGGATTAACTATTTAGTTGAAAATAAATAAGTATCTATTGATAAGAATTAGGTAATCTAAATATTATATATTGTGATATCCATGTGATGAATGTATGAATATTGTTGTCTCAGTAAAAAAGAAAAGTTTTTTTTGGAAAAGTACTGATATGTGCGTATATCTTGATTTTTGAAGTTCGTAGTCACAATTGTTTTTTGTTAGTTTATTGTGTAACTCACAAAATTCCATAATATTTTCAATGAAAAGGTGGTTAATTTGAGAAAAATATATTGCAGTTGTTTTTCAAGGATTGCCTATGAAAGGGAATCAGTACATTGTGAGTGGAGAAAGATATATATGATTTATGTCTAAGGAAGAAGAATATAATCTATTGAATAATCATCTTAGCCATTTAATCCTTAAATAAATAGAGGATATGGTGATATATGATGATTCTTGATATCTCAATATGTTACCACGTGATCTTACTCTTGTGTGTGATGTTTTTTCAACAAGGTAATATCATTTGAATGACATAAAATGAAAAACGATAATTTTAACTAAAAATAATTTAGTTGGAACATATTGATATATGTGGACCTATTTCACCATTATCTATTGATTAGAGGATATAATACACTATCATAATTTATGTTTTTAGAATAATGGGATGTGTTTCAAGAATCCATTAGAAATATGAAGTTTTTAGTTGCCAAAAGACATATCTAATGAGAATGGGAATATGATGGATCAAACAAAATAGATGACCCAAAAAAATTATGTAATAAAGTTCAAAAATATCTATGTAGATATTATATCTAGAAGCATGGGATACGGTTCCACGATTTAGTAATAAAAACTCTATAGTATAATATTGTATGTGATAGAATAAATTGAATTATCATTAATGTGGCTAGAATGATTATCATTTAAAAAGTCATTACAGATATGTTTTGAAAAGAAAATGTTATGAAATCAGTATAGACATAAAAAATAAGAGTCCAACAATCTAGAAGACTCCATATAGGCTATGGTATAGAAATAATCAAGTGTAGATGTACTTTCATGTATTCGAAAGAATTTGTTTCATTTTTATTAAGGAGAAACACAGGAATCTTGAATCCTATCGAGATGAAGGGATATTTTTTAGATACTAAATTAAAAGAAAATCATATAAATTATCAATAAGTAGATGAAAAAGGTCGATGAAATCATTGGTTTAATCATAGTATATAATGACGAAAATATTCAACAGAAACATGATCAGTCTTAGAACAATATTGATGAAGAGATAAATTGATTGGGGGATGTTCCTTTCTAGAATATTGATTTCAAAGATGATTTAAATAATAAAAATTATGAGAATAATCTAGTATCTGTACAGTGACCATGTAGAAGAGACAAAATTTATATAAAAACATAATTGGTGAATACAAAGTTCAAATATAGACATGGGTAATGATGATTATTCAACAAGAGCCATATATTTCATAGTTAGAGCCAAATTTTTCTGATGAAGATTCTAGATATAATAATTGTGTTATGTATATAAATGAGGATATTGACAAAATTGATAAGAGTCAAACATGGGAGATTATTTTGAGGACAACTGATAATATTTACATCTAGACAAAATGGGTATTTTGAGATAAAATTAGTGAGGATGATACAATAATTCAAAAAAAAATATGAATATTTCTCCATGAGTACTCTCAAATAGAATGTATCGATGTGTATAATCAGGCTAGACCTTTTTTAAAGAGAGATACAATCAAAATATTCTTTTCCATAACTATAAATAGAATGTTCAAAGTTATCATGATGGATGTTAATTCAAGAACATATTAATGGGGTTCTAAAAGGATATGTTTACATTTATAATCTAAATGGGTTTTTCATTCATTATTATGATAATAGAGTATATCAGATGATGAACACACTACATGGGTTGAAGCAAACACCAAGAGCATGTTATTCAAGACAAGAACAATTTTTTGATGAAGCTCGGTAATCAACGTGCTGGAGTTGATTACAATCTATATGCTATAAATTATAGTAATAGAAGGGTGATTGTAATGGTATAGGTCAGTGAAATTATCTTTGGTAGATTAGATGAAGAATAATGCAACCAATTCGTTTATTTCATGATTTTTGAAATTTAAATGTCGACGATAGTAGAATTTACATTTTTCATTTGTTTGTAGGTGGTGGAAGGAGATAATGAATAATTAATTTCTTAATATTAATATTCTAATGTAGTTATGAAAATATTTAGATAGATAATTGCATGTATGGGATGACTCTAGAGGATACCTAGAAAAAACATTCTCTAGATGATTTTGGAATAGTGGTTAATGGGTAAAAATTCATGCATATTTCTAGAATCATGATGTATATAACATTGACATTACCATATATTTATTTTTCCACATTTCAATAAAAATTGTATCAAAATAATTACATGGAAACCCCAGTATTTTCAATAAAAATAGTACATTAGTTTATAATTGTAATAATGGATTTTGGTTTGTTGTGCAATAAAAAATCACTACAAATGTTATTGGTCTTTAGAGATGCTGATTGGGCCATATTAGTATAACAATGAAAATCAACACCAGGTGACGAAATATATCTTGGTGGATTTTTTAATTCATAGATAAGAATGAAACATGATTTCTTATCACTTATAACTATAGAATATGTGAATATTTCATCAAATCAAGCATATACATAGTTACTTTGGATAAAGTACTAAATTGATGGAATGAGAGTCGAAGTAAAGACTATGTTCAAAATCCATTGTGATAATTCAACGACTATAAATATAAAAAAACCTAGTCCATCAGTCAATGGAAAATAACATTGAAATAATGTATCATTTTCAAAAAGAGAATGTGGATGAAGGGAATGTGAAGATGGAGTATGTGTCTACAGAACAACAGGTTAATGAAATTCTTAAAAAAAATCCAAATAAGAATTTTATTGGAATTGGATATCTCTATGAGTTTTCCCAAATACTAGCAATTAAAAAATTGTTGATGTGGGTTATCATTTACTATATTCATTGTGTGTTTTCCCTTAATTTGGTGATCTTTATTCTTTACTTTATGCAGACCTCAAATGAGTGTCCTTCATGTTTTTTGCAATGGGTTGGAGGGAATTTTGTTTATAATATTGGAAAAAGTCTTAATCAAGAATGTGTTATAATATGATTGTTGTATCGGTGTGGTAGGATATTTCTAAATATGACAATGCTAATGTTGACTGATCAAACGGTATATATCAGAACAGATGTTGTTCGTGATTAATGAATTTGAGTTGTTATGAAATCAGGTGATTTGTAGGTGAACTTTTCATTATGATCATGTTTAAAATGATGAACATGGATCATTAAAAATACATAGGTGGGGATTAGTTTTTATAATACATCAGCCAACATAAAGGATGAATGTCTATATTTGTACTTCATTGCATAGTTTGTTGTGAAGGTTGTACCATGCATATTAATCTAGTTATTAGGATTAGTAGAATCTCCAGATCTATTTTACTATACAATTCATGATAAAAAACATTTATGATATAATAATTTTGATTATATAATATCATTACATTGCGAATAAATTTAGGAATTCCTAAATTGGATCAAGAGCTATAATTTCATTAAGGGTGAAGTAGATCATATGAGATCATTTCCGCAAAGGATGAAGTTTTTGTGGAATGTTCACAAAAAGGTTTCTTATGATATGTATCCTATAATGGAAAATGTTTCATAATAGATTGGGGTTTTGTTTAATAATTATCCCTCTACAAATCAAGGATGATCCACGGTAGAAGATATGGTCCGCAGAACACTCATGCCCTGTAGTGCAGCATAGTTCATAGATGATTCAATGTAGTTCATTAAAGGACTAAAAGAGTTAACGAAAGAAATTTCTATAATCTAATAGTTTATAGAAATTAAAATCATCCATATAACAAAAATATATTATGTTCCCATTCATTGAAAATATAGAATGTGCAGGTCAATGATGTGTGTGTAGATGGCTTCTAGAGTTGTATGAAATGGAAGACGAAGAAAATGATCATTTCCATTGAAAGAGAACCAGAGAATGTGAAATAGAGACTATCACATGGGATAGAAGTGAGTTGATAGTAAAACAAATAATGATTGGATCCTTAGAATAAAATTATTCATGCATAATCATTGTATGTTAGAAGTGAGACTTAGTAGATTTCGTACATCGGCACATTTTCATTGTATCCCCTTTTAATGTAGCCCATTGACGGTGAACCATGTAAATATTATTTTTCTTGTGTATGAATTCAATTATAATCATAAATTTCAATGCGACATATAGGAAAAAATTCTATGTTTAAAGAAGATGTATGTTCTTAGGGGGAATGAAATTTAATCTATCATACCCTGATTAACCCCCCCCCCCCCATGGTATTGAACCAAATTGGGATAATGGTACCCCAATTGGCTATCAGTATCACATCACAACATCTAGCATGATAAATAGAGAGGGAAACACTACGACATGACTTAGTAAATGAATATATCACTAATGAATAATCATTTCAATTGAATATATAGAGTGTGTAAACTAGAAGTTGCCTCACATCATGACTAGACCCATTGCTATATAAAATCATGTGTTCCAAACAGTCCAAAAAGGGTGTTACATATTTCTTCTTAACCACATGGCATTAAAATATAAATATCTCATCAAAACTACAAGACATAAACACATAAAGAGTTTTTCTTAATCACATGATGATAAATAGTACAATGTTTTTCTTAAGAATATAACTTTAAACTATACAGATTTTGTATTAACTACATGTATTTAAATACTAAATAGTTACTAATAAACAAAAGTCATTAAAATTCATATAGTTCTTTTTAACCACAATATGTTAAACGGTATGGAGTTCATCATGAAAATATGACACTAAGATTACAAATTTAGTATTAACTAAATAATGTAAAACTATACGGTGTTCATCATAACCACATGATGTTAAACAATAAAAATTTCTTTTTAACTAGATGAAATTAAACTATCAATATTTCATCCTAAATGCACGAAATTATACTATATGGAGAACATCCTAACAATGTAATGTTTTAGTTTTATGTATTAAATGAAGGATCTAGAAGTAGTAGAATTGTATAATTGGTTGGGGCCCATATTTTCTTTGTTCATAATAGATTACCAATTATGGTTCAATACAATAATGAACACCATTTTCCATGTAATTCAATTAAATATTTAGACAAAGAATGGAATATGTTTTATATTGATAGAGGATCTTTAACATCATGTTTATAATTATCATAATTAATTTATAAGAAAATAAATATGTGGGTATTTGGTATATACATTGTTGATGATATTTTATCAACAATAATGACCCTTTTAGATTTCCTTTATTAGGATCAAGAGTATTTAAAGTAGTATCCCTCTAGCGATGATCTACATGTGTTCCAATAGAATCTAATCAATTCCCACGTCCTCCCATTGGTAGCACAGTGAAGCAGATGTCATGCGTCGATCATAATTGATCCCTGGTTCTTAGTTTCTCAATATCTTCTCTTATTCTTGAAAGGCATATAATAGAGATAAGTCAATAAATAATTCACTGAATGTTAGCACAATAGACTCACTTGTCTATTAATATAGGTGGGGTTTCAGTTACAAAAATTTTATATAATAATAACAATTAAATGAAATTTTAACCATTAGAGGAAACCCATGCCGTTTAACAATAATAACATCATCATTATTTGCGGTGTGCGAACTTGTGAAAAACAGAACCCTAAATAAAATTCCATGACACAAAATTATAACACTATTATTATTGTTTATTCCACCAACTGGATGAAAAATATTTACTAACCTAAAAAATAATAATTTATCCCTAGAAATGGTCTTAGTCCATTCAAACTATTTTGCCATTTACAGAACTCTTGAATAAACACATTATTGACTTAATAAATATTTTCATTCAAAAAATGATAAAAAATTATTTATTAAATGTTCAAAAAAATAAATTAATATATTATATTCCTGATCAGGTGATGAAATATTTATTTTAATTTATGAAAAAAAATACATGAATAAAATAATTCCATTGTTTTCCAAATAATATTTAATAGATTAATTAAATTCAAATAGAATTTAATCACGTCCATTGGAAACAAATAGTGTGTGACCCTATAGGAATCATTCTCATTGAAATTGCACTTTCTTTCGTAAGGTGAAACATTAATACCCTTAAATGGGTTAAGGAATGAAAGAGAATGAACTTAGTGTTGCAATGATGAAATACCCATATGAACTATAATAA
The DNA here is from genome assembly GCA_963277665.1 of Viscum album. Lineage (NCBI taxonomy): Eukaryota > Viridiplantae > Streptophyta > Magnoliopsida > Santalales > Viscaceae > Viscum > Viscum album. The sequence goes on from OY728142.1 coordinate 1,710,644,003, forward strand.
TATAATATAATCCATTTTTAGAATATATCATCAAACTAGCTACATGATGGAATCATCATCAAATATTCTTGATACCTAATATTTTTCTACATAAAATATAGTCGTTGATACACCATGGCCATGAAATTTACTACAATGGTTCTATTTCAATCAAAGGGTTCAGATATCAACTTCTATAAATGGAAGGGACAAATCCATCCTCGACTTGTCCGTTATCAACCTATCATTAGTGACGAACCCAACATAAACTACATCTTTCCAAAATATGGTGTACCGTTTTTTGTTAGTAAATCAAAGTGAAAGTGTCATGACATGTGTTATTGATAATCTAAACAACTAAGGACCATTATAATGCTTGAAATTTTGAACAATCGATGATGCCCAAACATGCAGAATTCTTAATGTTGTGCCTATTTTTCTAAACATTCATCTTAGAGATTATCATGATACAACATCATGATATGAAGTCTCATCTGCTAATGAGTACTCATACCTGATGGTCTGTCTTCTAGGTGGAAAATAATATTTCAACATCCAACCAAATTTTTTTATTTATAAATATTGTTTTAGCAAGTAAATGTTCTCATCATAGTGGGGGACTTCCACAAATTTATAAATTCAACAAATACTAAAGGATATTATTAAATCATAGTCATGAAATATATTTAATAAGATGTATAATATTTAAATACATTTAATATTAATTTATTGAAAGTACACATAGTTGATTATAGGAGACCAAATATAACAAAATCCCTCTTAGAAAAGATCTATCTACTTATGACTTTTAGTATTATAGGTCTCACGTGTTCATTGTGTATCTTGTAATTCATGGCATTATTCAAGGTGTTTTTCATGTTGTCTTCCATGTAAATTTCTCCAATACTACATAACCTATCCCAGAGAAATATTTCAAGTGATGATACTTATGAAATATAACCTTTTTATGTTGATGTGACTTTGGATCTTCTGTGAGATCCATCGCTGTAGTATTATAACAATATACTATGATGGGATCATTAATTCTAGGTAACACATCCAACTAGTTGATGAAGTTTCCCATCAAGGTTGTATCTCTTTCTTCCTATGAAGCTACGGTAACATCATAATCTAATATAGTATCTATGACCACACTATTATTTGAGCTCTTCCAACTCACCGAACCTCCATTCAAAACGAATATGTATCCCACTTGTGATATCATGTCATATTCATTAATTTGGAAACTAGTATCTACATATCTTTGGATGAATATATTCTCATATCCTTCATAAACAATGAATATACTTAGTTCACCTCTGGTAATTATGGATAGTTTTTACTACCATCCAATTATAGTAACCTGGATCAGAATGATATCTTCCTACCACACATAATTTTTAATCAACTTCTATCCTAGAACATAGCATGGCATACATGACAGACCTAATCGCTGATCCCAATGGAGTCTTTTCCATTCACCAACATTTCACATGCGTCTGAGGATTTATTTTCATGGAATGATGAATTCCATGTCTCATTGGCATCAATCCCATCTTGTATTGTCACATACAAAATCAAATCAATATATTTTAAATGTATGTACTTCCACATAGGACTATTAATCTATTGGATCTATCATGATAGATATTGATCAAAAGAATATTTGTTGCCATCCCAAAATCCTTAATTGATAATCATTTATTCCACCATTCCTAAATAGTCTGTAATACTAATATTTTGTTTCTAGTATGTAATATTTCATCAACATATACTATTTGTAAAATTAATGGACTACACCAAAACTATTTTTATGCACAAGGCTCATATTCACTTTTTGTAGAACCAAATTTTGTTATGTCTTCATCAAAATAATTTTTCCATGACCTGGATGCTTTCTTTTATCCAGTAATGGTTTTTTGTGACATTCATATCTTATTGGAATCCTTCTAAGTCACAATCCATTCATGTTGTGTCATATAAACATCTTCATATAGGTTCCCATTAAGGATGTTGGCTTTGAAATCCATTTGAAAAATATAACTATAAGGGTAAGAGAAAATGGCCAATAGAATTATGATGGAATTCAACATTGAAACTTATGAAAGGATTTTTTTCATAGCCAATACCTCAACACTGTTTAAACCCTTTTTCAACCAGTCATTTTTTATAGGTACATACTAGTCCTTTGATGTTAAAATTCATCTTGAATACGCATTTTTAGACAACATGCATTACATATACTAGAAGATATACCAAAATCCTCTCTTTGTTTTGGTATATGGAATTAATTTTTGAATTCATGGATTCCTTCCACTAGGAAACAATGGTGCCATGAACTACATCCTTCTATGTTAGTGGATCATTATTATCAACAAATAATGAGTCTATATCCTCATTGATAAAAAAATTATACCATTCTAATTATTTAACGTCTCTTTTACTCCTACATTTTTTTGTGTCTCTGGAACAGATTATTCTTCCACCAGGCTCTTTAGATTCTTATCCAATACCAAATCTTGAGTGCCTTGATCCTCAACATTATCAATGTCTATCTCACTCCAACTATCGTTTTTAGGATTTGATCCCTCTAAAATAATATTTCATTTCATTCCACTATATCTATTTTGTCGGTTTAGTTGTATAGTCAATATCCCATTGTTTTATTTGGGGTATCATATAAAATATCACTTTGTGCCTCATGGTCCTAGTTTCTCTAATGGACTGAAGGACTTCATTTTTTAATGATTTTTTTTAGAATCCAATTTTCAAGGGCTGTGGTGGAACCCTTACATGGACTGTAGGGCTAAGTATTACATTGATCATAGGATATAGTGGAATTCATTTCTCAGAGGCTTCAGACATTACATACAACCTATACTAAGAATTTGTAAATACTCCTCCCCTGCATCTTCATTGTGAAATCATCTCTCCACCTTCACATGACTGTTCTTCATGGATTTCCCATGAATGTACATGCTTGTCCCCATGGAATGTTCCATACCCTCTCATTCATGAAATACATTTATCTTCTACTATGGTGAAAGCTCTTTTATCATCCTTTTTCTGAATATTGTTCATTGTTGGTTGTCTTGATTGCATCTGCACATAAGGTGGTTCGAAAGCCTTGAAGTGGCCTGAATGCCTTACTGACCTGATGGCCTAGGTGGCACAAAGTCCTAAAAGTCATGGCGACCAAATCAGTGGACCAAAAGACCAAATGGGGGAATATTCCTAGCTGCTATAATACTAAATAGTTCCTACTACAGTTCACGCTACAGTACTGCACAATTCATGATACAGTGTCTACTACTGTACTCCTACAATACTAATACAGTAACAGAATATTATCTTCCTCCTTTATTTGACTTCGGGTCACCTGGATGCACTTAATAATTCATCACCAACTGGTTTGAGGCTCATGTGCACTTCATGGTGCAGGTTTGTTACCTAAAAAGGAATTAACAAATTTTTCACTTTCCCACACCTCATAATTCGATAACATGGATTCACATCCACTTAAAAACAAATATAGAATAGCATTTACCAATTTATTTGGAACTTGGTTCATTATGTTCTCATCTATTTATAATTCATATCCCCAAAATCAAAATGGAAGACTTTTATGGCTCATAATTAATATAAACATATTCAAAAAGTTGTGGTTCCTTCTTTAACATACAACATTCCACTAAGGTCTGTATGGAGGAGTGAGTTGGGATAGGATCATAAAGTCTTGTATGTAATAAATGAAGTTTTGATTAAGATCGTCACCATTTCGGTCAATGTATATTTTCATAAACCTCATACCAAGCTGTCTAGGAAACTAATTTCTATATTTTTTATGTTATTACAAGAATCTAAATTATAACTCATTATGTAAATATATCCTTATATACTAAAATAATCAGTATCTATTATAATGTATGAGTAAAAACTCCATGAATAAACTAGAAATGGTCCAAAAAAATTAGCATGATTAAATTAAAGAATCTCTTTATCCCATTAAAATTTCAAAGAAAATGTTTCTTTGTTCATTTTTCATAGTAAACCTATGTTACATACACCAAGTGATTTTAGTTCAAAAAATTCAAAATATACATATTGATGTAATTTATTTTTTAAGAAAAAATTTAATATTTGGTTAATATTCAAATTTAATTATGAAATATTTTTTGATGAATTAATTTATTTTTGAATTAAATAATATTGTAATAAAATATTATTATTTAATTTCTTTTATTATATATAAAATGTCATATAATGATGAAAAATGGAATTTTTATTAATGTTTATAATCTGTTTTTGTCAAAACCTGTCAATTTTCAATAATTATCAGTTTTTATTTTAATTGTAAAAATTCCTATATTGTGAAAAATATTTAGATAAAATTAATATTATTTTGGGAATAAATATTTATAAATTGTCTAATAGTTTATTTTTCTTAATTTTTCGAAATGGTAGATTTCTTCACTAATAATTAAATACCAAACAAATATATAGTGTGTTTTAAGACATCATAATAGACAAATAATTATATAACAAATCCTATTCATGTGATATTAGACCAAATAAATGTTTTTCATTAAATTAATATTAATTGATTTTCATCTGATTTATTTTATAAATCATTAATGAATCCTCCAAAATTGATAAAATATATTCTGATTTCAAAATTATATTTTAGAATGTGCAACTCACCTCCAAATCATAAAAGAAGAAATTTTAATATATTTGGATCATGAATATATAAAATAATGTATTCAACTCCCCTTTTCATGAAACCATTGGTAAAAACAATGGTGTGGTTTATGGATTTGAGTATTTTATTGTTTAGTGCCTGAAAACAACATAATAATGAAATCCATCTCCCTTACTCTATAAACACACCCATGAATCCATTTCTACTCACTCAAACAAATTGATGCTCTACCAACCTCTTCCGCATTCTCCTTAGAGTCCTCCCATGTTTCTCCTAGCTCCCATGAAGATCATCCCACTCTTTGGAGTCACATATCCAAGTAAGTGATATTTCACATTCATTTTTTATCAAGAAATCCTTTTGTGATAGGCCTTTTAGATTCATTATTCAAATTTTGGGATATGTATATACATAATCTCATTATTATCCATTTCATTTATAAAAATGATATCTTCTTGGAAATCTTAATAATCCCTCAAATTATCCTTTATGTACACATGTTACTATGGATATAATATATACATGATCCTCAGCATTATCGATTCCATTCAATTGAAGAAAATTGTTGGAAATTAGCATTTTTAATTTGAATTTGTTGTATTTTAGTTAATTTTATAATCAATTACCTTATATATGTTTGATTTTATTTCAATGGGAGATCATTTAGCCTCCTTCATTTGGACCCTTACATAATATGTTACTATGTCAAAATTCTGTAAGAGTTTACCCTCTTTTCATTTCCATTAATGAACATGTTTTATATTATGGATCTAAAATTCTAATTAATATTCTTTGATATTATATAACCTGATCGTCATCATATCAATTTCATGTATAAATTGTGAGATACACATTTCTCTTTCACCAACTAATTTTATTATGTTTCATATGATTTTGTTATGCTGCGGAAATTGCATTGGGATTTTCCATGACAAAATTATCCACTAGTGAATACCATGCCCATTCGTTGGTGAAGGGTATTCAGATTTATTCACATATAATTGTTTATTGAGGAATTAAATGTTTTCCACACATTATTTGATTATTTATGAAATTATTATGTTGAATGAATTCATGATATATTATTTTTGTGCACACTTAACCATGATATTTAAATTATAATGAAGAAGGTTCTCTAATAGTGCTCGAATGCATTGGGTAATCTTTTGAATCATTATAATTTTTGATGGGACATGGGATTACTTAATTCCATTATATGAATTTTATCCACCATGTCAGACAAGGTTTTACATGATACATTTTTGTTTATTATGTAGTGTTTTATGTTGTTTCCACATTTACTTGTAATTATTATCATTATATATCACGCATTTATAATAATTCTCCTTTATGACTCAGTGATATGCATTTTCTATCATTTGTCATTATCCTTATGTTGTTCCTTGTTTATTCCCTTAATTGGATTTATAGCTCATCCCATTATTGTAGATATCCTCTTGTTATACTATGATGATTTAATTATGAAGGAATGTTATGGTCATGTAAAAAAAGTTTTCAATAAAAAATTTGTATTCCATCGTTTAAGTTGTCAAGTAATATTCTTATAATCCAAATTTAGAAGGCATTGGAATCTTATGATTTATATTAAGTTAAAATGTTTGAAAAAAATCAAGTTTAATTGTGTAATAAATACATGGGATGTTTTAGTTGGCATTAAAGTATATGATTAGTTATTTTGTGGATTACAAAAATAAATCCCATGGGAAATCCCTTTTTTTATAAAAAATGTATTTGATGAACATCCCTATATTTTTGAGATTTTAGATTGATTGTTTTATCAAGAAAATTAATCATTGTATGTATATGAACAAGTGAATTCAGCTCTGGCATAGATGTATCTATCAATAAAACCTAAAATCACATCTTATATTTAGACTCAAACTGAAACTAGTGCACAAAAACATGTGTTGCTCTACCCTAGGTCCGGCACTCCTGCGGGACATTCATTGGTAAAATCATAATCTCATTATGACCCATTTCTATGGAAAAAATGAAGATTTTTTTGTAGATCAAGGATTACATAAACCAAATCCTATATAAAATTATGTTAAGGATAAAAATGTAATTTATATGTTATACCATTATGTTTGTTAGAATAAAAATTATGGGTAAATGCTTCATTTCATTGATTATCATGATATCAAATGAATCTTGATATTGAACTTGTATCAATTACCTCGAATTGATGAATGGTTATATCAGCTATGTGTATCATTATACTTCTCCAAGGTGGATCTATGGTTTGTATATTATAGGTATGGGGAAAGAGTAGGATATCCCCAACATTTATTTTCATTTAAGGAACGATAAATATGAGTTTGTAGTTACACTATTCGGTCTCATTAATTCTCTAACAATAATATTGGGATTTATGAATATTAAATTTAGAGATTACCTTGAAAAATTGTGGTAGTCCTATAGAATATATTATTATATTCTCCAAAACTATGGAGGAGCTTGAAGAGAATCTGATCACTATGCTAAAAAACATATGGAAGGACAAGCTCTATGAAAAGTACATAATGTGTGAGTTTATTTTGAAGGAAGTCTCGTTATATAGAAATATCATCACAAGAAATGGGATTTATAATAATCCTTCCAAAAAATGAAATTAAGGGATGGATGGGGGAAACATCTACAACAGATATCTATAGCTTCCTTGGGTTTGTAGTATATTATCCCTAATATGTGAGAAATTTGTCAACATCTTCAAACCCTCTAACCAAGCTTAATTGATAGGGAGTCAAGTTCTCATCGAATGATGAATGTGAAGAAAGATTTATGTATTTGAAAAATAGTATTACCACTTACCTATGATCAAAATATGTACTAGAGTGGACTTTTTGTAATATTTAGTGATGATTCATAGATGTTATTTGGATGTTTGTCGCTGAAAAATAAAAATTTCATTATCTACACCTCAATGTAGTTGAAAATACATGAGGAAAATAATCCCACATATGAGATGAAGTTAGAATTTGAGATCGTTTCATTGAACATATTGAGGAATTATTTCTTTAGGAGAATTGTGAATTATATATGGATTACAAATGTCCGAAATATATATTCATATAGAATGAGAAGAATATGCTCCAACGAATATGGTTATATCACTTCAAGGATTACAACTTCTCAATCCACTATCATCATGGGAAAGCGAACAAGGGGATGTATAAACTAAGTAGAAAGTACCCAGCCAATATATCAATGATGAGGATTGAGAAGGATTCAATATAAATATATTTGATGAATATAGATATGGGAAGAATGAAGAACAGAACATAATCAATCCTTTCATAAATTTTTTCTCAACCATTACTTTTGTAATTAATAATGGATGATTAAAAAGATGATGAGGGAATTCAAAAGAAAGTGGAAACTATCATAAAAGGTAAATACTCAGAGTTCACAATTAATGGAAATATAATTGTGAGATTTGGGTTAAGTCTATGTGGTTATTAAATCCTATATTAAAGAATGATCTTTTTTGGATTATACACATAGTTCAAATTTCATGTTTCACCCATGAAACCATAATATATATCAAAATATCCATAATCACTATTTGTGGAATAGAAAGAAGAATGATATCACTGAATATACATCAATGTTCCTAGTATGTTAGTATGTAAAGGTGAAGAGGCATATGTCTAGATGGATGATGTATGAATTCCCCATACCAATATAGAAATGGGAAAACACCACCATGGAATTTTTCACCAGACTTTTGACGACATCCAAAGGAAACAATGCTATCTGGTTTATTGTGGATCTCTTTAAAAGTAATGCACACATAATTTCTATTCGAGATGACATTTCACTAGAATAATTGGTAAAAATATAAATCATACTAGTGGTAAGGTTGGATAGATTACCAATTTCTATTGTTTATGATCACGATCCAAGAGTATCATTAATGTTTTGGGAATTTATCAATCAACCTCAAAACACAAATCTGAATTTCTATAAGACTTATCACACACAAACTGATTGGCATGTACCTTTCCTAGGGTCTCTACCATGAAATTGGTGTAGCCTCACATTTTCATTCATTAGTCCTAGAGTCCTTTCATTGTATTAGGGGGGCACTAAAATCATGTGTCCTAACTGGTCATCATAAGCTTATCTCATGCACCACGTTTTCCTAACACTGTTTCCCTAACATCCCATGTTATTTTTAGTATTCCTAACTCTAAACTCCATCCTATATCTCAAACACCAAAATCAATTCCCTTTGTTAATATTTTGTTAAAACCCACATTTTCCAAAAAGAGGGAAGGAACATGAAACAACATGACACTTCCTTCCTCGTGATGAAAGAGATATAATGACCCCCCGAGTCCCTCCTTCCATAGGCCTTGGAGTGGTGAATAGAATCAATGGTATAGAATATCAAATGGAAATGGAATGATTTACCCTTTATATAGAACAAAATCGGTAGAGAATATGGTAAATCCCAATAAGACCATGTAAAAAAAGTAATTGTGAATCCAAAATACATTCCTACATGCATGTTCAAAAGAGAAACTGATAAAAGGTATAATGAAAAATCCAATGTAAATTACCAAAATAAATTAATCTAACTATAAACGAAAACAAATCATGATTCTGGAGATAGTAAAGTTAAACACATACCTCTAAGACCTCCTAGAAACATAAAAACCATTTTATATTCATTGGGTGAGAATACATGTAGACCTAGTAGAAAAATTTATATCCACCCATTAACAAATTAGGGAACATATTAATTCCTTGTGAGAAAGTAATAGAACCACAATGTACCTTCCATGGGGTACTAACCTACCCAGACTCACCAAGGCACTCTCAACAAATAATGCATGTCATGTAAACTAATAGTATAAGAACATTAATATTTGGGTACCTTACACCAATTTCCCACAGGATGACATCTTGTCCCTAATGGAAAATTTATGTATGATAAAAGAATTCTTATACCTAGTACCACTTCCAGAAACCACCTACACACCCTAGGTCCTCAACCACACATTATCCCTTCCAAAGACACATGGGACACCACAACCACACCTCTCGCCAGAAGACACCTAGGCCGCGTCCCGAAGACACATGGAAAGAAATAATTTCCCATAAACACCTAGACAACTCTTCTAAAACAAAACCTCACCAGATGAATCTTGGACTATTGTAACCCTCAAGCCATTACATCCTGCTCGCATATGCACGAGTGGTATGAACCTTGAAGAGGGTGCAAGGAAGAAAGTCAGTAACCAGCCATACATCCTCCCACTGGGATGTTGGGAAAGACACTCATCCCCATGAATTTGAGGTGTTCGGAAAATATTTATCTAAAATGGTGGGGTTCATTTTGAAATACACTGAAAATGCATGTATAAATATATAAAAAACACTCAACAGAACCAATGGGTTTCCAAAATTCAATCATCTCACACAACCAAAATTTCTGCCACCCCTATATGCACAACCAGCCACAGAGAAATACAAGCCTAACCTTTTTTATCTAACCAATTTCCATTTATCCATTAATGGGTTCACTGTAATAAATTATAGCATAACAAGGAAACTAAAAAACATAAACATATTAAATCAACAAGAATAAGAGTACATGCAGTCCCAGTGCATGAACCCTCCAATCCTCATATACATATGTTCAACCATTTCAAACAATCATTATTTCAAAAAAAATACCGCACAGTACATATCTCACAACCAAGCCATGTAAACCCACTACCCAGACAATTCCCATATGCATTCCCACTAATTAAAGGGCTTATAACCAAACAAAAGCCCCACTTTTTCTGAGACCACAATAGAACAAAGTCAGTTCAACTGCCAACAAGTACATCCATTCCACAATTAATCAATCTATTGGACTGGGATATTATCACAACTCTCTTACACCACCACACACACAAACCAAATTATAACTTTCATTAATCGAAAAAACCATTATATACTCATATCAAACCCATCTCACAGAAAAAGCTCTACTACCCAACCTTGTACCTACAACTGTGCTCCCAAAATCTGCACCACCCAACTCACAGAATGATACAAAACTGAACCGAACCAAAAAAATCATCCATACCTATCAAAATGACGTGTATATATTAATATTTAATCAATTTAGGATTTATAAATCCACTAGATTATAACTTGATTTTTCAAGGAACATGCTTGATCCATGGGAATTCATTTAGTTAACCATATATACATGATTACATAGATTTAATGGGGGAATCTTTATTCAAGAATCTCCACAAAACTAATCATCTCATGTCCACAAACAAAGACCTACAATGAAAATTATTTTCTGAAGGAGTATAGCCAAAAAACAATAATATATTAAAATTTAACAAATAAAATTGGTGATCAACATCAAATAACTATCTTCCAATTATTTTATTTACTTGTGTTATCTTTTGATCAAATAAAATTCTTACTTATTTCTTGTTATTAATAATGTTGTTAGTCGTTCCTTAAAATTATTTATTTTTATACCCACCCCATATAATTAACAATTAATCTAAAGTAAAATAAATACCAAAATTGATGATCAATGGAGCGAAGTTCCTCATTGTGCAAAGAATAGAGGTTTCACGAGCAGCATTGATGAACTCCATGAAAATTGATTTGGAGAGCTCTGGAATAGGCGAATGAATAATATGAGGAGGAATCCTCTTGAAGAAACATATGAAATTAAAATAAAGATATTAATAAGAGACCTCAGTTTATGAAAGGGAGAGATCCTAAAAATCTGGGAGACTATTTCAATGTACTAAAAAATTGGATCATGGGTTGACAACATGACATGGTGGTTTCAAGGCTGTAGGAATGTTACGTGAAATGAGGAATTCAATAATTCCACTCAGATTTATTGGAGATAGAATAGTTCATAGATTTGATTTGATAAGTTACCATTTTATAGAGGTAACACATAATAGGGGAAAACTATAAAAATTTTGAAAATATGAAAATGTAGAAATAAGCCATCAATGGGGGAGTCACCGACGTTGAACCTCCAACGAGTGAGATATCACCAAACTGACCAACCAACGCCTTGGCCTACCAACTCCTTTCACATACCGATTCCTTGACCTACCGATTCCCAAACCTACCGATTCCTAGAACTATCGACAGACCAACTGACTCCTTGACCTACATTCACTAACACCTTTGTCTCACTAAAACCAACACCTTTGAGTCACAGAAACCGACATCCTTTGACTTACTGATGTAGATGCATTTGAATCACTAATTATAACACCCTTTGACTCAATAATGCAGACGCCCCTACCAAAATGATGCACTGACTTGTTGATGCACTAATATTCCAACCTTCTGACATTCCAAGACACTAACATGCTGACACACTGACATGTCGATGGAAAAAACTGTAAATTTGGAAAACTCTTGAAATGACCCATTATTGCCCCCCTAAATACCCTTAACCCTGGATTATAACAAATGAAGGGCATGGACAAATCCATGTTATTATAGTATTACTGTAATAATATAGCTCAATCAAATGGGAAAAAATTCCTCACTTGCTTGTATGGGAAACTACTTCCCCATGAACGGATATAATTTTTTTCATCACCGACTCACATAGATTCTCATAATGATGGCTATGTAGAATTTAGAAGATACATATTACATGGTATTTATTTAATATTACTAATAAAATAACCACTTCATTTCCCTTTCACACTTAAACAAATGATATCATCAGTCATGCAAACAAGCGCCCGACTATCTATAAGAAGCAATACTGTAAATTATTTATTCATTAAACACTTGAATGAGTATAAAAATATATATAACATGTAAATATTATATATATATATATATTAATAATTTCATACATGTAATGAATTTTCTATTTTCTAGGAAAAATTTCTAAGAATTCCTTGACAAACACACATGTGAGAGCTATTCAATTAAAACATGAATTAAAATTATGAATAAAATGATGATTAAAAATAAATGAAATTATCTTATAATAGGATCATATCAGACATTATAAACATGAAAATATCATGTATATATACTAATTACAAGTTTAAAAAACTTATATTGGAGGATAAATCACGTTCATCTAAATAGATGGATGTGGTATGAGATTTTTTCTAAATATCTTTTTTATAATTTATATAGTAAATTTATTCACGTAATTTATATTAAATGGGTTTTTCACTACAAATATAAAATTATGTACATGAATAATTCATAATTACTTGTATTTTAAGTTTTAATTTATATTATTTCAACCCATGAGATATGAAATAAAATTTACCATTTAGTAACTGTTTCATAAATCACAATAATTTCATAGGGTCATATTAATTCTTCATTATCTATTATATTCAGAGATAACATGTCTGATGGGATTTTATTATTTTATATTATATATAAAAGTTATCTAAATGGATTTATATTATATAGAAATAATCACTACCTTTATTAATCATCACATTAATAGAATTATCATTGTATAATATTTCATCTCAATTTCCAAACCATTAAATATATACTGAATTATGCACCTATATATTATAATGTTGTGTATCTACTACCGCATTACTATGTAACGTTATCAATGTAATTATATTTAATCGATTAAGTTTTTAATTTGAATATTTTACATTCATCATGGTTATGATTAAAATATTTCCCAATTATTAAGGTTTTAGGTTACGATCTCATTTTTAATCTACATTATTTATGATTGATCTTCCATTGAGGGAATTTTTTATCATTGTCTAATAATTTTTGATACTAGCCTTAAACTGATTCTCTTCCCCCTCCCCTCCCTCCTGTTGATGCCCTTGGACCAATGGTCGAGATCACTGCTTCACCCTCCTCACTAGAGGGGGAAGTTCTCTTGTCCCACTCTCTACAATGAGTGGCTTCACGCATTTCAATATTTATCAAATCCAGATTTTTACCTTCATTTATGAGGATCCATGTTGTCTCCAAAGTCCCCATTCTGTTCGAAGCGTCGCCTCTATTTCCAATCTCACTATCGGAGTTCACTCATGCTTTAATTCTTTTCAATTTAACTTTGTTGGATCGATTCTAACATCCCCATCCTTCAGTTGATGAGTTAGATAAATTTTTTTGATCTTATGATATACATGATCATGTGGTGGGGGGGATTCTTCACAGATAGCCTATTATTATCATATTTCCATCATTGGAGGATCTGATTAGCGCATCGTCCAAAGCTCTTCATAAATGCAATGAGAGTTTCTTCTATCTTCTCCATTGGAATTTGAATTTCCATATGAAGTGAGATGATCCAATATTTTTGATATGGAAATTTTCCCTAATATCACATTCCACTTCAAAAAACCTTCTATTTTTAGGTTACTAATAAACATAATTGGTCACTACATATGCACCAAAAGAAGAATGGAAGCCATGAGACATCCCATTTATTTCAGTATTTTTATAGAGGTGGATGATTCAAATGTTCCAGTGGACAATTCTTGGATAACAGTTATGGAAAATTGTCATTTGAAACATTATCTATTCTTCGAATCATGGACCAATCAATGTGCATCCTACAGGCAGCTAGAAAATCATGTTGTTGTCAGTCGTAATGTGTGTCAGATCAAGACGATGGATCCTTATGGGAAAGATCAGACGACAGATGAGGTAATACTAGTGTATGGAACACATGGGACTGCAATTGAATAAGAGGGTATTTGTCTCACATCCTCTAATAAACCTACGGTTGACACTGTGTCAAAAAAGGCCGTGTTTGGTAATAGCAACCTCATTCAGGACAAGCCTTCTTATCAAGAATTGGCTGAACCAATGGTAGACAATATATTCATGTTTCTAAGGAAAGATTTTTATCATCCACATCTCTAGGGGTATTCTACATTGGTGCATATAGTGGTTGTGATTCCAATATTCTATTCAAGGGTTATGTGGTCTAGTTTTGCTACTCATCCTACAGTGGTGAATCAAATTCAATATGAGGGAGTGTCGAATAATGGAAAGTGCCATAGGTCCCTAGAGTCACACCTGTATGATTATGTAGAGCATGGGAGGAGGGCTAGGTGAATCAACCCATATTTAATTTAAGTAACTTATATGATGGGTTAGATGAAGAAGGTTTTGAACATTAGACTTTCCTGATCAAGGAGATGAGATTCAAGAGATAGTGCAAGTGTATTCAACTATTTTATCTGAGGATGATTATGAAGAAGAGCCCTCTAATTAGTTCTCGGTATATTTTGAGGAATTCAATAAATACATGGAGCTTCATAATACAAAATATAATAAGGTACTAAATTTGACTAGTGATATATGGGGATCGATTGTGGTTTAGGGGATGAAATACAATGTTTGTAAGGACTATTCTCATCAAACAATGATGATTGAGACATGGTCGGCTTGTAGGGCCAAGGTGATAGACGAAGAAACAACAGATCATGTTTAAGGAACTAAATTGAGTATGGTTCATCTAAATGGAAAACAAAAAATTGAGAGTCAGTATCCTAAAATAAAAAAATTATGGGAAGGAATTGGTAATGGTGGATGGTGCAAATGGAATGGCACCTCTAAAGCTCTTTATGTCATTAAATGATGTAATGAAAGAATATTCTATTAAGATCATTACTTCAGAGGAGGAGAAGAATGGAATATTAGAGAGATACCTTCGAGGATATTTCAGCAAAAATAAAAGCTACCAGATGTACAACCAATACATTCATTTAGAATATAGCTACAATGAAATAAAAATCAGTGTGGAGGATTACATCCAATCATGGGACATGATAAACAATCAATTTGAATACATTGTCAAAAATTATTTGGATATAATGTCCCAAACCCTTCATTTGGGGTTATATCTGGTAAGAAATTCTAATATCTTTAGTCTCGC
Organism: Viscum album; assembly: GCA_963277665.1. Lineage (NCBI taxonomy): Eukaryota > Viridiplantae > Streptophyta > Magnoliopsida > Santalales > Viscaceae > Viscum > Viscum album. Next base: position 1,710,659,599 of record OY728142.1, read on the forward strand.
TATTAATGAAATTTGTGATTTATTACTATGCCTAAATACTTTGGCTTTTAACTTATATGGTTACCCACATTTCCTCAATATTTCCGTTCCAAATAATGATTAATCTTAGTTTTAGTATAAGTTATCAGCCATAAAAAATACATAATATTGATAATTATGTCCAAAATTAATACTCATAGATAAGAGGGTATTTTTGGATTCATAGTTTTATTGATGTCGACATAAAAAACCAACATAATAAAAAGTGCAAACATTTGACCAATATTCATTTTTCCATCCATATTTATCTTTTTAAACAAAATATGATTTATTTTTAGTTAACCTCTTCAAAACATTCTACTTGAACTCTTTAATTTCAGTTAACATAAATAAATCATTTGAAAATCATTTTAATATTATGGTATGATCATAAAATTCTTAGTAAGTGACACAAAAAGTTGTAAAAAATTAATCTATTGAATAGAAATAAAACCCCGGAAAAAAAGTTCGTTAACAACCATAAAATTTTACACAAAATGGTACTATAATTAATTTCAGAATATTATTTATTTTAATTTTAAAAAATATATATTCATCATAAATAATGTTTGATTACAATATATTAAGGTATCCAACATCATATATCATCTCATAGAACCCTTAAAAATTTGAATAACTGCACAACCAACATCATATATAATTATGTGGATAAACTATTCTTCACCTAATTCAATAGAGCATTACATAGGCACACCCATTTTATATTCTAAAATCGGATAACTATTTTAATATGGTTTCACCCATCATATATAATGTCAATGAATAACAATATGAATAAATAATTTTATCATATCAAAAACACATTTATACTGGTAGGAAATTCTATTTCAAATAGAAAAATACCATTTTCATTCAAACCCCTATTTTCAATTCAAAATGAACTTTTAATATGATATAACATTTTCTTTTAAAAAATACACAAAAATAGAATCAGGTTAATTCATTTATGAAAATATTATGTTTTTAAATTAATCTATAAATATAAAATAAATTCATTATGGATGCAAAAAAGTTAGGTTCATGCTAAATTTTAAAAATAGGACATTCCTATTATCAATGAAAAAAATCCATTTAAAACCTATAAAATATTACGTATTAAAACCATTATATAAAACTAAAATATAATTTATTAATAATTTATTTATATATAATTACATTTTAGAAATCATTTTTAAAACATCCACACATAAAAGAACAATGTTTAGAAGAAATATATTAAAAGAGGATTTGTTTAGAATAAAATTCCATTATCCTTTTTGAAAAACAAAAAAACATTTTCCAAAAAAAAAACATTATATGTCGTGATATTAGATAATTTATTGATATAAAATTTCATTTGGGATTTATATACACCATATTAAATAATATTGGTGAATATTATCAAAATAAATTTTTAATGAAATGGAATTTATATGAAGTCTGTTACCTTGAGTTTGACTTATAATATGTGTCCATATATTATTGTTCAATAATATTTGGTTTCTTATTTTCATTCATAAAAAATTGTTTCAATTTTTAATGTACTTTTTTAACTTATTTTTATTTTACAAAAAACTAATTAATCGATTAAATTTACATTGACTGTTTTGACCACATTCAACTTATGTGTTCAAAATGACAAAAATAGGTTAGTATAGGTCAAATTTTTCATTATTTAAATATATTAACAATAATAATAATGAAATAATTATCACTATTTAATTAAATTATACTTTTATGAACAATTATTAATGTTATTTACAAGAAATGATGCATGTTACAATAATGGATATGGCAGGACATACCTATGCATGATCGACGTTTAAATTTTTCAATGATCATTGTAGGAATATGGAAAGTTAAATTTAACATTAAATAATTATCTTTGTATAATAAATCCAAATTTATTTATGTTAATATATTTATAAAAGTTATTATATTGATGTGGTGAAAATGGAATGTCATTGCTTAGTGGTTGTCGTAGTCCGCACATCCATGAACATCGGTATCATTTTTTCAGTGAGATAAAATGCATGAAATTAAATATTACATTATATTTAGAAAATAATAAATTTTTCATTCATATCATAATTAAGTAATTTATATATCAACTATTTATTATCTTCACAGTTCTTACCTTCCATGTACCGTGTTTTTGGAAATGAATGACATCTCTTCGTAATGTTGTAGTTCTTTTCTGACATGAATGATATTATCATATCGGCAATGGTATGGAATCATACAAGTTATATATTAGATAATTATTAAGAATGTATAATTATGTTATAAATATGATAAATAATTTTTATATCCATCATTATAACCAATCAGGTGATGTGGTAATGTAAAAATGAATGACATCATTTTGTGAGGTGGTAGACATTTGTATAAGTGAAAGTTGATAATTTAACCCAATTTACCGAATAGGGTATGTATTTAGGTTATAAAATTATAAAAATGAAATATGTTTATATGTAATATAATGTTAATATTATATAATCATATATAAAGAATAATTAATGGTGTTGGATAAGGAAATAATATTAAAAGTAACATTGAAAATGATATATATTCTTTGTGTATACTTATTAGGTTTTAATAGAATCCATAATTGGTGGGATTTATTCCCACAAAAAGTAATATAGGATGGGGCTTGGATGTTTGGAAGGTATTTGTTCAGTTCATGGTTACACCATTATTTTTTATGTATTGAATAATGGAAGAAATTGGGTTTGATTTTATAAATGTGAGAGATGACACATATGTTATTTTTGAAAACAATTTAGTGATGCCACAAATTTCATATGTAAAAAAGGGATTAAAATGGGCCATTATCTAGAATTATAGCTGTAATAGTATAAATATGTCTACAAAAATAGTATCTATACATGTTTATAAATGATTTATTCACTTATTCATTTTGAATAATTTTGGGGAAAAGGCATTTTTACCTCAATCACAGTAAATAATAATTTTTTATTTTCATTGTTGATTTTTGCAGAAGATTATGTTGAAAATTTTAGAAACTACAAATTATTCCATATAAAAAATGGAATCAATTTTTTGAATACAATTAAAATAAGATTAAATATTTTACTTAATATTAATATCATAGACATCATGAGGCAGAGGGTTTTGATAAAGAGTTATTTGAAAGAGTTGATGATTATATATTATCCTCATGCCTAGTAATAATAATGTTATGATAATAAATTATTATTTAATGATATATACTCTATAAATTTTATTTTAAAAATCCCTATTATATTTTATATTAATTATATTATATATCTTGAAAATATGTAATTTAAATGATTTTTTTACAAAACAAATATTTTTAAAATCCAAGATAAACAAATACAAAAATAAAATTTATCATTAATTAAATAGTAATTGAGTTGAGTAAAAATTAGTAATAAATAAAAAGGATACATATAATCATATTCAAAAATTATTTATACATTTAAATTATTTATTTATTAAAAATAAAATTATAATACAAAAAATGATATTTCTCACTATTCACTTAATAATAAATATTTTTTTTGGAAATTACAATCATTTCACAAAAAATATTTTGGCATTGATATTTCAAAAATGCTATTCTTTATTTCAAATTTAAATCACAAAATTTATAAATCAATATTTTATTTACAATCTTATTCAAAAAAGTTTAATTAAAACTATTGACCTTTATATTTAAATTATTTAATATTTTAAAAAAAATTATAGCTATGTAATTTATATTAATAAATATGAAAAAAAATCAATCATTACATAGGTTGTAAAATCATTCCCACTATTTTGAAATTGAATTCTCATCATATTATTCACTAGTTAAATAATTTGGCATATCTTTCCCTCATAAAGTTTTTATATTTCAATGTTTCCCCATTAACCATATTGTTTTTTCCATAAATCGTTATCCTAATGAGTCACCTAATTTCACAATAATTTCAATCTATAGTCATGAATCTAAATTGGGTTTTCCACATAAAAATAATCCTCTTCCAACTAAACTGCAATATGGCTCCAAACACGAGATGAATATGGCTCATATTTCTCTAACATCAAATCATGAAATACATTATATACGTATGAAAAACTCGATGTCAAATCCAATTAGTCAAAAACTGACCCAAAATACTCCGTGAAATCATATTATCCCAAAAAATGGATTCAGTGTCCCTTTCATACTGAAACTAATAAAACATTTCTATAGAAAGAATTTGAGGAATACATGATTACCTACCTAAAAATAAATACACATCCTCCAAAATTTCACATATATATTCTTCCTACACTGATCTATAATAATATTTTTCTAAATAATATTTTACTTATCATCAATTTCCTCAAAAAAATCGAGCCCCAAATACCGGCTTTATTCTATACCCTACCTAAATATAGTTTCTAACAACCCTATAAATATAAAGCCTCAAATGATTCCTTATATATATATATTGTAATGAAAACTCATCTTATATGATAACTCAAACCAAAAAATTTGTTGAATCCAATTTTTTATATAATACATTGGTTAGAAAAGTAGAATATATTCCATATTATGAATTTTTTACTTATAATATCCATCCTATTGAGCATGAAATATTATAAGGAAATTTAATTCAGTACCAAAAAATGTCTAATGTCCTTTTAGAAAAATATATGTGAACATTGGTTCACTGCCTAACTAAATGGAGAGAGAAACTCCTTGTAAACCCAGTATATCATTTTGATAAGGTTATGAAATAATTTTTAAAGAAATGATACCTTTAATTGGAATGAAATGTGAATATTTAGTCCATCCTTAAATAAAAAAAATAACATTATTAATTTTAGATTTATTTAATAAATGAAACAAGGAAATAAATTTATGTAGTTTCTCATTTCCACTTTAACCCTAGTAAAGGCTGAATCATCATGTTATGTAATTATCGTTCAAATTTATCATGATTCCATGTCAAAAACTTCATTATAAATTCATAAATAATCATTTTTATACCATCCCACGAAAAATATTCTCAATGATATTTGTACATCATTGTGCTTCCCAGATGAATGTATATTATTGAACTATGAGACTTATTAAATAACACTTTCCTAAAAAGTGAATCACAAGGCACACATAATATTTTTCCAAACCACAAAACACATTCTTCATCAACATTAAAATTACAAAACATACCTTCCATAATTTAATATTAATATTACGGAAATTATTGTTCTTTATTTGGATAATTATCAACTCTTTCTGAAAAATTATATTGTGCTAAAACCAAAAATAAAATAGAGGTGTCCCTATTTCAAAAAATTTTAAAAAATTGTTTATCATATCATTAAATAGATTGTATCAATCGAAACATAACATGGATAACATAGTGTTATTTTTACACTCAATGAATCATCAACATTTTTATTTTTTCCGTCATAATAATGAATTATCAATTATTATCCATGATTAGTTCCTTATATAGTATCTGAATCGTGTTCAATTATATCAGAGTGAATATATACCTCATAATTAGTTACATGTATATTTTTAAATACTATTCAATACAAATTATTCAACGATAATATTAAATTCATATCCACAATATCTAATTTCATGTTTTTGTCTTATAGTTTAAATCATGAGTATTCAATTGATGTATGGAATGAAAAATTAGTTGATTATTATTAATTAGGAATTAATAATGTACTTTCAATAAATAACCACTGTATATACAAAACTATCCATTTTATTACGGCAGAAAAAATTGAAGCATTTTGTAATCCTATTTTCAGTTCCCAAAAAATCATCATATTCTTTTGTCAGGAATAATTTAAAACATTTTTTTAACAATGTGGGATTGAAAATAGAGAAAAGATTCCAAAAATCCATGTGTAGTTACCCAGTAATCCTAAAATATATTAATCTATATCTTATTTTTTTCTTTTCCATTAATCAATAAATTTTTTTTCATAAGGTCTAACATATATAACATTTGATAAAAAATATTTCTATGGAATGAAATTTTTTTATAAATATATTTAGACATGATAAATTCCATATATTGTTTCATTTCATTTTTGTTTTAAAATAAAGTATTTATGTGTCATTAATTTTCATCTATACTTTGGATTATTCCAAAATATCATCTATAAACACCACCAATATATGTTTAATGAATTCAGGGAAAAAAATTATTCATAAGGTCTATAAATATAACATGAGCATTAGAAAATCCAAACATCATAACTATAAACATGTAATACACATATATACTATAAAAAATTGTCTTCATAATCTATACATTATTCGCTTTCAATTTATTGTTCCCCAACCATAGGTCACTATATTAAAAAACTAAGCATCTTGGGGAAGATAAAAAAATCAACGATATAAGGAAAGGGAACTTGTTTTTGACAATGATGTAATTAAAATTAATCAAAATACTCATTGAACAACATTTACCCCAAATTATATGATCATGGTTGGATGAAACAATAATATATGATGTCATTTAATTTATTTTTCAAATATAAATGTTCTACATGGACTATTTAACATGGAGTCTTAGAAATAGGCTTATTATCCTATAAAAACTAAATAATAAACTCAACCTCATCATTATGAATAATGATGTTAATATCATCCTAAATTTTTTTCATTTATTCATTTATTACTAGAGAATCACTATTTTTAATTATTTCAGTCATTTCGATGATGTGATCAATGTAACATTCAATTCCCTCTATAATCATTTTCTCAACTTCTTGGTATTTTATCAATGGAATGAAATCATTGAATAAATCATTATTGGAACTAAAAATATATCTTATCCTAATGATCATCAATATAAACCTTACACAACATAACATCAAACTCAACAATGTTCAGTTCAACCAGATTTTTAGGAAAGACTGACCCACTGGTAAGAACAAGAAGATTCATATAATGTAAGGTTTTTTTAATAATTCTAGCAAGATTTTTTACAAGTTCTATATAACATACATTAGATGGAATTCCCAATTTAATTTAATTCTTATCAAACAATTTATAATTATAAGATACATTTTCAACTATGGTGTAAGCATAATTTAAATATACAATTAACATACCTGTTAACACATCAATTAATAACCCAACATGATCTTTAGAAATTTAAGATGACATTAAAAAACCATTCTATTTTGGATCATGATTCATTCAATAAAGTGAATCTAAATTCAAACATGTATAATCATAATGACACAAATAAATTGAACGAAAACATATTATCATTGTAAAGTTATTGGTTTTCCCCATTATTTAATTCTTTAGATTCCTTTCCTTGCATATGCTGGAAATATGGCCAAACATTTCACATTTAAAACACTTCTATAAGATCACAAGACATTATCAAATGTTTTTTGCGATTGATAACCCATGATTTGACTTTAATATTCATAAATATTCATTTTCTATAGTATGTTTCCCAATTTTCAGTCATCCTGGCCACTTTTAAATTTCACCATCATGGGTCATAACTGATCTAAAAACTATATATCAAATTTTCAATATAACGAAAACTATTATCAAATATTTAAAATTCTCTTGAGGATAAATACTATTGTATAAATAGATTCATTCTTGAGTAAAACCGGTTAATTTTTCTAACACTACCTCCAAAAAATCTACTATATAAATCAAGAATCTTTAGGTTTTTTCATCATATGTCCCTATAGAATCATTTTTCCTACAATTATAGTATTTTTTCCATCCAGAGTCGAGCAATGTTTTCTAAATATTTCTGAAGGAAAATGGTCACTAATTTTTTTCATTCAAGGGAATCAAAATTATATATCTATCTTGTATTCTTTTCAAAATACCACCATTGTTTAGCTTCATAATTAAAATGATAAATGACAATAGTTTCTTATTGATATTAAAAACATACAGTTAATTAAAATATATTATTTATGGAAATAATATATCATATGGCTACCCCATATCCAAATAATAAAAAAATAAGGGCACATTTTGCCTCATGTATTGCTCCACAGGAAACATTTTCTATCATGGTAGATCAGTTTCCTCACTATAATGGATTCCACCACCATTTATATCTTTTTAAAACTGACCCATAATTGTATAAAATAATCTTATTTCAAATTAAAAAATCTTGGGATGCCGATTTGGAAGGACATTTTTTTAATGACACATTATGACTACTGGTTCCACATTTCCTCGATAAACACCCTTTTTGAATAGGCATAAATTTGATAAAATAATATGGTAATCATCAAATTCAATATCATTTTTACTTGAACGTAATGTAAAATAATTCTATGGTATACAATTTACAATATCCAAACATTTAATGTTATTTTAAAATACCATTCAAAGAAACTATACATAACCACCTATTTAAATTACAAAATTTTGAGTTTTTCGTCACGAATTCATACTCATATATATTAGGATAATTTTAGGTTTAATGTTTTGGAGAAAATGATTTTCATTCATCCCAAATATAACTAAAATAAAATGGGAACTCATCCAATCCATATATGATTTTCACACAATATAGAAATTTTAAAATGAAATTTTATTTCATTTTATGAAATTTATTAATTAGTTCGAACATGAAATTATCCTTTTCATTACTCATATTTAAATAAAATGAATATCATTTAAAAAAATTAATGAAAAAAAACATATTATGGGACATCAAAATGATAAAATAGATAATCTAATGAAAATAATAACAACCAATGAAAAATGATTTCTTCACAAACATAACATTTTTACCGAAAAATGGAATTATCATTCAACTATAATGATCATCTATTATACGTTTTTAAATAAAAAATATTCCGGAATAATTATTTTTGATCATTGGAAATTTATGTAGGAACCTTGAGAAATCATCACACTATTACCTTGGAGAACCATTATATAACCCAAAAATTTTGAAATAACCATACAACCAAATTATAATAAAATATTCTAAGGAATGTAATCCTTACCCAATTCATTGAATCCTTATATATGTTTATCCACCATAAAAAATAATAAGGGGATCACTCATTACTATTTGTGTGCACCAATATCATATAATTTCTAATAACAAAAACAAGAATAAACCATTTTATTATTTGAAAAAGTCATTTAAAATAAAGTTCAATTAACATTTAGATATTAATAAAACCATTAACTTTCAAGAAATTATTTTGAATACAATTTTCATATGAATAACAATATTTCGATACCTTAGTACACAAAAATTGAAAATTTTGTTTTATATTAAGAAAAAATGTAATCATTAAATGGAAAAAATCAAATAAATGTCACGAGAGAAGGACACTCTCATAGCATACATAAATATATGTACATTCATTTTTTCTATTTATTAAACATTCCATTTTTAACACAGAAAAATATTACATTTGGAAAAATTCTAAATAATTTAAAATGACATCATTATGTAATTTATCTCTTCATAAAAACAATTAAAAAATCATCTTGAAAACAAGGGTATGAAAAATAAATGGCGTTTTAAGGAAAAAAAAATTAAAATATGAGTTATTTAAATGAAATTTACCACATTTATTTTAAAATTTTAATATCATATGCATCAAGAAAATATTACATTAAAAAACATTATATCCCATGATAATGGATTATTTCATCATATATCATGTAAAAAGGTATATATGTATATATTGTTAAATAATATAGAAGTTTTTTATGCTCATAATTCAACATAACACTCTTTAATATGGGAGGAAACTTGTTGGGAATATGAAATGATGGATAAGTGAGATTTGGGGTCATATTCGACATAGAGTTTGGATTCCAACATCTATCCTGAGAACTCGGAACCAAGCACATGTCAGAGTCCAACCTCCTCCCGAATAAAAATTAAATTACCACATTTGTAGTTATGTGAAGTATTGTGTACACCAACTCAAAATCTGTTAATTTTCAATTCCAAAATAATAAATTTGATGTACCCTAAAATCTATGAATAAATAACAGTCAAGACTTGATTCACCATGTAAATTTGATGGAATTCCATTCCATCCACATTCACCATTATTGTGTAAAGAGAATCATTGTGTCATGATTGGTATCATCATGTGAAAATTATAAATATTACATATACTCTTATCTTTGAATTGTGAGATGAGACGTCAATGTGAAAACATTAAAATATAGACACTTTCCATTTTCAATACATCATTTACACTGAAACCCACATATCCATGCAAGGGAATCATACAAACATGAAAACATGACACATTAATGTCGAGAAAATTGGATGTCCCTGAAAATTTCCAAATTTCATCACATTTCCATCAATGAACACATGACACACTAAATGTGAGAAAAATTGATTAAAATAATAAAATTATCTTCTCATCTCATGATCCTTCAATTAAGAAATCAAACCTATAATGCTATTAAAGTGATTTTACCCAATGATTTCCAAATATCATCATGGGAACTCTCAATGGTCACGTGCCGCATCGAGGATAATCCTAACAAATTATCCCTATCAATGTGTGTATGTGGTCACAAGGTCCATCAATAAAAAATGACACGTGAAATGAGAAAAAAAAAGACATTACCTAAAAAAGTATTAATACCATCATGATATCCATCAATGAAAACACAACACATCAATGGTGAAAAAATCTAAATTCCATGACAATGCACGCATGTCATCATGAGATCCATCATTGAATACATGATGCATCAAAGACAAGAAAGGTTTTTGTACATGAAAATGATGGAATAATGTTGCATGATCCATAAATTATCATGTGACACATCCATGGATTTAAGAGAAAACTTTCATGATAATGTCTTGATGCCATACCGAGATCTATCATTGATTGTGTGACACAAAATAGGAATGGAAGGTGACATACTAGGAAGATGTTTGAATGAAAAGTATAAGGTATCTCCATGAATTTCTCATGAAAAATGATAACCTTTAATCATCATGTGTTTAATCACTCAAAGATATAGTAATTTTCTTATGAAAAAATCTTTCCAAATCATAAGAACACATTCCCTTGTAAATTAATCTTGGGAAATAATGAATGGGGAAGGTGAGTGCCACCATAAGTCGTGTTACACACAAGATGCACCAATTGATACCATAAGATACCTCATAATCCATTTTTATATCTATGAATAGTATCTAAAGATCCCACAAACATGTAAACACCACCACAAAAATGGTGTTGGACATTTTTATAGAATTTTGTGCTACCCCTTTTCCTTATAGGACACTTGGGAGTTTTTTTATAGGATGTCATCAAACATCGCCATAGGACACATAGTTTTTCAGTGGACGTAACACTGATAGTTATACAAATTTTATTAGAAAAATATTATAAAATCGCATATCATACCTATCCTTTTTGAAATATAAAAAGGTAAATTATAAGGGAGAAATGATTGATCCATTTGTGGTTGTAAACCCAATGGGGTGAAACCATGAATCCTGTGATTCAATTATGAAGCTCCTATGGCATGTATTTTGAGTCATACAAGACCCCACTTACATTTCTCCCCCAAAAAATGTAATTCATGAGATATTTCAATATATTCTCTTACTTCAACATTGTCTCCTTATAAAAAAAGATGGGATTTCCCATAGAATGTTCTTGCTTCTCCCAACAACCTTTTATTGGTCACGTGATTCATTTCCAATGATGAAAGTTATTTTATTCGACAAAACATGTCTATACTCACAAGACCATCATATATTCACAAGATATTCACCCCACAATTTAGTGAACAACTGAGGTATTGAGGCATTAAAATTCCCCACCCAGTCTTGAAAAATGCTCAAACACACAGATAAAGTCTTTGAAACATGCACCATGGAACCCAATAACAATAGAAGATTTATTTGAGATAATGATCTCCTGACCCGGTGGTTTTATATCAAGTAATACATTGGTGAATAAATGTAGTTTTCATAAAACATTCAGAGGCACTCAATGTAATCACTCATAGATCACGTGAATGACTTCACCTAGAGAATGTGAAAAACATACCTCCTATCTTCAAACTCAAAGTGTCTTGAAACAAGTTATAATTGATAAAATATACGGAATTTTAAGAATAAATGATATGAAAATAGTAATGATGATGTAATTTTGTGAATAAAATATATACTGACCTTCATGTTCTTTGCATGAACCATTGAGCTCATGCAAAAACACCAGGTCCTGTTTTCCAGCTCATCTAAAACCCCATTGGTATGATATTTTGATCATACAAAGTCATCTGGACATGTCAATGAAAGTAAAATATCACCCTCAATACTTGCCTCTAGTGTCCTATGAATCCCTTTGTGTTAGACATTCATGCTTCATAATGTCTCCTAGAAATGTTACCTAGATCATATTGTGTAACTAGTTCAAGTCAACTAGGCCATTCAGTGGCCCCAAGGTATGCCAACGAAATCATGTGAAATCCCTAAAACATGTATGTTGGCTTTTAAAATGACTTATTGATATGTCAGCCTCAGTCATGAATCACACTCCAGACACATCACTTTGACTATTACGATGGCTTCTAAGGATTGATAGTTTCCCTTTCCGATTACACCATTGATGGTGACCTGAATCATGAGAAACCATTTAGAAAATCAACGTGAGATCATGTGATCAGTTCCCAAAAAAATAAAATGAGTCTTGTAATGTACACTATAAAACGTCCTCTTTAAATGATAGCTAATATTAGGAGAAGGATTCACATAGAAACAACAGGATTCTTTTTATTTCTTCTAAACTTGTAATCCAGGACCATGTAATGTCCTCCAAGGTCATACTTCATGGTCATTTGAAGTCCTCCAGACATGTATTCATAGATCACATGATGAACCCCCAACATCACCTCTGTGATATGAAATGTTCTACAGAAAATAAAACATTATTGTGAGATTTTCATTATATATTTCCACCACATATACAGTCATGTCTTGATATCATTTGACATTTCAGACATACAATACAATAATTAAAAAAGGTAGTCAATCATGATTATAAGGTGATTAGACTAGTTCAAATAGAAATCCTATGATTTTAAAACATTTCTTATCAACAATGTGTATTCCCTAATAAAAATGGAAAATTCAATGTCTAATCCCCAACCATGTGAATGACATGATCTCTAACTCTCACCATAATTGTGATACATAGTATTCCTACCTAAGACACAAACTTATAAGGGAATCCACATAATTTTATGTCCCATAATATTGATATTATTTCACACACATGACATAAGATTCACCATTAGATCATCCATTCCTCATCATCAATAATTGGATTAGGTGTCATCCTATACAAGGGCCTCCTCAGTGAGTAACCCCCTATGAATTGGGAACCCCACATGTAGTAATGTACCATCATTCTTGAATCATTGAGGATAAAAATATTATCTTCGTGTGTGGTCATCCACCTTATCCCATCTGTGGGTTATGGATGAAATATCTATTATAACTATCATTCAAGGAATAACCCAAATACGTATGATTCGTTTTTATATACTAAGCATTATTAGGAATCCAATTTTGTGCATGTCACCGAATTTCAGGGTCATTTAAATCTAAATATATCTATAACGTCTCTGAGTGTTTTCATCCACCTTATCCCATCATTGGGATGATAGGAGACCAAACAATATGAATATTGATACCTATCTAAAAAGGATACATACCATGCCTTATTATGGCCTAATATTCAATGGGAATCCACATTGGTGTACATACATTCATGTATCTCTAATATGAACCTTATGGATAACCATAATTTCTCCGAACATTAGCACCTTCATTATCCCTTTAATAGGTTAGATGAGATTCGATCTATGATCACACTACTTCCTACTATAAAACATGATATTTAAGATTCATGCATTAGGCCCAAGCTTAACACATCATCCACCATGATATGAGTAATCATGTCAATCAAATGTAAATAGTAAACTATAAGCCTTATATGGATATAACCTCATGATATGTTTCATATATACATCTATATCATACTTCTAACATCGATCATGGATCTCGTGGGGATATAGACCCACAAGGATTTCATAATATACATGTTGAGAATCTACATAGTGTGGGAACTTCAGTATTGGGATGTATTTATGATTACATATCATCTTTGATCAATTGGGCATACATCTGAAGAATATGAATTACATAAACCCTAATTCATGTTCCAAACATGCAATGTTTGATGCCTAATAAAGGTATGAGGCCTATATTCATGCACTTACCACTTGATTTTAATCAATATGGACGGTTCCATACATAATACCATAAAATAATTCCAACAATATATGTGATATTTTATTCATTTTTTCACCAGATACATTGGACACCTAATAGAGGTTCAATCCCATCTTGATGACACAAACCACATTCTTTGATAATAATAAACTCTATATTTCTTAAATGTTGACATGACCCAATGAATTATAAATAAATAAGAGGGTGATAGAGAACTTGAGATACACACACAATATTTCACATCGATACATGTTCGTAATCATGTCATTGAAATAGGGGCAAACAATCCCAATTTGACTATTGTTAAGGATTAAATTAGGACATCTTTAATCTATAAACGATTCCTAGAGTAGGAAATAATTTCCCACAAACTGGGTTGATGATCCCAACCTACTATACTCTCAACCAATACAATTTCTTGAGATTATTTGGGTTTGAAAACCTAATGTACCGAATTTCTTTAGAAAAAAATTCCACACACATTTATAGATGTGGGAAATAATGGAAATATCATAGCATACAAAAAAAAATATAAAACTCATGGAAGTGATAGATTAAGGATTGAATGTACTATAAAATAACCATCAAGAAAATATGACACAAATATCTTTATCCATTGAAACAAAATGGTAAACCCTATATGAATGTATTTAATTACATAATATCATTCACAATAAGAAATGTATAGAAAACGGTTATTTTCAACTCATTATTTACATTACATCAAGGTTCTATGTCATGTAATTTTGTATGAAACAAAATAATTAACACTACATGAACTTATTAAATCATGAAATAACCTTCACAACATAAAAATAATTGGTAGGAAAGTTCTAATCATGTCATGTAATGCATCCAAGGAGGGATTCCCCGCTGCATCATTTCCATCAATACAAAACTGGTGAAGCCTATACAAATTACATTTACTGTGCGATAAGTTTCATGGGGGGAAATGTGATTATTTTCTAGTTCCCATCATTAAAATTTTTTGGTTATTATTTTATAGAAAAATGGTGAAACCGAGCCATTTCATTTAACTACAATAAAGAATTATTAATAATAAAGGAATGCCTCAACATAATTCAAACTGTGAATTTTATTGATCAAAAATTTACTATTATTTTTGATAATACACTACTAAGGATCCTTTTCACCTCTACAAATTATTGTATTCCACATAATCGAAATGGAATCATTTATTGTGTTAATATATTTTGAATATTTCTGAAGAATAATCTATGTCCCCAAGGCCCCAACAGTCATGGTCACAACCACACCACCTCCCATAAGAGTTGGTGAGCATCTTCATCAAGAAATACAACATATGAAGATACATACCAACTATTGAATCAACCGAAATATCAATTGTAGGATGAATTCTCACAATATGTCATTCTGATGATACAAAAAAGGAGAGGAAGTGGCCCATGTTTCAACATTCCATCTCATTGCGAAAATTTCCCTTGAGAGTATAAATGAATATCTTCCCCATCTTCTAGAGGTGGATAGGGAAAATAATATGTTAAGATCAATCACTCAAAATATTCCTCGGAGTAATCATGACCATTCATGTTATAATCATAAACTAGGTAAAATGATTCCATACATTTATGAAGAGGAGGTTATACCTGCAAACATTTTCCATGTTAGGGCACATAGTAGGAGAGCCTGCCAGGGGTATCCAAAAAATGCACCTACAAAGTAGTGTTATATCCCTGTTATAACCATTCTATCTATGTCCCAACAGTTTATCCTGACATTTGACAAGTATCAATCTCATATTATCTATAGGTAAAATATTCTATCTTTATCAAATTTTATAGTGATACTTTGAAATACTAAAAATAATCCCTTCTCATAGGGCATGGGGATATTTTACCATATTTTATCAATGGATCATCTTCAACATGGAAACGGGCCCCGAAGATGTTACAATGGAAACCAACACCATATATGGAACAATAGGAACCAACCCTGGAAAGGGTAAAATGGGTACCAACCCCTAAAATGGTACACTATTCACTTACCCACAAAACAATATATTTCATTGAGGAAGACAACGAGTCCTCCAATAACCTTGTTAATAATATAGCAATAATATTTTAAGCTTCCTTATCAGATTCAAATGAGGAAAAACAAGAATGGTATAATCATACCCAACTACACAAATCTTAGTCATAGCAAGTTAACCTATCTGATGCCACTAGAACAGGAAAAGAAAGAGACATTGGTATCTTGTAAGAACACAAAGAAGGTTCTACTGACTATGTTCATATTTTATATTGTAATGATGGTGAATTATGTTGATAGTTGATGTATTATAAATAGTTTACTTTATAAATGTTTGAACTAATATATATTATCAATGAACACTACTATAGGTAGATTAGATGGTGTTTTTATATCTTCCTTCATTCATCCCATGGAAGATGACAAGTCAATCTCTATAGAATAATTAATCAGAAAATTAATATGACAGAATATGATTCTCTAGGAAATTATTATCGGAATAATCTTAAGATATCTATTATTGGATAATGTATAACTATCTACCCATAGAATCTCTCTTTGTAGTTAGTACCCCAACCAACATGTTGGGGGAATGATTTATATACTTCATCACTTCATTGGGAAAATCCAGAAATTGTTCCACGTCTCCCTAGCCTGCATGGCATGGGGTATTTCCATATTTTCAATCTCCTTAGTGGGGATATTTTAGAATCCATTTAATATGTTCTTTTTCTAGAAAACATAAATAACATTTTGGTATATATAATCTATTAGATGCTTCCACAAGATCCAATACCCCAAATACTTCAGAACCACCCCTCATACTAATAATGATAAAAACATCGTACACAAGGATCTGGTAATATCCATGTTCCTACTAAAATTTATTTATAGAAAACATAATATAGGAGGATCATTATCACCTATACCTTTATGAAAAATAATAAAAATTGTCTTCCTTATAAGAAGGAAAAGATTCTACGCGTATAAACTCTACATTTGAAAATTGTTTGCTAGAGTTCATAAAAACGAGAAAGCCATGTCAGTCTGGGATGGTGGGATGTGATGATCCTTCCCCCAATCATTAATGTCTTGGGAACATTATAGAATAAATTTTATGCATAAATGATGGGATAAATGTGAAAATGGTAATTGGGATATTAGAACCACATACACTAGAATCCCTTGTCTACTAAAATTAACACTCTAAATTATAAGGACCAGTTGTGAATCAGAGCGTGAGCCACCAACCATATAAGGATGAATGACCTTAAATATATAAAATATTGAATAAATTAGAATAATTATATATAAATCATCTCTCCATGTACATTGATTGTTCCAAGGAAAATGGATTAATCGATCTCTTGAAGATGAGAAAGCCGAGTGAGACAAATATGACTTTTAATGATAGCCATTTCACTTACCATCAAAATCTCTGGAACAAGACAGAGATATGCTTTTTAATCAATGATTGGTTGTAGTTATAGGTAATTGAATGATTGATAGAGTTGAAGCATCCTTAAAATTATTTAATAATCATTAGAGTTATCCATGATTCATTTAAATTGAAACTCTCTAGATGTGTTATTTGTCATCGTCCTCAACACAGGGCCATAAACTCCACGACTATCTTAAACATCACAAAATGTTAAACAACAAGAATGATGTCCTTACCACATCACATTAAAATAAATGACTAAAATAATTACACCATGATGATAAATTTCACAAATAGCATCTTTACCACATAATGATAAACTACATAGACAACATCCCTATTGCATAATGTTAAACTACATGGGCACCATCCCTACCATAAGAAAATAATCTACATGGATAAAATACTTAAAGAAAGTTATTAAAATGTATAACTTATTTCTTTTCATCCTGACATTAAAACACTTGGGCTTTTTAGGAGTACATATAGTTTGATTATCAACCTAATAAGATATTTACAGATGACTCAATCCTTTTTTATAGACATAACACTTATATCATTGTCCATAAGAAATAAATCAAACCACATGGTTGATGCCCTTCCAAAAGAACAATAATCGAAAATGGTATTCTAGAAATATGTATAGACTGAATGTTATCGTAATGAGATATATATGGGTGTCTAGATTATATATATCTAAGCCAACATCATATATTATGTTCTTTACAGCATTATGATTAATTGCAAAAAGCAGGTCTCATTCACAAGATAATAAATTGTCAGTAATCTTAATCTTTAGAAGGTATAATTAGAATCAGGTGAAAATAGAAATTTTTAGAAGAACCCCAAATATAGTTAAATCATGATTCCAAATATATAATAGAATCTCCAATATTTTTTAGATACCCACTAAGGGATTTTTATGATAGGTCACCTACCCAAACACATAGATATGATAATCAAGGACACATTGTAAATTCTAAAAAACTATGGACCAAGGAGGGATATATAGTTCCTGTTATATTTCAAGAATTGTATTATATATTTTTTGGGCAGTAATCGTGGGGAATGTAAAAATCTATTCACTTATCCGTAAAGTGCATCAGGATATTATGATTTCATATGTATAAAATAGTGGGTATATATTAACATTTTAATTAAATACATAAACCAATATATCATAGCACATGGGAGAATACATGTATGTTTTCTTATGGATACACTATTTATGTACTACTTCACTATGATTGTAACTAAGGAGGATATACAGTAAATCTATGTTAAGATGTAAAGATATGCATATATTCACTTCCCAATCATGAATGAAACACAAAAATAGTTTCATAATGAAAATGTGGCTACTCTAGAGAAAATATCCATGTTTCCATCCATGAGGGTTATCAATAGGTTTCAGTAAAGGAAATAGGTTAAGGATCAGTCTTATATCCCTATTCCTATCAAGGAACACCATGTAACCATCATCCATGACATGAGATAGGATTATATTCCTATAGAAAAAGAGGAGAAAATATTAAAATGATTTATAATACAGATCAAATCAATATTCTAGACGGGGCTCACAAATTGATTTCATCACATGACACAAGATATGCTCATGAATTTTTTGATATGAGTGGGAAATTTTCCATTTTTACCACAGCACTTCATGTTATAGTGGGATGTTCCTCAGGAAATAATCATATTAATGTCAATAATGATACAAATAATATCCTAGTAGCTTATTTGAGTAGTATCATATACCTACTACCATTCAAAACATCCATTTAAAAATTAAAATATTGAAATAATATTTGAATCTAGAACGTATTCTCATTCCATAAGGGGATCACCACGTGAGAGAAGTATGTTCTTTGGGATAGGCTCATACTCTAATCAAAGATCCCCATACAAATATTCCCTATCACATGATCATATTGATATATAAATCAAGTTGAAGTACACAATGTGAGATAAAAAATTCATCGGGATAATATCACATCCCTATTTGAGAATCATATTGACATATAAATGCAACTTCATATTAGTGGGAGAATATTCCAATAACAGTATATTTATATCAATATATTCAAGTAGCCTTCATAGTGGAATAATGTATTCTTTCTCAACCATAAATGTGATGACAATATATTTCCTCAATGATGAAAAGTAACGATCATACCCCAAACCATCTCAAATTTCAACTGTCTTTTAATTTTTTTTCATGAAACATTATCAACATCTTAAGTGTCCTTAGAATCATCAATAGAATCATATAGAAATCCTTATCATGATATTATTCAGAGTGTAATTGTGGGGATGGATCATATGGACTTGAATCCTAAACTACATCATGTTAAGGCTCACATTGTTTATTTCTTCCGCTAATAAAAAAATCCTCCCATATCCCATACACCATCATATAGAGAGACGCACAAAAAACAGACACCTCAACATTGAGAGGTGCTAAAAAATATCAGGATTCTCGTTATAGAACAATTATCATAGTAATTGGGTAAGCTCCATATAGTTAATTCAAGAAAAAATACATAATACATAGTGTCCATGTTTTTGTGGTGTTTGTTTTTGTTGAAAAAGAGATATGGTTGCTTCCTAAATAACACCATTCGCGGTGAAGGCTACACCACATGTATGATTTACATAATTATGATTAGTGTTATTGAAGAATTTTTTCCCTATATAATTACCAAATATTAGACCGTATAGTAAACTGGTATTTTCATTAGATAACATCATTAATCCAGGATGAAATTAGTTGTTGTCCAATGTGGTTCTAGAGGGAGAAATACATGAAGGGTGTTGTAGTTTTTGGGATAACATTTCCATGAATGGAAGGTGTTTTCTGAGGATAGTTCATGAAAGTATTTTTGAAATCCGTATCCTGAAAATTAAAAGTGTTCATGAAGATGAGGTTGTCTATGGTAAAATAATCAGTTGTCAATGTAGGGAAAGACTATAGAATAATATATGTTCTGTAAAGTTATTATGCCATGATGTGAAACATAGTTCATGTAAAATTCAGGATATATTGAGAATAGAAAAAAAATTAAGCAATATAAATTTACGAAAAATAATATTACATAAAAAATTGGACTTCAATAGAGAGTCAACCTAAAATTGGGGTTGCATTAATTCAAAAAAATGAAGGTACCAATTATTCCATTAATTTTGTGTGCATCCCACCATGAGGTATCCCCTCTTATTCTCCCTTACCCATCTATAGACACTCAATATATTATGTTGTGTTATCTATATTATATTCTCCATTGGTCCCTAAGGGTTCCCCCTCATGGAGGTTGGTCTCTCCATCTTTATTTTTTTTATAGATTTCTATTTAGACTTACCCTTCACCCTAGTTTTTCATATCTATGTTGGTTCCTTCCCATTCTTCTGGATTGGATTTCAGTTATTCCTCCACCAACTCATATCACTATGACCACACAGTCCAATGATCCTTATCTTTTTTGTCATGAACCGTCCTCGGGACCTGTGCCATGACTACCCCAGGCCCGCCATCCATAGGCCCGGGGCTAGCGACTAGCACCAAATTCGTAAATCATGATAAGAGGGAAGGCATTTCATTTATGTAAAAAAACAAACACCATAGAGTAATAAAATAGAAGTAATCACTATGTAAACTGAGTACAATAGTAAGTGCTAGAAAGTAAATGGTCCAGAATACAAACCCAACTGAAAGTAAAGTACAACTGAAAGAAAGCACAACAACTAAATGTAAAGCATCAACGCCGAGCCTTTCACAGGAAATCCCACCTGAAGGGTGGGTACAGATAATCTCCTCAACTCCTCAGGTCCAACTGTCTGCTCCATGTACGTCCCACCCAGTGGTCCACCTCCAGGTACCGACTTGCTCCACAATACTCAACCACGATCAACGCTGTCATTCGTCTGTATCAAACACAATGTAGTGCAGGCATAGCCCATGCAGGGGTGAGTATACCCTACTCAGTAGGGACCCCGAGACCCCCGAAGTTTTCCTAGAATACACGAAGGATAAACCACAAAGGAATGATAAAATCATGAAGTAACAACATACTCCACTTAGGTATGTGCCCATACATATACCTATGTCATCAATTCCAGTTCGGATCCAA
Source organism: Viscum album (assembly GCA_963277665.1). Lineage (NCBI taxonomy): Eukaryota > Viridiplantae > Streptophyta > Magnoliopsida > Santalales > Viscaceae > Viscum > Viscum album. Next base: position 1,710,681,489 of record OY728142.1, read on the forward strand.
CATCTGAGCCCAAGTTCAATCTAGTCCCCACAGGATAGAACAATTAAATCCCCACAGGATAACACAACCCAATCCACACAGGATAACAAAACAATCATATCGAAGATAATGATTGAAATTCAAGACTCATCTCACACAGGTATACTTCTTCGTAAGACGATAGAGATGATCAGATTTAGTCACTGATTCATCAAAGCTGTCGGACCCACATAGGATACAAGACCAGCTAAGCTATCGGACCCACAAAGAATACAAGACCAGCCACTCTGCCGCACCCACGTAGGATACAAGTACAGAGTCAAATAACGATGGACCCACGTAGGATACAAGAACAGTAGTCACGTACTTCCAGACCCACATAGGATACAAGAAAAGTAGTCATCGTCGTCGAACCCACGGAGGATTTAGTCTGGTCGTCATCTCTGCCGAACCCACAGAGGATCCCAGTACAGTCGTCATCGTCATCGCAGTCGCAGCCAGCATTGGGGTTCCCACACACAGAATACTCGATTATGGGAGGGGCTTCTCCACGAGCCAAGAGGGTCAATACATCAACTGACAGGAAGTCCGGAGACGATGTATCCTAAAGATCAGTCTCTCCAAAAAGAACTCAATGTGACAGACAACGCGTCAATTAGACGCCTGGTCTGAGAGTTATTGGCTTTTTCGTTCTAGGGGCCCGATTGGTTTTTATGTCAAAACAACCCGAACATACTCTAAATAAGTCAAACCTCGAGTATAGTGAGCCAAAAGAATCGTCTCACTAAGTGGAATTCAACAGAGTCGACGACACGTCAATCGGACGCCCGAAGCTCAAGTCATAAGTGTTTCCGCTCCGAAGGCCCAGTTAGTTTTGTGTTCGAACCAACCCAGTCATAACCAATGTTCTCTGAAACCTTGAGTGTAATATACCGAATTGACTTCCTTGATCCAAGGATCACATTTCAACTAATGGTGGGTCAATCGGAGGTCCGTAGCCCACGTGATGGGTGTTTGAATGAATCTGTCAGATTTTAGGGGGGTTGGGCACGGACCGACCCGGCCTAGAACCCCCTGGGTCGGCCCAAACCGGGTCGACCTGACCTGGGTCTGGGTCTGGACCATTAGGGCACGGCCTGGCCTGGTGCGTGAGTCCGGCCAAGTGCGGGTGGCCTGGCCCAGAACGAGCATGACCCGCTTGGCCACCAGCTCGGCCGAAATGGCGAGCGGAAAACGGGGGGCGCTGCCCCCCCCCCCCCCCCCGTGTCTCAAAACAGAGGCCCCCCCTTGTGGAAGAGGCTCACCTGTTTTCCACTGGTGGTTACAACCGCAGGCCTCCTCCGAACGGCCAGCCCGGTTGGACGACTGGTGCCGCTGCCACAGGACCCTGCGGTCCCTCCCTTCCGAACGCCGGCGGCCGGACTTTCCAGCCGCCCCTCCCAGCACCGCTGTGGCCTTCGGCCATGGCCCATGTCCTCCAGTGCAGCGCGACGGCACCGCGCCCCTCCTTTGTGCCCCGACTCCGGTCACGGAATCTTTCGGCCTTAACGGCGCGGCGCGACGGTGCCGCGCTCCTTCGCAACGTGATATTTCTCGTTCCCACGCGGTGCCGTTGCACCACGGCGCCTTCGTTCCATACCACAACGGTGAACATCAACAAAGGGGGAGGAGAATCGGCCATGTTCGTGTGGTCTGACCTCCTCCAGTTAATTTGATAACAAACAGTTAAGAAAAAAATTACCAATGAATTCCAAAACAAGCCACGAACATAATACAATCCCCTACCTCGATAACAAGTTGACGAACGGTGAGTGTTGCGGAAAATGACGTCATGGGGTGAGGCTCCGTACACGTTGTTGGAGATCTTCCAATGTGGAGCGGTGTCTCACATTAGGTTCAGAGAGGAGAAGAAAGGCACGACGATCGCTCCTTGGGGTGATGACGTTCTTCATCGAGGACTTGACGTTCCTCACGTTCTCCAACGAAGAACATGAAGATCCGCAAGGCTAGTGTATTTTCTCCAAAATATTCTCACACAACAACCCCCAAATGAAATAAGGTTAACCCTTATTTTATTAATCCCATGCCATGAATTCAAAATTCAACTCTTAATTAAATACATTGATTAACTTAATCATAAAATTAAATGAAAGTGTTGACTTGTAATTAAGAGGGGGAGAAGATGAGTTACACATTAAAGCTAGAGGGGGGGGGTTAATGGGGTGTTAGGAAATTTAAGGAGGTGGGGGCTCGTGTGGGCCCCACCCCACTTCCTCACAACTTCCATTCCCTTAACTTACAAACCAAAATTGGTGTAAAATAAAATATAATTGTAAAACAACTATATTTTTATTCTTCACATTTTTAACTACTCCTCCCGAGAAAACGAACCTCTGTAAAAGGTGTTCCAAAGAAATTACCAGTGATGTGGTTTCATCAGTGCCCTATGATTTTGATTCCAGAGCACCGGTTTAAAAGTTAAGAAAACCTGCCCGTTCATTCTCTGAACGTACTTGAGCTAAACTTCGGAAAATGATTCTGGGCACACCGGGTCATGAAATCAGGTTCCGTCAGAAACTGCATACTCATAAAATCCCAAAGAAAATAACAAAAAAAATGTACTTGAAATTTATGGGTCATTACATTTTTGGACCTAGGGAAAAATATTCAAATTTTTTTTGTGTTCCTTATTCAAATACTATTGGGAATTCCAGCCTCATTCCATTTCTCCCTATTTTTTATTTACCCCTACAATTTTACTATGTGGAGTGTTCAATAGAGTGTTCATTATTATATGATGAAGATTCATCATTGGTGTGTTTTGGAGATGTCGTGGGTGCCTAATCAGTGTTGGCCTACTATAGAGGTATATCCCCTTATTCCCCCACTAGACTCTAGGATCTCCTCTCCACTCCAGGTTTGTCCACTACATTTTTCATTATGATTCTTTATGTTTTGTGGTTTGACTAGGAGGGAGTTCAATGTGTCTCACTTGGTCCTGGTATTGGGAGTCATAATTTTTTGGAGGTCTTTTCTCATCTAGTTGCTCTATTATTCTCGTAGGCACTTTGGTGTTGGATGTCTCTGACTGTATTTGATGGAGTGACGTGGGTGACTTCAGATATGATTCATTTAGTGAAAGTCTTATTTTATGAGGATCACATTCTTCTATATATGGAGATCTAATTCACATAAGTTTTATGGGTTCCTATAGTTGTATTTGATATTGTCGGTATTTTGGGGTTTTGGGTTGTGGCGATTAGCACTACAAAACTTACTAACCATGAAGGTTCTCTTATAAATATTATTTTATTGGTATCTATAGTGGTACATTGACATAAATGATTTCATAATGATGAGATGTACCAGTGGTGATGATGTTGGATTCTCGATGATAGAAGATATCTAGTTATTTCTAGCATTGATGACATGATGTGTGATGAGGCTGGTAATGACAGTGAAGTGATTCTAGTGGTGATGGTGATAGGTCATATGTGTGATTATAGAAGCTATATTATTGTTATTGTTTAGTAGTGAGATGATGTTGGTTTCTCAGTATGATGCTTTTTTGGAATTCAAATTTTGAATAACTTTTAACTAGCATGGTTTTTTAATTTTTTTGGTTTCCTAATGATGAATGATTGTAGTGGATTGTGGATTGTAAAATTAGGGTACTAGGTGGTATTTAATGGTTTTTTATTTTATTTATTAATGTTGATTGTATGAATTTTTAACGTGGTCTATAGTGGGTCATGGGGGTGTGGTTTGTGCATTTACTACTAGTCCCTGTTTATTTCCCACTAACCCAAAAAGTGGGGTTTTTAAATAATATGAAAATTGATTATGGGTCCCTTAAAGTGTAGTGAGAAATGGAATAGGAAGATAGTGTCCTTTTCCACTATTAGTGATCCATAGAAGTAGATATAGGGTGTGACCCTTGGAAAAGCAGTGAGTGTAACATAAACCTTTTAATGGAAGAGAGCATGCTCATGAATGTGATATATCTTGAACCATGAAATTATTTAGGGATACTTATTATATTTGTTACATCATCACGTATCTATTTTATGCTTCGTGGACATATCCAATTGATGATAAAACCATGAATTTTTTTATGTCTCATGCACAATTTCGATATTTTCATAGATTTCTAAAAGGAAATGTATATAACATTGTTTTGTTTAACAACGAAGCAATATCTAAAGTGATTGGATATTTAATTTTTTATACCAAGATTCACCTCTCATGGTATTTTTCAAAATTTTCATGATAATTTGTATCAAAGGAAAATGATATATGTTAATGATTTTCTCTCAATATAAAAAATAGAGGTTGTTAATGATAAATATATTTTTATCTTTGTGGTAATCAACATTCAATTATTAGATAATCAAATTTAGCACTTCCTCATATAATTTTTTAAGGATGTCTTTACAATATCTATAAGTGATCTATCAGCCAATATCGATAGTGGTGCTCTCTCAAAATATAAATGTAGGGAAATGGATACTAAAACTAAATAAATCAATTATTTGAAAAGTTGGATAAAGACAATAAATTTATCATTTCTCTTTTCATATCTAAGGTACATTATATGATTGGGATTTCCTATAAAGCATCACATTCAATGAGTGATTTTTTTTCAAATATTAATGATTTGTTCTTGAAAGTCATATATACAAAGTTGAGGGTTCTATGGAACTAAAATGATTATCTCATTATGAACACTAATGACTCTATTGAAACAATCATTGAAAAATTTATTTTTTTCGAAGACACGTGTGGTCTCTGATGAATTATCAAACAAGTAATGATTTTTACACACAGTGTGATAAAACTATCTATATATTTTAATCGTAATGTTTTGATATGGGAGGATAATTATATAAAGGAGATTACATTGTATAACTCTCATTGTACTCTTGTGTAATAGGAAATAATAAATGATGATAACTATGTTGTAGAAAATTGGATGTCAAATTAAATGGTATTCGAGGACATGGAGAAGCTCCCTATAGAAGATAATTAAGAGGAATATAATGTTGATGATGACATTCCATTTCATTCTTCAAATTGGAAAAGTGGCATATGAATATTCAAGGTGAATCATCCAATTTGATTCATTTGATGTTGACTGATTGGAAATTTTGTTTCAAGGTCTCCCAATATGATTCATGAAGATAAATAGTATGATGTTTATATTCTCATGAAGAATTATTCACCATACATAAAAGTTAAGAAAATTTTTAAGGGAAGTTTATTACAAAATATTAATTGGTTATCGAGAGAAGATGATAGTTTGAATAATTTGATGTAGAATAATTGGAGTACTTTGAGAATAAGAAAGTATATGCTATAGTGATATGTGTTAGAAATTCCCAAACAAGGGATGAAAGAAAAAATTCAGAAGGTGAAATTAGAGGAAGATAATATCTTAAGGTTAATTTAGAAGAATCATTTTAAAAGATATATGTTTGAAGAGGATTGAATAATAAATCCATCGTTATGGTTTGTGATGAAAATCGTTATATTTAACAGTAATATGATGATATGTATGAGATGTTGTGTGACATTGAATAACTGATTTCCTTATTTCTAGAGATCTCATATACGGTTTTTGAGTACAAGCCCCAAAATTTATGAATATAAAAGAGAATTTGATACTTTAAATAATAAAATAAATGATCAAATCAAACATATGAAAGAACATGAATATGATGTTTCCAATATGTTATGAAAATTAAAGGATCTAGGGAAAATCTTGTTCCTGGAAAATGTTGGAAACAAAGAAAACAGAAATAGTAAAAGTAGAATTTAGAGTTATAATAAAAAATGGAGTGTCAAGAAAAGAAAATTATTAATCATAATTATACAGTTGGTAGGGGGCTTGATCAAAAAATGAATGTTATAATTTCCAATGTTGTACCACAATCTCCGACTCTAATATTGACAAATGATCTAGGAACAAATCATAACTAGATGATTTTGAAAACCCATGGAAGAATCAATAATGAATTATTTCCACGTAGAAATTCTCATTACAATTGATGTAATTATTATATAATGATGGGACACACAAAAATATATGATCCATATACCATGTTATCTAAGAGAAGAAGAAAAATTGTGGAATCCAAAAAGAAGTCAATATACTCTAAAACCATTTAATGGTTACTGTTTTTGTTGTGGATGATTCATGCACATACAAATATATTTTCTCACCAATATTGCAAATAAATGGGGAAAAGAAGAATGAATGTGGTCGTACATTGTAATTTAATGTATCATAAAAGGTGATTAAAATGAAAAGTTATTATGAAATTATGCAGTATGAATTCTTTAAATCATACATCGGGGAAGATAAATATTATCAATCCATACAGGCTATGAATTCTAAAAAAAGGATTCAAAAGAACATATATTGGAAGATATTTTTTGTTGATATTTCTTTTAAAAAATCTAATCACAAATGAATATTGAATATTGAAAATTTATTCAGTTCTTATTTGATAATAAAGAAGTATCTAGTGATTGTAATTTGGTAAGATAAGGATGTTATGGTATGATTTGGAAATGATAATGGTCTTAATATTTTTGTCTTAGGTAAACATATGCTTTTTTGGAAAAGGCACGATATGTGAATATATCATTATTTTTGAAGTTCATAGAGAAAATTTTTTAACTGTTAGTCAACTATGTATCTTAAGAAATGGAATAATATTTCCAATTAAAAGGTGGTTCATTACAGAATAATATGGTGTATTTTTTGTAGGGAAATCATGTGAAAGGGAATCACTACCTTGTGATTGGGGAAGAAGATATATGTTTTCCTTCCAAGGATTAATAAAATAAGTTATTGAATAAAAAGTTTGGTCATTTTATCCATATGTACATGGAATGTCAATTGAAATATTATGATTCATGATACCCCTATAGGTTCACATGTGATCTTACTCAAATGTGTGATGTTTTTAAAAAAGGGAAGATCATTTGAAAAAAATATTATGAAAAATGAAAAATGTCATCAAATTTACATGATTTTGTGCATATTGATATATGTGGACCTATTTAACCATGATCTATTGATGGGAGGATATATTACTCTATATTTACGGATGATTTTAGAACCATGTAATGGGTTTCAATCATCACTCACTAATCGATGGTGTTTAGTTTCCAAAAAACATATTGAATGGATGTTGAGATAATGTTGGATCAAACAATATGGAAGATCCAGTTAAATAATGGAACAACATTCACATATAAATATGTAGTGTATTATCGAGTGAAACATGGGATAAGGTTCAAGCATTCGACAATAATAACTCAATAGTAGAGTATTATAGTTTATAGAATTAATTGAATTATCAACAATGTGGCTATAATGATTTTCATTGAGATATACATTACATATATGTTTTCAAATTAAGAAGTGATGACATCGGTGCAGACATAAAAAAATGAGTCCAACAGAATAGAATACTCGATTTAGGCTACGGTATGGAAATAATAAATGGTTGATGTAATTTCAAGTATTCAGATGAATTTGTTACATTATCATTATGGAGAAACATATGATGTTTGAATCCTTGGAAGATGAAGGTATATTTCTTAGATACTCAATGAAAATAAAATAATATAACTTCTTTATTAGGTTTCATGTAATGGTTATTGAAATTCATTTTTTAATCATAGTATAGAATGAGGAAAATATTCAGCAGATACATGATCTGTCTTAGGGGGATATCGATGAAGAGAAAAGAAGATCAGTGGGTGTTTCATTACCAATATTTGATTTAGAAGATTATTTAAATAATGAAAAGGAAAATACAAATCTCGAGTCTCCACAATGAAAAAATTGAATATCTAAAATATATATACATAACATTATTGGTGAACCGATAGTTCCAATAAAATAAATAGAATGAAAACTCTACAAGAAAAATTAGTCTTCTCATAGGTAGAGCTCAATTATTTTTATGAATAATATAGATATAAGAATTTGGTTAATGATGTGAATTATTATATTGAAAAAATTGATGAGAATCAGGCATGGATGACTATTTCCTAGATAATGGGAAATATTTCCATCAGGACTAAATGGGTATTTGGTGACATGATTAATATAGATGATGAAGTAATTCAAAAAAGTGAATATTTCTCTAGGAGTTCTCCCAGATAGAGTGTATCTAGGTTTATAAAACATCTAGACCTTTTGCAAGGATAGCAATAATAAAAATATTATTGGCCATATCTATGAAAAAATGTTCAATGTTTTATAGATGGATTTTAAGTCAGATTATTATAATGGGGTTCTGGATTGATAAGTTTATATTGAGAATCTATAAGGGTTTCTCATACAAGAAGACGAGAACAGAGTATATTAGAATAATAACCCACTACATGGGTTAAAGCAAGCACTTATAGCATGGTATTCATGGCTATAATAGTTTTTTAAGATGCTCTGTTTTTAACATGGTGAAGTTGATTAGAAGTAATATTTCATCCATGATACTAACCAATGGATTAAGGTGATAGTAGAGGTGTATAGAATAATATTACGTGGATCAGATGAAGCTTAATGCAAACAATTTGTATATTTAATGAGATGTGAATTTGAAATGTTAACGATAGGTGAATTAACCATTTTTCTTTGTTTATATGTTACATAAGGAAAGAATGAAACATTAATTTCTAAATCTAAATATTCCAAGTTAGTATTAATGATATTTATATTGATAATTCTTTTTATGTGATGACTCTAGTGGTTACCTAGATCAGACATTCATGATATGATATAGAAAAGGTTGTTAATTTGTAAAAATGTGTGCATATCGTTAGAATAATGTTGTACATAGAAGGTAAATTTCTATATTTTTTTCACATGTCAATTAGCATGGTATCAAAATAATACCATAGAAGCTCCAAAATTTTCATTAAAAGTAATACATTATTTTATAAATGGAATGATGGATTTTGGTTTGTTTTGTAATAAAAAATATCTACAAGAGTTATTGGGTTTTATAGATATAGATTAGGATAGATTAGTATGTGATATAAAATAAACAATAGGTTTTGATTTATATCATGGTGGATTTTTTATTTCTTTGATAATAAACAAAAATTATATCATTTAACTGAGTACTAAAATATATGAAAATATTTCATCAACTAAACCATGTACATAGTTATTGTGGATGAAGTATAACTTGATGGAGTGGGCATCGAAGTGAAGTATCCAATAATAATGAATTTTTATAATTAAACTACTATAAATATCAAAACAAATCTACTCTATAAGCCAATTTTAAATTTCCTTTAAAGATAGTATCATTTAATAAAGGATAAGGTGGATAAATGTCTTGTGAAGTTGAAGTATGTTCCTACAGAACTACATGATGTAGAAATTATTAAAAAAATTTATCAAAATAAGAGTTCAAAATGAACTAAATGTCTCTTTGAAATTACACTACTTCCCTTAGATAAAAAAGTGTGCATGTGGGTCTCCATATCCTAAAGGTATAGTGTGTTTTTTCTTTAATTTCTTGATCTGTAATATTTACCTTCCACAGACACCAAAGGAGTGGCCTTCAAGATCAATTAAGGGGGGTGGTGTTTTTAACAGTGGTAAAAATGTATTAATCAAGAATGGGGTATAATGTGTTAGGGTGATTAGTGGGGAAGGTAATTTATAAATCTGAAAAAATAATGTTGATCGATCAAGGGTTATATATAACAACAGATGTGGGTCGTGTTTTAGGAATTTGAGATGTTTTGGGATCATGTGATTCATAGATGAACTTCTTTTTACACTACTTTTTATTATGGTGTACCATGATCATGAAAAATTCATAGGTGGTGATTAAATATTATAATACATCATCCACCATAATGTATGAAAGGTGCTATGAGAATGACATTTCCTAGTTTGTTGTGATGGTTGTACTACATCAATGATTTTTTTAATTCTGATTATTAGAATATTCAGATTAATTTATCCATATAATGTCTTCTAAAAATAAATTATTATTGAAAAAATATCATTATAATATATCATTACTTTGGGATGAAATTCCAAAATTTCCAAATGTGTTCAACATGGACAATTTTGTAAAGGGTAAAGTAGTTCACAAGAAAACATTTTTTTGAAGGAGGCAGATTGTGGGGATAATATGTAAAAAGGGAATTAGAGGATCTTTGTCCCATAAAGGAAAATGGTTCTTGATATATAAGTGTTTTGTGGAAAAATAATCTTTATACAAATCAAGGACGATCCATGGAAGATGAGGTGGTCCACGGAGCACTCACATCCCGATGTGCAACACAATTTATAAAAGATTAATGGTATGTCATGAAGGGAAAAAAATAGTTCAAAAATGTATATTTTGTAATCCAACAGTTTATATGAAAAAAAATATAATATCCTCTTCCAAAAAAGTATTATTTGTTTATTCATGAAAATGAGAAAATGCACATTCCAATGATGTTTGTGTGGATTACATCTAGAGTAGTTAGGAATGGAAGACCAAGATGATGATCTTTTCCATCAGATGTGACCTAGTGAAATAGGCATTGAGAGTGAAACATGGGATGGAAGAAATTTGACACTAAAACTATTATTGGAATGGATCCTGGGAATAAAATTATTCCATCCTGAACATTGTAGGCATGATTTTAGCCTTAGTAGATTTGTTACATCTACACATTTATATTGTATTCTCCTTAGATGTATCATAGTGAGGGTTAACCATGAATGATTGATTTTTATTGTGAAAGAATTCAATTCTATTAAAAATATTCAATGAGACATAGAGAGAAGTGTGTTTTTTAAGGATTGAGTTTTCTCCTAAGATGAATGTTACTTAATCTATCATACCCTAATTCACCCCCCCCCCTTATCGTAGTATTGATTCTATTTGGGCTACTCGTTCCCCATTTACCATTAGTATTACTTCATCACAGCCACGAGAAGACTCGTAGAGTAAACCACTATTGTATGACTTGGTAATAGAATATATCACATATGAATAATCATTTGAAATGATGATATTGATAGGGCTAGCTTGATGTAGCCAACCATCATGACTAGACCCATTTCCACATCAAATTACTATTTCCAACTATGTTAAAAAGTGATTTCATGATTTCAAAATAACCACCTAATTCAAATCTATACAGAGTTCATCAATACTACATGAATTCAAAATATACAGAGATGATCTTAATCAAGTGATGTCAAATTGTATATAGTTTGTCTTAACAATAGGATGTTAAATTATATAGACTTTTTCGTAACAATATCAATTTAAATAGTATGTATTTATTCTTAAACACATGATGTTAAACTTCTTAGAGTTCTTCATAACCACATTTGGTTAAACTATATGGAGTTCATCTTAACAACATGAAACTAAGCTATACCGAGTTTTCCTTAAATAAATAATGTTAAATTTTAAAATGTTCATATTAACCACATGTTCTTAAACTATAAAAATTTCATATTAACAAGATTACATTAATCTTTAAATATTTCATCCTAACTGCATGACATTATTTTATATGGAGAACATCCTAACCAATTGACATTTAAATGTTATGCATCACATAATGGATCTAGACGTAGTAGATGCATATTTTTTTGGGCCCAACTTTTCTATTTTAATAATTGATAACCAATCATGGATCAATACCTTGATGATTATCATTCAACAACATTACTATATTTAGTGATATTGTTCTATCATTTATAGGTTCTAATCAAAGAGGTAAAAGGAAATGACATTATTAGTGAAACAAATTCTGTAGATAATTATTACATCATAGTCAGGAAGAATATTTAATAAGATATTAAATATTTTCATTTATTAAATATTCATGTAATCAATGTATAAATAGTTGATTCTAGGAAACCAACTCTAACAAACTAAATATTGTACTAGATCCAACTACCTATGACTTTTAGTATGCTAGACATCACATGATGATCATGTTTCAGATAATTCATGGATTTAGACAAAGTTTTTTCTGATTGTCTTCCATAGAAATGTGTCTCAACAGAACATAAACTCTATTAGAAAAATCTATCAAGAGGTTATACTTATGATGTTTGTTCTTTTTATGATGATGCGACCTTGGCTCTTATGTGAGAGACACCACTGAATTATTATCACAATATAGCGTGATGTGATCTTTACTCCTTGATACCACATAAATCTCTTGGATGAAGCTTCACATCTAGGGAACTTCTTTATCAACCTTAGAAGATGCTCTAAACTCAGAATCTATTGTAGAATATACTACCACAATCTTCTATGAGCTCTTCCATCTCATAGTACCTCCATTCAAAATGAATATGTATCCCATTTGAGACTTCATTTCATCTTTGATTGTCTAGAAACTAGCATCTTCATATCCTATAATTAATACTATCTCATAACTTCCATAAAAATGAATATATTTTTAGTACCCCTCAGGTACGTAAGGATAGTTTTTACTACCATCCAATTACATTAACCTAGATCACTTTTATTTCTTCATACTTCACTTAATGTGTAAGAGACTACTATATTTTTTCATAGCATGACATAAATGAATGACGTAATTACTGATTTATATGGAGTCATTTCGATTCACATTATTTTCTTCATGTGTCTAAAGATACATTTTCATGGAAATATGAATTCCACTAGACGATGGAAAAATCCCCTTTTGGATTGTTCTATACTAAATCACATAATTATCTTTTCAATGTATGCACATTGACTTAGTCCTATAAATCTATTAGATCTATCACGGTGGATCTTGATCCCAATAATATCTGCTGCCTCACCCAAGTCCTTCATGGAGAATCATTTATTCAACCATTCTTTATTAGATGATAATACTTGTATTTCATTTCATATATGTAATATTTCATCAACAAATACTATTAGAAAAATGAACGAACAAACACTAACAATTTTTTAGATAGAAGGATCATATTTATTATTCATATACCCAAAATATTTTGTGACTTCATCAAAAATAATGTTCAATGACTTGGATTCATTCGTTAATCAATTAATGGATTTCCGCTACTTTAATTTCTTATTAGCATCCTTCAGAGTAACAATCCCTTTAGGTTGTCTCATATATATATCTTCCTAAAGGTTCATATCAAGGAAGCCTTTTTGGACATCCATTTGTGAAATATCATAGTTAGGGTAAGAGAAAATGGATAGTATAATAATGATGGATTAAGAAATTGTAAATGATGAAATGATTTCATCATAGTAAATACCTCAACATTGTTTAAATAAATTTTCAACCATTCATTCCTTATAGTTACATAAATTTTATTCCATGTCCATTTTCTTCTTGAATACCCATTTTAAACCAACATGCATTACATATATTATAGGATCTACTAAATTACATTATTACTCTTGGTACATGGAATCCATTTTAAAATTTTGGACTTCTTTCAACATGAAAACATCTATGCCACTAAGTATTTATTTTTGTGTTTGAGGATCATTATTATCAACTAATAATGAGTCACCATCCCTGTTGACTAGATGATTTTACCATTACAGTCCTTTAACTTATCATTTACTCATACATATTTTTTGTGTCTCTAGAATAAATTATTCTTCCTTGAGTCTCTATGGAATCATATATTTTACCAAATCTCTCTTTCCTTGAGCCCGTACTTCCTCGATGTCTATCTCACTCCCACTATCTATTTTTGATATGTTATCCCTATCAATGAATATACACTATATTGACAGTTTAACCATTTTTAATTGGTTGTATATCCAATATCCCCTTATTTCCTTTGGGTATCCTATAAAGGTACACATTGTTCCTTGTGTTGAATGTTTTTTACCTGAAGAGGCCTTAACTGATGATTCACTTACCCACACATGAAAATTTGATATCATAGATTTTAATCCACTGAAGAAATCATATGGAATACAATTTATTGATTTAGATGGTATTTGGTTTAGAATTTTCTCATATATTGGTAACTCATATGCCCAAAATTATTATTTATGACTTGTATGACTCATCATTAATCTCAACATATTCACTATGTTGTGGTTCCTCATTTCGGAAACACCATTCCATATGAGGTGTGTATGGATGTGTGAGTAAGGATAGGATCCCAAAATCCCATATGTAATCGATGAATACTTAATTAATATAGTATCCACTTAGATCTAAGCATATGTTCTTAATATTAAAACCATGTTTGTTATCAAATTAATTTCTTTATTTTTGGAACTTATTAAAAGAATATGACTTATAACTCATTATGTAAATATATTCATATCTTCCAAAATAATCAGAAAAATCTATGATGTATGAGTAACCTCCCTTTTTTTAAAAATGGAATGGTCCATTCCCATCAATATGATCCAATTCATGAATCTCATTAGCCCTTTCCTAATTCATGATAAATGGTTATTTTTTCATTTTTCATTGTAAACCTTCGCGACATTCAACAAGTGGGTTTATTTCTAAAAAATCAAAATATATTATGTCATTTTTTTGAGAGTTTCTCATTTACTTGACCTATCCAGTGATGCCAATGTTTGGGTGGTATGAGTCATGTGACTTAATATTGAAATCGATTTCCATTACTTGGTTTTTTTAATTCAACTTGAATAGATCATTATATAAATCTTCCATACCAAAACATATGTTATCATTATTAATGAAGAATCATTCATTTACAAACATAAAAATAATATCATAAGAATCTTGTTTGGATAAAAAAATAAATATTTTAGTTACAATATGTATATAAAAACAAACCTTCAATACCAATATCATCCATGTAGGCAAAGTGAGTTGTTTATCCAATACAACTACAATAAAAATTCTAGATCTGTTGGATACTCGTACATCTAAATCCCCTTAGTCAATATTCTTGAATCTAACTAGTTTCAATGTTTCGATATATATGAGAACACCCCAAGTGATATATGAGATCAAATTTTTAGAAATAGATAAATTTCACTAAATAATAAATGCAACTAAATATTGCCCTTACTTTTTTGGATGGGTGGAATTTTTCTTCCAGTGGACCTTCTTGACACATGTGAAACAAATTTATTCTTGTTTGTTTACCACTTCTTGGTCATCCTTTTCTTCAAAGGGCATGGAAAATATTTGGGATTAAATACAATTTCGTTTAAATTCCTCTTATTCACCATATGTACATAAGGTTTTTCGAGATTCATATATGTATCCACTTATAGAAAGAGGATAAGAAGATCTAGCAGAGACATCTCAGTGTTGTTCAAATTTTAATTTACAACTTTGGTAGAAAGGCTAGAAGGGAGTAATGTATGAATATGTTCGGATCCCAATTATTCGTGGAATTTAAATCTTATATCCTCAAGGATCACAATGTATCATATAAGCCTGACTATGTTAGGCATAATAGGGGAACCCTATCCAAGCATACTCTGAAATAATTCATTGGATATCTCAAAACATTCCTATATTTCTCTCTCATGGTAAAGACCATCGAGGCTCTCATGCATGCTATATGCGTCGTTGTTTTTAGGCTTCATGAGTTAATTAGTCATTGTATGTCGACTACATCATTCATATGATTCTTGTAGACCAGGAAATCTTCATCACTCACTCTTTGGGAATGTGGATCAGGTAATTAGGACTCTCGCATATAATATTTCCATTCTAGGTGTAAAATATACCAATGATATAAAAAAACATTACGAGAAGTTACAACCAGTGAGGATGATTTCTTTATCTAGTATTAATTGTAGAGATAGTGTGTTTTTATTCTAAAATGCAAGAGGAAGATTATTAGTTATTTCCTAATTTCAATTTAATGGTAAATAACAAATTAATTTTTATTATGTCCCCCACTATTTTATCATGTCATAATGGCCCTCTCCATTGAACTCAGAATTTCAATTTCATGGGAGATTCTAGTGGTAACGATCAATATTCCTCTTCTAATAACAACCATAATGGTTGGTAATTCTATTTGAACATATTTAGGTTGGCATGTCTCTTCAATCAATTATCTTGCAACTCCTCGATCCATTGAGTAGACTACCCCATCCCAAAATCCTAACATGGATTTCATCAAAAGTTGCCTCCAAATTTATACCTAGTCTAGAAAGGTCTACTCCTCATGATGTAAAATGGTAAAGTAACCCAAAATATTCATATTCTCTTCCTTCATAAAATATTCAATTCCAAAAATTGTTAGTCAAAGGCATAGTTTTACTGAGTCATTCCCTTATTCAAATAATGAATGGCTTAGTTAGACTTAATATTTCGTTGATAACTTTTTATTTAATATGTATATTTTTTTATTATATTTATCATATGATTATTAATACGTTATTCAATTTACAAAAGTTATTAACCATATCATAATATTAATTGATCAATAATAAAGGATTATACTAGTCCCATATTACATTTTCATTAAATAATTATTTATGTAGTCATTAAAATACATCCATAATGAAAAACCATGGAACTGACAGAAATAAAATAAATAAAATGGAATAATAATGATCTTTTATAATGGTTAGTTTATCTATTTTTTGATAAAATAATTATTGACCTATGGGAGAATCACATTTAACATCATTAGGTTTTGTGTTTATAGTTTCACACATATCGACCATTTCATCTCCAGGGATCCGTTTCTCCTAAACTCCTTACCTAAACTGCCTCCACATGGATTTGGGTTTTAGCCAATACATGTTATTTTTATCTCACAATCAGGTGAGGGGTAAATGGGGGGTTCACATAATATGATACCATGTGCACATAGGCCCAACATATTTTTGAGTTTATATTTCATGTAGGCCAGAAAAATAATTTATATAAAACTAAAATGAAACAAATCTCATAAAAAGGCTGGGTCTTCCTCATGATCATCCACATACATGAAATGAATTACGCATTTATAAAAAAATCATTCAATCACTAACCCATTATTAATAATAAATCCCACTAGAATCAATTAATTATTATCATTAATTAAGGAATCCTCTTGTATTAATCAATTTATAATTTTTCTTTATATTCTCATCCATTACCTTGGAGGTAAGATGGTGAATAATTATCTAACTATAACCAACATGCATTAGTTTCTTATATTTATGTTACTATTGTAGAATATTTCATACCCAATTTAATGCCTACTATGACAACATCTATATCGAAGTTTATTACACGAATCAAATGATTTTTTCTTCCATGTTTTATGCTTCAATACATAGAGTGACAACCTGTAATATGATTTATACATGATATAAATATCACCCAATATTTACGTCTTCATGATTTAATATTTCAAAATTTGGAAGAGTACAAGGCATGTAGTTATATCTACATGAAACATACTACCTTAACCATCTTTAAAATGTATATACCTTGGGACTAATTTTTTGTGTGGTACATCTGAAATCTAGGGGTACATGACATGTCCAGTAAGCCACACACTATGTTGTCTCCGGGTTAAATGATCACAATTTTTATGATCCATGTTTGGGATACATGATCTCACACAAACCCAAAAGGGACTATATACCATGTCTAGTGGGCCACATGGGGTGTAATACGGCTACCATGTTCTTATCAGTCCTGAAAAATATGTGATGTATGAATTATCTACACCACATGTAATAAATGCACATGGCTTAAGTAATTGTTGAATGAATCTTGTTGGACTGATCAAAACTACACTTTGTATAATCTAGACTAAACCGAATGTTGTGAAGATTACATGATGTGAAAATATTAATACATGGAGTGTACTATTATGTTTCCTAGACATAAGCTTCTTCACCTCAAGATGAGATCCTTGAAAAAATTTTAATAAAATATTTATTTTCTTCTTATTGATCTACATTAAACAATAGAGGAAGAACAAATATCAAAATTTATATTTTAAGAAAATGTAAACATGAATTATAAAAAAAAGTATTAAAGAATAAATAATCATGGAATTATTTAAATATTTATCAATTATGATTTTACCACTCTGATACCACTGGAAGTATCCAAACATTATGGAAGCATGGAATTGGATGGGACCTACATTTCTTTTTTCCATTATCAATAACCAATCAAGGATCAATACAACAATAAATTCCAAAATCCATGAATTTAAATTAAACATTTATACCATGAAATGAAAACCCCAAAACTATGAGAGAGTATCTTGAACATCATGTTTATAATTAATTTATTTATTTTATGATGAAATTAAATACTTTGGTACATTTTTTGTTGATTAAAATTCATCTCCAGGAATGACCCTTATTGTTTTATTTCATTTCTCTTGCAAGAATCAAAATTATAATCCCTCTAGCATTGATCCACATGTGCTTTGATGGTCTCTGATCAACCTCATTCATTCTCCTGGTGCTAGAACAATTAATAAGATGCCTTTCATCGACCGTTCACAATCACTCAATCTTCAGTCTTAATGAACATATATCATTCATGATGGGGAGAGATTATATTTTAGTTGAGAGATGGTTCAATGAAAATTGGCACAATAGATGAACCCATCTACTAATCGTGTTCAAGATTATGTTTAAATATGTGATTGTGTAATAGTGATTAGATGAAAATATACCCATAATTTTTTTTCCACTTAATAAAAATAAAACAATTTTTATTTATGGTTTTCAAACTAGAGAGAAATCAAACCATAAATATATTCTTTCCCCATATAATGATAACACTATTATTATTATTATTATTTCCAAATAGATGAAAAATACTTATGGACTTTTAAATCATTAATTTATCACGGGATGCAGTCTTGGTCCATTCTAACACCACTTCCATTAATTGAACACTATAATAAATATTTTATTATCTTAAGTAACTATTTTCATTTAAAAACCAATACTTAAATATTTATTAAATGTAAAATAAAATAAATAAATATATTAAATTCATGATCTGGTGAAGAAATATTTATCTTTATTTATTTAATCATTCTCTCTTGAATGAAATTATTCTTCCATATTGAGAATAATACTTATTCAAAAATTTAAAATATAATATATTATAATCATAACCAACAGAAAAAAGTTAGTTTGTGACCCCCTATGATTCATTCTCAGTGTCATTATGTGTTATTTCCTGAAGATCAATATTACTATCTAGTAAAAGCTTAAAGAATCCAAGAGAAATAACTTAAAGTCAGAATGATGTCATCCAAATAAGAGCACCCAAAGTTTAATATAATCTTTTTGGCTTAATATTTCATCAAGCTGGTTTCATGATGGTTTTATTAACCTATATGCTGGATACATAATTATTTGACTACCTGAAATAAAATTGTAAATAAACCATGTCCATGGAATTTAAGGAAATAGTTCTATATAAATTAACAGGTTGATATATAAACTTTTGAAATGGATGGTGTAAATACCTCCTAAAATTACCAATTAATAACATGTCATTCATGATGCACCCAACATACCATATTTCTGACCAACATATGGCATGACAGTTTTCATCAGAAAATCAATGTTCTTGAGTCATTACATGTATTAATGATATTATTAATTTCTAAGTACCACTAAAGATGCTTTTATATTGGAATATATGATGATACCAAAACATGTGGAATTCATACTCGAGGATCTGTTCACATAATCTCCCATCTTGGAGATTACCAATAGATAACTTAATGAGAGGATGTATCATATTCTTATAAGTACTCAAACCTAATGGTCTATATTATTGTTATCCCACAATAATATTTCATCCAACCACAATATTATATTTATGAATATATTCGGAGCATTTTATGTTTCTCATCATAACGTAGAATTTCCATGACTTAATCAATGCAAACAATACTCTATGACATTATTACATCATAATAATCTTGAATATATAGTAAGATGTTTAATATTTAAATAAATTAAATATTTATGTAATCGATGTGAATACATTTGATTGTATGACACCAAATCTAATAGAATATCCCTTCCACATTATGTTTAAATTTTATGGAGCCCATCCTTGGAACACTACATTAAAATGCACAACACATCTAGCCTTGGTAGAAAGACCTTAATCTAAACAACATCTCATGTCCTAACCAAATGACACTAAACTATATAGATAACCTCTACGCAACATGAGGTTAAAATATATCGGTTGCACCAACTCACTAACGAATCACCACACACAAGTTGGTTTACGAAATAATAGGATTAAATTCTCACATTCCCGTGTGATGGTCCACACCACAAAACAAATATTTTTATCCATGAATTATGAAGGTATTTATTACTATCATTTAAGATTACATTTTAAATATTGGACCACTAGTATTAGGTCCATCAGAAATTTACCATTTCATTCACATCAGGTGATACTCGTCCTTATCTCATGATGTTAAACTGCATAGAGGATATTATTATTGCATGATATATAATTTCACAAAACCATGACATCCATCTTCATTCATATTAGGTGATCCTTTTACATTCCACATAACATTAAAATACAGGTAAAATTTATTTTCTACATTCCATATGAATAGTTGACATCCTACATTACTACACATATCTTGATTATCATTTTTAATGAGATAAATAGGGATTCATTGATACTATAACTTGGTCCAACCACTATATGATATCAAATAATACTTTAATATCATTAAATTTCATATTAATATTAATGGGGACCCCTTATATTCATTGTTTCTCACACCAATAATAGCTCGTGAAAGATTAGGAATTACAGTAAGGGCTTCTCAGCACAGACAATGAATTAAGGCTCCTGATAGTCTCATCATGATCATGAATGAAAGACCATAAACATAATTCCATGTGTCCTCACTACAATAAATTATATTATTATGGTTTATGTTCCTTTAATGACATAAATTTTTACACTCTTGTGGACCTTGCTCGAGAGGACCACTATTGTGGGTTTCGGTCTCCCACCACACCTACATTCATGAAAAACATGTGGCATGATTCTAGTCAACATGAGATACATAGTCACACATATATTTCCATCATTGAGCTCAACCACAATACAATGTTTCATGTTGGGAGGCATATTACATTTTAGTATGATGTTAAACATCCCAGTTCTTCGAGAACTACGGTTTTATTGATTCCTATCTTCATAATACATACTACCTCCTAGACCACGAATCCGATGTCTAGCTACAAAAATCAAAGGAATGAGTTTACACATCTGTGTATGGGTTTGACATGTGTAGAGATTTTCCCAATCATGAACTAAATATGACATTATTTTTATCATCACAAGATACAATGTGATTCCCAAATATCTAATCCTAGGCCTAAATAAATCAATAAAAATGAACCCCAACTAATAGCGGTTGATCCATATGAGCCCATTTTGTCAAAAATAATAGTTATATATATATATGACCTATATGTGAATGTAATATATCTTTCACAATATATAATTTTGGTTACCATATCATTACCTAATGATGTTAAAATTCATGGAATAAAAAAATCTCACATGACATTCAAAACTACTATAAAAATTCCCCCTTACCACAAGATGATTAAATTGAAAGGAAAATATTCTTTTTCACATGATGCTGTACAATAAAAAGTGACTAAATATCTAATACATGGTGTTAAAATCAGCATTAAATAACCCATAATCATTCTTCATCAATGGAGAAAAATATTTTTTAACCTAGTCAACCAGAGCAGGGTGTGCTTCCAATATATTGAAAATAACAACAATTCATATGTGACACATAATGTATTGAGAGCCTTACATTGTTTTAATACATTCATGGACCTTATAAATGAAAATATATATCCACTTTTTAATATGATATTAATAAATATGTTATTAGAGCCATAAACCAGATCCATCTTAGCCCAGTATATTGGGCTTTCAGATTCATGTCAGTCTAACATCACTATGGAAGAACTAAACAACAAAGGGCATTCTGGGTCATCCACTGTATGATTTTCCTACATCATTACTAATGAACTAAGAATATCAAGGTATGATATACGAAATTTTAATATCCCACTAATAAGGTTTATTGGCGTACTATTTACCCAATGTATCCCGACAAGGTTATTTTGTATCATCCCTTATATTTGTTAAATATGAATCATGTCCTTATACTGCAAGAACACTGGTTAATGTTGTTTAATATTAAAATATACTCTATAATGGACCAAATTTAATGTCCATGAAATTATTGTTAATTAGAAAAATATAGTTCATGATGAAAACCCTAAAAGTGGGAACATAGGAAAAGTCATGTCTCAAATCACAAATTCTTCATCTCTAGAATTTATGGAACAATTATGTAATAAATAAATCAGGAATAAATCTTATAGGGATTACTTTGTCTTCCTATAATCATTCCAAAATTGGATGTCTAGAACCATGGTCATGAAAAAATTTAGACTATTGTTTTTTCATATATCTTCATGGTGATGATGTGTTGACTAGGTGGTGAAACAACGTTTAGGGTTCTCGAACCCTTATTGAATCTTACATTTAATATAAATCAAACATCCTAAATTAGAAATACTGGGACTCCATAAACCATACATTTCCCTTAGAATGAAAAATATATCTCTCTATTAAGCCATTATATTGATATAGAATGGATTAAAACCACCAAATAATCAAATAATTTCTCGGTATAAAGGGATTTATTATTCATGTGAACCAAACATCACCATGGTAGAACCCAATATGTGAAGGTGTTCAGGATCATTTGAAGCATGATTGTCCCATTCCATCCTCCTTGCATGAACTATTTGGACTATTATTTAAATTCCATGTACCAAAATATTAAGATGTATTTGAAATCATAGATGTTTCGTCTCATTATTTTTTAAACTTTCTCAAAGAAGGAATGTTAACCTCCATTCTAAAACCATTGATGTCTCAAAACTCACGATTTAAAACACTTTGAAAAATGGGAAGAGGTTAAAATTAATATATGAATTTCTCTATGGTTACAAATACCATTCTTTATAGCTATAAATCCATAACTATATTCTCTTCGCAGATTGTTCAGTATTTATAAATTGTCTATTTCCTTAAGAAATATTGAGGATTATTTCTACAAGGTGATACATGTATGCCATATATATTCATGCTTGAGGGATCGCACCTACCAATTAGTGGAAATGATTTATTTCATGAAAGAATCTATAATCCAGGAGAGACTTGGAGACCCCGTGGGGGAAAATATCACCTTAGTGTGTTACATGTAATCCCCATAATAACAGCCCCAACCCATATTAAATGACTCAAACTATTGTGTAATGACTTAAATCACCCATACTAAAACTATTCTAGAAGACCAAAAATAAAATGTATATCCTACTTAAGCCATATCCCCATCACCCATAAATAAACTATGATCCATATAAAATGGTGGATCGCCATTTTTTCAAGAGATATCTAATATGAAAAATGGAATTAACCTATCAAGATGATGTATATCCTCTTTGCAAAAATGGTACTCCAATGTAATGATCCAAATTGTTGGAAATAAAATTCCCCTTTCTATTTTAATAAAATGTACTATATATATCAATAAAAATGATTTTTTTTATTATATCAATATGGATTCAAGTGATTGTTAATTTTATTTCCCATTCTTAAAATAGATGTTTAAAAGTTATCACGTGACTAGTGTAAATTTGGGGTTTTAATAAATACTTTTGGTAGGGAAAAAAGAATTTATTCCCTCAACCAGTCAGACCATTCCCTATGATGCCCATTTATCATTTCATTTGAGGGATATATAATTTATGGGATATTCACTAGAAAAATAATATTCTTATATCCACCAAATTAAGAAAGGGAATCCATTTAAGGCAGATGTTAGATCTCATCGATATGACGGTCCTAACAATGTTCACTAAAACAGCCCCATGAAATCCCAACCATCTCTCACTTTACTATTAAGGTGCGTTATAGTTTAATAAATTGATATGTTTCAATACCCTAACATTATTATTATGTCAATTATTATTAACAGAATAATGAATATTCATTTGTTCAATTATTGTTACTTTGCAATTGATTTTCAAACAAAAAATTGTAGTTTTGATTAATATTAAAATTTGATTTTGAAATAAATTTTTAATTATTTTATTTATTATTGAAATTAATAATATTATAATAAATTATTATTTTTTACT
This sequence comes from Viscum album, assembly GCA_963277665.1. Lineage (NCBI taxonomy): Eukaryota > Viridiplantae > Streptophyta > Magnoliopsida > Santalales > Viscaceae > Viscum > Viscum album. Next base: position 1,710,705,662 of record OY728142.1, read on the forward strand.
ATCATTTATTAAATGTAAGTGATCATTATAATGTTGTCAAAAGTAATTTTTATTATTGTCAAAAAAATATTTTTTTGTCAAAACCCGTCAATTTTCAATAAAAGATGGTCTTTCAATCAATATTTAAAATCAACATATTTAGAAACATATATATATATATAATTACTAATATTCTTGGAATAAAGATTTCTAAATTATTCAACAGTGAATTATTCTTACTTTTTAGAGATATTTGATATTTTGGGAAAAAATTAAATATTGTATACAAATTCGATGTGTTTTATGACATAATAATGGAATAAATATGATGTAATAAAACCTATAAATGTAATATTTATTCAAAAATATGTTTTTATTTAAAATATTTTTTTTTATATTTTTTTTTAATTTTATAAATCCTCAGTGAATCCTCCAAAAAATATATTTATTTAGATTTTAAAATAAATTTTTTGAAAGTGGGACTCACCTCCACATAGTAAAGGAAAATATTTTATTATAAATAGACATTAAAAATAAAATATAATGTATCTCACTCCCCGTTTCTATTAAAAATAATATAAACCCATGGGATCTTCTATAGTTTTGAATATTTTATTGTGTATTGTCCAAAACCAAAATAATAAATAATTTTTTATTGATTCCTCTATAAACATCCTCAAGCATCCATTTGGATTCACTAAAACTCTATGATGATCAAAGACCCGCTTAAAATCACGATAGAGTCATAAAAAGTCTCTTTTAGATACCATGAATCCCTTACCAAGCATTGGAGTCACACATCCATGTAAGGGGTCATTCACATTCCTCTTTTATCAAGCACTCCTTTTGTGATACCTTTTAATTTAAATTTGAATATGTTAGGAAATGTTCATGAATAATTTCCTTATTGTCCATTTTATTTATAAAAAATCATATCTTACGTGAACTCTCAACAATTCCCCTACTATTCTTTAGGTACACCAATTACTATGCCCAAATTTCAAAGGGGTATGTCACCTTCCTCTATTAATTTCAATTCAAGAACAATATTTGAAATTACTCTTTTTAATTTTAAATGGTTTAATTTTAATGCATTTATATTGAATTACCAAATATCGATTTGATTTTATTTCAATGTGGGGTCATTTATCCTCCCTCTTTTGGACCCATACCGAATATGTTATTATGCCATAATTCTGCAAGGGATTTCTCTCTTCTCATTTTCATTCAATAATTTGTTTTATATTATGTGTCTTAAATTAAATATCATATATTATTATATTTTCTTAGAAATTCCCCTTAAAATACAATTAATATATATATTATATGATAACTCGTTCCCTATCATTAACCATTTTTATGAATTTCCTTTTGACATTGTTATGTTGCTGAAATTGCACTATGATTTTTCATGCCAAAATTATAATGTAGTTAATGCCATACCCATTCCATTCTCAATAGTATTCATATTTATGAACTTATAATTAATGATTGAGGACTTAAATATTTTTAATTCAACATTCGTATATCATGTAATAAATGATTTTGTGGATTGAATACTTGTAATATGATCTATGAGGAACACTTAATCATGGTATTGAAATGATAAAGGAGGAACCCTAATAGACCTCCCATGAATTTGGTAATATTCAATATCAAAGTATTTTAGGTTTAAGATATGGGTTTGGTTGATTCCATTATATAAATGTTTTCCACCATTTTTGCATATGGGTTTACTTGATTCCTTTTTGTTTTTGATGATGTTTTTAAAGTTGTTTACACATTTCTATGTAATTATTATCATTTTATATCATTCATTTTTATTAATTATCCTTTATGCCTCATTTATATTCCATATATTTCATGTATTATTATTCTTATTTAATTCAATTTATATTCAATTAATTGGATTAATAACTCATTAATTTCTTATATATGTCATCCGGTTATCACATGATGTGTTATGTATGAAGGAATGGTATGGCATTGTAAAATAATTTTTCAAAATAAATAGTGTATTACATGGTTTAAATTGTTATGTAATATTTATAAATTCAAAATTCACAAGACCTCTCAATCCACTGATTTATATTAAGTGGAGATAAATGTGATAAAAAAATGTTTATTTTTTAACAAATATATGTTTTTTTATAGTTTTAATCAATGTATTTTATTTGTTGTTTTGGGATTATGAATAAAAATCGCCAATGAAAATCCTAAGTGATATAACTATGTATTATAAAAATAACCATAATTTTTTGTGATTTTAGAGTTGTTGGTTTATCAATAAAATACATCATTGAATGGATACAACCAAGTGAATGTGTCTCTATCACAAATTTATCTAGGGGTAAAACCCGAAAACACAACATAGATCTACACTTGAACTAGATCATGTGCACGAAAATAGTTATTTCTCCACTCCTACTTTGACACTCAAGGGGGATATTCTTTGGTAAAACCATAATCTTATTAATAACCATTATTAAGGGAAAAATGACCATAATAATATATGTTACAAAATATATCATAGATAATATAGACAGAAACCTAGAAAATTTTATATAAAAGTAGTAAATGTTATTTATAATTTATACCATTAAGGTTATTATAATTCCCATTATGGGTCAATGCCCTATATCATTGATTATTATTATCACAATAGAATAATAATGAGGAACAAGTATCCTTTACCCAAAGATGAAGAATTCTTTGATCAGTTATGTGGAGAATAATATATCTCCTAGGTGGATCTGCAGTAGGAAAATTATGATATAAGGGTGGAAAATAGGATATATGAAATTTTGTTTTTTATAAGGTATGAGAAACTCGAGTTTATAGTGATGCCATTATGAATGACTAATTATCTAGTAATGTTAATGGTCTTGATGAATAGAGTATTTAGTGATGACATAAACAAATTTCATGTAGTATTTATAAAATATATTCTTTTATTAATCAACACAAAGAAGGAGCTTGAGTAGAATCTAATCATTATGTTAAAAACCTTGTGTAAGTAGAATCTCTATGAAAAGTACCTCATGTGTGAGTTCGAGTTGATGAATGTATCATTATTGGGTAATATCATCACATGCAATGGGATATAAATGGATAATTCAAGTAAGAATAAAATTATGTGATGGTAGATGGAAACATATATGATGTATATATATAAATTCCATGGTTTATTAGGATATTATTAATGAATTGTGAGAAATTTATTATAATTTTCAAACCATCGTACTAAGAAAACTTGGAAGGGAGTCATGTTTTATTCAAATGATGAATGTGAAGAAAGATTTATGGAGTTGAAAATGAGTCTTATAACTAACCCTATCATTTGAGCACCGACATGTGGGTAGTTTTTTTATAATCATTAGTGATTCCTCAAAAAATTGATTGGGATATTTGTCGATGAAAAATGACAACGTAATTAACTACACCTCAAGGTAGTGTAAAATTCATGACAAAAACAAACCCACGCATGATCGAGATTTATCCATTTGGATATTTTTATTGAACATCTTGTGTATTAATATTTTTTTTGAGATGTGTTAAGTATATACAAATAAAAAACTCTAAAATATGTATTCTTATAGAATGAGCTGAATATGATCCAATGAATATGGTCAGAACACATCAAATATTATGACTGCCCAATCCACAAAGATATTGTGATCGAGAACATGGTGGAAGATGATCTAAGTACAAAGGACCCTACAATTATAACATTAAAGATAATTGAAAAGGGTACAATATTAAAATATTTGATTAAAATGGACATGGGAATATTAATAAAGGTAACATCATCAATCATTTTAAAAAATATTGGTCAAGACTTTATTTTATAACGGTTAAAGGATACTAAAAAATAGTGTGAGGGAATTCAACAGAATGTGAAATATATTATTAAAGATAAATCCTTATATTTATGTGTTAATGAATAAGGAAATTTGAGATTTGGGTCGAGTCAATGTGTTCATTAAATCATGAGTTAAAGAAAGAACTTTTGGATTATGCACATAGTTTGAATTTCCCCATTCACCCAGAAAACCCATATATGTTTCATCATATTTAAGATAACTACTAAAGAAATAACATGGAGAGGGATATTGTTGAATACACATCAAATTTTATTGTATTTCATAAAGTTAATGATGATTGGATGATTTCTAAGGGGATGATGAAACCATTAATCATACCAATATGGAAATGGTAAAACATAACCATGGAACTTGTCACAGGATTTCTGAATAAATAAAATGTAAACAATGCTATATTTGTTATTATGGATAATCATACATAGAATTCAAACTTCATTGAAATTATATATGAATTTTCACTAGAAAACATGGTATAGGTATACATCAGAGAAGTGGTATGGCTGGATTGAGTACCACTATCAATTACTTCTGATCGTGATCAATGAAGCACCTTTATGTTCTGGGAATTTATCCATCATCTTCTAAACATTGATCTCAATTCAACATGGATTATCACCCTCAATTTTAGGGTTAACGTAAGGAGACTATCTGATCACTTGAGGACATGTTGATAGATTTCTCAATGAAATTAAAAGGTGTATGTGAAAAATATCTTCACCTTTTGGGGTTCTCTTACAACAACAGTTTCCATTCAAGCATCGAAATGGCCCCTTATGTTGACCTTTATATAAATAAGTATATTAAACCATCATGATGGAATGAATTTATGGAATTAAAACATTGATGTCCTCAAATGGTTTAAGAAAATGTGGAGAAGCTCAAGACCAGACAGTTTCACATCAAATCCACTCAGTGTTGAAAAAAGAAATTTTCTATTCATCATCGATGGGACATAGAGTTTGGTGTTAGAGACATGGTATTCTTCAACATATATCCATTTAAGAGATTCATGATATTTTGGAATAAGGTAAATGGTAGTATAAGTTACATTGTCTCTTTTGAGATCCTTGATCGTAATAGGGAAGTGGCCTATCAACTAACACTCCCACAGAACATGTCTCCAGTACAATATATTCCATGTATCCATATTTAAGAAAGTTAAGACTGATCCCATCACATGTATTCAATATTGAGGTTGTACCATTGTATAATGAACTTTCTTATAAGAAACTGATGAAGATCATAGATCATAGATAAAATGATCTAAAAATTAAGAAATTACTATCATAAAATTATTGAGGAGAAACCCCAATATTAAAGAAGTAGTGTAGAAACTAGAGGACATGATAAATCAGAGTACCCCCTATTTTTTAGTGATTTAATAGAAAATTTTGAGGGATAAATTTCTTTATGGGGGAAGGTTGAAACGACCCAAAAAATTATGAATAAAATGGACCTATTGGATTTAATGAAATTCCAGGTCGATATAGAATAAAAATGAAATGATTTTATTACTATAACCAGCTCGATTTAAATGAACATTATGTATCCTTACCATTGAAAATATAGCTTTTTACCAGTGATTTCCTAACTAGTATAAATATAGGTTTTTAAAAATCCTTTTACATAAAACAAAGGATGTTATGGCCTCAACCAGTAAGATCATTCCCTATTAATCCCATTAAATAGGGGATCTAAGGGAGTTAAAATCTATAGGGTTTTTCATAGACCAATACCAAGTAAAGATTAAAAAAATTATGAATGATCTAATCCTTTTATGGGAGAAGTTCATGATCATAGAAATCACAGCCCAAACAATATTCTCTAAATGGACCCATGAAAGTCACATCATCACACACATTACTCTTAGGTTGTATATCTGTGTAATAATATGATATATAACAAGACCCAAGAATTATGATTGTTTAAATAATTTTTTATACAATAATGAATATACTTTAATTAAATTATTGTTACATTGTAAATGTTTTAAATTCAAAAATATAATCTTTTTTTAAAATTTAAATTTAATTTATAAATATTTTATTAATGAAATATTGTATTTGTTAATTAATTTACATTCCAAAAAAATATTAATATTAAGTTTCTTTTTTAAAATATAAATGAAAATATAATGAACTAAGAGTTAATTATTGGTCATGTTTAGAAATAATTTTTTGTCAAAACACATCAACTTTCAACAAATATTGGTTTTTATTTTGATAGTGAAAATTAAAATTTTTATAAAATTATTTTGAGAAAATTATTATTATTATTCGAATGAATATTTTTGAAGCTATCTACTGCTGAATTTTTCATAATTTTAAGAGATACTAAACTATTTGGATAAAAATTAAATACAGTATAAATATATTGTATATTTTATGGCGTCTTAATGGACTAAATTTGATGTAATAAATACAATGAATGGGTTATTTGGAATCATAAATGATTTTAATTTAAAATAATGTATTTTAATGTTGTTTTATTTTATTTTATAATGCCTTTAGTGAATCCTTTATCACATATAAAATATTGAATGATTATAAAGTTATTTACTAGAAGTGTTACTCACCTACACATATGAATGGGAGATATATTAATATATTAGGCTCCATAACTTGTAAGATAATGCATTCAATTCTCCATCATGATAAATAATTGGGAAAACCATGGGATGGGTTGTGGTTTTGAAATTTTATTGTGTAGTTTCAAAAAGAAAAATAATAAAGATATCCCTCTACTTTTTTATACAAACAATCCCACATTTCCATTTTTCTTCACTAAACAATTTGACGCATGATAACCATCTTCCACCAACTAAATAGAGTCATAAAAAGCCACACAATGCCCCCAATAACTCTCTCCCATGCCATTGGAGTCACACATCCAAGTAATAGATATTTCCATTTCCTCTTTTATCAAGAAATAATTTTGTTATATGCCATTTTAATTTTAACATTCATGTTTTGGGATATGTTCATACATAGTCCCCTTAAAATACAATTTATTTATAAATAATTATAGATTCATCACACTCTCATTAATCCCCCATATGATTCATTAATTTCACATGTTACAATGACAAAATTTGTGAGGGATCCTCCCCTTCCTCTCTTCCTATTAATTCATGACCATTGTTTAAAATTAGTCTTTTTAATTTCTACTTGTTATATAGTCATCATTTTATAATAAATCACCTACTACCCATTTAGGGTATTTTAATGAGGTATCATTCATCATCCCTCATTTGGATTCTGACCTGAGACATTACTATGACAAAATTATGTAAGGGATTTCTCACTTCTCAATTCCATTCAATAACTTCTTTTTATATTATTCATAATAAATTAAATTTATTATATTGGGATATTATGCTCCCTGATAAAATTAATTTACATTCATATATAAATTATTAGATACTGCTTTATCTCTCATTATCCCATTTTATGAATATCTATATGATGTTACCATGTCATAGAAATTGCACCACGATTTTTAATGACAAAATCATTGTATAGTGAAAATCACAACCATTTCTCTTTCAATGGTAGTCACCATTATGATCATACACTTTTTGATTTAGGACATACATATATTTATTCCAAATTCCATGGTTATATAATTAAAGATGATGTTGAATCAAACCATTTTATATGATCTATTTGGAATACATAATCTTGATATTAAAATGATTATGAAGGGTTCACCCTGATAGTGCTTCAATGCAATGGGTAATGGTTATTATCATGATACGTCATGGTGTGAATATTTTTTACATGATTTCATTATATGAATTTTTCCATCATATTGGGAATATGTCTTACATGATTCTTTATTGTTTATGAAGAAGTGTTTTATGTTGTTTCAATATTTCCATGTTATGCTTATCATGTTATATCATGCCTTTATATTAATGTTATATTATTCCCAATTGAAATTAATTTTATAACATGTATTATTATCCTTATGTCATTCACTATTAATTCCATTACTCAGATGTATAGCTCACCCCTTTCTTATGTATGTCCTCATTTTATCCCAAGCAGTGTTAAGTATGAAGGAATGTTGTCGTCATGTAAAACTTTTTTCAATAAAGATGTTGTATTAATGTTTTAATATGTAAGGTAATGTTCCCACATTTCAATGATAATAGATATTCTGATCATAGGAGTTGTTTTAAGTACATATATATGTAATAAATATTGTTTAATTGTGTCATAAATATCAGGGTTGTTATATTCAATCCTCATGAGCCCTAGGAACAACGCGACTAAACACAACAACATGGACTTCTCAATGTCATTATTTTCATGTTTCCACTATAATCTATTATTATCTATCGGGATATATAGTAAGACATTAAACTACATAACATCAAAAGATCTGAGTTTGAAGACTCTAATCAAAAAATAATATAAGGCCTGATATATTGGTCCCTAAAGTATAATGATAGAAGGTCCTAGCTAAAAGATAATAAAATATAGTGATAGAATGATCGACCTAAATTAAAATAAACTATAACAATTGAAGGTCAGATCTAAAATACAATAAACTAAAGTGAAAAAAGATTCAAGGTAAGAGACCCTAAACTACAGAACAATAGATTTTTAGTTTCCAATATTGGAAAATCAAGTAAGGCCCTCCATATGGACATGGTAATATCAAGTTACTCTCACCATTCATGTATGATTCATAAAATTAATTAACACTCCATCCATTCAATATATACCACCAAATGATACTTATATGAATTAGAAAATATCAAGATAATTTATGAGGATTTTTCTGTACGAAATCTCATGTTGGTTGGAATTTCTGAGATATTATCACGAGGAATCTATTTTAATTTAAACATTCAAATATTGGAATTCATGATTTCATGATATTATACAAAATATGGGTTCCATTGACGATCAATGAATCATAAATTCAAATTCATGCATTTAAGGTTAGGATTCCCCTTTCGATAATTACTAAAATCTCTTATTCGACACACTCTAGACCAATCCTTTAAGGGGGCTCAAAATCAAAGCCCACCAGATGTTAATTTATGCTGAAATGATATCTAAAGTTACATTATATTTAGATTCCTTTTGCAATGAATGAAACTCATTATTGGTGTTATAAGAATTTGTTGAGGCTCATAATTTCACATCATACTCTATTACATGGGATGACACAAGTTGGGCATATCATGTGATTCATTGTTTGTATTTGTGGTAATCATTAACAAAGTGATCTGATAATATATTTTGTTCTAGAAAATAGGGAACCCTGAACATATCACATTCCCTCATCCTACTAGTAGAATACTAAATTACTGAATAACCATTTTTGGTGAATAATTTCAGATAGTGAATCATTTATCAATTATGATAAATTATAAATTTATTTATTTGATGAAAAATAAATAATGATCACAAATAAACATCAATAAATTATGAACCATTCCAATCCAATTAAAGTCCATGAATCATGAATTCATTATTATTATTTTGATGAAAATAACAATTTTATTATTCATATTTTCATTTTAAGAGGATAAATATTTGTTGAATGTGTTTCGAGTGATTGGGATATCTAACATTTATAAAACAACATGAAACAAGATCCATGTGCCCATTATCATACGACATTGATATGGAAACACTCATGGTCATGCTATGGAATAATAAAACCAGGAAAAAATGACACATTAAAGGTGAGGAAATAAACTAGCCATAAAAATGTTCACATGCAATCATTTTGATCCATCAATGACAACAAGGCTCAAAAAATGTGATAAAAAAACATGTCCATGATAATGTAAAAATGTCATCATGAGATCTTTCAATGAACCAAAAAAAATAAAATCTGACAAAAGATTTTATTCATGAAATTATCTTCATACTATTGAGAGATATAGTAATGAACACATGATACATCAATGTCAAAATAAAATTCATTATCCATATAAATTCCATCATAATGCCTTGAGATCCTTCAATTGACACATGTCACATCTAAGGTGATAAAAGTGAATTTAAATACTAATTTTTTAATGTTGTTGTGAGATACTTGAATGAAAATTTGAGACATCAATGGAGTTAAAATCGACTACCCTATATAATTAATATATGTAATAAAGAGATCTGTTATTGAAAAAATGATTCATTAAAGGCACGAAAAGTTACTATCCTTGAAAATGTTTTTATGATTTTTTGAGATCTATCAATGATCATGCAACAAAAAAATGAATGAAGAGAAAAAGTCCCAAAAAAATTCCACATTTCATAGCGATATCTAGCACATATCATGTAACACATCATATGAACGTAGAAATACTTACTTGTATATGGTGCACATGGAAAACTATAAGGTTTTTCTATGATGTGCTTGTGAACCACCATTAGAAATTTTATTGGTCATTCGATTCATCACAAAATGATTGATTAATTTTTAATGTAAAACACTCTAGAAAAATTTAAAGACTCTAGGCATTTTAAAATTAAAAATGAAAAATAATTATGAGGAATTGATGTAGCCTCTTGTGGTCGTAAAACTCATGTGATGCACCCATGCATCCTACAAGAAACCACAAAAGCCTCAATGGATGTCTTCCTCGTCATGAATGACACTAATGTCATGTTACCCCTATCACACAAATGGATTCAATATTGTATTTGATTTCTTTTGATCCACTATTGGAACCATAAGGAAAATAATGTGTTTTTTCATGAAGTGATCGTGAATCACCACTAGACACATTGTTGGTAACGTGTTACATCACGGATATGTAGAGTGATATTATTTGAAAACACTAAAACAATCTCATGGTATCATAAAACATTGTGAAATAAATAAAGGAAAAGAAAAAAGGGAAAGGAAAGAACCCCTTGAAATTGTGAAATTCATACGACAAACCCATGACGCTCGTGAGACACAACACATGCGCCAATAGTATGTCTACATAGTAACACATGATAACATTGAAATGTCATCACCATCACAGGAATGAAATTGGTCATGTATGATCACTCCCATGACCCCCCCCCCCCCCCCGATTCGATTCAGTAAAAAAATATATGGGAAATTCCATTAAATACTCATGCATCACTCTATAAACATTTATTGGTCACATCAAGCATCGCCAATGGGGAGACTGGCTACCATTTACGACACATGTGAATTCTACCAAGACCACTATGGATTCATGTGACACACACTACAGAATGTGTAAAAAAGCGGAGGAGAGACCTATAAATCCCATAACCCAACATGAATAATTCTAACACCTATTGATGAACTGTTAGAACATCACACCTAGGCACCCAATTAGCAGATTAGACTTCTCAGTGCATCTGATCTCAAAATTGAAAACTTTTCCATCTTGTAAGATACATGTGAACAATCAGTGAGGTCATTAAATAGGTATTGGATATTCGTGTGATCACTAATATATCAAAAGAAGGACTTTTGAGGATAATTTTAAGAACATCTGGCTAGTATTCTAAATCACGAGACACCTAATACAAGATAACATTGAATAAATCTATGGAATTATAAATATAGAGGACATGATAAACAATAAATAACAGGTGACTTATTAAAAGAAATTTTTTTTGATCCTCATAAACATTCCATGAACCATATGGGTTATGATACAGCACCAAGACATGTTACCCATATCATTGAACACTTATTTTGAATACTATTTCTATCATGAGATGTCCCCTTGAAAATTCAATCCATGTCATATATAACCCATAATACATGCCTCCCAATTCATGTGAAACTATACAGGATATCCATCCATGCCACACATTGTCTACTAGGCATGTTATCCATATTGTATGGTGACATTAGTTCATACCAACTGAGTCTCTTGGTAGCAAAAATTTATTTCCTATAGATCTTATGACATCCCTCAGACATGAAAACTATATTTTTTATTTAATCTATAAATGTCATCCTTTTCCATGCATCAACCTCCATACTTGTCATATTGATTCTCATGATACCCTCTAAAGAGTGTCATACAACCATCGAGATGACAACAATGTAATTCAAAAAGATCATGTGACACCCTCTAGATAATATAGGCTAGGTCATGTGATGGGTTCTTGGATATATTGGCCAATTCATGTTATTTATTCTAGATAATCTCACTGAGATAATGTTAATTCTTCATGGAAACCCTAGATGAGTCTTTAGATGACCTCCAGACAATTTCTCTATGATAACATGATAGATTACCTAAAAAATAGTTGTGTATTTAAATTTCCATTGGATATGTTAGCCTTGGTCATGCACTGAATTCCATGATCTTCAACCCATGTCTCATGATTTCCATTACAAAAATCATCATTGATAATTTTTTAACCCTCAAACATGCTATCTGAGATATGTAATGTCCCACAGACAAGCCAACTGTATCATGTAATTGTCATTAGATAATTTTAAAACATAATGAAACAATGGAATATATCCTCTAACAGGATGAAAAAAACAATTAAGGCATGTCATGAACGATGGGATGGATTTCTAGAAGGAAATAAATCCATGCGAAATGGGAATCCCAGAATTTGATAACATTCGACTTCCTCAATGTGTATGCCCTAATTATACGTAAAACATCAAGGTGTAATGCATAACTAATTAAACTATGAAAACTCTTATTCTATCTATAACTTGGATATATTGGGAGAATTTTTATATACTATAATCCAACAGGTATCCACATCATTGTACATCACTTTATATACTGCATACTTCATACATAAGTGACTAAATTGTCCCCTAGGTATACCAACCTTTATCTTCAATCAATAGATAATAAGTGGGCCTAAAAAAGAGAGTCCTTATTGTGTAAGCCCTAACTAATAGGGTATCCATCCTGGTGTAATCCCCTAACATTTCAGAAACCTGTGGGATAACGATAATTTCCCTTATGTTTGTTATCACCCTTATCCCTTCAGCATATTATGGGATGAATGAACTATAAGAATTTTAATTCCTAAAAAAACTAGGATATTTAGAAACTCATTCAAATTCCATATAACAAATGGGAATCTAATTCAGTGTAAGTCCAATTATATATATGACCATTGAACCTTCGAGATAACCATTATGTCTCTAAGAATGTTCATCCACGTATCACATCAGTTTTTTCAGGACGACTAAACAATGATAACTCAAATTTTTTCCCAAAGATGATTTGTAGAACACTATACTATAGCCTTCACTCCAATGATAATCCACATCATATCATGTTACCTTATATCCATCGCATTTTACATATGGTGATATCTATAATGTCTCTTAGCATTATGACATACCTCTTCCCATCAGTGGGTTGGATGATGAACAGAACTACAATGACTCTAATTCATATTATAAAAAATGATTTCCAATATGCCTTATTATGTATTGATATCCATACCATATCCTCAATGAGATCATTAATAAATCCTCTCAAATGGAATCATTAAAATTTTATCCCTGTATGGATATACTCTCACAAAATGTGTATGATATACATATATCACATATTTCACACACAAAGAATTGGTAAAACAACCATAGATACAATTGATGATTACATTAAAATCATGTTGATAATTCCACCATTGTGGGATATTAACCAATGGGATTTACATCTAATTAAAGATCCTATTTGATCAAACAAACATACATATTGAACAATATGACCAATGCAGAATTTGATTTCTTTTCCAATAAGACACCTTTGTTTCCTCAACAAGGTATGATCCCAATATTGACATCCTTACTGAAAGATATTAAACATAATGGATTAGTCTTTTCACCTGAAAAAAATATATGTAAAATGAACTATGTGGTTTTTTTATTCATTTTTTTTATTGGATAAGATGCTTTCTTTAGAATGGTTAAATATTATCTTAAAGACACCATTTTCCTTCCTAGATAGAAATAAAATTTATATTTCCCAATTTGTGCATTACATAATGAATCATAATTTACATAGAATGTCCTTGGGAATCTTTGATATGAATGAAATTGTTCACATTGATATATGTTTATAATAAATCCATTATTATAGGGACAACCTATTTCTTATTAGGATCTGATATTGATTTAATTTTCATATATTAAAACTATATTAGAGTCCCGTATTTAGAAACAATTCACCATAAATTGGTGTGATGGTGATAAACTCCCACCCACATGACCAATATGAGTTCCTAAATATAGTTTTCTATGAAACACCAACGAACCACCTAATTTTGTAAGGAAGGTATGAACTCAGTTAGTGATGTGGGAACAATTGAGTGTTTCTAGGGAATAATATGAATATTGTAAACCTGACATGATTGACTGTGTATGGAATTAAACCCACCAAAATCAAACCATCATGAAAATCCCATCCACATCTATTTATTCATTAGAAAAATATTTGGAAACTGATGTGAAATTAATTAATCACAAATTATACTTCACAAAATGAAATGGCAAGATCGTCCATTTTTTTCAGGACTTCATTTTGGTTAAATGAGGTGTTCTAAGTAATTTCTTTCCCAATGATTCAAATTGGAGGAATATATGTGAACATATTTAATCAAAATATGTCCTACCAAAATAATAAGGATATAGGTCACAGTTATCTTAAATTCATCATGTTCATATTATGATGGATTTTAGATCACCTTGAGTCAAGAGAATAAAAAAATCATCATTGAGTTGAAATTTAGATAAAAGTGGCAGTTCTTTTATTTGATTTGTCATGTGAGTATTTTCAATCCGAATTGAAAAAAAATTATTATATTATTAATTTTGTATAATTTTAAATATTATTATTACTTTTATTTCCCTTATTATAATTTAATATTAAAATAGTATATAAATATTTTTTACATCAAATGTTTTGGCCATATTCGACTTTTGTGTCAAAAATGACTTTGTTATGTTGACTAAAGTCAAATATGTCATTATTTAAATGTCATCAAAATTAAAATATTGACATTATTATCACATTAATAAATAAGTTATACATTTATGAACAATCATGATCAATTGTTTTGGGAAATGACGTATGTTATGATCATGGAGACAAATTGTCATACATAAGAATGAGTAACGTTTTCATTTTTAATGATCATTATGGAAAGAATGTAAGTATAATTAAAATTATATAATGAAAAAAATAAAAGGTATTGAATATAATTTGTATATATATATATATCATCCTTATGATGCGGTCAAATAGTAATAATAGCGCTTTAACGAGGTGGTAGTCCAGATGTCCACGAATGACATTATCATTTTTTCAATGAGTGAAATGTTATGAAAGTAAATGTTATACTATATATATATATAAATATTAGAATATACACAAAAATTTCATTATTATTACAATCATATTACATATATTCATTATATTTAACCTTATTACCAAATATGAAATGTGTTAGTTAAAAATGTATCAACTCACTTCATGATGTGGTAGTATGTCGTACACACGGGTAACATTATCATATATCCTACAGTATGAAATGTAAAAAGTAATATTTGAATTGATTAATATCAAGGTAGATTTATTTTTATAAATATCATACATAAATATTATACAGACAATCATCCTAAATCATGATAGGTGGTGATAGATAACCGAATGACATCGTTTCATAGGGCGGTAGTCCACTACACACATGAATTATTATTGTGTAACCCATTTTATTGATAAGGTAAAGGATTTAGGAAATTAAAATATCTTACTAAAATCTCATTATAATTATTAAAATTACGATGTAATATAATCAGGGTTTAATACTAATTTAGTGATTGAATAATGAAATAAAATAATCATGGTCATTGAAAAATGTTACATCATATTAGAGATTCTTTTGTATGTTTTAACTAAATGACATATAATATTCTATTTATTCACAAAATAAGGATTCATTAATGAGGAGGGGGTGTAGTTATTTTGTCAGTTATGGGGATGACAAAATATGATTTAGGTTGTGAATAGGCGATGTGAGGTGGGGCCCATTTATAAGTGATAGAAGGGATACACTATGTATTTTGGAAACAAACAGATTGCTCCAATGTTTTCCAAATGTTACAGGGGTAAAAAAAGTATCATTAAATAACATAATTGTTTTAATGGTAGAAATATGTCTATAAAATAGTTTTTATAAAATTGGATGCATCATTTTTATCATATTTATTTGTATAACACAAATGAACCGATTTTTAGCTTAACCACAGTAAATAATTTCAATTTTTTCATTATTCATTTTGGTAAAATATTGATTTTAAATTATTTGAAATTATAAATTAAACTGATTCCAAATACGGTCTCCATTTTTTCAAATTCAATTTTTTGATGATGATATATTTTATTTTACTACATTTCTATAGTGACCATGATGCAACGAGTTTCTAAGAAGAGATATTTTATGGGAAAATGATGATTCTATATTATCTCTACGAGTAATAATAATTATTTCATGAAAATAAGTATTTATTTAAATATATTTAATATATATAATTATTTTAATATAATCCCTATTAAATATTATTATTATTAATTAAAATGGATATGCATTATTCATTTCATTTTTTTTAGAAAAACATATTATAAAATATTAACAAATATAATATAAGAAGCCAACAGAAATTTAATTTAAAATTAATTAATTGGATTAAATATTACTAAATAATATATAATTTCCATAAATCATATTAAAATTTTTTTGAAATATTTATTTTACCAAATTCATTGAAATTAAATAGTGTACAAAAATTGGTTTGTTTCACTATTAACATAAAAATAAATATTTATTGAAAAAAACAAAAAATTTCACCCAATGTAAATTTTAAAATTCTAAATTCAAAAATAATATTAAAATTATCAATATAATGTTATTATATTTTGAAATTAAAATTTTATATATATCCTTATATGAAATGTGTTTAGCTAAAATTATTTCCCATTTGATTAAAAATTACTTTATATTTTTGTAACTAATATAACTATCTAATTCAATATAATAAATTTGAATAAGTTTTATTTTATAATTTCTCGGTTTTTACAATAAAATCCTTCTATTTTCTTCACATTTATATATTCTAGGAATACACATTTAATAGTAACATCTTCATCAATTTTGTACATGAACTGATATAAAAAATATTTTTAATAAAATATGTCCTTATAACACTAATTATTAATAAATAAATATTAATTTTGAATCAATGTATTATAAAAATAATTGAAAACCTCTTAAAATATTATCCATTGATTTATTAATGGATTATTTTTTGTGGTCTTAATTATTAAAAATTATTTAAATTGAATAATGATATCATTTCAAAAATGGGGAACATAATGAACCTTTATACCAAAATGTAAAGGTAATATTTTCATTAACAAGATAAACATTAATAGAATTTTCCACAATTTGGAAAAATGATTATTTTGAATCATCCATTACTTGAATAAAATGTTATATTCAATAAATTTTTTTCCTCGATAATGATGATATTTATTTTCTTTAGAGTGACAAAATGATATTTAAAAAGGTATTTTCTGCAAAATATTGTAAATGATCCTTTTATGGTTTTTTTATTCATTGATGAAAAAAATACCATATTTCACATATATTAAAATAGGGTAAAATTGTGATGATAACATTAATTATTTATATGTATATTATATAATCAAATTAATTAGGCATGTGTTGAAATTCAATTTCAAATTTAATTCTGTGGTTGTTAAAATTGTCTAGTAATATTCATTTTCTTTATGACATTATAAATTATAGATTCATTAATTTTCAATAGTATTTATCATAGATATGGTATATTTGTAAGAATAATATCATTTATACATGTGGTTATATGTAGTGATTGTTATATGATTGACTTGGGAAATATTTATATATATTTTTTCATTAATAAATGAATTTATTTATGGAATATTAATTATGAATTAACTAAATTATTCAAAAATATGATGAATTAATAGGACTGGCTATCATGGTTGGGTACTTGAATTATAGTTCCCTTTGATGTATCAATATGTCTCAAAAGACAAATCGGAAAGAAGGAATGAAATTTTTCACTACCCTTAACTGGTAACCATCTTTTCAAATAGTCATAATGGTACAAATATCATATTGTTTGAGATCATGATATAGAATATTAATAATTTACTACTTTTATAATTATGTTATTATTATATATGATGTAGGTGAATTAATATTATATATTTATGGATTTTTCCATTGTTATTGATTAAATTGAATGTGTTTATAGTTATTTACATAACCATTGATGTAATGAATAATCCAATTATGATGGTTATTTTATTCATTAAATGGAATGTTTTTTTACAATATTTACCTTGACATATTTTTTAGTGTATTTTGATTTATGACATCTTCCATAATATATAATCATTAATGATCTTTTAAGGTCACTCTATTTTTTTCCCTTCACGATGACACATAGAATGAATAATTAAATGAGTTGGGGGGTTCATAATACTAACATTCACTATGTTTTATTTTATTTATTGTATTTTAATTTGAAACTCATGTATATATCTAGGTTACCATGACTACTAAACAATACAGTATACTGGGATGTGATTAATTGTTTCTTGCTCCAATTTAATTTCATAATCACCAACACTGGGCCACTATGGTCAGAGTAATTACTGTTTGTATCAAGGGAAATTAAATATAATCAATATGGTCTCGATTCATCAAAACAAAGATTAGGTAAAATCATCCTTTATAAAAAAAATATAGATAATTTTACAAAAATAATCTAATGTTTTTTTAAAAAACATTATTATATGGGTTTGCTAATAAATATGTCCTTGTAAGGGTATTATATGTGGAAATGGTTCTAATATAATTTTACTAAGAGTAAAGAACTAAAAAATGGGTATCGGTATTTTTTTATCATGTTATGGTGGATGAAAACATCGATTTTTGTGAACCCAGTTTGACACTAATAAGGAATATCCATTAGATAATTCAAATTTTCAATATGTAACAACATGAAGTATTTTAATTGATTTTGAAAAAACATAGGATAAATATAACGTGTGTTATATTGATTATATTTTTTAATTATTTGTAAATTACTTAAAATATTACTTGGTTTCACACTCTGTTCATTATTTCCCATACTATTGTTTTTGGTATCAGTCAATGGTTGAAAATAGAGGGAATCATGTTAGGACTAAATGTGATAAAAAAATAAGGGTTTTTAGGAGACAATTTTTATTATCACCATATATAAATATATTTTTATTAACACTAATTAGTTATATAAATACATGTTTTAAAACTTAAACATTAACCAAATACTTGTGACACAAAATAATATAAAGATAGTCTTTTCTAAGTGCTCGAGTGGTGGAGACTATAGGGGAAATAATTATTAATTTACTTCATGTAATAAATTATGATGGATAAACCATGGAGAATATCATATATGAACATGGAAATATATTATGTGTATAAAACAAGAGAATATTGAAATTAATTTCCCTACAAAAGTGAGGGGTTCAATTTTGAGAAAAGAATTCATCATAAAGATCCATTTATATTTGATCATATTATATGTGGGAAACCTATTAATTATCTAGGACATTTATATATTTTAATGGATCACTACTATACAATCGAAGGACAACTAATATAACAATCATTGGAGTCAAAGGGTTTATGTATTTATGTAATGGAATTGGAGATATGTGTTGTTTAAAATTTTAGCCAATGATATATGGGTTTTCAACTCTATGAGGGATCTATGTAATTTATAAATTTTGGAATAATATATGACAATATTTATGTTTAACCTAAGTGTTGTGGATAATGTAGTGGGTTTATGATTTTATAGTTCATCATATGTTCAAATTCAAAAACACCCCATTTTGGAATTTATGTGAAGGGATTCTCATATGATTAATGTTATTTTAGATGATGTTTTATTTGTAAGTCTTATAGTTAACAATTATTTTTAAAATAAGGTATTATTTATAGATAATGGCAATACATTTGTATAGTTTTATGTTAATGCTTATAATATGGCTATTTAATTTAATACATTCTTAAATATAAGTGTTATTGGTGTATTAATTTGTTTATTTATATAACGATCTATGGTTAATTTTTTTTCTATTTAATTTTATAGATTAATGAATTATTGTTTATTTATTTAAATTATTCAAATAAATTATTATATATTTTTTTCATTAATTAAGGGTGGCGTAGAATGTAAATTTTAGAGGATAATTTTGTATGTTTAATGAAGGTTTTAGTGGTTTCCAAATAAGAAATTCACATTTTATATTAGATTCTTTGAGTATGAAATGAAGTGAAATTCATCGTAGAATAACAAAATGTTGTATTTGAGACTATGTTATAAATAAATATCAAATAATTATATTTTAATGGTTCAATAATTCCTAATAGTAAGAGAATATATCAAAATTTGGAATAGGCTCATTAAGTAAATATATTATTCCTATAAATTCATTTATTATGAATCAATGATCCTTTATCCCATAATAAAATTATGTATTATGTTAAATAAAATTCTCTTGATCATTCCCCACATTAAGATCAATGGTATGTATAATTTTCATAATTATTTATGTTTTTTTTATTCGACCATAATTTCTCAACTACCCAAATTTATCCTACTAGGAATCCTCATTACGTGTATTTTCAAATAACATCATAACAACCATTTCCCACTATGAAGAGGAAATTATATTAACCTTTTTTATGAGGTCTGTTTCCCCATATTAAAATTCCCTATTGTCAACACATTATTTCAGATAAAATTATAAAATTGTGAGAATGAAATATACTAAATGTTTGGAGAATGTAAATCGCTGAAATTTTAATGGAACTACATTATTTTCAATAGTGTATAAAACAAATAACTCCGAGCATAAATGACCTGTAAAATATTCTATTAAAATATGATCATTATAACATAGGAACTAAATTTTCATCTATGAACTAGACTAAATGATTTATGAAAATGATGTGATTTACAAATGTTAAATACATTCAGTTGTTATAAATTAATTACAAATTAAATAAAACTTATTTTAAAATAATGATATTTTTTATGTGTAACATTAATTATTAAAGATATGAATTTAATATAAATAAATTAATAAAATAACTATTTATGAATGATTTAAATTAATTTTATGAAATTTTTATTTAATCAAATTTCTAACCATTAATCCAATAATTCTTAATAATGTAATAATAATTAATTTAGTTTGAGACCTAAAATGTTATTAAAAACGGTTATGTAAGTATTCCAAATTTTGAAACATTTATTTAAAAAAACAGCTAAATTTTATAAATAAAAATTTGAAAATTATATTATATTTAATTTTTCCAATATTTTATATAATTATTACTCTTATAGTGATGATTGATCATTAGATCTTTGTGTAATATTTTAATAAACTATCTATGAATTATCTACATTAAATGTAAAATTATAATTATATTTTTTACAAAGTAACATATGTATTATTAAATTATATAAAATAAAATTAAATATATTTGAATCATTTTCAAAATATAATTTGGTGTAAGTTTTTATTAGGATTATAAATATAGATGTTTGAAACCTTCTTTTATATGCATAATGTTCATCCATATTAATTAATTTAAATAATAATTAATGTTGTAAAATTTCAATAAAAGATAATATATATATATATATATTAATTTAATGAAATCACATTATTATATCAAGTCATATTGTTCTTATAAGATCATATTATTGATTCAAAATGCAACTATTGATATTACCTTTTTTGACATGATATATGAGTTCGTATTTAATTTATATTTTAACAAATATATGTAATAAATTTAATAAAATGAATTCTATATTTGGATTAATAATATTAATTTTTAAATTTTATTTCCAACATAATTTACGTCAAAATGAATACTGAAAACTGTATGTAATTAATTAACCAAATTGTTTTCAAAAATTATTTTCTTATGGGGTCAAATAAAAATAAAATGGTAATTTTCTACCATAAATGTTGTAAAAATACAATTGAATGGATATATGTAACCCATATAATTTTTAATAATATATTCTCATGTTGTTTTTAATTATTTTTCAGGGGAGTGAATTTTTCATTTTGTAGTTCTTCTGGTAAATTTATACATTGTTCACTATAACGTCACATAAACAACTTATAAAGGGGCACAACCTTCCCACAATTTTACAATCCTCTAAATCCATATTTACATAACAACCCCATTAAAATTTCTCCCCTAAATACATATAAAAAATTAATAGGTTTTAATATTCCCAAAAATCCAACCCTTGCATCCAAAATATGATATTGATCAAATTTCTCTCTAATAGAATCTAATATTAATCACATAAGACTTTATTTTTAATTATTATTTTATCAAATTTTTTTTATGTCAACATGATTTTAATTTAATAACTAAAATATCTCCCTTATTCTGAGATGTTATTCTATTTTTTTATAATATTTATCTATCTATATCTCCAAAACATGGGAAAAATGTTATCACTCAAGTGCACAGAGGACTATTGTCTCTAGAACTATTGTAATTTTTCCACAAAAAAATGCATAGTGATAGAAATAATGATGGGGATGAAAAATATAAATGATAAGTTTTATTTGATCTTAATTCTATAAAATTAATAAAACCTCTAATTCATTATCATTTAACCCATTAATGGAATTATATCATGGCTCATGTATATGTATGACCTAACGTCTCCAGGAAGTGATGTGATTCTCCTTCCATGTACACCATTCAATAATGATATGAAAAATATATCTAATGATTTTTTATGATATTTAAAACATTTATTTAAATATTTAAATTATTTAACTATAACATATTAATAAGAACTAGATCATCCATGAAGGAACATGCATGGAAAACAATGAAATTAACACTATAAGAAATAGTGATAAGAAAATAGTGTTAAATAATGGGTAATAATGTTTTATAATAGGGTCATATATGAATTAAAAAATTCTAATATGATATTTTCCTAAATTAATAGAATTTTTAAATAAATTATTTAGTATTTTAAATCACATTAATCTAATTTGGATTTTTAGGTAATATATTTTGCCTCAATTACATTTTATTGAAGCATACATTAATTTTTTGAAGATAATTTAATTTTTTAATGAGAATATAATATTTTATTATGAGTAACATTTAAATTTCAATATATTATTCATTTGAATTCAAATTATTTCTTCCAAGGGTATTTTAGATTAAATATTAAATGTAGAAAGTTTTTTAATAACTCATTTTCTTTTAATTAGGTTATATTATTTATTCAATTTATTTATTATTCTATGATTATGTGTGTAATGTATCTTGATAATTAATGTGGAATTTCAAAATATATTATAGGTATTTCCATTCTATAAAAATAATAAAATATTTATTAATCACTACATAAATAGTAATATCGTTCTATAATATTTAATATCAATTTCCACTCTATTGTCAAGAACCGAACCTACCCGTGCTCGAGCCGCAACTTACCCAAGCCCACCTCCACATGCTTGGGGCTGGCGACAAGCGCTGAAGGAAAACAACTCGGGGAGGCCTTTTCCTATGTACATGTACTCACACACGGCCAACTCAATGCAGAAGTGCAGTGTAAAAAAGAAAATTACAGTACCAACTAATAAAAATAAACCACCAATGTGTATCGACATCAAAATAGTACAAAGAAAATACTGAAGGTAAACTGAAAAGAAAAGGGAAAAAACATGCGGCCAACTAGATAAGTGCCACAACCCGGCAATAGGAAAACAAAAGTAAAACAGTTGGGAGTGTCCCACACCTGGAAACTAACTACAACCACCGCACGTGGTCCAAGCTCCAGAACTCTATGCTCCTCTAATGTCCTGACCAACATGTCTGTCGTCTTCAAGGTCACACCAATTGCAGGGGAAGACCAAGCAGGGGTGAGTATAAAAATACTCAGTAGGATGCCCCGAAGGCTAGAGGGAGCAATAATGGAGGTACTAAATTTGTGAGCAGTAGATCGAACAGGGAAAAGTAAAGGAGTATATCTAAGAGTGCAGTAAAGAGTACAGCTCAACCCAACAAGAGTAAGGGAGTAGACTCGTCCAAATGCAAGGAGATAGAAACGGTGAGAAGATGAACTTCTCGTCGAGTCTTCTCTACCTATAGCGAGATAGTAGACTCATCCAACCACGAGAAGCTAGACAGGGAAATCACGTGGAATACCCCGTGCGTCTTCGCCTCTCCTAGAAGGAGAGTAACCAAACCCCAAGAAGTATGTACAAGAATAAGGTATACATCCATATATGTTTTGTTACGAAACCTAAACAAGATCGTAAGGGGATCTCCATCTCATAGCTCATCCCAAGAAAGTGAGTTTCCAAGAGTCCTAGAAATAAACACCATTGATGCCCAGTATCTGTACACTTTCCCCGAACTGTAAGTCAAGGGGCTCAAATCACCTCACCTTGACACTATCCTCTTTTGGCGGCACTAACTCACCTATACGGTTTTAGGTTGTGTGACAAGGAATTGTCTCAGTGGGGAAATCACCCCTCGTACTTGAGAGTTCTGGGGGTGCGTCAAGCCACACCTCGTCACTGTCACACAGTAGATAGGTCTTCTCAATGTCAAAGTTGTCACATAAGTGGCCCGTACAGCCAATGGTCCCACGTCGATAGTCATGGAGAAAGGCCACAAACTAGCCTAGTAGAAAGGACTGTGTTTGAGATAAGTCGTCGGGTAACCCACTGCTCAGCCCTGCTAGAGGGTAAACCCTAAGAGGTTGTCGGGTAACCCACCGCCCAGTCTCTACTGGAGGGTAAACCTGAAGAAGTTTGTGAGAAACCCACTACCCAGTCCCTCCTAGAGGGAAAACCCTAAGAAGTCGATGAGCAACCCACTGCTCAGTCTCTACTAGAGGGTTAACCCGAAGAAGTCGGTGAGCAACCCACTGCCCAGTCTCTGCTGGAGGGAAAACCCGAAGAAGTCAAAGAGAAACCAACTACCCAGTCCCTACTGGAGGGTAAACTCGAAACTACTCTGGCCATACCTACTAGAAAAAACCCCCTGGGTAGAGGATCGGCCCCCATGTGATGTATTGGTCACACCAAATCCTCAAAATCATGTGAGGGAACACGAAGGGATGTGATACTGAAAGCACACATGGATAAAGGAGAAAGGGGAACCCATAAAACCTTGCGGATCAAACCATCGAGAACAAAACCAATGGAAACCACTCAAACCTGCTGGTATAAACCATCAAGAATAGGACCATGGGGAAACCCACTCAACCCTGATGGTTGAAACCATTGAGAACTGGAGGACCCTCTACGTTAGGACAGGTCAAAGGTACGTAGAGTAGAACACGACACACACATGGGGACCACACGACGTGTGGCCCTAGCTCATCTCCCAACCAAGAACAAACTTCCTTGGGTACAAACCACAACATGTACCTCCATGAATTCCTATATACTCCCAGAGAATACCACATTTCCATCCCAAAGGTGATCGTGCACATGACACCCAACGTCAAATAGAAAAGGCGTAAACACAGTTTCGCCAAACTACTTCCTTCACTGCCCTAGCATGGCCAACCACATCTCTTAAAACGACAAATTTACACATATAGGAGTGAACAAAATCACATGCCAAGGGTTCTCTACAAACACCGCAGGACGAACCATCACATGTATACCTTTCATGCTTCCACATTTAATGACATCATGAAGAAGACTCCACACATCCAAATAGATTGTATCGTTGTAATACTCATGGAAAAACATGCGAGATAGACTATTTACTCGCCTCCAGCGGATATCCAACGGAATAGTCACCAACACCACATTATGCACGAACAGTTTCCCGTGGTCCCGTGCCTCGGTCCTGAAAATTGTCGGGTGCATCGCACAATTGCGATCTCCTCGGAAAGACGCGTCATATTGACTGTTCACATGAGTGCAACATATATCTAGAGAAAACGATGTATTTCTCCATACGGCCCATGAGCAGTGCCTCGCAGGACCCACATCCCGGTCCCAAAGCACAAGGAATGGATCACACCGTTGTGATCTTCTCGAAAAAAGTACACAAGATTGACTAAACACTTGTCCAAAATGGGCAGCCGATGAAAAAGATGGAATTCACCTTCAATGCCCAAAAAATCCTTCATGGGGCCTGCACCACCATGCCTAATTAAAGCATGTGGATTGCGCTATTGCAATGCCCTTGGAAAAACACCTCGAATCGACTACTCGCATGCCCCAAACGGTCGTCTAATTAAAATGTTGCGAAATACAGCTCACAACTTAAAAGACGGGATGCCTGGACCATGTCTCAACTCTGGTATCAACACATGAATACCCCTTCGAAATCTTCATCTCGACGCTAGGGTCTCAATGCCTCTGACGACACCCAAATCAGACATCGGATGTGTCCGCGCCGCCCAAAATAAGAACCTCGGAAAACACTAAACCACTTATCATACGCGTCGTGGCACATAGCCCCTCGTCCTAGAAATTAAAAATTCCCAATACAATCTCAGAAAGTTTTTCTCGATCCAAGGATAGAGTCTTCGTAGACGACACGTGAATCCGACACCCGGTTTAGGAGTTATGCCAGCTTAAGCGTCACCGTACGCAAGTAGGGGTGGAACGGACCGGTATGGCCGGTCCACACCCTCTGGATCAGCCCAAGCCGGCCGGCCCGCGGTTCTCCTGTACTGACCGCGGTCCTCTAAACCAACCGACCACGAGGTCGGTCTCCGTTCCATTTGGAGACCTGCGTTCGGCGGGTATCTATCTCCCAAGCGGGGTCACGCGTCACGACCCCCGATCCATACGGCCGACAACCGCTCACCCCTGCCACCGCACTGGGAGCTGCTGCTGCCTGAGATCGCCGGAAAAAAGAAAAAAAGAAATAATAACGAAAACTACTGAAAATGACCCAGGGCCACCCCGAACGCCCTGGGACATAGACTTTTGATAAGAAATGTATCTTGGAAAGATTAGATCAAGCTCTATTCAAAATATTCCTATGCCCGACAATTCAACATCAATTTTACTTATGTATTTCAATTGGATGAAGAATGTGGGAATTAAAACTATAAAACACGAGCCTTCCTCTTGGGCGTAGCCTGATGCTTCGCGTGCGATTTTCCAGATGCTGCAACATCTTGGAGAGGAAGATAAGAGAAGTAGGAGGGCGTGAGGGAGAAATTGGTTCCACCAGGGTGAGGAAATGGGGAAGGAGAGGGTTGGGTTAGTTTAAATAAAGAAAAATTAATTATTAAACCCGCAATTTAACACACATCTGAAACTCTCGACGGGGATGAGGTTAAGCATCCCCTAGGTTAAATACCACCTCACGATCACAACGGCGGTCTAAGAATTTTAATCTGAGCCCCCATTAAAAAGTTATAAAATTTAAATACAAAGGCCACTAAATTATGAAAACTCCCCTCGTGGCATTTATCACAGGAGGCCCGTGCCAGCGAAAATTACACCCCACCTAGGGTAAACAGCACGCTCTAGACTCAACGGGGCCCTCAGTTTTCCAATCCATGATACCATTTAAGGGATATTTGTGATTAACTATTAAACGAATAAATTAATTATTTTATATATCTGTTTAATGTTCCTTCAATAGGTGAGGGGTCCCAAAGCCCCACACCGACATGTTTTATGTCGTTCTTAGGGTAAACACCCCATTTCGGACCCATCCGTACACTCATATTTTTGATCTGAATCAACATTTAAATGTTATCACATTTAGTTGGTGTGCCCAGTGTGAACGCACTGAACATTTATTTCCAGCCACATAGGGGCTTGGAATCGCACACTATCTGAAGGTGCTGATGTGGAATAACATCAAGAAAATTCCAAAGTCTTTTATAGCAAAAACTAAGTTCTTACATTATTCCATACATCAATATTTTTGTCCCTGAAAAGAAAATCCATTGAACAAATCAGGGTACTAGGCTCACACATGGATAATCTGTACCCAGAAGAATTTGTGCACAACCCCGCATCACCACACACAGTCCAAAGAGTTTGAACTATTCACGCGAGGTATGTCCTTGTCGATGATGTGAAAATGAGCATGCACACTTATTCTCGGGTGAGTCACGTGGGAGATTCTATGCACCCAAACCAGCCTCTGGGTTAGGGAAAGATGGTTGAGAACCTATCCCTCACTTTTCATGGCCTCAAACGGCCTGAAGGCCCTCCGGGTTAGCTTACCTCCCCGGCTGAGCCCCTACGTCGCACGCCGCGACAACAATCACCATTTGGACCTGGGACAAAGCTCGATGATTCTTTCTTTTAGAATATCCATATGGTGAAACACGCATGGATATACGTTCAAGAAAGGCTTCACAGTAGATGTCTTACAACCCATACTCTCTTACAAGTTCGTAGAGTGAAGGAGTCGATACCATCGACTAAAGAAAAAGCTCCCACATCTTCTACTCTTCTGACACAGGGTTACACCTACACCTCGCGTCACCCTGGTAACACCTCAAGCGTGGTGTAGGGAAAAAATCATTTCACACAGAGAGTCAAACAATCCTACTATAAAAAGTTGAAGTGCTGTGAAGCATACCTCTTTTCACCTCATGCTCTGCAGGATCGTAGACATCCAAATATCGCAGTTGTCCATGGTCCCAATTGTCAGGTCCTGGATCCTGATTTGGACCACCTAGTGGTGATGGGAAGTCCTCATAATGTCAACCCCCAGTACTTGTTTCCCCTGCACCTCCACTAGCACCATCTCTCTGGGCGCTACTCCGATCACAATGCTTCCTCTGTAGTGGTGGTGCACATGATGCCTGCCCGATATTCTCAGCATGCCTGGTTGGGAAGTCCCGTGCCAAGTGACCTCGGCCATAGCAAACATAGAAATGGCGCTCTCTGGGCTGTCCTGGTGCCCTCCGGCACCACTATGGTGTACTACCATGTCTCCAAATCTGGCGGATGGAAGGCCGTATGCATCGAGGTTCTGTCTGCTGATGACTGCTAGCTACGGTAGATGTCTCAGCTCCATCATGCCTACTACCACTATCAAATTTATTGCATGACCAGAAGCTCTCTATCACCAGTTCCTGCTCTACCAATCCATCATCAGTGGGAATGCCCAAGGGTACTATCACAACACAAATCTCTCTACGAAGACCCTGATCGAACATCCGCGCTTGGAAGTTGTCATCATGGACCAAGTCCGGGAAAAAGCGTGCACGGTCTACGAAACCATTCACATAATTAGCCATCGTCATCCCTTCCTACCAAAACTACAGGAGCTCCTGGATCCGAACATAACATAATCATGAGGGGTAAAACTCTTCATGAAACATCACCTTAAAGTTTCCCTACAGATGTGATGAATCATCAAGAAACTAAGTCACCTAACTCCACCAACTCTCAGCTTCTCCGCGGAAATGGCTGGAATCCAAAGCCACCATAAGATCTATCAGTGTCTGCAAAATCCTAAAGATAAGAACCATTATCCCTATCCAAACCTCTACTGCCAGTGGGTATGGTTCACCACTAAACCTCAACGTTCTCTGTCGCTGGAACTCACGGAGCGCGCTCAACCTGCTCTCTAGCTCAATCTAATTTGTTGAAGTTGTCTGTTGCTCACCAGCTGGGGTGCTGCTACCGGCCCACCCAGAGAAAGGGACTCTCATGATGGGTCCTATAATGAGGCCTCGTCGCTCATTGGGTGGTCATCACGAACCAAAGCTGGTATCCTAGCTGCCTGTCTTCGCGGAGACATCCTGAATGTTCTCAAGGAGTTCCACGATCAGGATGACCATATATGTATACAACTATAACAACAATGGGGAGCTGACTCAATAAGGACGGTCAAAGACTCAATCCTATGTGATGCAGAAACCAATTTCCCTACAACGAGTGTCTCAGCATGATGAGTCGACAAGTGTGTTGTCAGGGACCTGGTGAATGGATACGTCGACCGCCACACCATCACTGGACTCCCTGGCCTAAGAGATGCTCTCGAGACACATTGACGATGTTTCCCTAGATCCCAAGAAATTCCTTGTTAGGGACATATGAAAAATTTCCCAAGGAATGAACCACTTCTGACACCACATTGTCATGACCCGACCCTACCCATGCTTGAGCCGCAACTACCCCAAGACCGCATCCATAGGCCAGGGGCTGGCGACAAGCACCGAAGGCTAAAAAAATCAGGGAGGCCTTTGACTATGTACCTATACACAAACACACGCAGCCCACTCAAGGAAAAAGTTTAGAGTAAAAAAGAAAAGTAAATTACCAAATACTATAAATAAACAACCAATGTAAATCATCCACTAAATAGTAAAAAACAAATGCTAAAGGTAAACAAAAAAGAAAAGGGAAAAAACACGCGCCCAACCAGATAAGTGCTACAACACGACAAAAGGTAAAGAAAAGTATAATAGCTGGGAGAGTCCCTCACCTAGAACCAGACTACGACCACCGCACGTGGTACAAGCTCTCGAAATCCTCAGCTCCTCTAACATCACGACCAACATGTTCGTCATCTGCAAGGGAACACCAAGTGCGGGCAATGTCCTTGTAGGGGTGAGAATAAAAATACTCAGTAGGATGTCTTTAAGGCTCTAGGGAGCAACAAAGGAGGTACAGATGAAGTGAACAGTAGATCGAATAGGGAAAATTAAAGGAGTATAATTGATAGTGCAGTAAAGTGTACAGCTCAACCCAACAAGAAGAAGGGAGTATTTTGTCCAAACGCAAGGAGCTAGAAATGGTGATAAGATAAACCTATCATCGGGACTTTGATACTTATAGCAAGAGAGTATACTCATCCAACCATGAGAAGCTAGACACGGAAAGCAAGTGGAATACCCCGTGCATCTTCGCCTCTCCAAGAAGGAGAGTATCCAAAACCCAAGAAGTGGGTAGTAGAACAACGTATATAGACATATATACTCTATCAAGAAATATGAACATGATCATAAGGGGATCTCCATCCCGTAGCTCAGCCCAATAATGGGAATCACCAACAGTCCTAGAAAAAACACCATCGATGCCCATTATCCGTACACCTACCCAGAAATGTAATTCAAGGGGCTCAAATCACCTCACCTTGACATTATCCACTTTGGGCAGCCCTGACTCACCCACACAGTTCGAGGTCGCATCACAAGGATGCATCTTGGTGGGGAAAGCACCCCTCGTACTTGAGTGTTCTAGGAAATAATAAAGTCCTAGCTCGTCACTGTCACATAGTTAATAGGTCTTCTCAATGTCAAATCTGTCACATCACTGACCCATACATCCAAGCGTCCTGCTCCGGTATTAACGGAGAAAGGCCACAAACTAGCCTAGAAGAAAGGACTGAGTTTGAGAGAAGTCGTTGGGTAACCCACTGCCCAGCCCAACTAGAGGGTAAACCCTAAGAGGTCATCAGGTAATCCACTAACCCAGTCTCTACTGGAGGGTAAACCCTAAAAAGTCACCGGGTGACCCACTTACCATTCTCTTCTAGGGGGTTAACCATAAGAAGTCAATAAGTAACCCACTGCCCAGTCTCTACTGGAGGGTAAACCTGAAGATGTTGGTGAGCAACCCACTGCCCAGTCTCTATTAGAGGGTAAACCTGATGAAGTCGTCGAACAATCTGTTGCCCAGTCTCTTGTAGAGGGTAAAACCGAAGACTTCGGTGAGCAACCCACTACCCAGTCTCTGCTGGAGGGTAAACATGAAGAAGTCGATGTGCAACCCACAACCCAGTCTTTTTGGGATGGTAATCCCAAAACTGCTCTGGCCATCCCTACTGGAAGCAACCCCCTGGGTAGAGGATCGGTGCCTGTGTGATGTATTAGTCCCACAAAATCCTCAATATTATTCCAGGGAACACGAAGGGACGTGATACTGAAAGCCCACATGGCTAAAGGAGAAAAGAGAACCCAAACAACCCCACCTATAAAACTGTCGAGAACAGAACTAGGTGAAACCACTCAACCCTGCTGGTCTAAACCATAATGAATAGGACCAAGGGGAAACCCACTCAACCCTACTGTTTGAAACCATCATGAATTAGAGGAACCTCTATGTCACGAGAGGTCAAAGGTATGTAAAGTAGAACACGACACACACAAGAGGCCCACACAACATGTGTCCCCAACTCATCTCCCAACCAAGCACAAACTTCCTTGGGTAAAATCCACAACATGTACCTCCAGGAATTTTCGTATACTCCCAGAGTATACCACATTTCCAGCCCAAATTCCATCAAGCGAACGACACCCAACGTCAACGCGAAAAGGGGTAAATAAAATATCTCCAACCTTATTCCATCACAGCCCTAGAATGCTCAACCATATCTCTTAAAATGTCAACCTCACTCACACGGGAGTGAATGCGATCACACGCCAGAGGTTCTCTACAAACACCACAGGAAGAACCACTACCTGTATACCTTTCATGCTTCCAGATTTAATGAGATGTCGAAGGAGACTCTTCCCATCCAAACGGATTGTACCATTGTAATCCTCAAGGAAAAACAAGCGAGATAGACTATTTACTCACCTCCAATGGATATCCGACAGAAAATTTTCCAACACCGCTTTACTCCCGAACAACGTCCTGTGGTCCCGAGCCTCGGTCCTGAAAATAGTCGGACGCATATCACCATTGAGTTATCCTTAGAAAGACACGTCAAATTGACTACTCACATGAGTGCAATAGATATCCAGAGAAAAAGATGTATTTCTCCATACCTCCCACAAGCAGTACTTCACGTGACTCGCATCCCGGTCCCGAAGCGCAATGAACGTATCACACCATTGCGATCCTCTTGAAAAAAGTACACAAGATTGACTAAACACTTTTCCAAAACGGAACCCCAGTGAAAAAGATGTAATTCACCATCAAGGCCCAAAACAGCCCTCATGGGGCCCACACCACCATGCCGAATTAAAGCGGGCATAATGCGCCATTGTAATTTCGTCAGACAAACACCCCGAATCGACTTCTCATACGCCCCGAATGGACGTCCGATGAAAAAGTTCTGAAACACAGCTCGCAGCTTACAAGACAGGATGTGGGTCCCACATCTCTACTCTGGTTTCAATGCTTTAAAACCCCTTGGAAATCATTGTCTCGATGCTAGGGTCTCAACTCCTCTAATTGCGCCCAAATCGGTCATCGAATGTGTCTGCGCCTCCTAAAACAAGATCCTCAGAAAATACTAAACCACTTATCGTATGTGTTGTGGAACTAATCCTCTAGTCCCGAGAATTAAAAATCTATGAGCCCATCTCAAAAAGACTGTCTCGATCCAAGGATCTTGTCTCCGCAGACGTCATGCAAATCTGACATTCGGTTTATGAGATACGCCAGCTTAAACGTCATTAGACGCAAGTGGGGGTGGACCGGACCAGACCGGCCGGTCCACACCCCCTGGACCACCGCAAGCCGGCCGGCCCGCGGCTCAGCCGGCTGAGCCGCCATGGCCCTCGATTTTCATGCACGAACCGCGGTCCTCCAAACCAACAGGCCCCAAGGCCGGTTGCTCTTTCACATGGAGACCCGTGTTCAGAGGGTCTCGGTCTCCCGAGCGGGGTCGCGCGCCACGACACCTGATCCACTCGGCCGACGCCTGCATGCCCTCGTCATCCACAAGCCCTGGCCGCCTGAAGCCCGACAGACAACCGCCTCACCTGGCCACGTCGCATGCCCTCTCCCCGGCTGCCTCAGCTCGCATGCCCTCAAGGATGTCGTCGCCGCGCTGGGAGCCCGCCTCCGCGCTGGGAGCCGCCACCTCCTGATCTCGCTCGAAAAAAGAAAAAAAGAAGAAAAAAAACCGCCATAAATTTCTTGGGTCCACCTCGGATGACCTGGGACTCGGATTTCTGATCCGAAAAGTTCATTGGAAAGCTAGGATAAATCATTATTCAAAATCGGCCTTCTCCTGACATTTTAACTGCAATTCAATGAATGTATTTTAATTGGATGGAGATTGAGGGAATTAATACTATAAAACACGATCCTACCTCTTGGGCATAGCCCTACGCTTTGCAATCGATCCACCAGATGTAACATCCCAAGTAAGTAATGAATAATATATATTTTTATCTATGTCTATTAATGATTAAGATAGTGTTATAGAAGCTTAAAATAAAAATAAATACAATCTTATGCATGGAATACACTAATATTCTTAAAAGATTGTTTTACTGCCTTTTGATGGAAAACCATTTTTGAATCTATATTTTGAAAATTTTATAAACTATGTTTGTCAAAATAAACTTATCCTTTATGATTGGGACATCAAAATTTACCTTGTGTGAATTTTTGTTATTTTTCTGACAATGTTCATTTTTTAATGAATAGTGAAAAATACTGCATTTTACATCAAAACTGCTTTTTAATCTAATTTATTTATATGATTAGATTATGTTTTCAATTGGTTTTGAAGTGAAATTAGAATATATTTTTACCATTTTATCCAATGGTGGTCATTGGAATCAATTTCACTTTGAAATTAGACTTAAACTGGTGTCAATCTTTTGATACTTATTGTTTTGTAAAAACACGCTATTTGCTCTGGCAGCGGGAATTAATTATTAAATTAATTAATGTTACTTATATGATTTGAATTTTGTAAAATAGACTTCATTTTTGAATTCGGAATATCAAATATAGATTAGGGTGAATTTTTGGTAATTTTCTGAAAAAACTCCAATTTTTGTTGAATAGTGAAACCACTAAGTGATAATCAAGAAAACTAATTTTTCAGTTAAATGAAAGTTTACCACTAATGTGTATTGAATTTTGAAAATCCGACATACATGGTTTTCATTAGTATGTAAAATGTGGTTCAATGAGATTATAATAATTTTTTGGTGAATAGTAACTTATTAAGTTCTTAATCACGATTAATGGTAATTAGGGTAGTTTAAGGTATAAATAATACTTTAATAAAATGAAATGACCTAGACACATGTCCCAACCTCATTTTTTTGTGTCATGGCCGACCATGTCATGCCATGGGTCAACTTGGGGACCCCATGGATCCACTTTTGTTGGGAAATGACATAAATTACTTTTTTTTAATGCTAAAGTGAGAATGACACAAACATAATATGTTTTACGAAAACAATTTTTAAGTGGGGTTATACAAGTCAAAATTTTGATTATAAATAGTAATTGGAAAGATAAAAAGATTTCATATATCATAGTATTTTTTTTATAATTTTTAGACATTAAATAAATTAAATTATATATGACATAATAATGATGCAGCGATGACATCATTATTTGACGATTTAAATAAAATATAAAGATAATGTAAAATCTATGGACTACACATGTCCAAAACTTATTGGATGAGTGGATTTCGAAGACTTATCACCTTATCCACGAATTATATCAATGTGGGACCTTTTGAAACCGAAACACATTTTCAAATAAAGTAATATTTCTTTACTTTCCAAAAGTGCCCCTCCTCTCCTCTTATAAAAGGCCCCCACCTCTACCTCATTTCACACACTACTCAAGCCTTTGGCTCGGCCAAACCCTGCCAATTTACTCTCTCCACATCCCTCTCCTCATCCTATAGAATTCCCTTTGGGCATAATCCTTTCAAAGGAAGCCTTTAGGCTCAAATCAAAAGGAGTTACACTTTTTAAGGTAATTCATTCTCTCATGTTCATTTGTTTTATTTTGCTTCTCCAACCCCCTAAACTCTTTTTATTTAATACTTTTGTAAAAACACCAGTATCTTCAATATACTAGGATGTTTTTATAAGATTTATTTGAGCTACACTCTCACACAACTACATAAAATGGTTAAATAACATACGGTTTCCGTGGATGGCGAAATTCTGCCTCCCGAAATGATGATTGTTAAATACTCATTTAACACCTTCAAAGGTGGAAATTATGATGTCACTATTTTTATATATGATATATAACATGTATATGTTTTCCTTAAGCTTCTGTTTTTTTTAATTTTGGGCATACCTTTATGGTTTCCATTTTGGGTAAACACGATATCTTCATTTTAGGAAGTGCGGACTACCGCCCCCTCAAAGTGATTTGATTCGTTAAATACCATATGTGGGACATATAAAAGATGGAACTATGATATTATATATGATATTATACTGGAATTATAATATACCTTTATATCATTATGATTCCATTCCAGAAAATATGAAATAGAAATGGAAGTAGCGTTCATGCGTACGTACAGCTTACCGTCTCCATGAACGGTGCATTTCATTTCTTACCTCTAAATGTGATGTAATATTATAAATGCAAGTATGTACTGGATATATATGACATATATGATATCTACATCATGAATACCATTCTGGATATGATGAACCTTTGACCAAATTAACAACATGTAAGTGTAAGAAGTCTATTTTTGACTTAAGAACCAAATACCGACAAAATGAACATTATTAACTTAAATAATTACATGATGGTCATAACATGGTATAAAATGAATAATGAACTTGATAAAGATTCATAATCATTTAGAGATTAACTCAATATTATTATTCAGGAGATTAAAGAATGGTCGGGTCAAGTCGGATACGAGGTATGGGACTTCGTCTCAATCTCCTTTCGTTGTGGCATATTTTATTTTATACACAACTTTCTTTTATACGGTGTATAAACCCCTTTGACTTTTACGTTTATTCAAAAGGAATCTTTTTTATACGAAGCGTTTACTAAACTACAAAAGGGAATGTTTTTGTTGTACGTATGCAGCGACAACGACTTCTCCGCCGTCGAGACCGTTATTTGAGTTTCGGCTTCCTCTACAAGCCATGCCTTCTTTTTAAAAGAAAAATAAATACCATGTTTTACTTTTCTTTTATTTTGGTATTGAAAATTGTTTTTATAATGTTTTTATATCAATGTGTTGTATTGATATCTTGTGATTGAAAGGTGGATATGTTATGTTTCCTTTATGCATGTTTTATGTGATATCATTATGTTATGGTTCTTGGGCATTATTATGAAGACGGGTGGTTCCGTGATAAACTAAGGGCTGGTGAGCCCGTTATAGCTCTCCAATGCATTGGGTAACGCGAAGGAGTGAAAAGTTAAGGTTTCTCTGAAGAGATTTTAGGGAATATACTGTGATGGGTATTCCAAACGTAACCAAGAGGGTTACTCCCTACGTAAGAATGTTATGAATGCCTCAAGTTACCTTTATGTCTTATGATTTCTATGATTTATTCATGATTTTATGAGGTATGTTAAAGTGCCTATGTTTTATGGGTAAAGTATGATTTCATTATTATGTATATATGAACTCATGTTTCCTTTCCATGTTTTTTTTATAACCCATACTGAGCTTTTTATGCTCATCCCATGTTTTTTTGAAATGTTTTTCACAGTTCAAGGGAAAGGTACATGATATGATGATAGTGTCAAGGAAGTGCCAAAAAATAATCCATGTTTTATTTTAAATGTGTTTCCATTGATGGGAATGATGAATACTATCTTTATGTAACCACTTTGTTTATATGTGGAATGTAATGCAAGTTTTATGATCTAATTCTCTAAAACTCTAAACCCGAAAAGATCCTCAATGTGTAATCTTGTAATAACTCAAGATTAAGTAAGGTTTAAGGCTGGGGCCTTATATTTGGTATCAAAGGTCGGTTTATATAACTTTAGGAGTTAGAATTCTATTAAATGATTATCCAAAAATATTTTTTTTGAAATGATATAGCATTTAAAGATTACCATGTTGCTTCATCTAAGACATGTTTGTTCAGAATGGTTTTCCACAGAGGAAACAGGGATGCAGTGCTAGGAAGGCATACATAAGGAAATAACCTTCCGAATCAGCATCCTGAGATGGTCGGAATTGGAACTGAACAGTTTGTTGCAGTAATGGCACAGTTGACTCAAGCAATAAATGGCGGTGGTATCCATGCACGAGATCAGCCAGATCAACCGCAGAGGAACATGTCAGTGGTGGAACATTTCATGAGGCAACATCCACCATCATTCAGAGGATCATCTGACCCTGTGCTAGCTGAAGGGTGGATTAAAGCACTGGAGAAGATTTTTGATGTCATGGGGTGTTCAGACAATCAAAAGGTTAGTCTTGCTATTTACCGTTTGGAGGGTGAAGCAGATCAGTGGTGGTCTATGGTTAAAAATATCAGGGACGCCGATGAGATTGATGCTCTTGACTGGGATGAATTCAAAGGTATGTTTCTTGAGAAGTATTTTCCTAAGGCAGTTCGACTTAGGATGGAAAAGCAATTCTTGGAATTGAGGCAAGAGGAAGACTCAGTGGCTGCCTATGAAGAAAGGTTCAATCGATTGGAAAGGTATGCTCCAAATTTTATCCGGAACCTTGATAGTAAAATCAATCGTTTTTACTCAGGATTAAATCCAAAATATAGAAGGGCATTAGCTTCTCGTGAGTTTAAAAGTTATGAAAATCTTGTTTGATGTGCTGAGAAGGTGGAAATGGAGTTTTTCGATGACCAAGTGTTCTATAACAACCAGCAGAAGAAGAGACCGAGGTGGTAGGAGAAAGGTAAGAATTCTTCAAAAAAGTCTGATGGTAAGAGAACTAAGTTTCCAGTTTGTGATAAATGTGGAAAAGGCATGCCGGGGAATGTCTTCTGAATTCTGGGAAGTGCTACTGATGTGGTAAGATGGGACATAAGGCTCGTTATTGCACTGAAAAGGATCAAGGTGAAGGTAAGAACAAATTTGATTTACAGTTATTGAAATGTTATAAGTGCAATGAGATGGGTCACTATGCAAACGAGTGTCCGACAAGGAGCTTGAGTGATGGGAAGCAGTTAGACAACAAGCAGAAAGGGGTGGTGAAATCCTTTGCAACTACTTCAGCAGATGTCGGGCCATCAAATGAAGTTGTATCAGGTACTTTGTTTGTTTTTTCAGATTATACCAGCATGTTGTTTGATTCTGGGTCTACACATTCTTTCATCTCTGAAACCTTTTCTAGTAAAATGGGAATACCATCTAAGAAATGACTCCTAAAATTTTGGTAAAAACACCTGGGGGAAGTGTCGAGGCAAAAAGAATTTATAAGAATCTTTCTATCCTTATCTGTGGAAAGAACCTACTTGCAAACCTTATTGTTCTACCTCTAGTAGAGTTTGATGTTATCCTGGGTATGGATTGGCTCTCTATTTACCATGCTAAGATTGACTGTAGAGCTAAAGAAGCTTCTTTTCAGAAAGATGTTCAGTTTGTTTACAAGAATGAACCCTTACTTTTGATAACATATCAAGAGGCCGAGAAACTTGTAAAAGATGGAAATGAATGTTACCTTGCACACGTCGTTGAAAATAAAGGAACTGTTCAGATTAATGATGTGCCAGTGGTAAATGAGTATCCTGATGTTTTTCCTGATGAGTTGCCTGGAATAATACCAGATCGGGAAGTTGAGTTTACTATTGACTTAGTTCCTGATGCTAAGCCAATTTCAAAACCCCCTTATCGAATGGCACAAATTGAACTTTTAGAGTTGAAGGAGCAATTGCAAGATTTATTTGAGAAAGGTTTCATTAGACCTAGCACATCACCATGGGGTGCTCCTGTTTTATTTGTTAAAAAGAAAGATGGTTCTATGAGACTTTTCATTGATTATAGAGCCTTGAATAATATCACTGTTAAGAACAAATATCCTTTGCCTCATATCGATGATTTGTTTGATTAGCTCAAGGGAGCTCAGTTTTTTTCAAATATTGACTTGAGATCGGGGTACCATCAGCTGAAGGTAAAGGAGGCATATATTCCGAATACCATGTTCCGTACGAGATATGGCCATTATGAATTTGTAGTAATGCCTTTTGGGATAACCAATGCACCTGCTGTATTCATGGACTTAATGAATAGAATTTTCCATTAGTTCTTGGATAAGTTTGTGGTGGTTTTCATTGATGATATTTTGGTGTTTTCTAAAAGTAAAGAGGAGCATGAAAAACATTTAAGGGTTATCTTGCAAACCTTAAAAGAAAAGAAACTGTATGGGAAATTCGGCAAGTGTGAGTTTTGGTTGCAACAAATTTCTTTCCTTGGTCACATTGTTTCTAAAGATGGAATAACTGTTGATCCTGCAAAAACAAAAGTTGTGGAAGAATGGCCAAGACCCACAAATGTAACCGAGATTCGTATCTTCCTTGGTTTGGCGGGCTATTACCGAAGGTTTGTTAGAAATTTTTCACGGTTATCTAGTCCAATGACTAAGCTAACTCGGAAGGGTGTTAAGTTTATCTGGACAAAAGAATGTGATGATTGTTTTAAGGAATTGAAAAGATGATTGGTGAATGATCCGGTTTTGGCACTACCTTCCAGGAATGGTGAGTTTGTTATATACAGTGATGCTTCATTGAAAGGACTTGGTTGCGTCCTAATGCAGAATGATCAGGTAATTGCTTATGCTTCACGACAGTTGAAAACTCATGAGGTAAATTACCCTACACATGATTTGGAATTAGCTGTTGTTGTTTTTGCTTTAAAAATTTGGAGGCATCATTTGTATGGAGTAAAGTGTGAAATATATACCGATCACAAAAGTTTAAAGTATATATTCACTCAGAAAGAGTTAAACATGAGACAAAGGAGATGGCTGGAATTAATCAAGGATTATGATTATACAATTCATTACCATCCGGGAAAAGAAAATAAAGTGGCTGATGCTTTGAGTCGAAAAAGTAATGCTTCATTAACAATGTTGCATTTGGAACGTGATCCTTTGGTTAAGGATTTGATGAACTTTGGCATAGAAGTTGTTGGTGCAGGAAGTCCTTCTGTTTTGTTTCTGGTATCAGTGAGATCATATCTATCAGATAGAATCAAGCAAGCACAGAAGCAAGACAGTGAGTTTCAGAAAAGGGTAGAGCTGGTTCAGAAAGGTAAGTTGCCTGAATTCAACATTGATAATGATTGCGTTTTCAGATTTGGGAAGAGATTGTGTGTGCCTTGTGATTCACAGTTGAAGAGAGAGTTGTTATGTGAAGCTCATAGTTCTCCGTTTTCAGTTCATCCGGGCAGTACTAAGATGTATAGAGATCTGCGGGAGTATTACTGGTGGGATGGAATGAAAAGAGATATTTCTGATTTTACTGTGAAGTGTTTGACTTGTCAGCAGGTTAAAGCAGAGTGGCAGTTACCGAAAGGGATGCTTTAGCCTTTACCAGTGCCAGAGAGGAAATGGGAGAATATATCCATGGACTTTGTTGTTGGATTACCGAAGACATCTCGAGGTAATAATGCAATCTGGGTTATTGTTGATCGCTTGACCAAATCTCCTCATTTCCTTACTATACGAGATACTTTCTCTCTTGATCAACTTTCCCGTTTGTATCTTAAAGAGATAGTCAGGTTACATGGAGTTCCTCTCTCCATTGTATCAGATCGTGATCCTAGGTTTACTTCTAACTTTTGGAAAGGCCTTCAGAAGTCGTTGGGTACTGAATTAAATTTTAGTACAACTTTTCATCCTCAATAAGATGGGCAGTTAGAACGAACAATTCAGACATTGGAGGATATTCTATGAGCTTGTTCTATGGATTATCAGGGAAGTTGGGACCAACATCTTTCTTTGGTTGAGTTTTCATATAATAACAGTTTTCATTCCACTATACAGATGGCACCATTTCAGGCATTATATGGGAAGCGGTGTCGAACTCCATCTTTCTGGGATGAAGTGGGTGAAAGAATGTTGATGGGACCAGAATTGGTAGAAGAGATGGCAGAAAAAGTTCAGCTGATTCAGAAACACATGAGAACAGCTCAGAGCAGGCAGAAGAGTTATGCGGATAACCGGAGGAAGGATCTATCTTTCGAGGTAGGTGATCATGTTTTTCTCAAGGTTTCTCATTGGAAAAGTGTGATGAGATTTGGTAATAAAGGAAAGATGAGTCCGAGGTTCATTGGACCATACGAAATTCTGGAGAGAGTTGGATCAGTTGCATACCGAGTGGCTTTACCTCCGAGTTTATCTCAGGTACACAATGTTTTTCACATTTCGATGTTGAGAAAGTACATGCCAGATCCATCTCATGTTTTGAGTCCAGAGGTAGTTCAGCTAGAAGAGAACGTATCTTATGAGGAAAAATCGGTCCAGATTCTTGACCACAGGGAGCAAGTGTCACGGAATAAGGTGATTCATCAGGTAAAGGTTTTGTGGAAAAACCACATGATTGAAGAGACAACATGGGAATCTGAAAATGCAATGAGGGATAAGTACCCCCATTTATTCGATAAGTAAATAAATTGAGGGGACGCAATTTTCTAAAGGGGGGAAGGATGTAACATCCCAAGTAAGTAATGAATAATAGATATTTTTATCTATGTCTATTAATTATTAAGATATTGTTATAGAGGCTTAAAATAAAAATAAATACAATCTTATGCATGGAATACACTAATATTCTTAAAAGATTGTTTTACTGCCTTTTGATGGAAAACCATTTTTGAATCTATATTTTGACAATTTTATAAACTATGTTTGTCAAAATAAACTTATCCTTTATGATTGGGACATCAAAATTTACCTTGTGTGAATTTTTGGTATTTTTCTGACAATGTTCATTTTTTTAATGAATAGTGAAAAATACTGCATTTTACATCAAAACTGCTTTTTAATCTAATTTATTTATATGATTAAATTATGTTTTGAATTGGTTTTGAAGTGAAATTAGAATATATTTTTACCATTTTATCCAATGGTGGTCATTGGAATCAATTTCACTTTGAAATTAGACTTAAACTGGTGTCAATCTTTTGATACTTATTGTTTTGTAAAAACACGCTATTTGCTCTGGCAGCGGGAATTAATTATTAAATTAATTAATGTTACTTATATGATTTGAATTTTGTAAAATAGACTTCATTTTTGAATTTGGAATATCAAATATATCTTAGGGTGAATTTTTGGTAATTTTCTGAAAAACTCCAATTTTTGATGAATAGTGAAACCACTAAGTGATAATCAAGCAAACTGATTTTTCAGTTAAATGAAAGTTTACCACTAATGTGTATTGAATTTTGAAAATCTGACATACATGGTTGTCATTAGTATGTAAAATGTGGTTCAATGAGATTATAATAATTTTTTGGTGAATAGTAACTTATTAAGTTCTTAATCACGATTAGTGGTAATTAGGGTAGTTTAAGGTATAAATAATACTTTAATAAAATTAAATGACCTGGACACATGTCCCAACCTCATTTCTTGTGTCATGGCCGACCATGACATGCCATGAGTCAACTTGGGGACCCCATGGATCCACTTTTGTTGGGAAATGACATAAATTACTTTTTATTTAATGCTAAAGTGAAAATGACACAAACATAATATGTTTTACGAAAAAAAATTTTAAGTGGGGTTATACAAGTCCAAATTTTGATTATAAATAGTCATTGGAAAGCTATAAAGATTTAATATATCATTGTAGTTTTTTTATAATTTTTAGACATTAAATAAATTAAATTATTTATGACATAATAATGATGCAGCGATGACATCATTATTTGACGATTTAAATAAAATATAAAGATAATGTAAAATCTATGAACTACACATGTCCAAAACTTATTAGATGAGTGGATTTCGAAGACTTATCACCTTATCCACGAATTATTTCAATGTGGGACCTTTTGAAACCGAAACACAGTTTCAAATAAAGTAATATTTCTTTACTTTCCAAAAGTTCCCCTCCTCTCCTCTTATAAAAGGCCCCCACCTCTACCTCATTTCACACACTACTCAAGCCTTTGGCTCGGCCAAACCCTGCCCATTTACTCTCTCCACATACCTCTACTCATCCTAGAGGATTCCATTTGGGCAGAATCCTTTCAAAATAAGCCTTTAGGCTCAAATCAAAAGGAGTTACACTTTTTAAGGTAATTCATTCTCTCATGTTCATTTGTTTTATTTTGCTTCTCCAACCCCCTAAACTCTTTTTATTTAATACTTTTGTAACAACACCAGTATCTTAAATATACTAGGATGTTGTTATAAGATTTATTTGAGCTACACTCTCACACAACTACATCAAATGGTTAAAAAACATACGGTTTCCGTGGATGGCGAAATTCTGCCTCCCGAAACGATGATTGTTCAATACTCATTTAACACCTTCAAAGGTGGCCATTATGATGTCACTATTTTTATATATGATATATAACATGATTATTTTTTCCTTAAGATTCTGTTTTTTTAATTTTGGGCATACCATTATGGTTTCCATTTTGGGTAAACACGATATCTTCATTTTAGGAAGTCCGGACTACCGCCCCCTCAAAGTGATTTGATTCGTTAAATACCATATGTGGGACATATAAAGGATGGAACTATGATATTATATATGATATTATACTGGAATTATAATATACCTATATATCATTATGATTCCATTCCAGAAAATAAGAAATAGAAATGGAAGTAGCGTTCATGCGTACGTACGGCTTACCGTCTCCATGAACGGTGCATTTCATTTCTTACCTCTAAATGTGATGTAATATTATAAATTCAAGTATGTACTGGATATATATGACATATATGATATCTAAATCATGAATACCATTCTGGATATAATGAACCTTTGACCAAATTAACAACATGTAAGTGTAAGAAGTCTATTTTTGACTTAAGAACCAAATACCGACAAAATGAACATTATTAACTTAACTAATTACATGATGGTCATAACATGGTATAAAAGGAATAATGAACTTGATAAAGATTCATAATCAAGTAGAGATTAACTCAAGTTTATTATTCAGGAGATTAAAGAACGGTCGGGTCAAGTCGGATATGAGGAATGGGACTTCTTCTCAATCTCATTTCCTTGAGGCATATTTTATTTTATACACAACTTTCTTTTATACGGTGTATAAACCCCTTTGACTTTTACGTTTATTAAAAAGGAATATTTTTTATACGAAGCGTTTACTAAACGACAAAAGGGAATGTTTTTGTTGTACGTATGCGGTGACAACGACGTCTCCGCCATCGTGAC
The DNA here is from genome assembly GCA_963277665.1 of Viscum album. NCBI lineage: Eukaryota > Viridiplantae > Streptophyta > Magnoliopsida > Santalales > Viscaceae > Viscum > Viscum album. The sequence continues at coordinate 1,710,750,607 of OY728142.1, forward strand.
CGTTATTTGAGTTTCGGCTTCCTCTACAAGCCATACCTTCTTTTTAAAAGAAAAATAAATACCATGAATTACTTTTCATTTATTTTGGTATTGAAAATTGTTTTCATAATGTTTTTATCTCAATGTGTTGTATTGATATCTTGTGATTGAAAGGTGGATATGTTATGTTTCCTTTATGCATGTTTTATGTGATATGATTATGTTATGGTTCTTGGGCATTATTATGAAGACGGGTGGTTCCGTGATAAACTAAGGGCGGGTGAGCCCGTTATAGCTCTCCAATTCATTGGGTAACGCGAAGGAGTGAAACGTTAAAGTTTCTCCGAAGAGATTTTAGGGAATATACTGTGATGGGTATTCCAAACGTAACCAAGAGGGTTACTCCCTACGTAAGAATGTTATGAATGCCTCAAGTTACCTTTATGTCTTATGATTTCTATGATTTATTCATGATTTTATGAGGTATGTTAAAGTGCCTATGTTTTATGGATAAAGTATGATTTCATTATTATGTATATATGAACTCATGTTTCCTTTCCATGTTTTTTTTATAACCCATACTGAGCTTTTTATGCTCATCCCAAGTTTTTTTGAAATATTTTTCACAGGTCAAGGGAAAGGTACATGATATGATGATAGTGTCAAGGAAGTGACAAGAAATAATCCATGTTTTATTTTAAATGTGTTTCCATTGATGGAAATGAAGAATACTATCTTTATGTAACCACTTTGTTTATATGTGGAATGTAATGCAAGTTTTATGATCTAATTCTCTAAAACTCTAAACCCGAAAAGATGCTGAATGTGTAATCTTGTAATAACTCAAGATTAAGTAAGGTTTAAGGCTGGGGCCTTATACCAGAATCTGAAACGCCTCGGAGAGGAGGAGAAGAGAAGGAGGAGGGATTTAGTGAGAGAGGAGGTTCCTCCAGGGGGAGTAAATGGGGAAGGAGAGGGGTGGATTGGTTTAAATAAAGAAAAATTAATTAAAATTTTATTTAATTTAAACCCCCAATTTAATCAACATCTAAAACCCTTTATGGGGTTGAGGTTAAGCCTCCCCTAGGGTAAAAATCACCTCCCGAGCACAATGGTGGTCTTGGAATTTCAATCTGTGGCCCCATTCAAAACATGTAAAATTTAATGACAAAGCCCTCTAAATTACAAAAACGCCTGTGGTGGCATTTTTCACAAGAGGATCGCGCCCACGAAACATACACACCTCCTAGGGTAAACGACATGCTCCAAACCCAGCGGTGCCCTCAGTTTTCCAATTCGAGCTATCATTTAAGAGATACATGAGTTTACCCATTAAACGAATAAATTAATTATTTTATTTATATGTTTAATGTTCTGTCAAAAGGAGAGGGGTCCCAATGTCCCGCACCGACTTGTTTAATGTCGTTCCTATGGTAAACACCCCATTTCGGACCCATCGGTACCCTTAGAGTTCTGATCTAAAGCACCATTTAGGACTTATCCCATTTATTTGGGGTGCCCAGTGTGAACGCACTAAAAATTTAAATCCGGTCACACCGGGGCTCAGAATCGCACGCCGTCTAAAGGCGCTGCTCTAGAATAACATCAAGAAAAATCCAATGTCATTTATAAAAAATAAAGGGTTCTTACATCATTCCCTCTTTAAAGATTATCATCCCTGAAAAGAAAAACCAGGGAACAACTCAGGGTACTAAGCTCACACCTGGCTCTTCCTTACCCAGAAGAACTCATGCACAGTCCCGTGTCACCGCACACAGACCATAGGGTTTGATCTATTCAATGAGGTCTTCCCTTGCTGATGACATGCATAAGAGCACAAACACTTCTTCTCAGGTGAGTCACATGGGAGATTCTATGCACCCAAACCAGCCTTTAGGGTTAAGCTAAGGCGGTAGAGAACCTCGCCCTCCCTTTACATGGCCTCAAATGACCCGAAGGCCCTCGGGGGTAGATTACCTCCCTGGCCAAACCCCTATGTTGCACTTTGCGACTGGAATCACCGTTTAGACTAGGGATGAAGCCAGGTGATTCCCTCCTTCTGAATATCCATATTGTGAAACAACCAAGGATATCCGATTATGTAAGGCTTTACAGTCAATGTCCCATGAACCAGACCCTTTTACACTCTTGGAGAGTGAAGGAGTCGATTTCATCGACTAAAGAAAAATATCTCATGTCTTCTACTCTACTGACACAGGGTTACATCGATTCCCCATGTCACCCTGGTAACACCTTAAGCAAGGAGAATGGAGAAAAGCATTTCACACATAGAGTCTAACAATTAAAATTAATAAAGTAGAAGAGTTGTGAAGCGTACCTCTTATCACCTCATGATCTGCAATATCATAGACATCCATAGCTCGTGGTTGTCAGTGGTCCCAAGTGTCATCTCCCGAAGCTTTACGCGGACTACCTGGTGGTGATGGGAAGTCCTCATAAAGTCATCCCCCACTACCAGTTTCCCCCGCTCCTCTGGTAGAACCATCTCTCTAGGAACAACATCGATCATAACACTACCTCTATCATGGTGGTGCACCTACTGCCTTCCTGATATTCTCTGCATTCCTGGTCGGGAAGTCCCATGCCAAGTGACCTCGGCCGTCGCAAGTATAGCACTGGTGCTCTCTGGGCTGCCCTAGTGCCCCTGGAGCCACTGTGGTGTACGACCACATCTCCAAAACCAGTGGGTGGAAGGCTTCCTACATCGAGGATCTGTCTGCTGATGCCTGCTAGCTGTGGCAGATGTCTCGGCTCCATCGTGCCTACAGCCACCATCAACAGTAAAGCGTGACAGGAAGCTCTCTGTCACCAGTGCCTACACTAGCAACCCGGAATAAGTGAGAATGCCCAAGGGTACTATTCCTTGATGAATATATCTGTGGAGACACTGCTCAAACATTTGCGCTCGGAAGTTGTCATCATGGAAGTCAGGGAAAAAGCATGCACGGTCTACGAAACAAGTCACATACTCAGTCACTGTCATCCCTTACTACCAAAACTGTAGGACCTCCTAGATCTGAACAGAGTCTATGTAGGAGGGGTAAAACTCCCTACGAAACAGTAAATGAATATCGCCCCACAAAAGCGATGACTCATTAAGAAAATGTATCACCTGACCCCACCAACGCCCAACTGCTCCGCGGAAAAGGCGGTAAGCCAAAGCCACCATAACATCTATTGGTGTCTGCACAGGACTAAAGAGGCGAACCACTGTCTCTAGACAAACCTTTGTTGCCTAAGGGTCTGGCTCACCACTAAACCTCATCAGTCTCTGTCACTGGAACTAACGGAGCACACTCATCATGTGCTCAAGCTCAGTCTGCTATGCTGAAGCTGTCTACTGCACACCAGGTGGGGGTGCTGCTACCGGCCCACCCGGAGAAAGGGACTCATTGGATGGGTCCTGGATAGAGGCCTCGTCACTCACAAGGTCGCCGTCACGAACCAAAGCTTGTATCCTGGCTGGTTGTCTTCGCGGAGACAACCTGAATGTAATCAAGGAGTTCGACGATCAGATGAGCATATATGTACACAACCTTAACAACAATGGGGAGCTGACTCAGGAAGGAAGATCAATGACTCAATGCTATGTGATGCACAAACCAATATCCCTGCAATGTGTGTCTCACCATAACGAGTCAACAAACGGGTTATCATGGTCCTTGTGAATGGATAAGTCGGTCGCCGCACCATCACAAGACACCCTGGCCTGAGAGTCTCTCTCGAGACACGTTCACACTATTTCCCTAGATCCCAACCAATTCCATTTTAGGCACGTAAGAACAACATCTCATGGAATGAATCACCTCTGATACCACATTTTCATGACTCGACCCTACCCAGTCTTGCGCCACAACTATCCAAATCTGACCTCCATAGGCTAGGGTATAGCGACAAGTGCAGAAGGATAAACAACTTGGGGAGGCCTTTTCCTAAGTACATGTACACACAAATGCATCCCACTCAATGCAGATGTGTAGTGTAAAAAGAAAAGTAATGTACCAACTACTATAAATAAACAACCAATGTGCATCGGCCTCTAAACATTACAAAGAAAATGATGAAGGTAAACTAAAAAGAAAAGGGAAAAAACATGCGCCCAGCCATATAAGTGCCACAACCCAGCAATAGGTATACAAAAGTAAAACGGCTGGGAGAGTCCCACACCTGGAACCGAACTACGACCACCACACACTGTACAATCTCCCAAACTCCTAAGCTCCTCTGACGTCACGACCAACTTGTCTGTCGTCTGCAAGGGAACACCATGTGTGGGCAAAGCCCAAGTAGGGGTGAGTATAAAAATATCCAGTAGGATGCTCCAAAGGCTCGAGAGAGAAACAAAAGAGGTACTAAAGAGGTGATTAATATATTAAAAAGGAAAAATTAAATGAGTATAACTGAGAGTGCAGTAAAGAGTACAACGCAACCCGATAAGAGGAAGGGAGTAGACTTCTCCAAACGCAAGGATCTAGAAACGGTGAGAAGATAAACTTCTCGTCGAGTTTTGCTACCTATAGTAGGAGAGTAGACTCGTCCAACCACAAGAATCTAGACACTGAAAGCCCATGGAATACCTTGTGCATCTTCGCCTCTCCTGGAAGGAGAGTAAGCAAAACCCATGAAGTGGGTAATAGAACTAGGTATATATAAATATATGCTCTGTCAAGAAACACGAACAAGATCGTAAGGTGATCTTTTTCCTGTAGCTTATCCCAATAAAGTGAGTTGCCAACAGTCCCAAAAATAAACACCATCGATGCCCAGTATCTGTACGCCGGCCCCAAACTACAAGTCAAGGGGCTCAAATCACCGCACCTTGACACTATCTTCTTTGGGCGGCACTGACTCGTCCACACGGTTTTAAGTCCCGTCAGAAGGATGCGTCTCGGTCTGGAAAGCACCCCTCGTACTTGAGAGTTCTAAGGGAGCATCAAGCTACATCTCGTCACTGTCACATAGCCGAGAGGTCTTCTCAAATTCAAAGTTGCCACATCACTGACCTGTACAGCCAAGGGTACCACTCCGGTAGTCATAGACAAAGGCCACAGATTAGCTTAGTAGAAAGGACTGAGTCTTAGAGACATCTCCGGGTAACCCAATGCCTAGCCCCACTGGAGGTTCAACCCTAAGTGGTCGTCGGGTAACCAACATCCCAATCTCTTCTGGAGGGTAAACCCTAAGAAGTCGTCGGGTGACCCACTTCTCACTCTCTACTGGAGGGTAAACCCTAAGAATTCAATGACCAACCCACTGCCCAGTATCTTCTGGAGGGTAAACCCGAAGAAGTCAGTGAGTAACCCACTACCTAGTCTCTGCTAGAGGGTAATCCCGAAGAAGTCGATGAGCCTCCAAATTCTGAGTCTCTGCTGGAGGGTAACCCGAAGAAGTCAGTGAGAAACCCACTTCCCAGTCTCTAGTGGAGCGTAAACCCGAAGAAGTCGTTGAGCAACCCACTGCCCAGTCTCTGCTGGATGGTAAACCCAGAACTGATCTGGCCCTCCCTACTGGAAACAACCCCCAGGGTAAAGGATTGTTGCCCGTGTGATGTATTGGTCACACCAAATACTCAAAAATCTGCTAGGGAACATGAAGGGACGTGATAATGAAAGCCCACACGGCTAAAGGAGAAAGGGGAACCCAAACAACACCATAGATCAAATCATCGAGAACAAAAATAGGGGAAACCACTCAACCCTGCTGGTCTAAACCATCATGAATAGGACCAGGGGAAACCCAGTCAACCCTGCTAGTCGAAACCATCATGAACAGGAGGACTCTTTATGTCGCGAGAGGTCAAATGAACATAAAGTAGAACACAGAACACACATGGGGCCCACACGACATGTGGACCCATCTCATATCCCAACCAAACACAAACGTCCTTGGGTACAAACCCAAACATGTACATCCAGGAATTCTTGTATACTCCTAGAGTATACCACATTTCCAACCCAAAGGCTATCGGGCACACGACACCCAACATCAATGTGAAAAGGCATTATCACTGTTTCCCCAACATGTATCCTCTACCGCCCTAGAATGGCCAACCACATCTCTTCAGACATTAACCTCACTCACATGGGAGTGAATGAGATCCCACACCAAGGGTTCTATACAAACACCGCAGGAAGAACCTCTACCGGTACACCTTTCATGCTTCCACATTTAATGAGATATGCAAGGAGACTCTGCCCGTCCAAATGGATTGTACCATTGTAATCCTCCTGGAAAAACATGCGAGATAGATTATTTACTTACCTCCAATAGATATCTAATGGAATTCGTCAACACTGCTTTATGCCGGAACAACGTCCAATGGTCCCGAGCCTCGGTCCCGAAAATAGCCGGGTGCATCGTACCATTGAGAACTCCTCAGAAAGACACGTCAAATTGAGTGATCACTTGAGTGCAACAGATATCCAGGGAAAATTATGTATTTCGCCTTACCGCCGACGATTGATGCTTTGCGGGACCTGCATCCCGGTCCTGAAGCGCAACGAACGAATCACACCGCTACGATCCTCTCGAAAAAAGTACACAAGATTTACTAAACACTTGTCCAAAACGGACACCCTGTGAAAAAGTTTATATTCACCGTCAACACCCAAAATAGCCCTCATGGAGCCTGCACCACCTGCCGAATAAAAGAGGGTGGATTGCGCCATTGAAATGCCTTCAGGAAAACACTCTAATTCGATGGCTCACACGCCCTTAACGAACGTCCGATGAATAAGTTGTGAAACGACACTCACATCTTAAAAGAAGGGTCTTGGGGATCATGTCTCAACTCTAGTTTCAATTCCTGAAAACCCAATTTAAATCTTTTTCTTGACGCTAGGGTCTCAACACCTCTGACAGTTACCAAATCAGACATCGGATGTGTCCGAGCCGCCAAAAACATGAACGTCGGAAAACATTAAACCACTTATCGTACGCGTCATGGCACCGAGCCCCTTGTCCCGGGAATTAAAAATTCTAGAGACCATCACAAAATGTCTGTCTCGGTCGAAGGATCACGTTTCCATAGATGACACAAAAATCCAACACACTGTTTAGGAGTTACGCTAGCTTAAGCGTAATCAGACGCAAGTGGGGCTGGACCGGACCGGTCTGACCGATCCACACCCCCTGAACCAGCACAAGCCGACCGGCGCGTGGCTCAGCTGGCTGAGCTGCCACGGCCCGCGGTTCTCCCACACGGACCACGCTCCTCCAAACCAACCGGCCATAAGGCCGGTTTCTTTTTCACTCGAAGTCCCACGTTCGGCGGGTCTCTGTCTCCCGAGCGGGGTCGCGCATCGCTACCCCCGATCCACCCGATCGATGACCGCATGCCCTCACCGTCCGTGAGCCCTAGCTGCCTGAAGCCCATCCGACAACAGCCTCACCCAACTGTGTTGTGTGCCCTTTCCCAAGATTCCTCTACTCGAACACCCTCAAGGAAGCCATCTCCGCACTAGGAGCCTGCTGCCGCACTAGGAGCCGCTGCCACCTGAGCTCGCTGAAAAAAAAACAAAACTGCGGGAAATTTCCAAGGTCCACCCCAGACGCCCTGGGACTCGGATTTTCGATCTTAAGGGTTATTTGTAAATCTCGGTTCAATATCTATTCAAAATCGGACTTCTCTTTACAATTAAACAGCAATTCAACATAGGTATTTCAATTGGATGAAGATTGCGGCAACTAAAACTATAATACACGAGCATACCTCTTGGGAGTAGCCCGACGCTTCGCATGCGATCTGCCGGAAGTTACAATGACTTAGAGTGGAGGAGAAGAGCAGGAGGAGGGCTTGAGGGAGAGAGGTGGTTCTTCCAGGTGGAGGAAATGGGGAAGGAGAGTGGTGGGATGGTTTAAATAAAAAAAATTATTTAAAAATTTAATTAATTTAAACCCACAATTTAACCCGCATATAAACTCTCGACGTGGTTGAGGTTAAGCCTCCCCTAGGGTAAACAATACTTCATGAGCACAACAGACGTCTCGAAATTTTAATTTGGGGCCCCGTTCAAAAGTTATAAAATTTAATGACCAAGGCCGCTAAATTATGAAAACACCCCTGGTGGAATTGTTCACAGGAGGCCCCTGTCAGAGAAAATTACACCCATCCTAGGGTAAACAACATGATCCGGACTCAATGGTGCCCTAGGTTTTCCAATCCGAGCTACCGTTTAAGAGATACGTGAGTTTAACCATTAAACGAATAAATTAATTATTTAATTTATCCATTTAATGTTTTTTCAACGAGCGAGGGATCCCAAAGCCCCACACCGACATGTTTTATGTCGTTCATAGGGTAAACAACCCATTTTGGACCCATTCTTACACTCAGATTTCTGATCTGAATCACTATTTAGGAGTTATATCATTTATATGATGTGCCCAGTGTAAACACAATAAAAATTTAATTCCGGCCACAGAGGGGCTCAAAATCGTACGCCATCTGAAGGCACTGCTCTAGAATAACATTAAGAAATATCCAATGTCTTTTATAGAAAAAACATGGTTCTTACACTATTGAGAAATATTTTGTATTATGAATATATTTACTTTATGATGGGTATCTGTTACCCCTTTGATATATTATTCATATAATATTGTTATATTATTGTTATTTAATTTTCCATTACATTTTATTTATTTCATTTCGGTTATGATTTAAATGTTACGAAAGGGGAAAGGGTTTATGTTTCAATAGAAATTTTAATATTGATTTTTTATGATTGCTTTTCCAATGAAGGAACATATCTAATCATTTTATAATATGAAGAATTAATTTAATTATAATAAATATTAATTAATGTTTTGTGTAGTTGTATAAATTTCCACTATTTACTACTTAAAATGCGTGAGAAATCTTTTTAGGAATATTAATCCATATATTTATTATCAATTGAAAATAATTTTCCTTCCAAATAAATGTTTTGTAAAAATTATTTTATAAATATTTATAATATTATGGAATGATTTAAGAAAGGTATATTTACACTTTTTTTCAGTTAAAAAATAAACTAAATGTAATCAACCCATAATATTCAAAATGAGCCTCTTATTAACATTACTAAAAAATGTGAATTATTCTTTTCTTTAATGAAATCTGTGTGAGTCGAATATCAATATTTTATTACCCCTAAATGTTTTTACGATTCTTTTTAATGTTTATTTTTTATTTTAAATGTAAATTTATTCATACAATTCAATTTTATTTTAGTTTTAAATTTATAAATTCGTTGTGAATATAGAATTTTTATCATGAATTTTCAAAGGTATTTTTAGGTTATTTCTATTCATCTATGATAAAAACACATTATTTTACGTTAATTATACTAGGTAAATTTTATAATGGAATATTTTTTATAAATTACCTAGATGGTTTTTGATTATTTTTAATTGTGAAAATAATTACATCAAATAATAATCATTTACATTAAAAGGGTTTTTACCCAAAATTGTGAACCTTCTTAGATGGAGTTATTAATGGTATATATATCATGAAGTATATGATAAAAACATTAAATAATAATCATTTACATAATTCTAAATTTAGTTATTATCATATCTTGAATTATTGAATTGATTTTATACCTGAATTTATTTTATGCTGATGTTATTTATTAAGTGGAATGAGTTTTCAGTTATATACATTTCCATAGTTATTATGCATTTTACAACCATGATAATTATTCTATTAGTTAAATGGAAGTTTTTTCAGTTATTTATATTTCCATAGTGATTATTCCTTTTTTACATGATTATATCAACTATATGTAACCCTTACAGATCGTATGATCTAACACCTATTTTCTTCATTCCGCATGATATGAAAAAATATAAATTTAATTGGTTTTAGAATATATAATATTTAATTTTAATATGATATAATTTATGTCTTTAAATGATATGTAAAACTTCAGTGAGTATCTACTTTACCATTCTTACTAAAATATTCTGCCCCTCAAGATGCAATAACATGTATTTAACAATAATATAATAATGTAACCAATATATCATGGCCTATTGGGGTCTACTTATTAACATGAATATTTTAATAATGCCAAAAAATCATACAAGTATACAAATGAGAAAAAATAATTGGTTTTTATCAAATAACGATCATATAATTTCCTCAATAAAAATTGAAGTATAAAAATTCTAATATAAATTGGATTAAAACATAAAACACTTATTGGTTTGGTAATAGCTGAATTATTTTCAAAATTAATGAATTAATATAAAATAAACCATAAATTTGATAAGCATATTGAGATTCATGATATATCATTTCAAAGGATTGTTAGATACAACTCATAATCATTAATATGTGTGTAACATCAAATATGTCTTATAGAGACAAAATTGAGATCAATATCCCATATAAAAAATACAATACATGAATGAAAATATAAATCCATTGAGATATTATGTAAAAAAATTAAACCATTTTTTTGAAAATTAAAACATATGTAAAACAAATTTCATACAACACATAATCATTATATAATATAATAAATAATAAAGTGATATAACCTAATGAATTGAAATTTATTTGCAGAACCCCTTATATTATGAATCATTTATTAAAAGTATATTTACCCATATAAATGATCGAGTGAATATATAAAATATAAAATTGCCGCATATAGACAATATAAAATAAATAATGAAGATAACATTTCAACTTGTCTAAATGAATTCATATTAATGAAACATACAACACAACTTTGATCACCTTCAAATAAAAACCCAATCAAATAAATTTTATTTTTGGAATATATAAATATATTCTATTATATTAATTATTATGTAAAAATTATTTCAAGGGAAATTATGGAAATTGTACAAGGAAATAATGGTTCGTGGCTTGAAAGGTGTCTTGATAAAAAGATATTGAGATTATGAATATCCATTCAATGATCATGATATTGGAAGTAATAATTAATCCATGAAGTGATTATGTTTACATATGCAAATCTAGAAAAAAAAATTAAATACATCATAAAATGTTAAAATATGAATAAACACATAATAATGACTTAATAAAGTCAATGAATGAGTGTTATATCCAAATTAAAAGAGACTAAGTTATGAAACCAATAAGCGTATAGTAACATTAAATTTAAATTTCATTTGATGAAATAATGAAGGGTTTCAAAAAATTAAGTATGTAGGATTACCCTTACAACATTCCTTAACCCCCCCCCCCCCCCGTTTGTTTATACTTTTCATGATTAACACAAATAAAAACCCAATGAAATAAATTATAAGATATGAACATATAAATATGTTGTATTATATTAATTAATTTTCAAAAACTATTTCACGGGAAATTATGGACACTGTATAACGAATTATTGGTTCGTGGCTTGAATCATCGCTCAATAAATTTATATTGAGAATTTAAAAACCCATTCAATGATTATTATCGCGGAAATGATATTTAATCCATGAATTCATTATGTTGACATATGTAAATCCAATTTTTTTTTAAATACATCATAAAATAATAATATTTAAATCAACACATAATAATGGCATAGTAATGTTAATATATGTGTTTTATATCCAAATTAAAGAAGATTGAGATATAAAACCAATAACAATATACTATCACTAAATTCTAATCTCATTAGATTAAATGATTATGGTTTAATCTAAAAGATTTATGTATTTATGTTTACCCTTACCACATTCTTTAACCCCCCCCCCCAATTTGTTTACCCTTTTTGGATTAACCCTAAAACAAGTTTGTTCTCTTGTGTGATCAATAATTTTAATAAAAATTGAAATGTGGCCCATCGATGGTATAATATTTCTATTTACAACCAAATCCCTTCTCTTTGATTATGAAATGATTTTTATTCATTTTATATATGTTAATAATATTTTATAATTATAAAATTTCATTAATAAAATTTTCATATCTATTCATTTAATTTTAAATAATATTCATAAATATGGGAATCAAATTCAAATAAAATGATTTTAAACAACCCTAGTATATTATATTTATCTATTAAATTTTTTCACAGTTAATATATAGATTTTTTTTAATATTTGAAATCAATAAAATTATTTTTCTGCTACTTGTACATGTAAATTGATGGTGTTAAGTAATAATTTATGTTAATGAAATCATCATTTAAATTTAAAAATATATTACAATCATAATAAAAAAATCACCACTATAAAAATTTATAATATATTGGAAATTCGGTGTAATTTAATTTTAAATTACATGAAATTATTTTGATAACACACCCTTTGATGGCAGGTGATTCCACGTCCTGGTGAGCTCAGAATTTAATTTTTACCTTTTTTAAGGTACGTTTAGTAATCGTGTGAGTATGTTATTTTACCTTTTTAATAGGTTCTCAAATCGAAAATCTAAGGGCACTGTTGAAACTAAAAATGTTGGGATTTGCCTATAAAAGACTTAACTTTGGCTGGAATGGGTCGAGAAGAGATGTAATTTTTCAAACAATTCGAAAAATAATAAAATAACATTAAAAAGTTATTTTTTTCACACCATTGATCGGCGGACGGTGATGCATCGACTCAATGACAAAGATCATTATTGGAGTGTCATTCATGGATCATTTGTAAATACGATGCTATAATCTTAATGGTTCATTAAATGTGTCTCATTAATGAGTGGATCATTGCTATGAATATTTCATTTAATATTAAATCATGTTAGAGTTTGGAGACTAACAAACACAGGGAATCATCGATGAACCTCTAGTGGAATCCCTCTCCAATGAAGCACGAATAATGAAGAAATGTACATTGGATGATCAGATTTGGAGGTAGACAAGCAGTGAAGAATGCCCACAGCAGCAGATCGATGACAATGTGAATCGCATCCTTTATCATCAAAGGATCCAATGAATCTTGGTTCGGGTTTAATTTGTTCATGTTATTCTCCATTCTTATTCTAGAAACCACGAACACGGATCAACCCATGAAGAGGTTGATCTGCAAATTGGGCGTTTATGTGGTAGGGTAACGATCTTTTGGGATTTTCGATATTGAAAAATTGAAATTATATTTTTTTATTTAATTGAAATTCTCATACCACCCATGTTTATAATCCTGAAACGTCGTAGGTTTGGGTCAATGCAAAAAAGTCTTGAGCACCTTCTCCATATGATTTATTTGTGGTCCCATCCTCAATGTGGAAAAAAGATGATTTTGGGACGTTTGCGATGAAGAGGCATTACCCAGAGAGCATAGGAATATGCGGCATGAATAACAGACTGCTGAAGCATTTTCTATGGTTTTCCAAACAATTTCCAGCGTGCCTGTGATGGTGGCGGCGACCCGCTGTAGTTGATGCGGGTGGAAGACGGTTGCATGCCCGTCAACACACCGTGACGGTAGGAGGCCGAGGCTGTCTGGCCATGGATGTTGGCGCACACAGTGCCTCACGGGCGCCATAAGGAGGAATTTCCCCCGTTTGGGCCACCCAGGTGGCTTGAAAGTCATAGTAACTCGACTAAGTATATAGGAGCCACGTGCGACCGTCAGGCGGGCGAGGAGATCAGATGCTGCTGGCTACCGCGTCCTGGCCAGATAGCGCCCCACTGACACACCCAATGCGGGCCGAGCTTCGGGCTGGTGGGCTGCTTCCCTGGCCAGCTAGATGGACCCATAGAACAGAGGGTCAAATCCCCACCCAGTGGGCAGGCCCATGGAATAATCTAGACTTGTTCCCTTTAGGTCGGGCCGGACAAGACCAGGTCATCGGCAGACTTGGCGGGCTGGACCCTCATGGAAATAGGGTCAGGACCAGCTAGACCCATAAGGCCAGGCCCCTTTCCAAGCCAAACCTGACCGACCCAGACCCGAACTAGGACAGTTTGAGTCAGTCATAATTAAATTGTGGTCTATTGGACCCCGGGTCTGGTTTGTTGTGTCAGTTATACTGGTCGTACAAGGCCTAGATGCAACTAGCCCCAGTTTACTAAAACACTTGTATCTTGCTAACCAATCATCCAATTGATTATCTAATAATGGCATCGGGAACTTATAAAAAAGAATACCTTATGGTATTCTTTATATCCACTTTCATGGAAGTTATGACGTAACGAATGGATTTAGGTGAACGGTGGGAAGCAATTTTGTGTGACTTTTCAGGCCCACGGTATGCGATGAGGAAGAGTTCCTCATTTGTCCAATATTATTGGGAGGCACATCTGTGATACTTTTCATGCCCATTGTACGAGATGAGGAGGTTATCCTATGAAGTCCATGATTAGTGGGAAGTAATTCTCTGTGACTTGGCAGGATCACTTTACTTAATATAGGATGATTTCTTTAGCATATGAGTTTTTATATGATGTGACTAATATAGTTTCTATCAAAACCCTAAATTTATACTTGTTGTGAGTTATCATGGGTTACAGGCTTTATATTTGGGATTTCTGTGTGGTTTTTACACTTTTAGGTCCCTATTGATGAAATATTCAACAAAATGTAATCTTATGATAAATATAAAAGGTTTAATACATTTTCAAAATAAATTCCATGAAATTAAAAAAAATTAATATATAAATGATCAGAAATCATCGTTATTATTAAATTATACTTTTTTTTAAAACAAAAAGCATAAAAATTGAAATTGAAATTAAATTTTGAAATCAGTTAAATTGAAATAGAAGGTTATATATTAGAACATGTAAATGGCATTCCAAATAAGAAATGTATTGTACAAATTGAAAATATGGACAAAAAGGTAAATAATAACATCCAAATAATTGTTTATTGTGATAAAGATAATTTGATCAAAATAAATTGATGATTAATGAGAATTTAAATTAACATAAAACAATAAAAAATAATATGTTAATAACTCAATCAATAAATCATAATTGAATATAATATGAAGAAATTATTATTTAAATGTTAATTTTATAATGTTATGTAATTCCATTATCATGAAGAGTTTGAACAAAAAGAATTCGATTTAAATGAAAATGATAATTTCAAACATTAATCAACATTAACCTCAATATTATTTTGTTATCAAAAAAATTATGATTCATGTTTTATTTTGGATTCTTAAACCACAAAAATCAAGTTTTAAAATACTAAATAATCGAATAGAAAAAAAATATTTTCCAAATATTTTTTAAATTATCTAATATTTAATTAAATAAATGAATTTCATACAGTATCCAAAAAATATAATCCATCATATGAATAAAAAATTAATAAATAACAAAAATATATTAATAAAACTATAAGTTCAAATTACATTTTTCTATAAATATTTAGCTATAAATCTTAATTGACCTCAAGAACCATAGTATTAACGAATGTATTAACCTAAAAATTCATCCTAAAAATTTGAATGACATTGATAATAAATAATTATTCATGTTAATATGAATGTTCATTAAGAGCTCAAAACAAACAAAACTTCTCCCAAAGTATCATTAATTATAGAAAATCACATCACATAAAATTTCAATATGACTTTCATTCTCATTGAACATATAATAGACCATAAACATAAAAACACAATATTGTATCCAAATATTTTATGTTGACCTCAATTGAAAACATAATAATCTTTCAATTTATCTAAAAACTCATCTCAAACAATATATAATAGCTATAATCCAATACCATTTTGAGTTTATGATAAAACTGTTATTTTTACCATTCCAACTATGATGAAAATAAATGTATTAGAATATCAACCATCTGAAAAATAAAATAACAAATGGAAGTATTTTTTTACATATATAACAAAGGAACATATAATTATATTCATTTATTGAGTTATGATAAAATCTTATATGACAATACCAATGTCTTCATGAGATCATTTATCATACTATACCACTTTTTATTTGAAATTATGATATATAATTCACCAATAAAATTCATCATAGATGAAACTATTCAAGGAATACATCATTTAAGAACAATACACATCACATGTGGAAAATAAAAACCAATAATAATTATTTTAAATTATTTTAATTTGTAAACTTAATAATTTTCAATTACACTTTATTTTTAGTATAAGATGGGAATATTGGTGTCATGACATAATAAAAATTCATAACTATAATATCATATAATTCATAACCATAAAAACATAAATAATAATTCATGTTATATGGTATAATTATATAGCATCAGGAAATATTTATATTTCACAATAATAATGAGACATTAGATGGAAATCATTTGATAGAGTATCCATTTGAAAGTGGTGTAAGTACAAACAAAAATGTATTAAAATCATGGAAATTTATCTTTACATAATTCATAAAGTAGCATATAATTATGAGATAGAAATGGATTTTTAATGCCCATTATCAATTTAGAGAGACATATTAACAACGTAACTATGTTTTCTATTATGTATTAATTATTTTTTTTGGCTCCATCATCATCGACCAATGTATTAGAGAGCTATAATAGACACACCAGTAAAACATGTATCAATTTACAAGTTGGACATGGGTATATTCCACAATCCTACAATCACCAGTAATGTTTAATAACCATAGAAAAAGAAATAAAATTAATTCTTAAAAATTTCAACATAATAATAACTATTAATCATTAATAGATTGAATTATCAATAAATAAATAAATATCTTCCATGAATATGTTATGGAAACCGTCATAATATATTTATATATATAATCATGATGGTATTATTAATGAATATCATTACTGTATCATAATAAAAATATATTTATTCAATTTTTTAATGAATATAAAATCTACATAAAGATTATTATAATCCATTTTGGATAAATATTACTTTCAAATATTGAAATAATTTTTAAAACTATATTTTTTTTAAATTAAAAAAAACAAAAATAAATATTAACATATATAATATAATATTAAATTCATAGATCTATAATAATGGTGGTAAAATACTTTCATTTCTTATATTATAAAATAAATTTTATTTTCAAACCTTCAATAAAAGAAAATGCATAAAAAATAAAAATATTATTACCTTAAAAAAAGTTTGTTTAATGATCATAAATCATAATAATAGGTCAATAAAATATAATTTTTTTTTGAAAAATTATTCAAAACATTTTACACCACATAGATATGGGAAAGATTTTTTTCTGCAAAAATGAGGATAAATATGGGGAGGTTCTCATATTAACATTTTTTGATCTATTTTGACTACTAAATGGGGGAAATTGTATTAAAAAATCATACATTAAAAATTATGTATATGATTATAAATATAGAAGTTTTATATTGAAAATGGATCACTGAATTTCTTCCATATGAATTCAATCATATGAAATCATTATTTTGATGGGATTGAAATAGAAATTGCTTACCACTTTTGTAAATTTTGAATCATTTCCGAATGATATAATAACATAAAAAGGAAAGTTATATTTCATGAAAATAATGACATTCAAAATATATGGTGTTAAAAATTAGTATATCCAACTCATAAAAAGAAATAGGTTTATGATATAAAATTTTTCTATGTGAATCAATATTGAGATTATTAACTATTTCAAAAGTCATATCATTAAATTAAGAATTAATTAATTTAGAGAGTATGTAATAAATATTAATTCTACAAAAAAACATGTAAAAATATAAAATAAATAAAATATATCTTGTTTTACACAAAATCATTACAGAATATAGTATATGTTGAAGTGATATATCACAATAAATAAAAATCAGTTATGAATGTCCTTAGATTATGTATTATGGTGTTAACTAAAAATATAATGAATTATTGATGATTCAATATATATGTTATTAAATGGAATACATAAAACATACAAAAAATTATGTTTATTACATTAAAAAATTACCCAAATTACTGAAATTGTTATTTAATCCCTTACTACTATTGTAACATTAAAATAAAGACCCAATATGAAAAATAATATTATATGACTATATAAATCCAATTAATTACCTCAATTAATATTTAAAAATAAACATGGTGGTTTATTTAAAACATATAAAAAATCATAGTTCATGTCCTTAAACATTTTTCTTGAAAATGAGAATAAAACAAAATAAATCCTTTCCAAAGATCAAAACTTTTGATATGAAATACATTTATGAATTTATTATGCGAACACAAGTCAACCAATATATTATAAGTGTAAATTTATAATAAATCAATTAAATGATCAATTCACTAATAATCATGGCATAAAATATTAAATAATGAATGATTATAATTCAATGAATGGAAATTTCATTATCTAGAAACTTACTTGTTCGTAATACTCATTTCAAACCCCATTGAAAATAATATGTTGGGTTTTGACATTTAATTTATGAATTTCTAATTTTTAACAATATAAAATGATAAATGTGTCACATATGCACCAAATAATATATTTTTATGTTAATAAACTTGAAATATGAATTAATGAGTTTAAATTAAGATAGAACCATTTACCACGAGTCTAAAAATTGTAGGTATATACATGAAAAACTATTTAGAATATATAGTTAATAATTTAATAATTATTAATATACTTTTATAGTAAATATCTAATTGTATAAAACTATTTATTTCAGTTAATTTAATGAAATATTTAATTAATAAATCAATAATGCCTATTTTGGATGTTTTAAGGATATTCGATTCAATATATAACACTTCTTTATTATGACGACCATAATAAAAGGGGTTATATTATCATTATATATAGAAAAATAATCATAAAATAATTATTATTTATATATATTAACAATTATTTTATAATTGTATATTAATAATATTTTAAAAAAATTATATATGTTATAATCTTGTACATTTTAGTTCATTCATACACCAGAGTAACATATACATATTTAATGGAATCTTAGGGCATAATATAAATATTATATTATTCTTATAAAATGATGAATATAAAATTAATATAACATTTTATATTTATATTCTCAACATATATCATCACTCTGATTTCAGGATGAAAAAAAAATCACACAGCTTCAAAATGGATGTAATACACACATACCCTGTAATGAAATTATCATTATTTCTTAAAAATAAATGTATAAAAATATTTTATATATTGAATATAAACAAAAAAAATTATCCTAAATATACTATGTATATATGTTTAATCCATCATTATAACCAGTCATGAGAGGGTTTCATTGAAAACTAATTAATTCGGTTCGTGTGGAGGGAGTCCACCAAACACCCAAGAAATATGGCATTTCCCATTTGATAGTAGATAATGTTAATTTATTGACTACCTTTATCAAAATAACAATTAATTATATGTAATTAATAATTTTATTATTATGACATGTTTGAAGAATATTATATGTAGGTATAATATGAAATTATATTAAAGGATTGGTAAAATGTTATACCTCAACTTTAGAAAACCTCCATTTAATTAAATAAAAATCCCACTATGGTTCATAATATGTCAAATATATGATCGATAGGTTGTGTGGTAGGTTTTTAGGATGATATTTTGGTACATATTCGACGATATAGGGTGCTAAAAAGGTTCATGGAGGAGAGGGTATTTTATATGATATAGAATGGAATATATTACAATTACATAAACTTGTAATTAAATATGAATAAATTTTCATTGAAAATTGATGAAAATTGATATATTTAAAATATAGCATTTAAATTAGTCTATATTGGATCAAAATAAATAAAATTGGTTTAAGATATTTCTTGAACCTCATCACATTATTTTTACCTATCATTAACCATTAGGATTATTGCCTTAATAATAATCATTTCTACCCTTTATAAACAATGAATGTTATAATAAAAGTAAATGTACCAAATTAATGGACCATGGATGATATTTTAAACCATATCCCATTCAGTTTCCTAACCATTTAATTTTTATGAATTTAATATAATATAATAAAATATTTTTATTATAAAATATCATTACATTCATCCTTGAATCTATTAAATTAATTTAAATTTAAAGGGACCAAAATAATAATGGAATTGGAATATAATATAATAAATAATTCCTAATATGAAATATGTAATGACCCAATATTTTATTAATGTAAAATTATTTTTTATAATAATTTCATATAATCACATGAACTCATAACACAATTAACTACTAAGTACAATGTGACCTTTAAAAAAATATTGTCACTTTTTTGTATTGAATTTTGAAAATCAGACATACATGGTTGCGATCAATAAGATTTTTGGAGTCTAATGAAACAAACTTATTTTTTGGAGTATAGTTACCTACCCTTATAAATAGTAACCTACCCTTATGAATATTAATATGATCATTATAAAAAGTAAATCATAAAAATGATTAGTAACCTCACACATGAATGTATAAATACATTTAAGAATCTTATAAGTGATAATATGATCGTTGTAAATGTATTATTATTTTTGTATGTCATAAATAAATAAATAAAATTAATAACTTAATTTAAAAAATATATATTTACCAAAGAGGTGTACATAAATTATCAATTTTATGACTTCTATTTTTAATATAATTTTATAAGACATTATTTAATTTTTGAAAACATTAATAAATTTGTTATATTATTATAATCTATATTTTTCATGTAAATTTTGAATTTAACTAAAAATTAAATAAGTAATATTTATAGAAATATTTTTAAAATATGGAGTTAGTTTTTTGATTCTACATGTTGAAAATGGTTGGGGGGAATTTTTTGTATTTTTCAAAAATTCTAGAATTTTTTATGAATAGTAATATATGATAATTCAAAATAAATTCTAAAACATTAATTTCTACATCATGGTTGAGTCATGGATGGTGTAAATGGACACTATTTCAAAAACAAATATGCACATCTTACTATTTTTATTAGAATAATCATTAATATTTATTAAATTATGAAAAAAATAATAAACTAAAGATTAAAATATTAAAAAATACTCTTCCCCTCCCGTGGAAAAACTACCCACACTCCCCTCTTCTATTCACTCCCCTCAAAACTCGTTACATCCCTAAATTTTTTCAAAATCTCCCCCCAAGAACCTCCCCCATGACCAAGTTCCCTTGGTCTCCTCCAAAGACGAAATCCTCTCTCCATAAGCGGTTCTCAAAGGAGATAACCATATGAGGTAAATTCCTCTTTCTGATTTTTCCATTTTCTTTCTTGTTATTTTCTTTTATTTTTTCTTTACTTACCTCTTTTCACACAAATTTTATAAAAAATACAATAACATACATGTACTGAATTGTTTTTATTTTAATGGGATAATTCATCAACATCTATCCTTTTTTCTTTTTTTATATGAATGAAATGAATACACTGTCTCAAATGTGTTAATTTATTAAATTCAAAGATGAGAGTATATCAGTTTCTATTAAAATTTTCTATTCTAGTCATGAAACAATTTTTATGGTTGAACAACACTGTAAAATATGTATTTTACCTTGTGTTCTTCTTTGTATTCCTTTTTCACATTTTATGTAAATTAATATTACAAAATAATTTTATTATGAATAAATTTAACATGTTAATAAAAGCGTTAAACATTAATGTTTTATATAATTATTCATCTTCAAAAAAATATCCAAATGAATTGCATCGCCATTTAATATTCTATATGATCACTACTGTTTTATAACATCAATTTTTGATAACCTCTTTCAACATATATGTGTGTCCGAAAATTAATATAAGTGAACATATTATTAAAAAAGGAAACAAATGAACTCGAATAATGAAATTGAACCACACTACAAATAATTACATTTTTTAATTAACTCAAAAATATTATAATAACTCATTTACATGTAATGGTGTTTTTGAAATTATTAATTAATTAAAATACTTTATTACTTAGTTCATTAATATCATGTGGATAATATCATCAGACTTAAGGTAAGGGATCCTCTCAAATTCACTTTTATTAAAAATTCTCTAGTATGTTATGCCCTTTTAAGTGTAATTCATAATGATGGGGTATGATTTAAAACCTCCCCCCATTCTAACATCATGACATAAAAATGATTATAAATCCATTTCTCTCTAATTACATCTTCTTAAGTACTTATGATACCATGATAATATTCTGTAATGGATTCTACCTGAACAACATTTATTCTTTTGGGTAGCTATATCATTCTTTTTTCCCAAATAAAGTTATCTTTTCATTTTATGTAAAATTTCACCAAACTCTATATATTCTAAAAAAACATGTTTCATGATCCATCCAACATTCCCTCTCATATATATATATATATTCTTTTACGTGATTCCCTCCTCGATACTTCCCAACAAGAACACTAGTTTTTAGGGAACATACCATATATTTACCCAATTTCATGTGAACTCTACCATTTATCTTATAACAACATTTTTTTATAAAATAATTACTTTTATTATTAAACCATTATTTTTTATCTTCTATTCATATATAAAATATAATTCCCCTTTTTTATTTTCAATTATCTTTAGAATTTTCCTTAAAAACTCACAAAACAAATGTTATGATAAGAATATCATAAATACTCTCCTTACATGATTGCAGTACTTCTTAAACTAATATTCCATTATATATGACTATTTTGCCTTATTAATGTCGATGTATGCTTTAATTATTTTCTCTCAGGAAAAATTTAATGATTCTCCCATTCATTAAACTTTATGATTTTAAGGTGATACCCATTTCACTTCATGGTTCCCTTATGTTGGTGTATTATTGATTATAAAATATTATTTATGTGGAAACAATAAACATGAACATATTAATATGGGTGTGCCTAGATAGTGCTCAAATTCATTGGGTAATGTTTACTCTCATTATACTTTATGTGCTACTATCCTGGTGGTTAGATTTTACTTTTGATACCATGTGCAATGGTCAGGGTGGTTAACCTTGACTTGTGATAATCTTTATGAAAATATCCTTGACTTAGGCTAATGTAATGATCTATGTTTCTTCCACATTAATATGAATTCTTATTTATTTTATCCCATTTTTATATGTTATTATTCCAAAATAAATTTATATAATTATGTTATGACCTGTAACCATTGTGCTAAATGTGTATTCTTATGTTTAATCCCTTTATCAGAATTTATCTCATCTATTTGTTATTATGATAACTATGGTGCCCTTTTCTAATGTAATGGATAAAAATAATTTAATATATCATTATGAAAATTAAATAATTAAATTGTTTATTTAGTTCCATGTTTTTAGTTTTATGTACCTTGTATTCAATGAAACTAGACTTTAAGTTCCTTTTTATCTACTCTAATATAAAATGATGAGTAAAATAATTTAATGTAATGTGTAAATGGTTATGGTGTATATAGTTGGAATCAATAGATGGTCTAGTTATTTGTGGAGATTACAAATAGTGAACTTTACTTAGATCCTTATGGATGAGACTATGTATCAAAAAACACTTCTCAATTTTCTAAAGTACATATTATGTTGTTTAACAAGAAAATATATCCAAATGTAGATAAAAATAGGTAGTGGTGGATCTAGAACAGAAGTATACAGAGGTAAAACACAAAAACAGTGCTTTGATAAAGACTCGAACGAGAACTAGAGAATGAGAATGGGCCTTTCTCCACTCTTGAATTGACACTCCTAGGAAATATGCTTTGGTAAATTAATGATCTTGGTACAAACCATTAATAAGGGAATGAGAAAAAAGATTCCCTAGGAATATATGTTAAGAAATAAATCAGGGATAACCTAGAATGAAACATAGGGAAGCACAAGTTAGGATATAATTTGTTACAATTTTATCCTCTTCTGTTCAAGGTTTCCATTTTAGGATTAATATCTATGTATTGAATCCCTCTAGTATCATGTTATTTTTCAAAAAATGGAATGAAATTGAATAACACATGACATTAATCAATGAGATATAGAATGTTAATATTACCATATTGATATGTCAGGTATGATGGTAATGAGTGCTTAAAACATTAGAACAGTACTTGCTCAGCTGGGTGATGTTATTAATAACAATATGAATAATGTAGAACACCATACTCCCCTGAGGAATGATCAGGTATCTATTGAATCATTCATGTGTAAAATTCCTTCCATATTTAGTGGATATTCTGATCCACTCCTTACAAAATAGTAGATTAACTACATTTAAAAGATATTCTCAGTGCTCTAGTGCTCAAAATAAGAGATAGTTATGCTGGATGTCCATATTTTTTATGGGGAAGATCATCAGTTGTCGATACTGATCAGGAATCAAATCCCACGGAGGAAATTGATTCAATGTTTTGGGTAGAATTTAAGTGAATATTTTTAGTAAATATCATCTCAGAACCCTCCTTCTCGTGATGGGAAGAGAGTTCCTCAGACTCATGAAAAGGAAGATGAGTCCATTATGGCGTATGAAGAAAACATCACAAGTCCTTCATGGTAAGCCTCTAGATTTGTCTTGAAAACTGTAATCATGGTTGATCACTTCTTTAGCAGACTAAATATGTGTCTACAAAATAAGTTCAATTTTTAAGACATTGAAAATTATGATGAGATTTTCTATTGTGCCATCACGGTTGAAATGGTGATTAGAGACTCTGAGTGGTACCGTGGGCCTAGTGATAATAATGAGAAAATGGAATCTAATGTGGGATGTCCCTCAAATAAATTCCAAGAGGAAGAAAACATGATCAACACCCATATAAATCAATGGGATGTAAAATCCTATGAATTTTCATTAAGGAAACTAGTAATTACTTCAAATTTGGCATGTTGCGACATCTGGATAAAAACTACTGATATGATTTGAACAATCATAGTAATGTAGAAGAATAAAAAAATTTACAAATATACACTCATCCTATAGTTCCATGCTACGACATCAAGGTCATTGAAAATTATGTTAACATTTACCTCTCTATTGTGGGTTGTCAAAGGTAATCGACAAGAATATCCAAGGAAACATGGAAGGGTTTATGATATCACTACTGTTGTGGTGGATCCAAACAATGATGTGCTGACAAGTATGCTAGTTATTCATACATAAATTGGGAACAAAATTTGTTTCTAGTTTTATACATTCATTCATATCTTTCTCTTATAGTAAAACTATTCAAGAACCACCTCAAAATTTATAGTATAAGTAATCTGTGAGAATATAGAATTGGGAAATTATTTGGTCCATGGTTTAAAACACTTCACCAGTTAATATTTGAAGATTGAACCTCCTAGAAAATCTCATAATAATTCCTTTAGTGAAGTTTGAATCTATCTTGGGGATTGATTGTCTATGTTTATAAACATACAACATCAACTATTGGGAAAGGGTTATCACTCTACACATCCCAAATTATCATCAAAATTAGTACATGTGTAATAAGGATGATGAATCTCATTTTGAATTAGTGTCACATATTTGGAGAATAACACCTTATGAGAAATTATTTACAGTTTATATTATTTACACAAAAGATGTAATCATTCATGAATACATTCTCATCATGAGGGATTACACAAATGTATTTAACGAAGAGTAGATTTGACTTCCTCCTAACTGAGTGGTTGAATTTAAATTGATATTATTCCTGGATCTTAGCCAATATCAAATGATACCTTATAGAATGGAACTGTAGGGATGGATTGTCTGAAGAAGAATTTGTAGGAGAATCAAGACAATGATTTTTAATGCCCGTGTGCTTCACCATGGGGTGCGACAACACTCTTATTAAAGTGGAAGGATGGATCAACACGCAATTACATTGATTATTTTGGGCTCAGTGTAGCCACTATTAAGTACATGTTTACTCTTCCACTAATTGATTATTTTTTCAATCAGCTTCATGGGGCCCATTATTTCTCTAAGGGTGACCTTTTTTCAGGATATCACCTACTAATGATGAGGATGGATGATAATCCCAATGCTACCTTTTAAAATAGGTATGGAAACAATGAGGTCATTGTGATTCCCTTTATACTCACTAATGCTTGAGGAATATTCCTAGATTTAATTAATAGAGTATATATAGAATACCTTGAATATTTTTTGGTAATCATTATCGATGATATTCTGATATACTCAAAGTGCATGGAGAAACATGTGTAGAATTTGAATACTGTGTTAAATACATAACTAAAGGAGAAGATGTATAAAAAGTATAATAAATGTGATTTCTGGATAGAAGAACTATCATTCCTAGGGAATGTTATAACAAACAAACGGATATCGATGTACAGTTCTATGAAAATAAAATTGAAGTGTTTCCCAAGACAACATTTGTAATGGAGATCAACAGCTTTCTAGTTTTATCCTTGTGTTATCAATGACTTTTGAAAAACATTTCACTATCATAAAAACCAATGACCATGTTGACATAGAATGGTGTGATGTTTTTCTGGACTAAATAATGTGAATGCTACTTTAGGTAGTTGAAAAAGAGGCCAATCACTATAACAATACTCATAGTCCCAACATATGGATATATGTTTGTGTTGTACAATGATGATTAATAGAAGGGCTTATGCTGTTTTTTGATTAAAAATGAAAAAGATATAGCCTACGCCTCAAGGAATTTTCAAATCCATGAGTAGAACTATCCAATGCATGATCTAGAGTTGGCAGATGTGATCTTTGCGTTAAAATTATTGTGGCATTATCTCTATGAGGAGAAGTGAGAGATATATACTGATCAAAAGGGTCTGAAATATATATTAAAAAAGGGATTAATTTGTGCTCGTGAAGATGGATATGTCTCATAAAGAGTTATAATTTCCCGATCGACAACAATCCCGGTAAGGAAAACACAGTGGAAGATTTTCTAAGTAGAAAGGATCATACATCATTATCATTGGTGAGAATTGAAAAGGATTTAATCTCCTTAGATATAAAGAAGATGGGAATGTGGATAATCAATGGAGGAACATCATGTATCCATTCTTAAATGATCAGTCAACCATCTCTCATAGAGATACTGAAGGATGATCAATGAAAATATGTGGAAATTCAAAAAATGGTTGAATCAATCAAAAATGGGAAATCCTCGGATTTCATGATTGATGAGGAAGGAGTTGCATGAATTGGTTCATCATTATGTGTACCATCCAATCCAGGGACATATAATGAGCTTATAAATGACACACATATTTCAACCTTAAATATGAACTTAGGGAGCATACAGATGTATCGATATCTCCAAGAGTACTTTGGTGGGACAATAGGAAGATAGAGATTGCAAAGTATACATAGATGTTCCTGGTATGTCTACATGTGAATTCTAATGGACAGAATTACAAGGGAATGATAAAAACACTATGCATACCAACATGAAAGTGGGAGAACATTTCCATGGACATTTTCACAATACTTCCAAGTACATCTAGAAAAAAAATGTTATATGGTTCATTATGGATCATTTTACAAAGACAACTCACATTATCAAGATTCAAGTGGAATTCACAATTGATCAACTTGCATTGAAATATATCAAAGAATTGGTAAGGATGTATGGAGTACGACTTCATATATTATCCAATAGAGATATGAGATTCACCTTAATGTTCTTGAAAAGTATCCAATCTTCTCTATGAACTGAACTAACATTACTGTGACCTATCATCTTCAAACTGATGGTCAATCTAAGAAGAATATTTAAAAATTGGATGATATCTTGAGAGCATTTACAATTAAATTCAAAAGACTATTGGACCAATAACTTTCACTGGTTTAATTCTCAAAAAAAAACATTTTACACTCGGGCATCCCAATTGCCCCATATGAATCCCTTTATGGGAAAAGGTGCAGAATACTGCCATGTTGGGATGAAGTTGGTGAGCATAGGCTGCAAGGTCATGAAATGGTAGATGAAATAGTGGAGAATGTGAATACCCTTTATCATCATATCATGGATTCCCAAATTTTAAAAAAGAATTTTGCATTCAATCATCGATGAGACCTTGAGTTCAAAATTAGAGACATGGTATTTCTCCGAATATCTACATAGAAGATGGTCATGAGATTTCAGAAGAATGGAAAGCTATTTCCCAGGTATATCGACCCCTTAGATATCCTTGATCTAGTTTATGTTGTGGAATATTGACTTGCACTTCCACCTACCATGTAAAAAGTACATGATGTCTTCCATGTATCCCTTTTGAGGAAGTACATACCTCATTCTTCACATGTACTCTTGTTAGATGTGGTACATCTAGATGATGATTTTTATTACGAGGAGAAACCTATGAAGATCTTGGATCATATAGATATTGTACGACACTGAAATACTACTCAACTAGTCAAAGTACAATGGTTGAACCATAAGTTTGAAGAGGTATCATGGGAATGAGTGTACCCAATTAAAGAAAAGTACTCACAATAGAATATGTCTGAAAATGAAAAAAAATATATTTTAGGGGAAAATTACATAAGGGTATAATAATGTAATGACCCGTTCTTTTATCAATGAAAAATCACTTCTTATAATTATGAAAAATAATCTCCTAAAATCCAAACACAATGAACTACTAGGTTCTATTTGAACTTTAAATATAATATATTCACTTTTGTTATTTTAATTAAAAAATCTGACATTCACGGTTGCGATTAGTATGATTTTTGGAGTCTAACGGAACAACATTAATTTTGGTTAATATTAAACTACACATATGAATATTAACGTACCCTTATGAATAGTAATATAACCCTTATACATAGTAAATCATCCAAAAGAATAGTAACATCATCCTTGCATGTATAAATAATATTTAGGCATCTATATGTGATAATATGACTATAGTAAATATATTGGTATTTTTGTAATTCGAAACAAATAATTTAATTTAATTAATTAAATTTAGTGAAAATGAATTTTCTTAAAAAAATTCATAAATTATCAATTTTAAGTCTTGTGGTATTAAGTTAATTTCATAAGACATTATGTAAATTTTTAAAGAATTTTAAAATTAGTTATAGTATTTAAATATATATAATTTTTATGTAAATTTCGATTTAAATTAAAAATTAAATTAATCACATTTAGAAAATTATTTTTGAAAAAAAGTGTCCATGTTTCACTTATATATGTCAAAAATGTTAATGGTGGTTTTTTGGGATTTTCTTAAAATACATGAATATTTAATAAATATTAAAATACGATAATTCAAAATAACAGCTAAAACAGGAGTTTTTGCATCATTATTGATCATGGATGATATAAATGACCATTGGTTTGAACTCACATTTACATATTACTATTTTGTGTCAGCAGAATCATTACTATAATAAACAATTCATTGAAATGTTATGAAAATCCTCCACACTTCAACTATAAAATCCACCCACACCCACTCTTCACTCACTTCTCTCAAGCCTTGTTCCGTCCATAAACTATTCCCAAATCACTCCCCATCATCATCCCCCATGTACCAAATCCCATGATGATGTCAAAAGACCAAATTATCTCCCCAATATAGGTTCTCCAATATGATAATCTCCAAAGGTAAATTCCTCTTTCTGATTCTTTTATTTTCTTTCAAGTTCATTTCTTTTTATTCTTCACTCCACACCCTTCACCAAAATTAAATGATAAATATTGTAATAATTTTTTACTTTAATGTTATTATGATTATGAGAATATTAATTATCATCATTCCTTTCCCATTATTTTATATGAAATAAATGAATACATCATCTAAGATGTGATAATTTATCACATTCAAGGACGACCATTTTTCAATTTCTGTAACTTTATTATATTCTCATCATGAAATAATTTTTCTGGTTGAATTATAATATAAAATATTTATTTTATCTTATGTGTTTTCTATAAGACATTTCACACATTATGTAAAATAACATTATGAATCAAGTTAATTAAGGACAAAACTGTGATGTTAATCCAATCATTTAACGTTATTGTTTATATAATTATTCACCTTCAATCCAAATATCCAAAAGAATTTTATACCATGTAATCTTCTATATGATCACTAATTTTTTAAAACGTCAATTTTGGAAAACCACCATCATCATACATGTATGTCTGAACATGTATATAAGTGGACCGATCATAAATCCAAGGAAACAAACAAACCTGAACAATGAAATTGACTTCCATAACAAATCAAAAAGGTTATAGATTAAATAAAAAAGTATGTACTAAATAATTTAAATATAAATTAGGTTATGGATATATTAATACATGAACATAAATTTAGTATTGAGGTCATTAATTTCAAGTTGAGAACACCATCAGAACTAAAGTATGAGATCCTCTCTATTGCACTTTCATTCAAGAATATCTTCTAAGTAATTCCTTTTTATGTGTAATTATTAATGATAGGGTATTATTTATCACATAACACAAACATACTTCATGATTTATAAAAGATGATAAATACATTTTTCTCTCAATGAGACCTTATATGTACTCCAGATACTATGCCGATATTCCATAAGGGATTCTACCGGAACCACCTTTATTCCTTCGAGTTGCTATATATTTCTATTTACCCAATTGAATTTTTCATATCTTTTAATGTAAAAATTTTACATGATATTTATAATATATAAACTCTTATTACAGGATACATTTCTCATTACCTTTTGGGGAAATACATTCTTTTAAGTGATTTCCTCAACGATACTTCCCAATAGGAAATCCCTTTTTAATGGAACATCCCAAATTATTAACCAATATCATGTGCACTCTACCATTTGTTTTAAGAGGCCATAGTTTTTATAAAATCAGTCTTTTTTATGAAAAACTTCTTCTTTCACTTCTGGTTAAGGATAAAATATCATTCCCTATATCAGTTTATAATACTCTTTAGTATATTATTAAGAACCACAATAAAGTGTTGTAATGCTAACTATTTCTAAAATACTCTCCTTACATGTTGTAACTTCTACTTGAAATCACATAACATCATATATTAAAATTTAACCTTATTAATTTCCTTGTATTTTCTAATTACTTTATATCATGGGAACTTTTATGATACACTCATTCATTATGATTTATGAAATGAATGTGATACCCATTTCTCTATATGGGATCCCTTAAGACTATGTATAATTGATTTTGTATGATTATTTATATGGAATGCATATTCATGAACAGGTTATGATGGGTACACCCAAATATCTCACCAATGAATAGGGTTATGTTTAGTCTCATGAGATATTATATGCAATAGTATATGCAGTTTTCTTTGACTCGTGCTACCATGTGAAACGGTTATAGTTGTTAATCATGACTTTTTATCCTCAATGTGAAAAGAAAATGACTTTTTATAATGATGCGATTTTTGTGGATTCCACATTACTATTAATTAATTTTTATATAATACCATGTTTATATTTTATGATTATATATACCATTTTATATCATTATGTCTTAATCTCTAACACTTATTCTAATTCCTTATTCATATGTTTAATTCCTTAATGAGATTATAACTCAACCCTTTGTTCTTGTGATTCCCAGGGTACCCAATAAAGACGTAAGGGCTCAAATGATGTTAGGATATGTTTATGGAGATTAAATAATTATTATTTTTAGTTCCATGTCTTCATATTTATGTACCCAGTCTTCCAAGACACGAGAATTCATGATCCTTTCCTTGTAATCTGGTGTATAATTATGCTTAAATTCATTTAATATTACTTGTAAAAGTATATGGTTTCTATAATATATTTATCTATAATATTCATGTTACACTATAACTAACAAAAGAAATGAAACATTTATAGTTTTTATAATAAATTACATGAATTTTCTACAACTTGGATATCAACTATAATGGTTCTACATATGAATTTATTTTAATTATTTAATAAAAATAAATTAATTAAATATAAAAACTCAATTTATATCATTATACTCGAGATAAATTTTAAATTTTTATCACATCAAAATTTTTTTGAGAAAATTTAATATTAATTAAAAATAAATAGATTTAGTTTTGTAATTTTGTTACATGGTATAGTATATAAATAATTTTCAATGAAAATATTCATAAATATATCATAACATAGACTATTGGATGTGAATGGTGAAATTCCCATCATAAAATAAATTAATTTCATGTATTAGTTTCAGTTAATGTAGATATCATAATATTTTTAATCTAAATAAACCCATTTAACTGTAACAAGGAGAAAGATACTATTGTTACTATACATAATAAAAAAACATTAATGTGATACATTTATTATATTTGGATGTGTAGATAAAAAAAAGGAATCAATCATTTAACATTAATTTAATATATTTGAATGAAATATATATTCAAAAAAATTAATGGTACTGAATTTTTATATATAAAATTCATTTTAATCCCAAAAATATTGTTATTCAAAAATAATTTATAATGATGAAAACTATGAAATTAATTATACTAGTTGTAATTAATTGAATAATATGTAACCTGTTATTGAAATTTCACTAAAAATTATATTATTTAAATGAAAAATGTAAATTTCCCAAAAAAATATTTTTTAGTATATATAAAATAAATTATTTTCATAAAAAAATTCACATTAAGATAATATTAATTTATATAATTTCAAAACGAAAATAATTTCTTAAAATTTTTATTATGAAATTTATAAAATATATTTTCCAATAAGTCTATATAATACAAGAAAACATAATTTTGTCACAAATAATGTTGCTTTATTTTGAATCAAAATTAATAAATATTATTATAATTAATATATTTAAAAAAAATCATTAATATTAATGTGGAATTAAATTTATTGAACAAGAAAAGTTCATGAGTTTTTATATTGTTTCACTATTTATTAATTATTTTCCTCATATTGTCATCTCATGAATGATATAAATAATTTTACATTTTATTAAAAAAATTGACTAATTGAAATATAGATCATATGAACCAGAAAAGAAACACTTTTTAATATATAAAATTTATCAGTATTTAAAATATAATCAATGAAATGTTTAATGAAAAATTATTTTGATATGTTATAATGGGAAATAAATATGGTATCTTGATTGACACACACATAGGTTTATAAATAAGATGAAATTAAAGGGATGTGAAAAATGAAAATGCAGGGAAATAATGATGTACAAATAATTATAGCGCATGATAGAGAAAACAGATCATAGAACATTAAGTGATTATGAATGATTCAAGTAAAAATCCTATAAACAGGTTTTATGGGAGATAAATAATCCTTCTTAAAAATTTAATGGTTAAAGGATATTAATTATATTTGAAAACATTTTCGTAATTATGAGGACTTTTTCTACAATCTTCTATAAATAAATTATGATATACCCTAAACAGAAAAATATAATTTTATGCATTAATCAAATTCCATAACAACATTATATTTTCTAAAAAAATTATTTTTATTCATGATGATGTTTTCATTCATAAAGTATTCAACACAACTTTTAAAAGATCACATAATATACAAAATGATAAAAATATATTTCTTCAATCATTAGATATTTTCCAAATCTGATAGAGTTATAACATGATATAATAACATCGAAAAACTATAATATTTCAAATATTGTAATGATAAGTTAATATTAAAAATTTAACAATAAATACCAATGATCAAGTTAAATAATTTCACAATTAATGAACCATATATCCCAAAGTGACTAAATTTCTACATAAAAAATGAATGTTTTATCATAAATTGTTTTTTAATCCATTAGAATGCATCAAAAATTATGTCATTAAATTCAAAAAAAATCCTAAAATTAAAAATAATCAATATATATATGTCATCCCAAAAATATTTTCCTCCAAATTAATATTAATCACAATAAAATCATCAATCAGAAGATTTTATGGTGTATCAATTTTATTGAACATATGATCAACTATAAAAACATATACTCCTGATGCTATCCATTAATCTTAAGTTAATATCACACGAATAAATAATAACATTCAAAGTTATCTGATCCCTTTTATGATACTAACTATAAAAACCATGAACCTATGACACCTTGGTCTGGTGTTAAAAAATTTATCTTAACCGTTCTAGGATTTATACTAATATATATGATCCAAAGTAAATCATAAAAAATCAAAAAATAAAATAGAATAATTGGATCACTTATATAACCACGAACCATTTAGTTTTATAATTACATAGAATTAAAAAAACCTATAAATAAATACAAATGTATTCAATTTAAAATTTTCTATTATACCATCCTTTTCATCTATAAAAAGTAGTCTTCAAAATCCCACATAATGTTTATCACTCATGAATCCATTGAGGGGAAAATTCATTTATCCACAATATTGATAACATGATAAATTGAAATCACATAAGCATGAGCTGAAATGATTAATAATTATAAACATGGGAATTAGAAATTAAATAAAGTCAGTGAGATAATATGAGTATAATGTTATAATGATATTGTAAAAGTACAATATTATAACATAGTGTAATTTATTACCATTAATTAATTTATCATGAATCTTAAATCATTATATAAATATTTAATAAAATATAATGGTCATATATTTTAAAAATTAGGATCCTTATTATTACAATCATTGAATAAAAGATCCATTATATAAGGATTCATGTATAATGAGAACAAATTTGTATCTTAGAACATTTCATTTATACATACCATTTAAAGAAACCATAAAAATTTGATAACCTGACATCATTAATTATTATAATCCCTTTTAAGTAACAACATAACTAGTTTAATCCATCATCTCATAATTTTTTATATTTATTCAACACTTTTGTAATTTTTTAATTAATTGGGTGGATAAAACTGACCTAAAGAAATTTATTATCCAATTTCCCTTAAGTATTTGGTTGCACTATCAAATCCCAAAATTCAAAAAAAAATTATCAATCCATAGCATGTGAAAAAAAATAATTTTTTCAATATTTAAGATAAAAATATCCATTATTCTTATATAGTGTTATTTACCTATGTAAATAAATTTAATTACCATAAAATGTCATTAATAAAATAATACATATATTGGAATAACATGTATGATACCATTACAAAATATCCCAAGTGGATCATAAGTAAAAAAAATTTATTTTCAATTATGAATAGAAATACCAAAACATGATTATTAAAAATATTAGTTTTAAAAATATACATTTGAAATTTATAAAATATTTTAGAAGGAAAACCATTACATAATATTAGGGAAAAAAAATTATTTGTTAAAAAGCTTACAATATTATAAAAAATCATGTCTGTATTAAGTGGTAAATATGGTTTGAAATTCCATTCAGATTGATATTGTTAAAAATATTAATCTGAAAAAAATTAAGTTAAAATAAAATCTTTGGATAATGATAAGAATATTTGTTATTGTATTTTTTAGTAAAATTTAATATAGTGGAAAAATATATTTCTAATAATTTGTAAAAAGATAAAATTATGCCCTAAATCCCATTTGAAATATTGGGTATGATTTAATGTTTTTATGACCAAAAGATGATAAATAATTTCTTTAAAAAAAACAATTTCTCGATAATTTTGAGATACAAACAGAGAATAATGGTAAAAAAATAAATTAATTAAATATACTATGGAAATGAAAAATTAATTAGATTTATCTTATATGGATCATATAATATCCTCAATTGAATTTTAACAACAAACAATCCTAATTAAAATGGTATTGATAAAGAAATCCCATAATGTTATTGTAGAATTTGAAGCGTAATCCCCATGAAATAATAACGTAAAATTAAATTTTAAACACAAATAATATGAATCTATTTATTATATATCAATTTTATTTTTTAAAATATACACCACATTATCCTAAAAATGTGTATACCATCAAATGTTTATCAATGTATCAAAATTGGGATAATAAACACATAAGATGAAAATATCATGGAATTGAGAATTATTCATAAATAAATATTATATTATATATTTTAAAAATAATTTGTAATTTTTCAATATATAATAAGTAAATAAATAAATTATAGACAATGTTTTTTCATTATATAATTAATCTTGAGGTGATATAACACAGTGACATGAAATTGGTAGTAAATAAATTACTTCTTTTATATCATTCAGACCAAAACCCTATGATTGAATTAATATAATATAGATTGATAAAAAAATATTTATATGAATTAATATTTCAGAAATTATTAATTTTTTATTATGTACACCAAATATTCAAATCATGGTGATTGACATGAAACATGCCTATGAAAAATATGAATGAGACAAAGAACATCCATTCAATGATCAGAAACCATGAGTGATATTTAATCCAAGAAAAAATAATGTCGTCATAAGAAAATTAAAATAGAAAAATAGGAAACTCTTCATAAAAAATATAGATATAAATTCAAACATAGTCATTACATAAAAATCTCAATGACGAAGAATTATATCCCAATAAACCAAAATTGAGTTTAGAGATGCCTTACCACTTTGTATCTTCTGTCTAAAATCCCTTTTGTTGAAATAATTTGTGATGTAACATAAAAAACCATGTAGAATGATTTGAACATAATAGAAAATATTTTTTTGATGGTATTTACACTATATATATGAAATTAATTCAGTGATACCAAAATATGAATTACTAAAGAGAAAACAGGAAAAAATTTTAAACATCGAGTCAATACATTCTATGTATTTCATTCACAACCTATATAATAAACATATATAAATAACATAATCTGATATTAAAATTTTAAATAATTAATACCTTATGCTTATACACTTTTTTATTTATTTACTGAATTATTTAATTTTATAATTTATTATATCCATATCAGGTGTATTGAGAATGTTCAGTTCATAATTTCATAAAAAATTTAATAGGACGACAATGATAAAATAGGTTAATAATAGATCACATAAAATATATTATGTATTTAATAATTATAATTTTTATAAAAAATTTACATTTTTTTGATAATATATTATATAATTATCACAAAAAATTAATTATGATACAATCTTGGATAAAATAGGTTGTACATACTCATCAGCCAAAATTTCATTTTTCAAAGAATATTAAGGAATGTAGTTAACTAGTATTTTATTTTGAAACAAATAATAATTTCATTATTAATATAAAATTATCTCTTATAATACTTTATATATATATATTCAACTTGATTCTGGGATGTAAAACGAAACACATCACTTCATAGAGGTAGTAATTCACTATTTAAATGAATGACATTTTAAATTTTCATTGAAGATACATTTAATAAAATAGATGATAAGTTATATTTTAAAATTATAATTTTTTAATTATTATAATTGATAAAATTTGACATTTAATTATATCCATCCAATAGATATTCTGAAAAATTGTAATAAATTGAATCACAATGCGGTAGTCTTTCATACATAATGTTAATGATTGCATATCCCATTTGATGGAAGTGGAATTGATATATGTTACATGAAAATTCTACTAACATATATATTTTTAAGATAATTTTTTATATTATTTAAATATTTAGTAATTACAAATGGATGATGTATAAGTAAAAATAAAATGACAAAAATCAGTAAAAATTACACATATTATTCAAAAAACCTCATTTTCATTAAAAAATAAAAACCCTGAGGATGATAGGAATAAGAAAATAATACATAGAGGGAATTGTTTGTGATGTTGGAAATGGATTTGGATAGTTTTTATCTATACTATTATGATCAAAATGTCTAATGAGGACAGAAAAGGACCTCCCTTTAAATATTTTTGGGGAGGGATGTCTTTGAGTCAAAAAAAGTTTTAAATAAGTAAAAAATTAATTTTAATTGAAAAATATAAAAAATGGTTATATTTCGAAGATAGGATAATTAAGGGTTTAAATAAAATAATAAAATAAAATAATTACACATAAAATTGATGTTTTATCTTTATCACATTGATTTAACCATTAGTTAACCCATTTAACATTTACAATGATGAGACTATTTTTTCTACTACATATGGGTCAAGAATGATACTATAAAATAAAAAGTGGAAACTATATGGAAATTTATTTTTATTCCCAGACATATAAAATTAACTTGACCAATTAATAGAGTTTCATAAATCTTCTATCAATTAATTACATATTTTATATTGTAAAATATCATTAATGTCATTTTTTTAAGTATTCATAGAAATTTATTATAAATTCATTGGGACAAAAATGTAATTAGTATATATATTTACAAATTTATTAATAAGATATATTGAATTATTAATTATTTTTACACCATTACTCAATGAAAAAATTTTACATTAATGTTTTTAATATCATTTAAATGTAGTTTCTCTTTATATTAGTAGTATTATAGTTTCTAATAATAGTTTATGGTAATAATTATTTAGTAAAATATAAAAATACATATTTATGTATAACATATTTTGGTTTAAATCATACGAAACATAATTATTTATAAATTTTTTTGTATCCCCATGTGAACAAATAAGCGATACATAACATCAATAAAGTTAATTTTTTCATTATTGATAATAATATATAAGTCAATTTTTATAAAATATTCCATTTAATTTCTAAAAATATATAATAATAGACAATTATGTTCAAAATAAATAATAAAAAAGATTAAATTCATGTTTTGTAGATATTATTATTAATGATTACGAGCTAATAAATAAGAAAAAATCTAATCATCATTAATCATGATTCCAAGACACCTTGTCACTTGAGGGAAGATTAAAAAATTATAATTGTATATCCAAACTAGAATGGTAGATCCATACATGGATTATGTAATGTGTGTGGGTTCATTCATTGTATATGAGTGGAATTACTCATAGATGTAAGTCCTGTGAAGGTGGTTCCTTAGTAGGGATGTAAGGGTGATGCTCATATAGGACATTGAAACCATGTCATGTATTATAATACAGAGGTAGGACATTCACATATATATTGTTGGAAAAATAAATTTAGGGACCAGTAATTTCATTAATAAAATACTATTCTCTTTACCATATATTATATAACCCTTCAAATAAGGAATAACATCATCTTTCAAAAAGTCAACAACAACTCAACTGTCATCCTACCCTATGATGTAGCCATCACTTTCAAATAGGGAGATCAAGATCAACATATCCAACAATATATTCTAGTAGTATATCATAGTGAATAGTAGGGAGATCTATCTAAAATATTTTAAAGGGAATCCCAATCATGGATTTTATCCTTATAACACAGTGTGTGAGAATCAATTTTCTAGTTGATGATTATAAATATGATTTTTTTTTGTGGGAGACCAATAGATATATAATTGAGTGAAATGATTCACTAGTAAAGGTAGTCATTATTCTCTATAGATCTGGTAGAACATTGGATATTAGGTTTTAGCTTGTGAAGACCTATTAGAATCAATACAATTATTTCAAGAGGCTCATTTATTATGGCCAAGTTCCCCTTGATTTGGTGTTCTTTTAAATGCATGACCCCAACTAAATTGTCGAATATTGACCTAGAATTTCAATCCAATAAAAGGATACATTTTATGTATGGGATTATAATATCAATAAATTTCAAAGGAAAATATATAATATCATTAAATTTTTCATATTTAATATTATACGCTCAATTACATCCATACTTATGAATTATTTGTAAGTTATCTTCAATTCCTCTATATTATTCATTGTATCATCGTTTTTTAACAATTATTCATATTTAAATTGTGATCGATCTTCAACAAAATTGTGCCAAAAAAACTCTATTCTCTACCTTATATCTATTTCAGTGATCACTACAATTATAAGTGAATGATATAGTATTCATTCCAAAACCAATAAAGGGAAGGAGATTTAATTTTTTTAGGTTTCTAGCTACAACAATTAAAAATATTGGTTTGATTGTAATTCATTAATATGTAATTATAAAATGTGGGAGTATTGGTATATTTTCTGTAGTTAAATCTATGGGCTTATTTATCATATTCAAAAGGAATTATGGTAGGAGATATAATATATCATCAATGAGAATTAGAATAACTCTTAAAAAACATTTTCATATATTATGTTTGTGGGATAATCGCTTATTGTTTACAATAATTGTTGTTTAATCTATTGTTCCTTAATAAAAATATTATCAAAACCCATAATAATGTTTTTTTTACAATTTAGATATATTTAATTTTTTTATTCCCAATAATTTCATTTCATTTTTCTCCCATGTTTTATTTTTTTATTACGATAACTTCTAGGAATTCTCTCTTATAATGTTCTAATTAATAAAATTAACAGACTCTATTATTCAATATTTTCATTTTATAAAAGGTTTTATCACTTTAATTATTGTTTTATATATTTTTCTTTAATACATAATCCATTCCCACAATCCCCACATACCATTTAACATATGCCAATGTAAAATTTCAATCTTAAGGATATTAAATTTAGTTTTTTTAGTGTTTCTGATTTTATGTTTTTTCGAAATTATTAAATTTTTAATTATAATTAAGAACTATTTTATATTTTATCGTTTAATGTTTTTTTAAAATGGAATATACATCTCTTAATTATGGACCAACCAAAGGCAAATATATGGGTTTTAATTCTTATTTTTATGGTTTATGATTTTTTTATTATAGGACTAGTATTTAATTCATTATAATATGTATTGGATATTCAATATAGATAATTATCATACATAATTTTAATTCAATAAGTGAAGATAAGAATAATTGATGACTGATATATTGTTGGTAGTGATTTATATTCTAAATATATGAACACCCTTGATTTCTGTTTAAACTAAAACATGTGTAATCATATATCTCTATGTAAAACTACTTAAATGTAAATGAAACTTTTAGTATACAATCATATCGGAAAAAAATTAATATTCGATAAATTATATACATGGTAGAAAACTTAATATTTCATTATGCATACAAATGAATATTTTTTGATTTGTTTTAATGGAATATAGAATGTTTAAAATTATCTTGGTGATAATCTCTATATATATATATATATATATTTTTCAAGGAAATACTCATCTTTTTACCTATCAATTGGTTATACAATGTGATAAATATGAAATAAGATAATGAAAATTAGAACATTCTTGTTTATTATCACATCATATCGAACATTTAATATGATAAGACTATCGAAGAAAATGTCACGACCCCCTCCCCATGAATTTTACCCCTCCTAGGCTGGCTATGTGATAAGGGAGATAAGGACCTTCCGAGTCCCGACACTAGTACGGCTCAGGATGGAGACTAGCACCAAGGGTATAGTAAACACCAATATTAGAGGAATTACCCTATAAGATAACACATTCTAAAGAGAGAGATAAGATATACACCACCCAAATCCAACTCAGATAATAGTATAAAAGATAAACTGAGTACACCTATGTAATCTCATGCAAACTTCTTAAACTGAAACGGGGAAATATAAAGTACCCAAAAGAAAGTAAAAACAACAGTGACCGAAGCCCGAACAGATCCTACAACCCCAAGCTAGTAGCAAAAATTCCAATCTCAAACCTACTCCATGTAATTTGAAAAATATTTTATATATACATAAGTTGTGTGTTAAAGTATACTTAGTAGGATCATCCCTAGAGATTTTCATACAAATGTAATTAAAGAATGCTAAAGTACAGTGAATAGAAAGGGAAACTAAATCATCACTTAAACAGGTATAATAAGCTCCCAGTCTCACAATGGCTACTCTCACCATGCATTTCATACAAGAGTATATAATATAGTAATTAATCTAAAGGGTACCCCGGTACTACTTCCCCACTGTTTTTCTATTTTTACCCGATGTTGCACATCCTAA
This sequence comes from Viscum album, assembly GCA_963277665.1. Classification (NCBI taxonomy): domain Eukaryota; kingdom Viridiplantae; phylum Streptophyta; class Magnoliopsida; order Santalales; family Viscaceae; genus Viscum; species Viscum album. Next base: position 1,710,792,356 of record OY728142.1, read on the forward strand.
GAAACACTCTCAAAAATTTCTTGCCGCAAACACCTGGGTGAAGCACCACCACAATAACTTCATGAAAAAAAACAACCACGTCCATGTAAGCAACGTAACCAGGTTGTTTCTGGGATCCACCAAAGCTCGCATAACGTGTACCATATGTCGACTGTTAAACCTCAATACATTATTCCCCAAACACCATCTAAGGATCCTCAATCTATCAGATTTTATACATGTTACACCTATAATAGTCCATAAGAAACTATATCCAAAATATATGTGTGTGTATAACCACAATCCATTACATCTCTCTACAGACATATATGTGGAAAACTAATCGGGGTGCCTACCAGCACAATTAACTGCCAGGAGAAGAGAGTGGGGCCAAAGTGGGTAGTTATCCATCAATACTCCCACAATAATATTGGAGAAAACACCCCGTAGGGATCAGAATCCCTATGGTATCAGTTTCCCTAACTGATGAGGTTGTGTAACATCTAGAAAAACAAAAAGTACAGAATATATAATAGCTCACAACCACACTATGGGCCAATCCTAGTTCTACACTCAAATACAAATAACGTCTCTCGAACAACCGACTTTTACTACTATAATTTGGTATCCTATAAGCACACAACCATTTAATGATCTCTATTAAATTACTTTATTAAATTTTACTAGTTGTAGGGTACGTTAATTAATTCTTTTAACATTAATTAACCATTAACAATTACACATTAAATTTCATTAGCATCACACACAATGTCCATTGTCCCTTTAAATTTTAACCTCAACATTGCATCCTTTCGAGATCCAACCCCTGGGATATTCATCATTTATTCAATAATTTCTTATCATCATCATTACTTTCCCATATTCCTAGGCATTCTAGAATGAAATTCTATTCTACTAAACATTAGAGGGATCAACTTTGTGAGTAGATGAACTACCGATCAATTATTTTCCACATATAGAGTGATCATAGACCCATCCACCCTCGATAATCTAAACATGGAAAGCACTTGAAATACCCCACATTTCTTCTCCCCTTTTTGGAAAGAGGGTATGAAAACGAACTTCCTTGAGTAGTAGGGAAATAGAAGAGGTAAAACAACCAACAAGAATCCGCAAGAATCCAGACATTCACATCCAACCCATTTCTTCATTCTCGGTGACATACCCGACACCCACATTCATAAAATGATGAATCTATCCACTCTAAGAATCAACTTCTACCACAACCAATAGTCCTCCATGCCCCCACATATCACAACAGAAGCAGCAGAAAAACAAATATCACATCAATTGTGATCTTGGCCCTCAAATAAGAAAGTGGTTAACTCATAACCCTACAAGGGATTAAAATTTATCATTCAACCAATTCATTAATCAATCATAAATTATCCGATTTATTATTCACACATTCCAACAATGGTAAAACTAAATAGTAAGCTATCACAAATTGATTAAACATGCTAACTACTTTAAGTAGATTCGCATCAAATTACAACAAAAATGATCATATTTATTCACATGACTCGTTATCTTTAGTCAAAAAATAATCAATTAATTATGTCTTTACATTCCTTACGAATTTCCATCAATAAAGAAAAGCTAAAAAAATAAATAATAGATATCATACAATCTTGAAAAACCAGAGGCTATAACATACAATTGATTTGAATTTATTTATCTAGTTCAAATATTTATTATTATAATTTCATTTTGTTCTAGTGGGAGAAACATGATAACTATATAGTTACACATAAAAGAAATGAGATTAAACAAATCCCTTATATCAAATGGTTCATGATGTTATTTATAAGAGAATGAGCCACACAACGGACTGTGATCTCCCCCGGCCGTGACAACTGTATCCACCCGATGATACACATACGACCACCCTAATCAAAACCCATGAAAATACCACTAGGAACATAGAGATGGAATTATATAAAAGTTAAAGAATAAATAAGAGGAGATGATCCCAAAATAATGATGATAGATCATAACTTATGTCGAATATTGATCGAAAATGATTGGTTTTATTATAAACTGAGGGTAACCAATTCCAGGAGGAAATTCTAATCACACAACTCCTACAGGAAGGAATTGATGGTTAGAGCATCTCACACCAGAGAACAATGAGGAAAAACTATGGAGGAAGATATCTATCCCCTTTAGAAGATTTAATAGAGCAGCAATTTTAGATACACTGGATTCTTAATAAAAATAGGATCACATTAAACCACATTGGTTAACCAAGTAAATGCAACATCAGATTTAAGAATATTAATATAGGAGCAATGACCTTTGAATCAACCTTAGAATCCTTAAAACAATACTTTAAACACGTTTTACATCAATTGAAACATAGAAAGGGAGAAACTATATGAATTTGTAAATATTATTCAAGAACATGAAAATTTTCAAAGGAAATAAGGGCTATAATTGAACCTCTCCATTTTTGGAAAACTGTACCTGAACTCAATATTTTCCAAAGAAAATGGAATCTATCATTAGACCTAACCATTCATAAAATGCTATTCATGAACTAAAAATTTGCAAAAATAAATAGAGGCTACCGTTGAACATCACAATTTTGAAACACTGTTAAAAAACTAAAAATTTGGAAAAGGAAATAGTATATTCCATTGGATCTCAGTGTTCTGGAAACACATTCCCTGAACTAAAAATTTGGCAAAGAAAATAAAGTCTACGGTTGAACCCCACTGTTCGAGAAAGACAATACTAGAACTTAAAATTTGGAAATGGAAATAAAGGGTACCGTTTAACCTCACCATTCATGAAACATTGTTCAAATAAGGCTTCCTTTTCACTATTCACATAATCCTACAGATGACACTTTTTACATAAGGTTACTATTTCACAGTTCACATAAGGATACTATTTCACTATTCACATAATGCTACCATTTCACTATTCATAAGATTACTGTTGAAATTGTTAACAACGATCTACCATTGGAACATTTCACAAGGCTATCATTGAAACTGTTTACAGTAGTCTACCATTGGAACTATTCACAATGCTACTGTTGGAATAGTTCACCAAATTAGAAATTTTGATAAGTGTTGGGGATAAGTCACCTTGACCACTAGAACACCTAAAACACTATATTTATGATGGGGAATAGACTATAGAGGTCCAAGCCATAAAATTACCTACCTATCAAAACATTATCATCCTCAAGAATTTATAACCCACCTAAAGAAAAATAGAAACAGTGTATAAAAAACCACCCATCGAGATACCTCTCAAAAAAGGTAGTCCCTAGGAAGAAACAAAAACAAAAACATCTTGTAAACATGAAATGTCTATAAGCAGAAAGGATACATTGTTACATGAAAGGAGTTAAAAATTAAACAAATCAGGGAAATGAACATATATTTGTGACTCACGTTCCCAAATACTCTTCTTCCAGCCATTATGTCTCCACAAAACAAAAACCAAGGGGATTGAACTCCCACACAACACCTTATTTTTGCGGTCTTGGATCTCCACAGGTTTCTCCTTGAAGGTTGCATCATCATAAACATTGATCTCTCCCTAATCGATGATGTGACATTTGTCAGGAATAAAATGATGAAGCTGTGAAACATGAAAAACATTGTGTTTTTGGCTCATCTGTGGGTGGAAGTGCTACTGTATACTCCACAACACCCACACAAGCTCACACCTCAAAAGGCTAAACAAACCAGGGGGAAAGCATAAAACCACGACCAAACCTTATCTTCCAATAATGGGTATTGACCTCTAGAAATATGTTATTCACAACATCAAGCTCTAAGGGTCACCTCCTTTGATCGACATATGATTCTTGGAAGTCCTACGTTGTCTTAATCCTCTCGCGAATCTCCTGAACCATCTCTATTTTATTTTACACTAGTCCCAGTCCATAAGTTGCTAACTCTTTGACCCTAGTCTTGCACAATGGAGAATGTCATTGGTCTACTCTGTCTGATCGTCTGCCTTAGAATGAAAAGTTGTGCTATGGTATACCTGAGAACCAAAAGCATGTTGTAGATCTCTACATACCATATAGGTAAAATGAAGATATCAATCAGAAAAGATCTTCCTTGTGAATACATGAAGTATCACCACCTCCTCCAGATACTAACTCGACAAAACATCCATTAAGCATGTCTCATTGATTGCTATGAAATGGGTTGATTTTCTTAAATGATCCACTACGACACAAATAGTTCCATTTCATTTATGAGCTCGAGGTAACCCAGTAACAGCATCCATTTAGATTCCCTCCCACTTCCACTGAGAAACATCAAACAGATAGAGCAAACCAATAGAAACATGGTGTTCGGCCTTCATCTTCTGGAAGACCAAACATTGAGACACAAACTCTACAACAGCACACATCAGATCAATCCAACAAAACAGGCTCCTCAAGGGTTGGTATATCTTTTTCATGCTAGGATACACTTCTAGAGGTGAAATATGGAGATATCTGATAATCATATCATTCATAGACCATGGAACAAATATAATTCTGTGATATAACACTCACTGTTGTTAATCCTCAAACCAACCATCTGGGGCCTCACCACAAACTACTCGGTCTCTCCAGACTGCTATTGTAAAGACCTGTAAATTTCAAGAAAAATTTTTCCTTAATTTCTTTGGGATTTTATGAGTACGCAGTTTCTGACGGCACCTGATTCCAAGGCCCAGTGTGCCCAAAATCAATTTTCGATTTTTAGCTCGGGTACATTCAGTGAACAAACGCGCGGGTTTTTCTATATTTTGAACTGGTGCTCGGAATTGAAGTCTGAGGGCACCGATAAACTCACAGCTCCGATATTTTCTTAAGATGACTTTTACCATTGATGCGTTTTCTGGGGAGAAGAAGTTAAATTTTGGGGTTTAAGTAAAAAGTAAATAAAATTGTGTTTAATTTTATTTTATTATCCTTTGAAGTTAAACTCTCTCATGGGAAGTTGTTGGTGGGGCCCAAAACCACCCAACATCTCATGTGTGGTTATGAGGGAGGTGGGGCCCACACAAGCCCTCATCTTTTCAATTCCATAAACCCCTTTGAACTCCAATGAAAAATACATGGCAACTCACCATTAATTTTTGATATCCTTTAATTATGTGACTTCTCCTCTCCCCACATTAAATCATGCCAACACACTTAATCAATTAAGTGAGTTATGTGTTTTAATTTTAGAATATAAATGCATGGCATGAATTAATTAAATATGATGAGACTTATTTTATTTGGAGTTAGTCTTGTTGTGTTGAGAGAAAAGGGGAGAGAGCTCTTATGACATGAAGAACACCATCTTCTTCGTTGAAGAACAATAATACTCCGACGAAGAACATCGACTCGGCGACCCCAGATTCTTCTTCATTTTTCACATCTATTCCATGGAAGGAAACAACAACGCGGGAATTCACCAACGAAATCATGATTTGTTCTCACTGTGATAAAGAGTAGAATCCACTTTCTCCTCGGATGCTCTTCGTCGACATCTACGAACCCTCACCACGTGATGCCGTTAACCGCAACACCGATGTTCGTGATCGTTTGTTGAGGTAGGGGTTAACATCGATCATGTTTTTTTATCAATATTCATGGATTTAAATATGACCTCTTTTTATTGTCATAACAGTGGAAATTGGACCGCACAAATATGACCGATCCTCCTCCCCTTTTTCTATTGATATTCATTGATGATTTTGGCAAAGGCGGCGTAGTGTCGTTCCACCACGTAGGAACGAAGAGGACTGTGACCGGAGCGGGCCATCGTGGTGGAGAGTTGCGCCATCATGATGCGCCGGTTTGGCTGAAGGAGTCCATAACCTGAGCTGGCCGTGGTGGAGGGATGCGGCGCTATTACGCCGCGCCGGTCGAACGGGAGCCGCGGTGGTCACCAGTAGGGGCGGCCGAGCTCAGCCAGCCGTCGGCGCTCAAGGAGGCAGGACCCCCACGTGTCTTGCAGCGGTCAACCGACCAACTGTTGTGGCCGGCCAATTTACGGATGAACCGGGGAGTTGAAACCCCCAACCAGCACACAGGGCAGACACCTTAGGGTCTGCCGTTTCGGAAATAGTGGGCGGTGCCCCCCCCCCTTTCCACCCCGCTCGGCCGAGAGCCGAGCTGCGGCCGGCTTCCGAGCTGGGCCGCAACCCGCATGGGCTGGGCCGCCCGTGCCGGGATGGGACGTGCCCAAATGGGCTGGACCCGTACCCGGTTCGGGCAGACCCAGGGGGGTATCGGGCCGGGTCGAACCGTGCCCAAACCCCCATAGTTTCAGACCAGGTTCGTTCAAACGCCAATATCATGGTCTACGAACCTCTAATCGACACACCATTAGTTGCGTTGGGATACTCGGATCGAGTCCGTCGTATTGTTATATTAAACTCAAGCATTCTATAATTTTTGGGTATGGTCGGGTTGGTTCGAACCCGAAACCAACCGGGACCTTGGAGCAGAAACTCTTATAACATAACGACCTGGCGTTCGAATGACGTGTCGTCGATCACGTTGAATTTATATTAGTGAGAAAGTTCTTTTGGATTACTCTGATTGAGGTTTGGACATAGTTGGAGTAAATTCGGGTTGGTTTTATATTAAAAACCAACGGGGCCCCTGGGACAAAAAATCCAAAAACTCTCAGACCGGGTGTCCGATTAATGCACGTTTTGTTGCGTTGAGTTCCTATTGACAAGACAGAACTTTGTGATACATCAACTTTGGACTTCATGACCGTTGATGTATCGATCCCCTTAGCTCGTGGATTGGATTCCCCTTGAATCGAGCGTTCTCCGTGCGGGAACCAAAGAGTTGGCTGCGACTGCGATGACGATGGTGAATGTACTAGGATCCTACGTGGGTTCAACAGCGAAGACGGGTGTACATGGATCCTACGTGGCTTTGGCAGTGAGGATGACTGTACTTGGATCCTCTGTGGTTTCAGCACCAATGATGACTATACATGGATCCTCCATGGGTTCGGCAGCGATGGTTACTGTACTAGGATCCTACGTGGGTTCGGCAACGACAACTTATATACTTGGATCCTATGTGGGTTCGGCAGAGGAGATGATTCAAAGGGTACATCTAATCATCTCCACCCCGCTTCTTGAGTAGTATACCTATGTGATATGAGTCTTGACTTTCAATCATTATCATTTATATGATTTACTTGCTTTCTTGTGTGGATTGGGTTGTATTTTCCTGTGTGGACTGGGTTGTACTTGGTCTCGTGAGTTGGAGACGAACTGGAAATGATGACTTTGGTATATGTATGGGCATATACCTATGTATAGTTGGTTGATACTTCATGTTATATACTTCCTTTGTGATTTATCCTTTCGGGATTCTAGAAGACCTTCGGGGGTCTCAGGGTCCCTACTAAGTATCGTATACTCACCCCTGTACGGGCTATGCCCACACTACATTGTGTTGGTTGTAGACAACGGACAATGCTGATCGTCGTTGAGGCTTGTAGAGCTGGACAGTAGCCAGAGGTGGACTATCAGGCGGGACATACACGGAGCGGACGGCTGCACCTGAGGAGCTGAGTACACCATATGTACCCACCATTCAGGTGGGATAGCCGGAGGATGACTCAGTGGTTGCTGATTTAATTTACTGCTATTGTAATTTCTTTTCAGTCGTACAGTACTTTCAGTTGGGTTTGTATTCTGACCCATTTACTTTTCAGCACTTACATTTGAACTCAGTTTACTTAGTGTTTACTTCATATTGTGTTCTCTATTGTGTTTCTTTACATATATAAAGGCAATTCCTTCCCATTTATCTGAATTTACATCTTTGGTGGTAGTCGCCTGCCCCTGGCCTATGAAAGGCAGGCATAGGGTAGTCACAGCACGGGCCCCGAGGACGGGTCGTGACATCTATCTCAAGATCTCCTATCTGGGACTCTTCCACCTTATGCAATATAGATGACTCCAATGTCATCTAGAAAATACATCCTCTTCCAGGATGTTATCCCATATTGATATGTAATTTTGACCGTTATTCTATAACACTCTAGGAATCCAAAATTCACACAGTTCATCACAATGTGACTTCTTGCTCAGCGCATTAGCTACAAAATTCCCCATTCTCGGGGTATACAATATTTAGATGATGTCTTCTTGTAAGATAACCATCCACTGACATTGTCTCATGACTAAGTCACGCTAGGATAAAATCTACCACGAGCACTTATGATCGCTGAAAACCACTGAGCAATCACCAATGAGGTAATGTCTCCACAACATCAAAGAAAATGACACACCTACCAACTCAATATCATGGGTGACATAGTTACGTTAAGGGGGATGCAATTGGAAATGCCCTTAAGAAACAACTAATATATGTTTCATCAGAACATAGCATTCCCCATATTCAAAGCATCAGAGAAAACATCAAAATGGACTCCCTCTGTTAGAAGACAATGAACTAGATCAATTACTAACTTCTCCTTTAGATACTAGAAAGATACATGACGCTAATCAATCCATATGAACTCTTGATATTTTCTGGTTAAAGTTGTTGCGGGATTCGAAACTTGAGATAAATCATCTAAGAACATCTTGTAGTAGCCTATAAGACCATAGAAACATCACACCTCTGACACAATCATGAGGACTTCCAAAGAACCAACTGCTTAGATATTTGATGGATCATCTACTAATACCTACTGGGACAGATCATTCCTCAAGAAACTGACATATTGATCTAAAAACCCATACTTCAACATCTTCCCAAATAGATGATGTTGAGGAAGAACTCTCAAAATGTAATGTAGATGTTTTTCAGGCTCCTCCAAAGAAGCAGAGTACACAAGGATGTCTTCAATGAAAACCACCACGATCATGTACAAGACCTCATGGAACATAGCGTTCATCAATCCGATGAATAGATCAAGAGAATTTGTCACAATGAACAGCATTAAAACAAAATCATAATTCAAAGACAACAACTATAAGTAGTCTTTGGGATATCCTCATCCTTCACACGAATTTGATTATATACTGAACACAAGTCGATCTTTGATATTGAAATTTCACCCTTTAGATGATTGAAAGATAATAAATCCATGGAAGTGTGTAGAGATTCTTCATAGTCAGTTTCATTAAGCAATGATAATCGACCCACAATAGAAAACTATTGTAAGCCATATTCATGAACAAAACTAGTGCAGCCCACTGTGATGCACTTGGCTAAAAAAACACACTATAATTGACCATCATTCTATATAAATACCTCTCATAACTTAGAATTGGACATCCTATATGGTGAAATAGTGATAGGATATTCTCCTTATTGTAGCTCGATCCAAAAATCGATATGTCTTTGATGGGGTAACGCTACAATCTCTTTTGAAAAGACATCAGGGTACTCTTCTTTGACCCTAATAAATTCCAACTTTTGAACCTATTATGAATTCAATATCACCATAGAAATCATGGATGATAAGGATGAAACACCCCTCTGACCCATTTGAGAATCTTGCTCACCAGCGAACACCACTAGCTATGCATCTGCATCGAAAAACACAACCAGCCTCCTGATGCAATTCAAGATAACCTACACCAAATACAACCAATCTTTGCTGATGATTATATCATATGGGTGTATTTGTAAACATAGGAAATCTCCACAAGAGTGGTTCTTACCCCACACTAGCTCACAGTTTGTACATACTTCAAAAACATTATATCGGCCTCCAACTAGTGTATTCAACGCCAAGGGAACTGAATGCCTATTTACCTCAAGTAAAAAAGCATGGAAAAGGCTAGTTAATATAAAGGACAGTTTCTCTCTTGAACAAAACAAGGCATAAAACATTATATAAAACAAGAAAAGGGTACCACAAACGACATCTGGATTGCATGGCGCTGGAAATGCTAATGCATGAAGGTGATCACGACCTACTCAAGGAACACTGAGGCCCTAATAAATAATACCACCATAGTAGTACTCTTCTCTATGAGGATGAGTAGAATCACGGGGTTTTCCTCTTCATGCCCCATTGTACCTTTGCAGATCTAATGTGGGTGCAACCAGCTAGTGCTGCCTCAGCTGGAACTTCCTCAACAGAGGAACCTAGAACGGAACACCTCATGCATGATGACTGTTCTGAATGGTCGGGCACTCTCTCCGCAAATGAGATTGACCACCACAATAAAAACAAGTTCCTAATTCAGTTTTATTATCGAGAGAGCCACTAACCCTAGAGAAACGAGATTATGAGGGTTGGGACATACCCCCGGCCGTAGGAAAACACTTCTGCACTGAAAACAATAAACCCCAGACCACAACTCTACTTTGTGAGGAATCATTATTACTTCCCTCTCCTGATGATCTATTTATTACAAAAAATTCTTGACAACCTATTCCCTTTCCATGACTTCAATATATGTCTTTATCATAAATGGTGTGATGGGACGATGGATCTTTAAATGAAAAGCCACCAAAAAATGCCTAGTCCTAGCCTACTCATATGATAATAAGTCGGAAGCATATCGTAAATGTTTTTTGAATTGGATAAAAAATATCACACATTGGAGATCCCCTATTGAAGTGTATGAAGCTAATTGCCACTGGATTCCTTCTCGTTCGAAGAAAGAAACTCAACCCTAAACTTGTCTCAAAACTCCTCCCATGAGATCACTGACTCCTCACAATCCACGAAGAACAATAACCACCTCTACCTCACTGCTCCACACAACATCGTCACAACCAATGACACTTAGTGCTCATTTAGAGAACATATCAATAAAAAACCTATCTCAACCTCCTCTGACCTGTCTTATGTCGCTACATATGAAATGGAGCCCTCTAACTTTTACAGACTCTGGTGCTGAAACTATCAGAGTGTCCTCCTTTAAGTGTCTTTGTTGTCAACCATTACCCTATAGCGATCTGTTGGCACAACCTATTGTACATATTTTATGTGATCATGATGAGGACGTTGACCTGGAGACATAAATGTAAAATAAAAAATATTTAGAGCTCCTATACCTAGAATATTAGAGACTCAATGTTATTTAATTAATTTTATTATTTTAGGTTAACCTATTCCAATGTCTACCCATTCAAACATAGGCACAAGTAGAATAATGCATTATCATTTTTTAGGTCTCTACCATGAAACTAGAATAACTTTGTTTAGTATCCATTGAAAACATAATGATCCACACAACAGATCCTAATGGGGTCTAAACTTTTATGTCTCAGCTGGACTCCAGTGTTTACATCACATTCTAAACATGAGTGACATTTTTTCCCTACCAACCCATTCAACCTCACATGTGCCTAATACTAAACTTCATCCTATCCATCAACCTCTATTTGATACCACTCTGTCATGACCCCTCTCCAAAAATTGTACCCTTCTTGGCACCATAATTTGTGAATGGAGATAATGACCCCCAAGTCCCCCCTCCAGTAGGCCACAGGTTGGCGACTAGCTCTGAGAGTATAGTAAAAAAACATATGAAATACTTTACCCTCTAAGAGAACACATGAATAAGAGAAAGATAATACAGACTCCAACCAACAAAAACTCTGAGAAAAATATAAAATAAATCCCATTTACACATTTTTAATGTCATGAAAAAATACTTCAACTAAAAGGGGAAATTAGTAATTACCCAAAAGAAATTAAAACACAACAGTGACCATGAAGATCGAACGTTTCCTGCATCCCAAATCTAGTAGCAACCATCCGGATCTCCAACCTGCTCCATGTGACCTAAAAATAGTTTATATAAATGTAGTCTGAGTATAATAGCATACTCAGTAGGATCCACCCTCGAGCATCTATTGAAAAATTAACAAACAAATGCTAATAAACTGTGAACTAAAAGTGAAACTAACTAGTCACCTAAACAAGTATACCATGTTTCTTACCTCACCATGGATACTCTCACCTAGTATCACATACAAGAGTGTATAATAAAATAAAGAATATCAAGGGTACCTTGCTACTACTTGCCCACTATTTTTCAGCAATACCCCAATGTTGCACATCCTAAGCATCTCTCTCAAAAAAGGCTTGCCCGGGGACACCATGGAGAAGCACCACAACATGTACTTCGTCTAACAAAACCCACATGTCCACATAAGAAAAGTGACTAGGTATTTTTTGGGAGCCACTATAGCTCACATAATGTGTATCATTTGTCAGGTATTAAACCTCCATCCATTATATCATATACACCACGTATGGTTCTTGAAGTCATCATAGCCTATACACGTTACACCTATTTTCTTCCATATGAAACTATATCCACAATTTAAATATGTGAATAACCACAATCCATTACAACTTTCTTCACACATATATAGGGAAATCTTACCATTGTTCCTACCATCACAAGTAACTACCAAGATATTAGAGTAGGACCAAAGGTGGTAGTCAGCCATCCATCCTCTCACCATAATGTTGTGGAAAACACCTCCCAAGGCTCAGAATCCTCAAAGTTTCAGTTTCCATATTTAACGTGGTGGAGTTTATTATAGAAACAACAAAAGAACACAATATAATATATATCAAAACCACACTATGGGTATAACCTAGTCTTAGACCCAACTGTATCTAACGTCTCTCTGACTCCAAAATGCCACTTCATAGACTAGGTATCTTATATGAACAAAACCATCTAACGAGCTTTATTACATTACATTATTCCCTTTTTATCAGTTTCACTTTACGTTAATTGATTATTTAAACATTAATTTACCATTAAAAATTCCACATTATATATCATTAGCATCAAAACCATAGTAAAATGTACCTATAAATTTTAACCTCGTCATTTCATGACAGCAAGCTCCAACCCCATTGGTTGACATCATTTAGTCAATCATTTATTTACAACATTATAACCTTAATATGTTTCCATGACTTTTAGAAAAAACATTATAAGCTACTAAACGTGAGGGGGATCAACTCGGTGAGTAGATAAACTACCCTCTATGCCATTTCCACCTATAGAAAGAGAATATAACCATCCTCCATCAAGAATCTAAACAAGAACAGCATGTGGCATACACTATGTGTCTTCACCATTTTTTGTAAGAATGGTAAGAAAACTAGCTGCCTTTAGCTGTGGTGAATGTAAAGAGGGTAAAAAACCAACAGGAATCAGCAAGCAACCAAACATTCGCATCCAACCCATTTCATCATACCTAGTGTCTTCCCTGACACCCACATGCATAAACTGGTGTATCTTGCCACTCTAAGCATAAACTGCTGCCACAACCAATAAGCCTCCATACCCCTAAATATCACAACATCCATCTAGGTCACATCACAACACAATAAGAAACAAAAAAATATAATGTCAATTGGGATCTTGGACCTTAAACAAGAAAGAGGGTAACTCAGAAGCCAATAAGGAATGGTCTTTTATCAAAAAAGAAGTTCTTTAATCCATCTGGAATTAAATGATTTATTATTTGAAGGTTCCAAATATAGGGAACATAAATGGTTATCTATCACAAAATTATTAAACATTTTTACTACATCAATTTTATTAGAATATAATTTCAACAAAAACTATCAGATTTATTCACATGCCTCTTTATCATTATCCAAACAATTATCAGTTAATTCTGGATTTACGTTATTTAGCAATTTATATCAAGATTGAAAATATAAACAACAAAATCATAGATATCACAATATCTTGAAAAACAAGAGTAAATAACATATGATTGATATAAATTTATTTATCCCATTCAAATATTTGTTATTTAAATTCCATTATGATCTAGTTGGATAAAACATGTCAATTATACAGTTTCATGTAAAAGAAAATAAAATCAATGAGTACCCTACCTCAAATGGTTCATGATGTTATTTCTACGAGACCAAGCCACAAAATAGGTAATGATCTCCTCCCCCATTACAACTATATCCAACCGTGGAAGCAGAGACACCACCACCCCAGTTAGCAACAATGAAAATCACATTACGAACATGGAGACAAAATTATATAAAAAAGAAATGTGAAACAGAAGGAGATGAATCATATGGTATGATGATTGATCAAACCTTATATTAATGAATGATCGATGCTGCTAGTTGAATCATAAACATATGGGAACCAATTCATGGAGGAATGGTTGATCAAAAAACTCTTACAGAAGGAATAGAAGGTTCGAGCATCTTACACCTGAGAATAAGGAGGAAGAACTAAGGTGGAAGATATATCATCCCTTTAGATGTTTTAATAGAGAAGTGGTTTAAGATACAATGGATTCTTCATTAAAAGCATAATTTTTTTAGCCACATGGTTTAAACATGTAAAATCATCCCAAGCCTTAGGTAAATTAATAAACGAGTTATGGTCTTTGAATCAGCCTTAGAGTCCTTAAAATTAGTCTTTGAATGCATTTTATGTCAGAGTATATGTCAACGGGGTGAAACTGTAGGAAGATGAAGATACAATTCATGAACATGATATTTGAAAGAGTAAATAAAGGCTACTATTTAACCTCACCATTCTAGAAACTCTGTTCATGAACTCAAATTTTGGAAAAGAAAATAGAGGCTACCGTTGGACCTCACCATTCTGAAAACACTATTCATGAACTCAATATTTGGAAAAGGAAATACAGGCAATCGTTGGACCACATTATTATGGAAACACTGTTCATGAACTCAAAATTTGGAAAAGTAAATAGAGGCTACCATTGGACCTCACATTTTAGGAAACACTATTCATAACCTCAAAATTTGGTAAATGAAATAATAGCTACCATTGAACCTCAACATTACAGAAATAGAGTTCATGAACTCAAAATTTGGAAATAGAAATCGAGGCTAATGTTGAACCTAATCATTCTCGAAACACTATTCATATATGTCTACTATTTCACTATTCACATAAGCCTACCAATTAAATTGTTCACATAAGGTTACCACTGCACTTTTCATATAAGGCTACCGTTGTACTGTTCACATAATGCTACTTTTTCATAGCTCACAAGGCTACAATTGGAACTGTTCACACCAGTCTACCTTTGGAAGTGTTAATAAAGATAATTATGCAACTATTGACGCCAGTCTACCATTGGTAATGTTCATTAGGCTACCATATTGGAAATTTTGATATGTGTTGGGGATAAGTATCCTTGACAACCAGAACACCTCAAACACTAGATTTCTATCGAGGAATGGACCAGAGTTGTCACGGCCATAATAGTACAAGTTGTGACAAAGGACATAAATTCAATGAAGATAAATGTTCAATTTCATTAATGTCAATCAAATAATACTCATTTACAAGCACTTTGAAATCTTCTTATTTTCCATGATGATAAACATTTTTATGAAATATAAAATATAAAAACATCAAATGAAAAGGGAGAATCAAGAATAAAAATTAAATTTAATTGATTATAAATTTAATAGAGAAATAATCATTAATTATCCATTGAAAAATATGAATGATAATGAAAATGAAAAATATATGAAATCTATAATAGAGGAAACCAGTATATTTAGTGATATCTATTTCTTCATCATAATCAAGAGACAATGGTTTAATGTTCATTATGGAAATAATTAAAGAATTTGAAAAAGTAAAATAAATGGAATAAAATCCTTCTTCTTTCTATTTTTCTTTAACATAATATTTTCATTATGAATATATCTATTATTCTACTGTATAATTTCAAAAATGATAGATTAAATTTGAAAAAAATTAATGAGTCAATAAATAAAACAATATGATTTTTTTTTAAAAATTATCATCATTTAATTGAAGAAATTTATGTTTTTTAAAAATTAAAATGTCAATATTAAGTTTAGAATTTTAAAAATCAAATTTCTTATTATAAAAATACAGATGTTTGAATCATCCATGCTTATCACTATTGAAATATTATTTTAGGAACTCAATGATGTATATAAATTAATTCAAGACATTTTTTCAAAAAAATCACAGAATTAAAAAATATAAATAAAGACAAATTTATTAATGGATTTCATAAAATAAATTATTTTATTGTTATATTAAATTTAAAACAATAATTTTTCAAGTGTGATTTTAATAATTCTGAGTATTTTATCCTATGTGACTTCTTCGGTTATATAGATTTTTTATATGAACAAAATTTTATAAACATGATTTGATTCCCTATGGATTTTTAAGATCTCCTTATGAACACAACACGTGGTAAAAAAATAACCACACTCTGGATATTTATAGGAAACACTTCTTAATAAATAAAGATATGAGATTACATTTTTTTGTATATGATGGTGAAAATATTTTTAATAGTTATATATATAATTTAAATTTTTTAAATCCCCACATTGTACTATTTTAAGGTTAATTATCAAATATTATGGTTTTAGATTAATTTTGAGCTTAGTTGAAAAACTGAAAAACCTTTATTTTTAACTATTTTATTTTTCTTCTATATTTTGGCCATAAATTTTACTATCTAAATTAAATTTTTTAAATTAAATTTTAGACCTATATTTTAATTGGTCTATATTAAAAAAACTAAATATGAATCCACAATTTAGAGGGAAAAAATTATTCTCGCAATCCATTCTAAAAAATATCAATTCCAAGATATGGTTATATTTGAATAATGTCCCATATCTCAAAAATAAAGGTCCAATAATGTTATAATTTTACATGTATAAATAGAAGATACATAAAAAATTTAATAACTATAATTCAACTAGATAATATTGATAGTACCTCCATAAATTCGTGAATTACCAGATATGTGGAATATGAAATTTCAGCCAAAAAAGATTATTATTATAAAGTAAGATGAATATAAGAATATCCATGAAGGGAAAGTTAATCTTACGTTTTCTATGCGTATGAAATGAAATTGGTGAAGTAATTCTTAAGGTCTCATTATAAAATTATGTCATTAATTTATTCAAACAGGATGATAAATTCATAGGAAGGATTCGTGGTCAAATTTTTACCCTCTTTTACCTATAAAAATGTTTCCCTTCTCTTTTCAATGGGATGGAATATTTAGATGTCAATTTCAACTGATTTTTGGGGTTTTTTGATATAATAGAATTACTAAAATTTAATTTATATTATTCTTCCTCTTCCTCTTGTTATATTTTTATAATAATTAATGATTCGACCCTGTTCATGTCTATTGTTTTAAATAATACACATGATATTCAGTGAATAACCAAAGGAAGTTAAATTGAATGAAATTTAGTGTTAAACAAATATCATTGAATTTTTATTCTTAAATTTTCTTATTTTATTAGATTTAGTCCTAATGTGTTAATAATTGGTACTAAACCATTGTGTCTCTATTTTTCACTTGAGGGTTATCTTTCAATTCCACAATATTATCCCTTGATCAAAGAGGCACATGTATGGTCCCTATGATATCATTGAGTGACACATATACTCAACTCATTGGAATAATATTAAATTCATGCATATGATGAACCATGTTCATTATGGCGATTTGAAGGAAATGTTAAGATTTTTAAGGGTCACTCTGGGAATTTTTTTTGGGGGGATCCTCATTTTGTCACACATCATTCTTTGTGAATTCATTCAATTAAAATATATTGTGGTTTATATATATTCTAAATTTCTTTTTTCAAACCCACATCATTATAATATATAGTTTTATATGAAAAATTATTTAAATAGTTAATGTAAAAATCATTTTTTTCATGAGGTACCTTCTCATGACCATCCGTATGATACAATGATATTACATTCTTGGGTAGAAAATTATCAAAGGGGATCTTTGAAATATTCAGGAGAATGAATTATAATAAATTTATATGGATGCACAATTATTTTACTAACAATATTTAGCTTAAAATACCAAACAAATATATTTATTTAAAAACTTATTATGCCTTCCTGATGTGTTTCAAATAAATTTATTTTACACAGAATATCCACTCCCAGTTTAATGAATATGTTCACAAGGATTATGAATACTAATAAGAAAGAATTTGTGACACACATAAAATCCAAGATAAAAAAATATAGTGTATAGATGAATATATTCATGAGTGTCAACACCATCGAAAATAAGATATTCAAACAGAACCAAAACCATTCGTGGAAGTTATTTCAATAATTTTTTTTAATTCAAATAACCATAGGTTCATGCGAACGAGCTAGTAAAGTTATTTCTATCAGAATCCCACAATCGACAATTTATTAAATACATATATAACAAAGACATGCAAGATAATTAATTTTTGGGGGATAAAAACTATTTTGGTGAGTAATGCTAAATTTGTGATGAAGATGAAAAGGTGTGTGATTATATCATCTATATCAATGAAACATAAGCACCACTCGAAATATATATTAATATGGAAAATGATGATAAATCATAACCTATTGAGATTAATTTTTCAATTCACATTTCATAATAGATTAATTTCTATGATGACTAGCCTGAAAGGGAATATTTTTTTTTTGATTCATCATGTTTTAGTATAACTAAATATAAATTGTTTGTTGACATCCCTTTTTATTATGATTCTGACACATCCTAATTGTATTAGGCCTTTGATTTTATGGAACATGTCGTACAAGAAGTGTCTAAGGATGAGAATTTATTACAGCATATGGTGGTGAAATTTACATTTATACCCTATGGGGGAGGACACTGCCAAAGTGAACAAGAATCACCGTTATCTTATTTTACTTCAAACTATTGCCTGAAATTCTATGTTCATTTTTTAAGGGAGATTCATAATTTTAATTTCATCTATGGTGGGTCTTTAGTCACAATGATTTTATATATACACAAATAAAATAGACATGTTGTCGTTCATCTCAGAGACCCCACAACCACCATTGGAGTTGGGATAATGCACCTTAACATCCTGACTACATACAGTAAAAACATATCACCCACTTATGGGTATTCACCATGATTATCTTTTTTCCATTCCCTTAACATATAAAATTATTTATTTTTATAGTATTTTTTAAATTAATTATTTTTGTTTTTTTATTAAATAATATTGATGCATAACTCAATGATTCAATTGAAAAATAAATATGGCTGCGTACTTTCATATTTTATTTTATATACTACCTAATCTAAATTCTAATTTAAAATCCTTCTTGATATTCTTAAAAATAAATTACATTGTATAAAATGTAATAGATTTTGGGGAAGGGATTTCATTATATATTTATCAAAGTTGTGTCTAATTAAAAATTATTTTTACCACATTCTAATGAATTTTGAAAGATTTCATTTTTCATTGTTGAATGTTTTTTTATGATTCATGAGATAAATCATATGATTTAAAAGATTCAAACTGTATCAATTTATTGGAAAATAAATTAACATGAATATTTGATGATTTAAATGATTTTGGAATTGATATTATTTTCTAATATTCAATATTTTCATTTTATAAAGTTTGATTGATTGTGTAACTCATGTGGACTAGTACTGCGAAAATTGAAAATCATGTCCAAACTGAGAGGCTTCATCACATTTTGGAATCTTTTAAACATTTCTATTTTTATTGAGAATCTTGTGACATATTATTTGATCTATAACATAATATTTTTCACATTTTTAATGTTGTTATAGTTCATGGATTGTGTCATGTATGATGGAATCCTAATTTTAAATAACTTCTTATATTGAGATCTAATTCTTTACCACCCTTTTATCTCACCCACATTAAGCCCCTAGTAAACCAGAAATATCATTTTTATGAAAGAAACATAAAATAAATTTAAATAATTCTAACTAGTTTTATAGGTTAAATTCTAAATTTTAATTAAACACAAATGTGGGTGCTAGATAATGTAAGCCCTATATTACTTTCCTAATGAAATGATTGATCTAAAATGAACTAAAATTGATGGAATATTTTTTATTAAATTATTTGAAAAAATTACATGATTTAATGTAATATGTGTGTCCCAAATATCATTAAATATTTGTGTTTGGGGCTCACCGATATTTCTAAACACAAATATTCCTATATATTCATAAAATATTTCAATATGAAGTGAAATTTATATCTGAATTAAAGATTAAATAGAGTTAAAATAGAGTAAAAGAGGGTTGAAATTTATCATAGTGCTAATATTAAATGTGTAATCATACCAACAATAAAATTATGTGTCTTGATGTGATTAATTTTATATTTTATTGGGGAGCATACAATTATTTATAAATAATATTTTCATGTAGTTTGATAATATTATAACTTAACCCTCTTTATTACATATCAACTTTTTTTACAATTAAAACAATACAAACCTCCACCAAAGAACAACCCATTAAAAATACATCATTATTGACGTAGATTGAATTATATTATTTTCATTTACTATGAATATAACTAGATTATGAGTATCACACATGTTCTTGAGAAGTAAAAAAGTTACACTAAAAAATACATGTTTGAATAGTGAATTAATTTTCTATTGAGGTAGGTACATCATACAATCGAGGATTAACAATAGATTAAATTATTTTTCATTATTTTACGTGAGTTGGGTAATTTTTATCGATGTTGGTGTAATTATATTTCATTTAAAATGATAATTGATATGTATTTTCATTTATGAATTATGATTATGTTTTTTTGCCTCATCATTAGAGGATTATCGAGGAGTACAATGTTTATGTTTACGGTAATTAATTGAGATAACATTTTTAAAAATTATTCCTACATTTTAAGGGTTTTTAATCCCATAGATGATTTTTTTAACGATAATTATCTTATTTTAGGATTTTAGAATCTATTTCTGACTAATTTCAGAGTAACCTAATTTTGTATTTTAACAATTTTAATTTTCCACTTTATTTCTACCATAATATTGTCCAAATTAAATGAATTATTCTATTTTTTTAGAAAATTAATTTTGTTAGATTTAATTTCAATAAAATTGATCATTATAATAATACCTCATTTGTAGGACCCAATGTTTCTCAGAATTCATTCCAAAAATTCTTTTTTCTAGATATAGAGATTTATATAGATGAGAATATATCACACAATGTTCTTTCCACATAGGGATGAAAATTAATATGGATATAATGAAAAAATCGGAGGAATATATATTATAATTATTTTACAATTTAATTTTGATTATATTATGGCTATAATTTTTTGTGAATTAAAATATAGGAAAATTGATGGGTCACCCATTATAGATTAATTTTATAGTGTAAAACGGTAATGTCTTTGTCCACACATATCAAATTAAGATTTTTTTGTGAGCAAGAGATATAAATTCAGAACCATATGTTAAAAATTATATATTCTCAAATTGGGTAATCAATTTTGTCTAACATGTGATAATATTTCTAGGAAAAAATTGGTACTAAATCCCCTCAAATTCCAATAAAACATAATCGCTTATCCATTTTAATAGGTTCTAATGGTTTATCAGCCATTTTCATTAGCATTTTAGTGTTATATTTCATTTTAATATTGGATTTTATTTTTCAAATATATTATTATTCTACATTCACTCAAATATTATTATTATGTTTTGTGTTTCCAACCCCTTTTTCTCTGCTACGATCTATAATTCTCATGTTTGCGAGTAAGAGACATGATGAAGTTCCTAGGGGATAAATCCAATGTCAAACCCATGTATTTTCACTATCATTGAAATTTCTACTATTTTAATTAGAGATAGGCCGAATTTATCATAGGGGGAAAGAGAATTTGTGTTTTCTCTTTCAACTCGAAACATATCTTATCTCTTCCAATATTATCCTTTGTTCAAGGAGGTGGATGTAAGAAATCTTAATAATCGATGAGTGCATCATTTATTCACAACCTGTTTGGAAGAGCTTTCATGTTCCTATTATAGAGCATCCTCAATTTGTATATTTTTAACTAATAATGAGATGTTGATGGGTTACTTTTGGTGTTCTATTTTGAGGATCTCTATTCATTATAACATCATTATTTGTTAATTCATTATGTATAATTTAATTATATTTATATTTATAGATATATATTAACATTACATGATTCATTTAACCTAAATATTTATATAATTTAGCTTTATATTATTTGAAATAGAAATATAGATAATAGAAATTAAGTATTCTATGAGATGATTCCATGCGATAGAGCCTTATTGTGCACTATTTTTCATTCTCATGTAAAAATCATATTTATTGAAGATAGATGAAAAATAAAAATTCATCAGGACAACATATTCATAATGACCATGTGTTGTGATACTTTTTAAATAATTCAACTTGCGTTTTTTGATAGAGGACATGTCCACATAAAATTTTATTAAAATAGATAAAATTCACTTGTATAATTACAATATGTTTGTCCAACAATTCATTATTTAAAGAAGATTAATTTTTCATTAACATGAAGTTATATATTTCAATTTAGTTGTAAATTATTTCATATATATTTTATAAAATCATTTTAAATTTATTTTTATAATCATTTCATTTCTAAAAAAAATTGTTGAAAAAAAATTAAATTATTGTTTTTATATTTTTAAAATATAATGACATAAAAAGTTTATTTGTCTATGTGAAAAAGAAAGCGAGTGTTTGATTTTTATATAAAAATTGATTATAAAATATAAAAACTATTCAAGAAAAACTATAAACATCCAGAATTTGTCTATTTTTTCTTTTATAGAAAGAATTGTATTTGATATTTACCAACTATGTAAGAAAAAAAATCATATAATAATTTTTATTGGAATTTATCCTCCCCTAATTCTATTTATCTTTCAAAAACATAATAAATTTTAATTGATTTAGATTTTTAGTTTTGGATGAAAATAATGAACCTTTGATACTAAAACGGATTATAGTAGACATACAAGTTTATATTTCATGGTTCATTAAACATATGCACGTAAACGTTTTTTAAATATTTCAATTAATTATTAAAATGACTGTGTGTAAAATATCTTTTCAAATAGATGTATCCATATTTTATATTTCAATGAAAATACATTTAATAAATTTTATTATATCTGGTTATCATCAATCCAACATTACTCCTATAATACCATAAGAAATTGATGCCATCTAAATAAAATGCATGCCCTATCAAGAGGTTGATAGATATTATTTAAATTAATTCAAACTACCTCTATACTATTTTTATTTAGAAGTTAATATGGATTTTAATACCACTAATTGTTTTACCATAAGTCCATTACTCAAAAAACCCCTTTAATATCTATGAAATTTTGATATTCATAAAAACATATACTTTTAGGTGTTTTTGTGTAAATGTTTTTTCCAAAAAATAAAAGTAAAAGAAAAAAATTTTTGTGATTAAATAATAGGTCGGTCAAATTAACTGATTCTCTAATTCATGTAAATTATATCAATAAATAATTAATTGAAAAAATCAACAAAAAATTCACATCAAATATAATGATAATATACCCAAATTTTTTATCATATTAAACATGAAATTGATCATACAATTTTAACCTTTCTAAATGTTCAACCATCTAATTAAATTAATGATTATAAAGTAACCCATATAATACATTACTAAATAAAATGGTTGAATTAATAAATCATCCCTTAGAATATTTTATTGGTGGATTTTAATTTTGATTTCATACTACAAGTTCTATAATAAATGAGGTTTAACATGAATATGATATAAATATTTTTAATCACAAATACTAAGATGACACTATTAAAAAAGAATAATTTATTTATTCTATTTATATGGATTCTAAATAATATAAATTTAATTTTTTTGTATTTAATTTAAATACCCAATTATAATCAAACTAAATGAAATTTCTTTTAGATAACTTACATGCCTAATGAAATATCACTCAAACGAGTGATGTAATTGTTTTTGAATTCAATAGAGAAGTATGTGAATTAATTATTGTAAAAAAATTCACCAATTTATTATCAAGAAACTGTAAATATCATACTTTAAATCCTTATGCCCTTTAATATTATAAATTAAAAAAATAAATGATTATTTTATTAATGTATTTATTTATAAAAATATTTTTACGAAAAAACCAGAAAATATAAAAGCACATAATTTCGATTTTTTTATTAAATTTCACTAATTGAATATTTAGTTTAAATCAATCATACTAGTGTTGGTATGAATCAATAATTGATTGATGTTAACAAATTATATTTAAATAGTACATTACGATGCAAATATTTTACATAATTGTTTATAAATAATTTATTAAATTTGTTTTATAAAAATCAGAGTTGGAACATTTATATTTAATAATAAACGTGTATTTCAATAATTTTTCTTATTTAATTAATATTTGGATAAAAATAAGATTAATGGGAGAAATAAAATTCAATCATTGTTCTAAAAATTATAGCAATAATGCAATAATTATTCTAAAATAATTCAAATAAATTATTGATATTTTAAAACATTATTACATTGATCATGGTAAGTATATATGTACATAAATTTTTACTAATTGTAAAATAGTATTGGATAAATTGTGAAAATTTAATGGTAATAAGAATTATTGAATTAAAATTGGGTTTAATCATTACCCCACTATAACTAGGTTAGACATCATGTTTATTTATTTCATTATACATAATTGTTAACAAATATAATTTAATTTCATAATAGTTTTCATAATATAATATTTATATATTTTAAATGAACTGAAATTATTTTATTATTTGATATAATGTATTGAACATTGAACATACTTGATTTTTCAAGCATTGATTATAGTGTATGACAGCTCTACATGGGATGTACTAGTAAGAAATTCCACCAACTAGAAAAAATCAGTCATCTAATTGATTATTTTGATAAAGAAAACTTTTTGTCTATATATAATCGAGGTTTAATACGTAACAACTATTATTATTTGAGCCCAAATAAAATGGATGAAATATAATGTATTATGATTTCTTTATCAATAATCTCTGAGATTAAAAATGCAATTATCATATTTATAATTCATATAATATATTCTCACACTAATCAGATTTATATATGACACCAAATTATTGGTTATTTAAAAAAATTTATTTAATTCATGAATTTTATGAATTAAATTAAATAGATAAATAATTCACTAAAAATATGTCACATGATCCCTTTCAATTTATCAGAGGTGATTTGGGTGTGATTAGATTGTGATCCATTTTACATAACAATATAAAGAATTATTCTTCTTGTATTCCTTTAATTAAATTTATTGTAATTTTGTTAAAACAAAATAGTATTTTGTACAATATCATTCAAATATTTTCAATCAATTTATAACATTGATCCTATTATGTGACTTTCATACTCCATACCAATCATTCATTTAAAATATAATAACAAGTAGATGTGTTTCCGACATTGATATACCTAGAATCTAGTACATTTAAAAATATTTATTGGGTTTCTAATATAACTTCACCCAAGGAGTGAGTGGTTTTCATTTAGAGAGCAGTTAGGTTCACACATCCATTTAATTTTCTTTACATTACAACATTTCATTTTCAAATACTTATTAATGGAATGAAATTTGTCAGTACATAATTTAAATAAATTTTTACATTTTATTTATTGTTTACACGGGATTTAATGATTATATATATTTCCTATTTATTTTTTTATATTATTTAATTATTTTTTGTAAATAAATATATTCAATTTATAATTATTTTTATAATGAATTATGGCATGGTTGGATAATAGTGTAATAAATAAAATTTAACTAAATAATGAATCAATTTTTTAACTTATTAGGAATTTTTTTTCTTATCCAAAGTATTTAATAAGTTTAACCAATAATTTGTTTTCATACATCAAGGTTCTTGTTTAAATATTAATGTTATTAGGATTAATTTTAATATAAACCAAATATTTTCCACATTAAAAAATTTATTTTAAATAATATCACACTTATTATAATTAATGATGGGTGAAAAAAGTTTCTGTACATATATATTTTAAAATACTAGTATCTTTTTTAATTTCACATACTTATTTCTATAACTCTTTTGCATGTTCATATTTATAATCATAATGTGGGGGAAGATCCCTATAATATTGAGTCGAGAGAGGAAATCTGTATACATTATATTATTATACATGAAAAAGTTTTTATAATGAATGAGGGATAAGATAGGGAATTCTTATAACATTTTATATTTATGAAGAAAATAGAATGGTTGTTTGTTTTGGAAAAAAATTCACAAGGGTCAATGAATCTATTTTTTGGAAATCTTTTATATAGACATAACATGAAATTTCGTATGTAATACATCAATTTGCATTATTTGAAAATTATCATCAAAAATATGTTAACATATATCATATCACAAAATCATGTTTTTTATATAATATTTATATTCAACTGATTGTGATTTTAAAAATGGGAATTGTTTTTAGAATCTCAGTTCCTGATTTAAGGATCTCAAAAAAATTATATTTATCTAACATTTTAGATTGTGTTTATTATAAATATAATATATTTTATTTTATTTTAAGAAGCCATATGATCTTACGAAGAATTAAAAAAGAGAAAATAGAAACATGTTAATGTCTGTCAAAAGATATAACTTTTGACCAGTGAGTATAGATCCACTGTCTAATAGGTATGATAAAGAAATTATTCATTTACCAACTCGAGGAAGACATGCAAGTAGATGGAAGTGATCTAACAATCTCATAGAATTTTACAATATAATTAGTTATATATAGAGATCAGAAACTAATAATACGGTGGTAGTGACTACACATTTCTAGATGTCTATATCCTCTAAGTCACATATTTAAAACTGTTTATTTTTATTAGATTTGACGCGAAGTGAAATAAACTTTGAATTTTTTTTCCCTCAATGTACTGTCCCAAATTTTTAAGAAACATGGATGTTGTATTAATAAATAAAATAAAGGATATTATGTGTTTCGAGGTTAATGGCATTCAAACATCCAACTAAAAAGAAATTTTTATAGTATGCTTTTATGTTATAGATTATTCCTATGGTTAATAGTGAGATATTTCTATATCAAATATTAAAGAGCATTCTTGGAAAATATTCCCATGAAAATTGAAATGTAACTCACAAATCAACATACATATTAAAATAATTGAATCCAATAGAGAATGAGTTGGTATTCTTCTATCAATGCTTTTGTTTAGTTAAATAATTATTACATATTATATTTTAAATGTAACATTGGATTTTAATTAGCATCGTTAACATAAAGGCATCTATGTAAATATGTTCATTATAAAATTTTATTCTTATAAGGTATGTTGTTTTATATCCTATGATTATTTTAGGATATTAGTTATAATTTATGGGTATCCACACATTATTATTATTATTTTCCTTTTCATAGTGAGTTTTCTTATTAGTTTCTTTTAATAAAAATTAATTCACATATAATCATATTTTCACATATCATGATGATGATGATTAAAAAAATATCATAATGGAATTGTGGGGAATTTTTGAGTGAAAACAGAATAACTCTTCATATCTCTTTAGTGTTTGAACATAGTGTACCACTATTAGATATATTACCATGAACAAATTGAATGTCATGTAGAGATATATTTAGATTGGATGAAGTAATAAAATATTATTAATTTAGGAAGACTCATGAATATTAATTAGATTCATTGAATTAAATTCAATGTAAGGTTATATTTATGTAAAACCATCAAAGTAAATGAATTTCTCATTTTCCATATATTATGTTTTCATTTAGATCATAAATTATATAAATAATTATCTTATTAATTATATATTTGGTTTGTTTAGATTCATTATTCATAACACAATCATCATGAACTAAATATGAATTTAAGGAAATACTCTTGGATTATTTCTTTAACTTGGGATAAACTCCATAAACAATAATTATATTTTGTTTAGATTTACTAATTATATGGAGACACTAAATTCAAAAAATTGTCTACCATAGGTAATTAAAAATCATGTGGAATATATCACTATCCATTATATAATTATTCCAATAGAAAAAAAATATATTTTCCATAATAAATTATTTTTTCAATAATAACATACTATAGTTACATCATTTTATAATTCTTAATGTTATGAATTAAAAACTCATTCAATGTAAATTTACAATTCATGTTGTCCTTGAATGAATATCCCAAGCTCGTATCTTGGATCTAGTAAAAACTATCAAAACTAATTTTAATACAGAAATATTAAAGTCATAAAAATATTATGATTTATTAATGAGAAATTATTACAATAAATTAAAATATTATTTAAATTACTTAGTATCAAATAAAAAATCCTAATATATGATGCCACATGATTGGATGAAATTGAATTTATGAATCATTAATATGGGAAGAGTTGTATCAGGGTTTATATTAAATAAAATATTTAATTTTTAGGGTCACGATAGATGTATTTATCATGTTATTAAATTGGAATGACCATATGATAGTTATTTTTCTACATCCCTAATTGTTTTCATTTAATGTATGGATGAAAAATTAAATAATAAGAAACCATATAATTATATATAATTCACTACATAGGGATAATCTGTTGATAATTATCATGGATATGTGTAGGTGTACTATAATACATTAACATTCACTATATGATGGATATAAATATTAGTTCACAGTTACTCTATGATAAGGGGAAATCCTATATTGATTGAGGAATGTACCTTTTCCAATCCATTGGATACATGTTATTTATAAATTATTTTCACTAAACTCGTGATTGATTTTTTATTTTATCTTCTTGAGTGTATCCTAAAATATTAAAACAATTAGGGTCGCTTTTTATTTATTATGTGATTCCACATACATTATAACTCCATAATTAATGTTATCTTTTAGTAAAAAATTACAGTTAATTCAATCCTCAATAGAATATTTAAAATTAATACTCATTATAATAGAAAATATAATATCTTACACATTGAAAAAAATTAAATTATTACTCCATATGATAATGTTCTAATACTAGAGTTTCTTTCAACACATTATCACCTATTAGTTAGTGGAGGGGATCTCAAACTTCTTTTCCTTCATATCTTTGAGTCATAGATATGGTATTTAATAACACAAATCTTATTCATCATTGTTTAATTAAATTATATCAAAATATTCATTTAAAGTCATTAAATTCATTAAAATAACTAATTCAGGTCATGTTGATAAATGTTAGATGTCATAGACTCTAGATATGATTACAATTATTTTTATGCCTACCACCAATTGTCCATGCACATCCCTTATAGAACACATATATAAATTTTATAAATTTATTCACTTAGATTTTTGTAAACATTGAGAAAAATAATTTAGGACATACTTTTTTTATTTAATACATTTCATTATAATAATTATAAAACAATTAGAAAATTATTTCATACTCATCAAAAATATAATCAACCACATTATTATTGGTTGTGATATTATGGGGAAATTTCATTTATTTATTTGAATTGGGGATGAATTTAGAGTAGGAATATATCACATGATTTTTGTAGATGTAACATCTAAAATAACTACATTTAGGTATTTTCAGTCGGATATATGGTTTTTAGTCCTTGGGACAATGTTTGAGATAGTGTAGGATGACACTAGCTGAAATTTTTACTATTCGTTGATCATAATTATATAATTTTTGTGGGTCCCAATATGATGAGGGTAATCAATGAACATATTGTGTCCTGGGGAGGAAATGTATAGTGAATAATGGGGGTAACAACATAATTATAGGGTTTATTAACAAGTTGATTTTTTTATTGAAATATCCTAATATAAAAGGGTCACAACATTGTTAATGTATTATTTCAATTAGATGTTACTCATATATGATATTCTCCTTGGAAAAAACATTTTCTATATGAATCTTGTACAAGAAGAGGGATATATACCATGATAAATATGATTTTGTAATTATATATATATATATTAAAATATTAAATATTTCCATTATAAATTTCAATTAAATGAAAGGATAGGTTATGACCCCAAGGGTTAAATTTGATGATGGTCAACGATTTTCTTGTTAAAGTGGGAATTTCATATGACATAGAATTGGAGTGGAATCATTGTTTATGAGAAGAGGGATACATTATGAATGATGGATGTAACGCTATGGGGGAGGAGGTCATCTAATATAGCTAAAGGCAACCTCTTTCTTGTTCAATCTAATGGGGTTATGAAAAATATTACCAGGGGTCACACTATGGGGGGAAGGATATAAGGTTATAGATTATTTTTAATAGATATTTGTTACTCCATAATATAGTGTGCCTTAAAATGAATGGTTTTTGGATTAGGTAATTTCATGTGGATCCACATAATTCATGAAATCATACATCAATATTTTATTTAAAAATTGTGTGGCATTCATATCACTTTTTTTTAGAGCTTGTTTAATTTTATTGAAATAGGTCCTCCAAAGAGGGTTATTCTTACTTTCACTCTATACTTTCCTTATCCTATTCGGGTTCTCTAGAAGATATGTGAATTTTGGATAATTCCATGGTTGATTTAATGTGAGTTAATCACTCGTTTTCCATTAATATTATTACCCTTAATTAGATAATGACCACAGTTCTTTGATTAGTTATTTTGATGATTATTTTATATGGAATTTTTTAATACGTACATATTGATTTTTATTTTCAATTCGATTAATAGAATTTACAAATTATGATAAAAATAAAATATCTTCAATAATAACGCTCATGGTCTATATTAACCCCTATATTTTAATATTTTTTTGAAAAAAATTGTGTGTAAATATATTGATATTTTTAGTTTTTTTATTATTGTTTTTTAACAAGTTCATTTCCATAGTGTGCCGGATAATGATTTTCATATTTTTGGAATAGTTATGTTTGGAATTTTGTTTTTTTCTAATAAAACCTCATTAGATAAATTATTTTAAAAAAATTATTTATGGTTATTTATTTGATGTTATTTGGTGAGACTGGGGATTTTGTGATTTTTTTAATATTTGAGTTCGCATGGGTGTTCTTAGCTAATAATATATTGAGTGTCACGTGGATTCCCAGTTCATGGTTGATATATGATGTTATTTTTATAAAATGATACATGTTAATTATTGAAAATTGATTACTACTTGATATTATATGGTTTGGAATAATTCATGTTATTATAAAGTTCTTGTGTGAATAAATCTAGTCACATTGACTCTTTTTATTAATAGTAGTTGTATCTTATCACCATCGATATATTTTTGTCATGTTATGAAAGTATCACTAAATGGGTAAGGATGATAGTTGGGGTTAATATATTATTAGTTAATACTTGGGATATAGATTGATAACTAGAAATAGTGGTATTGATTATTAGGCCTAGTTAAATAGTAATGAGAGGATTATATCTATTATTGGTAGTGAGAAGTTTGAACATCACCCATTTTTTAGGAACAATAAATTTATATTTTATTGAATATGTATACTGTTATTTATGTCAGGTACCTACATAGATACTATATATACTGCAATAGATGGGGAATCATTTGTTTATGGTCTTGATGAATCTTTTAATGGATATGTGAAATGGGTCCCAATAATGGGTCATGAGAAACATCTAAATGTGTTGAAAACAATATTTTAAAGGATATAGAGATTTTCATATTGATGTACCATTTAGAATGTAATAATGAGTTATGGTACTGGAATTAAACGATGATTTTAGAATCACCTTGAGGGTAGGCTCAATAAAATAAATCAGGATGTGAGTTCACTAATGATGAAATATGTGAATCTTTATTGTTTCTATTTTATGATATAGGTTTAAGGAATCAATTAGAATCCCTTATTTATGAGATGACAACGTTGATTTTTTTGGAATGAAACTATAGTGTGATAGAGACTATATTTTCAATCATATATTTAGAGGATTAATGAATGGTGATATGTTCATGTATGTACAATTCTAGAAATCATGTTATAGAACCCCCATGGTGAGAAGTTGAGCTTTTGTGATGTGACTCACTCCCTATATTTTGTTTAATTTATATAACAAGATATCTATATTAACATTTCATTAATAATAAAACAAATATATAATATGGGATGACCTAATCTCTGATTTCCATCAACCCCTTAGAGGCAATGGGGAGGGAACATGGTGTAAACCATACCCCACATATTTGTGCCATGGTTGGGTATTTGATGTGAATCCTCCATAATTAAATTGTTTTTTGTTTTGATTTTGTGTAGACAATATGATCATAGTAATATAATTTGTACATAATGAAAAATATATCTAATTTAGTGTTTTGACATTGTACTTACTATTTTTCCACATTTGTTATATAGTTAGATTTAGTACATAAATATCTACCTCCCTAATGTGAGGGTAGTCATTGGGACTTGATAAGATGACTCTTTATCTTGACTGTGGATATTATAAGATAATGAGTTATACCATTAACAAGTGGGCTATGTTTGGTATATGATTTCTAGCCTCCCATAAAAGTAATTATCTTGGGAACATAGGTGAGACCTTCATATAAAGTGATGATATATGTAAATTATATGGAATGAGAATCCACTAACCTACACTCCGGTGTGAAGTAAAATATAGAAATATATATATTTCTATAATTTATAACATGTGATATAACTGATGGAAAACATACATACAATTATTGAATAAAAATATTTAGTCTTACCAATTATTACATAATTCAAAATCCAAAATTTTTAGTTAATTTAGAGATTATATATATAAATATTTTATCTGGAAAACATCAAAACAATATCACAAATTATATCTAAATATAAGTATATCCATGGTTATAGTCATCATCCATACCAAGTGAATGGTTCATATAAAAAATTTCTGAGAACAAATTCACATTATTTTAAAATATATTAATTCATCCTAATTGTTTCTGGAATAATAAATTTTAAATTCATAAAAATGGAAGAAATTTCAATTGTGGAGATTTATATAGACTAATAATAGTATTAAAAACTATAAAATAAAAATATATATAATCTATAATGATTAAAAATATAACATAAAATAAGAAGGTGGGTAATTGAGGTATAAATAAGTTCCATAGATCATACCCTTGGAATATAAAAATTTGGACTGGTTAGTCAAATTTGAAATGATAAAATAGTTGAGAATGTTTGAATTCCTTATTATTATAACATTCTGGATATTTAATCCCAACATAACCCCCATAAAACATTTATTTCAACATCAATACATGATTCTCATGACTTAGTATAGTAGTTTCCCCTAACATATTCATATAAAATATTGATGGAGTAATTACAACCATATTACCATAAAATATTGGTGTAGTAGATACAATTGTATTCCGATAGAATATTGTAGTAGGCATAACTTATTGATTATGATAGCATAGTGGACCCTAAAACAATACCAGATACCCATTATGTAGTGGATCTATCACCTATATTTTATTCTCATAACATTTTAGTGCATTAATCACTTACTTATTCCTATAAAATATTGTAAAATGTATTACATAATTATTACCATAAAATATTTGATAAATAATATCTAAATAATTTGAATAAAATAGTGTAAGAGGCTTCCCTACATCATTCAAATAACGCATTGGATAATCCATCACTACTAAATTGACATAAAATTATTGAGTTAGCCTCACAACAATATTTTTATTGGGGATAAACTATAAATACTCAATTAATATATCTACATAATGAGATATAAAACATTAATAAATTATTTATTCGTCTATTTAATCCAGATCCCAAACAACTCCTAACTAAAACCTTACGTATGTGTTCCATGAGAACAATAACACGTTCATTAACCAAAACCACATAATTAACATGTGAGAAAGCATCAAGTTTCTGGAAACCATACCAAGAACATTTCAATAAAAAATACGTGGATGATATTATAGAAAAAACCTTAGTGAATATTTAAATCATTTAGTGTTGTTAAAATAGCTGAGAATACTTATAGATTAACAATATATAATTTGGTTCCCCACAAGAAGTGATCAATAATTTTATCCTTTCATACAAGTAGATTAACTTCCAAAATGAAAAATCATATAAAGTAATTTCTTAGTTAATTTCAAAAAAATCATGGAAATTAAAAAGAAATTAAATAAAAAAAAAGATTTATGTTTAGTTATAAAAATGTTTTTAGAAAATGTTTTATATATTTTAGTAATAGATAGTGTTGCCATCCATGTAAATAGGTAATTGTTTTTAATATTAATAAATTTTAAAAGAATTAAATTTCATCAATAATATTCTATAATGGTTCATTGAAAATGAAATAATTAAAATATATAGAAAATATGGATATTCTTTTAAAACATATGATCATAAAATAAAAATACTTTCAAATAACTTAAAATAACTTTGTTCTTGATAATTTCAAAATGAGTGTAACAATGATTATTTTGAAAAAGGGTTACGCAAAAAATTAAAATATTACAATATATAATCTATATTTATATGTCAACATATTAAAAGAATATATTTGGAAATTAAATGAATATTTATATGATAAAAAATGATTTAAATGAAATATAATAAATTGTAACAATGTAATTATTTTATTGGAATGCAACTCCACATGGATTATGATTAATGTAAATGTGTTATTATCCAAATAGATTATGATATAGCTTCATATTTTATATCTTTGGGATAGAATAAACCATGAATAAAAGAATTATTTTCATGGATAAATTATTTAAATCCATGTCCTTGATTTTACTTGGTTGCAATTTGACATTGTTGGTTGTCTGATTATTTTCAAAAAATTCTTCATGGAAATTATGTAATAGAAAATTTTAATTTTTCAAATAGATTAAAAATGTGGAAATAGATTAATAGGAATGTAAAATTTGTTAGGTTCAATAATAAATTAAATGATATGTGTAGATTAAATAGCATGAAGGTGGGATCATTTTATATGTGACAGCAATAGTTCTCATAAGAAAGTAATCATTGGGTTGATATAAATATGGACTCACATAGGGGTTATGTGGGGAATTTTGAATGCATCACATAGTTTTGAAATTTAAAACTATAAACGATCATCATGATGGTTTTTCTGTCATAATAATTTATCAAAATTTGGTACATAATACATTAATATTTATTTCATTTTAAATCTTGAATCAAATTGACTATGGTAATTTCTCTAATCAATATAATATACTATGCTTCAACATAACTTTTATTTTCAAAATCAAAAAATTTATTATTGTTAATGTAATTTAAGATTTCTATATGAGAAAATTTTATTTTAAATTAAATGATATGTTATATTTTAAAAAAAAATTTCTTCAAATTTTGTTAATTATATATTTATTGTTTTTTTACTTGATTCAAATATAATAATAATATTAATAATCTTATAGGTCAATTATATTCATATGATGAATCATCATACGATCATCTTCATCTTATAAAAAAAATATTAATTTATTTTTTAAAATAATATTAAAATTTATAAAAAAAATCTTTTTAAATTGATATATTATTGTGGTTAATATTATTTATTTTGGATGATTAATGTTTTATTATAAATTATAATCTCAAAAAAATTATATAATTATTATAATTAAAATAAATTTATATAAGAATTATTTTTCTTTGTGGAATGAAAATTTAATTAAATATAAATTCTTAAAAGACACTAAAGTATTTTAATAATTAATTATGTAATTTTTGAATTGGAAGGATTTATTAATATTCATTTCCATGTGAAATTATTTAAATGAAAATATAATTATACATATATATATATTAATTAATATCATAATACTCTATTTTTATCATTCGATTTATAAGTAAAAAATATATATATTATATAATTATTTGAGAAGAAATATTTTTATTAGTAAATGATTTTATTAATGAAAAATTAATATTGATAAATGTATAAATTTACAATTTAATATTTTTATAAATTTTTTTTTAAAAGTATTATTTGAATTATAAATTTGTTAAAAATAGTAATATTAACAACATTTTGTAATTCAAAATTTATATATATTATTATTAAATATTTTTTTAAATAAATACTATTTTTTTGTTCCATGTTGAATTCTAGTAATATATCAATGTTAATATATATTTATTATTTTATTTATCATGGTTTGATATTTTTTTAGTCGTGTAAAAGAACATAAATAAATAAATTTATTTAAAAAGAAATATATTCTAAAATATTTGGTTTCTATGTTTTCCATTCCCAAAATTAAAATGAATCCTCCATCATTTAATTATATATATAAAATTAAAAGTGTAAACATATGATGGAAATCACTCGGGTTACACATTCAAATATGTTTTCAACCTCACTATCCTTAATAATAATAGAAACCAATATTTCATTATTTATTTTCATATATTTATATGTTCAAACAGTTATTGGTGAATATTTCACTTTAACTTGATATAATTCATAGGTGTTTCTAGAAACATACCCATCACAATATTATTTTCATGATCATATATACAAATAATAAAAATTAGTGATATTGTTAAAATTAAATCATATTAATGGACAATATGAATAAGAAAACACAATCTTAAGAATTTATATTGGATGCCATCTTCATTTAATCAAATGAAATATTTTTTATCAACTATATTATCAGTAGATCTAACTATAAATCCCTAATTTTATTTTATGTTTACTATTAATCTATTATTATTAGGTAATTTATCATGATGAGTGATATAATACATACATATATTTAATTTAGATGATTTATAAATACTTATAAATAGAACATGTATCAATCGAAACAAATCCCCTATATTTGTCAAAGTATGTGTGAATTTTTTGTAGAAAATACTTTCACTTTGTGAAGGTGGATCTAATAACTATTTTTGGGGTTATTAACCTGAGGTAAATATAAATTAGAGAATGTGTTAACATTTATTATCCGAAAATGGAAATTATTTCTAGGAAAAAATCCATAATTTTCCAATATTCTTAGATGATTTTCTATATATATTTGTTTATATGGGTTTTCCTATTAATCTCTTGTAATATTCCTTAATAAACTAAACAAACCATTGAATATAAATATTGAATAGTTTGATAAAAACTGGGAATCTCTAGACCCACACTCCCTTATCAATTGATTAAAATAATACATTAATCAAGCTATATGATACCAAGTGGGTAGATTCATTAAAATTATTCAAATAATTTTTAAATATAAAATTATTACCATAAAAATATTTAGACAACATATCAAAAAATATATTTAGAATATTCAGATACTAGATTTATAAACATATTTTTGTGAATATTTCAGTTTAATTGCATCATTCTATATCTATTTCAATAAATATACTAGGTCATACTCCTCTACTTAATATATGGAATGAAAAAAATACAAAATAATGAGTAAAAGTTTATTTTAAGGTAATTTAATGTAAAAAATATCATAGTGATCATAAAATATGACTATAAGAAAACATTATCCTGAGTGAACATAAAAATTAAAAGGGAAATATAAGGAAATAATATTTTTCCAAATGGTATAAAATAGTGTCCAGATAATTAAAGATATTAAAAATATACCATGGAATAAGAGTGGGTAATTATGAGAAAATAATCATTAATAATAGAGCATAAAAAAATAATATAATAATTTGATCTTAACATAAGTACTTGAAATAATAACAAAGTAGATCAATCATCACTACATGAATTTCCAAACTTTATTCAGTAGGTATTAGTTATTGAATCCCTTAACAAGGTTGATAATGAATAACATACTATTTCAGAAAACATAATATAGTATAAACCATTACATTCTTACTATAATATAGTGTGGAACGAATCATTAAATGATTACCATAATATAGTGGAGTATCAAAAACATCCTGATACCTATAACATATATGAAATGTTATAGTTAAATAATTATTATAACATAGAAGATCATCCATAACTACCATATTAAAATGACATAATGGATTAATCATCACATCCGGATTCACATAACATATTGTAGTACACAGCACATCCCAATTCCAAAAACATAGTGGAGTAAGAATCGCAATTTGATTCCTAAAATGTAGTTAATCATGAAGAATGTACTGATTCCCATAACATAATGTACAATGAATCTATTCCTAATTCCAATATCATAATGGGGAATGGATAATTCACCAATTCTCATTAGAAATCATAGAATGCATCTCTTCTGAAATTTGGTAGTCAAGTAAACATATCTACTCAATTCCCATTATAAAAACTCATGCTATGAAAAAAAATTTAATTATTCAGAGGTCGATTCAATTC
Organism: Viscum album; assembly: GCA_963277665.1. Taxonomy (NCBI): domain Eukaryota; kingdom Viridiplantae; phylum Streptophyta; class Magnoliopsida; order Santalales; family Viscaceae; genus Viscum; species Viscum album. The sequence goes on from OY728142.1 coordinate 1,710,830,618, forward strand.
TTTGAATACTATAAAATAACGAGAAAAAAACATATGTTTTCAATAGCAACATGAAAACACATAAATTTTCAAAATAACTTTATTATCATGTTAAAAAAATATGTTTTCATGAAAAACATTATGAGGCAGTTCCATTATAATCCTAGATGAAGAATACAGATTTTCTTCTAATGAAATATCCCATGTTAATCTAAATATTTTACTAATATAAAAAAATAATAACGAATTTATATGAAAAAACTAACAAGACCACATATGATTGTATAATTATTGTAATTAATTAGATCGAGAAGTTATTTATGTAAATAAAAATTATTGTAATGGTTTAATAGGATAATCTAGGGAAAATATTTTCAATAGAAGTAAAAATGATTGAGATAAAATAAATAATTTTTTTAAATCAATAAATGGGTTTTTAAAAAATTACATATTTTTTTTTTGAAAAGATTATGTTACTTGTCATTTTCCAAAAACAATTTCATAAAGGAGAACTGAATTTTTTTAAAAGATATTGACTAAAAATTAATAATAAATAATTGATCCTTGGAAAATTAATAGCGGTTATGTAATAAAAACATGTTTTGGATTTTAATACATATGTCTGGGAAAAGAATATTGTTTTTAATAATATAAAATATCATTAATGAATCCAACATTTTAAAGAACTCAAAATGGTTATTTTTTTAAATGAATTAACGATCATTTTAAATATTAGAAATATTATAAATATTTGAACATAAAAATAATAATAGTAATCAATTTTTAATGAAAAATATTTATATGGAATAAAAATATATTTTAGATAGGATGAGAATAATTCAATAAAAGATTACACATTTACAAAGATGTAAATTATTAAGGGAGTACATTTAAAATAAAAATTAATTTTCCCAGAGAAAAATATATAAGGATACATAATAAGTCTTTTTGGAGGATTAACTAAATCATATAAAAATATAGTTCATAAATAAATATTATCATTTTAAAAAATTGATTATTGACAACAAAAACCCTCACCGATTTGAATTATTTAAATAAAATGATAATAAATGGAAAATTTTAGTTATATTTTCCAATCCATTTACTTCAATTAAATGTATGATATAAATATAAACATAGGTAGTATAAATTGTAATCAATAATAAATTGACTCATTAATATGTATTATTTTAGAAAACATAAATATAGATTTGAGATATTCCTAGATCCTAACTCTAAAATTATATATATACACTTTAATATTATTTGGCATTTGAATCTTTTTTATCATGACATATAAGAATTAGAGGACTTGAGGAAAATTATATTAAATAATTTAATAAAAATGATTATTGATCATATAAGAAAGCTAAAAGAGTGTAAGATTTTATTGAGCGTACAATGATAATTGTTTCATGAAAAGGGTTAATGTAAGATCCTTTTATTTCTGGTGGTCATGTCTTTCATTTATGATTGAAAATAAATTACATTTAAAATATTGCTTGAACAATATCAAATTATCTTTTAGTGTTTACAATGTTGAAAACTCTTTATATAATACATGATGTGCATAAAATGAAACCAAACTTATGAATTATTTAATCCACATAAGAGACTCTATTATTTCCATTATTGATCAGATGACATTTAATAATTTCATAGGGACTCATATTAATAAAAAAGTGATATCATGTGCCCTAGTAAGTGATAAAAAAATTTAAATTAAAAATGGGTGATAAAATGGGTACAAAATATTAATATTAGCAGTGTATAATTATTTATATAATATGTTACCTAAAAATTTTCTTGTATCATGAAATTGATACATTAAAGAAAACATCACAATTGTTCATCACTAAGAATACATAAAAAAATATGACCCAGTTTATTCATAGTGGTAAAATAAACATGTTATAAATATAGATTATTTTTCATGACAATACATTGGATTGATATCATGTATCATAATTTTTAGGATGAAATTTCTCTGTTTCACAAAAAATATTTTATCATTATAATTAATTTTATCAATAACCTATGAGAAATAACAAAATTCATTTATATAAATGTTACTGATTTCATATTTTCATAATCAAATGACTTTTAATTTGATTAAAAAATTGATATGGGAATGTGAGCTTTATATATTTAAATATCCAATCATTGATGTTTAAATAAATTTATAATAATCTTATTTAAATAGGAATTGGTGTTTTATTAACAACTAAAAAAGGGTTTCATTAAATATGAAAGAATTATTTCCAGAATATAATTGGTACACAATGTAATTTAAAAAATAGTCATAATTAGGGATAATGGATGTATGTCACTATAAATTCATCCAAATGGTTATTAATTAAGGGTGATAAAATGAATAGTGGATAACTATTTCAATATAAAAATATTTTCAAGGAATTTACAGATATAATTGGAATGATGTTAGGAACTATTACTATAAAACAATATTTTTAAACAATGAGAAAACCTACATGGAATAATAAAAAGTTCTAAAAAAGAATAAATATATAGAAATGAATGATAAAATCATGTTGAAAATTTATTAGTGGAGTGGTAATGGAAAATTGGTTGGTATCTATAAGAAATGGTGTGGAATTTTTTTCAAATTTGTAATCATAGGGCTCACACAACTTGTTTATAAAAAATCCAAAAACGATTTTCATACTACGGGGTTCATACATTTTATTTCCTTAGTGGTAATGGTTATTAGTATTTTAATATCTTAATTGAAATGCATATTAAAATGATAATATTTCAGAAGTGGAAGGGATTTCATTAGATAAATATATTTTTTAAAACAGTTAAAACATAGCTTATAATTTTAAGGATTTATTATATGATTTGATAATATATTTTACAACATTAAAAACGTTTTTTTAATGAATAATAATATTTTAAAATTATTATTCTATTTTAATATTTATTTCATCATTTTTATTCATTTTTATTTATAATTATTATTGTGTACATGTAATGTATTCTAGTTTTTACACAAAAAAATAAATGTCCAAAAAATTAAAAAAATGACTATTTTTTAATTTTATATTTATTTTTCATGTGTGATTTATATTTCATAACATAAAGTATATATATTTAAAAATATTTTTTTTAATAGAAAAATTATATTTCATAAAAAAATTCATGTCTTTAAGATATGATCGGGTATTACACGTAAAAAAATTTCATTGGAAATAATAAATTAAAAATTTCATTAATATCCCAAAAATTTATTTTATATGAAAGTATAAGGTAATCAATTTTTTGAAAAAATTAAAAATATTTTAAAATCATGTTATTAAAAATATATTAATATTTTTAAAAAATATTATTATGGCTTCATTTCATTGAAAATTTATATTATTCTAATGAAAGATTTTATTTTTTTTACTTTGAAATAAATTACATTTATTTTTTTAATCAGGTACACATAAATATAATGTGTCACGTGAAGTTATTTTACCTATAATGATTTATAACAATACTATATCCGAGAAAATTCTATTTAATTTAAAAAACTATTTAAATTTTATTAAAACATATAAAATAAATACCAAACCCCTTATTACACCTGTATAATCATTAAGGGTTTATTGTGATCTTGTTATTCATTTATATGGTGTATTAGTTAACATTGAAACTATGTTTATCTCCACTAATTTGAACATCACAAGTATTAAATTAATCATTAAATTTACATTTTTTAGCATTAACAGTGCATGGTCATAAGATAATTTCTCTTGATTTTACCTCTATCCCATGCTTTGATAGATGGTATTTATAAGAAATGATACATATAGTTGAGGCCATTATTTCTCAATTTTGTTTCAAATATATATACACATTTACCAAAACACACACAATTTAAAATTTAAAAATTATTATAAATTTCCTTATTTCCAAATAATTATAATTCCCAACGATCAAATTCATAGTAGTTACAAAAAATAGTGATCATCTGGATCCAATATATTGAAATTATGAGATCATAATTATCCCATTCCCTAATAAAAAATATATATACTATCCATTATCCCAAGGTAATAATCAATAATTATTTTATTAACAAAATTTCAATTATAAATATTTCATCATTTGAAATAAATATTTAATAAATTTTAAAAAAATTTCTACCTATATAATGTATAGGATTATTGTATCCCAAAACATGTATATGTTAACATATATTTAATTATAACATTTGGAAGGGAAACATAATTAAGTTTCATAATAGATTCATATCATGGTAAGACATATGACATAATAAGAAGAGATCATACATTAGAATAAGATAAGAATAAATATATTATGACATAATCAATAGTTATAGTAATGAAAACCAATAAATCAAATATTATTAATCATGGAACACAGTATTCAGATTTCTCAAAAAATGATATAATAAATAATTATGTGAACTCATAAATAATTATTTATTTTCCTAAAGAAACAAAAAAAATAATTATAATTATATCTTGTAACACACATTTGAATAAAAACTCATATCATAAGGAATAAATCAGTTAAAAAATTATTATTGTGGATTCTGTTTACTCCAAATTCCATCATTTTCGTAGTGATGCTTCACTCCTTTAACCATGGCTTAGAAAAAATAATTTACAAACCCACATTCACTCCAAATTATTAGTCCCTATTTTTTCATGATATATCCTTCTATATATAGTGTATTGGATTATATATATTTCTATTCTCACCCATCACCTAATTAGAACCATAAATATGTTTGCTATAACATCATAAAATAGTCATAGTATCATCAAATCATAACCCATAGAAAATATAAATGTACCACGATCATTTAATTATCATAATCAAAAACCATCCATAGAAAAAACAATGATGTTATCATTGGATTGTATCCCATTAAATCATTATAGACATAATGTTATGTGATAATATATATAAATGATATTAAAATATCACTAGAATATTTCATGATGAGGATACACTTATTATTTAAAATCACATTTTTACAAAAGAAAATAATAAAATAATAAATATTTTATTTTATTTTAATATAAAATTGGAAACATATAAATTATTAATAAAATAAAATACAATTCATGATTATGGTTATTTTCATTGAAATAATGTATATTAAATAAAAAATTGTTCTTATTTTTTTGTAAAAACTTAAATGAAACTAGTTTAAAATCTAAACCACTAAATGGGGTGAATCTAGTATTACCAAACTTTGGGGTTCTCAAACCAGGTCCACCCATACTGGGTAATTTTTTTTGTTGGGAGGAAATAAAGAATTATGTGTTTCTTAAAACCCATAGTGGGAAATTGTACAAGATATGATGTTATAATATCAAGGACTTGTGGCCTATTTTAATTGATAGGGTCATTTACTCATAGAGAATAACAACCTTAATACTGAGATGGATAATTACACTGCTCGCACTACTGTGGTAGAAGAGCAGAAGATATCTTGGTCTCCAGTCACATCCCTTCGATTATAACATGAATATATGTGTGGGGACACCATTATCATGTTGATGAATTTGAACAAGGATTAATAGATTCCCTGTTAAAATAGAGAAAAATGTCTGTTAAAATTAGATTTAGGGTCTACACATCAATTAGATCAGCGTTGTAAAATTTTTATTATTTGAGTTGTCAAACCAAGGTTACTAGATTGAGGTCTGAATTTACTTTCATCACAACCTTAGATGGGTCAGAGACCTTGTTATGTGTCTTACCATTTTACACATACTGCTGGGTAGGAATAAATATATCATTTTAAGGACTTCTATGGCCTAGTGTATTTATCTAATGATGAATATGATCATCTTTTGTGAGGTCTACTCAATAATATGGTCCCCTTTAGTTATGGATTATTTAGTATTCCTTGTATTCATGTCCATGTTCCTCAAATGCTCAGGTGGGTATGTGATGACCATATTTGTCTTGGAGGAAGATAAAAATTAATCAACATGGTCCGTAGAGAGAGTGAAATGTTAAACTTATTGCTATCATATGATATGGCTATGATTTATGGAAACATAATACCCACATACAATGATATTAACATTTATATACACATCTCCCATTACCTAGATGTGCACTATGAGGTTATTAACACCTGATTTTTAATTATTCTGGACATATCAAAACTAGTAATGATGATTAGAAACTAAGAGAGATCTGATCTCAAACATCCTACATGATTGGTTGATGGAATAAAAATATCATAGATCACATCACATGTCATTTTTCAATCCCATAGATTGTTTAATATCTCCTTGCTAATATTAAAATAGAATAATATTTATACCATGAATGTGACTCTAACATGAATTATTTGAGTATGGAAGTAGCCTAAAACAACACTAATAGCTTTTATAATGCCATAATCTTCCTAAATAACACTTTCATAGTGGAATAGTCCTCTTGGTTATCCCATGACCTAATTATAATAGGATGAGATTTTGGTGAAGGAACTGACAAAGAACTACTTTGGCACTTCTCTACCAGAAGAGGGGGTTATGCATATGAAAAATATACTCTAAAAACCATGACATCTCTTAGAGACAAATATAGATGCATGATCATGTCTATGTAGGATAGATTATTTACTATGACTTCATGATATAGGGTGGAAAGGTCCATTTTTAGATAACTATAGTGATTATCATCATCTATGGGAATCAACCCAGACAATGAAATCTTTGTATCTTCTTCTGTATATGTATATAGTATAGAAAATGGTGGTGATTTAGATGGATTATATAAGAATACTATAAAGGATTCCATAATAAACTCCCCTTGTAGTTATATAATGAAGGACCTATGTAACTTATAGACATTAACTTTACGGAATTTAATCCTTAATTTTTTGTGTTCTTACACATAACCATGACATTAGAATGAAGAATCCATCCATGATTCATCTATTATTTCAATTAATTAGAGGTCAATTATGACCTAAATCATCACATGGATCAACCCCTAATAGAGATATACATTTACATGTGAGGTTTTCAATGATTTATTTTGGGTTTACCTATGTGTATTGTGGCATGAAAATCTCAGCCTTAATCGACCAGCATGGAGGTTCTCTCCCAACATACACTAATTAGTGTAGTGGTTCCCCATAAATGAAAATAAATAAATATGGATATCATCCATATACTTTCAAAAAAATCATAAGATATCCAAAAAACTAATAATTATCAAGAATGATTTCCCAGTGCTGAAGAAAGAACCTTCTCAGTGAAGTGTGGGGATGACTTTTTCACAATGTTTCCTCCCCATGTAATGGAATGTAATGTATTTTAGTGCTTTCAACTACTGGGAGAGTCATTCTAACATACCTATGAGGTGTTTTGAGTCTCCATCTCTTATTGTCATTGATTGATCCTTATTGACCATTTTTAGGTATATGAGGGGATACAACATTGGATGTGGGGCTAAAAGATCTACAAAATTTTCCACTTATTAGGAAAAGTTTTTGGTCTTCTATTGATATCTTTTCCAAAATTCATATACTGGTGATGGTGGATCAGTGATAATGTCAACTCATTCAGCATAATTTTGAATTGTTTGATGATAGTGTTGATGAAGAATGGTGGGAACCCTCCTAGAATGATATTGAGTAGTGGTATATATAAGCAGGGATAAAACATCCCATACATCCTCAATTTAGAGTATATATCTATCATAGAACATCATATAGAATATTTCTAAGTGGTTTTTCATTTTAATTATTGTTTTCCCCGGCACGGTCCATGGGGGAAATTGTGTCATTGAGTCTCTAATTCATTGAGGACATGGAGTTCCATATCCCTACTAAGAATGACCAGTTATTTCTTATACCTATATATTATTTATTTGGTTACACTCCCCAAAATGGACACATAGTGTGGGATGAGGTGTGGGACATTGTAGATAAACATGTAGTGGATATCATGGTGGGGGTGCAGTCAGGTGGGAATATCATAATTATGTTTCTGCTGAAGCGGTAGAAATTTTCTCTAAGATTACAATTTATTGAATTATGAGCCCTATAAAGAATATTTATTCAACCATAAATACATTACAATGAAAGTGACATGAAATTCCATAGTTATATATGTTACTATTAAAATTGTTATGGAAAAACACTAATGATGTAACAGAACAATGATATCAAATGATAGGTACCATAATTCAAATGTGAAATAAATGTTGGGCCAATTTTTTAGACCTTACATTGATTATATTGATATGTTCACATAAATTTATTATGGTTTACTAAATTATATTATTTCCCATAGTTGAATAGAATAGTTTCATATCCAGTTCACCATTAATATTTCTAAGGCTTTCCCATGGGAAAACAACTTCCATTCATCTACCAGCAACTTGGTTTTTTCAGTTTTCCCACATTCCCACATTCAAAAGTAGGGAGACACCAATCTCTATAGTTAGTGATGTTATCTCCTTGTTTAAAATAGGATTAATTGATGTTAGTTTCTTGTTACATGTAATCCGACATGGATGTATTTGCATATTCATAGTATCTGTTATATATTTCGGTCATCCTCATGGAAATTAAACCTATTTATATATCATGGGGGATGTCAATTTATTATTCTTGTTGTATCTAAATAAGGAATAAATCATTAGTTGGGGGAGGAAGTATCATCAATCATGTTTTGGAATTATTATTAATTTTGAAGGTTATGAACCAATGTAGTCTTTCTTTTTTGTAGGGAATCTCATGTGTAACACATCATAAGATAATGATCCAAAGTCAGCCCTAGTAGGTCATGGTGTAATAGATATCATGAGTGTTAGAATTATGATTCTTTTCAATTAATTCATCCTCTAATTATTACTTAGGTTATGGATTCTATAAGATAATAGGATTTTAACTCGTTAGAGAGATTGTGAGAGATTTAATGTCTTAAGGGACATATCAGTTCATCAGTTTAATTTTATATGGTCATAGATAGTTGAGTGTGTCCCTATAAGGGATGATTTCACACTAGGATGATGGAGTACGTACCCCATGGGGTATAATTTCACAATATGATGATGGATTTTGTCCCTAAAGGGTGATAATATTACAATATAATGTTAGATTGTGTACCCTAATAAGAATAATCTCATATTAGTATTATGGATCCCCCATGTGATATAATTTCACGCTGGGATTGATGGAGTTTTTCCCCCCCACGGGTCATTATTTCAAACTAGGATTAATGGAATGTATCCGCCTAAGGGGAATTACTTTATACATGAATTAATGATTTTGTCACCCTAAAGTTAAAATTTTCACTCATAAAGTTCCTATGTAATATGCCTCGGAGGTATCTTGCATACCCTATTTATGTGAAAAGTGAAGAAAACTATGTTGTTTGATGCTGAAGATTGCGGTCCTGTGAAAGAATCAATCAATTTTGTTTAATGTCATGTGGTACGGATTCACATGAAAGAAAAAGAGTAATATAATCAATTTTTTGGAGATTATGCATGAATTCTTCCTTAGTGGTGCTAGGATAAGTGAAAAGTTGAAAAAGGTTTATGCATGTGAGAAAAAAATGATTGTGGTTACATACAATTTTAGGAATGGTGGTAGGATCCTATAATGATTCTACATGCACAATCCAATTTCAATCAAAAAGGTTATGGATTCATTTCTATATCATAAACATAAGAGGTTGTTAGGCAGTTTATCGTTTTATGAGTTGGATGTGGAGTTAAATAGTTTTACATCTTACCAGTCATAAATGGATGGTTATTAACCCCTTAGAGGGGCTGTGTAATGGTGATACTATGATCCATCGTAATAAATCTCTATCATGATATTTAATCAATTTATCAATGTGATTCCTCATCCTAGGATTATGTGACCACTATTCATGTGTTCTTAAGAGAAGAATGTTGCTGGAGCATCCATGGAGGAGTATAAATCATGAGGCTTGATGTTATGGTATATATCCATAGTAGAAATAGGCATTACAATACCATTTCATTGCAATATTATGTTCGATTTAGGACCATCATGCACTCATATAAATGATTGGAAACACAAAAGATGGTGGTAGTGGTATCATCTTGATTTGAACTATTGTTGAACCCATTTTTGATAATCACAGGGGACTTGAAAACTCATAATTAATGAAAGGGGATCACCTAAAATGAGGCATCATAGAGAGTCCTAGAGGATGAATTTTGTGACTAATTGGGTATTTTTTAATGTATGGGCTCACTTGAAATATACAGTTCTGAAAGAAACATTAGGTTTCATGAATATTGGTGACCTGTACATGGGATAATTTCTTCATTCCCATGTGGTTAATTTCATAAAGGAAAATTATACAAAAGAACACTAAGACCCTAAAGGACATTCATCATCGATGAATTCCACGGAAATAGAGTAGTAGAATATTCAACATGGGTTGAGGTTATAAAATATCCATGAAATGTGGCTTCACGAATCATGGATACATTATGAAATGCATATTCTCTCCGTCTTGTGAAATTAATTGTCGTTTCATGAACTCAGAGTGTTTGTTTTAGATGCTAAAAGGGTGCTACAACTAAATTCCCTACATTATAGGTATTTTGGGTCCCCATAAAGGAAAAAAGACCTTTTTTATAATGATATAGACTTCAGTAAACATAATTATATTAAAAAATTGATAGGGATCAATGAATAATATATGGGTTGCGGGAAGGTAACCAAAAATGTTTCACGTGACTATGGACTTATATGAAATTGAGCTATAAAATTACAGAAATAAATTTCATGGATATTACAATCAATATTATGCTTAGTTATGTATATAACAATATTTACACTTTCTTGAAAGTGTTAAAATTCAAGAATATAGTCCCTTATGCTGAACTTTGGGCCGTTTTTTGCATAGATTCACTTTGAAATGTACATTACTTCATCCAATTATCCTTTAACACATGTCTTTTAGAATTGATATTATAAGAGTAATCCTTAAATATTGTGTTAAATATAAGGCATTAGGCCATTTAGGCTTCGATTAACTCTGAATCAATTGTCCCTTCTATGTCCTCTCTTATTATAGTTGTCTTTTAGTATGAATTTATTTTTTCAAAAAGTCATGCCAATATTTTTTACTAATATGTCATTATACCAACATATTTATATTTGAAACCACTTCACATAGTGTGGTTCATTTTAATCCATTTGAATAATCAGGGTCTTATATTTTTATCATATAACTCTATAACCTGGTTATATTTTCCCAACTCACTTGATTTTTCATTGAGATACCCATTACATTGCATCCGAGTAGATGAATAGTTCTCTAGGACAACACAATTTTTAGTGGATAATTTTTTATTATAATTTTTAAATCAATATTCATAAAATATTAATGAATCCTCTATAAATGAATATTTATTCATTATTAATTGTTCTAAATTATTGAATTTTGTACCAGATTATGCCTCACCAGTTCATCGCCATACAAAGGAGAAAGGATTTAAAGGTAGAAATATTTTCAAATTTTGATAAATGATATGAATGTGTAATATATAAAATATTTCCCTTGAGGTATTTGTTATTTTTTATTACACTGTGAGTATATTGATATATTCAATAGTGATATTTTCCCACTTCTATAAAGTTATAGGTAGTTGTTTTTGAACAAATTCTTAATGGTCATTCCCTTCCGTCAGTTTGTAACATATCATAAATATTGTATTATAATCTATAATCTCATTTCATGTGATCTCATTGATAATAACACCAAAAATATTTTTTATATTTTGGTTCTTTCTACATATATATAGTGGACAGATCAATGAGATACACCCTTCATCTTTTTGTTAAACATTCATCACATGTGATGCACATAATTATAATAAACATAAATACTCTCCTTAATAAAAATACTACATAGGGACCGCATATATTTCATATAATTTCTATTTATATAGTATATTAGGATCATCTATTTTTTATTTCATGATATTGTTTAGTGGTATTTCATTGTAAAAAATTTTTAATTAGATTTATGATGCTCTCTGAGTTATTACACCCATATCCATCTTTACCATGTCATTGATCAACAAACCCTACATAATCCTTAGTATTTCTTGAACATTATGGTCTTCCCTTATCAATTCATAAATTAACTTATTAGGTTTTATGAGTTGATAATGAATAGAATGAATATAGTTCTTATGTTTCTATGATGTTTACCTTTTATACATGTTCAATTCCATTTCTGTGAATATATACCTCAGAAAAAGTGGTTAGTGTATATATCACACATATACCAAAAAAGATAGTTATTTCATATCATTTGTTAAAAAGTTTAGAAAACCAAATTTAAATAATTATTATGAAAACTATGTTAACAATTCTTTAACTATTGATATGCATATATAATCAACATTTTATTCCATATTAGTACATATAGAATTCCATTATAAGATATATAAATAAAAATGAAAATCCATCCTTAAAAATATGATTTTGTAAATTGGTGCACTAAAAACAGATTTATTAGACATAAGAAACATTCTTTACACTCATTTGTCCACATAATCATAACCCCCTTTCGAGTTATTTTTCATTGTAGATTATAAATTCATGAATTTTTTCTCAAAACATTTATACTATCCATTTATATCATGTAAATTAAAAATCATAGTTACAAATACGTGATAAGGATACCCCACTACAGCCAAATTATTTTATAGAGGAATATATATTCCATAATTCATCAAATTATTCCCCCAATAATGAAAATTATTTATTCCATTAATCATATCCAATGAATTTATAAGAATACATCATTTTCCATAATGTTTATAATATTATCATATAATTATCATCATGTTCCATGTGACATTAAGAGAATATTTGAATATATACAGTAAACATCCTTATCAATTTATCATAGTAGTTCATAATGCCTCTATCAAAAAATCAACACCTTTGGAAGGATCTTATGTGATGCTAATGAATATAAAAATTAAAATTTCTATATCATTTTTAAGGGACTATTTAGAAGAATTGATCCCTTGAATCCGGGTCAATAAAATTATATACTATTTTATGTTTGTATTTTAACATTGATTTCATCCAATTGGGTTCATTATATCAAATCACAACCATAATGATCCATTCATATTTTTTCAAATATAATATGTGCTACCTTAAGAGATTGAATTAGTTTAATAAAACCCTTCACCCAAATATCATGACGTTACTTCTTCAACTCCTATAAATCTGAATATTCTATTAAATGTATGTTTTAGAAATTAATTTTTGGATCCTAGTAGAAGCTCAATTGAGAAATATAATACTATTTATATGATTAGAGAAGCTAATTATTTAATGATTATATGAATGTATTCACAATGAATGGGTATTTTCCCTACCATTATAAAATTTTTCTCTCCCCTTCATCACTAATCATATCCATAAATAGGTATATAGGAGGTTAATCATTAGAACACTCAATCTGGGGATAACAATGATTTGATAATTAACATAGTTTTTCCCTTCAATAACAATATATATTCATTTCATCCCTAATTGATCTTTTAATTATATTTTTACAGTGAATCCATCATTATTATTAGGGAAAATTCTTCCATTATAATTATTATTAGTTATGTGGAGTGACTTGACTCAAAAAATATAATTGAGGAATAATAACATAACATAGATATAGTAATAGTACCAAATTGGGTTTTAATCCAAAAGACATTCACTCATAGTTTTGGGATAAAATTGATGTTCTATGTATATATGAATGACATTTGGGAAAGTGAATAAATTTAATCAAGGTATTTAACTGATATATTTGAATATACATTGAGTGTACAAACTACTACATCTTTTCAAGCCTCAAATTTATCTATAATGGTTATAAAATCACAAGAACTGTTTTTTGGTCTCTATTAGGGATTATGGTGGATTACCTTCAATATATTCCAATATGGACAGTGGTAGGAAATTTTTTATTATCCCCAATAATGAGGAATTATACTTTATGGGTTTCTTGCACTGTGTTTTATTTTACATTTTCAGTCAATTGTATAGGGTTTATATATTCATTTATTTTTGAATCTGTATTTTATTTTTTCGATATCTATAAAAAATTCAACTAACTTATATTAAATTACCAAAAAATATCATATTAGTTTTAGAGATTTAATAGTTAATATTTCTCTATTTATCATTCCATCCCAAAATTATTCCCAAAATTTGGATCCTTCCTCTTCTAATTAATAATCATTCCACAAAATCAACGAGCATCTCTAAAATAAGATTCCACATCAATTATAGACCCTAATATTACCTCATAACAAAGGATTTATTATATTATATGTTTTTATGATGATGAAATATTAAACAAACTAATTTATTGATCTTCTAATTATACACGATGATGATTTTTGGGTGGTTTGAATACCATGAAAATTTCATCTCATAAACATGACAAAATAATTTTCCTTTTTCTTTAATAAGGAACATCATTTATCCTTTGATATGTTTTAATGAATATAAATTTTTTTAGAATGTTAATAATATCATGACACTCCATGAAATCCACCTAATTTATATGATTTTTGTTATTCATCACTATCAACCAATGATGACTACTTTATTATAATAAATATACATCATGACATACATTTTTCATTCAAAGATAAATACATCATGGATAATATATTTCCAAAAGTATTCATAAAATTTAATAAGATAATGGATTGAATGTAGAATTAAAAATATGTTTTTTATGTTAATTAATTATTTTACAACCAGTTGTTCATTCATATTTATTGGTGTATGATCTTCATGGTGTATTTGTTTCATTTAGGATCTGTGTTAAATGAATCATTATCATCATAATTTTTTCAACACTAAATACAATCAAATTATAGATAAAATCTGTTCATTTTCAATCACATTCATTATTTACATTATTTATAATATTTAAAACCCCTTTGTCTAATAGAATCAAACCTATCCTATAAATTTATTACTATTATATATTATATTATAATAATTATAATGTAATTTTTTATCCAAAAATTTCTTAGTGATGCCCTTCTATGTTGTTTCACATTAATCATTACAAATAATTAAATTAGTCATATATAAATGAAAATTATTTGTAAAAAGAATGTGGTTATCCAATTAATATCCCATCATATTTTAAAGAGAGGTGTGAAGCCTTATCCCCATTCATCATAATCGAATTCAATATTAAGTTAATAAAAAACAATTCTTTTTCAGGATTATTAACCATAGGTGAATTTATACCACAACCACATTAGTTTTCCTATATCAATGTAGGGTGTATTTTATATGAAATAGCATACACTATAATTTTTCAAATAATGTAGATTGTTTAAAAATATTTAACCTATGTTTTCACTATTCATTAATGTTATAATTTCCAAAAATAACCATACATTTCTTTGTTACCATATACAATGACACACATTTTTATATTATTTTTATTATAATTCATTATCAATATTTTAAATTAAAATATTTAATAGACCTTTTTGGATTTCATTATTAGAAAAAATGTATATTATACATGATCTAGAAAAATAAAAACATAAACATACAATTATTTAATCATGATTAATATTTCCATATTTATTAAATCATAGGTCACCCCACCAAATATTATTCCATAGGGACCTACATCATAAGAAAAGATTGAACATAAACATCATTCAGCTCTAATGAAATAAAGAGGAAGAAAATAAATCATCAAGGATATAATATAGGTTATAACATTATACAATACTCATATATATATATTTATATATGAGATGAATTTTTAAATGTTGTAATACAATGAAACATGGAAAATCATTAATGTATCACCAATATTAATCCATTAGGTGTTCTATAACACATTACCAAGGTTATTCACCATGAAATTATGGACATTTTTTACCTAAAGTTCAATTAGTTAAACTATGTAATAGACGGATTTTATGGTGCATCATTAATATAGTATAAATCTTAGTTTCAGCATAGTTCTATTTTTATAACAATTTAGGTCCTAAATAACCAATGGGGAATGAAAATGTTTTTTTATAAAGAAGTCATTTAGTTTATATGTTCTTATATATATGGAATATTTTTTTTAAAAATGATATGGTTATGTTAATTATAAATATGAAAATACCCAATCAATGAAATATATGTTTTTCTATAAGAAAAATTCATCGAGAATAGGTTTTAGTATTCACAATTAATAAATAATAATACAAAAACATAAAGTATTATTTCATTTCCATAACTAGTACTCAAAGTGGTTTATGGATTGATATTAAATACATGGAATAAATATACATCATTATTAGGGAGTGAAACCCTTATTACTGAAATCATGATAAAAAAATTATTACATATTTAATATAAAAAATAATAGACATAAGAGGAAGGTCATAAAAAACAAAGGTCGAAGAGAACCCCCACATGAAACATGTATTTCTATTCCTTGAGATGAGATTCATGGAAACATAACAACTTCTTATAAATGATACATAGAGTGTAAGTTATGATTAATTGATCTAATAGTAATGGGTGTGCATAAGAATGTCAGAATGAGTTGGTGTTTTTAAGAAAATGATGGTATTTTTTTTCTTAATTTATAATATTATCCAATTGATATATAGATAATAATATATGAAAAACAATTATCATAGTTATGTATTTTTCATGTTACTTAACATGGGGATGTTTTTTAATAATATATTGTAATAAGGGATTAACCACTGTAGTTTTTTATATTATTAAGGATTAATGGATTCATTTTCACAAAGAAAATATTTCTACTCACTTAATACTATATATGAAATGAAAGATTCATTATATGTTTCTAAAATCAATCATATCACATTAAAATACATCAATTCGGTAAATAATATTATTATTGATCTATAATTCTATTATATTATACATTACATAACATTTGGTTCATTATGCTTTCAATATATGATCTCTATATTCATACAAAATTTTACTTCATAACATAAAATTTTATTTTCTCATATAATTATGAAGAATATCCATTCGATAATTTTTAATTTTGGAAAATAAAAACTAAATCAATTGCATCAAAAAAATTATAAAATACTTCATTTTTTAAATAAAATTCATACTTATTAATATTACTAGTTTTTATGACATTATAAACATTATTACCATTAAAAAATTAACATTTGAATTCAAAAAATTATAATATCATTTTCTCCCAATTAATTTGTTTTTTTATATATGGAAAATAATTTTTTTAATGTCTAGAAATATATTATAAATAAATATCATAATGAAACATATATATGTTACCAAAAATTATTAAGATTCTTTCACTATGTTAAACATTAATTTTAATATGATATACTATTTTTTACAAATTTATTTTTATATATATTTATTTTTTTAAGGTAAAAAATTGAAAAATTTATAATTATCTATTTTTAGGTATAATTATTGAAAACATATTTTGTAAAAGTAAACTCCACATCTATTCTTAATGAGCTATCACATTATTAACACAAATAAACATGAAAAAACACTTTATTATAAAATTAAAATATATTTTGGTATTTTTTGTCATAGATCAATAATAATTAAGTGATTTATCTAAAACTGGAATTTTTTGTGATCTACACTATAGTTACTTTTAGTCTATACTCAAATTTTTGTTATATAATTTGCGACTTTTAATGGGTAAAACCTAGTAATTATTCCTCTCTCTTAATCTCACTTGATTTTTCCTCATAAAGAATGATACCTGTAAAAAAATAATAGGTAAACATTATAAGGCTTATATGCCATCCCATTATAGTGGTGTGGTACAATATCATTCTGAAAAAGAAGTCTCTTATAAAGAGAAAAAGACAAAAATCTAGAGTAAAAACTTGATGAAATATGCACTACAATAAACCATAAAATCTATAGAAACCTAAAAAATTAGAAAGTATGAAATTACATGACCAACAAGTATCATTGTGACCAACCTTCACCTAAAAACCATACCACTATGAAGGGAAATGTTGAAAAAAGAACATGTAATTCTACACGATTCCCTTACCATTACCTTAATCTTGAAACATAGAATCTACAAATACCCAACTGAAAAAGTAAGATGTGAAAAAAGTAGTCAAAGCATTATGCCACCTTAAAATATATACAAGGTCTAAAATTAACGATGTATTAGTTATAGTGTCAACAAAATTGAAACTATTTTACAAATATTTCTATATATACAAACCCATTTGTAAATCATTTTCATTTAATTATTCATAAAATATTTTTATATTTAAAATGTTTTGAATGTGTACCATGTATGTGATAAATAGGGAAGAGTATCCACTAACCAATTTCTAATCAGGTAAACACATATCCATGACATGATACGCCATAAAAAATATATATGTTAAAACACATGTGAAAATAAATTTGATACATTGTCCATGATAAAATCCATCATGTGATAAATTAGATTTAATGGGGAAAACACTACATATTATGCACAATACTATGGTAATGTTTAAAAGAAATAATATAACATAAACCAAGTATATGATGGTACCAACCGATATTGAGTATTTTAAATGTCTACCGATAATAAAAAAATTAAATCCCAGTGGTTCCACATACAATAGGGTCACCATTGTCTCATCCCCAAGTCACCAAAGGTTTGCAATGTACTATTATTATAAATATCAATTTCAAAACAATTAAAATATTTTATAAACAATTATAAATGAAATTAAAATATTATTTATTTTTTGAAACCTCATTTCCAATTCAAAACCACAAATCAAGCATTTAACCAAACACATGGTGTGAAAAAGCTCCACTTTAAGGAAGACACCGTTTAAAAACATAGATATTTAAAATAATCAGAAAAAATACCTACAATTTAATTAATAACTCAAATGAATGATAAAATAATTTTTTAAATTTAAAATAATTATCTCATTATAAGAAAACAAATACAGCAAAACAGTGGTAAAAATATCGACTTTAATAAAAAATACCCATGAATAGTTGATCATTTCTACACAATCCTACATCGATAAGAAACATTATTAACACTACATAAAAATAAGTAGTTCTAAAATCACACCCAAATTATCATATAAAAAGTTGATAGGATTAGTGATCTATTTTTTATGTAAAATTGAGCAGGGAAACCAGATCAAAACAACAACATTCTATGATATGATCTGTCTAGAGTAAATGAATTTGAACAAGAATCTAAGTTAGGGACCTCTAATGTTACAACGAAGGGTAAGAATGAACCAGAATGATTTTATATGTCAGTTTTCATTAAAATAACTAAAGTAATTGGTGTATAATCCCACTATTTAATATTTCAGAGGTAGGTCGCACAATTTACTAGAGGAATTCCCATAGTTTATCCATCAGTAAACATTATACATTGTACATTACTATCAATTCTTTATGAGGTATAATTATTTTAAATGGAGGGACACACAGTTACCTAACCGTGCACTATAACCATGGGAGACCCTGTGAAAAGTGCTATACATGTTATAAAGATCAGTAGTCATGATTCATATTTTAAATATTCGTGCATAAAAATCCATTTGAACATCACATATCCATACCAAAAATTTAAACTAACCATGTCAAGTAACCATTTTACATTCTAGTTTCTATGAAAAATACTTACTTTCGACGTCAAATCCCACGATATTTTGCAACCACTAAAGAATAAAATTTAATGCTCAACTAAGTCATACCTATGACTTTATGTGTGTCACAATTCACTATACCAATAGTGATTTATTTTCTAAGAAATACCAAATTTTCTTGGATCTAAAAATTCATTAGTAAAGAACTTCTTCATTATTGATTCCAACATCCACATCTTAAGATTATCATGTCCGCACAGCCACAGTACCCATACTATGGGAATTGGTTTACATTGAACTACCATATCAAAAAGATCCATAATAAAAAGTGGTATCTCAATAATGGTCATATGAGACTCAAGAACAACATCCAAACATTAAATCATATGTGAAGGATCTATTTGATACCTCTTCATTTGGGAAAAATTAAACTTTTCCTTTACAAAGTCAAGAGAGATGATTATTCCAACTGATATCCCAATCATAAAAGTCATTCCATCAGCTCGAATGGGCCAACAATCAATGGTACCAATATACCTTGATTACCAAAAAACAATATCCCTTTCGATATAAATCTCTGATAAAAACCCAATCACGAACCTCAATCTATAGGGTATGATAATGACTGTATAAATAATATTTCTGACAGCATTGTGCTTTGAAAAACCACATGGTGATCAAATGAACATTTTCTTCATCTCTAGAGTGATACTCGATGTTTACATGGACCTCTCTCCAAAATATAAAAATCACATGGTATATATATATATAATTCAACACACACAATAATTCAAATGGATTAATAATTATTCAAACCTTATAACAATTCTAGTAGGAAAATTCATCCAAAAGAAAATTCTTTTTCTAATAACTTATAAATTCAAGCATGCATGACCATAGAATATATACAATATTTTGTATATAATATTTTATCTGTCCACCCACCATTGGATGAAAAACAATGCCAATATTTTCTAATATCCCTCTCCTATTATAAAAAATTCCAGAAATATGATGTGAACATTGAAACTCTTTATGAAATACCAATACAGTGTACCCCATGGAGTCATGTAATCTATCAGATGTAGAATTCCCTGAGTTAATCAACATTTAATATCTCCTTTTTAGGTAATAAAGTATTTAATTTCATATACCAATCATGGATAACCCAATATTATCCTACCCACTATAAATTTTAGTAGACACACCAATCTATTCCATTTATATATAATACCACTTCCATAACAAAATGAGAAAAGGGTACAAGAAAAATGCAGGTATCTAGTGTTACACCAAAATTGTATGAAAAGTAAGACATCATGAAATATAAACTATAATAGACCACCTAATCCCTATCCACCAATACCTATGTCACAATACAAGATACATCTTGGTAGAGCCAGGGTTCATGTACCTACAAGAATAATTTACACTTTTCATCAATAAAAACTTATGTGAAATCAAAACAATCAACGTGATTCAGATATATAATGCTCCACATGGGGACCGATACCATTCACCCCTGGTATCCCTAGTATAAATTCATTAACCTTTGTATCAAAACTATTATTATATCACATTCTTGAGTCAAACTATCTCATCAAAAGAAAAGTTATCGGTTATCTAAGATAGGAACACATGTCCACCATATTATTCCACTTTGATGTTTATTTCATTAAAAAATTTCATCTGACACCACTAATAATCTGATTACATCATAGATTATATCAATAACATTCAACCCATCACATCATCAACCACATTACCCTTCATAGGAGTGTATGTAATATCATAATCAAATTTTATAAGATACTCTACTTATAATAAGTGAAAAAATCAAATCACATTGTGTGGATATATATGTTCAGGTTATTATGATTAGATTAAACTATAAATCACTCCAAAAAGAGATTGGGAATCCTCATTTTGAGTTCATGTAGGACTATTTCAAAATAAAAATTGGTAACGGTAGTTCTCCTAATGAGGATATAATTGGAGAGATCCATATCCCACCACCGGTTTTCACTGGATTAAGATACATCCCATGCCCATACCTAAAGAATTTAATGAATCTTCTTTACCTGAACATAGTTATGGAATAATTAAATATAGTAATGTAGTCAAATTCACCATTATATCCTTAAAATATCTATGTAATTATTCATTCCATGAAAACATTAATCCCTTACAGGTTAAATTATTCATCGTAGGTGTGATCTTGAAGATATCCTGAGAAAAGAACATATAGTAACCATCAAAACCAATGATTATCCACTTCTCTAACACATTTATGGGTTACACACATAGCATGAATCCTATATTTAATTTGTATCCAATAAAAATTCACTCATAGAAATGAAATACCCTATATATTTCAATTCATGGAAAAAGAATTTTTTGGAAGGCATACCATAAGTATTATTTTATCTTATGGTCTTAAAAACATATAAAAATGTTTAATGCAATCCTCCACTTTCTTATAGTACACAAAAATGTCATCTTTGTACACAAAAACAATACAATCTAACAACTAATGAAATATTTGGTCCAAAAATTCCATACATAACTCTAGATAAGCAATAAGACAAAATAGAATAACCAAAAAATCAAAATGACTATACTAACATTTAAAAACAATCATGTTGATATAATGTTCTCTAAATCTCCGATAGTGATACCCCATATTATTTTCAATCTTTTAAAACCAACAATACCCTATGTGATGTTAAAAAATTATCAGTAATCCTTACCATTGTCTATTAGATCATAATATTCTTCTAATTTCAAAACTAATAACCCATATATTATTTGAGACTCCCATATTAATTTTTATGAAAGGGAATAGAATAATACTACTATAAAATGGTAGTACGAATAAATATCTCAAACATCAGATCCAAATTTTGAAGATAAATTTGACTAAATCCTTAGGTGTGATTCTATATGATAGAATTGAAATGATTATCATGTTAAGTAAATAGCCAATAGTAAACTTGACCACTCTCTATGTAGGTAACCAATAAAATAATCATTAAAGTAATCATGGTATGAAAACACCACAGTTAAAATAGAAATACCCAAAAAGAGTAAACAATGTAATTAAATATCTGAAATAATTTGAAAAATATTACCCCATAGTGTGGAATAATAGTTCATTCTATTCCTGATCTTGTGTCCCACTAAAATAGAAAAAAAATCCTTGACCCCATCATATGATATAAATTAAAAACATTGATGATAAAATTTTATCCTGAACATAACACCAATAATACAATCCATTGTTTTTATTAGGTTGAAGATGTCAATATCAAGTTCTAAAAAGTTCCACTCCTCCATATGGTCAGACATTCTCTCCCAAAACACGGGAAATTGAAATATTTTTCAGACTGAATTCATAAATTTGTACAATTATCCAAAAAATATGGAATATATTTTGAACAATACCCCAACACATCAACTAATTTTATGATATAAAAAAATTATTATGGTCTGTATCAAATAGATCATACACTGTAAAAGTAGGAATAGAAAAGATATCTGCAACTATAGTCACACCTAATTCTAATTACTTTAGTGAGTACATATTCAAAACAATTTATTCATTATTATCTATGTGAACATCCCCCATGGACTAAAAATTAGAACCACCACCCATGAATATCTTATTCTGAACATCTAAATTCTTAGTGATTGTGGCTCATGATTTACTACCATGGGATACCATCATTGCTATTACATTTATTATTAAAATCCACACGTTGGAAAACAACAGCCCCATCTTGATACCCACCCAAAATTTTATTTATTTTCATGTTTTCCATATCCAAATATTCTTTTTGAAATAACTACATTTTGTACAAGAGGGTCATGGGAATCCACATCAAATGAATATCCAACCTCATTTTCCAACTCAATATTTTGAGTTTGTCAGTACTGATGGGGGAAATGCTATAGTTCTAGATGAAGTATCTCAAGAAAAGGATTCAATATTTAATAATGGAATTCTCCCTTTACAAAAAGGTCATTAAAATCACCAGTCATAATATTAAAAAATTTAACATGGTAAAATTTCTAATTAATGTATATATTAAATGATAACCAGTTATGATGCTCGTGAAAAATCACTTCCCTACTGGAGTAAAACTATCCCCATCCCAATACCTCAATAATTTACATAAGAACCTACACCTTAGAGTCAATATTATTCTTAATTAACATGAGGATCCTCTCAATAAAATAAATACACACCTCTAGTTGATAGTGTCCCCTATAACTAAGGACGATGGGTGGATTCTACATAGTTAATTCAATGATATAGTCCACCACCAATCCATAGTTACCAAAACCCCTTACCCTAATTCTGAATTATATGGATTTTAAAATCAATCAATACTGGTTTAATTTTTAGGATTGGACAGCAGATCACATCCTATTTCTTCCACTATCATATTTTTAGGAGAACTTATTGAAGGAATTGTATGTTAAGAAAATGAAAATGACCAATATTTATTATGGAACAATAAAAATTTCATGGGAAAACATCAATAATTAAAATATATTCATTAAATCATCATGAATTTAAATAAATTATATTTTATATACATTTAGAATTAAATGTTATGAATGAATAAGTACATGTAAAAAAATCATCTTCTAGATCATTCAATTTACATCAATCTCTAGGATTCAAACATTGTAAAAGAATAATGACCACCCAAGGTTACTCTTGTTTGAAAATAGAACTGACAAGGTCAAAAACCCTCCCATAAATACTACATGAATTTTGAAGGTCATAACTTTTATCTACAAAATACACAAAACAAATCTCAGTAATTGTTAACATAATTCATGTTGATCATCCATCTGATACCATTATGTATTGAACCAACCCAATTCAACTTGGAAATTAAATAGATTTGGATCTACATGGTGGGGAGTTACAATAGGATTATGAAAACCATGTATCCTATAAAGAATATGAATACATCTAACATGGGTATAATGTGGAAGAATAAGATACATCCGTGATCCATAAAATTTAAACCAAACTATCTATACAATAATGTATACACAAAAAGGAATATAAGTCACCATGTGAGCAATAGTAACCTCAAAACCATCCCACTATAAAGGTAATGATGAAAATTGATGCTGGCATACCACCTGATCATTTTCCCTTTTCTATGATCCAACAAAAAACGTTTATAATCAGCTAAATGACAAAATAGATCATGAGAAAAAAATACTAGTGTGATACCACCATATATTCCATAAAAGTTCAAATACTGTGAATGAATTTGTTCTAGAATTTAAAAATAGAATCATTATTATAATAAACATTCATTAATCCCAACCAATTTTTATTTCATTTTAATTTAGTTTATTATATAATCCTTTCAAATCCAAAATCTAGGAAGAACGGATGTGTAAGATGTAAAATATGAAAACATATCCACACACCATATACGAATCTAGTAAAAACATATCCATTAGATACAACATCATGAAATTTCATGTGACACAACCTAATGTGAAAACAATTTATCATAAAATCATGATAATATTACTAATGTGATAGACTAGAAATAAAATAAAAATCACTCAATATTTATACCTTTTATAAGGTACAATTTACATGATGTTAAAGATAAAACATTTAATAATGAATTGGAACGAACCAATATCAATTAATACCAATGTCTATTGATATCACAAAAGTTACCCCAAGTGATTTCACACAGTCTTGAGTCACTGATGTCCCTTTCTCAATGCACCCAAGGTTCCCCAAGATGAATAAAATTAAAACATCATTTCAAACCCTGATCAAATGTTATAATAAAAATTCAAAACAAAACCATTAAACTTTTTTCTTTAATACCCCATTTCAAAATCAAAATAACCATTCCATAATTTAATTAAAATATATGTGTACAAAAAAATATGAATATTCCCCCTTTAAAAAATAATTCCAATAAAAAAATTGAAAAAAAATAAATTGTACTTCAATAAATAGAATTTTTTTTACAATATCAATATTTAATTAATTGAAATAACCCATTTTATATAAACACATATATAATATATGGAGTTATAACCAATTTTAATAATAAAAGGAACATTGAAGAGTAAATCGAGTCCTCACAATCCTATATTCCAAAGATGAAATGTAAAACATTAATAAAACTCAGATGAAATTTAATAAAAAGCCAAATAATTTCCAATATTTCTAGTTGATAATAGATCCAGTGAATATCTACCATAAAGAGGGGAAATTCAGTCAAAACCACAACAAACCATGATTTGGTATTTCATGAAAATTTAATTAAACCTAGAATAAAAGGGGAGATAAATAAAATGTTTTGAAGAATGATTAAGATGATCCAACATGAGATAATGGGAGATTATGAAATAAAAAACCATTTGAATAATGGTGAAATTATGATTCTAATCGTTCATAGGGAGGTCACACAGTTTCATGGATGATGCTCCATGGTTAATCTAACTGTGTGTCTTAACTATGCATCCCAACTATCAATTCATTATGTGGTGTGTGGTTTGTAATAGATGTAGGAATGGTTTAACTAACCATTCTCTTTAACCATGTGGAACCATTATAGACTAACTAAACACTCTATGTGGTTAACTAGGCATGTCACACACATTGAATAACCAATATGATACTATGAAAAAGTCTACTGGAACCTCGTAGTGGGATACTACATGGTTAATCTATCCATGTTCCCTAACTATGTTCCTTATAATTTTCATCCTAAACACCTTTTTTTCAATCTCCGAACACCTAACTGATCTAGACCCCAAAATACAAAACCAATTCTCAATTAAATCATACCTTTTCTCTAGAGGTCATTATATTCTCACTGTTATATTTCATCATTTCTTCCATTTGAATTAATTATCTCTCATAATTTCTCTTTTTAAACACTAATTATAATAGTAACATTATTACCAATAATCATAATACCAAATCTTAATGATAAAAAATTCATATATCACAGTAATATGGAAATGTCATTATGCTAATTACCACTATTTATAATACATACTGTATATACTATTCCATTATCACTCATAATTATCCCATACTTCCTATATAATGGTTTTTACATGACATGAATATACATTAATGTTCAAAACCCTTCACTCTACTTGTAATTTATTTTGATTAATAGTTACATTATGGTAGAATTCACACCCATTAAGTTCCAAATTATTATACATTATTCTTCTATATTTATCAAATTGTACAATTCAGTACTACTATCATCAATATTATTGAATAATATAATATGTTCTAGAGAAATATAATTGTATTTTCTATGATCATAACATTAAAAATTAGTTATTTTGAGACATATTTTTTCTATTAAAATGGTATATAAATTATGGGATGTTATTTTATATGTTTAATTGATGAGAATTCGTGTATAATTGAATTGAAGGTGAGAGTAAAGTTGGAATCAACAAGGAAATTAGGGTCTTAATAGAGCTAATTTTTAAATGTATTTATAAATTAAATTTCAACCAAATATTGGTCTTATATATTTTTTGGTGTTATGTTAATCTGGTCAAATTAGATCCACTATTTGTTAATAAATTTTACTCCCATTTTACATAATTAAAATTTAACAATAGGATTTTTTATTGATATGTAATATGACCATAAATACATATTATAGATGTCATGAAACTAAATTTAAACTCATTTTAATGTATAAATATTGTAAATGAAATCAAATAATCATTAATATCAAATGATTTTATTTATAGTAAATTTGTTTTTATTGAAAAGTGATTTCTTATTCATTAATTTATTTTACACTTATTCATTATCTATTACTACATAATTATTTACATTATATATATTTTAATATTATTATATTAATTAATTTTTCATCATTTAAAAAAATATTAACATAATATATTTATAAAAACGCATACAATATTTAAAAATTATAAATTATTTAGAAAATTTTATTTTACTATGGTAAATTTTATTTTCATTGGTAAACTATAATTATTTTATTAAATAATGTAATAAAATTACTAATTTTAGATATAATTATTAATATATTAAAATCCTATTATTAGACTAAATTTATAGTATTCATAGAATGTAAATTTTAATGTTTGTTCTTATAATGGGAAAAATTGTTTGGATAATTAAATGTATATTACCAGCATAAATTTTTTTTCGTATTTCAGTCCATTTGAAAATATTAATATCATCATGTAATTAATTTTATACATTATATTATTGTGAAACTAAATAAAAATAGTTATATAAGTTTAAAAATATTATATATATACATACATATATAATTATAATATTTATCAATAAATGCTGCAATTTTTAAATCATTACAATTGATTCATTTCAATATAAAATAGATTTTAATTTCATGAACACTATATCAATAAATTTATTTTCTTAATAAAATTTCTAATTTTCATATATTTTATTAATAATAATAATATATATAAATCAATATAATACACATATATATAGATTATTCAAAAAAACATTATATTTTTAATTCTTAATTAAATGATAATAAATATCATTATATAAATAAATTTTAGAAATATTAATAATGGGTTTTTGTAAAATGTGGTGTTTGAAACTGGTAGTTCAAAATATTATTTAATAAATGGAAACAAAATTCTGAAATCATGGGGCATAAAATGTACCATTCCTTGAGGATATGTGTTTAGGCCATGGCATGGGATGTCACCCAACCATGCATAATGTAGTGTGGCCTTAGTTATTATAGATTGTAGTGTCTTCATTATATCATGGGAAAATAAAATGTGTGGATGGTTATTATTATGTCTTACTTATCTAAATATATTCTTAAAACCAATAATGATTGTTTATTTTATATTGTTTTTTACCTCATTTATAGACATTTATAAGATATAATATGTTAGGGGAAACTGGTAAAACCTTACTAAGAATGATTTTCCACACAATTCATAGCAATGGTGGTGTGTGCATTCTAACCATATATTTGTTTTATGGGATAAATAATAAGTTTCCAGGTGTATTACACTGGAATCTTGACGATATTGGAGACATGGATTGAGTTGAGTCATTAGGATGGTAGTTTGGCTTGTTAATAATATTTATATTTATATTTTTATACAGGATTAGACTAGTGAGATATAATTTCTAATATATAATCTTATATGACTAAATATATATTAGTATTGAAATAAAAGTGTCATTCATGGAAGAATACTATGATTATATATTTTTTATATAATTAGTTAATTATTTATTTTTAATTTCTTAAAATCTATAAAATATAATTTTTGTTATATTATTTCAAGCCTGAACTATATTTACTAGCCACTAATTTATTGGATCACACCTAAGGAAGAATACTGCTCAGGTGGGACACTAAACAATAGTATATGTCAAATCGTTGAAAAATTTGTATAGATATTTATTTTCTTTATATTATTATTAATGTTGATATAGAAATGGAGCTCAAATTTTTCAGAGAATTTGATGAACCATATACCAATGAATCATGATGAACATTTTTGTGGTATTACCATTATTCCAAATTTTCTTAATTTTTATTTTAGTTATTTTGTTACCATTATTATTTTTTATAGTTAAATTTCTCTTTTTGAGTTACAATTTTTATTTTTCATATTTTACATTTGTATAATGGTCAGTATATAAAAATATCACTCAAGGAAAATAAGATACACATTAATATTTTATGATTTTTAATTTTTCGACTTGTTTATTATTGAGTGATCATATTTTGGATGTTTCTATAACAACATATAAGTTGGTTTAATATATAAATTATTAGTAGAAATTTACTGAACTAATCCAAAATATTTATATGTAGTGGAATGTTTTTTGGATCTTGTTGTTCTATTTTATATATATTGATATATAAAGACCCTCTACATATGGGATGTGTATTATCCCTTATTGGGATAGTTTATTTATTGTATACTATAGTAAAAGTATTTTGGTGGGTTAGTACAAGAATTAGATATGGATGGAGTATCATTTTTTGTCTAATATAATAATTTGATGCATTGGTGACATATCAATTGTTTTTAGTTACATGCCACAGATATCATGATGATGTAACCTAGTGCTTTGGTATAAATAATGTATACGTTGGGGGAGATTTGAATCATGTATGGAATTCTATGAGGATTATTATATTCCTTGGAGGTTAGAGTGAAGTAATTTGGGATTCCATTTTTATCATAATTTGCTTAGAGTCCTCTAATATCATTTTTATGAATTTGGGGTATTATCTATTGAACTTACTAATATATGTTGATATTAAATTAACAAATATATAATAAATAGAGCATGGGTATATGATTCTAGTTTTTGAACTACACTTTTCAGTATTGGGTGTGTGGACATCCATAAAATGATATGGGTAGATTTAACTTCTTAGTGATAAAGATATATGGACTAATGTTTACTTGAAGATAAGTTAAAGTGAAATGTGTTTGTTTATTTATTAAATAATTTGAAACAATGTGTTATGAAATTATACTAATTAGAATATTAGTCATTCTATAGGATCTAGTGATACAATAGTGTATATCATATACGATTTCATGATATCGAGTTGGATAGTTAATGATAGACCATGGAAAGGTTCAAAGAGATTCACTCATAAATTCATAGGACAATGATTATCATCATATATATATTTTTCCAATATATTATGATTTATTGTGATAATTTACTTGCCATTCACAATGCCTATATAAAATTTGAATTTTTTAGATGTCATGTGGGGTTGGAAGATTGATATATTTGATGGGGGCACATACGAGAATGGTCACATAGTGATTTTTAGAGGATGAGTGGTATGCCTCTATAGTGATCAGATTCTTCATGTATTTATCATGGTTTAATTTAATAATCAATAGAATCACTACCCTTGATATTTATTTATTTTCATGGGATTGCTATTATCTATGAATTTAGAAACATGTCAAATGTTGGGACAATTTAGGCAATTCACTTGGGGGTCAATTTAATGGAATCTATATGTTGGGGATAAAACAAAGGGAATTTTTTATGTGAGAAGGTCACTGTGAGAGTATTTTTTTTATTGTTGATGTAGTTGTTATTGGTGTGTTTTTAATGGGTAGATATGGGAATTTCATGTAGGCCACATCTGTATGAGCAGTGAATTAGTGCAAGCCTTTTTTATTTAAAATGTATAACGAATCAGTCATGGATATGTGAAATTTAGGGTACCAGAGTTATTAAACATATCCTTCTCATATAGAATGATATATAACAATTTATTGATATATAGACTTCTTATTGGTAGTTTCATGATGGAATTAGAATTTCTGGAAGATAGAGGATATCATATAGGGATTTTAGTGTATGGGTATATTGGATTATATCTCTCTATATCTTTTTCCTTTGTAAATATCATATATAGGGTTAATATGAATATTTGGATGAATTGAAAATGTTGGAAACATTCATGTGATTAAATATGGTGTAATTTGATGTTGACATTGATTAATGGTTCACAAGTTCTCAATGAGGATATATGATGGCTAATATAGTTCTTTAATTACTCTATAATGTGATTAAATCAATATTTGGGTATATATTTTTGTTATAAATTTTTTAATTACTCTACTATTCCTTCCAGGATGTGAAAAACAGTTATTTTTATATGTGATGGAAAACTCTGGCTGAGAATAATATTCAATAAAAGGAAATGTATTGGTGAACCAATTAAATATATTGTGTAATTGGATATAATTTTTTCAAAATGATATTAAGAAAATTGTATCCTAATCTATATTACTTTTTAATTGAATAAATTAAATATTTTTAAGAGAAAATACCTTAAACATTTTTATATGTAATAGAAAATTGAAACCACATAAAATTTATCAAAAATAATCTTGTGTATATTTTTTTATAGGTTTTTCACATTACGGGGATCACCAAAAACAAGATTTAATGCTTTCCCAATATTTATTTTTTTGTTGAGAAACATAATTCACAGAATAATTCAACTAATGATACTACATTATTTTGCAATAAATAGGTGTTCTTGAGCATCATAGTTGTATTTCTTGTGAGGTAATGAGCACATTGTTATGATTTTACTAAATAGTTCACCCTCATGATATGTGATGTATGGTTGAATCATTTTTTAATTATATAATAATATATAGTTATATATTAATGAATTTATTTCAATGGTCAGATTATAATGATATGTTAGGGAACAATACAACTATTCATAAATGGAAAGCTTTATGGGGAAAAGAATGTAACCACACTGATTATTATATGTTGTGTAAATCATCGAAAATTTCATTATTTATTCTCATAGTATGAAAAATATTCTTTATCTGGATTTATATTTTTAATTATTTCATTATAAAATCCCAAGGATGATTTTTTGGATGCTTTTATAGTATAGTGATACGATTTAGTTTTTTTTTGTTGAATTTTTTAGTAAGGTCAAGAATATCATTGTTGAAATTTTGGTTATACATAGAAATTCATAACAAGATTGGATTATGTCATATCTATTGTAACTATCTCTTTAAGGGTGTTTACGTGATCATATTCTCTAAAAATATTAATAAAATTTTCATTTCCATCCATTTTTATTAAAACATTGTGCTGAAAAATATTGAATATTCATGTTTTATTAAATCTATAAGGAAGACTCGGAAAAATCACTCACCAATCATAATTTACATGGAATTAATAGATTGAATCTATAAAATAAATTTATGTTATTTTGGGAAGGATCAATATGAATGTGTTCCTAATTAATTTCAAAAACTATATTGTACATTATGTACTCTTACTCGTGCCATGAGAAAAATAACCTAGGAGCAAAAAAACGTCCACCATCTACATAGTGGAAGAGAACTAGACAACCAGTGGCTCTAAATGTTGTGCAGTTTTTATTTTTGGAGGCATGTGGTTAGTATCAGCTCACTAATAGAGGATCTCTAGTACCCCCTCACTATATATAGGCCACCATCAAATTTTTGGGCTCTAATGGGTACCTAGTATCATTGAGATGGTCATATAAACGATGTGTTATCTATTTTCAAAATTCCATAATGGATATCCATTCCATGTTTAGTGAACCAATTAAAATCATCTATATTCCTAATTTTATTATTGTCTAAAAATGGACTCCATTTTCCCCAATGGTTTTTACATCATTTACTAACATGAAAAAAATTCTAATTTAATTTAGATAAAAAAATTTATCAATTCTACTCGAGATCCTCTTTTTATAAATTATCTAAGGGATTTCCAACAAATAATAAAATATCTTCATTCAGTATTCAAAATCCATCAATCAAAGAGATTTGTGAGTGGTGTGTACAATTTTAACCTATTTAAATCATTAAAAATATTGACCACATTTTACTAATGGTTATGAATTTTAAAATTTGTGGTATGAGTTTCATGATATCCAAAATTGTCCTATTGTGTGACGTCTGAATCTAGGGTTTCATGTTGAGGTTCCTCATTCCCAGTTGGTCATGATGCCTCAACCATTATTCCCTATGCACTACAGGCTTTCGACTACAATAAATGGCATATGGTTTTCCCATGGTGAGATTCTGCCCTCATAACTTGTAAATAACACAACATATATAGAATATTAAGTAAATTAAAAAAGAAAAATGTAAAAATATTGTACAATGAATGAAGAATCTAAAAAAAATGGACCATAAACCAAACATAGATGATGTGTCAATAAATAACCACACAATAGACAATAATAATAATAATTTGGAAACTGAATCATATATATATTTATAATAATGTATGGAATGTAACTAAAAACTAAATTACATGTATATATGGAACCATGGAATTAATTTTGTAGATAATAATAAAAAATAATGAAAAAAATATTTAACATATCAAGTGGTGGCTCAATCAAATGCTATAAAGTTCTATCATAATCAAGGAAATCAGGATCAGGTATCCAATGTGGTATTGTTGGCCTTATCAACAACTGCATATATGTAATCTTTCTGAGTACTATTATATTTTTGGATAGAGTGTGAGTTAAATCTCAGTAGTCCATAACCAAAGAAATATATAATAGTCTAGTTGTTAAAATATAAAAATATAGTGTGTAGTTATATAGAAATATTAATTTCTTACATAATAATGAATGATGCCTCCTTCTTCCTCACCTGATAATGTCTCTTTGAGTAATATGTTATAATTAATTCCTTTATGTTAATTATGTATAATTAGTCATGTGAGGTATTACAACACTGAAACTATATCATAATAATAATATTATATTATCCATGATATATCATGGAATCCAAAAATAATTATAATATTAAAGAGAATCCAAGGTAATAATCAAGGAAACCTAGACCTCATGGGTCGATTCAACACATTAATGACATGATTCATGGATATAAGGTATCACTGTGTAATTAAAGTGGAATCACATGAGGAATTATATAATAAAAAGTATTAACCAAAACAAGGGATGTAATCAATGCATAATGGGATATGAATTATCGGGACTAATTGGGTGATTCCATGGAGCAACATGTCCGAAGGAATGATACTTGACACAATGAGTGTATCCAAATCATTATAACATATAAAATATATTTAAGGGATCTTATGGTATCATGTGAGGTATCCACTGGCATAAAAGGACCATTTTCCAAGGTTGATATCTCCCTTTAAAATTGGATCCATGAATCTTATTTCCTTTTTTGGAGTGTTCATGTTGTTTTATCGATATTCCAAGGATTTATAAAGTCTAAACACTCCTAAAAGAATAAAATTCACATATGCAACAAGAAATTTATAATTATAATAAATTAAATATTCCATTTAATAATCATCCAGTTTAATTATCTATAGGTTCATTCTTTTACCTTACACAATATGTGGAAATTCTATAAAATAATTTCTAACATTTAGATCATTAGTTACATAATCATTAATTTGTTTCACTATACATCATCCATTTATCATAGCAGGGTGTGGGACAGACATGCAACTAAGTCATTCAATTACATCTACTAATGAAAAGTTATACATATATTAAACATTACATTTATAATTGAGATTTATTTAATACATAGAAAAACATGAAAAGGATAGGACATGTAAGAACATCATATTCTTGCCATTATCAATTATTAAATCATTCAATTAAATAGGTATTACCATTTTCATGTTCAAGACATAGACCCGAACGATGTCATAGGTAATCAAACATGGGTTACCAAAGAATAATTAAGGATGCACTCAACCTGGTTTATAATTCATTGAGGCCTTAGCCTTAAATAGTATGATGAACATGTATAAAAAGTCTCTAGAATATGATCATGATGATTCAAATAATTTCATGTGAATTAAATAGGAAACTCCCAATTAATCTTTATTTCACACAAATAAAATAGTTTATAAAATATTTACACATGAAGTAAGAGAAATAGTCCTCCTATAAAATTCATATGGAACACTCCTAGTCTATTTGAATAGTTAGTTAGGCCTAGATAACAAGAAAACTGAACAATATATGAACACACTATAAATATGTATTCTGAACCTAAATCTATATTGAATCTTCGAGAGAAATAAGAATGATGGATAAGATAAAGGTTTGAAGAGAATACCTAGAGGAATCTAATGACACCACTAGAGCTTCAACCATAGTATAAATGATTGATCATGAAAAACAACAATAAACAGGGATTTGAGAGATTCATTTCGGAGGAATAAAATATATTCAACCAATAGAATTAGAAAATGAGAAAATAAGGGTAATTGGAAAATAATTATTGTAATTTTGGTAATTTTAACCTAAAAATTGTGTCTCATTATTTCGTCACAAGGGTTTCCAAGAGAAGAACCATCAATGCTCCTCCCATTTCTTAATAAGGGAGCCCCACACAGTTTGTTCCACATAGTATGAGAAAACATTCACCAACCATAATCAATTCCCTTATAAAAACTACATATTTCCACGAATGTTAATGAATACCTAGGACATGGTTTTGGAAATCCATGAACCCCTGAAAGCCCCAATAAGACACCAATCAATGGTCAAAGAAACTGATCATGCTAGGTCACACATTTTGGACTAACTATGAGGCTCGGTGGTTTTTTCCACTAATTTTGTATTTGAGCTTCAACCAAGCCCCAAAAATCTTTTAAAACATGTAAATACTCACTAATAATCTTGATTTTGTCCAAAATAATATTATAATAACAATTAATGTATTCATACCTCATATATAAAATGGGTTCCTTACATCCTTTACCACTTAATGGAACACATCCCCTATTTCACTATATAATGGGGAAAACACTAGAAGAGACCAAATCATAAAACTAGGTGCGTACATCAACCTCGTACTCCTAAGTCACATACAATACTTGGTGAGAAACCATATAATATAAAAAAATGGATAAACTAGCATTGAAGATATTTTTTTTCTTCGGTGAATGATGCGTATTGGATACTCCATAGACAAACCATTAATATATAACCCATCCTACTATGTATAAAAATTATGATATGTTTCAGCATGAAAACTGTAAATCTATGAAAAATTGATGAAATAATGCAGGTCCTGGTACATCTAAGGTAATAGTAATATATAGTTTATAAGCCAAAATATATTCAATATCTCAAATAACCATACAAAATGACGTGATTCCTTCCCTTCCATATGTATCTATCTATACACATCCTTG
Source organism: Viscum album (assembly GCA_963277665.1). Taxonomy (NCBI): domain Eukaryota; kingdom Viridiplantae; phylum Streptophyta; class Magnoliopsida; order Santalales; family Viscaceae; genus Viscum; species Viscum album. The sequence goes on from OY728142.1 coordinate 1,710,867,036, forward strand.
TGTGATTATATCATGGTATTGTGATACCTAAACATGAACTCTATAAGGAATTAATGGTAATTAGAAAAGGATTTTTTCCTAAATTGAGATGTATACATATGGTTTGTGATCATATAAACTGAATATAATGTTTATTGAACTCTATGATGATCTATTCGGGATGTTTACCTATAACAAAGAAAAGGGTGAATGGAATTTCATAGATAAAAGGACACATAAAGATAAAAAATAATATTTTATGACATGTTAGTTTTATAGGTGATCAAAACGATAAGGTTATTCTTCTCCCATGATCTACAAAAATCAAGGAGATATGGTATGATAATGTCCTCTAAAGATATTATAATCCATTCCCACTAGACACCAGAATGAGACTACAAATATATGTTCAAAATCTATGTCTACCCATATCTATTTGTAACCCCTTCCAAATCCCCAATTTGATACCGTGATCTCTATCTTAAAATATATCATTATAGAAATTATGTCATCATATGATATCATAGATATACAGTCCTCCCCAATAATCTACTAATAATGTATCTAAAATAGGAATGAAGTTGTCTATAGTTAACAGTAGATCAATGACCAAAAACTATGTTTCAACCTTATGGGGAAAGATATAAAATAATGAAAAATTCCATGGAATAACCATCCCTTATCCATTCCTAGTCTAACAACTACATTAACTGGTTATTAGGTCCCTGATGTCCTACCTTCACTTGGTGACAAGTGGAACACCATGTGATAAATTTATTTATATAACTTATCATCCCAAGAAACAAAAAATGTAATTGCCTCACTCAGTAATGATTGCTGTTTCATGAATAAAAATCCCACATAGAATCATGGGACTCATTCCTTAATTAATCTATCATATATGTTGGACCCCATTTATGGCAATTTATACATTGTATGGCATCTCCATCCATAATCCAATCCAGCTGTAGGTCCTCATGGGCAATAAAATCCTACAGAACAAAACCTTTAGGATCCTAAAACATCATTATTTTCTCCTCATATAGGAGTTATGAGGTAACTATCTGGTCAATAAGAGATGACTGGACATTACTGTCATGAAACCCCCTAGGATTCTCAGAAATAATTGTTTTAAATTTCGGTTCATCATCAGCTTCATGTATGGCTTCTGCTTGAGTTATTTGGCGTAGTTCATCCACAACTAATTTTATCATTCAATGCATATAAGCATGATAAAAATAAAATGATAGAATATATTCAACCCATATTTGATGAACATAAGCTTCTGTTTCATGAATGTGATGACAAAAGGTTGAAAATAAGATGAAGACTGTGTAGCACATCAGAGATTACCAAAGTCGACATAATACCTATGTAGGAAATCATCAATAGAACCAAGATTTTTCGTTTTTAGAAATGATATTACTTTATATATCTCATTATAAAGGGGTCATCAAACATGGGATAGAGGGAATTCTATGTCCAAGGTAAATTGGCCCCATTGATATTATTGATCGCATCAGTGAAGTGGCCAATTAACTAGCCCACTTATTGATAATGTCTCAATTATGTAATGTATTAAACATATTCCACATGAGGATTTACATTCCTGATCACTAATATGTTTTGAATTTTATGGTGGTGTAGCTAGAAACTGATTACTATATCTAGTAGCATTCGGTGAAGTTCTTATAGCATAGTGTAAAGTTACACACAAAAATCATACTCACCTAGTCAATGTACTATAGTGGAACCATAAATATGAAGAGGATAAATGGGAACTCTTTTAACATATGAAAGATAATTACTATCACCTATTTTCTCATTAATATGTAAAAATACATTTTGAAGGGAAAAAATCATAAGAGGGGATGAGTATAACGACCAAAAAGTTTATTAACGATATTTCCATTATATGAAATATGTTCTACAGTATAAAAGACATACTTCACATGGTGAAACAAACAAAAAATTCCTCTCATAAATTTAAAATGATACATTAGCCACCAAATAATCATCTCATAATGGAAAATATAAGAGGGTTACAACAAATTAAAAATATATGTATAAGAATAGGGTAATATTGATTTTCATGATCCCCCAAAATAACAGCACTCATGAACAAACCTGTAGAAATAATGCATAATGTTTATAATTTGATATTTATTTTGAATGAGAATATATATATATAAAAATCAAAAGAAGATTTATGTGAATGATTTATGAATGGAATTAGAGGCATTTATAGTAAGTAGGGACTCATATAATTGTTATATACTTGGATGTCAGAATAGTAATATAAATATTGGAATATTAAACATACCATTGGGATAGTAAATTGAATGTTTGGAATAGTCTTATGACCATTATAATAGTAGCCTCTCTTATTGAAATTTAAAATAATAAATAGAATCTCTATAAAAAGATAATATTATATATTTATTCTACATGTAACTAAATGCTATAAAAACTATAAAAAATTGTAGGTATTTTTAAAAAACATATTTTTCTTGTTTAAAATTAAAAAATGAATATAATTATTTAAAATAAAAATAAATTCTCCTAAAATATATTTATGAATTAATATTATTTTCTATTATAAAAATTTGATAATATTAAGAGAAAATAATTATTTTATCAATGGGTCAAAAAAACCATTTATAATTTTAAAATAGATATTTTTCAAATCAAAGATCTCTTTTTTTTAATTTAATTTCACATATGTGAAAAATTATTTATCCAAAAATGATTCAATTTTGGAAATAAGTTTTTGATTATTTATTTCTGTGAATTTTTGGGTTTTTTTAAAATTGTTTAAATTTTGGTGAAGTGTGAAATATGGTAATTTATGGTTTTTAACATTATAAGTGAAATACCTAAATTTTTAGTCACACATTAGCTAAGAATTAATTAATTAAAATTAACATGCACTAGTTATTATATATATTAAAATTATTCATCACTATTTGTAGTCATGAACCAAAATAAAAAATTAATGAATATAATAATCAAAAACACCCATCTATTCCAATTATGAATACTACCGCCCAATACCCTTTTTTGTTACACCATATAATCATTAATTATTTTCAGATCTCTACAACACCCCCTCCAACCAACTATATCCCAGTCGATAATATGTATATCTCATAGAATAATCTACTAAATTTTTCTTCAGGGTTCCTTTAAAGAGGTTATATTCAATATGTATCATTCACAGACCACCTCTCCTAATTTATATTCGTTGTGTACCTTTTCTAAAACTAAATAATCAAAATAATAATAATAATAATAGAACAATCTATACCAAAAATTTTTATATATCTCATGGAATATATTATATTCCTCTATTTTTATATATCTTCTTATTCAATGAAGTGAAACCATTTTCCAAATAATTGCGGTTAAGAATCTCCTAGGATAACAAGTTTTCATTTTACCTTTTCACATTAATAGCTGGCCACAAAACAACTATTATGGAAAAATGATCATGTAATAATTATATTATAACATATTCAATGTCATGATTCGTATATATATATATATATCAATATTATTTAATAAATAAAACATTTTTGGGATTGTTGGAAAACTATCCAAAATAAAAAACATTTACACTAATGATTTATCAAATGCGTCATCCTAGTAAAAGATATAAAAATGATGTATATAAAATTTAAACATACAGATGTGAATAAAAAATATAATATTTCAGTTATGTCTTATTACACCCATTTACAATAACATCTATAAATTTACACATGTTAACAGTCCATGAAATCAGGAAGTGAAGACTAAAAAATGTTAAAATTAAATATTATAACTAATTAGAATAGAAATAAATGAAATTAATAAAATTATGATATATATATATATATGAAAAATGATATTTATTATTTAAATAATTAATCACATTTTATTTTCATTGCATTAATTTCATGTATAGAACATATTCAAATATAAGTTACGAGATCTCTCAACACCTACACATTTCATTTGGGGTACTCATTACCTCAATTTTTATAAAATTATATATATCTTTTCCTTAAATATATATTCTATATAAATTATATGTCTTACATAAATATATTACTATCATCATTCATCATTATTTGAGTTAGAGATACACATTTTGAATGGTTCCATTCAAAATTCCTCTTCATAAACAAACTTGATTAAAAAGATGTTCTTTATTTTTTCCCATTACCATGTACACATCATTAAATGTATTAATCCTGACATAGTTTCTAAAATAAATTATTTTATCTTGAAAATAAATTTACGTTCATTTCTTGTTTTATCAAAATATTTTTTTCTATATTAACGTCAAGACACTTCATTCATTACCCAAAAACAATGCTTAAGTGTCATAGTTCTAAAGTTACCATGCCACATATTTAATTATTTAGTTTTTCTACATATAATTATTCATTATCTATTATAAAATTTATTTTATTCAGGAAAAAAAATAATTTAAATCCATTCATTAAATTATAACATATTGATACACAATTCAGATTTCCTTATAATATGATTGTTAAACCTAATTATTTCTATTGGAAACCCATAAGATTATTCTATATGTTTGATTTTTTTATGTGGAACACATATGTATGTACAATTTATAATGGATGTCACCACATATCATTATTATACACTGGGTAGTGTTTTTTCTCATTTGAATTTATATTTGGTATTACTGAGTAAAACTAGTCCAATTTGGAATGTTCTCCATCATGTGATAACGTCTTAGAAGTGAGAAATTAACTCATGTTTATGTCTTGTAATGTGATTCTACAACATTAATATAATTAAATGAAAATATAATTACATGTTTTGTATGAAATACATTATATTTTTATACATATGACATTCCTTTTTGGTTATCATGTCATCCACTCTAACTCATGTGATATATATCATTCCCATGTTGATCCCCTTATTTAGATATTTAGAGATCCTTGTATGTCTATGTATTCCCTAGGTTATATTATGAATTTATAAGATCTCAAATTAATTCAGTAGCTAATTATAGAGATTTATAAAATATGTTTTATCCATGTCCCGTGTTTACTAATTAGGTACTTAGGAATCAAAAAAGACTAGACTTTTCTGTATATAGTCTGTATTTAATAGATAATTAAGTATAAAATCATGTAATAATATGTCAAAATTATTAGGGTTGTTATATTCAATTTTAACACATTATTGAAAATCTATAAATCATGATGATATTCCAAAAAATAAAATGATGAAACAATGTTCTGTTGATTCCTTCATAAGGAAACGTCTTCCTCAAATAAGATAGTTCATTGATCCTATATTCACTGATTAATGGATCAGTAACACTAAAATGTTTGTTTAATTCATCTGAGTTCGGTTCATTATACTGATATTATAATGTTTTATCATTATTTTGTATAGGCATATTGTTTGAAGACTATTTTAATGTACACATTAGATAAATAATAAATTGAATATATGGATTTGTGTGAAATTTAAAATTAGTTTTTCAAAAATTTAATTCCATGTATTATTATTATGAAAATGTAAAAAACATTCCTTGTGTTATAGAATCTTTATGGTTGAATCTTCTGTTACTTATTCATAAAATTTCACATGATTTGCGGTGTTTACATCAAGTATTATCATTCAACCTAAATTTAGTGTTGAAATTTTTTTCAGTCCATTAAAACCATGTTTTCTAAATGGTGTTATCCATAATGTACATTTGTATCTATGAATATATTGTTCAATGTGAAATCAATGAGGAGATTTAGATTGGACTTATACATAAATATCATTGTTTTGATGAAAAATGAACACTTAAATTCCAATGAAATTATAATAAATATAGCAGCATGAAAATGTTATTTTTTAAATGCTTCATATGTGGAAGGAATCATTGAAAAACATGACTAAATGGAACTGTTAAATGTATATATAGTGTAAAGTAAGGTAATTAGGGAATAAAATTACAATTTTATGTGAGAATGTTAGCTAAATTTCAAGAACATAGACAAATTTTCAATAAATACACCAACCACTCTCCATTTTATTAAATTCAAGGAGTATGGTAATCATTCTAACCAATTCCCAAATATAAATGTTATTGATGATGATTTATGTCAATAACCACTTAATATTTAGAAGAATAGAGAAATAATTCCATAACTATTTCATAATTTGGTTATGATAATAATGTGTCCTAATCTAAATTTAAAATCCACTAAAAATAAAAAATACCATTATTTTATTACAGATATACCCTTTGTTTTATATGTATAATGTTTTAAGGGTATTATTTTACCTACACTAAAATAAGACTATGAGTTAGTAATAAACCATTAATTGAATGGTTATTTCATCCATTTATGTGATTCTTCTATTGTTGATTTTTTTGGGAATATATTTCCTACAAATATTTTCATTATTTGTAAAAATGAATTTTAATTTATTTGGAAATTTCATGGATTAATTTAAAAAAATAACACCTAAATTTATGTGGAAAAGATTTTAAGATTGATATTTCATAGAAACCTAAGATCGAATATATGTTTGATTAGGAAAATGAAAATCTGGTGGACACTACATCCATCATAAGGGACATGAGGCATAATTTTAATAGGATTGTTTATTATATAGTCAGGGTGGAACAAAACATCGATTATTTTCCTATTGTATTTTAGTTTATTGATATACATCGTAATAAATTTTTTATTATTCCCCTAAATCGCACTGTTTTGATTTATATAGAACTCAAACCTAGTGTTATACATATCTTTATGAATCTATATAGAATGTCCATGATTTAATTGAATGAATTCATGAATCGTCTTTAAGGGAATATTGAAAAGTTATTCAATCAATTAAGTGCATCACTATAGGGTAAACATATATTTATTTTTTCGGTTAATATTGTTTATTTCAAATAAAAAATGATTATCATGAAATAAACATGACCACTTTCATAAAAAATTGTGAACTACACCATATATTTATAATTTTTTTGATCAACTACATGAAGGTCATTACATTTCCAAGACTGATCTCCATATTCATATAATCAATTGAGGAATAATAAAGCTAATCTTCCAAATATATAATTCCACAAAATGTATGGAGACTATTAATTATTTTTTATTCTATATGGTATTTCAAATTACACCAAATCTTGATGATGTTATTAAATAGAGGGTCTAGATTTAAAACTGAAATGTTTATGGTAAAATTTATAGTCTATATTAATAATTACTCTAATGGAAATGATTGGAATGACGATCACTTGAGGATTGTTCTGAACACATAATGAAATTAGAATAATGATGATATTTTTCCAAGTGTCAATTTTGACTTTGGAATATATTAGTCTTCCATAATATTATCTCATGTGAGGTTATAAGTGTAAATCCTTCAAATATAGATTGAAAAAAAATTGGACAAGAAATTTTGATTTGACGACGATCCATCGTTTTCTCGGTTTAACTGGATATTTTCTATTATTTGTTGAGAATTTTACATATAAATAGAATTTACCCAACATTTTATCTCAAAAGAGAACCATGATTCATTGGATTGATGGATGTCAGGAATTCTTATGGGAAAAAATGAGAATTACTTTCATCTCACATGTGATAAAACTATACTAGTGTAGAGAATGGGTTTAAATCTATAGTGACACATCAATGAATGGACTAAGAATATTCTTCATGTAGAACTATATGGAAATACTGTATGAAATTTAAAATTAAACGTATATGAAAAAAATTACCCAACTCCTGATTTTGGATTATATAGGGTAATTTTTTAGTAATGATATAGAAAAAATTTCACATGGATAAAGGTGTGACATATATATTGATTTCAAATATTCAAATTAATATTTTCAATTCATGAAAATAAACATGAAACATTGAATATGGTTGGAGTTTATTTAGGAGTGTCACTTATCAATACATTACTACCATAAGAAAATGAACATCATTGTAGATTATATGATTTAAATAGATCATGATATTTTCGCATTAGTTTAGACACAAATGAATTAGTATTTATAGACTTGAAATGGTATGGAAATTGAAATATTAATGAAGGAATAAAAATCTAATCTCTCTAAAATGAATGTTCAAATATATATCCATGAGATTATAAAAGATCTATATAATGATGATATAGAGATAAAAAAATAATGTGGCAAATATTAGTGTATTCATCTTTGATTTTGGTGTAGAAATTTGGTTCTAAAACATTGTATGGATCCATATGGAACAAGATTTCATAAATAAGATTACATATTAGAATCAAAGTTATTTATTAACTATTAAAATTTGAAGTGTAAATATTTATTAATATATGGAGGAATATTTATGGTGATATTGAATAAAAGGAGATATTATAGAGTTTTTTTTCTCAGATCTTGGTACAACAAAACGTCATGTTTGATATAAATAAATCTACTTTTTTGATACACCATCACCCAAACCATAATGGGAAATGTAAATCAATACCCCTAATTTGGCATCAAACTACCCAAAACCTATAAAACGAATTATTCCATTTGGGATGTAGTTAGATTCATTACAAAGGCAACACTGTTAAATTTTATTATAGAATGTTTCTATCTTTATCAACTATATTAGCTAGTAATTATATAAGTGGAAATATTTCATGGTTTACCCATATAATATTCTCAAATTAGATCGATGGTTTTCCATGTTGTTTAGAGAATAATTCAATTCATTTTGGATAAATTTTTATTTTTTTCAACAATTTATCATCCTTAGATAGATAATCAGTAAAAATGGTCCATTAAAATATTATAAGACATGTTTAGTTCATTCTCTATGTATTACAATGGTTATTGGATCAACACCATTTATTAATAGAATTTTCATACTACACTAGCATTAACACCATAATTCAAATGTATATTATAATGCCATATATGGTAAGAAGTGCATATATCCATAATTTATGAGTGATGGTAGGTAAATAAAGATATTGGTACCTAGTATATCTCTAAAAATGAAAATAGAATTTAAAATTCAATCATCATTATATATGAGATGATTATATCTCAAAAAAATACTGCAAAAAATAATATAAATGATATAAATGATGAATTGAGTCATAAGAGATTATTAAAAACATATCTATGATAGAAGGTGATGATATTTTTAAAAAAATACCAAGATAATAACTTTCTGTATATGTCATAAAATTCAATATCAATAAATATTGTAGAATATCAATTAGAACTTCCTATAACCCCTCTCATGCTCATCGTGTATTCCATGTATATCTCTTGTGGAAGTACATAATAAATCCATCAAATGTATGAAACATATAGTTCACAACACTATATATATATACCGTATATATTAATATTAATATGTTATGTTATTATTTACTGATAAAAAGTTCAATAAAATATTACAATGAGACTGGCCAGCATTTTGTGGAGAAACCAGTTATTTTTAGAAGATACCTGACATTGAAATGAGGAATAACTATAAAAATTATTATTTATTGGATTAATCAATTTTTAGATAAAAAATAATTTTAGTAGATGTAACATTTAATACCATGATATGTTTTGAAAAAACATCCCTTTAAATAATTTGATTACTTTGATATCTAACGTTAAAAAATTAAGAGCCTAGATGAAGCACACCAAATTAATAAATTATTTTTTGTTTATTATATCCAAGATATTTTACAAGTGGGTATGAATAGTAATAACTAAATTATAAACAGTATATGGTATAAATATTTATTAAATGCATTCATTATTTATAAAATTAACAAAATTGAGAACAAAAAATATCTGAAAATATATGTGTTGGTTTATCAGAAATTTTTTTTAATGTGTAAAATTTATTTGTTTAATAAATTAAATTAATCTTAATTGGTGATTTATATTAAAGAAATATATATTTTATAATTATAATTATTTTTTCAGTAAAAAAACATTTTTATATTCATGAGATGTGATAAATTTTATTTATATAATATTTTTTATAAAATCAGTTTTTTTATTTTTATTAAATTATTTTTAAAAAAAATTATAATTTTTATTAAAATTGTAATATATTTAATGAATTAAATATTTATAAATAATATGGTAAATTTTGAATAATATAAAACTTTTTTTGGTTAATATGAACTATATTAGGGGTAAAATGTTTCTCATGACAAAAGGGTAAAACGGGTTAATCTTAATTAAAAATAAGTTATAAGGACATAAATTTTCTTCTTATTATTTTAAGAAGGGAATTTTACCATTACCAAATTATTTATGAAATAGATTAGTTTGATGGAAACATTTCTAGGAAATCATTTAAATAATTTTGTTATAAAATAATATTTATGAATTTCACTTATGATGTTTCAAATATATTTTATCACTTCATATGTAGAAATAAGTAGTTATGAATTATTATTAATATAAACATTATTAAATATTATATTAGGTAAAATAATTTAATTTATTTTATATTTTATATCATTGTATAATTACCTAAAATTCAACCAAAAAAACAATATTTGTTCAATTAATAGAAAAATTAAATAACACATTTAGAAAATAATAAATGTGATATAAATTTATAATTTTATAGTGTTAAATATATTTTATAGGTGAATCTGGAAAATTAATTTCATGAAAATTTTTTTTATTCAAACCATAAAATCTTTATTGTGAATTTTAAATCAAATTAAATGAATACTATGAAAATTTAAAAAATAATATATTTTATCTAAATCATATATTTTTTAAATTATATAAGAATAATATATCTAACAAAATGACCCAAATAACAACTCGAAATGGTAAAAAACATGATCAAATTAGTACCCTAATTTTTTTCATCTTTACAAAATGGGAATAAGAACATGGGAATAAAAAAATACGTAAATGATTTATTACAACGTGAAGATACAAAATTTTTTAAGAGGTCTAGTTAGGAGAAGAGCTTATGACCATTTATTAAAAACTTGAAAATGAACATAAAATCGATGAATGGGGTCCAAAAACCATAATTTCCCAAATTCATCATAACTATAAATAATAATATGACATGTCATTCCCATAATCAGAGTCTCCAGTTTCCCACTCAGATTGAGACTATTCTAGATTAAATGTATAAATATAGTTTTCTTCAACCATTCTTGAAATATTTGAAGATGATATAGTAGACACATTCCTAGGGGTCTAAGAAAAGTCCTTGTGGGGTCTTATATATTATGTAACTGAGTTAAATTACTCACCATAAGTCATTAAATCCTCACCACATAAGACAACATCATTTAAATAGATCGATCCACCACTGCCCGATATAGTGAATCTAGTCATTCCCCCTTCATCATCAGATACATTTCCCTATTAACCAGTAACATGAGATGAATGAAAAAGATTCAGGACATGATATTGATGATCAATATTCTATTATGCATCATTGTGATTAGATTCCTCAACCTGGGCTACCACAAGAATCAGATTTAATGTTTAAGGTTCCATATATTTTCCCTTAAAAGACACATGAGATACGTGATTCACTGAAGTCAATGAATCAGAATCCTTTGGAGTTGTCTCTTTAAGAGAGTCATTATACTTATTTGTAGTCTTGAAAAATGATGATTCCTTCACAATTTCCTTTCATCAACTAAGTTTGGTTGGAAGACCCCTCATTCGACACTCCTTACAAGCAACGTACATTCAACACAGCTGCAAAGAATGCCAAACAACCATTAATTTAGTGTAGTAGATAATATTTTATTCATACACAACATCAATTAAAATTATATCTAAGGGAGTAGAGAGTGTAGCTTTCCAATAAGTGTGGTGTAGAGATCAACTTCCACCAGCATCATGGCAATGTGACCATATCTGACATCTTCAGTTTAGATATCAAACCATATGGGAGACCCTATTGTTATGGCATTTTCATCCTAAATATTCAAATGCCAAAGGACATAGTTGATCCCATGAAGATGAACCCACATTTGAGAATTATTTTGTGAGAAATTAAAATCCAAAGACAATTCAGCTAAATTAAGCCACCGGGGATTTAGAAAGGTAAAACCAAACCTCACAACATGAAGCTTCATGTCATCTGATGGAAAAAAATGAAGATAAAACATTAAACATATACAAAATAGCGAAAAAATGAGTCGATAAATATATTCCATAACAAGAAAATAACATAAACAAAAAAATCAATAGTGGAATGAATCTCTAGGAAAAAGTCCAACCACAACGGACTGCCTAAGCAAGAAAACTAACTACTCCATGTGATATCATGGTTATACTCACACCATATGAAAACTAGCTAATGTACCCAGCTAACCAAAAACCTCATCACCTCATAATCATGTCTTGTATCTCCCTATAACAAAATAATTACAAATTCCTAGGCACCACCGAATGGGTAATCATGGTATCATCTAATTAGTAGGATTTCACTGAGGTACTCCATGTCATATCTCTGAATAATAATTCAATGATGATGAATAATAATGAAAACTTTTTATTTTGTAAATTTAAAAGTTATTATTTGAAATTCATATTAAAAAAATGAATTTCTTCCTTTTCCACATGTATTATAAAAATAGGTAAATAAGTTACAAATCATTTCATAACAATTTATCTGACCTGTTGGAACCATGGATGGTCATTTGTATAGTTGGATCTTGGTTTTTTTCCAGTCTGAACATAGATGGTCAGGTAATTTTCATAGAAATGGATCTTACATTTCAAGACAACAATAGTTTTGAAGGTGGTGTCGTTTCCTAGTGTTTAAAAATTATTTGGGCCCAAAAATGAAGAATGGAGATAATTGGTCTTGGAAAAGAAAGTTTCATACAATATAGAATGTTTTTTGGAATTTTATGCAGAAGGATTATTTTGGGATTGTTGAATCAAAATATGGAAATTGAAAAATGTGTGCACAGGACATAATTGTGAGTAATAAATGTGGTTGCTTGGAATACTCTTTCACACCCAATGCGATGTCAAAGGGGGTTTTGCGTGCTCGGAAAGGATATTGCCTAACACATCAAAATATTATGCATAGGGACATCAAGACACATAAATTGGTGTCTACCCCCACTCAGAACATATAAATTTTCAATAATAATTAGGTTCCTTTTTCATTCAAAGAACATCCATGTGGAAGAGAAATATACATATAATTCAGGGTGAAAAGTGTTCCTTTAGTCTAAAAATACCAATAAAACCATATGGCGTGTCTTTGAAAACGATAAGGGGTGTGTAAAAAATAATGTTATCATGAAATACTTCTTGTGTGATAATATAAAATCATGTGTGTTGGATTATGTGTTGGATTATGTGTTGTATACAAGTTATATGTTCAGCTTTTTTTAGGTTTTGATTATCGGGATTGTTTGATCAGTGATTTCAACTGCATCAATTGTGTACATTGATGAATGTAGTGTCTTATTCTAGACTGAGACAAATACTTCAATGAAAATATACTGAATATTCCATCTAGTTGTTAAACTGATTAAGACATTACCAAAGACAGTGAGCTAAGGGGAGTCGATGGACGTGTTCTTAGGGACACCGTCCCATATTTCTAAAAAATTATAAAGACATTGTTCCTGACATAGGGTGATTGTTCATGAACTCTTTTAGTCCACATGTATTGAATATTATTAGAAATTGGAATGATAAAAACCAATTTTTTTATGATCATTTGACTATCCCTAAGTGTTGAATCATGTAAAAATTATGGGGTTCCTCTTTTCATTTTAATTTCTTATTACTACACAATTCGAACAGATGGGTTTAACGAGTTCTCACAAATGTGGGAAACAATACCCATCAAATTAAGAAAATGAATTTGACACCATGATTCACCCCACACCTCTTAGGTTGTTATGGGGACCTACAATAGTAGATATATTTGTCAACTCATGTATCCCATATAATATAAAATCTATGGTAGTATAAAAAGAACATTAAAACATTAAGGAATAAGCATGATTAACATCATGATAGGGATAACACATTGTATTTATTTCAAGGTAAATCATAACTAACATTGAAATTTTCTTATTAATCGTGACACTAGACATATGCATAAACAATAGACAATAGTGGGACATCCTAAAATGTGAACCCCCAAACGAGTCTAATAATTCTCGAGAAAAATAGTCCCAGGTAGAAGAAGAATCTCCCAGGAGAAAAACCCCAGAATATGGATGAAGCATATAATAATACATTTACTATAAGAACATATGTTTTCTCTAACACCCTGAACCCAGTTACCCAACGTTGGTGCATTATTTGAATACATTGGCATGATTACAAGGAGTCAAGACCTGAAGGAATGATCAGTTTAGCAGTCTTAGAAAATATATTACATACATGAATGTTACATTACACATTATAACATACAACACAATATAAATAATCCTTTAAGGACACAATTATTCCCTTAGCATAACCATGCATATCAATCACAATACACATCTTGTATATCCTGGGAAAATAAAACAAAATAAAGCGATGAGTTCATGTACTCATAAAGGGTAAAAATATTAGCTGAAGAGAACATAATCAATAGGCAAGGTGAATAATTGAAAACACATGCCTTTAAAAAAATGAACAATTGATTTTAGAAATATGAGCTGAGTAAATAATTCCATAATAATATATATTCATGGGTATTCTACTAATCGAATAACTACATGAACCATAAATATTATTTTCATAATGAGGGATTTTATAATGTCAGGAATTCTGAAACATTTTGTCAAGGCCTCAGACATGACGTCTAAAAATGATTAAGGCCTCGACCAAACCATATATCAAATTTGGAAAGGCCTCATCCAATTCCACGTCTAATTGTTTAATGAGATCTACCGATGCATCGAGAAGTTCTAGCGGGCTCTACCCGTCACTTACTATGTCAAATAAATTCCTCATATGAAAAAGTTGAAACATAAAATAACATTAATATTAAAAAGAGAATACAAAATTTCAATACTATATCTATAAACTAGGAATAGTATAAAAATAACACATCCACAGTCAATCATATCGGAAAACCTTCAATAACATGAAGAAGATTTGTATCATAATATATCATCATCAAACAAGTTTAAAATCCATCAAAAGGATGTGGACATAGATGAAACTGAGTTGTAAAACTCTTTGAGAGAAGAATCCATTTTTCATGAAAACATTTAAAAGTCACAATGTTTATAAATGAATAATGTTAAATACATTTTTGACTAAAATTGTCCCATAACACTTTGAAAATTTTGAATGTAATTAACATCTTAAAAACATTCATCTCTTTAAAAATAAATCCTTAAAAATAATTTTGAAAAAATGTACATTAATAAGAACTATTTAGAAGAATAAATATTTAATACATTTAAAATAATGTTTTAAAAAAATATTCCTTTAAAATAAATCCATTTTAAAACTCTTTTATGAAACATGGATATAGATAATTAATATGTCCCAGTAAAAACATACCCATAAACTATATCGAATAATAATGAGAATGAGGAATTTACCTTTACCTTTTACTTTTCCTTCGTTGAGGGTAGGTTAAAATTCTGTATAATGATGAAATCAGTATTATTAAATTATAAAATGACCATATAAATTAAAATTATATTATATATGATCTTTTAATATTGCTTTGTTAATGATATTTCAGTAGTATCATCGTTTCGGGTGTTAACTGATTTGTTTTCCATTATATGATTTGTTATGTAGGTAATTTCTGTTATGGATTAGATGTATCTTATTCATATTTATAATGTTATTATGTCTCCAATCATTATTTTTAATCGTCAAATGGGAATTATTCTTGAATGGATACGATAGTGAATGAATCTTATCGTGTTTGTGGAGACGGTAATCTGTACGTACGCACAAACAATAATATGATTATTTTGATATTAAAATCATATATAATTGGATAGTGTGTTATATATACAGAATCATTATCATATTATATTTTTTGTTTACAATATTTATACATCATTATTATTACCATCCAAATAATAATGTATTCAATAACAACTACACCACGATGTCGAGACGGTAAGTCAGACGTACACATGTATGGTGACATGTCTTTCATTGGATGGATAGAATAATGAATATGGTTGTACCAAAATTATAATAACATCACAGTATATATAATATTCCAGATTTATTATTTTATAATTGAATCAACAAGGAAAGAAGAACTGTAAAAATAAAAAACTTGAAAAGGTGATGAAATATTTACCTTTTATTTGGGTTCTTCCTATTGATTTGATCAAAAGGGCTCCTTAGGCTTGCTTTATGACTAAAGGAAGGCCTATAGGGTGAAGTTATAATAGTGGAAATCATTTTTGGGTAGGGTTTGGGGGAGCCTATTTTCTATGAAGGTTTGAATTTGAGAGAAGGGGAAGTGCCAATTTATAAGAGGGGTGAGAGGCACCTTAAGAAAATATTGAAATATTATTTTATAATAAAATAATTTTTGGTTTGTAATTTCACCAAAATTAATTATATAAATTATGTGGTGGGGATAGGTTCGAAGGCACTAAATAAATAGGTTTTAGAAAGTTTTGTGTCACTATATTAACATTATCTTATAGATTTAACTCTTTGTTAAATAGTTTGACATTTAACATGCCTCATTGTATATTTATATCATATGGTTAATAATCATACTATAAACTTACAAGAGAACCCCAAGAGGTTCATTAATGATACACCTATAATTATATACATTTTTTTGATGAACCATAGATTTTTAGGATTATTATAACAACCAACAATATTGTATTTGTTTTAAAAACACATTTATGTCAATTTAGACATTATTTAATAATTGATTTTTTAATGTCCTAAAAACATCATTAATTCAAAAAAATACATTTAATAAACCCAAAAATGTCATAAGAACGTGTAAAATTTGTATATGGTATCAGAACATTAAAATTTTATTTATTTTTGTATTTATAATATCATTTATTTTATTGTTTCATTAATTCGAAAAATACTACATCATTACTGTTCCATCTATAAATATATTCATTTTATGTCTAAAATTTATAAATAAAAAATCCTGAGGTAGTAAATATTTTCATATTTTAATGAATATTTATAGTCAAATGAATCAATTATATTACCTCATATAAAAAAATTTAACTAAATGATATTTTCTTTTGTTATCTTTGTCTTCACTTTAGATTATTTAATATAAAATGCCATTATCACTCCCATGTAGCTCCATGGGGTCCCCCAATCAACCATAGGATGCCTATTGTCAGACAAGTAGCATCCAATAGGGTTAAGACACGTGTTAGCATAATTTAATATTATTATAATATAATTTTTTAACATTATTTATTAGATTTACCCCTTTAACCACGGTAAATAAAATATTTACTAAAGTAAATATTCCTAATGTATAAAAATAGAAGATAACTATTTACACAATTTGGACCTCCTGATTCTAAATATGGAATCCAGTTTTACAAATTCAAAACACAGAAGTGAGAGAAATTAATTTAAAATTAATTCTCATTGTCAAAACAAAAATCATGTATTTATGAAATAATAACTATCAAATGATTGACACTTGTTTATATCAAATTTGAATGTAAAATTACTTATAATGGACTACATTGTATTAAATGATAAAAATAAAATATAGTTTTACTTTTAAACCATTCAAATGAATAATTTATCAATATTAATTATTTTGATTAAAAAGGATGTTTTTAATTAAAATTTAGTAATTTTCATTTTTCCACAAAATATGAGAGTTTTCAGAAAAGTACCAAAAATTTATGCAAACTAAATGTTTATGTCCCAATTATAAATAATAATTTAATTTCCTTAAATTGAATATGTAATATTGTAAAATATTTGTTTTAAAAAGGATTCTCTATTAAAAGGTGGTAAAAATGCATTTTTTCAAAAGCACTTATTTTATATGAAAAAATGAATTTGTTCTTATATAGTGTCTAAGAATCACATAATATGTATGTCAAAATTATATAGTGTATATAAGATTCGAAATTTTTTTAATACTTTTCATAAACTCTTTTTGCATGATTAGTCTAGTTAGTTGTGGTGTGCTCGATCTCGGTGTTGCCTGTTGTGCAAGCTATTGAATTTCATTAATGAGATAGCGTACTATGAAATCATAGGGTGTTAAATTATACCCTAAATTAATAAATCACGTACACATAATTTGAAAAAAAAATTAAAAAATAAAAGGCTAAAAATAGTAAAATACCATTGCAGAAAACCCACAACGGAATTTTTTTTAATAAAATTTAGTTTTAATAAGAGGGAAAGGGAAATGAAAACATCACCACAAAATTATGATCTCGATTAGGAGAAAATTGGTGGAAATATAGAAACATAAATGGTGGAAAAACATAAATATTTATAGGGATATATTTGAGGTTATCAATAAAAAACATGTGTAAAATTGAGCGCATCAAAGCCACCAATCTAAGATGATTTAAAATATCATCAGTTCAAAAAATACATATGGTATTAGGATAACACATTTTGGGTTTTAAGATCCCTTCCATAAAGTGTAATAAATAATTTATTCATAGAATAAGTGTGAATATAATATATATATACTTGACAAATAGATATTCATCCATCAACTAATTCCTACAACAAACTCATCTTTTATTCCAAAAGTTAGTAGAATTCAAATATATTCTATTTATCCTAATCAGATATGGTTCTAAAAAATATGAATTTATAATTTATATGTTATATGATTTAAAAAAATTCATTATACAAGCTAGGACATCACATAGTCCAGTGGTAGGTGAGGCACCCTTATCACCCTTCGGTTGTGGGTTCAAGTTTCACGACCTTGCTGGACGCGACGAATTGTCGCCCGACCTCCAGGTTGTCCATTTTATGAAAATGAAAAAATTATCTCAAGAGACGATTTAACCTTAACAATAGTATTCAATGTCAATATTAACAAATTCCAACCTTTAGACTTATCCAAAATACTTCTGTCCAAGCTCATAGTCCAAAATTTATAAGGAAGGTAAACACAATGAAGATTTTTTTTGTCACATAATAACACGTGAAGACCTTCGTCATGTATTATATTAAAATATGGTAACACCCTTATTTATTATATAACTGTATTGATTACATTCAGGATCCTTTATTTATTATAGAATACTGGATATACTCTTTATATCAAAAATGTTTTAAACTCCAAAAATGATGGAATATACAAATCATTTACCAGTTTCAAGGTAGTCAAGAATATCCAATAAAATGTTTCCAAATGAATCATATCTTATTCCAAAATCCCTACCTCTATTTCAGAATAATATTAAGGTTTATCTTCCTCTCAATCATATATTTCCAAAAAAATTAACTTTCCATTGAGTCACTATTCTTGGCTATTTAAAATATCAAATCCTTAATGAAATAGTACAACAATTCAATAATTATATACTCTATAATTCATACAACATGTACATCCTTAATACAATACTCAAATGGCACAATAATTTAAAGAAAACATAAGAAATTTTAATCCTTCCTCTTCATCTTCAGAATTATTATAACTTGATTATTATCCAATAGCATCATTTGGGGTATACTCTAATGATTTGGAAATTGATTCATGTAGTGTCCCAACTCCTTGCAGATGAAGCATTTTACATTTGAAACCTTTTTCATACCCTTGAAATCATGTACTTCGTGTAATTTTTCTCTACATTTATGGAAAACTCCCATTACCTTCAGGCATTTACCAATTTGATTCTTTCCACAGTTATCACAGATGGGAGAATCCTCCTTTCCCTTATTCCCTTTATCCATCTTTCTCTCTACTATATTTTTCTTCACTGGCTTCCCTTAAAATCTAAAGGACTCAGAAAATTCTTTACTTATCTTATTAGCACATGATACTATTTCTTTATATTATAAAAACATGTGAGAGAATATTTCATTTCTTAATGTTGGATTAACACCATGAAATATATGATACATCTTACTCTTTGGATCGTGCATATTGTTGGAGGTCACATTCTCTCTTCTGGGTGCCATTTATAAACAATTCCATACACTTGGTTAGTTTTTGAATCATAATGAATTATTCCAAACTTGTAAAATACCTAACATAAATTGAAAAGATTATGCATATAATCTATAATCATAAAATGTTTTCTATGAGGAAGTATTTACTCTTAAATCGTTGATAATGAATTCTTATAAATATGTGAAATATCCTAAGCATATCCCTCGTGAGTGTCGTAACCAAGTGTGCAGCAAGGCCCATGTCGTGCACTGGTTCACGTTCGAGTCTAGCTCAAAGTGGTGTTTTCGTGTATTACCCCTAAGTACATCTATGCTAGAGCCACCTCTACCTTCCCTTATCCGGACAAGGATGTATTGCTAGGAAAACTCACAAAATTTCAATTCTATCAAAATTTTAGTTTGTTATTCTATAATAATACTCAATGTTTATCTTAGGGTAATGTTCTTTTATCAGATATTTTTTAAATCTAGTTTCTAAGGTTATCGATAAACCTCTTCTGATACCAATAGTAACGCCCCAACCCTAGTTACCCAGAGTATGTGCATTATTTTAATACATTGGTATGATTAAAAGGAATCAAGTCATGAAGGACTGATCTGTTTAGTAGTCTTGGAAAATAGATTACATACATGAATGTTACATTACACTTTAAACATACCAAAAAAATAAATAATCCTTTATGAATTCCATTATTCCCATAGCTTAACCCTCTATATCAATCACAATACACTTCTTGGAAATACTGGGAAAATAAACCAATAACAAATGGGTGAGCTCAGATGATCAGTAAGGGTAAAAAATTTAGGAGAAAATAATATAATCAATATGCATGGAAAATAATTGAAAACACAAGCCATTGTAATTAATAAACGTGAACACATTATGGTAGAAATATGAGCTGGGTAAATAATTCCATAATAATACATATTCATGGGTATTCTACTAGTCAATTAACCACATGAACCATCAATATTATTTTCATAATGAGGGAATGTATAATGCCATAAATTCTGAAACATTTTGTGAAGGCCTCGTCCAAGACATCTAAAATTGATTAAGGCCTTGGCCAAAACCATATATCTAATTGGGAATAGCCTCGGCCAATTCCACATATTATTGTCTCATGAGGCCTACCGATGCATCAAGGAGCTATAGTGGGATCTACCAGTCACTTAATATGTCTAATACATTCCCCATATGAAAAGATTGAAAAATAACATAACATTCGTATTACAAAAACATTCAAAATGTAAATACTTTATCCAAAAACCATAAATGTTATAAAAATAACACATCCATAGTCAAACATTTCACAAAACATTCAATAATATATGAAATATTTGTATCATAATAAATCAACTTAAAAAAAGTTTTAAATACATCAATGGATGTTGACATAGATGAAAATGATATCTAAAATTCTTTGAGAGAAGTATCCCATTTTCATGAAAACATTTAAAAGTAAAAAAAAAATTAGAAAGTAACAAATTTAAATACATTTTTGAATCTAATTATCCAATACCACTTTGAAACTTTTGAATGGAATTAACATTTTAAAAACATTCATTTCAATAAAAATAAATCCATATAAAACTTTTTAATAAAATGGAAATTAATGAGAATGATATACAAGAATAAATATTTAAAACATTTAAAACTATGTTCTAATAAATGTGTACCCTAAAATCCCCTTTCAAAACTCTTTTATGAAACATGGATATAGATAATAAATATGTCCCAACAAAAACTTACCCATAAAAAATGTCGAATAATAATGAGATTGAGTAATTAACCCTTACCTTGTGGTTTTAAATGGTAATGGGTAGGTTAAACATCTGTATAATGGTGAAATTATTATTATTAAACTATAAAATAACCATATACATTATTATGATATCATATATGATCTTCTAATATTGATTTGTTAATGAAATTTCAGCAGTATCATTGTATCAGTTGTTAACTGATTCGTTTGCCTTTATATGCTTGGTTATGTAAGTAATTTTTGTTATAGATAGGATGTATCTTATTAATATTAAGAATGATATTAAGTCTTTAAACATAATTTTTATTCATCAAATAAAAATTATTCTTGAATTGATACGATGGGGAATGAATCTCATCATGTTCGTGGAGATAGAAATCCGTACATGCGCTTGTGTAACAATATCATTCATTTCATATTAAAATCATATATAATTGGATGTAATATCATATATACAGAATCATTATCATGTTATATTTATTATTTACATCAACTATCCATCATTATTATAACCATCCAAATAGTAATGTATTGAATAACAACTACACCACAACGTGGATATGGTAAGCCGTACTTACTTAGGTATGGTGACATGTCATTCAAAGGATGGATAGAATAATGAATATGGTTGTACAATAATTATAATAGCATCACATTATAGAATATTCTTGAGATATTATTTTAGATTGGAAATAACAAAGAAAGAAGAAGTTGAAGAATACAAAACTATAAAGAGGTGATGAAATATTTACCTTTTTATTGGGTTCTTCATTTTTATTTGATCAAAAGGGCTCCATATGTTTGATTTTTGAAAAAAGGATGGACTCTATGATGAATTTCGGTAAGTGTATAGGATATTTGGGCAGAATATGGATGAGTCAATTTTTATTGAAGGTGTGAATTTGAGAAAAGGGGAAGTTCTCTTTTATAAGAGGGGTGTGGGGAACCTTAGTAAAAGATTGAAATATTATTTCATAATAAAATAATTTTCGGTTTTCAATGGCTCAAAAATGAATTAATTAAAAGTTAAGGTGGGTATGGGTCGAAAACCACTTGAAAATAGGTTTTATAAAGGTTTGAGTTACTATATTAACCATATCATTTAGATTTAACTCTTAGTTTAATAGATTGACATTTACGATACCTCTTTGTATTTTTATATTATATGGTTAATAAACATACTATAAACATCTTAAAGAACACCAATTGGTTAATTAATGATACACCTATAATTATATACGTATTTTTTATAAAACATAGATTTTTTAATTTATTATATCAACCTATAATATTGTATTTGTTTTAAGAAATCATTTTTGTCGATTTTGACATTATTGAATAATTGATTTTTGTTATAGTTTTAACAACTTAATTGCATCTAAATAAATACATTAAATAAACTCAAACATGTCATAGTCACCAATAAAAAAAATTTGCATCAAAACATTCAATGTATATTTATTTTAGTATTTATAATATCATTTTTTTGAATGTTTCAATAATAAGGAGAATACTGCTTCATTATTGTGTAATATATAAATATATTTCTTTTATTTATAAAAATTATAAATAAAATACACCAAGGTAGGAATCCTTTTTATCTTTCTAATTACATATTATAGATGAATATATCGAATATATTACCTTATATAAAAATTGTTTTACTAAAAGATATTTTATTTTTTTATTTTTTTCTTTACATTATATTATTTAATATAAAATGTCATTATCACTCAAAAGTGGTCCCATGGGGTCCCAAAATCGACCCAAAGATTCCCATGGCGATAAAGTATCATCCAATATGGTTATAACACGTTTTAGGGTAATTTATTATCATTATAAAACTATTTTTATTTTTATTTACTAGATTTACACTTTAACCTCAGTAAATAAAATATTTTCTGAAGTAAATATTCCAACTCTCTAAAAATAGAAGTTACCAATTTAAACAATTTGGACCTCCTGTTACCAAATATGGAATACAATTTTCCTAATTTAAAATACATAATTGGAAGAAATTAATTTGAAATTAACTCCCGTTGTGAATATGAAAAACGTGTTTTTATAAAATAATAACTATCAAAAGATTGACACTTGTTTATGACAAATTTAAATGTCAAATTACTTATAATGACCTAAATTGTATTAAATGATAAAAATATAATCTATTTATACTTCCAAACCATTCAAATAAATAATTTACCACAATAAATTATTATGATTAAAATAGTTGTTTTTAATTAAAATTTAGTAATTTTCACTATTCATCAAAATATGAAAGTTATGAAAAAAGTACCAAAAATTTATCCAAAATAATTTTTTATTTCATGATTCTAAATAATAATTGAATTAAATTGAATTTAATATATAACATTTTCAAATATTGGTTTTCAATAGGTTTCAATATTAAAAGGTTGTAAAATTGATGTTTTTTTTAAAATACTTATTTTATATGAAAAAATGAATTTTTTCTTATATTATGTCTAAGAAACACATAATATGGATGTTAAAATTATATAGAGTATACAAGATTAAAAATTCAGTAAACACTACTCATTGCATCTTTTGGAATGATTAGTTTAGTAAGTTGTGGTGTGCTCAAACTCTGTGTTTCTGGTTGTGCAAGCTATTTAATTACATTAATGAGATAACATACTCTGAAATCCTGGGGTGTTATAGCTTCCCTGGAGATTTATTTTTAAATAATGTTCCTTAAACCATTTCCATCAAACCATTCATTTAAAAAAAATTCATAATTCCTAAAAAATTATTTTACATTTACATAAACATATGGAAACACATATTTTATAAATAACCAATCACACATAAACAAAACAATTAAATCATATTATTAGTTTTCATTTTATAAACAAATTATCAAAAAAATTAAAATTTTATTTTACCAACATAGTATATAGTCATAACAACCTTCATAAAACATGGGGTTACACAGGCCCAATAATGGATTATCCAATAAGAAATATAAAACAATGATAATAGAGGAAATTTAATCAGTTTACACTACTCAAAATTGATTCAATCAAACAAAATTATTTTTGGAGAAGGGGAAACAATTAATACATCAAGAATGTGCATCCACTATACCACAACACACAAGGAAATGTCCCATGTAACGAGATCATACAATAAATTTAGAGAAAATCATGAAAAAAATTATCCCAGGCCAATAAAAGATTAGTTTAATGATAGAAAACAATCGTGATCAAAGGCATCAATGAATTAGATTGGATATCTTACCTAGAGATATGTAATTCAACTAAACTAAATATACAATGTCTAACGAATCAATTAAGAATGATTGAAGGATCCGAAAATAATCAAATAAGGTCCCCTTGTCAATTTGTGAGAGAGATGTTGTGGAAATAATTAACAATATTCTGATTCATCACACTAAAATCATATTTAATGAAATATACATGACGTTTGGTCTGTTTACACATCATTTAATCCTTTGGGATCAAATTCAATGAAAAATTCATTGTATTTTTATTAAAAACATGTGTTTTGTCATTACAGAGTGTGTAACTCTTACAAAGGGTATATTATTTCATTTTATGTACTCTTCTCATGACATGATCCTGATAGCCATTACACATCATGTAATCCCATTACATGGTAGGTAAATTTTCGACAGACATCAAAAACTAGAAATTCTCACACAACAACCCAAAAAAACATGGACGTCCAATGAACTCTACAAGTACCTAATATTTTTAATACACTTATACCCATATTGTTTTAATTCAAACAAAACATATATACCCATACATTAGGCCATAATAATCACAATTTTTTTCTATCATTGGGAGTCCAATGATGAACCCAATTTAAGAGGGAGAAAATAATTTGGTGGAAACCACATGATGTTATGTTATAGATTGTTACACACTTCCCAATATAAGACAATACTTCCGTAGTAATCCAATGATGATGAATTATGTTTGGTATATATGTGATGCCACTACTCCCTCATCACTGACTTGTTCTTCTAAGTCTCATGTGGAAGTTATTTATTCTTCCATAAAAATTTTACTAAAATAATATAATTCTCAAACATAAAATTTCAATGAGAGTCAATGATATCAAGATTATACTCATAAACAAAAACATATGGTGTAAACTCAATATCTTCCCAACTCATGAAATCATAGTTGTTGGGATGATATTTCATGAGCTCTGATACATGGAGTTTATTTTGAATGTTTTTCAAATGAACCAGTAAAGCCAGCTGATAATAAACCATTCCAAGACACTCATTTATCTCAAATGGTATAAGGTATCTAAAATCTATTATTACATATTTTTCTAGCTAATAGTGACTCTAATAAAGAGTGAACTTCTAGAAAACATTATAATACAAGGAAAACTCAAATTGATAACCCTATTGATATGCATAAGAATTATTATGTCCTCTTGCTATAACCAACAAAGGGAATTTTTAGTAAATCCTCACTAATGTATCCAGAACCAAACATGGTCACCCTAAAGAGGCATAACCCACATATTCCCATCAAAGAGGTGATCTTCATAGGAGACCATACAAATACATTAAATTATAACTTCTAATGGATTAAAATTAATTTCTATTAAATGATAACTAAATCCGTCATAGATGCGTATACAAAACCCACTCAAATTCAAGACCTAGGAAAAAACTATAAACTATATATTATTAAGAGAATGCACCGTCTAACTATATTTCAGGGATGATAAGGTATAATCAATCTTCCTATGTTTCCATCACCTCCTAGAGACTTCTCCAATAACATCATTTAAACACAGGATACATTTTAGATACAACTTTAGAAGGAACCGCATGTAACCTCACAAATCCATGAATATATGTATTACCTAGAAATTCAACGTTTTTGGTTTCCCTGATCAGAATGAGACTATCCTAATTTTCTAGCAATCCATCACTACTCATATTTTTTTCCACTCTTGGGATTTCTTTAGTAATCCATCAACAATTTCAATGGATACCTTGAACTATTTATAGTCATGTACATGAAGAGTCTAATACAAATCATAAGGCTTCTAATACTGGGTCATTCTCTATTTTAATGTGTATCATAGAGAATCATAATTATAAATTTCACAAATCATATCCATCCACCATAACCATCATCCCATGTCATAATACATAATTGTCGGGCATAGAGGAATAAACCATGAATAACTGTTATAATTGAAAAAAAATTGAGCTCCTCACATATGAAAGTATTCAAAACTTATCATCAAAACGAATAATAAAATATGAATTAATCGAACAACCCAAAATGTTCTCCCCACTATATAAAGTTTTTGAATTCCTTGGAACTCGTCATCATATAAAAGACATTTCAGAATAGAATTTAAAGAAATTATTTTAACTAAACATTACATCATACCATACCTAAAATATCCTCTTATGGATCCAAGTGAAACTTGGAGAAAAACCTCATAATGATCCACTCTTCCTCCGATTCTAAAATATATTGATGCGGTATATTCCTATTAAGAGACTTTGTGACAACATTTCTCTTCACCAAGGAATATATGATAGTTATGTCAAAAAAATAAATGTATTTCACCCATATCCTCTATATATGATTCATTTTATTTTCTAAAAATATATTTTTTTAACTCTTGGGGTTAGAAATTAATTTAAATCATTCTCCAAAAATATAATAACAACATCATTAAGGCTCATAAATAACTACAACAAGATCAAAATCATGATTGGGGTAATTATTCCCATGTTTTTGAAGTTGGAGAGAGATATAAGACACCCCATGATCATCTTGAATAATGAAATGACTAAAATAGTTATATAAATATCATATAAAAATAGATACCCCTTGAAATTCTAAGGTAAAATCAATATAAAATAATATTTCATAAGTTATTTCAACTCATCAAAAGAAAATTGTCACTTTGAATATAATGAAAATTCCACCCCATTATTGGTAAGAGTAGTAAATGGTGAATCCATTTTAATAAAATTCATGATGAACCATCCATCATATATAAAAATACCATGAAATATATAAATATAAAATTCATTTCATGGATCTTCCCATCACATGAAATCTAGCACTTTCTCAATATCAAATAATAATAAATTCTCATAAATCACATTCCCAAATAACTTCAATTACTAGATCTAAAAACAGATTTTCAAATGATTCTCATTCAAATGGTGAAGTATCCATATTTCAATAAATGTAATCAGATGGTTCTCGTGATTGTTCTTGTATCATGAATTCAACAATATATCATACATGAAAAATACAAATAAAAAATTCATGATACTGATGGAATATATGATTCACCAATCCCTAAAAATTGAAGGAGTAATATTATAAAAAAAATTATATGCTAATATATTTATAATGACCATACCTACCAAAAAAATCAATCTTTTGTATACCCGACACCCAAAAACTGATCTTGTTATATCCTTATTGAAGATAAATTTTTAAAAATCATAGTTCTCAATTTAAATAATAAAAAAATCATTCACTTGAATAAATGAGAGTTTTTCTTAACTATTACTCGATTCAACTTCCGATAACCCACAAAAAAATTACAGTGACCAATATACCTTCTTGGAAATGAGTAGTAGGGTTTACCAGGGTGAATCACTAGGGGAAAACCCCTTCAAAATGAGTAGTCCAATTCAATATTGAACTCTTTGAGATATATCGGGGCCATATGATATAAAGGAATTAATTTTGTCTATGTACCCAGGACCTAGTCAATCATATGCACTACCTCCCGCTCTAAAGGATGCCTAGAGTTCTTTTTATGAAAATTCTAGGAAAGTACAGTACAAATGTGGTGTGAAAAACTATAAAAGAAAAAACATTGAGACCATCTTCTACCAAATAATAAAACTCCCGATCTCTAGATGAGATGATCCTAAATGAGATAAACGTGAACCACAATATCCTTGAAACACCTATGAGATCCAACTAAAAATAATAAATGATACAAAATGATGATAATTTTCATCCTCAAAATTATGAGTAATAATTCATCCATCCTTATGAGGACATCCAATATTTCTAAATAAATCATTATAAAACACCATACTAACTCAACATTAGCTAACAATATATCACAAGAAATACACAATATCGCTTCAATTTTCTCATCCTATGAGTTTTCACTAACTCTATATAATAGACATGAGTTCGATTGTAGTGTTAATAATATTACCCAAATTTATATATATAAATGATTGGGATGCACTAGTATCAAATTATTAAACTTCAATCGATGATGTGATAAATATTGTTCCTATCACTGTCGTCATCCCACATAATATATCTATTGTAATCTTTTTTATTTCAATAAGGGGGTTAACTCATGATGCATGTGAATGGAAACCTATAGTAAATGAATAATTTGATGGTTTCATGGTTAATTTTAGATCCAATTATCCCTAACCATATTTGGATGTGGACATTGCGTAAATAAATGATGTAGATGAACAAAATGTCTAAAACGATTACATATCATTACAGATAAAGGACATGAATTTTGTTTGTTATTACTATACCATGCTGGTAAAAAGTTATAATCACACCACTAAATAAAATTCATTATGCTGAATAAGAATGCTTCCAATTAAACCTATACCACTAATATAATAATCTTACAAATTCTACTTTTTCCCTAACATGCCCCCAAAGCTGCTACAAGGTGGAAGATAATTGGAATACTTTCTATCCATTAATTATATATTCAGTTATGAAATCATCTCCATGTCTAGTGTCTCTATATTAGTGAAAATATTCATTAGTAAATACCTATGATATGATATATGGTCTCAAAACAATAGGTACTTCTAATATATTAGATGTTCATTCTTCAGAACTTCTTTTGTAAAATGAACCAACTCATTATATGGTAATCAAACTGTCTGTATTAAATACTAGAACATTAGAGACTTTTAAAAAATCAGGGAATCATGAAAAGTATACTATAAGAATCTAGTTTTGATATCCATATTGTCCTAGTCCACTACTCTATCCAATTGTACCATGGATTCCCATGATCCCTTTCAAGGAACCTCAAGAATGAATGAGTTTAATATAACCTTGGTATACTTAGGTGTATCAATTTAATCCATGATATGATCAATTTGGTCAAGAAAATCCTCCACCTATTGAGGATAATTAATTTCATTTATGGATATAGGATACTCACACAATAACACTAATGATTAATATCTTTCTCCATCAGATATGGCTTGTACCTCAACAATTGTATTCTGAGCTTGCAGTATAGTCTGATCCATATATTGAACTACCCACATGATATACCTGATAATGTTCTAATCTATTTTAGAATTCCATTGAGGATCATAAGTAGCACCCTCCCAATGAACACACAGGACACATCTCTAAGGAAGACTGATGTCAAACAAAATAAGGAAATGATCAATCAATAGAACTATCAATGATAAATCTAGAAAACCCATAAATAAAAACAAATAAAAACATCAATAACCACAAATAAGAGACACACATCCCAACACATCATGGTAACTTGAGTCTAATCGTAGAAATATATTGATAATATCTCACCAAAATATACCTCTCAAATCTATAAAATTGTATCGTCAGTCTACCAAATGTCCCAAGATAGGGAATCTTGATGATAGACCTCCTATAATACTAATTTGTAACAAATCAACCCAAATTACACCACAAACTTGTACCCACCCTGATCGTCTATATACACAAAGTGTGTCCTATCCGTATAGAACTAAATCATCAAAAAAAATCATTTATAATTATTACAACCAACATGAATAATCAATATTGAGCATATAGACCATCAAAAACAGGTAAAATTTTAAATATTTATCATAACTTATAAAATATAGTGGAAAACGAACAATTGAATAGTATAAAAAATTTCCATGTACAAGTCCATCCCCAAATGACTACTAACACATAAAAAATAGTCCTAGTGATAACATGGGAATTCTCCCACCATCTAACTTCCAGCTACCCAAATCAGATAATATTAAACTGCACCTCCCCAATGTGGTCCCTTTTGGTTCCCAGTATGAAAATAAATAAAACGTTTTACATATCTCTAAAGGGTTTTTAGGGTGTGGGATAACATGCTCAGCGGGATGTCATCCAAGTGTTTTATATCAATACTCTACATAATAATGCAATCATTTATCATCATTAAAGGATACATAGAATAATAATAGCCATACAATTTTTATATTGAAGCCATGGAAAGGAAAACTAATTTCTCATTTATTCAATTTTTTGATAAAATAAGTAATTTTGATTCTTATATTTTCATAACCATATGTCATCTAAGATATATAGTATAAAAATCATTAATCTAAAATCATATCAACTCAATGGAAGTAAATTAAAATAGTTAAATCCAAATGAATAATCACAGTTAACATCCCTTCCAATATCACACTACCTCTAGATGTCTAGGATACTCATACCAAGAATAAAAAATTACGTACAGATTAATCCACAATTTTAATTCATAATGTGGTGAGATTAGGAGAACACCCCATAAATTTATCCCCCCTAAATTCATATATGCTCCAAGATCAATAGGCCTAGTTAGAAAAATAAATCCCTGTGAGAACACCCACTAAGAATGTATGAGTTATATTACATACCTTCCACCCAAGTACCCAATGATTCCCAAGTGATCTATTTTCCAAACCAGTTAATCAAACCAATTCCTTACAACAAATAATTTAATACAATTTTGGAAAATACATCTCACAATGCATTGATAATAATTTATTATTTATTTAAGGCATATGAAAATAAATTTTATAAAAACCAAGTTCCACACACACACACACCAACAAACTCATTCACATCTTGAAATTTAATTTAATAAAGATGTTTATAAAAAATAGTAGAATTGAATTTCACCAATACAATATTGAGAAAGAATCACGTACCTCAAAAACATGTTCTTATATTACCAAAAAAATATCTTCCAATAGGAATAACACAAACAAGATGATAGAGTCTTTGTAATCAATATACAATTCTAATAAATGATTCAATTAAAGAAAATGGTAGGAATGGAAGAGTAAATAAAACATTCCTCAAGAATGCAAACCAACCACCCCACAAACAGTAAAGAAAAATACCACAAAAATGATATAACACAACTAACATAGAGAGAATAAAAAAGAATCATCATCATGGGTCAACAAAACCAATAACACAATGAAACAAAAATACTTTTCTAAAGTGAAGCAAATATTCATAAAGCATCTTAAACCCAGAGATATATAACACAAATGATTAGATGATCCAATTCAAAATAAATAAATATATAATGAATAGAGGCTCCATAAATCACCAGATAATTTTTATAGGTTGATATGTAATAGGGGTTTGAATAATGGAATAATAATAAACTAATTTATTTCCCAAAAAGACATATCCATGAAATTTACACGGTGTGTATTAAATGTCAAGTATTACAAATACATGTCATGTAACCCTCTAGGATCAGACACCCCAAAAAAAATCACTATTTTTAAATAAAATGATCTTTTAACATTTCATGTCATGTAACTATTACACATAGATTATTTTTTCACAATGAGATATCAACTAATGAAATAGTCATGAAAATCATTATATTTCACATACTCCTATTACACGACATGTTATTTTTTTACAAATGATGAAATATGCATATTCTTACATGAATAATGAAAACTCCTTGGGAATCCTATCAACTCATAGAGAACCCTAAAAATTCACAAACAAATTTAAACCTAGACTAAACAATTTCTTTCATACACACATCAAATAGAATTATGTTATATTGACTTGAAAATGTTCTCCATCATCGGGAGTACCATGACACATGGAATTAATGATAAAAATATAAGATTTTTGAAAAATATCTGAAAGAGGGTAATGGAATATTAAACTAAAAATATTTATATAAGACATAGTGGATATGATTTGATATAAATTATAATAACATAAACATTTAGGGAAAATTGAGACCACATATGTAAAAAATATAACCTTTTAATATTGAAAATGTTTTTACCATAGATAAATTTAGAATCTTTACCTTTGATTTAATCACAAAAATTAAGAGTAAAAAAAATAAAATAATTTTCTAAAATCAATTGATCAGTAATTTTTAAACACTATAAAACATTAACTTCAAATACCTAGTCATTTAAAGGCATTTATCATGATAATGAATTTTAAAAAAAATCTTTTATAATATAAAATAACATTCATTGCCTCAATTATAAAATGGTAGATTATCCCTCACATCCTCACACCACATTGAGACATCTATCTTAAATATCCACTATCAATATTTATTTTAAAATTATATAGAAACATAATAGTTTTTTTATTGTATAGAACAAAAATAATAAAAATAAAAATCCCATTTTGATATAAATAAATGTATTATTTTGTAATATGGTTATAGAATTAACATTGAATCCATTATATAAAAGAGGATTTAAAATATTATTACATATCTTTTTCATTGATAATATAGTTTTTTAATAGTGGTCACTATATTAGTATAGATAAACGGTTCTAAAAAAATCAATTGAATCATAAAAAGAATTTGATAACCCCAACCAGTTTGATTACACACTATGATTCCATTTTATCATATATTCCAAGGGGGGTAACATTGCTGGGGTTTTCAATTAACAAATCCCAAGACAATATACAACAATATAAGTAAAAGTGAAACCCTTTATGGCATAAGTTCAAGCCCATTGAGATCAGAACCCAAACCATGTGCAGTAAACCATCCCATGATAATCTTCGAGTCACACACCTTGTTCAAAGGGTGTTTACTGGTTTTTTAAATAGATATGTTTCCAAAAACTAAGAAATAAATTACATACGTAATTTATTATAGAATAAGTAATATATTTCCATTAACATATTGTTACATCAAAAATGATTTTTATTTACATACTATAAAACCTGAATAATATTTTTCTGTAATATTCAAATACGATAATGGAATTTATTTTTATGAATTAATGGATTTTTGTAATATATATTATTTTATTAAAATATTAGTTGTAAAGAATTTTTATTAAATATAAATTGTCATATAATTTAAATGAATTGATATTTATGTTTTATAATTTTTGAAAAATTGTTGTTGTAAAAAACCATGAATTAATCAATAAATGTTGATTCTTACATAAAAAGTTAGAATTCTCATATTTATAAAAAAAATATAGAATGATTATTTTTTTGTGATTAAAAAAACTTAAATTATCCAATGGTGAATTCTTCATAATTTAATAAGATAGTGGAATGTTTGGGTAAAAATAAAATAAATTATGATTGTATTGTGTTTATTATGACATAATAAAGATAGAAATTTTATTTAATAAATATTATAAAGGGTATCCAAGAACGATTCCATTATTACCCTTTAAATTAATTTTATTTTCTTTTTATTTTATCATGTTTA
This sequence comes from Viscum album, assembly GCA_963277665.1. Lineage (NCBI taxonomy): Eukaryota > Viridiplantae > Streptophyta > Magnoliopsida > Santalales > Viscaceae > Viscum > Viscum album. The sequence continues at coordinate 1,710,901,362 of OY728142.1, forward strand.
TAAATCCATTATGAATATTTCAAAATAGTTAATTTAGTTTTTGGAATTAAAAACATTTTTTTATGAGTGTGACTATCCTCGACATAAAAAAGGAATTATATTTATATGTTCAGAACATTGGAAAATAATATAATGAAAACCTTCCCTACTTGAATAACTCATGGGAAAGAAATATGTTATGTTTTGTGGTTTTAGTTATTTTATTATATAGAGTAAAAACCCAATGTTGTTGAAATATTAATGAATTCCCCTATGTTTTCCTATATAGAACCACCAAAACTAAAATTTATATTCATTAAAAATTCTTGGATCATGTCAGAACTCTCGCATCCTTTATCTATAATCCTATAAAGTCACCCCAACCTCTCACGAAACCACTTTTCATTCTATTGTAGTAACACACTCAAGTATGTTTTCATTTCCTTTGTCAACATTATTAAAGTATCTTCATTAAAATATATATTTTATGATCATTTACTTATGATAGAATATGTTATTATGTGTCCCATTTACATTATATTTTAAGTCCCAATTATGGAGACCCATTATTCAAACAATAATCAATTTTATTAATTTTCATGTGACATTTATATACCACCTAAATTTCATAATGGTACTTTTAAATTATGCCCTTTATGAAAGTATATTTGTTACATTATATATTTTAAATTAATTTTCTTATGATAAAATATGTTATTTAATATCCAACCTACTTTTTATGTGATTACATATTAATGAGGTAAACATTTATCTCTTATCAACCAATTTTATGAATATTTATGTTACATTGTAATACTACCAACATTTCATAAGGGGTCTTCTATTTCTCCCCTTTGTTAAAGAATCTTATTCATTTTTTCATTTTATTTAAAATTAAAAATGTTGAGGTGTTTTTTTACACATGACCCATAATACACATTTGATTTATAAATTATTAGGGTCCAATTTTACTTTCATTATTCCGTTCATGAAAATTTAGATTCTCCCATTATGTTGCTGAAATTTCACCATGAGAGTCCATGCCAAAAGAATATTTAGTGAATACCCAAAACCAATTCCTACTAATAGTAAATTCCATTGTGCACATATAATCTTTCAATTAGTGACATACATGTTTTAATTCCACATACCTTCTCATGTAATAAACTATAATGAAAAATGAATCGAAGATGTATTATCTTTGTGGAACACTTAAGAAAGAGAGTGAGATGAATGTGATGAGTCCTCCAAGAATTATATAGAAATATAATAAATTGGGTATTTTTTAGAATCACAATACAACATTTTGGGAGTTGTAGAGAATATGAAACCATTATGGTAATTTTTCTTTTCTGATGTATTAGATGTTATCCCTGACCAATGTTTATGATGCAATGTTTTAACTAGTTATCACATTACCCAGTTTATGATTATCAAGCCATATCATGACTTATTATTCATGTTCTTTTTATTCCTCATTTCCTTTCTTGTTGTCTAAAAAGTATTATCTTCATCATTTTATCATATGTAATTCCCTTACTAGATTCATAGCTCCCCCTTTTCAAATATATATCCCCATGATATTCTATTAAGTTTCCACTTCAGTGGAATATTCCTATCATAAATTTTTTTAGTAATGTTTTATATCCCAGGATAGAAGTTGTTTTGTAGTGATCAAAATTCCAAAATACACTATATTTCATGGAATTATCTGTTTAATAAAATGTACTTTTATTTAATCAATCATTGAATTGTTGTGTAATAAATAGATGGGTTTTTATAGTTCGTATCAATGGAAATGTTTAGTTATTTTTGGGAATAAAATTGAAAAACATGGGTGAATTCTATAGGGGTAAAACTATGTACATGAATAATTTACAGATATTTTATTTATTCAAAATAATGTGGTTTATTAAAAAAAATACATCCGTGTCGAGATATTTCATGTGGATGTGGATCTAGCACAGATTCACAAAGGAGTAACAACACTGATATGGCATTTTGGGCCTAAGTCGGGGTAGCCTGGTATAAAATAATGATTCATACTGTGATCCAAGTTTTACATTCCTAGGTTATTGGCTATATTAATTAAATAATCTCATTTTGAAGCATTATTGCAGAAATTAAAAAGTTTTCATAATAATATATGATAGGAAATATATCATGGATAATATAGATTGAAGCCTTGAAATTCATATCTTATAGAAATAAATTTATGTTAAATGTTATAAAAAAATCATTAAACATCCAGTTATGTTTTTAAGAGTTTAAATGTACTCATCCCTAATATTTAATTTCTTACTTTACAATGGATGAAAATTTAAAGAATCGGGTCAACAATCAATGTGATGTGAAACATGATGACTGCTACAATAAGATATCAAACCTAATGGGAGAAGGAATCCAAAACATCCTCTCAGTAATCTATTAGATGAATTTGGTTTTTAATAGAAAAATAGATCACGTGTAGCGTCAAAATAAACCTAATAGAGAGTAAGCTGAAATGGAGTCCTTTATTGGATAAATGCATCTAACTTTCAATTGATCATCTAATCCTTTTATTGTATAACTATGGATCACCTCCATTGAGAATTAATTCTATATCATTAAATATTCAAAACAAGAGATTGATATTCTGGTTTTTATTGATGATTGGGGAATCTATGTATTGGAGTAAATTGATAAAAAAATACGAATCCTGGGGAAGATATCTTTTTAATGGGGTGGATAGATTTTAAAAATATCTTTTTATGGTAACTATTTTTCTTGCACTCTGTAACATAAAATTTTAGGTTATTTATTTTGCCTCTAGTAAAATGGGGACGAATCAATCATAATTTAAATGTAAAACATCACATGAATGGAATTATTCCCTCCATCATTATCATTAACCAGAAATGTAAGGGTGAAAACATCATTGATGGCCAAAAACCAAGGCTACAAAAATCCATGGTTATCTGATACTTTATAGGTATGGTGAAATTGTATGATGCACCATCAAAGTATAAATGGTGATTAATGATTCTAATTGGTGTCACGTGGATAAGAAGCAGAATGTTGCGTTTTATTTGGGTAGTTTTATGAAAAAATATAATAGTTCCCTGAAATGAAAAAATTTCTCTTTTCAAAAATATGTAATGAAGAACACTATAAACTTCTTATTGGGTGTGTCTCAATTATTTATGTGAGGTAAGGATGGGGACCTAGCTAGCTATTGAAAACAGTAGAAACCAGATACTAGAATAGAGGAAAGGAATTCTTTGGTAAGACCACAAAACATTATTTATTGAAACAAATTAAAGGAACAAGGTAACTATGTAATACAATTCACTAAGGAAAGGGTTTTCAGAGACATCTGAAATCCTCCAATGAAGTGAGGGATAACTCTTTGCATCTCAACCAATGAGGTGGATCCTAACAAATAAATTGTTATAGGTACTATAGTTATTCATTCTAGAATATCGATCATAATTTTTGAATATTTTTCTCTACATAACTTCTTATAAAAAAATTTAGCAGGGATATTCAAAAAACACAACAAATAATGGATCTATAGATTTTTTTCCAAATTGAAAATTGTGAAACTATATCTTCCCATGTATATAAATCACCACAATCGAAGATTGCGTGTTGAAATTCTTATTGAACCATCTCCTAATTCCTTTGGTGGAATTTTATGAAATTATATGCATGGATTTTCATTCCCTCTATAGACCCAACATAAATTTTTCCAAGTGGAAACTCACACTCTTTATTACGAATCATCCTTAGATTCTATACAAATATAAATAGATGGATGCATCTTTCATAGTTCCATCATCTCTAGCATGGATATTATTTCACTATGAAAAATTGTATCTATATAAAATGATTGAGTCTACGGAAATAACTATCCTCGATGAGTTCCTTATTTTATTGAAAACACATGTGTGTTTTTTGGGGAATTTTATACTATTCTTCTCTGCCAAACATTGAGTTTTCAGTTGATCTTATACATAGGGTGATTCTATTATCCAATAATAAATATACAATTGTAGTTGAGGAACATTAAGAGATATTTTAACTACTATAGGTGAATCTAGATAAATGTTTCATATTCCAATATGGATCACCTTGGGGAGAACTATTCCACTTCATCATGATGAATGATGGTTCAGGGATCCATTTCATTGATTATTATGAGCTCAACAAGACCATATTAATGTATAAGTATCCTCTATAATGGATTGCATACTTATTCATTAATCTATGTAGAGAATAATATTTCTCGATGGTAGATCATTAGTTTATATATTCCCATGTAAGGGTGAAGAAATAATAAATAACTAAACCCCGTTTTGTAAATTGTTTGAGTATTATGAGTTCATATTAATTCAATTCTGAATCACCAATACTCCATAAATATTCAAGGATATGATTAATAGAGGCTATAGAGATTAAAATTAAAAAATAATGGATGTTTTTATATATGATATTCTAATATACTCTAAAACAAAGGAGGATCATGAGGATCATCTGAGTATTGTTTTAAAGACATTGGAAATGTAGAAAAATTATGAAAATTACAAAAAAATGTGAGTTATATTTGAAGGGAGTCTCTATAATGAGTCATATCATCATATTAAATTATATATCTATGGATATTTCAATGATCAATGCAATTGAGGGATGGTTGAGGCAGAAATCTATGATAGATATATGTAGTTTTCTTGTCACATCTTAGTATTGACGTCTACTTGTGAAAAAATTCTTAAGATTATAAAACAATATAAAGAAGCTAACGTATAAGGTAATCATTTTTTATTAGAATGATAAATTTTACATAATCTTATAGGAGTTTAATAAGAGTCTTGTAACCATACATATGATCATATTACCTAAAAGTGGTGTGATTTTATGGTTTTTACTGATTATTTAAAAAGACGTGGTTTTTTTGCTGATGTAAAAACGTAAAATTCATTCCTATTCTTCTAGGAAATCAATTTTCATGAACATAACCAACCATAACATGATATGAGGTTGGATATAGTGATATTGTCAGTGATAATTTGGAAGTATTATCTCTTTTATAAGATGTGTGAAATATATATGGGCCTCAAATGCCTCAAGAATATATTTACATAGAATGATCTGAATATGAGCCAACAAAAATTTATATAACTAATCATAAACATTGAATAGTAAATCATCTACTATCATGGGAGAGAAAATTATGTGGGAGATTCTCTTAGTATAAGGACCCATCAATTATGTTATTTATGAGAAATCTGAAGGATATGATCGTCTTATATTATAAAGGGTTGGACATGGGAATAATAAAGGAAGGAACACCTTAACCCATTTAACAAATTATTGGCCAACCTTCTCATCTGGATAAGTTAATTTATTTCCCAAAGGATGATGTAAGAATTTAGAAGAATTTAGAAACTATAAGAAAATGGAAATCCTTTGAGATCAATGTTAATGAAGGAGTTGTAAAATTTTCTTTATGGGTATATATAATATTAAATCCTGATATAAAGATTGGGTTGTTGGATGATGAACATAGTTCAACCTTCTTTCTCCATCTTGGAAGCACAAAGATGTTACAACATCTCTATAAACACATTTAACAGGACAATATGAAGATGTATTTCAGGGAATATTAATCAAGATGTATTATATGTTAGTACGTGAAGCTTGAAAGAAGAAAAATTAAAATGGGATGAGGCAACCATTAACCATAACTACATTGATGTCGGAAAACATCCCCATTTACATTATCACCAGACTTATAAAGATATCCTAGGGAAACAATGTTATTCATGTTGTGGTGAATCTTCATATAAATAATGAATATTTCATTGCAATTATAGAATATTTCAAACTAAATCCACTTGAATGGATATAAATCAAAAATGTGGTGAGGCATCATGGAGTACCACAATCGATTCCCTCTGATAATGATTTGAGATTCACCCCTATGTTCTATAAAAGTATCCAACCATCCATAAATATTGAGGAAAACATCATTATGGATTTTCAACCCCAAATAGATGTCCAATCTAAGTAGACTATCTGTTCACATGATGATATGTTTGGCGAATGTTCAATTGACCTTAAAAGAGGATAGGATCAATACCATCCTCTAGTGTAGTAATGTTACAATAATAGTTTCCACTCAACCATACAAATGGGTCCATATGTAACAATTTATTGGAGACATGGTATTCTTATTGATATCTCTAGGGATAAATATGATGAGTTTAGGGATGAAGCGAAATCATAGTCCATAATACATCAGTCCCTTTTAGATCCTTAATTAAATCAGAGTGGAGGAATACCAACTTCTACTACAAACTAACTTAACTCAATAACATGATGTATTAAATTTATCATCATTGACAAATTACATACCTTACTCCTCAACCATACACAATACATTTGTAGTTTCCTTGGTGAGTGACCACTCATATCAAGAGAAACCAGTGAAGTTATTAGATCATATAGAAAATTTTCTATGAATTAATGCATTGATCCTTCTTAATGTGTTGTGGAGAAAAAAAATTTTTATGAACTAATTTTATAATTGGAGGAGTTGATGAAAACATATTACACTCATCTATTTTAGTCTGGGAAATGAAAATATCTAGGGCACAATTTCTTAAGGTGTAGATTGTAATGACTTGAAGTGTTACAAGTAAAATTAACCTTTTTATTTATTTAATTTTATTATTATGTAATATGGATATATAAAACATATGTACTCATTTATATGAATGTGGATTAATAATACCATGATTCTTATTTACAATATTTAATATTGACATTGAAGAGTGATCACATGATTAGTATAAATATAGGGATTTAAAAATTCCAATTGAATTATTAAAATGAGGTGATGTTCTCAACTCATTGGATCATACCATATTAAGCCAATTTATAAGAGATTATAGTGTAGATATCCTCTTTTGAATTTTTCTTTTACCAAAACCAAGTTTAGATCCTACAACTTAAATATGAGAGAACCCATTTATGAGGGAATTTCGAGATCATCGAAATCATTTCAAAACAATGTAAGTTAAACCCCCTAGAAATTCTCATAGTCAAGCACCTTATAATTAGGGAGTTTTGTTTTTTATTAAACACGCATGAATCATGATCCTATTAAAATTATTATGTATATTATTTTCTATAGAAAAAATTGTATATTTTTATGATAATATTACTTCTTTATAAATTATTTTTTATACTGTAACAGTTGAATATTATTTTTTGGTAAAATTAAACATTAATTAAAAATTTTATTTTTATGGATTCATGAAAACATTATGTAAATAATATTTTAATAAAATAATATTGTTAAATAATTTTTATAATTATAACTATCCATTTATGCTTACTAAATTCAATCATACAATTTATAATGGTTCAAAAACTACTATTATAAAAAACCCTAAATTTAATAATAAATGATGAACCTTATTTTAAAATATCTGAATAAAATATTTTAAAAAAATATATAGATAAAATCAATATTATTTTTGAATCATTTTTTCAAAATTTTTCAAATTTGGTTTTTTAAAATATTTCTTTGGCAATATAATTTTTAAGAAATATTTTAAGATCATATATATTTATTCTGAGTAATATTACATCATAATGACCAAAAAGTGAAATAATAAATACTATAAAGGGTATAAAATACCTGAAAATTGTTTTTCCTTTAAAATTATTTAATTTTTTTGACTAATTTTACAAATCATTTAAGAATCCTTCAAAACCATTAATATATTTCTTTTTAGAAATCATTTCATTAAGAGTGCGACAAACCTCCAAATAAGAACGTGAATTATATTAATAATACCAACCCATTGGATAATAAAATAATTAAAACCTTCTCTCTTTGGTAAAATCAATGGAAAATGGACATGGAATGGTTTTTGGTTTTGGTTATTTTATTATATAGAGTCTAAAACCTACGTTTTTTAAATATGAAAGAATTATTCTTTCTATTCCTATATAGAACCAAACAAGATCACATTTCTCGTCAATATAAATTCTTTTTTCAAGTCATTTATCTCACCTCCCCTCTTTTCTAATACTGTCACGGTTCCCCAACCCTTATGAATATTTTTTCAAGATTTTGGAGTCACACACTCATGTAAGGGATCTTTTCCTACCTCCAATTTATTAAAGTATATTCTTTAACTTATTAATTTTATCCTAATTTACATGGATGTGATATTTTATTATAATAATAAATACATAAAATTTAATATAAAAATTATAAGAGACGCATTTTTCACTCATAAATCTATGTAATCAATTTCTAGGTGATGTTATGCTGCTGAAATTTTGTAAGGTTTCTTTTAATTTGCCCTCGTCATTACTGTTTCCTCATAACCTTATTTATTTTATCTTAATTTCCATATGATAGGATATGTTATTCAATATACAATATAATTCATAGATGATATAAAATTATAAGAGACTCATTTCATTCCCATTCAACCCATTGGATTATTTTTTATATGACAACGTTTTGATTTTGATATTTTGTATGGGATCCTCTCATTCTCAACATTATTAAAAAAACCTAGTAATTTTTTTAATTTTATTTTCATTTAAAAAATTTTGGGTGTGTTTTACACATGACCCATAATTCCCATATAATGTATAATTTATGAGTGACCCATATAACTATCATTTATTCCTCGCATGATCAACTACGTTCTCCTATTCTACAGCCAAAATTTCACTATAGAAATCCATGCCAAAAAGAATGTTTAGTTAATAACCATACCCAATTACTATCATGTTTGTTCAAAATTATGAAATTATACTCTATTTATTGGGGAAATACATTTATTTATTCCACACTCATTGATCCTGTAACAAAATATGATGAAAAATGGATCCATTTTTTATGATCTATTTGGAAAATGTAAGCAAGATAATGAAATGAATGTGATGGGTTCCCTAGGAATAATATTCCACTCTAATAAAATAGATAATGTTTACTGTCATGATACATCATGTTGGAATAGGGAGTAGACTTGATTCCATTATGGTACTTTTTCCTCCATGATGTCTTTGAATTATTTTTGAAACTACGATTATAATGCAATTTTTTTGTTGTTTCCATGCAAACAATGTTATAATTATAATGCTTTATCAAGACTTATTATTCATATTCCTTTTAATCCCCAATCATATGTCTATTTTATATCATATACTATCTTCTGTATGATATGGTATTTTATTCCTATACTGTAATTTATATCTCACCAAAATATTATGCATGTCCCCAGGTTATCCCATGATGTTTTATGTTCAACAAAATAGTACGATCATATCAAGGAATTTTTCATTAATTTTTTATCCCCTATTATTTGTTCTTATGTTAAGTACATAATTACCATAGAAACTATATTTATAAATAATTCAGGTTGTGTTAATAGTAATTTTACTTTATGAGTTAAGTATTAATGTGTAATAGACTGCATTTTGGTTATATATATTCTTCCAAAAGAACATCCCTAGTGATCATTAGATGGATGAAGATGTGATTTCCTTTATAGAAAACATTCTTTTATACGATTATTTTCTTCTTCTAAATAATTTTAATTTACCATTAAATAATATCTTCATATTCCTAAAAAATTATAAAATATTATTATGATTTTTAAAACATCATTATTCACAATTTTTCCATAATATTGTAAGTGATATTATCTCTTGTTTCTTTGTATGTCTTATCATCTCAAGTTCATATATAATTCATTTTTATTAAAAATATTATATAGATGGGTATTATTTTGTGTTTAATGTTTATATTATATATTTATTACATGATTATACCTTTTAATTATAATATCACATCTATCAATATACATTCATATCTGTTGAAAAAAAATAATGTCGCTCATACATATATGTGGACTACCACCTCTATGAAGAGATATTATATTTTTCATTTCCATTTTTTATGGAATAGTAGAAATGTTAGATTTAATGAATATAAATGATATATATTAAAAAATGTATTCTATAAAGTAAATTATAAAATAAATTTCTCTTATTCCATTTGTTAAAAACTAAAAACATTCTTCATTTTTATGTACAACCAACCATCACCTTGGATGGTTTAATTCATTTTTCCATTTCTAATACTTATGGATGGCATTAAATTTATATTGAATGCATATAAATGAAATTTATATAATTATGATATTATCTAAACGATGTATCCATGAGTAATATATATGTACAAAAACTAATGATGTTAAATACTCATGATAAAATTATATAGTTAACACATGTAAATGGAGATTTTAATGTAGAATGTTTTAAAAATAATTTGTTAAGATGATGTAATCGGAAAATATATGATATATTATATAATTTTATAAATCTTTTATAGAAATATAATAAATATAATATTAATATTCATGTGTTGTGGGTTCATTAAAAGATTTGAAAACATGAGATAGTTGTTTTATAATATAATCTCACTATTTATCTAGAATGATTATTATTATGCCAACAATTATGATCTATTATGATATAAAACTCATAAAAAGTCCTTAATTTTTTTTAGATTTTTTAATTCATTTAAAATAATTCTTTTACTTCCATTATTATCATTATACTTAATGAATTGGGTAAAAATATGTTTCTAAATAATTTCAAGTCAATTTCACTATATAGTTTAAAAAAATCATCCATATCAAAATCATGAAAAAAAATTCAATATTTTTTAAAAAATTATCTGATTAATTTAAATTTCATTTTTCAAATTTTTTACTTTTATAAAAATATTTTGAAAAGAATTTTTATTTTTCATTTTCCAAATGCAGTTCATTGTGAATATGTTTGAAAAAAATATGGAAGGATTTTTTGTTTTCAAAATTTTATGGATTAAATATTTTTCCTTTATAAAAGATGATTGATATTTCCTACTATAAAAAATATTATATTCATTAAATATTCCATTACAATATTACAAGGATTCTTTCAAATATATTATATCCTTCATAAATCCACATTTCCTCTAATTGAGTTATTTTGAAATGTAAAGGATATTCTCAATATGAATGTTTAATGTTGTTTTTCTTGTATTTAAATGAATGAAAATAAAAACCCCTTGATTTAAATTATGATATAATTGGGATATAACTCAATCCTATAATACTTATATTTTCTCTAGATGTTTAATTTATATAATAAATTATATTTATTTAATCAATTCCATTTACACAATTAATTCTATTATAAAATAATGACCTTGTTATTAAAAATAGTTGTTTTAATATATTTTTATATGATTAAATTTTTAGGATATTGTGGAACACATATGTATGATTATGATTATGTGACCATTGGACCTATATATACCTCCCTTATATTTTTTAATGATGGATATATACTGAGGTAAAAAGATTTAAAATGTTTAGTGAAACTAGTTTAGTAATTTACATTATCCACTTTGGTTACTCTAGGAGTGAACCATGTATACTAGGATGATTTTTCAATTTAACCAATTATGGTATGATAGCCTTTGAAATTATTAATTAAAATTAATGAAATTATTTTTATTTTTATGTGTATTCCAAAAAATAGTGTGTTTAGCCTCTAATAAAAATTCCTGGTCCATGTTCATTTATTCCATTCATTTTTATTTCTCACTAACTATCATTATGTATGTGACAAAGTATGATTCTAAACATTGATATATAGGTTGTACTTTTAAAATGATGAGATAATGATATTATACATTTATTACCATGTTATACTTATGTGATCACAGATTTTTCCCTTTTCTTAACATGCATAACTTCTAATGTCATCCACTATATTTTTATCCTTTCCTAAAGATATGAAAAATTATTTATCATATTTACATGAAGTGAAAATTGTTGGAATAAATATGTGGGATACGATGTAGTTATTTTTTGATGTTTTTTCTATGATTCCACGTTTACAATGATATAATAATTAAATGATATAGGTGTGGTGTGAAATTTTATCTAATCTATATTAATCTAATAGGTGTAATATTTATCTATGAAATGTACTATTCACTATAAATATAATGTTTTATGTCTGATTAATAATGACTCACAATACATGGAAATAATATCTAACAAATGGTGTAGATTTTATAATCCAACGCAAACAATAAGTGATCCTTCTATGAAAACATCTAACAAGATAGGGACTTCTAACAATCATTGAGAAATCTATATATAATATAATTATAGGAATTATCTAATTATATTACCTATGGGATCATAAATGAAGTTCCATCAACTATAGTAGTAATGAAACATACCCAAAGAACCTATGAATTATCCTTGATTTCTAAAAAATTTACTCTAAAAACATCATTAATATTCATTTTGTAATTTTTATAAACATGATTTAAAAAAATCTGTTTCATTTATATTCATATATATATAAATATATATATATCTTAATTTCTTTAAATTATAATAAAATTGCACATATATGTTCATATCTATAATTTGTCATACATAAAGTCATAATAATTTATTTGTTTAACTATATATTGAATATAAACACATATAAAAACAAGTAAATAAGTCCATATAAGTAAAGATATTAATTTGTTTCACTATAGTTAATTTAACATAAAAACCCATCCTAATTAACCAAAAAAACTAGCTAAATGTGAATAATTAATAAATAATTCATAATTATGTACATATATAAATACAAATAATATATAACTATATATATATTATATATCTCTATAATATTATGTACATATTGATAAATTTATATATAAAAATTGGAATATTTTGGTGCCAACCTCAGCAATTACATAAAAAATTTCATTACTACTTCATGTTTAATATATATATATATATATTCATTTTAATAAAGACATATGTTTACTTATATCTAATTATATATATATTTATATATATATTATCATTTATAAATTTACAACATATAAAAGATTTTATATAAGGTTAAATCTATTAATCTATTTTTAATTATTAATGTAATTTTTGTAATTTATTAATATATCGATATATTATATGTCTATTACATTTTTTATATATAAATAAATATATATTTATATATAAACATATATAAAAGGTGGTTTGTAAATATAAATTTTTATATTCTAATTTATATTAATATATTTTATTATTTATTTATTTATTTTCTTTATTTATTAGTATATGTCTACATTTATGTTACTTGCCTTGATAGGTTGTCTTAATGTTCTTCCATGTTATGGAAAACCAAAGTGATATACCCTAATAATAATTATGGTGTCTTGTTAATTTTCCTACGTTATAATTATCAATATATATTATTATATATGATGTGTGGGGATGAAATTTTAAAAAAAGATGATATACATATATATACCAATTTCAATGTCCTTTTTAGAGATAAAATAAATTCTAAAAAAATTAAAATTTTCATATAATGTCCTGGATAAATGGTTATATATTTAAAAAATCATATTTTATAAGTAATTTATTACATTAAATGTGGAATGAGACTAAAATTAAAAAACATATTTATAAATAATAATTCAATAAAATAATAATACCTTTCTAAAAATTCATTTTACCATAATTACCAATGTTCCATAAAAATAATTTATGAATTGTATTAATTTAGCCAACAAAAAATTACCAAATTTTTACAATACGATTTTTATTCCATTAGAGACATTTATATAAATATATAATATAAAATATAAGCAAATTTTATAGAATTAACTCAATATTGTAAGTTTCTATTATGAAAACGATGATGTTTTATTTAAAACATTCCCATTATTTTTAAATTATTATGAGTATATTGATTAACTAATATGAATTGAGGAATATGATGTTGGTGGGAGATTACTTATTTTTTTTTACTATATTTTTTAAATTCACAATGTTAAATGTGTAAATTTTTATTTGATGATCAGGAATTATTATGGTTTAAATTAGAGATTGATAGTTATGAATCAATATTTCTATGAAGTCATTAGCAGTAAAATGATGCAATGGTAATTCATGTGTGGTTATATTAATTGTAAAGCTTATTTCATTATTGTTCAAAAAAAAATGATGTAATAGAAAAAAAATTAATGATCAATGCCTTCTATTCTGATTACATTGATGGTTTGGTAGTTAGAGATATTTAGAGGAGGTTTGGGGAGGGTTCCGTATAGTCAATATTATTATATTTCTACAGTGAGTGGATCATCATGTTAATATATATTATGGTAATGATATGTTGATTAACTAAAAAAGAACTATAGATTAAAGGATTAAATTCAAAAAAATAGGTCATAATGTGAAGGGTTGACACAAAATGTGAAAGAAATCTTGTTCGAGGCACCATTAACATATAAGAAGGTTTGTTTTTTTGGAATATTATAAATTCAAATATTAAATTTATTAATGTCCTAAAATTCAGGGAGTTATTAAAATTAAACATGTGAATAGGGATTTCAAAAATTTAATATGTTGATATCTATCTTACTTATAATTTTATGGTCCCTCCATGTTACCCCATTCCCCTATTTTCTATTCAATTTTGGGTAAATCCTAGATGTTTTTGTAAGATATTCCATCATCGTTCCTCCTACACTATTTCATGGATTTTTTGGTTGATAATTGGAAAGTCTATGTGATTTATCTTTATTTTCCCAATGTATCCATTTATTATGATTTTTCTAATCCATTAAGATGATGTTTTTATGGTTTGGGGAGATTTTGGGGTCAATATTTGATGGTCCCTTGATGTTATCAATGATGATCAAAGGATTAGATGGTTGTGTGTGGTCTTTTAGTTGTATCTACATTTCAAAATTTAATTTTGTGACTCAAAACATTTATTGAAGTATGTATTCCAATATATCTCCTTATACAAGTTCATATATATTGAATTCATAGCATTTCCCTCTACATGGAAGTTTTTGATTATTTTTCTAGTGAAATTTATTAATTTATTCTACATTATTTTTTTAATGGGGATAAATTAAATGTTCTATTTATTTTAATATAATTGATAAATTTATTATATAATAATATTTAAATTATTTAAATTCACGTTTGTTTGGAGACATTAATTATTTTTAGTATATAAATATTCTAGAACCTAACAATGTTGACGGTCTGATATCAACACAAAGAAAAGGATAAGAATGTATATGTGGATAATGAATTGGTATCCCATGGAAAATTGAATTTATATTATAATAACCGAGATAAATAATTATGTGAAGTAATTTAAACACCATAACCAAAAATTTTAAATAAATGATGTCATTATATTTGCGGTTGTGCCTATTATTTTTCCTTGTGTGGTGTGTAATGTAGTGTGGTGATGGGGTTTACCAAATGTATTGTTTAATGTGTATGTTAGTGATGTGAGGGTTGGCTACAATTGGATGTGATGTCAGATATTTTGTTTTGGTTGTGTTGTTCATTAGTTTTGATGCATGGTTGTTGTGAAGATATGATTTTTCTAAAGTGGTGTTGTGGTGATAGTTGATGATAGATGCGTGATTTAATCAAGGATGTGCTTTTATGGGAATCTCAGTTGTCTATGGAATAAATTGTAATATGAAAAATATAGTATCATGTGATGGTAAATATTTCAATGTGTAAAAACGGTGATATATTGTTTTATACGATAGTTGAAGTAATCCCACCAAACAACATATTTAATATTTAGTTAAATATAATTATTTTTTAAAATATGGAAAACAATTTTTAAAGAACCCTTTTGAATGATTTTAAGAAAGTACATTGTCAATTTTTTTTAAAAATTAAAATTCAACTAACCAATTATATGAAAATAAAATTTGTATCTTACAAATTATTATTTAAATCATTTTGAGGTAAGGAAAAAAATTTCGTTCATGATATACATGTTAAACAATGATTCTTTTCGCATTTTATGTAAAAGGAAAGCATGCGTTGTTATGAAAATTACATGAGAACTAATTAAAAGAAAATTCCTAAAAAATTGAAAAAAAATTATATAAAATTATTTAATAAATCCATTAGATTATTCTATACCATTTTATGTTTTTTTTTTAAAAACATTGATAGAGAATGAAAGGGGTTTTTTCTAGAAGAGAGAAATGAAGACTATTTTTCAATAAAATATACTTTTCAAATCTTCATTAAATAATGTGGAAAAATTAAGGGAAAACATGTACTAGTACTAAATATCCATATTAGAATAGATTACATAAGTTTTTTGATAGTTGGATAATAATATTTCATCATCTAGAGCATAAATAAAAATGATACTAGTATATGATGGGATTGTAACATTTAACCCTCACAACATTGGTAACACTTAATTAAACACCCCATTAAGGAATAAAAAAATGAAACCTAAAATATTATAAGAATAAATTTATTCATTGTGTTTCATGTCAATGGATCAGTGTGATCACATTAAAATTTATTTTATGTAAATAAAATAATATAGGTATGAAATAATTGAAATTGAGGCAAAAAACTATTACCAATTTGGTAATAATTTGAATCATTAGACAAAATAAATAGTAACATAAAAACAATCATTAAATATAATTAAAATAATTATATTCTTCCTATAAAATTTTATATAGGATGTATATACATCACAAAAAAAGAAACAATTATTGAATATGGAATACATCTCAATGTGATAAACGATAGACTACAAATCCCTTTCCAAAAGTCTCAACATTCTCAATTCTAGTACCCCCGGTTTCTGGAATCTAACCCTTACATTGTGATTTTTATGTATTTTAAGTATAAAGGTGGAGTTCTGGATAGTTAGAGGGTCTTTCATAGTTTTTGGTCTAAACAGATGGTGCATGGGATGCGCATGGTTTTTCTAAACCCTGTAGAAATCCTTGGGGAATCCATGGGATGTAGTAGGTTTTTTGAAGTAGCTATTGAATATTTGGTGCTCTGTTGGGATTCTGTGATGGGGTCATGTAAGCATATTCCTTCCAAATTATCTATATCATGGTTACCTCACTTTTTATCTAACTATGTTAATAAGCCATTCTAGGTTTAAACCCACTTAATTAAAAAGTATATGTAGGTCGGCCTTGACTTTAGCCCACTCATTTTTTCCCAAAGCTGCTCTATATCATGATTTTATTCTCCTTCATCCCTATATGTATCTCCCATTAATCTGTAGGAAATCCAAAGTCTTCCCTTGGTGAGTCAAAAATGTATTCATGAGGTATGTTAACATTCTTCAACGTTTGTACCATGTTCCCTTAGATTGACTTCTCCTCTCTTCTCGGATTCTCATATCTACACCTGTTATGGGTATAATAATATTTTAAATGCAACATATGTTTATATTTGGTATCATTGTTGTTATGGAAAGATATATTAGGTTGTTTTGTGGATAATTGACATGGTTTCTTGAGAGTTCTTTGTCGGTTTTCAGTTTTCATTAAAACAGTTGAGGTAGGTGGCATCACTCTCCACTCTGCTTATTAATACTGAATGACATTATTTTAAATTCATTATATTTTTATAATTGATTTTGAAATGGATGTTTGATAATTTTTGAGAACCCTCTTTAGTCAATATTTGATATTTTGTGTAAATTTGGAAGAATGGTTTTCTTATATAAGTAATTAATTCTTAATTTAAAAATGTTGATTTTAAAATGAGGATTTTAGGGAATTTTGGTACATGGGATTGATGAAAATGTTTTCAATAAATGGAGTGTTTTAGAAAAATTTAATTCTTTGTTTGAATTGGTTGCATCTCGATATTCATTATAATAATGTGTTTATTGAATTGGATAAGCACAACTAGATTTGTATTGGTTTTTCATGGGTTGTGGTGTGTGTTCATTAGTATTGGGACAGATATGGGTGTAAAGGACCCCCATTAAATGGTTGGTATGAATAATATCGTGATTTACTCTCATAAAAGTGGTCCACTATGTGAAGGCTTAGTGGAAGGAAAACTCACCGCTCATGAGTATTGCTATTTTTAGGTTTAATTCAAGTTTGGGTGTGTGGTTAAGGGGGATGGAGTGGGTATAAAAAATGATACTTAGATATGGTTTTTAATTCCTTGTTTGGTTGTTTTTATGGAAGTGTGAATTGTTGGAATTTATTTAAAGAACACTCATTTAAATTTTATTTTAAATGTTTTTGAGAGTTGTTTATATTTTTTAATAAATAATTTTGGGAAATTGTTTTAAATTAATTTTTCTATCATTTCAATCCTAGTAAACTATGTATGTAAGCCATTAGTGAAGGTCAACTGAGTTTTACACACTCCCCAACATTGGTACATTGTTGATTTTGTAGATGCTATCTTTTGGGATATTGTAAAAGGTAATTTTCCACTCGTCTTTAGCACCACTCCATGATACTTTTGTTGTTTTGTGGTTGGATAAAATAGTTGTCGATAATGGTGTTTTGTGATTGTCTTAGAGTTTCTGGTAGTTATCATCCACCTTTTTCTTTTACTGTTTCTTTCTCTTCTATTATAGTAAACATTGGAGTTGTTTTGATATAATTTAATTTATTTAGATGCCTTTCATTTTTTCATGCATCATATAGTGAGTATTTTTGTTATGGTTTGATGGGTTAATCAATGTAGTTCTTAAAGGGTTTATCTTATACCACTATAACTTGAAACCATTTGGAATTTATTTATATCCTTTGGTGTCATGGGGATTTATCTTGATGAGAAGTAAAGTCTCACCACCCTCTCAAGACAATGATATGTGGAAGGATGTTACAAATGGTATCATATTGTTCAGTCCTTTCCTATCAAGTGGTCTTCAGTTTCTTGGTCTTGGGGTCAAATTAATTCTCATATATTCTATGGGTTTCAATCATAGAAAAAGATTATGATATTCGAGACTTGAAATGTATGGCATAAAAATATGTAGCTATCATTTTTATGATCATTTTCTTGTTACCGGGGAGTTTGGTAAATATGTGTTTTTGAGACACTCTTTGGATATAAATTATCAATATAATTGGTTTATCCAATCCAATGAGAAGGATATTCATTATAGAAGAATGGGTTCCCACAATGATTTCATAAATCATTTGGTTTAATGATTTATAATTTTTTGAAAAGGTGTATATTTTTGGAAAATATTTAAATTTATTTCCAATGAATGAAATTCAAAAAGTATGGTTGGTGTATTTTGAAAATGTTTTGGCTTTTAAATGAAGGAATGTTTTTTAAAGAATGATTAGACATGGAAAATTATATTTTCAAAAGAAAAATTGTGATATTAGATTTGATTGAATTTTAATTTAAATTCCATATGTTTCTATTGAGTGAGACTTATATAGTTTGTTTCTTTATTAACTATAACTCGATAGTCATTATAGAAATAAATTGAATAATCTACAGAGAATGTGGTTATAACTAAGACACATGTGAACCAAGAGGTGGTTCAATGTATCGTAAAATCATTCTAGGATATGGATATAAAATACTAGAGTGATGATCAATGACATGTGGATCATTCCATCTAATTCATGAAGCATAATCCACCGATTGTTTTGGGAGATTCTGAACCAAAAAAGGTGGAGGTGTGGCTGAATAGGATAAAGTGTGTATTAAATTTCATAATCACACAAGTGGAGATAAAAGTGAAACTGGGAATTTATATGCCTAAGTATCTTTCAAGCTATTGGTGGGAACTAATCCTTCCTTACGAAATGGATCAAGTCCTGAGTTATTAGAAATTTGAATAATTATCTAACAAACAATTCAATCCTTACATAATCATGATATATAAAATGAATGATTTATTCATTATAAAGAATTAAAATATATATGTAATATAACATGAATATATATTCATGATTTTAGTGCACATTTGACCAAAATTTGTGGCTAGTCAATCATCGAATGAATAAAATGTCAAATCAGGGAAAAGGCAGGATATTCGATCGATGATTTGGGTGTTCTATATTATATATTATATATATATGGTGAATATATAGACAATGGCTTGACATGATATATTTGGAATTATGGGAGGCAGAATTATGATGATACCTATGTGAAATGGTGGGAACATGAAAGTTGGGAGATTTTAGATGGGACACTCCTATTTACATGGTTGGATTCAGACTCAAAATCATATGACTGGATCAGTGAACATTAATCCACAACACAAGAGAAAATAAAGATATTTCAAATGTGGTTATCTTGATTAAATTAAGATAGTGTGTCCATCACAACATAGTTCGTGGAATAACTTCAAGAATATGGGGGCATAATCGGTGATATTGTCATAGTGCTCTAAGGTCTGGACCCTAAGACATAAATCAGGAATCGAAAGCATCATATTCATTACTAGGATGGGGGCATCATAATTAGTCTCGTATATAGATCAGAGCTTGACATTATGATTCAAAGAACATCGTAAATCCTTAGCAGGGGTTATCTCCACAAGGTAATAGAAAGAATGGGGCAAAAATGAAGCAATTGTATGGAGATGAGAATGAAATTGGGGATCACCATGATGGATGATATATGGTGAGAGGTATGATTATATTGAATTTTAACCTTATACATGTGTTGTTTTATACCGGTGCATCTCATTCCTTTATTTCTAAGCGTGCTATTTATTTTCTATTTTTTAACTCTGGATGATTCCTTCTGTTATAAAACATCAAAATCCTCATGGTGAAAATTTATGTTGACCCTTTGTCAATAAATCATGTTCTATAACTGATGATGGAGTGGAGATATAATTGTAGTTCTTATTGTTATAGATGGGTGTCTATGATGTAATCCTAGGTATGGATTTGATGAAAACATTCAAACCTCATAGAGACTGTTATAGAACACCAATTAGTCTCACAACTAAGGATGGTGTCAAGCATATAATTAAAGGAAATATGGTTTTAAATACAGGTGCAATGGGTTTGTTGGCCCCAGCTGTGAGAATGATCTCTTATCAGTTTGTGGCGTTGACTTTGGAATCTATAGAAGAGATCAAGGATAACATATTTATAGCAATTTTTGATCAATTTAATGATGTTTTTCCCAAAATATTATCTGGGTTACCACCTATATTGAATTTAGAGTTTATGATTGATTTTTTTTCTAGGGATGAATCCTATTTACCATCCATATTATTTGATTGAACCAAAAGAATTAATTGTATTGAAGGTGTCGTTGGAAGAGTTGGAAATAAAATGATTCATTCAGCCAAGTAGGTCTCTCTGGGTATCACCAATCTTGTTAGTGAAGAAATTAAATGGAACCTTAATGTTTTTTGTGGATTTTCATATGCTTAACCAATTTATGACAAATAATCGGTGTCCACATTGACGAATTGATGATCTATTTGAAAAATTGAGGGGATCCTAGATGTTATCTAAAATAGACATGTGATCGGGATATCACTAATTGCGATTTTAGAAGGTTGATATTTTGAAGACGACATTCTACCATAAATATGACCCTTAGAATATGTATTAATTAATTTAACTATTAAAATGCATCAGTGGTATTTATAGAAATGATGCATCATATATTTCATAGATCTCAATATTTTGTAGATGTGGGGTCTGTGGATAGCATATTGGTGTATTAACGGACAAATTATAACAATAAAGAACACACAATGATTGTGTTATAAACCATGAGAGATAATCATTTATATTCCAAATTGTCGTAGTGTTATTTTTTATACAAGAGGTATGATTTCACAACTATGTAATTAATAAAAGAGGTGTTTTTTGGATAAGAAGAAGATAGAAGATATTATCACCAAGAAACCACTGAATAATTTCTTGGAGATATCAATTTATTCTCGTCTAGATGGTTATTAAGGATGAATTGTGCATCACATCTAATGACTAGCTTCACCGATGAATGTTTTGAAAAATAAGAGAATTCTATTTCGATGTACTGAGGAATTCTATAAGTTGATTCAATTGCTGAAAGTTCACTATACATCCAATCATGTCTTGATTTTCTTATAATTAGGTAAGGGGTACATTGTGAACCATGATGCTTTGAGATATTGATTGGGATGTGCCCTCATGTAAGGAGACCATACATTTCTTTATGTTTCAAGTCAGTTTTGAGAGCATGGGGTGAATTAACCAACACACGATGTGGATATGGATATCATTTTAAATGCCTTAATGAATTGGAATCATTATATATTTGGTGATAAATTTATTATATTTACGGATCATAAGACCTTGAACTATATTTCCTCATAATGTGAATTAAATCTCAGGAAATAGAGATAGTTAGAGTATCATTAGATGTTTGGATTTGACTTGTTGAATACACCTTGAAAAGGTAATTTTTTGGATGATGAATAATGAAGAAATTCTTATTTTGGTTTTCAAACAAATATCTAGATGAGTGGCATTCAATGAAGGTTCTAGAAGACACACAAATGTATTGTGAATACCTAGGTGTTGTTGTGGTTTTCTCTTTAGTATTTTTTGTTCCGGATTTGTTAAATATGATCAAAGAGGAACAAATGTTTGATGAGGAATTCATGGAAATTATTTCAAAAATTAATGGTGGGGAGACCATATAGGGATGGAAACATCATGGGAGTTTAGTTTTGTGGTTTAATGATTAAATTATTTTACCAATCACTTTTCATG
Source organism: Viscum album (assembly GCA_963277665.1). NCBI lineage: Eukaryota > Viridiplantae > Streptophyta > Magnoliopsida > Santalales > Viscaceae > Viscum > Viscum album. The sequence goes on from OY728142.1 coordinate 1,710,923,959, forward strand.
AGAAACATCTCCTTGATGTTCACTATTCAATAAGGGCTATTAATTTTGGAATATAGAAGATGTATAAGGAATCAAAAGCACGGTTTTGGTAAATTGTTATGAAATAAAATTTTCATGAGTTTGTTTCATAGTGCATAACTTGTCATCAGGTTAATTAAGAACATCAATGAATAATAAGTATTTTTTAGTCATTACCTATCCTAGTGTCTAAATGGAAGCAAATAACCATGTATTTTGTTATATTCCACCCAAAAATAGTTTTGAAACATGATTCCAAATGTATAATAATGAATAATATTATGAATCCTGCATATTTCATCCCTATTTTGGAAACTTATACGATGTATAATCTTTCCAAAATCAATATCAAATAATTGTTAAAGATATAAGCCATGCAAGTTTTGGTCATCTTAGAGATATATGAGGTTGATGTCAGATTTCTGGTAAAACTTATTGAAACCCCATGGAACACAGTTGAATATGGGTAAGTAGTTTCTTCCTTAGAAGGACGGGAAATTTTAAAGGATGATAGAGACAATGGAAGAAAATTTTTGGGCTTGAAAATAGATTTTAGAGTCTCAATGGAAGAGAATATATGCGTAGTGGAGTTCTCTTATAATAACTACTTTCAGGCCTGATACATATAGATCCTTTTGAATCATTTTTTGGGCATATCTATCGACATCCATTTTATTGGGGTGGAGATAGGTGAGACATCACTATTTGGCTAAGCCCAGTCCATGAAACAATAGACAAGATTCAGCTAATCATGAAATGGATGGAGACAACATAGAGTCATCTGAAATCTTATTAGTGTCATCACTAAAGACTACTATCATTCGCGGTGACTAATCATGTTTTCCTAAGGATCTATCCAAGTCTAGGACATCATAATTTTGGGATGTTGAGAATTTTATATCCATCATACATAGTCCCTTTGAGATAATGGAATTAGTTGGATCGGTGGTATATAGGTTGGTGTTACCACCACAGTTCTGTTTAGTGCATAATGTGTTCCACGAATCTTTGTTGCAAAAGTATCAACCACATCCTGACCATGTGATCAGTTGGGATCACATAGACCTAACGCCTGATGATTCGTTGGTACATATCGTGGTGCAGATTGTGGATATGAGAGATAAATTATTATATGTAAAAAAGCAACTTTATAGTGTGTGTTTTATGGAAACCTTGTCACATTCTAGAAGAGAGATGGAAACACAAGAAAAAATGTAAGAGAAATGGATGGAACTCTTTTAGGGAAATGATGGATATCTACATCCTATGGAAAGAAGGACCAGTTTTGGGGAGAATTTAGTACCCCATTTTCAATTAATTTACCCTTAATTTGATATTTTTACATATATTATGTATAAAGGTGGATGTTAGGAGAGTTTTGGGATCTTTTAAAGAGTTTTTGGGTCTAAAGGATGGTGAATAGAATGGGAAATATTTGTCTAAAATGTGAGAAAACCCTATGAGAAACTGTGCATTATAGTATGTTTGTGGGAGTAGATTAAATATTGTAGGCACAAAGTTAGGGAGATTGTTTGATGAGGTTGTGTGCGGATGTTCTTGAGGCAGTAGCTAGTGGATGGTTTGCAAATAGTTTGTATAACTATGTGACTAAACTGTGTGTGGGTTAAAACGAACCTCATTAAAAAGTGGATCTTGGTCGGCCATGAATTTAATCTACTCATTTTCCCCAAAAAATATCTAAAATAGTATTTTTCATAACCTAAGCCCAAATAAGGGTCTCAAATTTTTCCAAAGGATTTCCTTGGTGATTTGAAGCTGGATTCTTTAGGTATGTCATCATTAATCACTGTTCTAGTCACATTTCCTTAGATCTACTTACATTTACTTCTCATTTTGTATTGAATTCTAATAAATATTCCTATTTTGGGTTTATGTATGATTGTGGATTACACATATGATTATTTTGTTCTTATTGATGTTAGGGGGTGATATATAAGGTGGTTTAATGGAGAAAATACTCAGTTTCTTGAGAATTCATCACCCATTTTGAGTTTTCATCAAAACGGTTTAGGTAGGTGGCTTCATTCTTGAATCCTCTTAGTATAACTGAATTTTATACTGTAAAGTTGATTATTTGTTTAGTTTGTTATGAATTGGACGTTTGAGAATATATGGAATCCCAATTTATTAGGGGTATGATAAATTGGGTAAATATTGAAAATTGAGGTTATTGATTAAGTTCTTCATTATTGATTTTATAAATTAGATTTTAAAATGATGATTTTCTGGAATTGTGGAACATGGGTTTGCTGAAAATTATTTCAATAAAAGGAATGTTTCACTAAAATTAAATGGATTGTTTGAATTGGATGTTTCATGATTTTTAGTAAAAAAATGATTTTATTTCATTGGTTAAACAAAATTGGATTTGGAATGAATTTGGCATGCGTTGTGGTGTGTGGTCATATGAATTTGTATGGATAATTTTGTGAAGGACCCCATGATAAGGGTGGAATGGATATGGTCATGATTTACCCCCATAAATGTGGTTGACTAAGTGAAGGATTGGTGGGATGATAACTCACCACTAGCATATATAGGGAGTTTCATGTTTCATGCATGGTTGATTTTGTGGATATGGGAAATGTAATGGTTATGCATAAAATGATATTGGTAAATGTTTTTTTAATCAATTTATGGTTTTTTTTCTAGAAATATGTATTTATATAAATTTGTTTAAAATATCACTTTTTTCATTTTTTTTATTTGTTTTTGAGACTTTTTTACATTTAGTTATAAACTATTTTGGGAAATTTTGTTATATAATCTATTTTATATTAATCTTTTTAACCTTTATATCCTATTTGAATGAGTAGGTAAGTTATTGGAAAAAAAATTCAATGATTTATACCCAACCCTACTTTGGAACTTTGGTTCTCTTGATGATAGCATCTTCCATGACATGGGAGAATGTAACACTATCTTTTTCCCTCGGACAGACATATGGTAAATTGGATTTCTATTGATTAGAGATAGATATTTTTTGTAATTTAGTCTTTTGGTTGAGTAAGTTTTTATTATAGTTATATTCTTCTATTTACCTTGATAGCTTATTTCTCTTCTATTGCAGTACACATTGCTGTATAATTTTATATAAATTAAGTTGTTTAGTTATCTTTCATTTATCCATACATCACATAGTTTTATGTTTGGTTATGGTTTTCTAAGTCAATGGTTTTTTTTATTGTGTAAATAATCCCCAAAATCTAATTGAAACCCTTCTGTATTTTTTACCAACCTTTGGCCTCCTGGGAATGTCCTTCAAGGCCATGTATCTTCTCACCACCCTCTCAAGCCAATGAGATAGGGTGATATGTTACATTAATACACATTTTATTCTAAATTATAATTAATATAATTTTATTATAAATCTATTAATGAACCATAATTATATTTATCATATCATATATGATTTACTTATTACCATTTATTAAATTTTTATTAACAATTCACTTTTAAAATCATGTTTAGTGCCATGACTGTAATGTTTTTTGGGTACTTTTTATATTATTATTATTATTATTTTAATAATAAAATTAGAAGGTTTACATAATTTATAAAAATATTATCATGATACAAATTTCTTATATACATATTGTATAATTATTTAGATTAATACATAATTGTCAGAGATAAAAAGTGAAATACACCATTCATTGAAATGGCAGGTCATACATATTCGCGAACATTGTTTCCATTTTCTTGATCTATAAAATAAAACAATATTCAATAACATATTAATTTTAATGATTCATTTTATGTAATATATTACTCATACTCACTATATTTACAGTAATTACATTGCATCAAATTAGTTAGTTAAATTTTAATCAAATGGCTTCACTAGATGGTTGTCGAATGTGCACACCCAAAACATTATCATATCCCAAAAAAATATAATGTAACAATTTATATATGATATTATATCACCCAAAATATAGTTACGATTAATATATAATAATTTAATATATTTTCCCCCATTAATGTTATATATAAATTAAAATAACGTCATATTGTTTATTGAGGTGGCAGTTTTTCGTAAACATGTGTGATGTTATAGTTTCCCAACAGGTTTGGAAAAACTAATTTATATATTGTATAAAAATTTTAGAGGAAAATTATTATTTTATATATCATATAAAAACATTAAATATATAATTATTATCATCATTTATAGGTGTCTATGGAAAATGATTAACATCGGTTCACATAGTAGAAGTCATCCATATATGGGATCAATTATTCATTTTTGATTTGATGGAAGAGGAGAATTTTATAGTTTATTAAAATAACATATTAAAATCATTTAATACGGTAGTTAATGTTTTTTTATAAGAAAATAATTTCATATATTTTATGTAGTTGTAATAATACATCAAAATGATTGATTACAAATTGTACATCTTCTTTTAAAAACATCTTGAGGTTTATAAATATATCTTAATAAGAAGGTTTTTTATAATAAAAATTAAACCTTTAGTGTGAGGGTATGAATTTTAGGAATATTTGGGGGTAGGTTTTGGTAGAAATAAATTATTTTTAGTAGATAGGATTTAATGAAAGGGTGTGGCCTTTTACAAGTGAGGGAGAGAACATGCATGTGATTCACGAAAATAATAACATTCAACAATGTTTTCACATGATAAAAGGATAAAAAATGATTCATTCATGACTAATATTGGTTCTAATATAGAAATATGTATTTTAGATAGGTATTGGACTAATATATCAGACAATTTATGCATATTTTTTTAGTTTACCACATGGAAAACACATTTATCTGTATCCCCAATAATTATTTTTTTCTATTAAAAATTTATTTATGGTAAAAAATAATTTTTATGGTGATAAATAATATTAATTAATTTGATTAATTATATATAATCCAATATTAATAATTCAATTCAAAGAATATTGATATTTTAATTTTAAATTAATATAGTAGATGTAATGATTAGAGGATTTATAATGTGGGAATCCTTAAAATATTAAAAAGTATTTATATGAAATATTTATATGAAATTTATTTCAATGAAATTAAAATGATTAATAAACTGGTATTTTTTAGAATTTATCAATTAAATCAATGTTGAATCACATATTTCTTTATATAAATGTTTTACATTAAAAGAAAATTTTTAGTAAAAACCAGTATTATTCATTATTCATCAAAAGATTATATTCTCATTACATTATAAATAAATCACCATATCCTAATTCTAATAAGATGATATAAAAAGTAATTTCATATTTCAAAATTATTTTTTCTCAAATATTTGAGAAAGTAATTTATAAAATTAATTAAGTAATTTTAATGAAGCTACTTTTTATTTAAAATGTATATGACCCAAATAAATTGCTTCATTTTTATATAATTCCTAGAGAATAAATTATATGATTATTAAAACATTATAATTATTTATAATATAAAAACTAATTAAAATCAATATAAATTTATTAATTTATTTTATTTTTATAAAACATGTTCGTGAGCATAATGTTTTTTTTCAAAAATAATTTATTTTATTTATAAATTTTCATCTCATAAATATCTATTTATAATTTAATGACTTAATATTATATATAGTTATAATCCATTTTTAAGAATTTATATAATATTATTCATAACTTATATTCCAATGGATTTGAGATGACAAACATATTTTATATTTTCATGAAATGTTCCATTTAAACATCGTATTTGTGTGACAAATTATATGGAAAAAAATTTATATTTGCTTGGAAACATTTTATTCAAAATTATAAGGCTATTACATAAAAACAAATTTAATTTCATGGGATGGTACTGAAACTATTTATGTTCATCTAATTGCATGATAACTTCTAAGAAGAAAGGCAATTACATGTGATTTTAAGCCCCTATATGGTTTACTGTAAGGATTCTGAACATATTAAACAACCAAGTGAGGTGGGTGAATTTATAAGATGGAATTCTAGAATGATTAAATTATTTATTATTATGTTTGTTTAAATATGATTTGGGAGATTTTTCAGAATTAAAATTATTTAATAAAAGACATTTTCAATAAACAAATCCTCATGGGAATAGGGTTTACCATTAATTTTGATGAATGAATCCTTTTCATAATGAAAAATTACCTAAATTTATAAAGCTTTTTCTGGACAATCTATTTTATCATCATAGGATATAACTTATTGAGTTGTATGGGGATTTATATTCTTTTCAGTGGATGATATTTTGAATATATGATGGGAATGTCTCATATCTATATATTAAACACTAGTTAGAGGAGAATGAGAATTTCATCTATCTTATTCATTAATGAGATGTTTTATATATGATTATTTTAGTTAGATATATGTGGGGCATATGATTAATTTTATAAAATTATATAATGGTGGACAAGATGAATCATATGTTTTTTGGATAGAATTTTAGGAGTTTTATACTTAATTACTATCATTGACAAGGAAAAAATCTAAGAGTCTTTAATTTTTAAACCCTCAAAATGGTAGTATGACTATATCAGTTTTTTAAATCATTTTAAATGATCCATTTCATATTCTTGATAATTTTTTTTCCAAATGAGGTTCCTATAGCATAATAATTGAAGATAACAATTGGGGGGTGTGGTTCTCATTGTGGTTTGATACACGTGTTTGATGTGCCAATTCCATTAGGGCCATCAGTTATCCATGGAATGATCAATTTATCCTATAACCTTTTTTGTGTGAATTAATTTGGAACCTCACACTCCCTTATTAATATATCATTTTCCAATATATTTTGAATACATGTGTACTGACTTCCGAGGCCACTAGTCTTATCACTAATTGTTATATTTCAATAATAATTTTTTGATTTGTTAAGGTGATGTAGTCTATAGACAGGTAAACAATATTCAATGGGATATTTGTTTCTAATAAGATAAATCTATATGATTTTATAAATAAAAATAATTTTAACTATTCAACTCATGTAATTATATAATGAATCCATTTGGGAATTTTGTTTAATGTGGATTGATAGTCAGAGGAATTTTTATGATACATATTATAGAACATGTGGAATGAAATTCTATAATATTTTTTCAAATTGTGTAGATTATTCAGTGGAGGAACATGATTATGATGTTATTAGGTTTGGGGATGAATTTCTTGATGTATTTCTTGATAAGGATATAAAATTACCCCCTCGTCATGACATTGAGTTAATTGTAATGTTCCAACTCAGTGTGACTACAGTTTCAATGGATCCCTTAATAATGGATTTGATAGTATTTCATGATATTATTATACATATTTATGATGTAAGTAATATCAATTTACCTAGGTTGTCTCTTTGGTATGATCTAATTTTTTATTCTAATAAGTGGAATGGTATACTGAGGTTGCTTATAGAACACTATAGGTTGAATAAGGTTGAATTTTAGAACATTTTTTCACTTCTCAGGATCAAATATCTATTTTCAAATTTAGTTAGATCCATTTCATTTCATAATATCAATTTTTTCTCTATATATCTGATGATTATAGTGATTGATTATGATATAACAATTATATCATTCATATATTGATATGGAATCTTTGAGAACATGGTAATTCCCTTATGTATATTTAATACCACAGCTATGATCATGATACACATAATGTTCATATTTATTAAGTTCCAATACAAGGTCGAAATCATCTTCATTGATGAAATATTGATCTATATGTGGTTAAAGTGTGACAATACTAATCATATCAAAGATAACTCTGTGGATTTTGGACACCACTAGCTATTTGGAAAGACGTACAAGTAAATGTTATCAATACATTTGATTCAATTACATTAAAATCTAGTGTCACAAAAGTGTTGGACGGAAAAACATTAGAATATTGAATTATTTATTTCTTTCAAATATTCCCAGAACATGGATGTGGATGTATGTTTCCTTTATTTAAATATATTTTGAAAGAATATAATATATTTCACTGGGTATATATCCCAATAAAACGAATTTATATATACAGACTATTATTTCAATAGGACTCATTTGTAAGAACCCAGATCTTCTTTTCATTTATATTTTTCCTTTCATGGTTTTTAGAGAAAAAGTGGAGTTTATGGGAATTTCAGGAGTACGCGTCATGAACTTTATGTACATGTTGTGTACCTAGTTGTTGAGGGTGATCATGTACTGGATGGGTAACGGCCTAGTACCTGGATGTTTGTGGTGACCTAGAGACCGCCTAAAGCGGAGGCCGAAAAAGGAAAGTACACGCCGTGTATTTTAAAAGAACATGACGTGTTATTTTTTTCATTTAAAAGATTATGGCCACATCTAATGTACTGAATAATCTCCTTCTTTCTCTATCTCGACCAAGAGCATTCGTACTACTGAAGATCTTCTTCAAGCCCCCGAATCTTCGTTTGTTCTGCGAATTGACCATTGTCAATTGCATTGGAATCACATTGGTGAGTTATTCTATCTTCTTGAGCTCCATCACATGTTTTCTCATTTCTCATGAAATATCCTCGGTTGAACTTCTTAAGATCTGTTGTATATCAACAATGTTCTCGGGTGATTCATATTCCCAGGTCCACTTATATCATCCGTACAACACCGAGGTAGGTGGTGTGTGCTTTTCTGTATATAGTATTTTAATTTTGTATTCAAATGATCCCAATACCAAAGAACAGGTTAATGCATGTTTATGGGTTTAGCCTTGTTTTTTTCTATTCCATGTTGTTTTGGATCGAGGTTGTTTGTTTATAAATAGGGTTCATTTTTCCATTATATGGTGGTTTTGGCCATGTTTTTTTTATTTTGACCATTTGGCCCAGCTTGCATGTTATCCTGCTTTCCTTCCTATGCCTAGTTTTGTTAGGATGGAGTGATTATTATATTAAATGGTTTGATATTATGTATATTGTCTATCAAAGTATTTCTTGAGAATTATTATGGCTAACACATATCGCCTGTGCATGACCTACTTATATAGGGCTGTGAGAACCTGGTGTAGTGGACCATAGAATGAATGGACATTGAGGGATTCCGCGGAGAGTATATTTATTGTTATGTCGTGAGACCATAGGGGGTGTACATCGTGCTCCCTCAGAGTGTCTGTATTTTCCTCGATATGATACATAAGGGGAATTGGACGTTTAGTGCTTCCTCATAGTGCCTATTATTTACCGATATGAGAACAAAGGGGTAATTGATGGTGAGTACTTCCTCAGAGTGTCTTTCTTAACAATGAACCAAATGGGTTAGACCATCTGTACTTTCTAGATGGTTTCTTGTGTATGTTTGGTTGAACTATAGGGGTTAGGTTGATATTTAATCTAATGAGTTATCTGATTTTGATTATCTACTTACTTGATATTTGAAAATGAATGAAATTGGATAGGTTGGATTATTGTTATGTGTACTTTCATCCTTACTACTTCATTTTGTTTATTGCATGCCATGTATATTTACTGAATGTTAGGCACATATCATTGGGTGGTTGCTTACTGAGAGTAGTCTTGTACCCTGTTTGGTTCATGCTTTGGGGTCCAAATAGATTATATTATTGCAGGTATAGATAATGGAAAGCTCCCTTCTACTTATGGTACATGATTTCTATGGAGATGGGGAGCCAGGGACCAAGTTGAGGCAAGAGATGTTGTAGAGCTGTTTATTGCTTTTATTTTTTACTTTTTTGGTAGTGTATTCCAGAATTGTGGTTTTTATGGCTACTTTCCTAGACATATGTATCATGCATTATTTAGATTTGTGAGCTCCAACTATTTATTACTTCCGTTGTTTACTTTTGGTATGGTATTATTTCTGCTTCCAATATAGTATCTATTTTACATCCATTGTGTACTTTGCCAATTTGGGCATTGTTTCCCCACAATCACACCCAAGGACCTCACTGCTAGTTGGAATCCTTTGGCATTTGGGGAAATGCACTTGAATCCAAGTGACCAACCTTGTACGGGGCACCTCTAGGTAGCTTCTAGAACTAGGACATTTCAAAGTGGTATCAGAGAGTTTCTTTTCTTCTTAACTTACTATCTGGATGCTATCGCCTGGGTTAGGAAAGCATTGGTACATGGTAATAAATTGTGCCCAGGAGTTTCTAATCCAAGTGCAGGGAAAAGGAAATTTACCTCATTATTGAAAATTTCCTATTTTGGGTTTTTTAAAAGGTTATTTGAAATTACCAATGGGTGATTCACATTTTTTTGTGATGATATTATTGATATTATTGGGGTTCTATTCTATTACTACCCAATGAGATGAGGGTATTCCATCTCATGAATCATATATGCACTCGCTATAAATCACATTTCATGCATTCTTTCATTCCATTTATGGTGAATTAGTGATTTCATGTTGTTTTGATAAATGTTGTGTATGATATGCATGATGTTGTGATAGATTGCTTGATAGAATTCCTACATTTTATAAGAAATTGTTTTGTGTAAGGATTTGTTTAAATGGATGCCAAATATTGGTTCTTGAGGTGTTATGGGCCCTCATGGATAGGAATTAGGTGGTTCATTTATTTGTTATGTTTATATATAATATATATAAGATGCCAATATTTTATTCATGGGCAGTATGGGACCTCACAGAGAGGAATTTGGAACATTAATGTTTTTTTAGTGTATTAATGGGTACCAAAGTAGTTTCTAGGTATTACTGTCTGGGAAACCACATAATAAATGGCGTGTAATGATAAATACACACCATGTGTCATTTTGTTTGGGAACAAACTGTTTTTTATGTACACAATGTGTACTGTATATACACATTGTGTAGTCTCTAACCATGTCACTAGCTATGTGGACAGAGACACCGGTTTGGAAAATCATTGGAAAAACACGCCATGTACCATTGTACACACCGTGTTGATTAGACCATGTGTCCACCTGTGTGATTAACGACACATATGGATAAAACATAATATATACATGTTGTGTCAACCTTTAACACACCATGTAGTATAACACTTGTATTGGAATGTGTAACAAACAACATGGGGTGGTGGAATCCTTCTAGTACATGTCGTGTCCAACTGGAACACGCCTTGTATAGTGAGCCATGTAATCGGTCATGTCATGAAAAACACTGGTCAATGATCTTCATCTTGTACACATCGTGTGGCTTACCCGTGTAGAAGATATTTGGAAGGGGAAGTGGATTCAAGTAAACATCATTTGGTAGGACAACATGTCATCTGTATGGGGTGTTACATGACCTGGGATGGACGAAGTATGTGCCCATGTGAGGGCTTAAGAGAACATGCCGGGTAGGTATTATACACGTCTTATATCCATGTTTTGAAAATAATGAACGCTTTCTTTATCTTCTTCCATTCATACAATTCTATGTTTCGGTCAATGTTCATCCTGATCTAAGGTGTGTGCTTCACCTTGCAGGGTCATGACACTGATACGTCTTCTAGTTGTCTTCCAGTTAAAGGGTAGGTATCAGACATTGGAAATAGATGATTAGGGAATACTAGTGGATCATCCATTTGTGACATTCTTGGTAGCATACATCATTCTAGAAATAAGTTCGGATGTACAGTTCTGAGAGAGCTTTATGAGGTTCATGTGGACCTTCCAAGGAGTACCAAATTCTACCCCTTCTATGGTAGAGTTGACGTGGGTTTTCCAGTAACAGCTTCCTCCCACCTCCATAGGGGAAGGAGGACCTCAGGCTGTAGAGACATTGTTAGAAGCCATGCTTTATATCTTCGAGCATCTGAAGATACCTCAAGAGAGGACGGTTATTCTCACCATGTAGATGCTTCGGGACTCTGCCAAGAGATGTTGGGATGTGATCTCAAATGTGGGACACCAATAGGTAATGGCATGGGATGAATTTCATTGTTCCTTTTATGAAAAGTTCTGCCCGAAAAATTTGTGGGACGATTGTTCCCGAGAGGTCATGATTGTTCCCGAGAGGTCATGGAATGGGATGAATTTCATTGTTCCAATTCAATGAGGTGATGATTATTTATGGAAAATATTTATGATGATGGTCTCATGCATGACATCCTATCTGAGGTGAACATCTACAGGTTTACTTCCATTACTTCTATAGTCAACCATGCACTGATCACGGAGAAAAATCTGAGGGATTCTGGAGTGGTGAGCTAGGGAGGGTCGACATCCGGTGTTAGTATCCCTACTACTGACAGTAGGAAGAGATTCTGGAATTCTACACATGAAGATCGTAGTATGCGAGATACTTCTTCTGGTGGCTAAGTGGTGTACTACTAGTGCGGGAAGAGTGGTCATATGATACCACATTTCCCAATAGACCTAGTAGAGTGTCAATAATGTGGATATATGGGTCATCTTCAGCACTTCTGTCATATCATCTCACCAGTAGTTGTGGACAAATGTTCTTCTTTGACTCTACCTTTAGGAGCAGCACAACAATTTTCTCATCGCGAAGGTAATTGGAGTTCTTCCAGTCATTCACCCTGAGGAGGATGTCACAACTATGGTAGCCAGTCACCATGCATTTAACGACAACATGAGGGATTAACTCATTGTGGTCAAGTAGAGTTACAAGGTTGTGGTGTAGGTCCGACTTTTTCAAATGAGTAGACCCAGTAAGGGAAGGATCCCAAACACTCTACAGCTTGAGGTATGATCCTCATTACCTCAATTTTATCTTCTTCTCATTTCAATACATGGTCTTCCCAGTGCATTATATCTATTTCGATTTTGGAGAAACTTGGGCTCTGTATCTTTTCTTCTACTGATATCTTGACACTCGACAAACCATTGGGGACAAGAACGGATTGTATACTTCAGTGCAAGGAGTACCCCCTCGAGGATGGTTGGTGTCACTTACTATGGGACCTTTATGTTCTGGATTTGATAGGCTATAATGTCATCCATGGAATGGACTGGTTAGTTCCCTTCCATACAGTTTTCAATTGATATCTTCGTAGGGTGAGTTTCACATCACTAGAGGGAATATCATTTCATCATATGGGTGAGTGAGATTTCAAGGTGAGCAGAGTAGGACCCGAACATCATGGATTGTGAAGAGTTACAACACAAATTGTTAGTCTAGACATGGATGACTAGGGGACATCACAGATGAAATATACTATAGTTGAGGATCATTTCAGGGACGTCTTTCAGGAAGACTTTTCATTTTTTCCTCAAGAGTGTGAGGTTGAATTTTCAATTGAACGTGTTCTAAGTGTAGCACCAGTGTATTTTCCTCCTTATAGGATGGCTGCACCAATGTTCTAAGAGCTCAAGATGTAGTTGGAGGAGTTTCCGGCAAAGGGTTTCAATAGACCCAGTAATTCACCTTGGGGATCACCTGTCTTGTTTGTGAAGAAGGTGAACTGTATCCTCAAACATTGTGTGGATTATCATTAGTTGAACCAGTTGACGGTCAATAATTGATATCCTTTTGCAAGGATTTACGATCTCCTTGATCAGCATCGAGGAGACTGAGGGTTCTCAAAGATCATTTTGAGGTCCAGTTATCATTAGTTGTGGGAATACTATCTGATATACCTCTTACATATTTTCAAAGCATGTATGGTCTATAAGAGTATGTGGTTATGTCGTTCGGTCTCACGAATGCGCCTTCAGTTTTCATGGTGCTGATGAACCTATTCTTTCATCTGTACTTGGATTCCTTTATGGTTGTCTTCATGGATGATATCTTGGGGTACTCACACACTTGACACGACCATTCCACACATCATGAGATGATTTTTAGTTCCCTAAGAGAGCATCATTTATATCCTATGATCTCAAAATTCCAATTTTTTATTGACCATATTCAATTCCTCGGTCACATTATCTCAGAGATAAGAGTATTAGTAGACTTATAGAAAGTGAGAGACATATTTTCCTGGGAGAATCTGAATAACATATTTGGTGTAAGAAGTTTTCTAGGGATGTTTGGTTACTCCAGAAATTTCATACAAGACTTTTCACACTTAGCAACACCAATGAAGGGTCTGAATAAGTATGGTGCAGAGTACTTGTGGTCTGATTATTGTGAGTCATCCTTTTAGGATTTGAAAGGGAGGTTGACTTCAGCAGAGATACTAGTTCTTTCAGAAATGAGTAGGAGTTATACTGTGTACTATAATTCATCATGTAACGAGTTGGGAGTAGTGCTTATACAGGGAGAAGGAGTCTTTTCATACAGGTCTCGATAGTCGAGGACACATGAGAGAAATTATCCGATGCATGATCTCAAGTTGGCAGCATTTGTTCGTAATTTACTCAATTAGAGACATTATCTTCAGGGAGAGGATTTTGTGGTTTTCACCAACCATAGGAGTCTCAAGTATATATTCCCTCAGCATGACCTAAATTAGAGACACTGAAGGTGGGTTGAGAATCATTTGTTATTTGACTTTGATCTTGCCTACACACATCGGAAGGGAAACGCAATGGATGATTCACTGAGCAGAGTGACTCATATATAGAAAATTTAGGAATTTAGTAGTGAGTAGAAGCTTATGTATTTGTTCTCTAAGATTCATTTGGAGGTGCATGATAGACAAGGGTAGAATTTTCTATCCATTGTATATTTTACCTCTACCCTTCCTGATCGAGTGAGAATGGGGTAGGTATTAGATTAGTAAAGCCTAGTCTTAGGGGAGAGTGAGTCAGGAGAGGACCAAATTTGTGGATGGAAAATAGGTGATGAGGAGATCTTGTGTTCTTATGGACATGTGTGGGTGCTATCCAGCATACACGAAGATCAGATGCGAGACTTTCTTTCCTTAGTTTCAGAAGATCATCCTGGTGTCACCAATATGTATCGAGATCAATATCGTTGATATTGGTGTCCAGGTATAAAGCGAGATGTTTCTAGTTTTATCATGAGGTTTCTCACATGTCAGTTAGTGAAGGTGGAGCATCGGCAACCAGCATGACTTTTACAACAGTTACCCATTTCTGAGTGGAAATGGAATGACATCGCAATGGATTCTCTGACAGGTTCTCCGAGGTCGCCTCGAGGGAATGAAACAATTTGGGTTGTCATTGGAAAAATCACGAAGGCTTGTCACTTCATGATGATCAATAATAACATCAGTGTTGATGAGATGGGATGGTTGAACATCTGAGAGATTTTATGTTTATAGGGTGTTCCACAATCTGTTGTTTCAGAGAGGGACACTTGTTTTACTTCTCAGGTCTCGTAACGACTTTAGAGGGCTTTAGGTACACAGGTTCATCTGAATGAAGATTAACCTCCCAAGATAGATGGCCAGTCAGATCATACAATTCAGGTTCTTGAGAACATTCTTCGATCATGTATCCTGGATTTTAGAGGTTCTTTGGAGATGGACATAACTCTTTTGGTGGTTTCCTAAAATAATTGTTTTCAAGAAACTATTCATATGGAACCTTTTAAGGCTTCATATGGTAGGTCATTCCGATCACCCTTATGTTGGATGGAGGTAGGAGATTCAACTGTGTTGGGAACTCATCTTTTCCAATAAACCATAGAGTAGATAGATTTGATTCAAAATATTTTTTATACTGCACAGTAACGGTCGAAGTCTTATGTTGATTGATGAATATGACCTCTGGAATTCAAGGTTAGAGATCCGGTTTTCCTGCATGTCACACTAAGGATGAGACAAAAGAGGATAAATAAATAGGGTAAGATTTCACCATGATGCTTTAGGTCATTTGAGGTGTTTGGGAGAGTCGGTCCAATAGCCTTTCGATTGCAATTACCTCGGAGGTATCAAGAAATGCATGATTTATTCCATGTTTCTCAACACTGATGTTACTTCTCAGACTTGTCCCATGTTTTCCAACCCTAGGAGGTTGAGCTCGAGGTGGATGCCTTGTCTTAGGAGTGTCCTATCCAGATTGTTTATCGAAGTGAGAATTTTCCATGTGGTCGGTATGTTCCTTTGGTACAAGTGATATGGCAACACGAGAAATTACATGATGACTCATATGAGAGGGAGGCTAATGTACGATCATTGTGGCCAGAGCAGTTTGAGGATTCTTCCTATATGCCACTTTTCTAGGGAAATTCGGGGAAGAATTGGTTTAAGAAAAAATGTTTGTAAGAACCTGGATTATATTTTCAGGAATGTTTTTCCATTCTAGTTGTTTTTGGGAAAAATATGAGTTTGGTGAAATTTCAGAAGTACACGCCTTGTACATTATGTACATGACATGTACCCGGTTTCTGCGGGTGAATGTGTATTGTTCGTGTAAAGGAAGAGTAAATGTCCATGTGTGGTGACCTAGAAACTACCTAATGTGTAGTTTGGAAAAGGAATGTACATTCTGTGTACTTTTAAAGAACACAACTTCTGCTTTATTTTTTTTATTAAACAGAACGGGTCCATTTCAAATATACAGAATGCTCTCCATCTTCATTCGTCCTGACCAAGAGTATCCATACATCGGTGGTTCTTCTCGAAACCTCTGAATCACCATTTTTTCTTTGAATCGACCGCCATCAATTGTGTTGGAATCACATCGTTGAGTTATCCTTTCTTCTTGAACTTCATCTCATATTTTCTTCTCTCTCACGAGATATCCTCGGTTGAAGGTCTTATGAATTTATAAATATCTACAGTTTTCTAGGGCGATTCAATTCATGAGATTCACGTATATCATCTGTAGAATGCCATGATAGGTGGTTTGTGCCTTATCATTGAGAGTGATTGAATTTTATGTGAAAAAGTTCCCAATACCAATGAACGAGGTATTACGTGTTTATGGTTTTCAGCCTTGTTTTTCCTTCTATTCCATGTTTGTTTTCATATAGGTTGTTTTTTGATCGATAGGGTTAAATTTTCCATGCTATGGAGATTTTTCCCTTGTTTCCTTATATTGACCATTTAGTCCAGCTTGCCCATTAGGCATCTTTTTTCCCATGCCTATTATTGTTAAGATGTAGTGATAATTATCTGACATGATGTGATATGTTGTAGATTGTTTAGCTTAGTAGTTCTTGAGGTTTATTTTGGCTGCCACATATCATTTCCTCATGACTTACTGACACAGGGTCGTGAAACCTGGTGTAGCAGATCATTTGGACAATGGATGTTGAGGGATTCTCCAGAGTGTCTGTTTGGTGTTATGTTATTAGACCATAGGGGGGATGGACTTTGTGCTCCCTCAGAGTGTTCGTGGATTTATCGATACGGGAAACATAGGGAATTAGAAATTGAGTGCTTCCTAAGAGTGCATATTAGTTAGCCAAATGAGTCCAAATAGGGAATTGATGGGGAGTGCTTCCACATAGTTTCTTTGCTAAAGAAACCTAGAGGGGTTAGACTATGTGTACTTCTTAGAGGGTTTCTAGAGTTTTTTTAGAAGAACCTGAGGTGTTATTATGTGAGTACTTTCCATAGGGTTACCATCTTTTTATTAGATACATACTTGATATATGAAAATGAATGCAATTAATATGTTATGATTGTTACTAAGTGTACTACATTGTTTACAGCTTTATTTTGTTTATTTCCTGCCATATATATTCACAAAATGTTAGGCACATATCTTTGGGTGACTGCCTACTGGGATTAGTCTCACACACTGTTTGAGTCATTCTTTTGGGCCCAAATAGATTATATTTTTGTAGGTATAGATAATGGAAATCACCCTTCTAAATTAGGTACATGATTTCCATGGGGATGGAGAGCATGTGACCATAGATGAGGCATGTGATGCTGTAGAGCTATTTACTTCTTTTCATTTGTAATTTGGATTAATAATCTATTCCAGTAGTGTGATTTTTTTGGATCCTTTTTTAGACATATGTATCAAGAATTATTTTGATATGTGAGCTCCAACTGTTTATTACTTCCACTATTTACTTTTTGTATGGTATTATTACTGCTTCTGCTACTGCTATATATTTTACGTCCATTTTGTCTCTGTACTTATGAGGGATTAGTTTCCCCCAATCACACCCATGGCCCTCATTATTTGTCGGTATCCTATGGAATTCAGGGAAATGCACTTGAGGATATGTGACCAATTGATTACGGGGCACATCTGGCTGGCATCTGGAACCAGGACAATAAATCATTAATGTAATTCACTTCTATGTCTACTAGAAGAGAAGTTGATTTTGGATTTAGTGCTCAAGTTTCCCATCAATAGAAAGAAGTATTAGTATTCATGTGATGTTTCTTGTTTGGGACACTTTTTTTTAGTATTCATGAGAGAGAAATGAGATCTTATGGATCAATTATATTATGTATACATTGGAGGAACAATTACACCCATGATTTGAAGTAATTTGTAATTTTTTTTCATTGAAGTTGTGCTGTAATTTTCTTAATTACTGAGTCAATTTATGTTTTCACTAAACACCTGATAAAGAAATATGACTTCTCTTAGTAGGATTTTAATTTATGGTAGTGGATAATGATATATATTCTCTAGGATTATGATTATTATATCACGTATAGACTATGAATGTTGAATATTATTATTGATGATCTCATTTCAATGTCCATACAAGTTGTAGTTTGGGATTCTCTATATAATTGAATGTGATCAAGGATCATGCACAAATTCAAATGATCATGGGGGGTGCATTGGATGATGTTTTATTTTTCATATGACGAAGGAGTCATG
Source organism: Viscum album (assembly GCA_963277665.1). NCBI lineage: Eukaryota > Viridiplantae > Streptophyta > Magnoliopsida > Santalales > Viscaceae > Viscum > Viscum album. Next base: position 1,710,942,584 of record OY728142.1, read on the forward strand.
AATTCTACAGTATGTCGATGAGTCTTAGTTGGGACACTCAGTGGTAGAGGAGATATGTGACAATATTGCACATGTTGATGCGCCAAATTGATTATTGATGTATGGTCAGAAACAAAAAATTTTCTAAGGGGGGATTTTTATTCAACTATTAATGAATAATGGAGTTCATAATATAACTCACAACAATAAATTATTGATATATCACTATATGATCAATATGTATCATAGAATACAGAGACCATATTATTGGGTAGTGATGAAATTATAAGTGGATGATTCTGTAGAAAATTTTATTTTTTATTATTAGGTGAAAGTGGAACACAATGTTAGTGGATGTTTATTGCAGACCATGTATTTCATCTAGTTGAAATTGGATAAAATTTAAACGGATTTGATCACAATGGTAACCCTCTTGAGGTAGGATGTGACATAGTTTTAGGGATTATGTAATGGATCATATATATGTCTCACTTTCTACCAATCCACAAATAAAGTGTTTTGGATGTATTAGTGAGGTGGTATGATTATAATGGAGATATTATTTATGGGGTCTAGTGGAACAGATTATCTGATCGGGATCCCTATTTTACAACATATATGTGGAGTATATTTCAAAATTATTTTTAGAAGTTATGACCACCCTCGTATACATTAGAATCCACATTGGATCTTCCAGATGATGGATTTTATGTTGTGAAAATTAATCATAGATATTGATAAATAATTGATATGTAAAATTCTATTAAATAACTTCATCAATAAAAATATTTATCACTTCTCTATTTCCATGGATTAATTTTAGAAAATGTATATGAGGTGATTTCATCATATGATTTTTGGATATATATTGGGGTGTCACTAGGTCTTGGTAGTGGTATGGTGAAAAACCTAACATAGAAGATCTAGTTTGTCTGAGAGTTAATGTGGTTATATCATGACTATTAGTAGGTCCACATAGATCAAATATAGTTTCATTGAGTGTTCATTATTTTATACAATTTTTTCTATAGTTTTCCCCTTGATTTAGGTACCAAAGTAATTTCTTCCAGATTAAGATATCTCCAAGGTTCATGAAACCATTTTTGGTTTTGGAGAATGTGGTTGAAGAGGTGTATTAGTGTAATTTTAAATATGGGTATTCATGAACCATAGCAGATTCCACAAGTATAATCCCTTTTGGTATCATAAAAATGACACTCATATCATTTTTAGTAGACTATTTGATATTAATTGTGACATAAATTTCATGGAATATTAGTTGATGTCCATGGTTGTTGAATGATTTTGATGTGTGGATATATCATCCTCATAGTTCATGGGTTGTGGATTAATAGTGTCCTAAACTATATTGATTTGGACTATAATATATATATATTCATGGTATATAGAGATAATATTGGGTTTTTTAGTTTTCATTGATGACGAGACATTTGATCCATAGTGATTTATAATATGTTCGTTTTCCCATACTGGTGATGTATATTATCTATTCGTGAATTTTATTTGGTGAACACCCCTTACAAATAAAGATGTCTTATGACTATGACATGTTATAAAAATGATGTTGGTGAGTCATTGGATAAAAAATTAGGAATGTTCTAGATATAAAAGGATATATTCTTGAATTATTTCACATAGGGTGCTGCGCAATGATGAACAATGAGTTTTTTTGGATTTGGTTATGATGAGGGTAAAATGGTTGTGACCATCATTATGTGTAAGTGATGACGACTTTGGTTGTATTGATATTATCTTGAATAGTCTACAGTAGGAGTTTTTAAGGTGTTATTCATGGTTTTTTTAAAACAAGTTTTATGGTGTGTTGAGTTTGTGGAAGTGTTTGGTGTGTCATGAGAACCATGAGGGGTGTCTTTTAAGATGGTTTATTTCAAACTACTCATTCTTTGTAGTGTTTGGTATTGGTTCATAATGATGAATTTATTTTGGGAAATATATAATTTAATGTACTATTCCTTCTCAACTGATTACTATTCTTATTTGGTTGTTAGAGGTATTGAAAGGATCATATGATGATATCATGATGATTTTCAATAACATGTGTTGTTTGTTTTTCAAATAATTATTTTGAAATGTTAATGAGGAAGTTAAATAATTATTAAAATTTTATGTTATAGAATATTAGAACATTGAAAAAAATTATGGATGGAAAATGAGATTCTGAAAAGAATAGGGAAAACTTACTAGAGACTGTTAAGAAAGATTCTATATGAAGTGAAAAGGATAATTTTTTTGTAAATTATTTTATATTTTTTCTTGAATAAATATTTTTTTATAAGGAATGAATATGTTTTCTATAATGTTATTTTAGAGAGAAGGTATGTTCCTTCAATTAATTGGTAATATTTTCTATATATATTTTGAGAGCTATGTGGCCACTCGACATGTGATTTAGCGGCTCAGTGTACATAGAATTAATTTTATAAAAATATTTTATATATTTTATATTTCATGAAATGTTAAATTAACAAAAAAAATTATTAAATCATAAAAGGTATATTGGATTGGAAATCTAAGACCATGGTTGGGTCTGATACATGATTTTCTCCATAGGCAAGACATAAAATGAGTTGACACTTATCACAACCCGTCCCCTATGGCCCATTTAATGACTCATCAAGACTGCCTCCCATATGCCAGGGGATAGAAACCAGTATAGAGTCAGAATTTCCTACAAGATAGTGACATTTTCCATGTACATTTAAACATACACCTGTCTCCAAGAAAAAGTGTTGAAACCAAAAACACTGAGCATACATGCATATAGAATACTAAGAAAAAACAATACAGAATAAATAGTAAATACTAATGGTAAAGGGGACAATATGCATGCCTAGAAAAAAATACTTCCTATGTGAATGCACAAGTTCTAGAACACATTAACAAAAACGCTACCTTAATGGTTGGTGTAGGGTTGCTCACACAAATTGTAGATGCGTACCTCATCGATTGGATTACACTTCGCAAAACATTGTCATGTTCCTCCAAGGACATCGTCAATGTGTCAGACATCTACACAATAAAAAACATGTGAGGGAAATTCCCAAGCATGGTGAGTAATGTAATATATATTAGGGACCCCAAACCAAAAATGTAAACATTAAATCAATAGACAAAGCAGACTACCAAAGTGGTACACGAAGTGTAACTTATAAGAAGTATATTTAAGAGAGTCACTAAGGGAAGATCACACATGTATATATTTATGAATTACATATACAATGAAGGACCATTATCATTTGAATCAATAGAGACACACTTCAGAAATTTATAGGATACACACTCCATGTTGTCTCATTAGAAACACTCCGCGTATGGGCATGTGAAACACTCTCTAGGGGACACACTACTTGTAGGAATATGAGACACACATTGTAAGAGAGACACTCTATGTAGGAAAAGGAGACACACTATGTATGAGACTCACACCATAGGAGAAAAACTCTGTATTGTCATAGGGGATATACATTGTAGGCCACATACTACCACTGGATTCTATTATTAGCACACTCATTTCAGGAGAACCTACTCCTCATGAAAAAATAGGGCATACACCACCACACAAAAAAAACTATCATAGAGTATCTCAAAAGTAACCGCTCTCTTTGAGGATCCCAAAGCTACAAAAGGGTCATCAAATAGACATGTAATGGGAATGTTACTGGTGTTTTTGTGAAAATGGGTTGGTAAGGTCTGTGTCCAGTCCGACCCGGTTAGACCTACCTGACCCGACACGATTCGGCCAACCCAAACCCACTCGATCTGTTAGGGCCAATCCTAGCCTTCTCATTGGGCCTGGTAGACTATGTCCTGTTGGGATTCATAGTCCTACCCATCGGGCTGCTGGTGCGGCCTGATTCTTCCTACTTAGACCGCCGAATGTGGGCCGACCCACCTCCACCAGATGTGGCCAGAAAGGATCCAAACCTCATTTACCCAAATAGTCACTGAACCACATGCCAATTGATCCCTAGTAAACACATTTGGTGCACTTAATCAGTCCACACGCATGTCACCATCACATCATCACTGTCTGATGCATCTTCGATGATCCGCATCCCTCCATCGCAGCGATCTTCCGTCATGGGATCCCTCTGTCCGCCTTCGAGTTAGAATCCTCCTCCCCCACCCATGGCCCCCTACCATGGTTTGTCCCAGCACCGCGGTCCCACTAGACCAGTGGATACTACATCCATTCCAGTGGTTGTCCTACCAGGTCCCCCAGGCCCATCCACGCCACTTGGTCAGTGTGGCCTCGAACACTATCTTCCCCTCCACTAACATTGTCTCACTATGATCTACCTGAAAAGGCCTAATCCACCACCTCTATTTACCACCTCACATTGTTGTAGTCCCTGATCCCACTCAAGATTGATTCACCCTGTGTATAATGAGAAGAAAAAATGTAAATGGAGGTGAGGAACAACAACACTGAATGTGGATATATCTATACCTTTTTCATTTCGGCCTCAATCTGTCCAAGTTAAAATTTTAGAATATAAAGAAAAATATAATCAATCATAAACATGGATCATTCTCGATAATCACCCAACCATAGAATCCCAAACCAATATTTTCATGACTTGTGAATCAATCAGTTCTTCAATTGATTCACATTCATCATAGAAAACATTAATGATGAATAGGGATGGAAAAAAAATTTAAAATGAACACCCAAACTGGTATTGGATCAATCACTAATGATGAAGGAATATGAGTTTTTCATTCCTCAGTTCGTCAATAGATAATCTGAATCCTTATCCTGATCCACCAGTGATCATTGTAAAGAGGTTTGTCTTCTCTTTTCCATAGAGTAATTCCCAAGGATATAGTGATCACCCTGAATCGCCCTGATGTGGCTGGTTAAAAAGATAAATTGCCACTTTTTTCCATCTGAAGTAAATTTATAATATTTATATTTAATATTTTATTTACATTGATGTCCAAAAATTAACATTCACCCTCAAACCATATTGGTTGAGGTTATCCCCAATTAAAGTTAATGATATTGTTCTGGACGAAACGTTTCCATTATATTTTTTATCTAGGAAATTATTTATAATCTATTATTGTTCAATGTTAGACTATAGCAACCCTACCTTTTCCCACAATACTATTAAATCATTTTAAAGATAAACAACATAATAGTATTAAACATAGTGGATCTAGAGGTTTAGTGTCTTGGGAAAACTAGGACCAAACATAAAAAATACTAAATCAACCAAAAACATTTATTTAATTTCTTCTTCTCTAGTTTCTTATTGGAACTTTTCCTATCTTTAGTACATGTAGTCACATGAGGATATACATAAAAAGGGTTGATATAGAAGCCCAGTAAGAAGATATATAAGAACAATATAGAATTGGGTGATCATAATCATAACATGGGGAAAATATCATAAACTTGAGATGAAGCATAAATATAAGACTGGAAATGTGGCAACACATAAAAATGAAACATCATGTCTTAGTGGTTAACTACCACACATACTTGTGATCAAAGATAGAATATTGTTCACAAATATTTCATATTTACTCATGATATTAATAACATTACCCAATGCATTGGAGCACTGTATAAATCCCGGCGCACCCGTCACATTGAAACATTCATATTGCGCTATATAATTCCGGGCACACCCGTCACATCATAACATTATCATCGTCATGCATTCCACAAAGAACACATATAAAACATGTTGATAACTATACCACGGAATGGAATGGGTTTCATATCATAATAACACATTCATAAGATTTGGGTTCCCAAAAGAAGGAGGGAATAACATACATGTTACAAGAACCGTCCACTTTGAGTGAGAAGTAAAAGGGGTGTTACTAAAAGAGAAGTTCTTTTAGAAAACAATTGGTTTGACATAAAAACCAGTAAAAAAAATTTATATCCCAAAAAAGTAAATTCAATGATGAAAAATTATGTTTAAGGTTTATTAATATAAAAAATGGAGTGAATGTGGGAGAACCCGAAGGAAGAAATTGGGTTTTAGATTTCCCCTTAGGTTGTATCTGAAGGTTTATTTATCTTTAATGTCCTGTATAATGACATTATATTCATTAATTAGAAATCCTGAACCTTGTGTACATTAATATGGTTCATTATGGTATCATGAATTGAATTTATGTGGTTTTGTATGAGTTATAGAGTTTAAAAACATTATCTGGGAATGTTTGTTGTGATGGTTTTCATGAGTGGTTCACTTGTATTCATAAATTGATGTTTGGCTAGAAAATGTGTAAACATACGGAACTAATATTACATTACATTAATGATATTAAAAGATATTTAATGATATTATAATGAATTATATTATATCAATTTGGATGAATCATTAGATAAGAATTAAATGAAGATTATTTGCGTTAATTTGGGCGGTTTTGCGATCACAATGAAGTTGTTTTAAATTATCACATAGTAATATGTTCATAAGTCTATCCCAAAACATTAAATAGGACATGATTCATATAAAATATTATGGTTTCACCATAAAAATTGTTTCATAAACAGATCTGAAGGTGGAAATGGAAGAAGAAAGCATGTCTTTCTTGAAGGTTATAAATTAACACCTCACGAACAACATTCTCTTTAATAAAATAAAAGGAAGAGGGAATGGTGGTTGGATGATATAATATTTAATTAGAATAATAAAATTATTTTATATTTATAATATTGGAGTTACAATACAATTTAGATGAAGATAGGTGGGAAGAAATCAAGATATGAACTTGAACATTAAAGGAAATGAAAGCAGAAGAGGGAGAGAAATTACCTTTTGAATCCTCCTATTGAGATCTTCCTTAACACCCTAATATTGGAATTTTAATGAGACCAGTAGATCATGGACGTGGGGGAGGGGATAGAGAAGAGGTTTGGATAATGTTTAGAGAAGTCTTGGAGCTTGAGAGGTGTGAGGAAATGAGGGTGTGAATGGTGGCTTTTATAGTGGAGGGGAGAGGGGTTTCCTTAATATAAAATTCATTAGTTTATTATTTTCTTCACAAGACAAGGAATATTGAGTATTCCATGACCAAGAATAGTAAATAAGGAATGTGAGTTTTAGATTTTGGATCTTAAATCACTTTTGATGATAGGAATAGTGGGTTTTAATTATACTATATTTATACTGTAAATTATTGTATTTTACTATTCACAAAAAATCACGTTTTTCAGAAAAATCCCAAAATATAACCCCAACCGTTTTTCGATGTGTAGAATCGAAAAATGATGTCCATTTTTCAAAAATAATTTTCTACATATAATTAATTTAATATTTAATTAAAATCATAATTTATTTTAAAAAAACAGTTTTTATGATTAAAACTGATTTTATAGTGCTTTCAAAAATTACGTATGGTCTTATAAAATTATCTAAAAACTATAAGACATTGATTACATAAATAATTAATACATTATAAGAAAATAAATCATCCTTTAAATTAATTAATTAGTTATAATTAATTATTTATCACTTACAAAATTCCAAAACGTTTTCTATGGTCAAATTGTCACATTATAAGATGTCTAAATTTTATTTAATTATTCATGGGTAATGTTACACTTCTGTTAGATGATTTAGTATTCAAAAGGGGAATATTACAATTCATAAGGGTCTGTTACTATTCCCTAGGGTATGTTACTATTCACAGAAATTTTTTTTTGTTTTATTAGACTCCAAAAATCAACTTGAGCACAACCGTGTATGTCTGCTTTTTAAAATTCCAAACACAGAAGTGACAAACTTTTGTTTAGAGGTCACTAATCACTTAGAAGTTCATTATGTTTTGTATTCATTTTTATAAATATAAGAAGGTAATTTCCATTGAAAAATAGTTGGTCGTTATATTCTTCCCCCCTTAAGAAATTTCAACCCTGAAATTTCACATTACTCAAATAGGTGAGGGTACTTCTCTTTCATTGACTCTTATGGTTCCCAAGTTTCTTCCTCAAACTTATGGTTCCTCCACAACACTTAGACAAGTGGGGTTTTCTTGTTGTGTAGAACCTTATCTATCTGATCCAAAATCATTACTGGTTGTTCCGCATAGGATAGATCATCTTCCAACTGCACCACCTATGAGTTTAGTACATGTGAGGGGTCTAGTATGTACTTCCATAGTAGTGATACATGAAACACATGTTGAACTTGATCCATATTCGGTGGAAGTGAAAGATGATAGGCCACGGCTCCTATGCAGTCAAGGATCTCAAAGGGGAAAATATACCTTGGGCTTAGCTTCCCTTACTTCTTGAATCACATGACTCTCTTCCATGGAGATATTCAAAGGAAGACATTATATCCAATGTCGAACTCCCAGTCCCTTCGAAGGTTGTCACCATAGCTCTTTTTCCAATATTGATAAGCTTTGATGTGTTTCTAGACGACCTGAACCTTCTCTACCATCTCTTCAACAATATTGGGTCTAAGTAGCTTTCATTCTCCAACATCATCCAAACAGGTTGGAGTTCTACATCACTTTCCATATTGAGATTTATATGGAGCCATCTGAATACTCAAGTGGAAGATATTGTTGTATGAGAACTCAAGCAATGGGAGATGATGATCCCACACACCATTGAATTCTAGAGAGCTGGCTCTTAGAATATCGTCAAGCATCTGAATAGTTCTTTCAGACTGGACATCAGTTTGGGGGTGATAGGTCGTGCTGAAATTTAATTCAGTACTCAAATCATATTGAAGGCTCCTCCAGAATTTAGATGTGAACCATGGGTTACAATCAGAGACAATTGAGAGTTGAACACTGTGCAGTCTCACCACTTATTTCACATATATCCTTTGAATTTGTTCAAGCGAGAGGTCTTCCCTAATAGCGATAAAATGGGAAGTCTTTGTGAGTCGATCAACCACAACCCATATCACATTATTTCCCTTTAACTACTTTGGGAGACTCGTGACAATGTCCTTAGTATCATTTTTCAATTTACACATGGGTATAGGCAATGGCTGCATCATACCTTTGGACTTTTTTCGCTCAGCTTTAACATGGTGTCATAACAAGCACCTTGAAAAATATTCTACAATCTCCTTCTTCATGTTATCCAACCAAAAGTGTCCTCGGAGATCACGGTACATCTCAGTACTCCCATGATGGATAGAAAATGATGAGATATGTGCATTTTCCAATAGCTATTTCTTTATCCCATGTGATGAAGCACACAAAGACGCTTTCCAAAATGAACCACACCATCATCGTCGATACAGAACTCTGGAAGCTACCCTTCCTTTAATTCATTCACCGTCTTTTGTATCTCCAGATCATCCCTTTGTTCTTCATTAATCTTCTCCTGGATGGATGGTTTCACAGTCATTTGGGAAAGGTTGTTTTTATCCCCTGTCCTTATGATTTCCAAATCCATTCTATGTATATCTAGGAAGATAGGGTCTTTCTCAATCTCCAACAAGGATAGAGTAGAAGGTTCTTTTCTATTTAGAGAATTCTGCTACGTTTTTCGCCTTTCCAGGATGATAGTGAATAGAGCAATCGTAATACTTGATTATCTCTAACCATCTCTTTTGAAGCATGTTGAGATTATTTTATGTGAATATATACTTTAGGATCTTGTGGTTGGTGTTTATTTCACACTTGTCACCATAATGGCAGTGCCTCTAGATTTTCAAGGAAAAAATCATGGCTACCCGCTCTAGATCATGTGTCAGATAGTTCTGCTTGTGGATCGTCAACTGTCGTGTGGAATAGGATATCACATTGTCATTTTTCATGAGTACAAAACCCAAGACTTTATTTAAAGCATAACTATATATCACAAAACATTCTCCTCTTTACTGTATTGTGAGTACCGGTGCAGTGATCAGCCTTCTCTTTAGCTCCTTGAAGCTTCCCTAACATTCTTTCATCCAAACATACTTTGCCCCTTTCCTTGTTAACTTAGTTAGAGGGCATGAATATAGTGAGAAGTTTCTCACAAAAGGTCGGTAGTTCCCAGCTAATCCAAGAAAACTATGTATTTCTATTAAACTAGAGGGCCTAGGCCATTCCTCAATTGCCTTTCTCTTTTAAGGATCCACAAAAATTCCCTCACTTGTGATCACATGTCCCCAGAATGTGACTTTCTTCATCCAAAAGTCACAATTTCTGAACTTGGCGTAAAACTTCTCTTTTCATAATGTCGCCAACACAAGTCTTAGATATTCTTCATGTTCTTCCTTGCTCTGGGAGTAGATGATAATATCATCGATAAACACTACCACATATTTGTCAAGGTAATGTCTAAATACTCTATTCATCAAATCCTTGAAAATTGCATTGGCATTAGTATGTCCGAAGGGCATTACAGAAAACTCATTGTGGCCATACCTTGTAAGGAAGGCAGTATCTTCCTTATTCACCCTTTCTTGATGATATCTAGAATGAAGATCCACCTTTGAGAAGTATTGAGCTCCTCTTAACTGATCAAACAAGTCATCAGTCCTTGAGAGTGGATACTTGTTCTTTATGGTGATCTTGTTGAGTTCCCGATAATCAATACACCGCCGTATTGTTCCATCCTTCTTCACAAAGTGCACTGATGCACCCCAAGGTGATGCACTAGGGTGTGTGAACCCTTTGTCTAGATGCTCTTGCAGCTACTTCATTTACTCCTCTAGTTCGATAGGAGCCATCCTATAGGGACCCTTCAAGATTGGAGTAGCTCCGGGCATGATTTCAATTAAGAACTCTACCTCAAAATCTGGGGGAATTTTGGGTAACTCTTCGGGAAATACATCGCCATATTCCCTCATGATGGGAATTTCCTCAATGTCGGCACTTTCCTTCGACTCAACCATTTGGGCGAAGAATGCTTCTTCATAGGGAATCAACACCCACACCATTGAAGGATTTTTCGAAGGAGAATCTTGATATTCCTTGCATTTTTAGAGGATCATGGGATGGTTTGGAATATGAAATGATATTTAATTTTCTCTATAGTTGATATGTACTCTATATAATGAAAGCCAATCAATTCCCATTATAGCATCGAATTCCACCATGGATAGTATTACGAGATTTTACGGAAGAATCTTCCCCTATACGCCAATGGGAGAAGAGTCAAACACTTAGGTTGCAATGATTGAACCACTCAGTGTTTTAACAGATATCTCTACTTCAAGGTTTGGGGGATTCGATTCTATAGTTCTAGAAAACATGCAAGATATAAAGGAATGCATAGAACCATAATCAGATAATCCTTTTTCCATTCATGTGTGAATAGAAAATGTACCTTGTACAACTTCATTATCATGCCCACCTCGTAGTAGTGATGGCATAATCCTTCCCTTGTGTCTTTGGATTTGGTGGCTGCTGATGCTGATTACCCTCGAGAGCATGAGGTTTAGTGCACTAGTTTTCATATTTCCCTAGCTCCTTACAGTTGTAGCAATGAACCATGAGTTGTTCTCTCCTTTCGTCAGCTACATTCTCCTTCCTTTTCTTGACTTTTAGACACTCTTGAGCATTGTGTCCTTCTTTTCCACACCTGAAGCATTTCCCCATCCCTTTAAGGTAGTTCCCATGGTGCAACGTCCCACATTTTTGGCATGAGGGTCATTCTGTTTTCTACCCACTTTTGTTGTTAAATCCTCAAGCTTGAAACTCCATATTTCGTTTCTTATCCCCATAGCCATGGGACTATTCACGGAACTCCATCATTACTTTGAGAGAACATCGAACAAATTCTTCATAACTTCCAAAGTCTCGAATTATAAGAGCCTTTTGAAGGTGTGGTTTCAATTCACTAAAGAATCTATCAATTTTTCTTTCATTATTGATAACAAAACCCGAATAGTACCTTACAGGCCTTGTGAAATTCACTTCATAGGTTGTGACAGATTCTCCTTTTTTTGATTGAGCTCTATAAATTCTCTCTCCATATTGGTATGAATAGTTCATGGGATGTAATTATTAAGAATCATTGCCTTAAAGTCTTACCATTTAATCTCTTCAATTTCCTCCCTTGGATTGGTGTTCTTAATCAAAGCCCAACATAGATCGACTTCTCCATCTAGATGATAAACAGATAGGGTCCCCTTCTCCATCTAAGAACAGTGAAGTACAGAAATTATCTACTCTATGGAGTTGACCCACTATTCCGCAACTACTGGATCGGAAGATCCACTAAATGTTGGTAGTTGTTGCCGCATAAAACATTCAATATCCAGCTACTCCCTTTTTGATGAAGGAGGATGTTCCCCATTATTATTGTTATTGTTCAAAACCTAAGATAATGGGGTAAGCATCTCCATGATGTTTTGAACTCCACGTCACAAATCATTGGGGATGTCATTCGGGCAATCGTTTCATTGGACCTCGCAAGAGTTGATGGCGTGATTTCTCTTGTTTCCCACCAATTTATAATATAGAAAAGGTTAGAAAAAATCATAAGTAAACAATTCATGAATACATAAATTATTTATTTTGAACAATTTATACTAAGATTATAACATATGGGATCCATATGTAAAAACTCTTGTGTGCATATTTGTACTTAATATCATACAAGATGTTTTCTCCAGGGTTCCCTAGTCCTAATTCCCAAATTAACTAAACCTTTCCTCTGATACCAACTATAGCGACCCTACCTTATCTTATATTACTATTACATCATTTTAAAGATAAACAACATAATTTTATTACACATAGATGATCCAAATGTTTATTGTCTTGGGAAAACTAGGACCAAACATAACAAATACAACATCAAGCATAAACATTTATTATATTTCTTTTTCTCTAGCATCTTTTTGGAACTCGACGTCTCCTTAGTACATGTAGTAACATGAGGATATAAATAAAAAGGGGTGAGCAAGAATCCAAGTAAGAGGATATATAATAACATATAACATGGGGTGAGCACAATCATAAATAGGGAAAATGATCATGAACATGAGAGGAAGCATAAATATAATACTTGAAATGTGGCCATGCATAAAAATGAAACATCATGTCTTAGTGGTTAAATACCACACATACTTGTGAACCAAGATAGAATCTTGGTCTCACATATTTAACATTTACTCATGAGATTCATCACTTTACCCAATTCATTGGAGTTCTGTATAATTCCGGGAACACCGTTCACATTGAAACATTCATATTGCGCTTTATAATTCCGGGTGCACCCGTCACATCTTAACATTATCATCATCATGTTTTCCACATAGAACACACATAAAAAATTTACATAACTAACCCATGGAATGGAATGGGTTTCATCTCTTAATAACACATTCATAAGATTTGGGTTCCCAAAAGAAAGAGGGAATAACATACATGTTACAAGACCCGTCCACTTTGAGTGAGAAGTAAAAGGGGTGTTCTTAAAAGAGATGTGCTTTTGGAAAACATTTGGTTTGACGTAAAATCTAGTGAAAAAAATGTATATCCTAGAAATGTTAAGAAAATGATGAAAAAATTATCTTTAAGGAGTAACCATATCAGAAATGGAGTGAAAAAGGGAGAACCGAAAGGAAGAAAATTGGGTTTGAGATTTCCCCTTACCTTGTATCTGAATGTTTCCTTATCTTTAATGTCTTATATAATGACATTATATTCATTAATTAGAAATCCAGAACCTTGTTTAAAATAATATGGTTCATTATGGAATCATTAAGTTAATTTATGTGCTTTGGGATGATTTATAGAGTTTAAAAACATTATCAGATTATGTTTTTTTGATGGTTTTCTTCAGTGGTTCACTTGTATTACTAAATTGAAGTTTGGGTAGAACATTGGTAAACATACAGAACATATAGTACATGTCATTAATTATATTAAAAGAGTTTTAATTATCTTATAATGAATTATATTAGATCCATGTGGATGAATCTTTAGATCAAAATTAAATGAAGATTATTTAGGTTAATTTGGGCGATTTTTCGATCACAATGAAGTTGTTTTAATTTATCACTTAGTAATATGTTCATAAGTCAGTTCCGGAAATTTAAATAGGAAAAAATACATATAAATTATTGTTTCTCAAACATTAAAATGGTTTCATGACAAGATCTGATGGTATAAGTGGAATAAGAAAGCATGTCGTTCTTGAAGTGGATAAATTAATCCCTCGTGAACAACGTTCACTTTAATAAATTAAAAGGAAGAGGGAAAGGGGGTTGGATGATATAATATCCCATTAGAATAATACAATTAAATAATTTGTATAATAATGTATTTAAAATACAATTTAGATGAATATAGGTGGGGAGTGATCAAGAAATGAACATGAACCTGAATGGAAATTAAAGGAGAAGAGGGAGAGAAATTGCCTTTTGAATCCTCCTCTTGATATCTTTCTTAACACCCTAATATTGGACTTTTAATGAGACCAGTAGAAAATGGACATGGGGGAGGGTATAGATAAGAGGTTTGGGCAGTGTTTAGAGAAGTCTTGGGGCTTGAGAGGTGTGAGGAAATGAGGGTGTGAAGGGTGGATTTTACAGTGGAGGGGAGATGAGTTTCCTTAATATAAAATTCATTAGTTTTTTATTTCATCACAGGACAAGGAATAGTGAGTATTCCATGTGCAAGAATATTAAATAAGGAATTTTTGTTTGAGATTTGGGAGCTTAAATCACTAGTGATGTCTGGAATAGTGGGTTTTAATTATAATGTATTTATACTGTAAATTATTGTATTTTACTATTCACCAAAAATTCAAGTATTTCAGAAAAATCCCAAAATTTTACCCGAACCATTTTTCGATGTGTAGACTCGAAAAATAAAGTCCATTTTCCAAAAATAATTTTCTAAATATTATTAATTTAATATTTAATTAAAATAGAATTTATTTAAAAAAACAGTTTTTATGATTAAAACTGATTGTATAGTGCATTCAGAAATTATGTAGGGTTTTATAAAATTATCTAAAAACTATAAGACATATATTAGATAAATAATGAATACATTTTATGAAAATACATATTCTATTAAATTAATTAATTAGTTATAATTAATTATTTATGACTAACAATTTTCCAAAAAGTATACTAAGGACAAATTATCACTATCTAAGATGTCTAAATTTTATTTAATTATTTATCGGTATGGTTACTATTATGTTGGATGATTTACTATTCATAAGGGTCATATTACTATTCATAAGAGTATGTTACTATTCCAAAGGTTACATTACTATTCACTGAAAATTATTATTTTTTCATTAGACTCCAAAAATCATCTTGAGCACAACCGTGTAGGTCGAATTTTTAAAATTCCAAACACAGAAGGGAAAAATGAATGTTTAGAGGTCACTTATCACATAGTAGTTCATTATGTTGTGTTTTCATTTTTATAAATATAATAAGTGAATTTCCATTTGAAAACATTGGGTCTTTACATAAAAATTGGATAATTATTAATTAAAAACTAATCTTTATTAAATATTTTGATTCGAGAATACTGTGGATTCGAATCATGCGTTTTCTCAGCGCCTAGTCTTTTTAATTTTGAAATTAATTTATAAATTTAATAAATAGAAAATTATGAGTCACTAAATTCTCCCCACCTTCTGGTTTTACGTCCTCGAAAGCTAAAACAATGTCTATTAAATAAAAATATGATTGTACATAGCAATATTTTGAGCCTCCCACTCCCAATTACACTCCTAGAGATTCCCATGCTACCACAAAATGTTCACCAGAGAAATCGACCACCGACAAAGGAACCTCTCCAGTCACTCATATTTCTACATTGGGTACTCTGCAAAAGTCACCTCTTCATCAATGACTATCTCACCCCAGTTAATGATGTGTGATGGAACATGCATGTAACTCCTCAACATAAACACGTGAAATACATCATGCACCTCTGGAGTCTATGGGGGTGTGTATAGGTAGTATGCCACCTCACAAACCCTACATAAAATATGGAATGAATCGATGTATCTCAGAGAAAACCTATCACCCAGCCAAACCTCCGTGTTCCCCATAATGGTGAGTCCAAAAATAAAACATGGTCTCCCTCATCAAACTCCAAGGGCCCAAACATTCTACCTGTATATGATTTCTATCTACTATGTGCAGTCAACATCCTATCTTAGTTGATTTTCACCATTTTTGTGGTAGCCCACACAAACTCTTGGCCCATGAGTGTTGACTCACCTAGTTTTATCTAGCATATTGGTTACCTATATAGTCCCCAATAAAGGTCCTCAAATGGTCCCATACTAATGGGGGAGTTGTAGATATTTTTGTACACAAAATCCACCATATATAAGTAATCCTCCAAACTACAACCATAGTCCAGGATGAAATAATGTATCATGTCCTATAACACATGGATAGTTCTCTCCATATGGCTATCTATATGGAGATAAAAAATCATACATAAACATAACATGGTCTAAAAATATCTTACAATACCCTCCACAACCTATATGTGGAGATATCATCATAGTCTAAAATGATCAGTGAAGGCACCCAATAAAGAGAAACTATCTCTTGCACATAGAGGCATCCCAATCTCATCACTGAACACTTCTCCTGGATATGTAGGATGTGGGCCAACATGCTGAGTCTTCTAAAAATCACCCATATGGTGTTTTATCCCCTTTACATGTGTGGTAATCACATCACAAACTCCATCAATATTCCATTCAAATTCAACTCCATCTCCTAAAGTGGCTGAGTCAATCTTGGTGGAACCAGGTGCTCTACCTTCACTTGATTACAAATGAGGCAAAGAGAAATGAACTTCACTACATCCTTCTATATCCATGTCCACCATAAATGATGACAGAGATCCTGGTACATTTTTTCCAAACCCGCATGTTTCGCTAAAGGGGAAGTGTGAAACTCTCTAGGAACATCCTCTCACAAATCCATGGGTAAAATGGTGGGGCCATTGGAAAATATAACATGCTCTAAACCTATAAAATATTTATGACGGGGTTTCCTATCAATAACTATGTATGTCGTGTCTCACAGTTGATATATCATAAATATGCCTCCATAACATGTTTTAAGAGTGTAAGGGTGAAAAATATCTACTGAAGGTAATCCTCTCCATCACCGTCCATGAAGGATATCTACATTGTGGTTAACTACTCTGATTCCTCACTCATCAACTAAAAATTGGATATCATGATGATTGATTCTACCACTACATTATTCTTTCTAGGATTACAGGCAATCATGAATGACCAAATCATGAGGACCTCTATAAACCACCTTTTTCATATGTTCAAATCCTTTTGAGAGAATATATACTAGACACTTTCATGTTCATAGTAGATAGTAAATTTCTCTCCCTTCATGTAGTGTCACAACACCTTTAGTGCGAAGACTACAGATTCTTTATCAAGATCAGGGGATTCATAGTTCAGATCATTTGTCTCTACAATCATGAATCATTGGAAATAATATCTTTAACATAAATTAGGACACAACCATTTATAGTCCTTGATGAATCATAAAACACCACATATCTGACACTATCCTCTAGTAGTATCTAGATACTGGCACTCTTCAACCTCTACCTTAGCTCCAGAAAACACTAATGGAATTTATCCATTCACACAAAGGGTTTTCCCTTTCACATCTAAGAATTAAAATGTTCTACTACTTGTGAAAAATCAGTAATAAACCTCCAATAGTACCCAACCAAATCGAAGAAACTCTTCAATTTTTTAACACTACTTGATGTCTCCCAACCTTGAACTACCTCTATCATTGCTGGATCCACTACATTTCCATCCTATAAAATGAAATGTCCAAGAATTCTGACCTCTTGAGTCTAGAACTGAAAAATATATAGCTTACCATAAGTATGGCTCTCTTAGAGTGAGAATAATACCATCCTAAGGTGTGTCATTTACTCCCCCTCATACACAGAGTAAACCATGATTTTAACAATTAAGGATATGATTAAAAAGTCAAGGTATGGATGGATGATCTAGTTCAGGAGTCCCATGAACACTACTTGGGTGTTCTTATCAACAAACTTCATCACTATGCACTCAAAGTTTATGTGAAAACATCATATATTCATCTTTGGTACATCATCATCTCATACATGAAGATGTTTATATCTAGATCTCAGGACTATATTTTATAACCACCTCTCTTAATTCATCTAATTTTGGAGTTCATCAATTATCGGTAGTGGACACATGTTCATCATGGTCCCCTGATTTAGGAACCGAATATCCAAACATAGCATCAAGAACCTCTCTTCTTTCTTGGAAAACAAAACAGGGTCCACCTAGGGTGAAATTGTACGCCTCACAAATCCATTTATATGAAAATCCTCCATTTTTACCCTCAACACATATAGATATGTGGGTCCATCTGATATATAGGTGTAGATATTTATGTTTTATCAAAGTAAAAATGAATACAGATTTGCACCTCTCTTCGGGGAGTTAATCATTGAACTTCCTTAAGGATGATTTCCTCATACTCCTCCACCTCTGTAAGAATCTGAGGACTCCTAAAATCCACAGCACCATGGGTAAGGATAGAAAAATATTGAGTAATCATTGACACCATCCTCTAAAAAAGTAAATCTCTTACTAAATGCACATCCTTTTCACCGATAAATGAAAAACTCGTACATTCTAAATTGACTCACCTCACTATTTTCCTAAAATACTTTATTTTTTATTGGACTCTGGATAACCAATCCCTGCCTAGAATGACATAGTTTGGACTTGATGTTTCAAATACAATATCCTATTTGAAGATATATCCTCAATGAGTATGATCACACTTCCGGAACCAGTGTTTTATTGTCTAATCCCCTCCCATATAAATCTCTAATCATAAGGATCTAGTGAATGGATTCACCAGAATATCTGAACATTGAAAAAGGTTCAGGGAAAGGAATAAGTGACTGAAATCTATTTCTATACATATATATGTGATGGTGTAGAAGACATAGATCGAACCTCTAATCAACTCTGGAGTGTCGGGGTTATAAGCATATATTGCTTGATGATGGCCCCAACCCTATCCACCTTCTCCCAAAGCCCGTGGGGGACCACCGAGGGGTGTTGGTGGTAGTACCTCGACCCACCACCCACCACCAGTGGTTCCACATTCTTCCATGAAACATTCATTTCCCAGAATACTTCCAACTACATGTCTATGTCACTACCTCAACATTCCCTCATCCGTCGGCTAGTCGGTCATTAATCTGGCCAGACAATCCTTAGCCATATGTCCCTAACCGCCGCATAAGTAGCATAGCCTCGCCTTCGGCTAACCTATTCTTCCCTTGATTCTCCACACTCATGATCCTAAATCCTAGTTTCATCCCCTAGATTGTATGTTCATATTAGACCCTTGGGTCAACTGTCGGTTACTTATTGTTGATGACTCAGCTACCTCATGCCCGATGGTAACTCTCATCGCTGATACATGCTCTGCCAGAAATCTCTTCACAACCAGAACTAAATGCAGCACCCATGAACGTATCAAAATTCTATGGGATATTATAGACACCCAGATCTACTATAATATCCCTTGATTTATGGTCTTGGAAATAAATAAATTCACTCACACAATGTCTATAGAGTAGAAAAAATGATATGTGAATATCACTCATTAGTCTACTACTGTCTTACTACCCTTATATAGGTGTAGTAGCTCTTATATACCCAAAGAGCATAATTCCACTGGAATGATCTCCACCATAATGTGGTGTTAAATGTTAGCATTAAAGTGTGTCACATCATCATGGATATGTATCTTCAAGCTCCACCATATCATTGCCAAGCCTGAAAAAGGATCACGGCTAGGACCGCCATCTGATCAAGTGGTGTCATCACTCTATGGAAAACTCACATAAACACATCCATACATTCTCCATCTACCTACGGATCAATCACACCTTGGAAATTGGGAGGTTTAACACCCAAATCTTCCATGACACGCTTCTCTTTGAATAATATAGTAGTGTGTGTCATACGCATCTTCGAGTTCTAACACACACCACAACAAACCAAACTAGCAGTTATGAATATTGAAAACCACTTTTTTAAAATTTATAAATTTTATCTTTCAAAATGGACTTCATTTTTGGATTTAGAATATCTAAATTATCTTAGGGTGAATTTTTGGTATTTTTCTGAAAACATTCAATTTTTGATGAATAGTGAAAAAACACTGAGTTGTAGTTTAAAACCGAATTTTTATTTAAATAATTATTATATTTATTTAAATATAATTAAGGTCATAATAGATACATAATAACTATATAACTTCAAATATATTCATTGGAGTTAGTTTAGAATAATTTTAGATATATAAACATTTTATTAAACGTTTCACCGTCTATTACCCACCTCCTAAGAGAATATGGAAATTCACATAAAACATAATTTTACCGCTTATGTGAGTGAAATTTCTAAAATAAAAGAGACATGGTTAATATCAAGGAGTAAAATTTGGTTCAATAAGATAAAAATAATTCTTGGTGAATAATGACGTTTTACTTTTATTTACAACAGTTTAAAGTAAATAAGGCAATTATTTGTCAAAATGATATTAATATTACCCTAAAACATGTCCTAATTCTATTGGACAAGTGTATCTTGACCAAAAACAACCTTAGGAAGAAAATATTATCATTTAGGTCCACTTGGATGAGATTAGGACATTTATTATTATTTAATTCTCAGAAGAGTTAAAAGAATTAAAATCAAAGTTTAATTACTAAAAAATTGTAAATAGAGGGTCATACATAAGATAAATTCAATTATAAATATTAATTATAAATTTAAAAATATATCCTACATAATTATATTTTATTTTAATTTTGTAGACATTAAATAATTTATTTTATTTATGACACAATGGTGCTGCAGTAATTACCTAATTAATGAAATATTAAAAAATTTGATATTATAAATATCCAAATAAATTTATTTTGAGACTTTTTATGAATTCAAACAAATTTATCGGTAAATATGACATATTATAATTGGTTATATAATGTTTTTTCTATGTAATAATTCTGCTATAAAATTATCAACAACAAAATACAAAATAGTGTCAAAATTGACAAAAAATAGGTAAAAATTAATATTATATCATTAATTTTTATTCTATTCCTAAAAATCTAAGGTTCGGCAAAGGACTTATATAATGATAGGTGTATTATTAATGTAATACTTTTATGTCTCTTGGATGTATATTATATGTTTAATTACTATATAATATAAGAATACAAAGAGACATGGTAAATGTCAAACTATTTAACTAAGAGTTAAATATAAATGATAAGGCTAATATAGTTACCTAAAACTGTCTAAAATCTATTGCTTGAAATTATTTCGACACATCCCCACCATAACATTTAAATAATTCACTTTGGAGATATTAGAAAATGAATATAAATTTATTATAAAATAATAATTCTAGCTTTTCCAAAGGTGCCCCTCACCCCTCTTATAAATGGGTACCCCCCCTTCTCTCTAATTCTCACCATAAAAGCCTTTTAGATCGGCCAAAACATGCCAAAATATTCTCTCAACCTCCCTCAAAACAACATAGAGGCCTTATTTTGATCATAAGGCCAACCTAAGGATCCCTTTTGATCAAATCAAAAAGAAAGAACTTGATTAAGAGGTAATGTTTTCACCACCCTCTTTCAAGTTCCTTTCTTCTTAAAAATCTTCATTCTTTGTTATTCCCATTATAAAATAATAACTCCAGTATCTTTTATATACTATGATGTTATTAAAAATATGGTACAACCATATTCATTATTCTATACATCCGTTGAATGACAAGTCACCGTACGTGTGTACGTACCACTTACCATCTCCACGTCGTGGTGTAATTGTAATTCAATAAATTATTTTTTGGATGGGTATAATAATGATGTCTAATTCATGGAAATAATAAATATAACATGATAATGATTCTGTATATATAATATACCATCCAATTATATACTATTTTAATATCAAAAGAATGATATTGTCACCCGTGCGTAAGTACAGACTACTGTATCCACGAACGCGATGAGATTTATTCCCCATCGTATCCATTCAAGACTAATTCTCATTTAAGGATTAAAAATAATGTCTAAGGACTTGATATCCTTCTTTATATGAATATGATACAACCGATCCATAAAAAATAGGGCTTATGTAACAAAACATATAAAAGAAAATGACAAAGTTGACAACCAAAACGACGATAATACTAAGATTTTATTAACAAAGAAATGTTAAAAGGTAATATAGGATGTCATATTAATGTATATTATTCCTATATAATTTAATAACAATTAATTCACCATTATACATGAGTTTAACCTACCCTCAATCAAGGAAAAGTACAAGGTAAGGGTTTATTTCACAATCTCTTCGTTATCCGAGGTTATTTATACGTAATTATTGACTAGGACCTCTTTATCATCCACATACATGTTTCTTAAAAATGTATTTCAAATCATTCATAGTATTTTATAGACTATGGGTTAAAGTAATTTATACCCTTTTTGACTTTTTATACCATGTTTATAAATGAATCTTTCTGTTGTTTTCCAAACAAGGTCTTTTTTAACATTTTCGACAGAATTATGGTAAGAATGTCTTTTTAACTTATACGACTGGTGCCGCTATTTTTGGCTATTATAAAATCTTCTAAGCTTCACTTATAAGCTTATAGAAATATTTTCAAATTAAATGTTTTATTTTATAATTATGTGACTTTTAAATGATTAAAAAAGAGATATTTCTCTCAAATAGTTTTGATTTCATCTATGTCAACTCCTTTCATAGATTTTAAGCTTATTTGAAGTTGATTTGTTATGATATTAAAATTCCACATTTTACTGAAGGTTTTGTGATATGTTTGACTGTGGATGTGTTATTTTTATACAATTCATGGTTTATAGGGAAATTATTGACATTTCATATGCTAGTTTTAATACGAATGTTTATGTTATGTTTAAACCTATTATTATGAGAAATGCATTGGACTTAATAAGTGATTGGAGGAGCCTTCTATAGCTCTTCAATGCAATGGTAGGTCTTATGAGACAATATTGTGTCTTGGCACAATGCTTTGACAAAATCTTATTTGTTGTCATGGCATAAGGCCTCGACTATGTGGTTATGATAGTCTGGCATTATGCATTCCATCATTATGAAAGTGGTTATTGATATTGCATGTGATTATTTGACAAATATAATATCCATGTGAATAGGTAAATGGAATTATTTAATTTTATTTCTTTTATATTATTCTGAATATCAAGTTTAAAAGGCATTTGTTTTAGTTATACATTGCCTTATATTTTTAGGCTTATTTTATAATGTTTCCGCTATACTGATATCTTTACTGAGCATCTGAGATCACCCCTTTCTATGTTTTATTTTTCCCAGGATGTGATGAAGTATTTTATGAATGATTGGCAGGGATAATATAAGGGGATATGAGTGTGTAGACAAGATGTCATTGTAGTTTTCTCTTTATGATGTAATGTATACTTTATGAATTTATCTATTTTTTCAAAGGCTACTAAACTAATAGATCTTTCGAGACTTGATCTTTAATGATCTTGCCAATGTTATGTAATAATGAACCGACTCTAGGTAACTGGGGTCGGGGTGTTATAGTTGGTATCAGAGGAATTTTAGTACAATCTTTGGAAGCTAGATTTAGATAATCGATGATTAGAGCACATATCCCTAAGATAGACTTTGAGGATTAGTATAGAAGAACTTCCTAGAATTTTGGAATTGTTGTGATTTTGTGAGTTTTCTAAGAAACACATGCATGTCTGGATATGAGCATGTAGAGGCATCTCTGGCACAGACGTACCTAGCGAAAAAACACAAAAACACCACTTTGAGCTAGACTCGAACAGGAACTGTTGCACGTCAACGGGCCTTTCTGCACTCTTGGTTACGACACTCTCGAGGGATACATTTAGGATAATTATCATTTTATTTACAAACAATTATAAAGGGTTTATGAGTATATACTTCCTCAATGAAAACATTTTTATGATTCTAGATTATATCCATAAATAGTTCAATTTTTGTTAAGTGTTTTACAAGTACGGATTTATGTATTTTGATTCATAAACTAATATAGTTTATGCCATTGTTTAGAAATGGAGCCTAGTGGAAGGAATGGAAACCGTATCAATGCACACACTCCATGTAGGGATTTACCTCCTGCTCAAGATAATTATAGTGGAGCTGGTGATACAACTGGTGTTGATCAGCTAATCACCATACTGGGAAAACTCACTCATGTTATGAATAATAACCCTACCCATATGGAGCACAATAATCTGCAGCATGGAGGATCAATGTTAGATAGATTCATGAGTAAACAGCCACCAACAATCAATGGGAGTACAAATCCATTAGTAGCTGTGCAATGGATAAGTTCCCTAGAGAAAATATTTCAGGCCTTGGGGAGTAGCGAAAGGGAAAAAGTTATCATGGCAATTTATCGCCTCAGTGGAGATACTGATCAATGGTGGTCATTGATTCAAAACACGAAATAAGATGATGAAGTATCAAAAATGGAATTGAGTGATTTCAAATAGCATTTCATAGATAAATAATTTCCTCGTGACCATCGAGAAGATATGGAAATTCAATTTCTGAGTTTGAGGCAAAAGGAGGATGAGAATGTCCCAATGAATGAGGCCGACTTTACAAGATTAGCAAGGCATGCACCAGATTATATATGTAACCCAAGAAGTAATATTGATCATTTCTTTTATGGGTTAAAACCATTTCTTCGTTGAGCATTAGTCTCACAAGCATTCTCGTCGTATGAAGATATTGTCTCTTGTGATATCAAGACTGAAAAATAATTCTCTAAGCCTTATTACTTTAAAGAAAAGAAAGAGGAGAAGAGAACGGTGGAATAAGAGAAAAGTAATGGGAAAAAGAAAAAAAGGATTTTCTATTAGGTTATAATTGTAGTAAAAAACACTCCAGTACTTTCCTAAAAGGAATGGGAGTTTGTTACAAATGTGGAGAAAAAGGTCACCAGACTCGTGATTGCATGGGAAAAAAAGAGGATGTCGATGTTGAATGCTACAATTGTAGAGAAATGGGAAATTATGAAAATGAAGGCCCTAAGCGCCAAGGAAACATACCTCAGAAAATGACAGGGGATCATGGCCAAGCTTATGCTATTACTACAGATGAAGTTTAGAAATTATATTATTTGTGTTTTTGGACTCAAGAACATTATTATGGTTATATGAATAATGTGATATATATAAGGATTGTACTGCAGTACTTGTTGTTTTCATTAAGGTTTTAATTTGATTAAGGTAATCATATTTTTAGTATGTGATATTAATAGAAACATTACCTTGTTTGGGGAATCTGATGTTACAATTTATTTTGGAATTTAGAGACATTTTAGAGAAAGTATGGACAGAGGTATTTCAGATAACTATAAAGGTTGGAATGGATTAAGTTGAACGTTGGATAGTATTGTTTAAGGTTAAATTATTTCTCAAGATTGTTTTTGGAATATTATAATACTATAGTTTTAGGAAAAGCACAACCTGTAGGACGGGGGATAACCCGTCGTGTCAGTCAAAGCTGTAGGAATCGAACCCACAACCATAGTGCGACAGGCCTTTATTAAATACTACTAGCCTACAGGAAGACCTTGGTTATTACAAAATATTTTTCCAAATCTAAATGGTAAGTGTTAATATTTGGAACCTTGTACGATTAGGATAAATATAATATTTTTGAGTTCTATAATATTTTTTAGTGAAAGATGAGTTTGTGGTAGAAATTAGTTGAGGGTTGAAACTCTACTTGTCAAGTATATATATATATACCTCTCTCTTATTCTATGAATAAATTAATTCCTAAAAACATTAGAAAATGGATATTAAAACAAAAATTGATAATCTTAATACCTTATTTTTGTTGAACTGGTGATATTTTAAATCACCATAGATTACGGGTTTTGAAGACCACAATTTTACAATTGATTGTGATTGATGACCTCAATCACTCCCTACAAATATTTACATTTCTCCTCCAATTATGTGTCTCTAATTTCCACCAATGTTCTCCTAATCAAGATTAAAATTTAGTAGTGACTTCTTCATTTCCCATTCCCTCTTATTAAGGATAAATTTTATTAAACTTATTTCCAATGTGGGTTTTCCACAAAGGTATTTTATATTTTCAACCATTTATTTTCGAAAAACAATTTCAAATTGCGAGGATACAATTTATTGAAGTAGGGGAGAATGTAACGCCGTAAGAATCCATGGTACGCTTCTCTTTGAATAATACAGTAGTGTGTGTTTTACGCAACTTCGAGTTCTAACACACACCACAACCAACCAAACTAGCTGTTATGAATGTTGATACCCACTTTTTTGAAATTTTATTAATTTTATCTTTCAAAATGGACTTCATTTTTGGATTTGGAATATCGAAATTATCTTAGGGTGATTTTTTGATATTTTTCTGAAAACATTCAATTTTTGATGAATAGTGATGAAAAACTGAGTTATAGATTAAAACAAAATTTTTATTAAAATAAATATTTTTCTTTATTGAAGTTTAATTAAGGTCATAATAGATACATAATACCTACATATGTTCAATTAAATTCATTGGAGTCATTTTAGAATAATATTAAAAATATCAAAATTTTATTGAACTTTTCACCATCTTTTACCCACCTCCTATGGGAATTTGGAAATTCACATAAAACATAATTTTACCGCTTCTATGAGTGAAATTTTGAAAATCCAAGAGACACGGTTAATATCAATGAATAAAATGTGGTTCAATAAGATAAAAATAATATTTGGTGAATAATAACTTTTTTTCTTTTGTTTACCACAGTTAAAAGTAAGTAAGGTAATTAGTTGTAAAAATGATATTAATATTACCCTAAAACATGTTCTAATTATTTTGGAGAAGTGTATATCAACCTAAAACAACCTTAGGAATAAAATATTATTATTTAGGTCCACTTGGATTAGATTAGGACATTTATTATTATTTAATTATAAGAAGAGTTAAAAGAATTAAAATCAAAGATTAATTACTAAAACATTGTTAATAGTGGGTTATACATAAGATAAATTCGATTATAAATATTAATTATAAAGATAAAAAGATATCCTAAATAATTGTATTTTATTTGAAATTTTTAGACATTAAATAATTTAATATATTTATGACACAATGGTGATGCAGTAATTACCTAATTAATGAAATATTAAAATAATTGATATTATAAATATAAACATAAATGTAATTTGACACTATTTATGAATTCCACTAAATTTCTAGGTTAATATGACATATTATAATTGGTTATATAAAGTTTTTTCAAAGTAATAATGTTTTTATAAAATTATCAAAAACAAAATACCCAATAGTGTCAAAATTGAAAAAAAAAGATTTTTTAAAAAAACTATTATATTATTAATTGATATTCTATTACTAAAAATCTAAGGTTCAAGAAAAGGACTTATATAATGATAGGTGTATTATTAATGGAACACTTGGAGGTCTCTCGGATGTATATAGTATGTTTAATAAATATATAATATAAAAATACAAAAAGACATCGTAAATGTAAAACTATTTAACTAAGAGTTCAATATAAATGATAAGGTTAATATAGTGACCCAAACCTGTCTAAAATCTATTGTTTGAAATTATATGGACACATACCAACATTAAAATTTAAATAATTCACTTTGGAGCTATTATAAACCAATTATGAATTTATTATAAAATAATATTTCTAGCTTCTCCAAAGGTGCCCCTCACCCCTCTTATAACTGGGTACTCCCCCTTCTCTCTAATTAACACCATAAAGGCCTTTTGGCACGGACAAACCCTACAAAATTATTCTCCAAACTTCCCTAAATTCGACCTAGAGGCCTTAGTTTGTTCATAAAGCCAACCTAAGGATCCATTTTGATCAAATCAAATGGAAGAACTTGATTAAGAGGTAATGTTTTCACCACCCTCTTTCAAGTTCCTTTCTTCTTCAACATATTATTTCTTTGTTTTTCCCATTCTAAAATAATAACTCCAGTATATTCTCTATATTGTGATGTTATTATAAATATGTTACAATCTTATTCATTATTCTATCCATCGTTTGAGTGACAAGTCATAGTTTGTGTGTTTGTAGGGCTTACCGTCTCCACGTCGTAGTGTAATTGTAATTCAATAAATTATTATTTGGATGGGTATAATAATGATGTGTAATTCGTGTAAATAATAAATATAACATGATAATGATTCTGTATATATTATATACCATCCAAATATCAACTATTTTAATATCAAAAGAATGATATTGTCACTCGTGCATATGTACGGACTACCATCTCCACGAACGCGATAAGATTAATTCCCCGTCGTATCCATTCAAGACTAATTCTTATTTAAGGATTAAAAATAATTTTTATGGACTTGATATCCTTATATATATGAATATTATACAACCTATCCATAAGAAACATGTCTTATGTAACAAAACATATAAAAGAAAATGAGTAAGTTGACACCCAAAATGACGATAATACTATGTTTTTATTAACAAAGCAATGTTAAAAGATCATATATGATGTCATATTAATGTATATTATTATTTTATAATTTAATAACAATTAATTAACCATTATACAGGAGTTTAACCTACCCTCAACCTAGGAAATGTACATGGTAAGGTTTTATTTCACAATCTCTTCATTATCCGAGATTGTTTATACGTAATTATCTACTAGGACCTCTTTATCATCCACATACATTTTTCTTATAAATGTATTTCAAATCATAGTTACTATTTTATAGACTATGGGTTAAATTCATTTAAAACCTTGTTGACTTTTTATAATAATTTTATAAAGGAATCTTTCTGTTGTTTTCCAAACAAGGTCCTTTTTAGCCTTTTCGACAAAATTATGGTAAGAATGTCTTTTTAACTTATACCGCTGGTCCTGCAATTTTCAGCCGTTATAAAATCATTGAAGCTTACCTTATAATCTTATAGAAATATTTTCAAATTAAATGTTTATATTATAAATATGTGACATTTAAATGATTAAAAAAAGAGATATTTCTCTCAAATAGTTTTCATTTCATCTATTTCAACATCCTTTGATGGATTTTATGCTTATTTGAAGTTGATTTATAATGATACAAAAATTCCATATTTTATTGAATGTTTTGTGATATTTTTTACTGTGGATGTTTTATTTTTATACCATTCATGGTTCATGGAGAAAGTATAGAAATTTTTTATGCTAGTTTTAATATGAATGTTTATGTTATGTTTAAAATTGTTCATATGAAAAATGAATTGGACTTAATAAGTGATGGGTGGAGCCCGCTATAGCTCCTCAATTCATCAGTAGGTCTCATGAGACAATCTAGTGTCTTGGCATGAGGCCTTGAAAAAATCTTATTTTTAGTCTTAGCACAAAGCCTTGACTATATGGTTATGATAGTCTGGCATTATTCATTCCATCATTATGAAAGTGGTTATTGATATTTCATGTGATTATTCGACTAGTAGAATATCCATGTGAATATGTAAATGGAATTATTTCATTTTAATTTTTCGATATTATGCTAAAGTTCATGTTTAAAAGGATTTTATTTTATTTATACATTGCCTTGAATTTTATTTTTATTTATGAAATTTTCCCCTATATTTTTATCCTTACTGAGCATCTAAGCTCACCCGTTTCTATGTTTTATTTTTTTCTAGGATGTGAAGAAGTATTTTATGAATGACCTGCAGGGATACTATATGGGGATATGAGTGTGGAGACAAGATGTCGTTGTAGATTTCACTTTATGATGTAATTTAATCTTTATGAATGTATCTAGTGTTTCCATGGCTACTAAACTAATAAATTTTTCAAGACGTTATCTTTAGTGATCATGCCAATGTTATGTAATAATGCACCGACTCTGGATAATTGGGTTTGCTGTTTCAGGAGGTCGATGTCACTAAAACACATGCAATGCACTGAGTCTGTGCGAATCCTCTATGGGTAATGCCTATAGGAATGGATCCCCTTCAGGTTGTGGTATCAGGGGTACACTACTAGCGGTTTTTTCTCTATCAACAGTCCTTATACAGATTCCTCATTACTGGATGGACCATCTTCATTTTCTTACCGAATAATCCTTGATGGATCACTATATGAAAGAATCCAAAAAATAGAAAAAGATATACCATAATCATTAGAGTAAACCGGGCGAGCTGAATCTGACTCAAGAAGGCCATGATAAAACACTCAAATCATATATGATGCAATCAACCAGTATTTTAATGAATTGAGTTGAAAAGAAGAATTTAGAGTCCTGGTGTAATGATACATTGGGTGCCTCACTGACATTGGAATCCCTATCCTCAAATCTGAACTCAAAACACTTAACACTATTGATGAAAAATAAATTTTCAAACTCTTAATCTTAAATATAGTACCAACTTACCGTATGATACCACACTTTCATGATCCCTATTTCTTGGACCATATCGTGACTACCCCAATACTACCTCTCACAGGCCCATGGATGGTGACTAGCTCTGAGTAGGCATATCCCACACATGGGAGGCATTTTCCGAAGTAACTTTACTCACACACCCATCTCTAATGAAAATTGATAAAACCAAAAACAATGGGAATTCATGTATGTATACTACTAAGAAAAACCCACATAGAGTAAAAAGTAAAAAATGAATGTAATAGGGGTTACTATACAAGACTAATAAAATAAAATTATTCTGATGTGAATGCTCATGTTCTAGAACTCATATCTAGAAAACCCTACCTAAAGGGTATGTGTATGTCAGATACCTGGCACATATGAAGTGTACCTTGTCCGCCATATCGGTCTATGCACCACCTAGTCCTTGTCAACCCATGACCCTATCGAAGCATCGATCATTAAACATGAAATGAAATGTATAGAAAATTACATTTTTGGGGTGATTAAAACAATACTCTGTAGGGACCCCAAACAACAATGTCATACCACAAGGTAATACACAAAGAAGACTACCAAAAAGGTACACAAAGTGTAGCCTGTAAGAGGTAGAGTAAATATTTTAACTAGGGTAATATCACACCAGTATATATATATATATATATGATGTACATATAATAAGAAGCTTCATGCATATTCGAATCTAGGGTGACACACTCATAATCATCGTAGGAGACACACACTGTATAGGTGTAGGAGATACACTATGTGTAGCCATAGGAGACACACTCCGTGTTGGTGTAGGAGACACACTTCATCAGAGGCACTCTCTGTGTAGATGTATGAGAAACACTAAATAGGGTTATTGGATACACACTATGTATGTCATAGCCATCCACTGTATTCTCCTTTTACCACCCTCTTTCCAAAAGCACCTACTCCTTGTGCCAAAAAATGTCATACACAAACATCAACAAAAACTCTCAAAGAGTTTCACCAAAGGACTACCTCAACACAAGTTTCCCAGTATCACAAATGTATTTCCAAACAAACATACAATTTGAATATTATATTACTTTTTTTAAAAGGGGACATATGGGTCCATGTCTAGTCCTACCTGGTCGGACCGACCGGACCCAACCTGATTCAGCTGACCCGACCAGACCCATCTAGTGTAGGACACTGTAAAGAAGCACATTGGGTCTGCTGGATTGTGGCCCAGTTTTTCTAGCCTAGCCAGCCACATGAAGGCCATCCTAGATGGACAATCCCTTCCTTAGTCCACATGGTCACCAAACCACGTGTTAGCTTGTGCCCCTGTCAATGCGGTCAGACTGCACTACATGATCAGTCTACATGAAATGCTCTCATATGTATCTCCAAAAAATAACCTCCATCCTATGTAGCTCTACTGACGGTTCTCCATCTGATTTGGCTCTGACAAGCCGCATCTTCCACTGATGGCGCTGCTTTCCATAACCTTCCACTGCCACCTGTGATAGTTACCACTATGGGTGCTCGCAACCAGTCTTCAATTCATCATCAACCACTACATCATCCCATTCCCCCTACCATGGGTTATACCCCAATAGTATTTTGATTGGGTGGTCTGCTCTACCCTTACCAGTGGCCCCTTGTCCTAGATCGTCCTGCCGTTGCGGTCCCTCTGGACAGCGGGATACCACCACCGCTGGCCCCCATGTCGATAGACATCCTAATGGGTCTTCCAGTCTCGAACATGATGTTGTTATGGTTTCACCTCAATCATTATCCAACCTACAGGTGACCTTGTGTTGCCTCTCTCTACTTGAAAAAATCAGAGCCTCCACCTCCGGTCACCACATCAGGTTGTTGTGGTCCTGGATCCTACTCTGGTTCAATGCATCCAATGAATAACTATATTAAAATTAATGAAATGATTTGAGTCATATAAACACCTACTGTGGATATATTTAGGACTTTTTTCTCAACCTCGGTCTGACCACATTATATTTGAAGAACATAGGTGAAAAGTAAATCAATTCTAACTATATATTAATCCAGATAATCACCCCACAAAAAAGTCCGAAACCTGCACTTCGAACTACCCTAAATCAAATCATTCATCAAATGATTTATGTTCATCATAATAAAAATGATTAAAGAAAACATAGGGAATAAAAGTTAGGACACAATCCGTACCTAGGATTGGATCGATCACTAACGAATAAGGAATCCATGTTTTTAGTTTGTTGATCTATTGACGAAGACTCTGAATCCCAATCATCGATCAACCAACATTTTTCATCCTAAGGTGTTTTTTCTCCTTTCCATAAATTATTTACTATGTTTATGTGGTTTACCCCAAATCCCCTTTATGAGGCTTATTAAAAAAGTGAAATCGATGATGTGTTTCCATGTGACATCAATTTAAGGTAATTTAATATAATATTTTAATGATGTTCACATCCAAAAATTAGCATTCTGCCTCGACCAGTGATGGTTGATGTTAGACCCCACCCAAGGTAAAGATGAAGTCCATGAACCAATAATTACCTCTCAATTTCAATTTGGGCAACCGTTTAGATGTTATTAAAGATCAAACGTAGACACATTAGCATTTCTAATAAAAAAAACTCATCTTTATTAAATGAATTTATCCTAGGGAAATGGGCCTCCGAATCTCATGCCATCTCGGAAACTAACCTTAGAATATTCCCAATTATTTTATAAGAATAATCTAGAAAAAAATATGAGTCATTAAAATTCCGGTCATTCAGGCCTCGTGCTCGTTGGTGGTTCATTTTAGTGAATTTATTACTTAATTTATTATTTGATAAAATTCATTTTGATCAATAAAAATTTTATAAATATTTTGTTATAGATAATTGGGAATGGTTGGATCATAATTCTCCCATATTTTGGAAAGAGCGCCTCCACTACATCATCAGTGTTGAATGAAAAACCTCTTCACCAAGATGGATCAAAGAACTAAGAACATAGTAACTTCTCTTGAATTCAATGATGATATTGTTCATCACCAAATAATAATACAATGAAAATGTAGGACTCACTTTTTTTAAAATTTAAATTTATTGTATTGAGTATATAATTTTGTACATTTGATCCGTGACTTTGAAAACCTTGCATTCACCCAAGAATGAAGATTTCAATTATTTTCCTCGGATTATCTAATCCTAGACCACAATACTGATCATTGTAAAAGAAAACATGGACAAAAAACAAATTAAACCTTGTTATTATTCATTTTATCCCCCCAATTCATCACTGTAGGATCGAAATAGAGATGTAGATGCTCAATATACAAGAGGGGGGTGAATTGTATACTTTAAAAATTTCTTTGGAACCTTTAAATTTAGTTAAGAATAAATATGTTTTCTTTAAGCAAAGGAAAAGGCTATGTTTAACAAAGTTAAACTAAGAAAATTCACAACACCTCTTATCACCGAATGCAAACTAGGAAAGAGATTCCAAATGAGGGTTCCGGAAAAATGGTTCC
This sequence comes from Viscum album, assembly GCA_963277665.1. NCBI lineage: Eukaryota > Viridiplantae > Streptophyta > Magnoliopsida > Santalales > Viscaceae > Viscum > Viscum album. The sequence continues at coordinate 1,710,976,561 of OY728142.1, forward strand.
AGAAATTTAAACTTAACAAAAGATTACAATATGAGATTCTACCTTAAAGCGTATAGAATCTAAATGAAACAGAGTACAAATAAGGAAGTATAAGAAAGCTATACTTTCCTTATATTACAAAATGCAGCGGAATAAAAACAAGTAGTAAAACTACTAGTAACAAGATATAAGTCTTTTAACCCGAAGAGAAGGGTATCCAACAACCTTGGATAAAGGTCCCCTGATCTATACTTTCAAGCAAGTCTGTCTTACCCACACCAGGGTAATCCCTCGATATGAAGATCGGAGTCTCTGTATTACTATCCCCGCAAGCCCTCAACTTCAAGGTAGTTGGCAACCTCTGTCTTCCTCAGCAAGGAAGCCCTCGAACTTCAAGGTAGTCGACACCTCTGTCTTCCTATCCCCGGAATCCCTCGAATGTAATCACCAGCATTTGGAGTCGCACGAAGCTTTGAGAGTTAATAAGAGTCTCTCTCTCTCGAAATCACTTCATGAAAATTAGTCAGCCTTTCAGCACTTTTATCAGCTTCGATCTCTTTCAAATGAGCTCCTATTTATAGGTAAGGTCGGCTCATTCTCCAACGGTCATATTTTCCTTAAAGATAAGAGGGACCTGTACACGTGTCACTTAGACAATGGTTAGTTTATAAAAAAACCGATGACATCGTTTTATAACAAAACAATTGTAACAGAATGTACGACATTGTTTTAATTCTGACTCAAAGGTTCGGAATGAACGCTTCGGAGTAAAGGTTCGGAGTGTAATGAAAATAATAAGAGTAGACAAATTTTAGGAGTGTAAGCAATATAAAAGTTCGGAGTCTAACAAAGATATTTTTCAGAGTCTAAATTAATTCAGAGTGTATAAAACAAAGATACTCAAATTCTGTTTAATAGGCGAATTCGGAATGAGAATTCGGAATAGGAATTCGTCATCAGAAATTGTAATGATAATTCATCATCAGGATTCGTAATGAGAATTCGTCAATGGACTTCGTAATGAAAACTCTTCATTGGAATTTGTATCCTGAATCTGGAATAGAACTTAGTCAGAGTTCATATCCGGAATTCGGAATGAAACTTCCTTATAGTTTTTATCCAGAATCCGAATCCTAAAACAGAATGCTTTATATCAAAGTTTCAACGATTCCGAGAAAATAGAAATGAATCTGAATCTCATACTTAATAAAAATATGGATGAAAATAAGATAAGGATAATTTTTCTTATAAAAGCGATTTTGCTTATAAAAGCAATTTCTTAAGAAAGCATTTTTCTTATGAAAGCAATTTTCTTTAAGAATACGATTTTCCTTATAAAAGCGTTTTTCCTTAAGAAATCAATTTTTCTTATAAAATCAACATTCCTTAAGATAAGGTGTTTGTGATTTTCAAAACAAGAAGGAATGGAAAAGTCATAAGGAAAACCTTATTGACTCAACAATCTCCCCCTTTTTGGAAAGCACAAACATTCTTACGAAAAAGAAATTCTAAGAAGAAAGAAAAACATTAAGGATTATCTCCATTTACATTAAGGATTTTGATGAATACGACTAACTCCCTCTTAGGCTTTGAAACTCTAAGGATCGTATTCAGATTTCCGGAGTGATAAATAATAAGGTCTTCTTTAATGAAAAAGATCCCCCTTAAACAAACTCTTATTAGAGTTTTTCTTTTTCTTAAGGATCTTTTTCTTCTCCCCCTTTGATAAACTCTTATTAGAGTTCTTCATTTTCTTAAGGATATTTTCCTTCTCCCCCTTTGTGATTTTCAAAAAGAATTGGAGGGAATGGAAAAAAAATAACAAAGTAGCTGATAAATTAGTAATGACAACAATAAAAATGACAAGAACGACTTTCATTAAATTTGAAATCTCATCAACAAAAAGAATACAACAAAAAGATCGGATTTGGTTATTTCGGATCTTTTTCCTTCATCATGATCCCCTTTAGAATAGTCTTGAACTTCTTCAGGTCTTTATGATCTTTTTCAACTTGCTTCTCTAAGACAACTATTCTTGCGGATTGAGCTTCCATTTTTTCTTCCTGGGCTTTCATCTTTTCTTCTTGAGCTTTGATCTTTTCTTCTTGGGCCTTCATCCTTTCTTCAAAATCAATCCGATGATCCCTTTCAATCTTCCAGTTTTGAGAAACAGAATTCAGCTTCCCATTCAGATCTCTCTCTTCTTGAATCCGGAAGTTCTTTTCTTCTGTCAACTTTTCGTCAAAGGATGCAGTTAACTCATTTATTATCTTGTCCACGGTTTCAAAAGCATCTTTAACATTGTCTTGAAACTCATCGAACAACCTCATCTCTTCCACGGTCTTCTTCGACCAGTTTTTCATCCTCTTGAAAGATCTTCTATGAGCTTCGTAACCAACAAAAAAACGTTTTGAACTGGGCCTCAATCTCAACGCACTTGTCCATAACCATAGATACGGAGTCAGTTTTCTGATTCAAATCATGTTGGAGCATCTGACATCTTGAATCAATACTAGAGAATGTCGGAATGGTTCCCACCAACTTCTTTAAGGTCTGGACAACAAAATCATGCCCCAATGAAGATGAATCTGAATCCGAAACTTTACTTGGAGAATTTTCTTCCTCAATAAGCTCCATCTTCCTTTTAGATGAATCACCAAATTCCTTTTTCTTGCTAGCCACTGATTTCGGAGTTTCAACAAGGAGTTGATTTCCCTTGTCTTTTTTCAGAATTGATTCTTGATCAAATGATTTCTGCTCGCCAGCAGACACTTGAACAATCTCATCAACAACTTTCTGAACAACATCTTCCTCATTCTTATCCTTCTCTAGAGTTACTAACTTAGAGGATTCAGCCTCTGAAGTTAGTAGTGATAGATGTTACGAAGGTGATCCTTTATAATCATCCACTTGTTTCAAAAGATCTCCTGTTTCACCACTTCCTTCAGAAACTTCTTCTTCCTCACCCACTTGCTGAATCTGCTCGATTTTCTCAACATGCTCAGCTGTAGTCTCTTCCGGAAAATCAAGGTTTCTTCTTGGAGTCTCAGGTAGAGATTTCAGGGAGAAAGATCTCGGAACTGGGATGCTTCCAGATACTATTTCATTAAACTTTAACAACGCTTGGACTGCCTCGGCTTCTGTCATCTTTTTCTTGAGCTTCTTCTCCTTTGCTTTTTTTTCAAGCTCATCAGCAGTTCTCTCATTTAATGCCTTAGCTTCCGCAGGGTCCAATCCGAACTTCGGATCCCCTTCTTTCCTTTTCTCTTTATCTCCTCTCTACTTCGCAACAACCTCATCAGGATAGGTCTTCTTCTTCTTTGGTTTGGGAGGTGCGGTTTGAGCTTCCTTAGACTTAGGATCTTCGACTTCAACTGCAGCTTCCTTCAACTTTGTTTTCTTTACTGGTTTGGATGATTCCGGTTCAGCAGCCTTCGGAACTGCTTCTTCTTGATTAGGCAAATAAACGAACTCACAAATCTCCTTGTTGATAGCCACATCCATCCTCTTAAGGGTTTCATCACTAACCAACAAAATTTTACAAACCCTTGGCTTAGATCTGCAGGCTTCCATGAAAGATTCTAGGCACCGAACTATCAACTTTGATAATATTGCTGGGTACATTACGATTTGTGCTATGAGATTTCCCTTCTTAAGATTCTCAATGGTTATAAGAATGTGCCTCATGAAGTTAAACTTACTTAGATTTATCAGAAAATCTAAGATATAGATCTCACTTTTCTTCAAGCTGTCTTTATCACCTTTCCTCAGTACGATAAGTCCTTTCACCCACAACTCTAGAATCCGGATGTTTGTGGATAGACTTGCAATCTTCGGAGCCTTGTCATCAGCCAGTCCGAGAGTTTCTAAGGCTTTTTCCTTTTCGCAACTACCCTTAGAGTCCGGGAATACATGAGAAATAAATTCAGCTTCTCCTTCATAAGACAACCCTACCAAGCTTGCTTCCTTGGTATAAGAGTGTTTGTAGGTCTTTCCATACGACTTGAAAGAAAAGTTTTCCCTATTATCTTCCTGGAAGAAGGAAACTGTTTCATAGAACTCAACAAGTAACTCTGTAAAAACATCATCTTGAGTCCCCGGTTTGGATACAGCAACATCTTCCCAGCCATTCAACTTAATGTTCTTTGAAATAAGAGAATCATAGTTGTTGAAGAAATCTGGATGGACTAAACGTTCTCTGTAAACTAACCATTGCGAAATAGGCTTAGTGGATGACATTTATTGAGACGCTAACTCCGCAGACATTCGGATCTGTAATCCTCTGACAAGTTCGGAACGGAGACAACTGTAGTTCAGAGCGTCCTTAAAATAGAGGGGAAGAGCTTCGGGACGCGAGATCTTGAAACCGATGTGGGACGAGTATTTGGGTCCCCTTTATATAGGAAATGAAACGACGGTTCGACTTCCTTGATTGATCTAACGGTTAGAATGAGCTGACATCAGATCTGATGGCTGAATACTTGAATCTGATCTTTTTGAGGTTTTTATTAAGACAAATAATTAAGAAAACTATAATCCGAAAACATAGTACAAGAAAATTCCAGCAAGTAAAATATGACTACGAAAACTGAAGTAGGGAAATCATACCTTTCGGATTGGCTGAGGAGGATTATTCGTAATGGATAATATAAAAAGATGATTATGAAAAAAAACATTATTATGAAAAGAAAATGTTCTCAAAAATTTACTTCGGAAAACAATCTCACTACGAAAAAACTCAGTACGAAAAAGTCAATACGAAAAACACATTACGAAAAAAACCGGTACAAAAATCTGGTAATGAAACTCCCGGTACGTAATTTTCCATTCCGGAAATTTTTAATATGAACACTTCTATTCCAGAATTATTTTGTATGAGAATGTTCATTTTGGAAAATTTTAGTTCCGGAACTTCCATTCTGGAAATTTTCTTTCCGAAAAGTTTGAAAACAAATTTTGAAAAACATTGTTAAACAAACAATCAAATGTACTCGCCCTATGAAATGGAGTTTATTACTGTAAGGAGAATTTTTTTTCAACAGAAAGTTAATTAAGAAAGATTAACTTACGGTTATCATTCCTAACTTCTGTTTAATATATTCAAATCTATCAGAAGGAAATGATTTTGTGAAAATATCAGCAAGTTGATATTGTGTTCCGATAAACTGAAGAATAATATCTCCTTTAAGTGTGTGATCCCTAAGAAAGTGATTCCTAATATCTATGTGTTTTTCACGGGAGTGATGTGCAGGGTTCTTACTGAGGGAAATGACACTTGTGTTATCACACAAAATTTGAGTTTTAGAAAAACTCAGGACATAGTCTGTGAGTGTGTGTTGCATCCACAACACTTGTGCACAACAACTTCCAGCTGCTACATATTCAGCTTCAGCAGTGGAAAGTGCTATAGAATGATGCTTCTTGCAAGACCAAGAAACTAAAGAATATCCTAATAACTGACAAGTTCCGGATGTACTTTTTCTATCCATTCTACATCGACCAAAGTCAGCATCCGAAAAGTTTTTTAGAACAAAATCATTTCCAGAAGTATAAAATAATCCTAGATCCATGGTTCCCTTAAGGTAGCGAAAAATTATTTTTACTGCCTTTAGGTGAGATTCCGTAGTATTGGATTGATATCTTGCACATAAGCATACTGAAAACATTAAGTCTGGTGGACTAGCTGTTAAGTAAAGTAGACTTCCTATCATACCTCTAAAAGATGTTTGATCTACTGGTTTCCCATCTTCGTCAAGATCTAAAGAGTTTGAGGTACCAATGGGAGTACTTATACTCTTAGTGTTGTCATAACCATAATTTTTAAGAAGATATTTAATATACTTATGTTGTGATATGTAGGTTCCTTATGGTTTTTGAGAAATTTTAAAACCAAGGAAAAATGTTAACTGACCCATCATACACATTTCAAACTCAGATTTCATTAGATTTTCAAAAGAATCAGTCAAAGATTGTTGAGTTGAACCAAATATAATGTCATCAACATAAATTTGAACAATCAAAACATTTTTCTTATCTTCCTTTATAAAAAGGGTTGGATCTTCATTTCCCTTAACATAGTTATTTTGAAGAAAAAATCCAGTGAGTCTATCATACCATGCTCGTGGAGTTTGTTTAAGGCCATACAAAGCTTTGGTAAGTCTAAAAACATGATTAGGATGGTTTGTATCTTCAAATCCAGGAGGTTGTTCAACATAAAATTCCTCTTGAACATAACCGTTAAGAGAAGAACATTTCACATCCATTTGGAAAAGTTTGAAATTAAAGAATGCTGCAAAGGCAAGTAGAATGCGGATAGATTCAAGTCTAGCTACTGGAGCATAGGATTCTCCATAGTCTATTCCTTCTTGATGATTATAGCCTTTAGCAACAAGTCTAGCTTTATTTCTTATTATGACTCCATTTTCATCACATTTATTTCTGAAAACCCATTTTACTCCAATAACAGAAGTTTCTTTAGGTCTTTCAACCAAGGTCTAGACTTTATTCCTTTCGAATTCATTTAGTTCATCTTGCATTGCTTTAATCCAATCATTATCACCTAAAGCTTCATTAGTGCTTTTAGGTTCTAATTGGGAATGAAATGCTAGATGTTCTACTTCATTTCTTAAGGAAGTTCTAGTCCTTACAGGTTGGTTTACATCACCAATGATACTATCACTAGGATGATTCTTAAGAAACACTTGATTTGGTTTTTGTAAATCTTGTTCATCAACCTAGGGTAGAAAGTCTTCTGGGGTAAATGTTTCAGAAGTATCTTCTAGAACATTATCCTTATCAGAAGTTTCTTCTATCAAAGGTTGATAATCAGTTTTTGAAAACACATCCGAAGATGTAAGTTGAGATGGTTTAAAAACAAAAGGATCTGACTCATCAAATTTTACATGTACTGTTTCCTCAATAGTGCAAGTATTTTTATTAAAATCTCTATAAGCCTTAGAAGTTGTGGAATAACCTAAGAAAATTCCTTCATCAGATTTTGGTGCGAATTTATGTCAGTTATATTTAGTATTCAAAATGAATACATTGCAACCAAACACCTTGAAGTAGGAAAGTCTTGGATTTCTACCATTCCATAACTCAAAAGGAGTTTTATTAAGAAAAGGTCTAATCAAAACTCGATTTATAGTATAACAAGAAGTACTTACAGCTTCAGCCCAGAAATGTCTAGCAATAGAATATTTACTCAACATGGTTCTAGTTATTTCTTGAAGAATTTTATTTCTTCATTCAACTACACCATTCTGTTGAGGAGTTCTAGGTGCTGGAAAATTGTGAGTAATACCTTTCTTACTACAAAAAGTTTAAAAATCTAAATTTTGAAATTATCCTCCACAATCACTATGAATAGTTTTCAATGGAAGGTTTTTCTCATTTTTAACTTGAGCTCTAAATCTTTTGAAATAGTAAAGAGCTTCAGATTTCCTTACTAGAAAATAGACCCAAGTAAATCTAGTGTAATCATCAACTAGAACAAACACATAGTATTTGCCTCTAATACTTCTAGTTTGTGTTGGACCAAAAAGATCCATGTGCACTAACTGTAATGCATCGGTTGATGAGACTTCACCGATTGACATAAAACTAGATTTATGTTTCTTTCCATATTGACAAGGATCACAAACTTTAGAAGAATCAAATCTAAGCTCCGGTAGATCCTTAACTAGTTTCTTCTTAGAGAGTTTACATAGGTTTCTAAGACTACATTGACCTAGTCTTCTATGCCATAACCAATAATGATCTTCCATTGCACTTAGGCAAGGTAAATCTTGGCTTCTATGATCTTCTAAGTTCAATGTGTAGACATTCTATTGCCTATTGGTTGAGAGAATAAAATCTTCCTTGGAATTGTGAACTAAACACTTACCATTCCTAAAATTCACAAGGTAACCTTCATCACATAACTGACTTATGCTAATGAGTTTGTGCTTAAGACCCTTAACAAAAAGAACATTTGAAATCAAGGTTTTACTACGAAAAACAATATTACCAATACCAACAATCTCTCCCTTAGCATTATCTCCAAAAGTTACCTTTCCTCCTTTCGTTTTGATAATATTTTCAAAAAGGATTTTGTTACCAGTCATGTGCCGGGAACATCCACTATCCATGTACCATGTATAGTTGCTGGTACTCTCTTTATTTTCCTGTAATCAAGAAGAAAATTAGACTTTCGGAATCCAAACTTGTTTGGATCCGAGATTTCCAGAAAATAAAATTTTAGGAACCCACATATTCTTAGAAAAGTAAGCTTTGTGAAATCCTAGAGATTGGGTTTTATTTAAGGAACAATTCTTTGCCCAGTGACCACCACATTGACACTTGGTACAAAATGGGGCACTCTGAGGAACAAAATAATTGTTACTGAAAATAGGTTTTTCAAGGGTATGACCAAATCCAGATTGATTTCTTAAAGGTTTTATTTGGGAATACATCTTATTAAAATTTTCTTTACCATGGGTAAGGTTTGATAAACATTTCTTTAAGGAAAAAATTACGGACATGAGTTTTACAACCAAATTTTTATCCTCAAAATCATTAGTTTTAGAACTAGAATTTGACTCGAAAACATTTTTCATAGAAATTACTTTTTCTAATTCATTAGAAAGTTTGTTCTTCTCAGAACTTACTTCCTCAAGATTTATTGAAATACTTTCAAAATCAGCGTTTTTCTTATTAAGATCTTTAGAATGATCTGATATCTCTTTTGTAAGAATATAATTCCTAGAGTTTGCCTTATCAAGTTTCTTATTGACTTTGGAATTCTCAATCTCAAGAAGTTCAACAATCCTAGAGACTTCTTCATAAGTAGGTAAAGTATTATCCTCATCAGAAGATGATTCTTCATCAGAAGAGTTATAATACTTACTATCATTAGAATTCAAAGAAACATTGGTCAAAGATTCAGAATTTCGTACCTTAGCCATAAGACAATGATTATCAATAGGTAATCTGGCTATAAGACCAAGATTCTTATGTCCTGAAGATTCATAATCAGAAGATTCATCTGAAGAGTCACCACTACTGGCACTCCAGGTATCATTAGATTTCAGAACTTTCTTAGCTTTGGCTTTATAATACTTCTTTTTGTTCCTGTCTAAATGCCTTTATTTTCATTCTTTCTTTTTGAGCATAGGGCAATCTGGTCTAATATGTCCAGCTCTTTTACATTCATAACAAGTAACTTCTCCATATTTCTTATCTTTCCTTTCCTTTTTCTTATACATAGATTGAAAATTTCTCTATCCATCTATCTTGTTCATCCTTCGAGCAAGATTGGCTAATTCATTTTCTGAGACTTCACTCTCACTTGATTCGGATTGAAAAATAACTTTCTTAGACTTAGATCTGGTTACTCTCTCAGGAGTCTTAGCTTTTATCTGATTTGAAGTTGTAGTAAAAGCAACAGTACCATTTCCATTCTTTTTCTTGATATTGTCAGCATCTCTCTTCATTCTGGTTTCATGTTGTAGAAGAGTTCCAAATAATTCATCAAGAGTAATTTGAGTGATCTTCCTGTTCTCTTCTATAGCTGTTCTCTTGGACTCCCACTCATTGGGCATAATATCAATTATCTTGTCCACAAGAGCTTCATCATCTAAACCTTTCTCTTCCATAGATTGTAGACTGTTGACAATATTCATAAATATTTTTTGAACTTTACAGATAGGTTCTCCATAAGGAAAATTGAAGCCATGATATTCAGCTCTAAGCATAGCTCTTCTAGTCTCAATCACCTTAGAATTTCCAAAGTGTGTAACCTCTAATTTCTTCCATATACAGTTAGCTGCTTCACAAGAAGAAATTTGGCTATATATTTCTAGTCATTGAACATATTAAAGTGTTGTGTACCTTATAGTTTAGTTGATATTCTTGCTTTTCTTGATTAGTAAAAGATCTGACTTCCTTGTCAGGAATTTTATAATCACTAGTAAGCATAACAAAGTTGTCTACTCCAGTATTGATAACAAAAGTCTTCATACGATCTCTCCAGTATTCATAGTCATTACCATCAAATATTGGTGGTCTTGTAGGATTCAGATTATCAATTGATCCAACATTAATTCCTGCCATACTTAAAATAACTTTGCACACAAACTTGTTAGTAGTAAAGAATCGTAATAACAAAGTTCGGAATGGGAAAAGTTCGGAATGGAAATTCGGAATAAAAAAGTGAGAAAGAAAAACTTATATGTGAGTAAAAGTATTTCAGAGACCTCCTCTGATACCAAATGTAAGATTGGAATAGAGTATGAGGTTTCCAACCTCTCATACCAATTGTAGGATCGAAATAGTGGTGTAGATGCTCAATATACAAGAGGGGGGTGAATTTTATACTTTAAAAATTCCTTTGAACCTTTAAATTTAGTTAAGAATAACTATGTTTTCGTTAAGCAAAGGAAAAGGCTAAGTTTAACAAAGTTAAACTAAGTAAATTCACAACACCTCTTAACACCGAATGCAAACTAGGAAAGAGATTCTGAATGAGGGTTCCAGAAATATGGTTCCGGAAATTTAAACTTAACAAAAGATTACAATATGAGAGTCTAACTTAAAGAGTATAGAATCTAAATGAAACAGAGTACAAATAATGAAGTATAAGAATGTTATACTTTCCTTATATTACAAAATGCAGCGGAATAAAAACAATTAGTAAAACTACTAGTAACAAGATATAAGTCTTTTAACCCAAAGAGAAGGGTATCCAACAACCTTGGATATAGGTTACTTGATTTATACTTTCAAGAAAGTCTGTCTTACCCACACCAGGGTATTCCCTCGATACGAAGATCGGATTCTCTGTCTTGCTATCCCCGCAAGCCCTCAACTTCAAGGTAGTTGGCAACCTCTGTCATCCTCAGCAAGGAAGCCCTCGAACTTCAAGGTAGTCGGCACCTCTGTCTTCATATCCACGGAAGCCCTCGAATGTAATCACCAACATTCGGAGTTGCACGAAGCTTTGAGAGTTAATAAGAGTCTCTCTCTCTAGAAATCACTTCAAGAAAATTAGTCAGCCTTTCAGCACTTTTATCAGCTTCGAGCTATTTCAAATGAGCTCCTATTTATAGGTAAGGTCGGCTCCTTATCCAACGGTCATATTTTCCTTAAAGATCGGAGGGACCTGTACACGTGTCACTTAGACAACGGTTAGTTTATAACAAAACCGACGACATCGTTTTATAACAAAACACGTGTAATAGAATGTAAGACATCATTTTAATTCTGACTCAATGGTTCGGAATGAACGCTTTAGAGTAAAGGTTCGGAGTGTAATGAAAATAATAAGAGTAGAAAAATTTTAGAAGTGTAATCAATATAAAAGTTCGGAGTCTAACAAAGATATTTTTCGGAGTCTGAATTAATTCAGAGTGTATAAAACAAAGATACTCAAATTATGTTTAATATGTGAATTCGGAATGAGAATTCGGAATAGGAATTCGTCATCAGAAATCGTAATGAGTATTCATCATCAGGATTCGTAATGAGAATTAGTCAATGGACTTCGTAATGAGAATTATTCATTGGAATTTATATCCTGAATCTGGAATAGAACTTAGTCAGAGTTCATATCCGGAATTCGGAATGAAACTTCCTTATAGTTTTTATCCAGAATCCGAATCCTAAAACAGAATGCTTTATATCAAAGTTTCAATGATTCCGAGAAAATAGAAATGAATCTGAATCTCATACTTAATAAAAATATGGATGAAAATAAGATAAGGATAATTTTTCTTATAAAAGAGATTTTTCTTATAAAAGCAATTTCTTAAGAAAGCATTTTTTTTATGAAATCAATTTTCCTTAAGAAAACGATTTTCCTTATAAAAGCGTTTTTCCTTAAGAAAGAAATTTTTCTTATAAAAGAAACTTTCCTTAAGATAAGGTGTTTGTGATTTTCAAAACAAGAAGGAATGGAAAAGTTATAATGAAAGCCTTATTGACTCAACATTCACAGCATTCACATATGGAACATCACAGTTAACAGTTCAACAATTTACAGGTGATTTGAGCTCGATTGTGTGCCCAAAATTGATGTTGATCGGAAAAACGATTATGGTTTTTTTGAGAATCCTATATCTGTGTTCTTTGTGAACCATGTATGGTCGATATGTTTATATTAGATTAGGAACATGGATAATGAATTATTGGTGGCATGTGGAATGCATGCCCAAACTCTTATTGACAAATGGAGCTTTTTCGTAGAGGGAAACAACCGAGATCTAAAATCCAATGCTAGATGCATGATTTTTGAGTATAATCAAGGTATAATGTATTGAAGTTGATGTTTATTTAATGATTTGATGATTAATGGGAATATATTAATGTTAAAGAAAATAATTATGACTGTATGACATGTAGTATGATGAACACATGATGAGTAGCCCCCCCCCCTCACCAGTTATGTTGGGGTTTGGGAAATGATATGTATGGCATGATGTGTAGTCTGGAATCACGCACCATGTAAAACATCCCATGTTAGATAACCCATGTGGTGGGTCAAATGTATGTGGAATCCTTATAATAGAACATGAGAATATTAATCCAACACAAATGGTATCAAATGTAGTATAACGCGGCATGTACCAATGTACATTGACACAAGTTCTGTGTACACGAACATGGCATGCAGGGAGGATATTGTCCTTTGAATGGTGGAGCACACCATGTTGTCTGACTACATGTCTTGTAACCCTACATAGACGATTCATGTGTACCGACCAGAGACATGTCCAGGAAGTGAAGTGGTATTACACAGCATTTGGGTACCCTCACACACTATATACTACTAGAGATATCCTGAGTGAACACCGAATATTTGTACCTCATTCGTTCAAACAATAATTTTGGCCAATGTGTATCATATCTTGAGTCATGTAGATCATGATTGATTCATTGGTAGAGTATTTTGACATACTATATGAAATTACCAAGGTGTGGAATGCAATGAGTTGACACAAAATCATGAAAACAATCATACAAAACTATATTAACCCAGTATTTATCCTCTAGTAGGGATGGGCAGCGGTTTTCCATAAATATAGTACCTATATTACCCTACAATAAGACTAGGTAGTGGTTTTCCATGATGATTTTTTGGATTAACCCTCTTGTGTTACTAGTAGGTTCAGTTATTTTATGTTCTAGGTCTACCTTACAAATGGGAAGGTTTGTGGAGATCGCAAATGATACTTTCGGAAATAACCTCTATTAGGATTGGGAAGTGGAATTCCCTGACGACATCTTCATGGTGTAATCCTCCAAACGGGCTCGGTAGTTGATTTTACAGATGACTTGCAAGGCTTATATGATAGTAGGAATATGAGGTAGCTGATTTTATTCATATTTTTATTACATATAAAATACTCCCTTCAGTGATTTTATATAAAATGTGAAAAATTAATGTGAAATATTAATGTTTTAATACTAAGTATAATTTTTGAGCATTTTTAAAAGTAGTCCAATTGAGTCAGTTTACCAGTTTATTTATAACACTCACTATAATGATCCAAATTTTGTGGTTCTTGTTTTTTAGGATTCTAAATTAAATATAAAACATTTCATTAGAAGGTGCCATGAGCCAATTATTCTAATTTAAGGGTCATATAGTCCTCACAATCAAGACAATCGAATATTTGAAGAAACTGGACTATTCATGAAGGATGATTTATTGGGATAACTACAGAAGTCTAAATTCCATTCTTCTCCACCATAGTTTGGGGTACAATTTATGGAGTCTTGGATAAAAATTTCAAGTCCCAACTCTAAACACAAGGGGCCCAACATATGATTTGAAGCCCGGACCATCATTCTGGCCGAGAAATAACATTACTATAGTATTCATGACATATATCATGATTTAAACATCAAATTGAGCATAGATTTTTCATTCTGAAAGAAGAGATATAGGTGGATGACTTTTTTGAAGATATCATTCTGCAGTTAAGGCATATTACTATTCAAGAACCCTTCACATTTTGGACTTAAAAAAGACTGGATTGAAATGGATAGATTAAAATTGTTTAATCAGTCTGCCATAACTTTGGCTAAGTACGTCCAAATTTCTTCAAATTTTGAGAGTAGTCAGAAAACGTTATTATCTACAACTTTGAAGATGAAGATAGCTCATGATTCGGCTCTCTGAATAGCCAAATTGGCGATTCAAGTGGAGGGATAGATTGGGAAGGCAAACAGTCAACTCCTTGGGCTATAAATACTTTCCCCTTCTATCCATGAGAGAGGGTGGCATTTCAGAAGAGACAATATCATATTGGCATGATCAATGCCTTTAAAAATGCTTGGGAGGATCTTCCATACACATATTTTCACTTGAGATACCTTTCCTCCTCTCTTTGTTTTCACTTACTTTCATGTTCTTTGTTTTTGTAATTTTGTAAGTCCTTTCTTTTGCAATTCTGTTTTAATGAAAGTTTATTATTCAATATCTCTTATTCCCGTCCCCCATCTGTAGTTTCATTTTAGTGGTCTTTAAATAGTTTAAATTTAGTTGAATACCCTTCCCTTATTTTTCTTACTCATTCAATCGAAAATCCATTTTTAATTATCATCATTGTTCGTGTTTGTGTGTTCGACGTACCACTCTTTTCTAATCCCTTTATTTTTCTTCTCTTTATAATTCATCCCAATAAATATTTATTACCAGATTAATAACCATATTAATTTCTGAGTAAATCTCTCATTGGGGTGAGTTTTAATTTAGGTATGTTAAGCGATTGAGAGATTTTTCTCGATTAGTATGCGTTGAATTAACAATGGGTGTGTTGGACTTAGCATGTCATGGATTAATGACTTGTTTTGTTTAATGTGTGGTTTCCATGGATTATTGGAACCATAAATACACTAAAATAAACAAGATATGATCAATATTAGAACCTTAACATAAGTAAAGGCTTTGATTAAATCCTTAACACTTGGGAATTGAAATCAACATCATCTTGTGACATGGGTGTTAATTTAAATGAAATATAAAGAAAAGCTCAAGGATATCACAAGCATAACTAACCTAATGATGAACTCACCCCAATCATTATCAATTTGTTATATAATTATAGTTAATCAATCATTTCAATTAAGCTCTGAAAACAATCCCCTATAATAAAAATACAATCAACTAAAAACAAACGACTATTACAAAGTGTCATCACCAAGGATTCAGCCCGAGTGATTCTATACACATTAGCAGAGCATCAGAACATTGACCGGTTGATAGGAGACAATCGGCCGCGTGTTTCAAATGGCACCATTTTCGGGGATCGAACCCCGGTCACCCGCGTGACAGGTAGTAATACTCAATTCCATACTCGAGCACATGCTCAAGTCAAACAAGCCCATGATAATCAATCAATTGAGCCGAACAAGATGACCCAGTGGATGAGTGAACTTATAGGTCTTGTGAGACAACATGATGTGGCTACGAAATCCCCAACCTCGTCTTCTCCACCATCAATGTTTCCTGGACCTGTCAAAAAATGTGGAATCTGCAACTCTCCATCTCACCCAACTAACACATGTCCACAACTTCAAGAGGATCAATCTGATTCATATGGACCAATGTATCTCAATGCAGCATATTCTCAGCAGAACACCAATCCTCAACTATAAGTTCAGTTTGTTAGAAATTTCAACCAACCTCACTCTGAGCCCTTCTCTTCTTCCTATAACCAAGGCCCATGGTATGGTAATCCCATAACTCATCCTCCCCAATTCCCTCCTCAAAACCCAAACCAGTTTCAATATGGTCAAGGTGCAGGTAAATTACAACAACCTTATCCTTTTATACCTCAACCTCAAAGGAACAATCCTCCTCCTGGATTCCATTATCCTAGTGATCCTTCCCAATTCCAAAACCAATACAATCGCTTTCCCAAGAACCAAAATCAAGGTAATCCCAATACAGGACAAGCCTCTACTTCCAAGAAACTATCGGAAAGTGATGTTGAAGATCTTGCCTCCTTCACCCATTATAGCCTCAAGAACATTGAAACCCAAATTGGTCAACTGGAATCCCACCTTACTCAGTAGCAACCATCTAATTCTTCCCAACTTCCAGCTCAACCATTACCCAACCCCAATGGTAATGTATGTGTAATTGCACACAAATCAGGAAATAAAATTTCTATGCCTCAAGATAAGTCCTCCAAACCTCATTTGAATGTTGACCTAGAAAATGAAAAGAAAAAGACACTTGAAAAGGAACCCGAAACCATTCCCTCACCTCCTTCAATTCCACTTAGGAATCCAATTACTTTTCTTCAAGCTGTTTCTAAACCAAGGAAGTCCTTTGAAACTGATCTTAAAATGCTTGACATGTTTATACGTGTTGAAATCAAAATTCCCCTCTTAGAGGCCATAAAACAAATTCCTAATTACGACATGTTTCTCAGGGAGTTTTGTACCCACAAGAGGAAGCTTAGGACCTTCGAAAATGTTTCAACCCAAGAGTCCATACTCATTATGTGCAATGATCCAGGGACCATTATGGTTCCATACCAAATTGGAAGTTCCAACATTGAAGATTCACTCATAGACATAGGAGCCTCAATTAATGTCATCCCAAAATCCATATTCTCCAAACTTCGTCTTGGTCCCTTACATCCAATGGGTGTTGTCATTCAGTTAGCCAATTGAAGTATAGCCCATCATGAGGGAATAATTGAGGATGTCCTTGTCTGAGTCAATGATTTTATCTTCCCAGCAGATTTCTATGTCCTTGACATGGAAGGTGACACAAAATCTTCTTGATCTCCCCTAATTCTAGGAAGACCATTCCTCATGACAGATAGAACTAAAATTGATGTCCAAGCTGGCATTTTATCCATGGAATTTGGAAACCAATTGGTCAAATTCAATATTTTTAAATCCATGTGATACCCATTAGAGAATCAATCTGTAATCTCTATCCATGCTTCTAAAAGTCTCTATGAGACTATGTTGAATCCCAATCCATCATGTTCTATCTGTTCTAAAGACAACAGATCTTGCGAAATTTTCATCCTCATTAACCAAGTCATTAATGGGGATGTTTATGTTGACATTACAAATGTAAACTCCATTAGTCTAAAAGATCTTGAAAAATCATTGTAATCCCATTTCCCTTCTGACCTCAAATGATCCAACATTAATGGTAATAAAGAAAATGAACTTGATTGATCATTTGTTGATTCAAATCTGATTATCCCACATTCATCCTTTCTTATCCATGATTCTGAAAATTCTGTTATATGTGAAGTGAACCCTGAACCAATGTGTTTATATTGTTTTTATGGCAGTGAAGGTTGTGTCATTTTTTCCCTAATTAATAAAGTGATCATTGGTGAGGTTTATATTGAAAATTCTTTGGCGAAAAACATTGATTTAAAGGATATTGAAAATTTTATTCAGTCTTATGACTCCACTGATCCTCATTACTCTACATCAGTAAGTGATGAATGAAATGAGTAAAAAACAATTGGGATATCATACTATGGTTTTGTGTTATCTGAACCTTACATAAATTAACCGTCATAACTGATCCATCTTCCTAAATTTCCAAGCATATAAAACCAGCACTTTGTGGATAACATCATTCCCCAGGTTGAAGACCAGAGCGAGGATAGAAATATTCTATTTCCACCCCCATTGAATTTCAAGCACACCAACAAGAATGGGAAGAAATTATCCAATGAATCATTAGGCCTCCCAAATAAAATGTTTTTCTGGAAGCACACTGGAGTTGAGAAAATACGATGGCCACAATCATACCATGGGTAGTCCACTGCAACTATCTAGTTGTAGACAAATAAATGCAGCGCTTCTAGGGAGGCAACCGATGTTTTCTTTTACTTTTTGAAATTTCAATTTATTTTTAGTTTTTCATTATATGAATAATGATTTTTCTTTTTCAGGTAACATCCCACAATCCTAGATCAACATAGACTTCCATTGGATCCCTAACTCCTGTAGTCGACCCACCACTAGATGGAGATGGAAACCTGCCAAATCCAAACCAGGGGCACCTCTTTCCCTTTAACTCTCTCTCTTCTCTCTCTCTCTCTATATCATTCTTCTTCTTCCCCTCTCTTTTAATTTATTTCTTTACCTCTTTCTTCATAAATACCTTTTATTTACTCTTTCTCTTTTTTGTGGGAGTGACTTTATAAAAAACAATCTAAAAAACCTAAAAAACTAGAAAACAAAAAAAAAATTTAAAAAAAGTAAATTAAAGATTCATGATTACTCACCTTCCAATATTCAAATTTTGTCCAACCATTTTGGGGAGTCAACATGAATGTTTTCAACTAAAAAATTTTGTATTATCATTATGACTTTGGATAAAAAAAATTTGTGTCAAAACCAACACATTTTGAATGCTCATTTTTTTGATTTGGAAAATGATTTTTCCCAACCGTGAGAACCAATATTTTCTTTCATTCCAAGGCCACATATGGGCATATTTTTTAAAATATGTGTTTTCACCCAAATTTGTGAGTCTTGAGTTTGTGGACCTTTGAGCTGACTTTCCTACCTTAGTGTGCATTAATATGATAGAGGCATAATCTGAACCACATGAGAATCACAATAGGCAAATAGACTACCATTTCCCTTATATTAATCCTCCTTTTGAAAACCCCTTAGAGCCCATGTAATCCTTTTCTTTTATATCGACATTACATACCCAAAACCTTTTCCCACCCAATATCAACATGGATTTTTATTGCATTATTTTTTTAAATTTAAGTGTGGGGGGAATAGATTTCATTGTTTGGGTACCCTATTTTTGATTTTCAACGAGTTATCATCTGCTTGAGAAAAAGCATCCATTTCAATGTGCGGGAGAGGTTGTCATTCGGTGTGTTTTGGGGAATGCAATGTACTTCCATTTATGTAATTTTTTAAATGTTATTGACAAGTGTTCAAAAAAATGAAGAAACAAAAATCAAAAATAAATGTAAAAATGGGTTCTGTCTTGTGTAGGTCAAAAATCACTCTTCCTCAACATTTGATCTTGTTATAACTAATACAATTAGTCTCATGAAGAGATCAAAAATTGGTTCGGATATGAGTGTTAGATCTATTTCAAGGTCAACTTTTGAAAAATCAAAGATAAATAAAGAAAAAAATGAACACTTGTATTATATTCTTATTGGGAGAATATTTGTGGTTTTTAAATATTTTATCTTCTCATCCCCTTTAAATTCTCATCCTCTATTGTGTCTTTCATCACACAATCATTCACTTTCATGTTTTATTTAAAAAAAATGTGCATTGTTTTTATATGTTGGTAGTTTACCCCTCTTTTTCTCTCTCTTGGACATTATATTCATATCACCCCAAAGCCATAGAAAAACCCCTTAAAAATACTTCTTGATTTTTTTGCACATTTGATAGGTATTTTAAGCTTAGAGATCTTTCAAACTCTAAGATTTTTACTTTTGGTTGGTGAAAGAGTGAACCTCCACAAATGAATTTTATCATCTTGAGAGGTGTGAGTTTTGAGTGTCCACATTTTCCATTTCTAATTTTGAGCATGAAAAAAATGTATTAGTTTTGGAACATTGTTTCTGTAACAAATTGTGGTGGAATTTAAAATGGAGGAGTGAAATATTCTAAACCTCCCCTGATTGAAGAAATCAAAATTTTAATATTTGTTGGTGAGTGAAAATGATTTTTTTATGTTTTATATTTGTTGCACATGAGGACATGCACAAGGCCAAGTGTGGGGGAGTTGATGTTATTCATATTTTCATTACTTATTAAATACTCCCATCACTATTTTTATATAAAATTTTCATAATTTATGTGAAATATTAATGTTTTAAAACTAAGTATAATTTTTGAGCATTTTTAGAAGTAGTCCAATTGAGTCAGTTTACTATTTTTTTATAACTCCCACTATTCTGATCCATATTGTGTGGTTATTGTTTTTTAGGATTCTCCTTTAATGATAAAACATTTCATTAGAAGTTACCATGATCCAATTCTGCCATTTAAAGGGTCACATATTCCTCACAAACAAGACCATAGAATTTGTGAAGAAACTGGTCTATTCATAAAGATTGATTTACTGGGATAAATACAGACATCAAAATTTCATTATTATAAACCATAGTTCTGGAGAAAATTTAAGGAGTCTTGGATAGATATTTCAAGAACCACCTCCAAACACAAGGGGCCCAACATATTCTTTGAATTCCAGCCCATCATTCTTGTAGGGAAATAATATCAGTATAGTATTCATGACATATCTCATGATATACGCATCAAATCGAGCTGAGATTTTGTAGTGATAAATAAGAGATATAGTCGGCCGACTTTGTTGAATAAATAATTCGTCATTGAAGGAATATTCCTATTCAAAAACCCTTTCACATTTTGGACATCAAAAAGACTAGATTGAAATGGACAGATTACAATTGTTTAATAATCCGGCCATTACATTGGCTACATAATTCCAAATTCTTCCAAATTTTGAGAGTAGTCTGAAAACATTATTATCTAAAACTTTTAAGAATTACATATCTCAATATTAGTATGTCTAAATATCCAAATTGGCGATGCAAGGGGAGGGATAGATTGGGAATGAAAACAGTCCACTCCTTGGGCTATAAATACTCTCCCCTTCTCTCTTTGAGAGGGGTTGGAATTTCAGAAGAGAGAAGATCATATTGGCATGACCAAAGCCTTTATAAAGGCTTGGAAGGATCTTCTATACTCATGTTTTTACTTGAGAGACCATTCCTCCTCTCTTTGTTTTCACTTACTTTCGTGTTCTTCGTTTTTTTAATTTTGTAAGTCCTTTCTTTTGTAATTCTGTTTTAATGAATGTTTCTTCTTCAATATCTCTTATTCTCATCCACCATATGTAGTTTCATTTTAATTTTCTTAAAATAGTTTAAACTCAGTTAAATACCCTTCCCTTAGTTTTCTTCTTCATTCAATTGAAAATCGGTTTTTAATTGTCATCATTGTTCGTGTGTGTGCGTGTGTTCGACGTACCACTCTTTTCTAATCCCTATCTTTTTCTTCTATTTATAATTCATCACCAAAATATTATACTACCAGATTAATAAAAATATTAATGTCTATGTAAATATATCATTGGGGTGAGTTTTAATTTAGTTTTGTTAAGCGATTGAGGTCTTTTTCTCGATGAGTATTCATTGAATTAACATTGTGTATGTTGGACTTAGCATGTCATGGATTAATGATTTGTTTTGTTTAATGTGTGGCTTCCATGGATTATTGGAACCATAAATACACTACCATAAACAATATATGATCATTATTAGAACCTTAAGTAATGTTAAGGCTTGGACTAAATCCTTAACACTTGGGAATTCAAATCAACGTCAACTTGTGACATGGGTGTTAATTTAAATGGAATATAAAGAAAAGCTCAAGGATATCACTAGATTAACTAACCTAATGATGAACTCTCACAAATCATTATCAATTTATTAAATCAATTATAGTTAATCAATCATTTCAATTAAACTCTGCAAACAAACCCCTAATCAAAATACAATCAACTAAAAACAAACGACTATTACAAAGTGTCATCGCCAAGGATTCGACCCAAGTGCTGCTATACAAATTAGCAGAGCACCGGAACATTGACCGGTCGATAGGCGAAAATCGGCCGCGGGTTTCAGTAGCATTATCTGATGACATTCCCAAGTGTAACCCTCCATCTAGGTTGGGCAGTGAAGTTCCTCAATGACTATCAAGGTGAGAACCTCCTTTAATAACATGGTATGATATCAATACATATAATTTTATCCCCCTTGACTACGTAGCAGTGTGAAGAGACATGTTTTGAGAATTCTTTGAACTCAAAATGATGTGGGGTTGATTTTTCTACTGAGACGTGTCCTTATAAAGTGACCTAATACTGGGATTGTCAGACAGTGCAACCACAATGGTATAGTTTCATGGTGTGGTGAGTGATTCCATTAGACTAATTTAATTAGAGAAGACACTTATGGTTTTTGGAATCATTTGTGGAATTTTCATGGAACTATTGGATGATCTTCTTCTTAGGGAAATATGTGAGATGTAGTTCCAGTTTAACCCATGGTTTGGGTTCATTGATTGATCATATATAAATATATATGTCATAAATCATCACCCACTCCATGGGTATAGTTACTCTCCTTCTATGTTATGTGAATATGATCATGATTTTAGAGTCTAGATTCTCATTGTTGGATGATTACACTCTCTAGCTATATGTATTGAATACTCGATGAGAAGTTTAACCTATCACCTTGTTGAGCTCCTTGACATTGGGAGAGTTAACATCCACTATTTGTTGGGTTGAGTTGTACTCTCTTGTTATAAATTATTCAATTTAAGGATTTATTTTTTAGTTGTACCTCTTATAACTTACCATTGAACCCTTTTGGGGCGTTCTACTGGTTATGTATATATTCACCCATATATGGGATTTATCCACATGTGTCATGCCTTTTGAAGACTGTGGACTTGTCGATCCGGACTTTAGAGAATCTTAGGGATACGGGGATTATGTACCGTGTTTGGTTGTTGTAGCATTGGTTATCAATGATAGCACCTCTTAGCTATTTTATATATCTTATTTATGTTGGGTTGGGACAATTTTCTAGTTGGGCATATACTTGGCATGTTTTCATTATAGTCTACAATTACATTCTTTGTACTATTTCAAATTATATTAATATTGGGTTTATTTAAAGTTGTGTGGAATCTTTTACGTTCTACCTTTAAACCTTTTAATTTATTTGGTTGTGTTCATATGTATTTTTTTTAGGAAAAGGCCACCCGAGTATTTTTATTCCTTTGGGTCTTGTCACCAACCCTAGCCTATAGAGGTAGGATAGGAGTAGTTGGAGCTCAATCCCTGACTTTGTTCATGTTGTGACAAATTATAATATGATTTGGTTCTATCTTTGGGACATTGTTTTGATGTTACTTGAAAATGAATAGGTTGGGTGTAGTTAAATATTTTCAAAGAGTATCAAGTGTGGGTCTAAAGCTTTGGAGTCCAGTGATGGTGTCGCAGAAAACATAGCCATTAACCATGACCTTGGCTACTTTCTTGTTGACTCGGCATGCCGAGAAATTTGTTGTAAGGATTATATGTACATGAATTATATAGGATTGAGTCTTTAACTATATTTATTGATTATGATCCACATTTTTGTTGATATATATATTCTTATTCAATAATGGTACTCATTGATAATTTTTAGAATGTATCTTCCATGAAATACAGCTAGTATACTTTCTCCAATTCATGACAATTACCAAATGGGAAATTATGGGTTATTTTAATTTCTATATTTTGATCCGCTTCCTCTAGGTGATTATGTTGCAGCACTTCTACCTTCTGATTTGTAGACCATCTGAGTATAGCAGGATGATGATGTGTGCAAGGTGAGTGCATTCTACATGTTCCAATTGGAGAGACCACTATGGATCCATGAAGATTAGGATCCTCTAGTATTATAGGACTATATGGAGTGGGTGTTTTGTATATTTAGGCTTATTCAGACCCTGACATATTAGATGGGTTAATTAGTAGCTATCCTTTTACACAAAGCAGCTAGGATTTTGTAATGTTTAAGTACTAAGATGCCCGATGAGTGGACAGTCTCGTGTGGAGATTTCTAGAATATGTGTCATTAGGAGTAACACCCCTCCTCCATAAGTGCGATATAGGTTTAGAAGATTCTAGATATTTATCATGGATTGATGAAATTTGATTAATATGCATCTAGGTTCACAGACCTTATGTGCTACTACTCGATAAGATTTGAGATAGCTACTTTTGATCATGGATGTTTTAGTAGGGACTCCATAGACAATTATGATCTATTGTAGTAAATATGTGAATCCAACCTATTCCAGAGATTTCAGGATGGAAGTTTTGGTAGATATATTTCCTTTAGAGAGATTTTGGGTATCATGAGAAAATTTTTGATTCAATAGAGTGGAGTCATCTACGGAAGCCAGAAAGTGCCAAAGATCATGGAACAGAAGACCCTGCCATGATTAGGCTCTGGAACATGGTCATAAGTGTTCAAAACAACACATATGGAAAGAAAAGACTCAAGAGCGTCATATCATTACTTTTGATGGGTGATGTAACATTCCATGGGACTACCCAACTATAAAAGTTATGTAGCTAATTAAGATAGCTGAGGTACCACCACAGTACAGACAATTACATTATCAGGACCCCCTAGCATTGATAGGTTGGTCCTTGAGAAGGAAGAGCTATCAGATGAGCTAGAGGAGTTGTAGGTGTCAGATGATGCAAGGAGATCCTTCAACCACCACCACAAGGTTCCCACATCCGGATTAGTGAGATGGTAAGGGGCCACATACAGTTTCATTATTTTCATATCTACAAACTTGTAGTATGAGAGATGATTCAAGATAAAAATATATCTACTCTACGTTTCCCTCGATTTTAGTAGACATAGGTACCATCCATTATTTTATATCGTGACTCCTACTCTGAGAGTTAGAACTCCAAATAGATATATTAGCACAACAACATTGTCTCAATGTTCATATAGGGAACACTTCCTCTGTATATATTATATGTTGGTAGTGTGGCCTATTTCTTGGTAGAGATATGTTCATGTGAGAAATTTTTTCCATCAGAATTGATCCCTATGATTTAATATTTGGAATTAATTTTCATTCCAGTGTACTATCATTCATTGACAATAACCTTGTACTTGTCAAATTCAATCATAAGGATGGGATGAGGTTCTCCTTTTCTAGTGAGAGTGACCTCATAGTAGGTCGAATGGATGTAGAGTACAGGTTGTTATAGCCAAATACCCATCAATTTTAAAGTTTATCCCATTGATCTGAATACTCTTTATCAATCTAGGTTTATTTCAGTTGTTGATGAGTATACAGATTTCTTCCTTGAGAACATTATTTGACTACCTCTAGGGCATGAGATGGGGTTCTTAATATTCATGCACACTAGGAGTACACCAATATCTTCTGTGGAATATTATATGTCACATACAGATCCCTGGAGGTTTGGTGGTAGTATGATGACGTTCATTAGAAAAGGATCATTAGACTCGGTTTGTCCCTCTAGGAATCTTCAGTTCTGTTAGTGAAGAAGGAAGATTGGATCTTACAACTTTGCATTGATTACGTCACTTAAACCATTTCATGATAAAGAACAGTTACCTCATGGATCAATTTAGATGTGTGATATCGTTCTCTTATAAGGATATCGAGTTTGGCTACCACCAATTGTAGGTTCGCGAGATTGGTATTCCATATAAGGGATTTTAATTTCACTATGGAAACTATGAGTTCCTATTGATACCCTTGGGTGTGACCAATGACCCCAGCATATTTATGGCTTTGATGAACGATGGTTTTCATCCCTTCAAGGAGAACATTTTTATTCAATTCATCGAAGGCATACTCGTCTACTCTATAATATATGTGGAGCATAAAAATAACATGGGGAATCGTCTCTATATGCATTAAGAGAACCGTTTTTACAATAAGATCATGAAATTTATTTATTTTGATTAATGAGGTACACATCATGGGGAACATCATTTTTCAATAAGTTTTATCTATGAATAAATAAAAATAAAGTAGTGATATATTAGGATCCACCTAAGAATGTGTCATAGGTTCATAGTTTTCTTTGTTTTATAAGGAATTATTGGAGGTTAACATATCCTCCAACGTCGAGAAAACCATAGTAATGTGTCAGAGGTGAGATTCGTCGGGATCTGAGTAAGGTCCTAACAAGTGCTCCAATGTTGAGACTACCATAGAAATATTATGAGTTTATAGTTTGTTGAGATTCCTCAAGAGCTGGACTTTGATATATTTTGATGTAGTGGAAGGAATCTATTGCATATGGGTTGACATAGTTGATGTAACACCCCAAGATTTCATAGTGTGTTATTTCTTCAAAATAATTCAATAACTTGCAGTACACGCAACACCGAGTTCAATCAAACGATGAATTACAAAAAAAAGCCATTCAAAAGAGGTTATGAATAGTATTATCTAAATTTTAAACTTTATATAATCCTTATAATTTTAGAATCCATATTATGAGTTTCTTAGATATAATGCAAGAACAAATTCATTATCAGTATTTCACTTTTATCAACTTTTAATAGTGAAACCTTTTTAAATACAATATTTTAAACTTTTTGAATAAATGGGGACATCAAAAATTTAAAATGAAACATCCCATGCTTCCACGGTATGCTTTCTTTGAATAATACAATAGCGTGTGTTGTACGCAACCTTGAGTTTTAACACACACCACAACCAATCAAACTAGCCATTATGAATAGTAATACCTACTTTTAGAAATTATATATATTTTATATTTTAATATGGACTTCATTTCTGGATTCGGAATATCAAATTTAGCCTAAGGTGAAATTTTGGTACTTTTCGGATAACTTTCATATTTTGATGAATAGTGAAAATTACTAAATTTTAATTAAAAACAAATTTTTTAATCAAAATAATTAATAGTGATAAATTATGAATTTGAGTGGTTTTAAAGTATATTTAGAATAGATTTTTACAATTTAATATAATGTTGGTCATTGGACATAATTTTACAATTAAACCGAACATAAACAAGTGTCAATCTTTTGATAGTTATTATCTCTTGAAAACACGCTTTTTGTTTTGACAGCGGGAATTAATTTTAAATTAATTTCTGCCACTTCTGTGTTTTGAATTTAGGAAAATGGATTCCATATTTGGAATCAGGATTTTCAAATTGTGTAAATAGGTATCTTTAATTTTTAGACATTTTGAATAATTACTGCGGTAAATATTTTTTTTACCATGGTTAAGGGTAAATCTGGTAAATAAGGGTTAAAAAATAATATTATAATAATACTAAATTACCCTAAAACGTGTCTTAACCCTATTTGTTGATACATGGTCGACCATGGGCATCTTTGGGTCGATTTTGGGACCCCATGGATCCACTTGTAAGTGATAATGACACTTTATTTTAATAAAGTTAAAATGAATACAAAAATGACACAAGCATATATGTTTTAGAAAAACAATTTTTACATAGGGTTATATATGTTGGATTTTAGATTATAAATATTCATTAGAAATATAAAAAGCTTTCCTACATAATGATATTTTATTTATAATTTTTATACATTAAATAATTTATTTTATTTATGACACAATGATGATGCAGTAATTACTATAATAGTGAAAAATTAAAATAATTGATATTATAAATACCCAAATAAATATAATATGAAACTTTTAATGAATTAAACCAATTTTCTAGGATAATATGATATATTAGTATTTATTTAATTTAATTTTTTCGAAGCAATCAATCTGTTATGAGTTTCACAAAAATCAACTATTGAATAGTGTCAAAATTTACATAAAAGAGTTCTTAAAAAAAAAATTATATTATTAATTGATATTAAATTCCTAAAAATATAAGGTTCGGCCAAGAGACTTATATCATGATAGGTTCATAATTAATGGACCACTTGGGGGTCGATTGTATGTATGTAGTAATTTTATTAACCATATTATATAAAAATACAAAGAGACATTGTAAAAGTGAAACTAATTAACTTAGAGTTAATACTTAATGATAAGGTTAATATAAGTACCCAAACAAGTCTAAATTCTATTGGTTGAGTGGTTTTCGACCTATCCCCACATTAACCTTTGAATAATCAACTTTGTAGCCATTAGAAACCGAATATGAATTATTATAAATTAATATTTCTAGCTTTTCCAAAGGTGCCCCTCACCCCTCTTATAAAAGGGCACTCCTCCTTCTCATTTCTTCACACCTTCAAAGCCTTTTGGTTCGGCCAAACTCTGCAAAAATACTCTCCCAACTTCCCTCACTACAACCTAGGGGCCTTAGTTTGATCAGAAAGCCAACCTAAGGAGCCCTTTTGATCAAATCAAAAGGAAGAACCCGAAGAAGAGGTAATGATTTCACCACCCTTCTCCAAGTTCATTTCTTCTTCCACTTCTTCTTCCTTTGTTCTTACCATTCTAAAATAATAACTCCAGTATCTCACATATACTGTGATGTTATTATAAATATGTTACAACCATATTCTGTATTATATCCACCCTTTGAATAACATTTCATCATACGTGCGTGCGTACGGCTTACCGTCTCCACGTCGTGGTGTAATTGTTATTCAATATAATATTATTTGGATGGGTATAATAATGATGTGTAACTCATTTAAAAAATAAATATAACATGTTAATGATTCTTTATATATGATATACCATCCATTTATATATTATTTTAATATCAAAAGAATGATATTGTCGCTCGTGCGTACGTACGGACTACCGTCTCCACAAACGCGATGAGATTCATTCTCCATCGTATCCATTCAAGTATAATTTTCATTTGATGATTTAAAAATGATTTTTAAGGACTTGATATGATTATGGATAGTAATAATATACAACAAACATGGCTTATGTAACAAAACATATAAAAGAAAATGAGTAAGTTAACACCCGAAACGACGATAATTCTAAGATATTATTAACAAATCAATGTTAAAAGATCATATATGATATCATATTAATATATATGATTCTTGTATAATTTAATAACAATTATTTCACCATTATATAGGAGGTTAACCTACTCCAACCAAGGAAATTTACAAGGTAAGGGGTTTTCATCTCACTCCTTATTCTCGTGAGATTCATGCCATATTGCCACCATTACCTTTTGTGTGGTGTATGTACTGCCCATAATTATATTCTTTGTGTAATACACTCTAATTTATGTGTATTTACATATTAATTGTATGATACCTCTTTCATGGGTTTTATGTTTCATAAGTTACCAAATTGGTAAGGGTTTATTTCATAATCTCTTCATTATCCGAGGTAGTTTATATGTAATAATCTACTGGGATTTCTTTATCATCCACATCCATATTTCTTAGAAATGTATTTCAAAACATTTTTATTATTTACAAGAATATGGGTTAAAGTCATTTATACCCTTGTTTGACTTTTTATAAGAGGTTTATAAAGGAATCATTCCGTCATTTTCAAAACAAGGTCCTTTTTAACCTTTTCGACAGAATTATGGTAAGAATGTTTTTTTTAACTTATACGGCGGGTGCAGCTATTTTCCGCCATTATAAAATCTTCAAAGATTTCCTTACAAGATTATAAGAATATTTTCAAATAAAATTTTTTATTTTATATGGATCTTAAATGATTTCAAAATAAAAGGATATATTTCTTTAAAAAGAATTTTGATTTTATCTATGTCAACATCCTTTGATAGATTTTAAGATTATTTGAAGTTGATTTATTATGATACAAAACTTCTATATTGTATTGAAGGTTTTGTGATATGTTTGACTGTGGATGTGCTATTTTTATACCATTCATAGTTTATGGTGAATGTATTGACATTTTGTATGCTAGTTTTAATACGAATGTTTATGTTATGTTTAAACCTTTTCATATGGGAATGCATTGGACTTAATATGTGACGGGTGGAGCCCGCTATAGCTCCTCGATGCATCGGTAGGTATCATGAGACAAACTAGTGTCTTGACACAAGGCCTTGACAAAATATTATTTGTAGTCTTGGCACGAGGCCTTGGCTATGTGGTTATGATAGTCTGGCATTATGCATTCCAACATTATGAAAGTGGTTAGTGATTTTGCATGTGATTATTCGATTAGTAGAATATCCATGTGAATGAGTAAATGGAATTATTTCATTTTATTTATTCCATACAAAGTTGAAAGTTCAAGTTTGAAAGGCTGTTGTTTTAGTTATACATTGCCTTATATGTTTATTCTTATTTATGAAAGTTTCCGCTATGTTGTTATCCTTACTGGGCATTTGAGCTCACCCCTTTTCTATGTTTTATTTTTCCCAGGAAGTGAAGAAGTAAATTATGAATGACCTGCAGGGATTTTATGTGGGAATATGAGTGTGGATTATGGAGACAATATGTTCTTGTAGTAGTTTTTCATTTTATGATGTAATGTAAGACTTATGAATATATCTAGTGTTTCCAAGACTACTGAACCAATAGGTCTTTAGAGATTTGATCTTTCTTGTGATCATACCAATGTTATGTAATAATGCACCGACTCTAGGTAACTGGGGTCGGGGCGTTACAGTTGGTATCAGAGGAAGTTTAGTACAAACCTTGGAAACTAGATTTAGATAAACTCTGATTAGAGCACATAGACCTAAGATGAACTTTGAGGATTATTATAGAAGAACTTTCTAGAATTTTGGTATTGTAGAGATTTTGTGAGTTTTCCGAGAAATACATCCCTGTCTGGATATGAGCAGGTAGAGGCGGCTCTGGCACAGATGTACCTAGGGGTAAAACCCGAAAACACCGCTTTGAGCTAGAATCGAACGACAACTGGTGCACGACAACGGGCCTTGCTGCACTCTTGGTTACGACACTCCTGGGGGATATGCTTAGGATAACTCTCATTTTCTTTACAAATCATTTTGAAGGGATTATGAGTATATACATCCTCAAATGAGACATTTTTATGATTATGGATTATATCCATAAATAGTTCAATTTATGTTAAGTGTTTTATAAGTATGGGATTATGTATTTTGATTCATAAACTGATCTAGTGTATGCCATTGTTTAGAAATGGTGCCCAGTAGAAGGAATGAGAACTCCAGAAATGAACATGATCCAAAGAGAAGGAAGGATCATATCTTTCATGGTCTTAAGCTAGAATTTATAAGAGAAATAGTCTCCCATGTATTATCATCATATGATGAAATAATATCATGTGTTGATAAGATATGTAAAGAGGTTATTGAGTCCTATGGCTTTGAAGGGAAGCAAGAGAAGAAAAGGATGGAAGAGAGAAAGATGGATAAAGGGAAGAGGGAAAAGAAAAATTTTCCCATATGTGGTAACTGTGGAAAGAAACACCCTGGAACATGCCTTAAAAGAATGGGAGTTTGTTATTAGTGTGGAGGAAAAGGGCACAATGTACGTGACTGCAAGGGTAAGAAAATGGTTTGAAATGTACAGTGCTTCATTTTCAAGGAGTTTGGACACTACGAGAACCTATGTCCCAGTCATCAGACTAT
This sequence comes from Viscum album, assembly GCA_963277665.1. Classification (NCBI taxonomy): domain Eukaryota; kingdom Viridiplantae; phylum Streptophyta; class Magnoliopsida; order Santalales; family Viscaceae; genus Viscum; species Viscum album. The sequence continues at coordinate 1,711,007,693 of OY728142.1, forward strand.
GCCGCAAATGATGTTATTAGATAATAATCAAGTTATGATACTACCACAAATGAAGAGGAATGATTAGAGTTCTTATGTTGATTATGTCAATTGAGTATTGTATCAACAATGTACTTGTTATAATAATTATGGAGTATATAAGGATTGTACTGCAGTACTATTTCATTAAGGACTTGAGATAGTGTGGAACAAAGAAAAGTGACTCAATAGCAGGATAAATTTTTGGAAAATATATGGTTGAGAAAATGATAAATCATAATATAGTTCTGATACTGAGGTAGTGATTTTGGAATAATATGTGATTGTTTTGGATAAATTATATTGGATATTCTTGACTACCATGGAACTGATTAATGATTTGTATATTCCATCATTGTTGGGGTTTAAAACATTTTTGGATTAATGAAGTATATCCATCATTCTATATGGAATAAGGGAGCATGAATGTAATCAATAAGGAATATGGTAATACATGATGAAGGTATTCATATGCTATTACGGGGTAAAAAGGATCTATATTATGTTTACCTTCCTTATGAATGTTGGACTTTGAGTTTGGACAGAAGTATTTTGGATAGTTCTAGTTTGGATTATTTTGGATTGCCATAAAAGGACAACCCGGAGGTCGGGCGGCAACCCGTCGCGTCCGGCAAGGCTGCGAGACTTGAACCCGCAACCGAAGGGCGACAAGGGTGTATCACCTACCACTGGCCCATGAGATGTCCTGGATAAAATAATGTAGTTTTTATTTAAATATCTTGTAGATTAATTATAAATTCTTTTATTTTGGAACCCTATACGAATAGTGTAAATAGAATTTTTTACATTCTATTATCTTTTAGAGTGAAAGATGAGTTTGTGGTAGAAATTTATTAATGGATAAAACTCTAATTATAAAGTAAGTATATCTCCTTATGATCTTATCCAATCTCATAAATAAATTCCTCAATATTAAGAAAAGCAACTTAGAAAAAAAAATTCCTAGATGGTACCTTAAATCATCACTAATTTATGGCTTTGGGATTGTTGGCCTTTTCATAGCAATGTTCTCTACCACTATCCATCAGATAATTGATGGTTAGATTTTTATTCCATATCCATATTTTCATACATGGAACCCTATTATGTGTTATTTTCGGTAATCTTCATACTTTCGACTCTTTATTTTAAATATATGCCTCATTAATTCATTTTTCGATGTGGGATTTCAACTAAGATATTTTGAAACATCAAAAATGTGTTATCCTAATACCCTATGGTTTGTTGAACCGATGGTATTTAAAATCATCATAGACTGATGAATTTAAGGACCTCAATTTTATACTTGTTTGTGATTGATGACCTCAATCACTACCTATATATATTTACGTTTTTCCTCCAATTATATGTCTCTAATTTCCACCAATGTTCTCCTAATCGAGATCATAATTTGGTGTTGACCCTTTCATTTCTCTTTTCCTCATATTAAGACTAAATTTTAGTAACCCAATGTCCGATGTGGGTTTTCCCACAAATATATTTTCTATTTTCAACCTTTTATTTTCTACGAACAATTTCAAATTGCGAGGACGCAATTTATTGAAGGAGGGGAGAATGTAACATCCCAAGATTTCATAGTGTGTTATTTCTTCAAAATAATTCAATAACTTGCACTACACGCAACACCGAGTTCAATCACACCATGACTTACAAAAAAAGCCATTTAAAAGAGGTTATGAATAGTATTATCTAAATTTTAAACTTTATATAATCCTTATAATTTTAGAATCCATATTATGAGTTTCTTAGATATAATGCAAGAACAAATTCATTTTCAGTATTTCACTTTTATCAACTTTTAATAGTGAACCCTTTTTAAATACAATATTTTTAAACTTTTTGACTAAATGGGGACATCAAAAATTTAAACTGAAACATCCCAAGCTTCCACGGTACGCTTTCGTTGAATAATACAGTAGCGTGTGTTGTACGCAACCTTGAGTTTTAACACACACCACAACCAATCAAACTAGCCGTTATGAATAGTAATACCTACTTTTCGAAATTATATATTTTTTATATTTTAAAATGGAATTCATTTCTGGATTCGGAATATCGAATTTAGCCTAAGGTGAAATTTTGGTACTTTTTGGATAACTTTCATATTTTGATGAATAGTGAAAATTACTAAATTTTAATTAAAAACAACTTTTTTAATAAAAATAATTAATAGTGATAAATTATGAATTTGAGTGGTTTTAAAGTATATTTAGAATATATTTTTACCATTTAATATAATTTTGGTCATTGGACATAATTTTACAATTAATCCGAACATAAACAAGTGTCAATCTTTTGATAGTTATTATCTCTTAAAAACACGCTTTTTGTTTTGACAGTGGGAATTAATTTTAAATTAATTTCTGCCACTTCTGTGTTTTGAATTTAGGAAAATGGATTCCATATTTGGAATCATGATGTTCAAATTGTGTAAATAGGTTACTTTTATTTTTAGACATTTTGAATAATTACTGCAGTAAATATTTTATTTACCATGGTAAAGGGTAAATCTGGTAAATAAGGGTTATAAAATAATATTATAATAATACTAAATTACCTTAAAACGTGTCTTAACCCTATTGGTTGATACATGGTCGACCATGAGCATATTTGGGTAGATTTTGGGACCCCATGGATCCACATGTAAGTGATAATGACACTCTATGTTAATAAAGTTAAAATGAATACAAAAATGACACAAGCATATATCTTTTAGAAAAACAATTTTTACATAGGGTTATATATGTTTTATTTTAGATTATAAATATTCATTAGAAAGATATAAATATTTACTACATAATGATATTTTATTTATAATTTTTAGACATTAAATAATTTATTTTATTTATGACACAATGATGATGCAGTAATTACTATAATAGTGAAAAATTAAAATAATTGATATTATAAATACCCAAATAAATATAATATGAAACTTTTAATGAATTAAACTAATTTTCTAGGATAATATGATATATTATGATTTATTTAATTGACTTTTTTCGAAGTAATCAATCTGTTATGAGTTTCACAAAAATCAACTATTGAATAGTGTCAAAATTGACATAAATGAGTTCTTAAAACAAATATTATATTATTAATTGATATTAAATTCCCAAAAATCTAAGGTTCGGCCAAGAGACATATATCATGATAGTTTCATCATTAATGGACCACTTGGGGGTCGCTTGTATGTATGTAGTAAGTGTATTAACCATATTATATAAAAATACAAAGAGACATTGTAAAAGTGAAACTAATTAACTTAGAGTTAATACTTAAAGATTAGGTTAATATGAGTACTCAAACCTGTCTAAATTATATTGGTTGCGTGTTTTTCGACCTATCCCCACATTAATATTTGAATAATCAACTTTGGAGCCATTATAAACCGAATATGGATTATTATAAATTAATATTTCTAGCTTTTCCAAAGGTGCCCCTCACCCCTCTTATAAAAGGGCACTCCTCCTTCTCATTTCTTCACACCTTCAAAGCCTTTTGGTTAGGCCAAACTCTGCCCAAATAATCTCCCAAATTCCCTCACTACAACCTAGGGGCCTTAGTTTGATCCTAAAGCCAACCTAAGGATCCCTTTTGATCAAATCAAAAGGACGAACCCGTAGAAGAGGTAATGATTTCACCACCCTTATCCAAGTTCATTTCTTCTTCCACTTCTTCTTCCTTTGTTCTTACCATTCTAAAATAATAACTCCAGTATATCACATATACTGTGATGTTATTATAAATATGGTACAACCATATTCAGTATTCTATCCACCCTTTGAATAACATGTCACCATACGTGCGTACGTACGGCTTACCATCTCCACGTCGTGGTGTAATTGTTATTCAATATACTATTATTTGGATGGGTATAAAAATGATGTGTAACTCATGTAAATAATAAATATAACATGTTAATGATTCTTTATATATGATATACCATCCATTTATATATTATTTTAATATCAAAAGAATGATATTGTCGCTCGTGCGTACGTACGGACTACTGTCTCCACGAATGTGATGAGATTCATTCTCCATCGTATCCATTCAAGTATAATTATCATTTGATGATTTAAAAATGATGTTTAAGGACTTGATATCATTCTGGATATGAATAAGATACAACAAACATGGCTTATGTAACAAAACATATAAAAGAAAATGAGTAAGTTAACACCCGAAACGACGATAATTCTAAGATATTATTAACAAATCAATGTTAAAAGATCATATATGATATCATATTAATATATATGATTCTTCTATAATTTAATAACAATTATTTCACCATTATACTAGAGTTTAACCTACCCCAACCAAGGAAAAGTACAAGGTAAGGGGTTTTCATCTCACTCCTTATTCCCGTGAGACTCATGTCATATTGGCACCATTACCTTTTGTGTGGTGTATGTACTGCCCATAATTATATTCATTGTGTAATACACTCTAATTTATGTGTATTTACATATTCATTGTATGATACCTCTTTCATGGGTTTTATGTTTCATAAGTTACCAAATTGGTAAGGGTTTATTTCACAATCTCTTCGTTATCCGAGGTAGTTTATATGTAATAATCTACTGGGATTTCTTTATCATCCACATCCATGTTTCTTCGAAATGTATTTCAAAATTTTTTTCTTATTTTCAAGAATATGGGTTAAAGTCATTTATACCCTTGTTTGAATTTTTATAAGAGGTTTATAAAGGAATCTTTCCGTCGTTTTCAAAACAAGGTGCTTTTTAACCTTTTCGACAGAATTATGGTAAGAATGTTTTTTTTAACTTATACGGTGGGTGCGGCTATTTTCCGCCGTTATAAAATCTTCAAAGCTTCCCTTACAAGCTTATAAGAATATTTTCAAAGAAAATGTTTTATTTTATATGGATCTTAAATGATTTCAAAATAAAAGGAGATATTTCTTTAAAAAGAATTTTGATTTCATCTATGTCAACATCCTTTGATGGATTTTAAGATTATTTGAAGTTGATTTATTATGATACAAAACTTCTATATTGTATTGAAGGTTTTGTGATATGTTTGACTGTGGATGTGCTATTTTTATACCATTCATAGTTTATGGTGAAAGTATTGACATTTCGTATGCTAGTTTTAATACGAATGTTTATGTTATGTTTAAACCTTTTCATATGGGAATGCATTTGACTTAATATGTGACGGGTGGAGCCCGCTATAGCTCCTCGATGCATCGGTAGGTCTCATGAGACAAACTAGTGTCTTGGCACAAGCCCTTGACAAAATCTTATTTGTAGTCTTGGCACGAGGCCTTCGCTATGTGGTTATGATAGTCTGGCATTATGCATTCCAACATTATGAAAGTGGTTAGTGATTTTGCATGTGATTATTTGATTAGTAGAATATCCATGTGAATGAGTAAATGGCATTATTTCATTTTATTTATGCCATACAAAGTTGAAAGTTCAAGTTTGAAAGGATGTTGTTTTAGTTATACATTTCCTTAAATGTTTATTCTTATTTATGAAAGTTTCCGCTATATTGTTATCCTTACTGGGCATTTGAGCTCACCCCTTTTCTATGTTTTATTTTTCCCAGGAAGTGAAGAAGTAAATTATGAATGACCTGCAGGGATTTTATGTGGGGATATGAGTGTGGATTATGGAGACAATATGTTTTTGTATTAGTTTTTCATTTTATGATGTAATGTAAGACTTATGAATATATCTAGTGATTCCAAGACTACTAAACCAATCGGTCTTTCGAGATTTGATCTTTCTTGTGATCATACCAATGTTATGTAATAATGCACCGACTCTGGGAAACTGGGGTCGGTGAGTTACAATTGAGGACCCATGGGAAGATTCCCTTAGATGGAATTTACAGGATCTCCTAGTATGGGAAGATTCAGAGAATATAGAATCCATGTAGCTCACTCTAGTGGAACATAAGGGTAATGTTTTTCTATCATCAATGGTGTTGAAACCTTCACTACTCAAGCATGTGGAAGAGTCCCTTCTAGAAGAAATATACTATGTGGTTTTCTATGATTAGATATCCAAAGGTGCTGAATAAGATATATAATATGATGTAATGAGTCATTAGATATTTTTTAAGGGAAAAATTGATCTAGAAATGATGAGGGAGGAGGTGATATAGTAGTTCCACACATATCTCTTATCTATATTTCCCAGAGTGGGGAAGATTTACATGGATCTTCAGTGCCAGTTTTGGTGGTCCAACATGAGATGAACTGTAGCTATGTTCATCTCTCTATGTATCACATGTAAGCATGTGAAGGCAGAGCACCATGAAAAAATTCAAGGTGGATCTCAATAAACAAATTCCTAGGTGGATCCCAATAAATCACTATCAGGGAAACCCGACCACACTGTCTTGGTTTTATAGGATATGATGATGACTTTCATGTTTGACTTCAACCGAATATGGTCACAATTGTGTAGAAAGGGACTGGAGAGTCATCTATTATGGTACCAGAGATGGTGTAGGAGACAACATATAATGTGAAGGTCATCAGTTGATGGATAATGATGAATCATAGTAGGAAAAAAATCATACAATGATCACTATCTATGGACCATGGAATTAAAGTAGGGAGACCCCATGCTCTTGAGGGTATTCATAAGATGAGGATTGTTATGGTTTAGCTGGGGAGGGAAGTTTTCCCTGATTATCATCTTGCTATTCGAGATTGTACTGATGGTCGAAGGGGTTGCCTACAACCTCTCCCTACCCCGACGTCTAAAGTGTGATTTCAATTTCTTCCATAAGTTTCAGTTGAGTAAATATTTACATGATCCAATTCACATCATTAAATGGGGTGATCATTAAATTGAAGATGGATCCTCCTTTAAAGAGAACCGGGTAATGATCATGGAAATATAAGATAAGTACTTGTGAGGATGGACCATTCTATTGGTTGACATGGTGTGGCAGGACAAATACATGCATAAGAGTTCTTAGGAGCAATAGAGCAAGATGTTGGCTCAGTATCATGAGTTGTTTTTCTAGTTTTTAAATATAATGATAAAAATATTGATGTTTTTAATGATGTATAGAACTCGTTTTTATTTTTAAATCATTTAAATATTTTCTATATATATTTCCCCTTCTCTGTGTTGAGATGGCCAGTGATGTCGAGGAACCGTGTCCCTAAAATTGATTTTATGAAAAAATAAATATATTTTATATTTCATGCATGGTGAAATTAATGAAAATAGGATAGATCATAAATGTTTTATGATATAATAAATCTTAGTGAATGGTTTGGTCTGAAATATGGTGTTTACCCTAGGTGTGACATAAATTGGATTATCACAGGACATCTAGACCCCTAAATCATGTTAATTGTGTTTCATTTAATTAATTAATTTAATAAGATATTTAGATAATTAACTTTTGACCAACTAAAATGTTTATAAATTTTTCATTATGGATAATCTTCCATGGTTGTCTCATAATTCATCCATCTTTCAGAAAGATCTCATTCCTACCTATGTTGGTGAAAACGACAAACCTCAATACCATGGTAGTTAGAAGCACAACGAACACATTGGAATCTCCCAAATTCATTGATGAAAACTTCCGTGAATAAAGAGTGACACCAAAAAATTTGTAGGCCTCATTATTTTTGGTTTTCCACACATCACATTTTATTATTGAGTAGATCATTATTATTTTTATATCTACACATTTGGATACCTTTCATGCACCTAATAATGAAGATAAACATTTTTTTTCTTTTGTTTATCTTACCCAAGATCATGTTCTTGATCATCGACCACAAAATCATGGCAAAAAATAACAAAAACATGAGTTTTTTTTCTTTTTTCTCCCACTCCTTCATTGGTATCTTTACTAATGGAACCACACGGTTCACAATTCAATAATTATTGAAATATCCAAGCTTGATAAGATCCTAGTATTAGTGGCAGTTTGACAAAACATTGATGGTTTGGTTGTAGAAAAATATATATGAGTTCTTCATCACCAAAATATGATTGTTAAGAATATTTGATGTCAAGATCACAAACTATGAATGATCAGTGGCAAGAAGAACACACAACAAGACCATTCCTGACCAATGGATCCGATTTGCAGTAATCAATGAATGAGATACACAATCCATAGCTGGAGACCTGATTTTTGGTATAATTAATGAATAATTGAATGATGTTGAATATGATTCAAATTGTGTTTGAGGATTTATAAAAATCTAGAGATTCTGGAAAATATTCCTGACTGCATGTCGTGTAGTATGATGAACACACTATTTATAGCCTCCCTTAGTGGCGGTTCTTGGTTTTGGATAAAGATAATGATGTGTAGTGTTTCTTCATACACTATGTACAACTTCCATTATTAAACAACTCTTGTGATTGGTCACATGGGTAGTGGAACAATGTAAGATAACATGAGAACAATTTGGCCACACATGCGACATCCCATATGGACTAACACATTGTATACAATGTACCCAGACATGATTTTTTTATATATAGACACAACAAGAAGGCCCGGCTAGGTCCCAATATTGGTGGGACACTCTGAGTAACCCACCTACAGGGCATGTAACCCTATACCAATGGGACCCATGTACTGATGAGATACATATCTAGGATGTGATGAAGGACTAAACTCAATTTCAGTACAATCACAAGACATTTACTACTTGGAAACTCTCGAGAGAACATCAATCTATCACATATACATCATTCGAACTCATATTTTGGACCGCGTGTAGCACGAATGAGTGTTTTCTAAGTAGAATATGATTGTTTCATCAGAAGCAGCTGCGATATGAAATTATATAGGTTTCGAACGCAATAAGATGATACCTTGTGATAACAATAATCATATAGATTCACCAGAGCCTCATTGGCATAAAACACTATCATGGTTGGGTATTGGATTTCCACATAGAAAATAATAATTGTACACACCAGTTGAAACGGGTATTGGAATTCACCAAATATGCTTCTAAATTACCCTCTAGTAGGAATGGAAAGTGTGTTTCCTTGATGTTTCATTCTTACCCTCCATCAAGGATCGAAAATTGTTTTCCTTGTTGATAGTTATTCGATTACCCTCCTGTAGGGTTTGGATGTGGCATTCCCTAATTATATCTTATTGGAATAACACTCTAGAAAGGCTGTGTATAGGATTTTTCAGATGAATCACACATCTTAACCTCAAGTAGGACTGGGTATTGACATTCCTCGATGACATTCCAGAGCGTAACCCTCCAGTATGGCTACATATTGAAGTTTCTTAGTGAATATCAAAGTTGTAAACTCCTTTAATACTAGTATTTGGGAAGCAAACAATGATTTTTTTGCACTGTACTATGTGGAATAGTGAAGAGACATAATTGGATGCAGAATTGGGCTCACAAAGAAGAGGGATGCTTTTCCCACTGAGATGTGTCCTTATCGCCTGACAAGAAAACAAGAAAGAAAGTTAGTGTCACCAAACATGGATATTATAAATGTGTGGTCATTGAGTCCTTTACACATATCTGTTCAGTGTAGACACATGAACAAACGGACATCATTGATGGAATTATTTTGAAACTATTGGCTACTCTTCTTATGGTGTTGAAATTTGATATGAAGATCCCACTTCTCCCTCATTTGGGATTCATTCACTAAGAATATATATATATATATAACTTATTTCATTACCCACTCATTAGTTAATGTTAATCTCCATCCATGAGAAGAGGGGATGTGTAGGGTATGCTAGGTGCTTTTTGAATTTAGATTCTTATAGTTGGATGAGTTCAATATCCTTCTATATGTAGTGATGAATAATCATGAAGTACATATTATCCCTATATCAAGCTCCTTGTTCTTGTAAATGTTCTATTTCACTCACTTTGTTGGTTTATATGGACTCTCGTACTATATATAGTTCTATATACTATATTCATATTCAGTTTTCTCTCTCACTTCTCCCCCTTTACCCCCTTTCTGACTGTCCTTCTGAGTATGTATATACACACCCTTACATGGTATTTCAAACTCGTGTCCTATCTTATGGAGATGGAAGATAGGTTAATCATTATATCAGAGGATCCTGGGGATATATACTGATTGGACCATGTTTAGTGATTGTAGCTTTCATTCTAGGAGAAATAGTTTCTTTGTTGTGTTACATTTTTAGTTTTAGTTTGGTAGGGATACTTTTCTAGTTGGTATGTATTTGGCCACTTTTTTTTACACTACCATAATTTTTACTGTTTAGAAGTCCAATATTGTTTGTGTTTATTTATAGTAGTGTTGCATTAATTATGTCCCACTACACATTCAAATTAATCTTGTTGTGTTAATGTGTTTAGGTTATCAGAAAAAGTCCACCCTGAGAGTAGTAGTTCTTTTGGAGCTTGTCACTACCCTATAGAATATGGAGGTTGGATTGGGGTAGATTTGGATGAATCCCTTTCTTCGTCCAGGTAAGGAAATTATGTGAAAATGTTTCTAGATATTTATTAAAATAACATAATTCATGAAGATTGTTGAATTTTTTTTAAAATTTTTTAAAATAGAGAAATTTTGGAAACACAAAATGATCTAAAGATATAAAAATTCATAATTTGATTACATATAATAATTTAATATGTTATAGAAATATATAATTTCATATTTTTTTATAGATTAAGAATGTCAGAATGTTATTTAGTTTAAGAAAGTAAGAATATTATGATGATGAAAGAATTCTAAAATTTCTAGAGATAAAGAATTTCCAGAAGTATTGAATGTCTGAAAGTTTATAAAATAATGAATGATAAATAGTATTGAAGTTATGAATTTTTTTGAGATAAATAATGTTTTAAACATTGATAGATTATATTTTTTTTTAGATAATAAAAAATTGGAGTCTTTTAGAGAAATGAAATTTTCTAATATGTTTAAATTACAAAAGTCACAATGTCATAATGTTTACTTAACATTGATAAAGAAATTTCACTAAAAATCAGATAGATCAATGTTTCTCTTTAATGTGCCTAAAAAATCATTGATAAGTCATGATGAATGAAAAATATAGTAAAAGAAAACAAAAGAATATATACCTGGTGTCTCTATAGTTAATGATTCGAAATTAACTTTTTTGTATGAAGAGTTTAATTTTTTACATTTTATAAGTTACAGTTTTCTAGAAAAATACTTTTTTTTTAAAATGTTAATTCTTATGTAAGTATTAAGTCATAGTTTTTGGTCATAATATTCATTAGAAATGTATATTTGTATGAATTTTAAAAGAATTTTTTTCATAGTCATAAAATTCTATTGTTTTCTGAATGAAAAATATTGACGTAGTTTGGATGTAAAAACATTATTTTCTATGGATACACAAAACACGATTTTTCTAAACATTAGGTTATATGATTTTATGGATTTACATATATTATGTTTTTATAATTTATAATAATGTGTTGTTCTGAAATTATAATGATGTATTTTTTAGGACATACAATTTCAATTTCTTTTGGATATTGAATGTTTTAGTTTTTCTTATAATATAATGTTGAAGTGGAATATTTAACTAAATAAAAGTTACAAAGATGAATTTTCAAGTTGTATGAAGATGATGTAAAAACATATATTTTTTCATAATAATAGAGTTTAATGATACCTATATAAATTAGGAAATGCAAGATAATTCAGGAATATCTTTGAATTTTCTATATGAGATGATAAGAGTGCCTAATAAATTTTGTTGCGTGTGACACTCAGATTCCTAAATTTCAATGATCAAGAGAATTAAATGGGAATCCCACCATTACTAAAATGGGATCAACTATATAAATGTTTGAAACATATTATTTAATTGACACTAATCACACATTCAAATAGTTGAAATGATTCATGAATTATATCCATTTGAGTTTCTAACTGAATTAGCTTTTCATGTTGAAGAAGATTTTTAGACATAGTTTTTTGATGTGACGTATCAAACAGAGTTGTTTTCAAAGAATCCAGATAGATAGAATCATATATAGGAATTGAGAATAAGTTTGTGAGGTAATTTTTTTATTAAAAAAGAATGCAGTTTTCTTATAAACAAATTTTATGACAAACTAAAAATAGAATATTTATTGAAATATAGATCACAAAAACTGGCCCACTCCAAACCGTGGAGGATTGAAATGATGGAGATCGAGGGAACACCCTATTAAAAAGACATTAAAATCCATATTATGGGAGACTATGCAAGAATATAATGTACCACTAACTCCCAGATATCCTTTGTTGGAAGGAGGATTCGCATTGTAGTTCCCTTCCCTATACGTACTCTTGCCAAGAATACCCCGATCGATGTAGCCTCTCTAATTTCAAATGATGAATAAAAGCTCCCAAGGGGCTCCAAATTGACCCATGTGCTATATAAATAGAAATTTTGTGTAAAATGTGACTTCATAAATCTGTACATTTAATCATCATCACAACATAAATCTAGTATCCATGGCCCTTATCTTCACTCCAAAAGAGGTACCACTAACATAGAATGGGCTAAATCGCATATAGACAGATCCATATTAGTGTCTCACCAGACTGGAACACCTCATCACCCCAAAATAGCATGATCCATAAACTTCATGTTTCAAACTAGATTCCAGAGGAATCATTTTTACCTACAACCCCCAACCACTTCCAATATTATTCCATAATTAGAAAACACACTTGAGAAAACATTGAAGAGAAAGCACTAACACCCCTCCTTTCAGCAGCACTACCAAGTCGGAAAGAAGGGAGAGGATCTAAAACTACATGAGAGAGGCCAAGTAACATCCTATATTCTTTTATTATATTTCTCTCATCCAAAATGATCCAATAGCTTGCAATAAAAATCATCCCCTGTGAACTCGACTCTGCGCCTGGCTGCATCGCTCCCTAAATCTAGTTCACTAGAAATTCTTGCATAGAATCACCATTACAAAACAAACTCAAGATACTACCTAGGAAATTTAAGATACCCAATACCAATTCCCATGTGATGAATACATTCCATGAAGCATCCTTTTTTGGGTGAAAAACTGCATTACATCGAGATTCCATAACCATACATTTCCTTTCTATGTTCTTGACAGTATGTAAAGCACTGTATATTAGCATAAAAATTTCTAAAATTAAGATTTCTAGTTAAATAATATTACAATATATTAGGATACCACTAATCTATACCACTTCTCATAGTACATTTATGTTTGAATTCCCTACTATTGAAATCCCTTGATGATGAACCGAAGAAGACCCACCTGTCATGTTCATCAACCCATTGAATTCTTCTATAGATTTCCATATGTACCTAGTTCTGGATTGAATTAATGAAAACTAGATGTGATCAATCCTCCAGGAAGGATATATTGGGTTATGGATATCTAGGAAAAGGTAGCTTCTTCCTAGACCATTTGGTGTTCCAGAAATTATGTTCCCTACATCCCACCACCATGATACCCTTGTTTTAAAGCTCCTCAAGGTAGCCCAACATGCACAAAAAAAGTATAAAATCCCATTTTGTCCATCATACCAATCCTCCATGTCTTCCCCATAACAATTTTTCTTAAATTGTTTCCAAAGGGAACCTCCCACCATGATATCCCATGTGATACAGGTCTGAATGGCATGCATCGATTCCTCAACACTGTAATGATTAATGCCACCCTCATCAATAGGTCTGGCCAATAGGTCACATGCTTCCTAGTGCCATTTTCATTCATGATTTGCATTCCAATGGTACTTATTCATTAGTTTCACAATTTTTTAAATTTTCCTGTTATAAAATTTAATTATGGACAAAACATGCATAGGAACAAAGAAAAGTGAATTGTTAATCAATGTTATACAACCTTTGAATGAAAGAAATTTATTTTTCTAGCTACCTTTTAATTTATTAATCCTACTAATGATGTTACCAAACATGATTTTTTTAAATATTCCATTACAAATGGGAACACTAAGATATTCCATTGGTTGTTTTTTCCTTTGCATGCTAGGAATCATTTTAATTATATTACTATGACCTCTATAGAATTTCTCTGAAGTGAAAATTATTTTATTCCCTTGATTAATGTGTTGTCAAATAAACATCATATACTTGGGGGTTAAGTTCATTAGACCAATAATTGAATTATGACTACGATTGATGAAATTGGTAATATCACCAACAAACATCATTTGAGATATGATTCTGCTACCAAAAATGTTTTGGTATTCTGTTAAGGACCCATTTTCTAGAGCCCTCACAATATTCTGAGACATGTCCACATGATCCATGATGAAGAGATATGGGGAGAGGTGGTCTTCTTTCTTGACACCACATACTAGTTTTACGAACCTAAATCCTTTCCCCATCAATGATATTTATATGCAAGGAGACAAATAAAATATTAATATAATGTAACAAAAGTCATTATGGAAACCAAATTTCATAATCACTTTAATTATAATGTTTAATTCAAGTCTATCGTAATATTTTCTCATGCCTAGCTTGACCAAAATATAGGTTCTCATTTCTCTTATATTGAATTCATCGACCACATCCTTAGAATTCCTATCACCCCTTGGATATTCCAACACCATAAAAAACCATGTTTCTATCCAATATCAGCTTTGTCATGAAACCACATAGACTCATATTCAATAAGTTGGAACATATTTTTGAATGTGAAATTATAGAGTCAGATGGGCCTAAACAGAGATAGATCCTTAGGTTATTTTTACATGGAGATATAATGACCCTAGAATCAATAATTTTCTTGGTAAGAGGACCTCCTCTAAGAAAAATCCTAAACCGCCTAAATTACTAGTATTTTCGTAATACTCCCTGATGGATTGAAAAATGTCCCAGGGAAACCGTTAGGCCTAGGGGCACTGTCATGTTTAAAACTTAACACCACAACTGTTATATCTTCTTCTCTTGGAACCCTGACTAAATCATGGTCATCTTACTCTTACACCATGCTTGGGATGAAACCAAAAAAAGGAATAATCTTGTGACTAATCACTATGATAATCATCATGAACTTACTTGATCTATCTAACAGACCCTTGAAATAACTAATATCCATAATACTCGCCACTTCCATATCAGACATGAGGGGAAAATCCTCATATTTTAGGTTAGTAGTATTTGAAAACTTCTTATTTCTAATAAAATATTGAATGAATTATTTTTTACAATCCCCCTCCATTATCCAAAGAGAAATAGATTTTTACTTGCAAATCCTCTCAATTTTAAACAATGATTCAATTAGAATATTTCGTTTCTCGGATAGAATGATGTAGATATCATCATAAAATCTGTTCCATAAGTCATCCCCTAGCTTCTAAATATACATTTTGAGATCCTCCATGATGGAATCCCCTTTGGTCTTGTAGATCCAGTCCAGGATGTCTCTTTTGAGATTGGGGAGGGGTTGCACAAGACATATCCATGCATATCTTCTCACATGTTTGACCTATGAGTCATTATCCACCTGAATAGACCCATCCAACTGGTCCAATGTAATTATGTGATGAATTATTTTCTATATTTTATCCTCTATTTTCAATTCAACTATAATTAAAGTATGGTTCGAGTGTATTCTAGTAGGACGTGAGACTAAGGACCGTGTAAAGGAATCAAGACCCTAAAGGTTCGACAGGCACCGGTAAAACCTACATCATTTCATGGAATTTCCTTTCTTATTATTTCCCCATGTAAACATTTTCAAGATCAAACCCATGCCAATGAGACCATTTCTATCTATGAATATATGAAAATAAAAATTTATTTAGGTCGAATGATGTGTTCCTCTACTTTTCTCCAAATAATCCTTAATTGAATTTATTTCACCACATCTAATCCTAGGTAAAAAACATATCTATAATTTCGAAAGAATCTTTCATAGATCCATCCTTTATAGAGCCTCACATTTTGAATAATAAAGGAGAAGAAAATATCTCGTCTTCCATCCCTGATATAGACAGAGATATGCTGACCAGAAATATCTACGGAGTCCGCTGAGATATTATGTTTCCAAAATATCCAGATATGGGATTTGAGTGTATTTTCATGCATGAAATTACTAAATCCCAAATTCCATAAAAATAAGGTGTTAATATCTACCCCTTTTTCATGTTGTAGAATAACAACCATAAAAACATTCCATTGTCATGATTCCATATTATGAAAAGATGTCTTTGCATGGGAAAAATCCCATGAATATTCCAAATAATGACTAAAAACATTAACATACAATACTGGTGGCCTTGCGACCAAGAGAACATGACATTTATATTAGGTTGAAAGTGCAAATACCACTTGATATTGACCATGTGATGTGACACTATCCATAGAAGAGGGGGCCTTCAAAACATTTTTATCCTTATTTCATGGAGTTGATAGAACGTCAATCAAAGGTGATTTGAGGGCCTCACGAGCTAAAAATCTATTGTTGGATAAAAAATTAACCTTGGATAATGACTTTACATGCAACCTGGATAATGGAATTAAAGAACCCAACATTTTAGAATGGACCAAGCTATGCGGATCTCATTAAAGACACCCTTCTGGAACACTTTTTTATAAATTAATGCCACCTAAATAAGAGAATCTTGTGTAACCGTAGAATAGGAGGCGAGCATCATGAGAGACTACGGGATGGAAGGACAATTGGATGGAATAGACTAACAAAAAGAGTCACCAATATATAGAAACAATAGGAAATAACATCATGGTTATGACTTGAATGCAGTAGGTAACACAACAGTTGACTTGTTAGGCGCATCATGTAAGCCATTCACACGATTCTCAGATTAAGAAATTGAAAAAACCAATCCTGTATTTTCAACAGATTCAACTCCAGTTACCGAAGATTCATTGACCACTATCAGAGGCTCTATCAACTGAATATGATACATAGAAGATGAACTAGAAAAGTAAACCAAGCCCCCATGATCCAGGTAGTTGAAATAACACAAGACACTAGTGAAGATGATAGATGCTCAACTTCTATAGTAGCCACACAAAGGGGTGACGACTGCGCTACATCCACTAGATACATCATCACCATCTTAAACATCCTAAAATCATTAATAGAGTGGGCATGGATATTAAGTGATGTGAAATCCTGCTAATGTTTTTAAAAAACATTAGCTGAAAGCACAGAAAGAGAGGAACTTACCCAAATCAGAACTCTCAATAGAAGCTCAGTGAACAGATCCACCTCAACACACATTAGTGAACAAGAAGTTATTTGAGGATTTAGATTAAAATCATCAAGGAATAAAATGTTTCCTACTGCATTTCAGATAAAATAAAGGATGGATGGATTTTCCAATGGTAGAGGGAGGCCGAGAATGTGGATCCAAACAACAGCCTTAAACAAATATTTTCCATAGTGAGTGTCCCATGAGAATCTGTAGAGGGATAACTGCCAAGACCCGAAATTACGGTCCTCACGAGCCCAATAATTAACAAAATATTCTGTAGATAAGAGTTTAATACATAAGAAAGAACATGTTTGATCTGAGATCATCACTGGAAGTCTGATGCCCAAAGTGCTGATAAAACCCCAGAACACAGAAAAGGATGGATTTTCCAGACTGAACCATGCCACTAACAAAATATCATGAAAGGAAATGGTTGAAGAGATATCTTTCTATAAAATATACACTTTACAAAATCCATTCAAAAAATCAATGAAACTTGAGGATAGGGAAACTAGATGAATGTAAGGAAACTCCCCAATAGAGTTGAATGAACAATATGATCATCCTTAAAAGACCTCGATCCAATAAGGGAGGGGGAGTAACCTCACACTATGGATCCACCAATAGATAATTAGCGAAAATAGTGCATCCAAGATGGAGATCAGTCATGGAAAATTCCACGATTCTTCTCTTCATGTAAAGTCGCATTTAACTAGGATCAATTTTTTGATTATTGAAAATGAGCATCAATGAAGGGGTTATGATGTACCAAAATCATGTTTGTCACAATAGCTATATTATATGAAAAAAGAAAAACCTAGAAGAAACATTTATTGGTTGTTTCATCTATGAATATGGAAAAGTCACCCATTTTATAAAATTAAGGCATAATACAATCTTTTTGAATGGATTTATTAGAAATGTTTTATGGAAGATCCTTTGGAGATAATTTTAAAAAAACTTATTAATTTTTTTATGTAATAAAAAAATTCAACGAATAAGAGTTAATTAATTTATATCAGGATATATGAATATTTTTTTAGTAAACATATAAATAATTGGATGTATTATAAAAACCCACACTATTAATTAATTACTTCATTAGTAGTCATGAATCTTTATCCAAAATCAGTCACCATGATAATGGTGTAGGTTCTCACAATTATTTAGAATGGTGTAAAAATACATGTGTGTTATTTTATTATATAATTTTCATTTAAAATTTGTAAACTAATGGGTAATAATATTTTTATGATATATACATCCCAACCGATAATAACTATCTAATTAATTGAGCATAATAAAATATAATTCATATGTTGATTAAAATTGGTAAAATGTTTTTCATCACAAATTCACCCACCTATCTAATGTTAAGAACATTTTCTAGCCAATGAATCTCAATTATTATCAATAGGATGTCCCCCTTCCTGTGTTCCATGTGGTATTTATTTTATATTGTGTTAAACTATATTATATAATGTTTATATTTATAATATATGAATGAAAGTTTTCTAAAAGTATATGGATGTTCATCCTTGGATGAAAATTAAATAGGTTTTCTCAAATTAATGAATCACATATGTTTCATCAAAATCCAAGAGAATAATAATAATAAATGAATATATAATAAAAAGGAATACCTCCTAAAATCAATTGATGGAGGATTGGACACACTAAAAAATTTATATGTGTGGTTAAAAATTTAGTAAAAACATTTATCCCCCAAGATAATGCTTTTCATGAAAATCTTCATTTGAATAAGTTGAACATTTATATTATAAAATAAGAAAATATTTGAAAAGTGTTGTAGTTAATGTTACTACATTTATACTTTCACATACTGGATAACATTATGATGAAAATATCAATTATAAAAATTTAAAATTTTTAATCGGTACATGACTTTTGAAATAATATTCTATAATGTACATATATCATTAAAATTAAAACAATCATGTAATAATATGTACAAAATATCCAAGAAAATTTAGATAGTGAAGAAGAAATTATAAATATATATTATTTTTAGAATTAGGTTCTTAAGAAAATTATTAAGGAAATATTCCATGCATTTGAATATTCCATTGAAAAAAGAAACACTATGATGGAATAAGAAACTATAAGAATTATTGATATTGAGATTTTAAAATAAGATAATAATAAAATGTATTAAGAAATAGATTCATGTGACATCTTCATCAAATACAATGGTTTTAATAAATGTTTTGTCACAATAAGTGAAGAAAATTCATCATTTAAGGAAGAAAATTTGATGAGGAATATATGTAATTAATATTTTGGAAAAAATTGATATTAAGGGAAAAATTAATCCACTAAAAGATAGTTATAGTGAAATTGTGGATTAAAAAAATTCCCAATGAGGGATCAAGGAAGGTCATATAAAATAACTTTATTTATAGATGAAATTATTTATTAATGGGTATATTTAAGGGATAATGATGATAGAAAATAAATCTAAACATTGAATGAGGATTCAGGGATATCAAAACACCATTATAAACATAATCTTCCCTATGGACACTATGAGACTGAGATACATTAAACCCAGTCAAGATGAATTTTCCTAATAAACTGATATATGAATCTCTACTAATGTTTCTATGTAATGAATTATTTTAGGATATAAATTAAGAAATGGTTAGGAGAATGTGAATTGATATTTAGAATTATCAGTTGATATAATAAAGAAAATGATAAAAAACATCATACCAATAATATTTTAAATAACTCTAACAAAATTATTTTAGGACATATTACTATATAAAAGTGGGTAAATACTATTTAAATTCTCACTACATCATAGAATTTTAATGTTAGAAAGAATATGAATGTTTTCCGGAAAATATTATTTTATATAAAATGTTAACATCTGATGGAACCCTATATATAATGACGTTTCTATATCCCAAAAACATAAGGAAAGATGATGTTTTTCACATGATATCTTTTCTATTGTAGTGTTTTTGTGAAGATGGGTATCAAATTTCGATGCAATATTCCAAGGAATGAGGAATAAATAATACAAATATTGAGGGGGAGGAAATTAGAATGAAATAGAAACTCATTTATGTGAAAAAAATATTCACCAAAGTAGAATGAAATACTAATATCCAAAATATTTGGATATCATGAATATTTTTTTCCAAACAATTGATGAAATAAACATGACTAAGAAATGTGATGGTATGCTGCTATAACCTATGTAGCATAAATGACCACTAGTAGTGGTTTCTCCAAAATACTATGGATAGAACACAATCAGATGTAATTTAGCCTAAACATTAACCATAAACCTATCTATCATGACAATTCTATTCAAGTAAATGTATATTAAGATTATATATATTAATATCTATTCAAACACATTTTCTTGAGACTCCATTTCTTAAGGAATCACATAAAATATTTACACCATAATTGATTTTGTTCCAATAGAATCCTAGGTCCCTAAAATTTTCTCTATTCCAATAGGCCTTGATCATTTATAATTCAATAATGGAAAATTATGATTTATTTTCCTGTAATCAAACTCATTTAATATAGGGATATAATGAGATCAATTCAAAATTAAATTTTGAAAATTTTCATTTATTTATTTTCATAATTGATTCAAAATCCCTATATTGGAAATTATTTCTTATCACACCTATATTACCATTTATGGGAGATAAACTTATATATGTAATTATTAATGATTTTTATGGTAGATTTTTATATTCAAGACTAATTAAGTAATAATTTTTCTAAAAATATATCTTGTTTTTTAAAAATTCAAAATAACATTTTGAAAATAGTATTTATCTTTAATATATAATTATTATTGAAAACTGTTATTTGATATCCAAGATTTGTCTCAGGTACCTCTAATTTTTGAATTTTTTTAAAAATAATTTTAAAATAATATATGTATTTAATCATTAATATTTTATTTATATCTCCCATAATGAGGATTAATGCTGACTAAAAATACGTTATTTGAATTTTTTTATGAATTTTCAATTGATTTTCCTTTAAAAGTAATTAACAATCAAATAATTATTTTCAATGAATGATTACCGTTTGATGGAATACACCCTACATTATCTTTTAATGATGAAATCATTCAGTAAAGTTGAATCATTTCCATGATAAAATGTGTTCAGTGGATAAGTTAAGTTACATTGTTTATATACTTCTCTTCCATTTTATCTTCTTCCATCTCATTATTTTTTTCACATGAGATTATTTCACTTTTTTCATTTAATATTTCATTTTCCTTCATTCCAAACCACACTATCTCTATAAGTATCTTATTAACTATATGTTTTTCATTTCATATAATTTTTATAATTTTTATTCATTATCGTTTTTTCACTATTCGTTATATTTACATTCTTCTCTAAAACTATAGTAATTTTATTATTTGGGGACTACCATATACTAAAAATAATTTTCAATAATTTTCTACCAATTATTAATAATTTTTCTAAGTTATCTATTTATATTTTGATTAAAAAAATTCATAAGTTTCTCCTTCCAATTACATTTTTCATTTTTATTGATTTTTTACCATTGATAATTGAAATGGTGGAAATATGATAAAAAAAAGTAAGGGGGTTAAATTTCAATGACATTTATTTTCTTAGGGTGTGACCAACATAAATTATGAATTCTTAACTCATATAGTATAGTGTTCGGTTTTAAAATCACATAATTTAAAATATAAAATTATTTTTATACATCATTTTTAATAGAATGTGTTATAAGTTTGAATCATGAGAATATTTAGTAAATTTTATATATATTGAAAAAAATTCTATTTAATTGATTATTTGATTAAAAATATTATATTTGACTAAGGTATATTTTTTTTATCAAAATAGTTGGTGGGTGGGATTATTTTACCTCACACACTCATGGAGTTTTCAGGATCAATAATTATCACCTAGCATTTTATCCATTCAAGTTAATTGTATTTCAATTTTTATCAACCATAATCTATTAAAATACATAGAACCATTAGTTTTCATTAATTCCATGAGGAATGTGTGAAATAATATTACACTATTATTAATGTAATTTGAATTATATAAGAATACACAAAGATTGATGTTTGGTGAGGTAGAGTAGGATTGATATGAAAGGCTATCTATGGAGACTGAAATTTATACCTAGTATAGACCATCAACTATATTGATCAATGGTACAAGCCACCCAATTCTGTATATCTACCCCTGGGAACATAATAGATAATAACCCACCATTTGGTTGACCCATATCATTTGAAATTCTTTTATTGGAAGGCCTACTACATTAAAATCTCTAGTAGCATCACCCTAGTAGAGCACCTCTAGTATCACCTGTATAAAATAATGACACTTACAACCTGATAGAGGTTACTTTGTAACTTGTGGTGTTGATAATTCTTTTATAGAGGATGAGTTTATGAATAGAAAAAATATCATTATTGATGTATATTCAAGGTGATACAAATTAAAAATAAAATATTCTAAATAACATTTGAGCCAATAAAATTACTCCCTTTACACATAATTTATTATCAATTGTTATTAACTTTCCCCCATGTTCCAACTTAAAAGTGAATCGATAATATTCAAAATTGGTATTCGTTGAATTCATGTTCTAAATTATTCTATGTACTATTAATCTTTATGAAAATTCATCCATCATTCACTATATATAAATACATCAATGTTCTTTCGGATTGGTGTTTAATGGGATTCCCAATAACAAACATATCACATTCATCAAACACCAATCAACAATTGTTCATACTCTGAATATTTGTGGTACATGTTCATTTTTTTTAATTCAATAGGGGACTCACAGGACACAATTGTTTGTGATGGCTTCTTTGTAACTTTTATGATCAAGGGATTTATACAATTGTCTTCTTGAGTCTTGGGGTGGAGACAGAGTGGATCACATTGATCATTATTTAAACTCCATATCAATTTTCTCTTACATCAATTTATTTTTATTAATTTGTTATTTTAATTTTGAACCCCATTTTCTCAAAATTTTATTTCTGTTGTTTACTTGATTTAATTAGATTTTTTAATTATAATTAATGTGAATTAAACTTATCAAATATCATGTATTTTATTTATTATGTTATTATTTAAATATATTATGTTTTAAAATATTGATTTCTTATTTCATTAATTTTTAATTGTAGAATTCACCCCCACCCATAATTCTATAATATATGATATAAAATATCATAGAATGGGTCTTGTCATGTATTATTACATGACCATGATGCTGGACTCACCTGTTTTGACAATCCCAAATCCTATTTTGGTAATCCCAAATCATGTTTTATTTATGTGATAATAATTTTTCTAATACAAGATAATCATTTATGTGAAACTCATGTTTATATCGAAGTGATAAGTATGTCCTTTTAATCTGATTGCTCTATTTTTTAAGCACATGGTGAAACATTTCTCTAAGTACAAAGGTCACTGATGCAAAGGTCACCGATGAAAAGGTCAGTGATGCAATGGACACCTATGAAAAGGTCATCGGTACAAAGGTCACTGATGAAATGGTCACCGATGGAAATTTCTTCAATGAAAATGTCACTGATGTAATGTTCCCCGGTGCAAGGTCACCAATGCAAGGCTACTATTGAAAAGGCTACCGATGGAGATTTATCAATTGAATGCTATCGATGAGGGAATTATCAATTGAAGGATACAGATGGAGAGTTATTGATGGAACCATTGGAGAGGTTCCCAATAAATGATGTCGATATGCACATACTATTGAAGCTTACCAATGTGAAGGGAACCATTACCAGTCTACTATACTCTTCATCTCTATATTTTTTCAAATTCTTAAGTTTATTATAATGGTAATATTTGATATCTTTAGTGCTTTTTTACATTAGTTAGTTCTCATTCTAGACATATCGAGAGACCGTATTTGGGGAAAATATGAGGTACGATAATGATCGCACATGATGTACTTATTCCTATTATCGGACCTCAATTATAAAAAAAGAGGCTGGTGTGAGGAAACACAACAAAATGGAAAAGAACCTCATCTAAAAATATGAAGAATTGTACTCTCTGGATCAAAGAAGAACCATTCAGCAGTTACACTGAGAACTCATAAGCCCCACGAAGATCATTTGAGGGAAAACACTCTTCTACCTTCTATAATTCATCTACTCTTGATGAACTCAAGAAGTAGAATACTCAATTTCTAAAGTCTAGAACCTAGAGTTGTGACACTTTGTTTTGGAGACAACTTCCAGAGAAATACTCAAACATCAGATTATTCACTTCAAAGAGTCAAGAGTTGAACTGTAAACACATAGATCCTTATAAACTCAATCTCATCATATTTTCTCTACTGTGTTCTTTTGTTTTAAATTTAAAAGATATTTCTATTTGTGTCATACACACTGTCTCATGTGATTGAACTAGAGGAAGTGAAAATCCTCAAATCAAACTACACTTAATTATTTTTTTCCCACATATAACTGTGGAAGAGATTGTTTGTGGTCCGTATTGTTTAATTTTTCCCATGAAAAACTGTATTAGAGGGTGTAAAACTTAGAATGTTTGGGAAAAATATTGTAAATCCCATTATAAGCTATGTATTAATTTTATTAATATAAACCTCTTGGTGGTAAGTGATCACAAAGTGGATAGGATTAAGTCACCACTTGAGACTGAACCTATTGTTTATCCTTTTTGTGCGCTATATTTTTTTATGCCATGTTCTATGTATTTTCCACTGCTTATTGAAAAAACATTAAACTGTTTTGCATTCACTTTGATAGTTAGTTTTGGTATGTGTGTGTATTTTTTTAATTAAGAAAACTTTTTTTCAAAAGTTGAAGAAGAGTTTTACACTAATTCAACTAAACACTTATCACCCCTTGAGAAACCTATTGAAAAATTTGACATCTATATCTGTACTTCATTAATTAACTAGGTTGTTTCCAAAAATTGGGGGATCATTAATATAAATTATTTGAGAGTAATTTTATGTATGAAATCAATTCTCCCCCCTCTTGAGATTCCACTCCATCCAACATTTGGTATCTGAGGGAGGTTAGTTTAGTTTTCATTACTATTACCTGAACTGTTGTGAAACCTGTCAAATACTTTAATAGTGATTTTAGTTGTATCTTAGGGATCAAAAAATTTCTTTCATATATGAATTTTCAGTTCTTTACAATTCTAGCCAGCT
Organism: Viscum album; assembly: GCA_963277665.1. Lineage (NCBI taxonomy): Eukaryota > Viridiplantae > Streptophyta > Magnoliopsida > Santalales > Viscaceae > Viscum > Viscum album. Next base: position 1,711,033,165 of record OY728142.1, read on the forward strand.
ATGGATACTGGATTTGAGGTTATCACTACTAACAGTCCACCTTTATTTAATGGATATTACTATGCTTAGTGGAAATTAAAAATAATTTTGAATCTAGAGATCATGTGACCTTATATATGGGACACAATTGAGGAACAACATGTATTACCTGGTATTTCTAGGGACACATGGTATCAGATGACTAAATCCACCTATAACAATAATTGTAAAGCAATGAATTCATTTTATTGTCCTCTAGGTGATGAATAATTCAATAGAATATCTGCCTATAAAACCAAAAATGAAATTTGTGATACTTTAGCTGTTTTCATGAGGGAACAACCAATGTTAACGAAATGATATTAAATACTTGTACAATTAAATATGATAATTTTAATTTGAATAATGATGAACCTATCTCTGAAATGTATCTTAGGTTTAATTAACTAGTAAATACCATGAGCCTTCTTGGAAAACTAGTGGATAGCAAGGATCAAGTTATGAGATAACATGATTTAAATTCCAATTATAAGTCTGATCTGGATATTGAAAAAGGAAAATGTGCTCTCCCATTAAAAGGAAATATTAAACTTAAATTATAAAATGAATAAATTAAAAAGAGTCATTGAGATGTTTACTGTTGGTAGATATACCTTAACTTGGTTACTAGGAAAATAGATTTCTCCAAAATACACAACCGGTCTAGGATATCATCCTAGAAAGAGAAGGATTATTAAGAATATATTTTATATAAAATCTAGACAGTTCACTTCTATTTCATGTTATGGAAAATCTTTTAAAAAAAATTCACTAAAGAAACAAATAAAGTTTTCATGTCTCAAAACATGTCTGTTTATTATATGAAATCTATGAGATAGGTATGGGTTCTGAATGTTTTATTTTCAAACTACTCTGAACCCAATAATATCTTTGTACTAAAGTTACCATACTGTTAATCTGTTTTGCAGTACAATTGTTTAACGATCACCTGTAAAACTCAATGGTACTTAGAAAGTGGATGTTCAAGACACATGACAGAAGAATACTCAAGTTTCAATAGCCTAATTAAAATTGATGGTGGAAATGTAACGTTTGATGATAATTAAAAAGGTAAGATCATTAGTTTAGGACAAATTGGTAACCGTAATTATATATTAATTTCAAAAGTACTATTTTTACGGGTTAATGTGCAATTTACAAAGAATCACTTAGTTATGCGATCATGGTTTTAATGTTAATTTTTAAAATGATGCATGCAGTGTATTTAATTCTAAAAATTATTTAATAATCATTTCTCTTAGAAATGAAAATGTATATTGTGTTTATTTAAATTCTATATCTATGAAAAAAATTTCATGATTAAATTCTTTTAAAAAGGAATCCTGATTATGGAACAAAAGATTAGGAAACTGCAATGTACACTCATTTAGGAAAGTAACTAGGAAAGGTTTAGTTAATGACTTACCGAAATTAGAATTCTCACTTATCAATGTTTGTAATCCTTGTTAAAAGGAAAAACAACACAATTTATATTTCTAGCCAAAGAAAGATGTTTCTACCACTCAACCGCTTGAGTTGGTTCACATGGATTTGTTTGGACCATATAGAGTTTCAATTTTAAAAGGGGAGAACTATATTTGTGTTCTTATAGATAATTTTTCTAGATATACATGGTTATACTTTATATCTCACAAAATTGAGGCATGTTCTTACCTCATTAAATATTCCAAAGATGTAGAAAATCTTAGTGGACATAGAATTAAGACCTTGAGAAGTGATTGTGGCCGTAAGTTTGAAAATTAGGAACATGAATCTTTTTTCACACAAAAGGGCTATACTCACAATTTCTATACTACTAGAACACCACGAAAAATGGATTTGTAGAAAAAAAAACATGACACATAATAAAATTTCGCAGACTATTCTTAATGAGTACAATATACCTATATATTTTTGGGCTGAAGTTGTTAATACAACATGTTACATTATCAATAGAGTCTTAATTAGACTTGTTCTAAAGAAGACTCCATATGATCTCTGGAATAATTGGTAGACAAAGGATAATTAATTTAGTGTTTTAGTTCTCAAGTATTCATCCATAACACTAATGACAATCTGGACAAGTTAACTTCCAAAAGTAATGAAGTAATTTTCCTAGGTTACTCAATCTCTAGTAAAGCTTATAGAATATTTAATAGGAGAAACAAATGTGTGGAAGATTCAATTCTTGTCAAATTTGATGAGACTGATACACATGAACCAAAAACCTCTGTTGAACTCCTTGTGGAAGATATGTCAATTATAGACCATAATGATAAAGAAAGTGAGCCCTTAGTTAAAACAACCAGTTCTGGAAATTCTCCAAATTTTGTGTATGATGAATCTGGACCTATATACAATCATGAGGAGTCTATTTCAAGTCTTTCTAGAAGTATTATTACTCTCAAAAATCATCATCTATATGTTTTAGTAGGTTATTTGAAAATACGAACAGAAACTAAAGCTTATCTAAGAAACTAGGTTGAACATCAATCCTTATTTTCACAGCATGAACCTAAAAATATTGATGATGCAATCAATGATGAATTTTGGGTGATAGATATTCAAGAATAATTAAATCAGTTTGATTGAAAAATTGTTTGGGAATATTAAAAAGTTCAAAAGAAATGTTGACCATAGGAATTAAATAGTTATTTAGATATATTATTGATGAATATATAAACATAGTGTGAAATAAGGCTAGAATATTTGCACATGGATATAATCATGAAGAAGGAATAGACTATGAGGAAAATTTTGGACCAGTTTCTAGACTATAAGCTATTAGGATACTACTTGCTTATGCAGCTCATCTGAATTTATAACATTATCAAATGGAATTCAAAATTTCTTTTTCAAATGGGTATATAGTTTAATGTTTATTTGATAAACAACCCCTAGTTTTACAAATATCCATTTTTCAAATCATTTTTATAAACTTTCTAAAGATTTATATGTTCTGAAACAATCTCCAAGAGCTTGGTATGATAGACATCGTTCTATACTTATTTCAAAAAGTTTTCCAAAAGGAATAGAAGATCCTACTCTATTTATTAAATGGATTTCCAAAGATGTTTTAATATTATAGATTTATGTATATGACATTATTTTTTTATCCTCTAAAAATTCATTTTGTACTAATTTTTCAAAAATGATGCCAGATGATTTTGAAATGAGTTTAATGGGGGAACATAATATTTTCCCTAGATTTCAAATTTCTCAAAATGAAAATGGTATTGTTTTAAATCACAAAAAATATACCAAAGATCTTTTGAAACAATTTTCATTGGAAAAGAATGAAATTAGTGATACTTCGATGAGTACCACATGTAAGTTGGATGCTGATGAAACTGTTAATCTATTGGATCAAACCAATAATAGGGTTATAACTGGAAGTCTGATCTATCTTACTGCAAGTAAAACTGATATTATGTTTTTTATATGCATTTTTAATTGTTTATAATCCAATCCTAAAGAGTAACATTTAACTACTGTTAAAATTATTTTCAAATTTCTCATGTTTACTATAAACATAATATTGTTTTATCCATGAAAACAATATTTTGATTTAATAAGTTATTTAAATGATGAATTTTCTGGTTGCAAGTTTGATAGAAAGATCACCTCTAGAACATGTCACATTTTAGGAAAGTCACATGTATCATTTCATAGTAAGAAATATAATTCTGTTGCGTTATTTACATCTGAAGCTAAATATATAGTTGTAGTTAGTTGTTGTGCTCAAACTCTGTGGATGAAACACACTTTACTAGACTTTGGATAACAATTCAACAATGTTTCAATAAAGTGTGATAATACAAGTGCTATTAACATCTCTAAAACCCCATTATATCATTCTTGGACAAATAACATTGATGTGAGACATCACTTCTTGGGATATCGTTTTCAAAGTAGTGATATAACTCTTGAATTCATTGGTATTGAAAATCAATTGGAAGATATATTCACAAAGATTATGAAATCTGAGAAGTTAAATTACATCATACATGAGTTAGGTATGATAAACTGTTATGTTAGAAACCTCACTGTTGGACCTCACCGTTAGAAGCCTCACCGTTAGAAACCTCACCATTAAACCTCACCATTAAGAACCTCACCATTAATAACCTCACCTATAAAAACATAACCATTAGAAAACTCATCGTTAGGAACCTCACCGATATAAACCTCACCATTATGTACCTCACCTATAAAAACATCACTGATCGAAACCTCAGCTTTTGGAACCTCACTGTTAGGAACCTCACCGATAGAAACCTCACGGTTAGGAACATCACCCACTAAAACCTCACCAATAGAAGCCTCACCATTAGGAACCTCACTATTATGATCCTCATTGATTAAAACATCCCTATTAGGAACCTCACCGAGAGATACCTCATCCTTAGGAACCTCACCGATAGGAATCTCACTGATAGAAACCTCACCTATAAAACCTCACTGATGGAACCTTACCGATATTCGATGTTTTGTGGGACTCTCGTTTTCTTTCAGCCAGAAGATGAAATGTTTTGTTTTACTTATTTCTTTTACTTGATCTATTTTTTGATCACTAAATTATAAAATTAAAATACCATACCACATTTCGATCCACCACAAAATAAATCATGATTCTCATTCTCCCTAACCTCTGAACCTAACCCTCTTCTGAAACCCTTGAACCACATTAGATTGCATGGAAAGGGTGAAGAGATGATTTTTTAGTGATGAAGAGGATGCGCAAAATCCAAAGATACCCTGAGCTGAGTCAAGTATTCGAAGCAAGGATGTGGAAAACCTAATCAACCCTCTTCTCTAAAAAAGGAAATCATTGTTGATAAAGATCTCAGTTCTAAATGGCTGCTGATGAGAAGATATTTTGTGCAAAAGGCATTTGAAGCTCATGGATGGGTAGAATGCATTAAAAACAAAAATGGACATTATTTTATATTGTTAGTTAAGGAGTTTTATGAGTATTTTAAATTAAAATATACTAAGGATGAGAATAGAATGTCATCAAGGGTAAATGGATTAAGTATAAGATTTTCCTCTATCGAATGGGCTGAGTGTTTGAGAATACCACAGGATGGGATTTAAGACTACTACTTAGGAGTGGTTCCACCCAAAACTGAGTTCTTCTATTATGAAGAAGCCTTAGCTGAACTGATAGGGAGTTGGATTCCTAGGAAATTCATTTCTGTTGAGATGTAAAGAGAAGACAAGATACTATTTAAATTTTTTCAGCATGTCCTGAGTCCCAGAATAGTGGAGTTTTCTACGTTGAAGTTTGAGGATTTATTTCATTTTTATCTATTGAAGCATGTATAGAAAATAAATTTATTTATGTTTTTAATGATTCAATTGGAGGATATGAGAAATCCCAGTTTAAAATATAATGACTTATTTCACGATTGATGCATATCTTTGATGCTAATGGTGAAAGGAGTTCCTAGAGAAATGGAGGAAACAGTTCTAGTAAGTAAAAATATCTATAATATAAAGGTAATTTGATTGTTGATGAAGATAAATTGGAACCCTTGGAAGAGAGAATGGGTACATGATGAATGTAAGTTATATGAGGAATTCAATCCTATCACTCATCCTACTAGGCCTAAGGATTAGAGAGATCATGGTTTAAATCCTGATGAAGTAGAACCAGTATATTCAGATGAAGAAGAAGCTGCTGCTATGCCAGAAAGAGAGGACTCTCCTATAGATGACATGAGTGATCCAGACCTTTACTCCAATCCTTGTACTAATATTTTATTATCTGGTGATCCTATCCCACCAAGGAGATTTCCCAGAAGGTATACTGTTCAAAGGGATAGTGAGGAGTAAGAGACCAATGAAGAAGAAGTGGGAGAAAATGTCTTAAGAGAAATTAGAGGTACCTCAGATGAGGATGAGGACACTGAATCTAGTCATGATTACTTTGAGATAGTTGTTGATGTAAGTGAAGAAGAATTTCTTAGTATCAGTCCCTTGATAGTGAATAAAATAATGGTTGAAGGTGTAGATGAATAAGTTGCTGATTCTGCTAAAGCTGGATTTTTTTTGGAAGTAGTTGAAGATTCAGTATAAGAAGTGGCAGTGAACCCACCTCTTGATGAGGATGCTCAAGGAGGTATGGTAGTGATGGATAAGGTTCATTCAACTTATCTATTATGACCATATTTTGTGTAATTATCATATTATAATTATACACTTCATGGATTTTGATTAAATAAATATATCATCAATAAATTCTACCACTAGTTGATTTGTGTATTTTTTTCAAGCCTATATTCATGAAATTATTGATGATTACTAGGGAATTTGTTACTCCATTCTACATCAACATAAATTACTAGTGTCCCTGACTTATGTAGAATTATATACTATGTATATCCTAAATTATAAACCAAAATTAATTTTTTATTGATCAATGATATATTTTAGAATAATATCAGTCTCTATGTAGTTGATGGAAATGATCATCAATATGGGGTATATGATTCTTATTCATTATTTTTATGTCATTAATCTCTTGATAATAAATTTTGAGACCTGTTAGAATAAAATTCGTAATAAATAGACAGTTTCACCCAATGGTGAAGTACATGGAATAATTAATCTCTAATAATAATTATTGTATATTTGATTCTTCAGTTCCAATAAATTAGTTTGTTGAAATATATTTTGTGATATTGAAATATGTGTCATGTTATGTATGAATTATGTTGAAAAATAAACATCATAATTAAGTGTAGGAATATGTAACTATTATGAACAAATCATCAACAAATATTCATAAAACTGTAGTAAATTAGATGATAATATTCACATTAATAGTCTAATATTAATACACTACTTGAATTAGAATAAAAACCTAATTTTTTAGATATTTTAGATCTAATGTTTAAAATTAACATATATTTGATATATGATCATTTGTTGGTTGGAAATACCAAATGCCAATTCCCATTATAGTTACATTATGTGGGATTAATGTATTGAAAATAAATCAATTTACAATATAATATCAAATTCAAATAGAGGTAGAATAATAATATTTTCAAGAGGAACAATGCTAGAATCATAATTTGGAGAAGAATAATATACATGACATCAAATTATATTACCATTATAATCACTAATTTATAATTCATAATAAAATAATTGAGGATATGAGATTGGATTAATAATATTTTAAATTATATACATTAATTTAAATATGAAATCTTAAATTAGAGAATATTTATATTTAAGGATACGTGTTAAAACATTAACTTCATCAATATATATTCTATCTACAAAAAAATTAAAAAAATTATATGATGTAAAAAAATCATAGTGATAAATTATATAATTATGAAAAATAACGTATAGGATGTATAAATCATGGAAAATTATCCTCAATATATGAAATCATTAGAATGTCCTTAGTCATTCAAGGTCATCATCTATTCACATAATTCATCATTCTTCATAAAAAAATGTGAATTTTCCTAAAAATATCCTTCAGGAGTGTCAAACTACGTTCAGAAGTAATGATAAAATCACCAATAAACAGTTTTATGGTTGAGATACAATTGAACATCTATTAACAGGGTTTATAACCCTACATGCATATATTCCAAATCTATGTCTAATTATTTTTTATTGACAATTTTGTTTTTCAAGGAAAACAAGAACTATTTATATTCATTAATGTAGGTTATTTCGATATGCATAGGTATATCCTAATGGTTATGTCGTAATATTTCACATACTTGTTTCTAAAGATAATTAAACTTTTCGCTGATACAATCTAAAATGTCCTATATATTTCATACATCAATATTACATCAAATTATATGAATATTTAATACATAACATTATAATGTATTCTAGTATCATATAAGATTACTATTTTGTGTGATTAAATACCTTGAAGTGCCCAGATCAGTGTGAATCACTGAGAGGGGGAGGGGGTGAATCAGTGATCCCTTAAAGCTTTTTACTAATTGATTCTTAATCAATTAAACCTCTATGGCTGGTTAAAGCCTCGATCCACTCTTCTTGTATCTCTCAACCTTTCCCGGATAATGCAGTAATGAAAAGGCACAGGACACAAGGATTTACAAGGTTCGGCACCAAAGGCCTACATCCTTGCCATGCTCTCCCAGCATGGATTCTCCATTATAACCTGTTAAAATTACAATGGTCGATACAGAGTCCCACTGTATCTCTCCTGAGTCCCACAGGAGGGTCTTTATACTGCGTCCCATAGTGTTACCAGAGTCCCACTGGCCTGCTCCAGAATCCCACTGAAGACTTCTTCTCCCTGAGTCTCACAGGGTCTTCTCCTGGCTCCTCGAGTCACACGAGTAGCTCTTCTTCACTTTAAGTTCTTCAAGTAACTTCAGCAGCCTGGGATAAAGGCTGCTGGCCTTGCTCTTCTCTTCTGATCACTTGTGGTTGATCAGGGCTTCTCATCTAGCTCAGGCTTTATCTCCTTCTTCTCAGGATGACCTGGCTTGTCTCTCCAACTACTGAATGCTCAGACAACTGTTATCTTTATCTTCGGTCTGGTCCAGTCTCACCTAACTTCAACTTCATGCACTGAATGCATGGCATCACAATATCTTCAAGATCTTCTGGTCTTGGAATTCTCAAATGCACACAAGCTGATTCAGACTTGTTCACGTGTGCACGTGCATGCATGCATGCATGCACTCCTCCTTTCTTCTTCTTGGTGCAGTAGACCCACAAAGGGTGTAATCAATTATAGCACACACCTTCTCACTTGAACTTCACACTTTGTTCAATGTGTTTACACACTTAAAAGTGTGTTATACTTTAGTGTGAGTCTTCCACTTCTCTCTTCTTCTAAGTGTGTTCACTACACTTAGTGCACACACATTAGGTTCGGCCTTCTTGACTCTTTGCACACAAAACTTCTTCACTTTGGCACACACTTTGAGCTTGGCCTTCACACTTCTTGCACACACACGGCCAAGTGTGCTTTTCCTCTTTACTTAGCACACACAAATAATATTCTTTAATCTTCAAGTGAGCACAACCTCCAAAGGCTACGGCCTCTTCTTGTTTTTCACACAAGCCACTAAGGCCTCGGGTCTTCTTTGGTTGCACAAGGCTATGGCCTGTTTGTTTTTCTTTTTGCACACATGTAGGCTTAGGTGTTTTCTCCTTTTAGCGCACACACACTTGGTGTGTAATTCTCATCACCCGAATCTCCTACTGCCCATATGAAGGCGCGCAAGTGCTTGATGAGCCGTGGCCTTCTCTTCTTCACTATGCACACACAAGTGCTCAAGCCTTGGGTTCTCTTCTCCACTTGGCACACACACTGCCTTCTTCTCACTTTGCACACACACCCGAGTATGTCTCGGACAAGGTGTGTTCAACCCGAACACAAACAAGGCGCGCAAGGGTCTGCTTGAGTCGCGGCCAACTTCTTCTCCAACAGCTGCACAAGGTTTGAACCACGGCCTCTCTTCCTCAACACTGCCGCGCAAGCCTCACACCACACGGGCCGCGCAAGCCACGGGTGCAAGGCACCTCGGGCTTCAACCGTGGGCGCGCAAGATGTTGCGGCCACGGGTCTTCCTGTCGCGCAAGGGAGGCGCGCAGGGGACCTCTAATTCTTCTTTCGCGCAAGAGGTGCGCAAAAGGAACCTCTCGGAGCAAGGAATGCTCCGAGCTTCACTGCCGCGCAAGTGTGCGCGCAGGGCTGTTCTTCGCGAGGCAGAGCTCTCACGGGACTCGGATTTTCAAGAATACTTCAGCGCATCAGCAAACTTCTCCAATGCCTCGGCCTCTCCTTTTATAGGCGAGGAGAGCCTTTGATCATCAGCGTGATCATAAATTCAAAATCCCGAGATCTTCGGATCTTCAAAAATATTTCCAAAACTTGATCTTTATTCTCGGTTTGACGCGGGCTCCATTATTTTTCGGCCTTCTTCACGTGCATGCGACTTAGAACGCATGCACGGCCTTCCTTCGATCCAAACCATGCAGAGCATCAACACCGAATGGCCTCGCACCTTCGGTTTGCTTCGGCCTTCATCGAAATCTCCCAAACATTGCATGCATGTGTATTTTTAAGCATGGATCGGTTCAGCAGGTCCAGACGAGTCGGATGGACGTCTTAGATCCTTCAGAGGTGGCCAGGAACTCGAAAACCGGCCTCGGGTAGCCTCTGGTTCATCGGCGGCTCACGGGGAGGCTTCGGACGAGCTCAGCGAAGGAGACGACGCTGGGAGCCGTCGGATCGCCATTTAAATGACCGCGGACGGCTCAGATTATTACATCGCCGCGGAGATGGATCGTACGGTGGAGATCTCGCGCGAGATCAAACATGCGGCCAGGATTAGATCCCGGGATAAAAATCCCGTCCCACATCGAATCGGCCAACGTTTTTCTCGCGGCTTATCAAATAAGCGCTGGGGGAAAGCGCTCAGTTGAACTTCCCCCCTCCCGGTGCCGCCCCGCACCGGGTTCTCTCTGCGGGCGCGCTCTGCGCCCACTCTGCCTCCTGCGGGCTTGCTTCAAGCGCCCACTATGCTCTCTCCGGGCGCGCGGGCTTCACCACTGCGTGCCCTCGGGGGCTTATACACGGCCCCCCCTTGCCTCTCGAGCTTGCACCATGGGATCCCCCATGGGCGTGGCGCCTAGTGCCCATATGAGCCGTGGGGTTGAACCCGTGGGCTGGCTTGAGATGGCCAATTTTTTGGCAAAGGACAGAACCTAGACTTTGTAAAAACAAAGTCCTCCTCCATATAAAACATGCCAAATGCCAAATGCCAAATGCCTCCTTTCTTCTAAGCCATTCTTCCTCCTCTTTATTTCTTCTTCTTCATTAGAATTCATCATCCTTCTTCAACATATCCACATCATTTAAGAATGGAATTCTTGAAGGTTCTTCCTTCAACCGATGCTCCTGAATCAAATAATTCATCAAAATTCTTCAATGATCCAATCAGAGATCAAGTTGGATCTTCTTAAAATTCTCATGCACTAAGTGATAGTGCATGGACTTTATTAAACCACTTCATCCACTTAGAAGTTGTGGATGGATCTCTTCAACTCCTCATGCATTGTCAGTACAATGCATGGTCTTCTAATCATTGGTATGACATTGTATCATCATGATACAAGTTCTTGGAACTTAATGATCAGCTCAACAATCGTCTGATTTTTAGAGAATGTTTCAAACCATCATCTCCTAAGTCACATAGTGAATCTCCTAAGTGACATGCATTTTGGTACCATGGCCATTCTCCTTCATCACCATCACCATCACAACCTTTGACATTCACATCTTGACTCCTTGACATCCATTCATTCCAAGACAACTTCATGCCTCATTGACAACAAATGCAACACAATGCACTTCAATCTCTCCCTTTTTATTTGTTGTCAATACACTCCTTCAGCACATATGAATGGGTCAATATGTGTGCCAATATTTCTCCCCCTTATTGGCAATCAAATGCAAAGGTGTGTGGTGGTTTGCTTTCAAAATATGTCTTCCTCCCTTATAAAAGTATTTTCTTGTAAAACACTGAGAGAGGGATGATGTCACATGTTCTCTTTAGCAAAGAACCTTTAGTGCATCAGCTCTAAGTCTACTTGGGCTAACCCGGTGTAGAAAACAAGAGTGATACAACCAAGGAATTCAAAGCTGTCCATAATTCTCTACACATGTGAAATCATGCTTAGGGGCTTGAAATTTTTCAGATATAACAGTGAATTGCTAAATCCTGCACATACTTCACAAAACTCATTAGAAAGTTCAGTGCTAAGATAAAGCTCCCCCTTTCATCTACTTTCCTTCAATCCATACTCCCCCTTAATTGACAAGATAAACTCAATTAAGAAACAAGGGATGAAAGTATGATTGGAATACCTTCAGCTTTTCTCAAGATGGAATTAAATATCAGAATCCCATCTTCTCCAGATTGGCTCCCCCTCAAGGGGTGCACTCCATTCTGTCCAAACCATCCTCCAGCTGAGAATGATCATCATCTTCAATTCCCTGCAATGTCAGCACATGTAAATACCAATAGTATATGGGAATAAGATGGAACCTTCTTGGTTCATCAATGTGAACAACAAGGTTGAGAAGATTCTCTCAACCGAGATGTCCCATTTTCACCAGTCTTCACACTTGCACATTTGATCTTCAATGATGATTGTGTTGGTGTGGTTCTCAACACATCTTCATGTGAAATATTCTTATTCCCTTTTGCCTTAGCAATTGCCAGAACTTCATCTTCAGCTCTTTGTAGATCTTTGGCAAGTTGCAACTGATTTGGCCATATGACTAGTAAGTCATTTGGAAGTGTGGCCTCAGTTCTGGATATTCCACATGGTTCTTTTGATACTGTCAGGCTACCTCTCTTAGGCAACTTGTTTTCAACCAATCCCTTCTGCTTCTGCTGGATTGATTGTCTGTTTAAGTCCAGTTGGCTTCTATTGAATTTCATGGCTTCTTTACAAAGATCCATGGTATGACCATTCCTTCCACAGTAGAAGCACTTCTTCTTGGTGGTCCTTCTGGATGACTCACCCTTCTTGGATTTAGAATCCAAGGACTTCTCTTCCTTTTTCAACATCTTCTTGGGAGCATCTTCCACTTTCTTCTGCTTGCTTCCCAAGGAATCTTTCTTAGCCAGGTTCTGTGATCTTCTCTTCATTCCAGCTTCGGATACATTCGGAGATTGATATGTATCAACTCTTTGACCACTTTTGCAACCATCCCAGATGTTGTCAAGTAATCCAAATCTATTTGCAGTGAACAGATGTCTCTGGACCTGTGGATGTTGCTTCTTTTCCTCTGGCTTGCTCCCCCTTGGCATGGGCTTCCTCTGTGCTTTGGCATTCAGTGGATTGTACCAACAATCCTTTGCACAGTGCCCATACTTATTACAACACCAACATTGACCCACAAATCATGACCTCTTCAGTCCTTCTGATTGTAGGGTACTTTTCTTTACCTGTTGTGCTGTTTCAGGAGAGATCTTCTTCTTTACTGTCTTCATCCATATTTGTTTGGAATTATTCTTCCATCCTGCACTTTTTGTAGAAACACAATTAGAAGAATCAGTACAAGATGGTATGGATGGTACCTTCTTTCTAGAAGTTGTTGCCCTTTTATTATAGGATGTCTTTCTTTTAGAATCATCCTTTTCAAAGATCACTTGAGTAGCAACATTTCTTCTTTCAGCTGACTGGGAGGATTTAGCTTTGGGTGATTGCAGATTTTTCAATATCACCTCCAGTTCTAAACACTTCATGTTAAGGGAGTTCTTCTCATCCTCAACAATTCTTAGCTTTCCTTCCCAATCTTCTTTCAGCTGCTTCATCTGGTCTTCATGCACCTTCTTCATTTCTTTCAATGAATTGTCAAGCTCCTTCACCAATTTGACTTTGTCTTCGAGTTGAGCATCTCTGACATTCATTGATACTCTATGTCTCTTCTCCAGTGCATGGTAAACATCTTTGATTATAACTTTAAAGATTTCTTTCTCAGAAAGGATTCTTTGCAATTCTTCAGCAGTGTCTTCATATCTTTCATTGCAAAGAGATACTGTTTCATCTTTGGCATTTACCAGCTTTCTGAGAGTGTTGGTTATGCCAACCCTTTTAGCCAGCTGATCTTCCATAGCGTTGGCTTCTTCTTCTAACTGTGATTTTTCTTCTTGAATATCATGGATGCCTGTAGCGATACACTTTGCCACTTCCATGGGGACAGTCTTCTGAAGATATTTGAGTGCATTCTGAATATCATGAATTGTTCCATCAGCATCACAGCTAGGACAGGCTTTCTTCATCTTCTTGGCCTGTTTCTTCTTTCTATTTTTCTGAGTCTTGGCAGATATCTCCATTTGAGGCTGGTCACTCATTTCCTCAAATCTGCACTTCATAAAGACTCCCTTGGATCTTTTAGAGGGAACCTCCCTTTGATACCAATTGAAGTGCCCAGATCAGTGTGAATCACTGAGAGGGGGAGGGGGTGAATCAGTGATCCCTTAAAGCTTTTTACTAATTGATTCTTAATCAATTAAACCTCTATGGCTGGTTAAAGCCTCGATCCACTCTTCTTGTATCTCTCAACCTTTCCCGGATAATGCAGTAATGAAAAGGCACAGGACACAAGGATTTACAAGGTTCGGCACCAAAGGCCTACATCCTTGCCATGCTCTCCCAGCATGGATTCTCCATTATAACCTGTTAAAATTACAATGGTCGATACAGAGTCCCACTGTATCTCTCCTGAGTCCCACAGGAGGGTCTTTATACTGCGTCCCACAGTGTTACCAGAGTCCCACTGGCCTGCTCCAGAATCCCACTGAAGACTTCTTCTCCCTGAGTCTCACAGGGTCTTCTCCTGGCTCCTCGAGTCACACGAGTAGCTCTTCTTCACTTTAAGTTCTTCAAGTAACTTCAGCAGCCTGGGATAAAGGCTGCTGGCCTTGCTCTTCTCTTCTGATCACTTGTGGTTGATCAGGGCTTCTCGTCTAGCTCAGGCTTTATCTCCTTCTTCTCAGGATGACCTGGCTTGTCTCTCCAACTACTGAATGCTCAGACAACTGTTATCTTTATCTTCGGTCTGGTCCAGTCTCACCTAACTTCAACTTCATGCACTTAATGCATGGCATCACAATATCTTCAAGATCTTCTGGTCTTGGAATTCTCAAATGCACACAAGCTGATTCAGACTTGTTCACGTGTGCACGTGCATGCATGCATGCATGCACTCCTCCTTTCTTCTTCTTGGTGCAGTAGACCCACAAAGGGTGTAATCAATTATAGCACACACCTTCTCACTTGAACTTCACACTTTGTTCAATGTGTTTACACACTTAAAAGTGTGTTATACTTTAGTGTGAGTCTTCCACTTCTCTCTTCTTCTAAGTGTGTTCACTACACTTAGTGCACACACATTAGGTTCGGCCTTCTTGACTCTTTGCACACAAAACTTCTTCACTTTGGCACACACTTTGAGCTTGGCCTTCACACTTCTTGCACACACACGGCCAAGTGTGCTTTTCCTCTTTACTTAGCACACACAAATAATATTCTTTAATCTTCAAGTGAGCACAACCTCCAAAGGCTACGGCCTCTTCTTGTTTTGCACACAAGCCACTAAGGCCTCGGGTCTTCTTTGGTTGCACAAGGCTATGGCCTGTTTGTTTTTCTTTTTGCACACATGTAGGCTTAGGTGTTTTCTCCTTTTAGCGCACACACACTTGGTGTGTAATTCTCATCACCCGAATCTCCTACTGCCCATATGAAGGCGCGCAAGTGCTTGATGAGCCGTGGCCTTCTCTTCTTCACTATGCACACACAAGTGCTCAAGCCTTGGGTTCTCTTCTCCACTTGGCACACACACTGCCTTCTTCTCACTTTGCACACACACCCGAGTATGTCTCGGACAAGGTGTGTTCAACCCGAACACAAACAAGGCGCGCAAGGGTCTGCTTGAGCCGCGGCCAACTTCTTCTCCAACAGCTGCACAAGGTTTGAACCACGACCTCTCTTCCTCAACACTGCCGCGCAAGCCTCACACCACACGGGCCGCGCAAGCCACGGGTTCAAGGCACCTCGGGCTTCAACCGTGGGCGCGCAAGATGTTGCGGCCACGGGTCTTCCTGTCGCGCAAGGGAGGCGCGCAGGGGACCTCTAATTCTTCTTTCGCGCAAGAGGTGCGCAAAAGGAACCTCTCGGAGCAAGGAATGCTCCGAGCTTCACTGCCGCGCAAGTGTGCGCGCAGGGCTGTTCTTCGCGAGGCAGAGCTCTCACGGGACTCGGATTTTCAAGAATACTTCAGCGCATCAGCAAACTTCTCCAATGCCTCGGCCTCTCCTTTTATAGGCGAGGAGAGCCTTTGATCATCCGCGTGATCATAAATTCAAAATCCCGAGATCTTCGGATCTTCAAAAATATTTCCAAAACTTGATCTTTATTCTCGGTTTGACGCGGGCTCCATTATTTTTCGGCCTTCTTCACGTGCATGCGACTTAGAACGCATGCACGGCCTTCCTTCGATCCAAACCATGCAGAGCATCAACACCGAATGGCCTCGCACCTTCGGTTTGCTTCGGCCTTCATCGAAATCTCCCAAACATTGCATGCATGTGTATTTTTAAGCATGGATCGGTTCAGCAGGTCCAGACGAGTCGGATGGACGTCTTAGATCCTTCAGAGGTGGCCGGGAACTCGAAAACCGGCCTCGGGTAGCCTCTGGTTCATCGGCGGCTCACGGGGAGGCTTCGGACGAGCTCGGCGAAGGAGACGACGCTGGGAGCCGTCGGATCGCCATTTAAATGACCGCGGACGGCTCAGATTATAACATCGCCGCGGAGATGGATCGTACGGTGGAGATCTCGCGCGAGATCAAACATGCGGCCAGGATTAGATCCCGGGATAAAAATCCCGTCCCACATCGAATCGGCCAGCGTTTTTCTCACGGCTTATCAAATAAGCGCTGGGGGAAAGCGCTCAGTTGAACTTCCCCCCTCCCGGTGCCGCCCCGCACCGGGTTCTCTCTGCGGGCGCGCTCTGCGCCCACTCTGCCTCCTGCGGGCTTGCTTCAAGCGCCCACTATGCTCTCTCCGGGCGCGCGGGCTTCACCACTGCGTGCCCTCGGGGGCTTATACACGGCCCCCCCTTGCCTCTCGAGCTTGCACCATGGGATCCCCCATGGGCGTGGCGCCTAGTGCCCATATGAGCCGTGGGGTTGAACCCGTGGGCTGGCTTGAGATGGCCAATTTTTTGGCAAAGGACAGAACCTAGACTTTGTAAAAACAAAGTCCTCCTCCATATAAAACATGCCAAATGCCAAATGCCAAATGCCTCCTTTCTTCTAAGCCATTCTTCCTCCTCTTTATTTCTTCTTCTTCATTAGAATTCATCATCCTTCTTCAACATATCCACATCATTTAAGAATGGAATTCTTGAAGGTTCTTCCTTCAACCGATGCTCCTGAATCAAATAATTCATCAAAATTCTTCAATGATCCAATCAGAGATCAAGTTGGATCTTCTTAAAATTCTCATGCACTAAGTGATAGTGCATGGACTTTATTAAACCACTTCATCCACTTAGAAGTTGTGGATGGATCTCTTCAACTCCTCATGCATTGTCAGTACAATGCATGGTCTTCTAATCATTGGTATGACATTGTATCATCATGATACAAGTTCTTGGAACTTAATGATCAGCTCAACAATCGTCTGATTTTTAGAGAATGTTTCAAACCATCATCTCCTAAGTCACTTAGTGAATCTCCTAAGTGACATGCATTTTGGTACCATGGCCATTCTCCTTCATCACCATCACCATCACAACCTTTGACATTCACATCTTGACTCCTTGACATCCATTCATTCCAAGACAACTTCATGCCTCATTGACAACAAATGCAACACAATGCACTTCATACCTAAACTAATCATTCATATGGGATATACAAAATTTTCTATTATAATATTCATAACTACCACCCTTCATAGAGAAATCATATATATATACTTTCTTCGTTATTTGGATAAAGGAAACTTAAGAAATGGAAGTCTTAGATTCTCAATAAGGGAAAACAATAGATATATCAATGATATCAAAAAAATAACAATAACATACATGTTTGATAACATGATATTATCATTTATAAACCTTACTTAGTATATCAATAATCACAATAATTAATCATGAAAAATTAACAGTTTATAATTGATGACTTAAAAAATATTCAAGCGACATTAAACATTAATGAATAATACTATAAAAAAAACATTGGTTGTTTCTTGATAAAATTCATAAAAAAATTATTTCCATAGTCCGAAAACAATGCTAAGAAAATCATTGATGATTTTTTTAAAAATAAATCTCATCAATTCTTTAGTCAATATTCACTCCAAATAATATCACACTAGAATGAGTCCCTTATTTAACTGGGTTCACTCCCCATTCAAGTCCTTATAATCACAAGAGTTATCCATTTTTACCCTATTCATTAGATAGATATATAATTTCATTCTCACACAAAATTTAATTTTATTCCTCCATTTTTGTTCTACAGGTTCATAATACATTCAGCATATATCACAACACATGGAATGAAATTAATTTGTTAAAAATTTCCAATATAATTCAATGAATATCCATTTGAAACTAAAAGGGTTTTGTAAAAATATCACCATCATAATTTAATAAATAATAAATTGATAATATTTTTTTATAAACGGATCATATCAAATGTAAACATGTGTAACAAAAATACATGTAAAAATAAAAAATAATTCCTTTTCGAAGATCATTTAGAATATTTAATGAGTAAAATTTACATTTAATTTTAAAATAACAGAAAGTAAATTTAAACATTTCATAAAAATTTATGAAAAATATCATTGAAAACAAACTAAAATATTTTTAATGGGACTATAAAATCATGCAGTGGCCATAAAAGATAGATATTTTTTTCATTAAGTGTATGTAAAAAAAATATCGTTCACATTTTCTATAAATAGAACAAAGTACCACATTGGGAAAACAATGAGAATATTTTATTTTAACAATTTTTATATAAATTAAAAAATGTGTAAAAATAAAATTAAATAGTAATAGGTGAAAAATAATAACATTATCGTGAAAATTCATAGAAAACATTTTCATCGAGGGAAATTGATTTTTCACTGAAGTGGTCAGTATAGTTAGTTTTCCAATAAAATGTTTTCCTTTTCACATGAGTATGTAATTGGATGAAAATGAATTTAAAACATATAATATACATAAATAATGGATAAAGAAAATATTTTTTTGTAATTTAACATTGTATATCAATGTTTAAAATCCATCAAAAGTTTTATTTTTAGTGGAATTTCCACATTTTATAATTTTAGTGGTATTTTGTGCTTAATCATAAAAATGAAATATTAGGAATTTTTTATATTTTTAAATTATTTTTATATATAATCCAGAAAATTATATATACTGATCTATGTAATGAATTTATTTTAATTTTATGATTTGATAAATCCTTGGATTTTTTTCATCCTTCTAAACCACATGCTAAATCTATCAATGGGAGGCAAAAATGCTGCTCACAACACAAGCCTCGAAAATTGTTCATAGATATGGATGGTTTTAAATACATTCATATATATCAATGTTGGATGGTCTAATGATGTTGATATTATACATGGACCGGTATATGTAATTTATTAAATTCATTAATAAAGTATTATACACATGAAGCATCGGTTTGGATGGCCATCAACGGATGGGGAGTCATAAACATTTAATCTGGAGTGTCTATCTTGTAAAATTAAATTATCATATGGAAAATATCATTACTCTCACTACACATGGCCACATATGATGAACATTTTGTGAAATATGTGAAACAATATTTAAAATAACATCTATTAAGGGTTCCATGTGTGAATTGGTCATTAAATGAGTATAACATGTTGTAACATTCAAGGGGAAATTTGGGAATATAAAAGGAGGAGGGTTCCACCTTCCAAAATAATTCCATTACATTGGAGGCACCAAGGGTGAGATCTCCACTGAGTGAGGATATCAAAAAATCTCCCTCTATTATTCCCCATAATTTATTTATTTTATTTATTTTTTTTATTTTTTCAAATATTATTCAGATTTTTTATAAATTCATGTATTTTTTATATTTGTGTCTGTCTTTATCACCCTTATTTTTCTCCAAATTTATTCTTCCTTTATTTTATTTTCTTATTATTCTCATCCTACCATAAATAAATCTAATAATAATGATCATGAGTAATTTACCTAATGAATATCATGGAGGATTAATCAGATTATTCACCCCTATACTATTTTTTTGATCATATTTGAGTTAATTTTAAATGTAATTTATAGTGGGTGTAATTCCCACTATGGTTCTATAATGTTTAACTTCATTGTATGAAAATATTTTCCCTCAATTTATGAGGTGAATTAATGGTATTCATGGTTTTAACTAATTATAGTTTTAATTTATATCTTGGGTAGATTGAGGTGTTCACACATATGTTGGACTGTGTTAAATGTCGATTTTTAAAGTGGGTCAATGATGGTGATCCCTTATAATTATATCAACAGAACACCCTTTCATCTCTAATTCCATTATTTTTAGCATTTCATGGTAATTTTGAATTTAATTTTACTTTAATAATCATTTTTAATTTCAATTATATTGTTTTTTAATTTATTTATATCAACTATAAAATAAAAATAATTAATTATTAGGAGAATTAGGTTTTGTAGGTAAAGAGACAGAGAATGATCCTCAAGTGAGACAACCATGGTCAACCGCTGTGCTGCACTAGGAGACCATAGAATTTTCTTCTATTCCCAGTGGCATTCTTACAACCAGGGAACCAAGGAGTGGAGGCCAATGACCATGCTAATTAATTCAGATTTCTTTATTTAGTTTTATTTTCGATTTTTTTCCCATGTAACGCATAATTATATTTAATTTCATGTGTTTCAATATTTTTATATCCTTATTTATCCTCTATACCTAATACAATCATCTTCTTTTATTCTATTTCCATGATTAAATCATACAATAAAAATTTAAGGGTTAACCTGAAGCTCAGCCTAGGGGAGGTATGTTGAAATTTCGTTTGTTTTGGTTGTAAATTCTAAAGATTTATGAAGCTTGCAACAAGAAAGAGTGATGTACATGAGTTTAGAGATCATCCATCAAGAAATTGATATTAAACTCATATCTATTGTTTTATTAAATATTTTCCTTGCCTTCAACTTGATATATGCTCTTTATATGATGGAGGCGATCCATTGAGTATTGAAATGGAATACGATGGAGCCAATATCTTGGAGATGTCATACTCTTGATCGAGGAATTCCATCAACCATGACTATAGAAGGAGTTGAAATTAAGATTTATAAATTCAATAAATATTTTACTCCACTTAATAAATTAATACTTATTCATTCTTGATATTTCAAAAT
Organism: Viscum album; assembly: GCA_963277665.1. NCBI lineage: Eukaryota > Viridiplantae > Streptophyta > Magnoliopsida > Santalales > Viscaceae > Viscum > Viscum album. Next base: position 1,711,054,168 of record OY728142.1, read on the forward strand.
TGAATTATCAAAGTCAATCTAACCAAAAACGAACTAAATGATGGAACCCATAGACAAAACAATAAAGTGTAATATCATTCTTTACTGATCCTATAATGTAATTACATGTCAGATTAGTCTTCTGTTTAATTTAATTTATATTTTCATATTAATATAAAATAAAAAACAAAATGAATTACATTAGAGGTATTAGTTTAAATAAGAGAAATACTGAGAAAGCTTCTCAAGTGAGATGAATCGGGTTAGATTCTGTGCTGCATTAAGAAACATAAATTTCTTTTTTCATTCCCTATGATAGGAGAGCATCAAATCTTATGTAGTTTAGGAGTGGATAATTTTTTTTCTACATTAATTGTTCTATTTTTACATTTTATACCTTTTCATTATTTTTCAAATTAAAATCAATATTATTCTTTATATAGGATGATATAAAGTGATAAATTTTTCAATAAATGTGAAAATTACTCAAAATATCAAAAAGAATAAAGAGATTATACTTTGGGGGGCCCTCGATAGAAGGGATGATTCTATTATGATAATTTTCAAGGATATCCCAATGGTCATAACAAAATAGATCTCACCTGAAGATTTGATGGCCATGGTCAATGAGCTAGAAACTGCCATACAATATTTCAAGGCCAAGAAGGAAGTGAAATTGGTTTCCCCCATTTTCAATAAATACATCCATGAAGTTGAGTCCAAATACAAGGAATATCAATAATCGAACCAATTTAGGAACATGATTCATACTGACCATTCATAATGAGAATGACTTACATACTAAGATACGTGTGGGAGATCAACTCGATCTGGATAAATTTTGGAAATGGATTAGGTTCAACATGATCTCCCCATTACGTTTATAGTATAAGAGCATGCACCTCTCAACTATACACTATCATTGTAAGAAGGTTAATCCATATAAAAAGTATAATTTTAAGAAATGAGGGAGAATCATGACAACCTACTTGCAAACATTATCATCAAACATCAAGAATCTTTTACCACTAGCAAAATTATTGATCCAGAACCAACATAGGGTGATGATGTTTCATTGAACTATTTATATTCTTATTTTATTCAACTTTAAATTATTATAAATAAATATTGATTTAATTTTTATATTTGATTAATTTTTTACTCCTTATAGGAAGATTATGAAATTGAATATACACATGTTGAGAAACACATGGATGTCCCTTCATAATTGAACATGAATTTGATCTGGCCCATAAAAAAATCCTTGTACCTGAGCATGTGGAAATCACGAAAGAGTATTATGATTATGAAATGGATAATTTTTCTAATTATTCAAATATAAATTCTATTCATGTATAATTACATACTTTATTTCCTATTGATTATTCAATTCATGTAACCCATATTGATCTCGATCTTTAAGAAACTGAGGAGGTTGCACAAGTTTAAACCAAGGAAGATGATGTTCCATACTTCATCCAACCCCTCTAAGAAATTTGTACATCATTTTTTGTGGGGGTGGATATAGTTTATTCTATCAAGGGAGTCCTCTTAAATATAAATGAATAAGTCAATGTTTGGAAAATCAACATGTGTTAGTTTATGTTAATGATTCTCCAACAACCACAAGACATTTCATAACAGCTTTTACTACAATATAGATGCAGAAAATAGTTCAAGAACATCTGGGTATAACACAAATTTTTATCCTTTACTTTATTTATATTACATTAATATTATTTCATAATAATTTATATTTCAAATTATGTCTTATGAATTAGTCTATCAAACATCCTACTACCTCTTAACTTGTTGAGAATAATTGAAATAATCCATGTTCTAAATTTTTTATTTTTGTTATGTTCAGGATGGTGCAATTGATCCCAATACAGATATGGAGTAAAGAGGACTAATATTCATTTCATAAGGGTGTTCACTTTATGTTTTTTATTTTTTAAACTCACGTTGTCTTTATTTGTGATATCAACGGGAATTTCATGCCAAGACATGAATTCATGATCAAAATGAATCCCCTAGGAGACATGAGTTCTTTATAAATCTAGGGATTCTATGACATAGATTTCAATTTTAATGAGATTTAATGGGTAAAATGGAAAATTTAATTATTAAATTGAAGCATTGATATTAAAATGATGAATCATGATTTAATGAAATTAATTTATTCTTTAAAATGAAATTTCCTTATCATTTCTTGGAATTGAATTTTTAAAATTCAAGTTAATTAATTTTTAAATATTAGGCATGCCTTTAGTGATTTTACAAAATCATTTTTCCGATAACCGAGAGAATTTCTAGACCATGTACTTCTTATTTATTCGTGGTCATATTTCGTGAGTGATCTTGAGTCATGACAGTAACTAGAAATGATATTTGAACTTTTTAATGAAATGATTGTGAAAAAACACATTTTAAATGATTGATGAATATTTTCGAAGATCTTTGTCTTTAATACCCACCATTAAAAAAATCCTTATTTAGAATATAATTACCATGAATGAATTTTATAGGAATGAGCCATGTTTCAGGACCATTTTATCCATTTCTACCCTCGTATAAGTATTTTTTGTATATTTCAAAATTAAAGTTTGGTGTGAAGGGAGTCAAGTTTTAAAGGATGAATCCCACTATTAAGAAATATTGTGAAGGTTTTTATTGTGGGAAATTTAGGTTGTGGACTAATTCATTGTACTATATTGTTTTTACCCTTTGAATAAATAAAATAAATATAAAAGAACAGAAAAATGATAAAAACTATTCGTGACTTGGGGAAACAAGAAAAAAATTACTAGTCCTATGATTTTTATTATAAAGGGTTAGTTTTTGGATATGATATTTATTTTAATAAATATCCTTTGAAAAATGAAAAAAATAAAATGGTTCTTTGAAAAATAAAAACAATTATAAAAGTAAAAAACATATTGAAGAGGGTTCACAAATCATTCATTATGATTTAATTGAAGATAAAAAATATATTATGTTTTGTGGAAGTGGTAGTTGATATTTTCAAGTAGATAATTTCAATATACATTAATTTTTTATATCAGTAATTTTACTTATTGAAGAATCATCCTCAAATGAGACTTATATTTTGAAACATCAATTCTTACCCACTAGAATCCTAGATTTCAATTGGAACTTTTTTTAAAGCCCTCATGATTTTATGTGATTTTATTCTTTAAAAAGTGTAGAAAGAAGATAATATTTATTCCTATGGATAAGGACCATATTTTCAGCAAATGAGAATAAATATACCTAAATTATATAATGATAGATGAGAGAAATGAATAAAAAGTGTGGAAAATATGTATTTTTTCATATTTAATAGTAATAAACATAAAATATTGAATGAATTAATGGAGAACAAACATCATTTATCAAATAGAAAATGTATAATACATGAAACAATTGTAAAAATTTCCCATTTTATATTTTAAATAGTTTTTAATTATTTTTGCATTTAGGCGATAACTTTTTCAGCTAATAAAAATGATTCAATTATTTCTTTTTAGAATTCCATATATCATAGGATTCATTCATTCAATAAACACCATAATATCAATATATTAATTTAAGACCCAAAATTATCTCACAACACATGCGTCAGAATCTATTCATAGATATGTATGTTTTTAAATATAAGCTTTTATCTCAATTTTTCATTTCCCAATTAAGCTTTAATTCAATAAGGAGGCTTATAATAAATATATTAACATCATTAATGAATTATTAAACCTATTAATAATAAATTTTCAAGGATATTAATTCATAAGGAATTAGTGTCTTGAATATGGAATTTTCGTATGTGAAGATTAAATTATATGAGTGAAACTGTAAAGACCCAGAATTTCCATGTTATTTTTTTAAAATTATAATATAATTTTATGAGTCCGTGAAATTTGATTCTCAGTCCTGACTTGCCCAAAATCCATTTCTGATGTTTTGTTCGGGTACATTGAGTGGATGTTCGAGCGGGTTTTTATAACATTTGAACGGGTGCTCGGAATTAAAATATGAGGACAACGTTGGACTCAAAGCACCAATATTCGCTTAAGGAGACTCTCACCTTGACGGTAGTTAGTTGAGGGTGAAAGTTAGTTTTTGGGTTGTTTGTGGAAATAATAAAAAAAATAAACACAAGTTTTATTTTGTTTTTATGTATTATAACCACCCATATAGATATTGGAGGTGGGGTCTACTATAACTAAACCTCCATGTGGGAGTTAGAGTGTGGGGACCACCCGACCTTAACCTCCCATGAGAGTTTATGGTGGTGGAAGCCACCCGAACCTTAACCCTCCATGAGTTATGGCGGTTGGGACCACCTGTGGTTTATCCCATTTAATATGGGAAGAGGAAACCTCTTAACTCCCTCAATTAATTTTATGTGTCAATGTAAGATTAAATTCTTTAAAGTTAATTTTATGTGTCAATGTATAATTAAATGCTTAAAATTTAATTTTATGTGTCAACATATAAATCAATGTTATGAATTACTTTTATGTGTCAACACAAAATTAAAAGTTATCGATTAATTTTATGTGTCATCGTAAAAATTAAACACTTCCAATTAATTTTTTTTTTCAACATAAAATTAAATCTTATCAATTTTTTTGATGTTGGATATTTCTTTTCAATCGCGTTGGAATTGGGGGAAGGATTGGCTTTAGAAAATTGGGAGGAGTTCTTGGGAGAAAGCTTATCCTATGAAGAACTCTCCCTCCCTGAAGAATGTGATACACCAACAAAGAACGTTCCACCAATGAAGAATGTCGACCCCGACATCATCCTTCTTCCTCGGGACTTCCTCCGATGTAGGACATCTTCAAAAACTATGAGCTGGTGCACAAACCCACGGTCGAGGAAAATGTCGACAACACTGACGTCCGTCTTTTCCCAACGATTCATCTTCTTCCCCACAACTTTGTCAATGAACAACAAACATGGTATTGGAGTTATTATCAAATTGTTGAATATTTTAAATTATTATCATCATTCTTCGTTCATGGTTAAAGTAGAGCCGCTTACTACCACTTTAAACGCAAAGGGTATGGGTCAAATTAACATGAAAAAACCCCTCTACTGTTCTCCTTTGGAGTTCTTTGCGATGGAGAAGGTTGAAAACCTACGTGGTGGAGCACAAGAACGGCGGTCGGCACCACCGCTGGCCACGCCAAAGGCAACAACACATGGCGTCGCTCCCTGGCCACGCCGCAATGCCGCAACCACGTGGCAGTCCCCGGCAAAGCCCCCCCACAGCCTCTCTGCACCCCGCGCGCCCCGTGGCTCTAACGTCGGCCCAACCAATTTTCCATGCGCACCCCACAACTCTACACACCCCACACACCCCACATATATGTGCGCCCCTCGTGCCCCACGCAACCCGCTGCTCCGCCATCCGCGCGCCCAACATCGATGTTGGATGAACCGGCCCGCTGGCCTCTCAAGCTGCCCTAGCTGCACCATCCTGCCGGGCCCTCATGGTGACCTGGCAGAACCAGCCCACACCCTTGCAGTACCCCAGCTGAACTGCCCCTCACCCTCACAGTGCCCCTGCTGAACCGGCCCCGGACACCGGGCCGAGCTGCCCTGAGACACCCCTCCTTGCGGCGCCCTCCAGGCTGAACTGCACCCTCGTGGTGCCCTCCGGGCTGAACTGCCCTCGCGGCGCACTCTGCAGCAAACCACCCTTGAGTTGACCCGCGACCAGTCCGCGCCCTCCCAGCCAGCCAGGCTGAGCCCAGAGGGTATGACAGAACCAAATGGGCTTGACTGCCCAACGGTCCAGGCTACACCTAATGGGTTAGGCTGGGTCAACCCGAGCCGGGTCGGCCCAGACTGGGTCGGACTGGTTCGGATGGGACACGGGCCCAATATGGCCCTTTACCTTCTTTTGGCCATATCATTAGAACCGAATGTCTATATGATGAACCATATATGTAGCTGGAAATCTTGGAGTCTGACGGTCCCTTTGAGATTACCCCATTGGTGTTTGGGGTATAGTTGAGAAACGATCAGGTCAAATGGTGCACGAATCCAACCGGGCCCCCGGGACTAAAATAGTAATAACTCACAAATCGATTGTCTGATTGACGCATTGTCTATTACGTTGAGACCCCTATTATGTGGAAGACATTTTTCATACTTCTTCATGGGACTTTATGAAAATATAGCATCGATCAGTAGCTTGTGGAGTTGATCCTCCCGGAAAAGAGCGAGCATAGTTCCGAGACCTAGTAGATGGATTAAACCTGATGAGAGCTGACCCTTTGACTCGGAGTGATTCTACTAGCCCAGTGGGGAGTGGATAGCTGTGGCAGTAGACCCACAGTGGAGGAGCGTGCTTGGTGATGCGGCAAACACACGGTACTCGACAAGAGTAGTACCTCTATAGGCAATGAGGGGGAGTGACTAGGTGTGGCGGCAGACCCATGGTGGGTAGCGCCTCTGTGTGTCACCGTCGACCCATGGTACTCGATAGGAGGAGGAACTCAGCAGTACAGGGTTAGTGGGATGTGCTTCTATGTGACATGGAAGGCCCACTTTACTAAATTGAGCTGGAGTTCTCCAATAGCCAAGGTTTCGATATTGTGAATAAAATCCTGGTTGTGCTGAGTCAAATTTTCAATGTTTTCTTCATGATTGAGATGGATCACTTGATAACTTAAGAATATGTAAGGGAATATACCTATGTAAGGTTATCTGTTGACTTCATTCTTGGCGGTTTATCCATGTGGGAATTTTTGAGACCTTGAGGGTCTCGGTGTCCCTACTGAGTATCATTATACTCACCCCTGCACGTGTTATGCCCTCTCCTTGTTGTGTTTGTTTTAGACGATGGATAGCGCTGACTGAGACTGAGAGTACCAGGACTCGATGGTACCTGGAGGTGGACCATACGGTGAGTTGGTACATGGAGGAGACAGTCGATTCTGGAGTGCTAAAGAGGTGATCTATACCAACCATACAGGTAGGAACCTCGGAAGACGACCCAGCGGCAGTTTTTCTTTTCTTCAGTTGTACTTTCAGTTTCTGGTGCGTTACAGTTGGACTTGTATTTCCAGTTCCTTTTTACTTTCATCACTCTTATGTTATACAATTTTACATAGTGTTTTTTATCCATATTTTTTCTATGTTGTGTGCGTGTATACAGATTATAAAGGAAATACCTTCCAATTTTTAGGGAATTACGCCTTTAGTGTTAGTCGCCTACCCCTGGCCTATGGAATACGGGCTTGGGGTTGTCACGACACAGGCACCGGGGGATGGGTCATGACAAATTGGTATCAGAGGGAGGATCTATCGCAAAACATAATACACTGATCTTTTCTATGAAGAAATTATGATAAGTGTAGCGAGTGTCGTTTTTAGATCAGGGAGTCCATTATTGGTGTGGCGTCCAACGTATCAATACACCAGGACCCTAACTTATGATTTGAAACTTAGTGCATCAGAAAATTGATTGCGTGTGTGTTTTCAAAAGTTTTTTATAAGTCATCTCAACCAGGTATGCTCACCAGGTATAACTTTTAACTGTGGAGCACATATTTCTTTTCAAGATGCCTCCATGCAGACATCCCTCAAGATTTACTAGAGTTGTATGAACTGATAGTATCCTAAGCTACGAGGACTTGGTGCAGGGCCGTATCCCAATATAGGTACCAGCGGAGGCACTAGCAGTACCACTCCCCATTGGGAAACCGATACCACCATCCCCAGCAGCAGATGGTGCACACCGCTTGAGTGCATTGCACGAGTTCCTTCTCCAGTGGCCACCCATGTTCCGGGGAGAGACAGACCCACATGCAGTTGAGGATTGGCTGGAGGTTTTAGTGAGAGTTTTCCGACTAGTATGGACACCAGCAAACCTCATGACGATTCTTGTTTCCATACTTCTACAGGTAGCAGTGGGAAGTTGGGGGAACATGATGCTCTAGGTCCATGAAAATATGACGCTTCTCTGGGAGAATCTTGAGGGCATGTTTCGGGAAAAGGTTTTCACAGCGACTCTTTGCGCAGTGTGAATCATAGAGATACTTCATCTACAAAAGGGTAGCATGATTGTAGCTCAATACTCATTAAGGTTCATAGACCTCTCACTCTACTCCATAGATATGGTGCATGACCCATTAGTCAGGTCCCATACCATCGACTAGGGACTCCGGTTAGAGATCAGAGCTTCAGTGATCTCACATAGCATCCGGATGCTTGTGGGGGTGTTAGAGAGAGCCCTCCTAGTAGAGAGTTTCTTTGCTGAGCAGTCTCCAGTAGTGAGATCCACCGCCAGTCGACACGTAGTGGAGTCTTCTGTAGCTGGTAGCAGACAAATGTCACAGAGGTCCAAGAGGACCAGACCTACATGTGTATGACCAAATGACTCAAGATAGATTGTTCAGGGCACCCGAAGTGGACACAGACATGCCAAGATTGGGCAGTGTTGGACATGCGCTGGGTAGGGTCACATTGCTCGTTCCTGTCCGACCCGCCATTCGGAGGATGAGAAGATGGTCAATGGACTACCCAGGTAGAGATAGAGATTCGATTAAGGTGGCCCATAGAGAGCAGGCAGACGTTTTAGAGGATCTATCTGTGCAGCTGGTGGTGGGCGACGTTTCGAGGTGTTATCGCCACCACCACCAAGATGTCCACCCAGACCACAAGGAGTAGGTGGACATGGGAGTGCTCAGCTCCGGGCAGCTGAGGATTACGACCATGGTTCTCCAGATATGATTTGGTGTGAAATTTTTTTCTAATCCACCATAGCTGCAATACTTATAGAGAAAGGTTCCATTCATTCTTCTATTACCACTACCTCGGTCGGAGCTCAGAGATTCTGATAGAGCCGTTGGCTCGATCCTTAAATCTAGAGACTTCTACGGGAGCATATTCAATGATTACGAATAGGTTTCGGTAGTGTGGGCTTACTATAACAAGTGAGAGCTTCAGGTGGGATCCCCCATCCTCTTTTTCGAGACCTTACAATGTCATCTTGGGTAGGGACTAGTTATCTATAGTTCGTGCTCAGAATGACTGTATTAGGCACAAAGTGCGGTGTGTCCGCATGTATGGGACCAGGTTTACCTTCATCAGTGAGAAGGTATAATTTTCAGAACATGATGGACTTTCTTGAAAATGAGTGCAACTGATCACTTATCAGTTGACTATCCTTACCCTCGGAGCAGTTGATGTTGAGAGTCCGAGTTATCCTATAGTGGTGGACTAGTACGCGGATGTCTTCCTTCATGATATTCCAGGTATTCCACTTCACAGAGAGGTAGACTTTTACATTTACATGTACCCTGTGATGACACCAATATCAACACCAATGTATCTTACAGATCCCACGGAGCTTCGTGAGCTGCAGGTACAGCTAGAGGAATTGCAGGGGATGGGATTCATCTGACATAGTGTTTCTCCCTAAGCAGCCCCGATTCTATTCGCCAAGAAAGAATATGGGAGCTTGAGACATTGTGTTGACTATCGGCACCTGAACCAGGTGACCATAAGAAACAAGTACCCACACCTGAGGATTGAAAACCTCTTTGATTAGTCGAAGGTAGCATGGTGGTTATCGAAGACAGACCTCAGATCAAGCTATTAGCAGCTCAATGTTCAAGACAAGGATGTGTCGTACACAACCTTGAGATATTAGTAAAACCACTACAAGTTAATAGTTTTTACATTAGGCGTAACCAATGCTCCAATAGTGTTCCTGGGAATCATGAACATGATCTTTCAGTCATACATTGATGGCTTCATAGTAGTCTTCATTGAGGACACAATGGTCTACTCAACTACTGAGGAGGAGAATGCTTATCACTTGCAGGTAGTATTGGACACACTCCAGGAGAACCAGCTTCATGGTAAGCTCTCGAAGTGTTAGTTTTCGATATGAGAGGTTCACATTCTCTGACATGTCATCTCAGAGGTTGGAGTTGCAGTGGATACAACGATGATTGAGGCGGTACTTTATTGGGAGCCACCCAGGAGTGTGACAGAAGTACAAATTTTCTTGGGTTTTGCTGGTTACTACCAGAAATTTGTGAAAGATATCACCGGATTTTCAAAACCACTGTTATCCTTGATGAATATGGGGAAACACGTTGTTTGGTCGAGAGATTTTTGGAGTTGAGGCAGAGCTGGCTAGTTCCCCCATCTTGAGGCTTCCAGAGGAAGGCGTAGGGTATGTGGTCTACTACAAGGCATCAAGGACCAGACTCGGATGTGTCCTGATGAAAGAGCGGGCAGTGATCACATATTTCTCATGTCAGCTGAGAAAACATCAGTAGAATTACGCTACCCATGACCTGGAGTTAGTAGTGGTGGTCTTCGCCATGAAGATGTGGCGACACTATCTGGTCGGTGAGTGTTTTACTTTGTACTCTGATCACAAGATTCTCAAGTATATCTTCCCTCAGAAGGACCTAAACCTAATACAATGATTTTGTCTTGAGTTCCTCCATGACTATGACTTTGAGATAGTCTATACTCCTAGGAAGGGAAACATTGATGCATATTCACTCAGAATGAGATCTGGTATACAGCTGCTATGTCAGGCGAGGGAGAAACTAGCCACTTTGTAGATATCCTTTGTGGATAGAGATGGAGTAGTTTTTATTTAGTCTCTTACAGTCACTCCCACACTTCTTCAGTGAGTCAGTGAGGTATAATGTGGGGATGCTGACTGTGATGCATGATGTGCTCAAATATTTATAGGACAAGAACCCAATGTATTTCCTGAAGGTGGGGATCACGTCATCCTTTTCAGAGGACATACCATGGTACCAGTGTCACTTCAGGAAGAGGTTTTGAGGGAGTTCCACACAAACCCTCTAGCGGTATAAATAAAAGTGGAGAAGATGTATCAGGACTTCCGACGACAGCACTGGTGGCCGGGAATGAAGATGTCAGCAGCAGAGTTTGTCTCTCAGAGTCACACTTGTTAGTAGGTGGAGGTTGAACACGAGGTTCAATTAGGATTAGTTCAGCCTTTAGAGGTCCGATAGTATAAGTGGGATGGGATTTCCATGTATTTCGTGATAGGGATTCCATGTACATCCAGGGGACATGACTTGATTTGGGTGATCGTCGATCGTCTCACCAAATCGGCCCATTTCATACTGATTAAAGAGCAGGGTTCAGTAGAGAGCTTGGGACACCTCTATGTGAACGAAATTTTGCGGCTACATGGATTACCCTTTATGATTGTCTCCAATAATGATGCACATTTTACTTCTTGGCTATGGTAGGGGTTGTAGGAGGCTTTAAAGACATAGCTTAGTTTGAGAACCACCTTCCATCCACAGATAGATGGTCATACTGAGAGGACCATTTAGAACCTCGAGGACATGATACACGCTTCTGTTCTCAACTTATATCATATTTGGGAGGATCACGTTCCTTTGGTGGAGTTCGCATACAACAAAAGATATCACTCCACCATTGGGATGGAACTTTTTGAGGCGATATATGGGCGACCTGGTAGATCACCCTTATGCTGGACTGACCTAGGGGAGTCAGCACTAGTGGGACTAGAGATGGTATGGTCTACAATAGTGAAGGTGCAGATTATCCAAGAGTAGATGAAGACTGCATAGAGTAGGTAGAAGTCGTTTTATGACCGGAGACGAAGATTTCTAGAGTTTGTGGATGGCGACCACATCTTTCTACAGGTCTCACCCCGATGTTTTCTATGGATATTGGGATGGGGCAGCATGTTATCTCCGATATTCATCTGAACTTTTTAGGTCCTCATCAGAGTTGGAGAGATGGCTTACCACTTAGCTCTTCCACCTCATTTTCACCGTGTGTACGATGTCTTCCATGTATCACAGCTAAGGATATATGTTCAAATCCATTTCTATATCATCGACCATGGTGAGTTGGACTTCAACGATGTGGAGACATTTACAGATGTTCCAATAGAGATTGTAGATCGACAGGAGCAGGTCCATTGTGGATGGTCGATACCTCTGGTGCACATCTTTTGGCAGCATGGGAACCTCTAGGAGATCAGATGCGAGGAGGAGGCCCAGATACATGCATAGTACCCCCACTTGATCTCTTATCTCGAGTTGTAGCTTACGTGGACGTAAATACCTAAGTTGGGGAGAATGTAAAGACCCAGAATTTCCATATATATTTTTTGAATATATGAGAATTTTATGAATCCACGAAATTTGACGGTGCTTGATTCAAAGGCACGGTGTACCTAAAATCAATTTATGATGATTTGTTCAGGTACGTTCAGTGAAAGTTTGAGTGGGTTTTTATAACTATTGAACCAGTGCTCTGAATTGAAATCTGATGAAACGATTGAACTCACAGTGTCGGTATTCTCTTAAGGAGACTCTCACCATGACAACACATGGTCGAGGGGGAATGTAAGTTTTTTTGTTTTTCATGGAAATAATAAAATAAAATAAACACATGCTTTATTTTATTTTTTTCTTTTATAACATCCCATGTGGAAGTTGGAGGTGGGTTCCACAGGAACTAAACATCCGTGAGGGAGTTGTAGTGTGGGGACCACCTGACCTTAACCTCCCATGAATGGTTATGGTGGTGGGGCCCACCCGAACCATAACACTCCATGAGTTATGGTGGTGGGAACCAACAAAGGTTTATACCTCTTAATGGGGGGACGAGGAAACCTCTCAACTCCCTCAAATAATTTTATATGTCAATGTGAAATTAAATGTTTTCAATTTAATTTTTTGTGTCAGCATAAAATTAAATTTTTTCAATTCAATTTTATGTGTCAGCATAAAATTAAATGCTGTAAATTAATTATTTGTGTCAACATTAAATTAAAAGCTATAAATTAAATTTATGCGTCATCTAAAAAATTAAATTCTATCAATTATTTTTTTCTATCAACATAAAATTAAATCATATCAATTGTTTTGATGTTGGATATTTCTTTTCCATCGCAATGGAATTGGGGAAAGGATTGGATTTATATAATTGGGAGGAGATCTTGGGAGAAATCTTCTCCTAAGAAGAACGATTCCTCCCTGAAGAATGCTTTCCACCGATGAAGAATGCTCCACCGACATAGAATGTTGACCCTGACTTTGACTTTCGTCCATAGGACTTCCTCAGATGTAGGACGTCTTCGACTACAATGAGCCAGCACACAAACCAACGATCGAGGAAAACGTTGATGACACTGACGTCCACCTTTTTCCAATGATCCATCTTCAGCCCGAAAACTCTTTCGATGAACAACGAAAAAGGTAGGGTGTTAATATAGAATTCTTGAATCTTTTCGATTATTATCCTCGTTCTTGGTTCATGATTAAAGTAGAGCCACTTTCTACCACTCTTAATGCGGAGGGTGAGGGCCAAACTAACATTGACACACACCTCTGCCAATCTCCTTTGGTGTTCTTTGCGACGGAGAGGGACAACAACCAACGTTGAGGAGCATAAGAACGACGGATGTCACCACCACCGACCACGACCTAGAAATCGATGAACAGAACCGTTCCGCGGGACCGCCGCCCCGCCGCCCCACCGTTCCCTCACGGTAGTCCCCGACCAAGCCACCCGTGGCCTCCGTGTGCCACGCGCGCCCCGCAGATTTACCGTCCAAGCACCCAGTGTGTCCCACAACTCTGCCATCCCCGCACCCAATGCGCCCTGCGCACACCGCTACTCCACAGGCACCGCGTGCCACACACACCTCGTGGTTCTGCGTTCCCTGCACTCCTTACGCACCCCGTGACTCCACCTTCTGTGTGCCCCGTGACACCACTGGTCAAACCGGACCACTAGCCTCTCGAGCCACCCCGGCCGCACAAGCCTTCTGACCCCTCATGGCCCCTTGGCTGAACCTGCACGCGCCCTTTTGGCACCCTGTCCGAACTAGCATGTGCCCTTAAAGCACCCTGGCAGAACCAGACCCGGTCTCTGGGCCATGCTGCCCCGAGCCATCCACACTGGCGGCACACTCTAGGCCGAACTGCCCCTCGCGGTGCCCTTGAGGCCAAACCACCCTCACGGCACCCTTTGGGCTGAACCTCCCTCGTGGAGCCCTCTGGGACGAACCGGCCTTGCGCCGACCCATGGATGGTCCGTACCCTCACTACCGTTCCACGCCCTCAAAGCCAGCTAGGTGGGGCCCAGCAGGCCAGGATGAACCAAATGGGCTAGGTAAGACCTAATGGGTTAGGTCGGGTTGTCCCGAACTAGGTCAGCCTAGACTGGGTCGGACTGGGGAGGATCGGACCCAGGCCCAATATAGCCAGTTACCTTCTTTTGGCCTAATATTTGGCACCAGACATCCTTCTAATGAACCATATATAGAGCTGGTAATCATGGAGTATGATGGTCCCTTTGAGATTACCCCACTGGTTATTAGGGTCTAGTTGAGATACGATCAGGTCAGATTGTGCACGAATCCAACCGAGCCCACAAGACTAAAAGGCTAATAACTCACAAACTGTGCAACCAATTGATGTGTCGTCTGTTGCGTTGAGACCCCTATGACTTGGAAGACCTTTGGGATACATCTTCGTGGGACTTCATTAAATTGGAGCATCGACCAGTATCTTGTGGAGTGGATCCTCCCAAAGACAAGAAAGCATAGTGCGGAGACCTAGTAGCTGGCTGAGACCAGACGACTGCGGACCGTTTGACACAGAGTGATTCTACTAGCCCAGTGGGGAGCGCCTGGTTGTGGTGGAAGACCCATGGTGGAGCATCCTTCTTGGTGATGCGGTAGACCCACGATAATATATAGGAGGAGTACCTCTGAAGGCTGTGAGGGGGAGCACTTGTGTGTGGCGGTAGACCCACGATGGGTAGCGCCACTTTGTCACACAGAAGACCCATGGTACTCGACAGGGGGAGTACCTCAGAATTACAAGGTTAGTTGGAAGATCCTCTGTGTGATACGGTAGGCCCACTATACTCAATTGAGCAGGAATTCTCCATTAGCCGATGTTTCGATATTGTGAATAATATCCGGGTTAAACTGAGTCAGTTTTTCTTTGTTTTCCTCAAGATTGAGATGGATCACTTGATAACATATGTATATGTATGGGCATATACCTAAGTAAGTTTATCTGTTGATTTAATGATTTTTAGTTTATCCTTGTTGGATTTGGTGACACCTTGTGGGTCTCTGGATCCCTACAGAGTATTGCTATAGACACCCCTGCATGGGCTATGCCCGCACCTTGTTGTGTTGGTTTCAGACAACAGATAACACTGACCGAGGCTGAGAGTACCAAGACAGGACGATACCTAGAGGTGTAATATATGGAAAGTTGGTAAATGGAGGATACAAATGAACCTGGAGTGCTGAGGATGTGATCTATAACTACCCTTCAGGTAGGAACCTCGGAGGATGACACAACAATAGTTTTTCGTTTCATGAGTTGTACTTTCAGTTTCTTGTACATTACTATTGGGCATGTATATCTGGCTCCTTTTTACTTTCAACACTCTTTTGTAATACCATTTTACCTAGGGTTTTGTATCCATATTTGTGCTCTGTTGTGTGTGTATACAGGTTATAAATGCAATGTCTTCCCAGTATTAGGGAATTACACCTGTGGTCCTAGTCGCCAGCCCCTGTCATATGGATGGCGGGCCAGGGGTAGTCACGACATGGGTCCTGAGGGATGGGTCATGAAAGAAATAGTCATAACTCTTTCTACACAATGCCAAATATCATTACATTCTCCGGGATGGTGAGAAAGAAAATTTAGAAAAACGTTTATTAATCAGTCCATGCTTGATTCGTAAGTTTATTATCTCTAACATTAGGTATTATTTGTTGGTATATTATTTCCTATAAAATTAGGGGAGCTCATCCTTATCAAATCATTAAATTACATTCCATTCCATAAGATTCACCAAGTAGTAGATATCCACTAATAGCGAACAGCTATAAATCATCCCCTTTTCTTATTCTTCATTTATTTTTTCCCTTATTTTTGTTTTAGATTTCATTTGTAATTTTAATTTCTAAAAAATTCATGGATTGTTTTTATTTTCTTCCATCTTCTTCAACCTTGTTATTTTTCAATTTTTCTTCTAATTTAATTTTCTTTCTCTCTTCATACCCTAATAAACACTCATACTCATGATCATGAGTAAATTAACTGAAGAATATTATGGAGTATTAATCATGTTCTTGAACCTGAGGCCATGTTTTTTATCTTTTTTTACATAATTATTATGATTTTTTATAGTGGGTGTAATCATCACTATAGTTTTCTAAAGATTAACTTCTTAATCTACAACCATTTTAACTTGATTGAGGAGGACAATTTAGGTAGTTCTTTGTTATTTCGATGTATAATATACATTCATAACTGTGGTATATTGATGGGTCCACACATACTATGGACTATGCTCACTGAGGAGATTTGAAGCTGGTCAATGAAGTTGGTCCCTAAAAAGTCTATCAGGAAGACATCATTTTTTATCTAATTACATTATGTTTAGAATTGCATGGAAATTTATAATTTAATTTAACTTTCAAATTATTTTTTCACATCATTTGTTTTATTATTTCAATTTATTAAATTTCCAATAAATATAATAATTTTTTCCTTGGTGAATTAGATTAAATAGGTAAACAAACTGTGAAATCTCTTCATGTGATACGACCCTGATAAGCCATTATGATGCACTAAAAATTCATGGAAAATTTTTATTTTACACCCCATAATATTAGCATTAATAAATAAACAAGGGATACTAAAATACTTATTACTCTTGAGAGTCTATATCCTTGAATTTCATTATCCAAAAATTAATTGTCAAAAACATTGCTAAAAATGAGATTTCAAAACAAAATCATTTATATATTGGTATATAAGGGATCACAATCCCTAAAAATTTATAAATTTATATATATGTATGTATATAATGATAATTTTTTTGATAATAATATAAATCTAAATTTAGGGGCTGAATATACGCAACCCAAAGGGAGTAGGTGTGTAATTTTCCATGTGTCTAATACAAAGAGATGTGGGTCAATAAATTCATTACCTCCATCTAAAATAGATTAAAAATAATTATAAAATTCTATTTATTAAATATAAATTTATTATAATTATATTAAATAATAATTTAATACTTATAATATCATATATTATCCATCTATATCATTTTAGCACCTACATATTAAAAATTCCTTGTTAAAAGAGCCATTTATATTTGTTACTTTTTGTGTTTTTAGTATTGTTTCATATAAGATGTTAATGTCTTTATACTATGATAATGGATCAATTATCTATAAAATATAAAATTGTTATAATTATAATCTTTATTATTTATATTATTATTTATAGTCTACTATATAATTTAGTAATATAAAAATGAATTACACTATCCATAGAGAAAGTAGGTTGTACATACGCATGAATATTCATTTCATTTAGCGATATATGGAACCAAGAAATATAAATAATAAGATAGAATTATATAATAATCATAATATCATATATATATATATCATATATATATTCACTAAATATATCATTATCACCATCCATGTAAATTTGAAATGAAAAATGTGTCATATAATTTTGTGGAGGTCATAGCCAACACTAACACACATTCGACATTATCATCATCCAATGAATTTGAAGAAAAGGAGGTAGAAATGGTGTTATAATTACATAATAATAATAAATTTTTTAATAGTATTTCAAAATATTAGACTCATTATAATTCAATCCATTAATGATCTGGATGAAAAATGAATTGTATATCTTTGTAGAAGTTGTCGTCCACACGTATTCATAGATGATAGATTCAAATACCTTTTGGGGGAAAATATTGTGAATAATTTTGGTTACATATTCATAATAACATATTAGAACATTTATGAAACTGAAGATATTTTATGATGATGAATCCAATAGATTTTTTGGATGTTAAAAAAATGAAAAGCAATAGGTAAGGAGATTATCATTGTCCTCCTTTCAATCCATTCTTAAGGACACATGAAATTGTATTTTTATAATACAAGTACCTTAAAACATGGATAGAGAATATTAGAATAATTTAAATGTTTCTATTAAAGATATAATTATATAATGTTTTTAATGAATAGAAGTGGGGGTTTTCCATTCATAAGTGGGGGAGAGGAAACACATAGAATTTATTAAAATATTCATATATAATAATGTGATAATCAATCAAAATTCAAAATAATTTATATAGACTCAATGTTTAAATAATATTATGTATTAATATATCTATATAATTTGAAAAAATATAAATTTAATTTTTTAATGTACCCTTATCTCATTGTATAAACCCTAGTAAACTCATTTTAATCTTAATTATGATAAAACATTTATTTTTTAATCATTAAATATGTCCAATAATTAATATGTGTTTATCATATAATAAGTATTGTTATGATTAAAATATAGAATCGATTTTATTTAAATAAATTTTAATATTTTTTATAAATTAATTTCATATAAAACAAGAAAATTGAAAATAAAGATATTTTCTTGAAAATTTGTTTAATTAAGTATAAAAAGTATATATACCAAAATCCATTAATAACAAGATTACCCTGACTTTAATTCGAATATTAGTATTATATATTATACAAAATTACAATTAAATCATTTAACAAAATTAAAAAATTTAACTTCTTGAAATTAATATTGGGCCTTCAATAAAAACCTGTATTTTTAACTATTAATTGAAAAATCAGACAATATAAAAAATTAACATTATTACATTATAAATAAATATATATATAATGAATTAATAAATTGTTCCATATTTTTGAAATATATTTTCTTAAATAAGAAAATTTTAATAATATTATTTTCTCAAAAAATTTAACAAAAAAAGTTTTGGAAGAAAAATATATTTTTAAATTATTTAAATATATACATAAAATTATTTTTTTAATTTTAATTAAATTTTTTATATATTATAATATTATGTGTTTTTTAAAAAAATATTTATAAGTATTCCACTAATATAATATCTTAGTTATAGTTTTATACTATATTATTCCTCATTTGGACTCAGGGTCAGCTAAATGACATGTTATCCTAATAATTATATTAATTTGCAGATATTTATATAATAAAATATTGATTTATTAAAAATATATTACCATCTATTTTATTTTTATGTATCAACCAAGTGATTATTATTGTTCTTATTCACAATAATTTAACCAGGTAACCATGTCTTCTATTCTCAATTTTTTTTTATCAAACTCATATATTAGCACGAATTCCAAAAATAATAAAAAACCAATAATACTAAAAATTATTTTTCAAATAAATCACTCATCGTAAAATATATCATTGAAATGTAAAATTGAAAGAAATCTATATCGTACACTTTATATCCAGTTATGGATATCATTTTTATTTAATTTATTTTGTGGTGTGATGAACCACATGTAATGAAATTAGAATGTTATTATCCTTGTAACAGAATTATTGTGACTAGTATTGGGATATGGGTATTGTATAACGAAGATATTGATTTGGTAGTATGTAGTTTGGGTAAATGTAATGTTACATGAGAGAATTGATGTATGATATTAGTTTATTGAGGTTATATGACTGGGGGGAGTGTCTGCATGATTCCTCCCATGAAAATAACATAGGAGAATATTTTTTATTTAATATTTATATATTAGTAATATTATAATGTTATTAGAGTTGGTAATTCACCTATGGTGGTTTAATATATATGATTCCTTGATACTATATTGATTCAATAATACAATTTTCAGACACATGAACTACTATATTTGAGGTGGATCCTACCAGTTATCAATATATATATTTTCTCACCGCAACAATTATATACAAATTTAGTTGTTCTCATAATGATTTTGAATTCAATGTGTAAATTCAAAACCTCATGAAAATAACTTTAATATATTTTAAGGGATTTATATTTCCCTTATTTGGTTATTATTCCCTAGTGTGGTATTTATATGATCTTTTAGGATATTAGGAATTTACAACCATATAATATACTCTTGTATATTATTTTTTTTCACTTATCTGAAATTGTTATTAAATGATGCCTTATTCTTTTTTAGGAAAAATATTAATTCCTAACAAATTAAATTTATGATACTTGTGATTTTTTTAAATCTTGTGGATTGATTTAGGTGGTATAATTATTCTCTACCTAATTTCATCGTGGAATATAATGTTTATTTTTTATTATTTTTCATGGAAATGTGAAATCAATATTAGGATTCTAGTTTTGACTAATATCATTATATGTTTAATATATTATGTGTTCTTTATCACCATGTTTTTTGGATTATTTGTTATATTTATTAATAACTAGATTATTTAAAACATATTCAATGACAATTTATAAAAATTAATCACCAGTTATCAAATTATTAGAATGAAATTAAAAAATATATTGAAAATGAATGTGTGATTCTTTCTGGAAAATTATTTTTATCCGTGCAGATTTTTAGGGTAAATATATTAATTTTTCTTAATTGGGGAATTATTTAAATTATATTTTTATAATATTAAAATAATAAAATGTATTAATCATTAAAAAATATATTTATAGTCAAATGATAATATTAAATTCATTTATATGTAATTATTTTATAAAAAATAAATTTATAGAACACTTTTAAATCTATATTTAATTTAAATTAAATAATTTGTATATATTTTATTATATAAAATTTACTACATATTTATAATTTTGAGGGGAAAATTTTATTAATATTCCCCTTTTTGGTCAAAATGAATGAAATCGATGGTAAAATTTATCACCTCATTCAAGGAAAATCATTTAAATCTTATTTCAAAAAGTCATAATGCCATAATGATTCATCCTAATTCATATTAGATGAATAAAATAAGTCCCTTATCACAATATAATAATCATTTATTAGTTTATTAGACACGTGTCCAAATAAATGATTTATATATTTTTTTAAATCAAATAATGAAAAAAATTTATATTTCTTAGTTTTATATAACATTTATGTATTAAGAAAGTTAGGGAACCAATTATGAATGAATATTAATATTTATTTTATGAATAATTGAATTCTATTCATGATGGTAATTTATTATTATTATTGATATTATATAAGTAAATTAAACACTTACAAAATTCCAAAAAAAAAGAATTTATTCATTAAATGGAAATTCATAATAAAAGATATATAATATAAGAGATTCATAGTGTTCCATGAATTTTATTTATTACTATTAAATTTTATTATTTTGATAAAATATTTTATTTTAACCCCATGTTTTTATTTAGGTCTTATAAGTGGAATTAAATGAATAGTGTCCAACTGAATAATAATGATATTTTATTAAAATAATATATTATTACCTATATTAAAATCAAAAAAGTATTTAAAAAGAGATTATGGATATGATATTATCCATAATTTAATTACATATAATTTTATGGGACAATTTTTATCTTATAAGTAAAAATTATCAACATTTAATATAGAATTTTGTTTTACCATCGTTAAAATTCCAATTTTTTACCTAATGTTTAATAAAATCGTTTAGGTTTAAAATTATTGAAAAACTTCCATGTATTATTCTATATGATAGTATTACAACCATATATTACCATTTATTTTAATATGAAACCATTTGGTGAATTTTTCCTCAAAAAATTCTATATAAAAATTTGTTCTTTTGAGAAATTATAAATGTTCTCCTCACCATTATTATAAAAGAGAACATCTCCCCACAATTTTTCAAGCCACACTGTCCATCATAGCTCTACCAAACTCTAATTATTTTTCTTCTACATTTCTATAGACACATTTAAAAGTAATTTTACATCATAAGAGACTAATTATAGTAACCCTTAAGGGAGATCTAAAGGAGTCGTTTTGTAGAATATCTAGTCACCTTAATCGTCCAGTTTCTTTTCTAATATTCTTTAACTCAAAAAAATATTTTGGTGTTATCATTAAATAATAAATTGAGTATACAAAATATGAAAAAAAAATTCTTTGAGTAAGAGAACACCAATTTACACCATCTTTCAAACTAAATTAGAATTGAATATATCACTCATGCGTATGTACAGTTTACATTATCTACATAGTGATCAAATTCAATTTTCATCACGGTATTTTGTGTATGTGTATTACTATGGGTTAAATGTTTTTATAATATATCTATGATATAATTTAATTTTTTTAATTATAATATTATATATATATATATATGTTCTTACAATTCATTCCTTTAATAAAAGATAATGTCACTCCAGTGTACGTGTGGACTACCTCCTCCACAAAATGATGTGATTCATATTATTTTCAATTTTACATGGACAGAAACAACAATATATTTTATGAATCTATATGATATAAAAATAAAAATACATATTCCATAATGGTTAATTATTATTTACCTTTATTTCGTTATATCCATCAAGATATTAAAAAATATCGTTCATTTGTATGTATGAACAATTGTCTCTATGAATGATTCAATCCATTTTTATATATCTAAATGTATTTGGTGAACATAAATATGAATTTAATGAATATATATTATGTTTAAATAAGGATACGTATTCTGGAGATAACGTAACCATGATAAATGATCTTGGACTATAACCACCTAATAAAAATAATCATGAAAAATTGAAATAATTGACACCTAGATATGATAATTTTAATAAAAATATTTTGATAAGCGGTGATGTTTATATATTTTAATTGGATAATTTATGAAATCATATGTCTTTAACCAACATTGGAATGGAATTATAATAAATTTTAATACATTATATATGATAATAGTGTTATTTTGAATAATAGTTAACCTACGTTATGTGTTTTAAGATCCAATGTCAATATATATATGGACTGATTATGAATATGAAAACAATGATGAATTATTATAAATATACACTGATGAAAACTCATGAGGTTTCCTATACAATATTTTATATTTAGAATTAATTTTCTCTATTCATTTTCCTCATCTTATGTACTCAATAGTTTAAAATCGGTTTTAAGAAAAATTAATGTTATTTATCTATTCTATAGAAATACCATATTATTACATATAAAAATATTCTAAAAATGTTTTAAATAATATTTTTAATACAGTCCAATGATTAATTAATTTTATTTTTACACATGTTTTAATTTTTATATAATTGGTTTAATGGAAATATTTTTTATTTTTCCAAATGTGGTACTTTCTATCTTTTAGAAAACAATATGGATTTAGTTTTTTCATATACTAATTTAATGAATTTTACATCCATTATGAATAATATTGTATTTATATCTTTTGTAATAGGTTTACATTATTCTATTCAATGAATGTTTTTTCTTTATGTGTGAACATTTTTTAGTGAACTGATTTCAAAATCACTTGTGTATTTTACTCATGACTGTTTAATGATAATTTTATGGGTTTTCAATTGATCAATGAAAAAATACATTTATTTCAGTTATTATTTACTGCTGATGTGTTCTAATTATACAGTCCATAGTAATTATATAGATTTTTTATGTCTACAATTAAAATATATCTATGAAATCTAATTTTTTAATCCGTATGATAGTAAATAATGAAATGAATAAATTATTTTGGAACCCATTTATTTTTATTTGTTCTGATATGTTTATTTTTTTATATTATTATGGAAAAGATACATATGACGTTTCTTGTGTGATGGTTTATAAATATATATCCCTTTATATTATTCAGTAATGATTGATATATAGTGAGATAAAAAAATGGAATGTGGTGAGAATCCCAAAAAATAATGATATTTTTTCACTATGATATTATTGGAAGTGAACCATAAATACAATGATTATTTTGGGATTGAACCATTTTAACTATGATAGCCTTGTAAATGAGTTTTGAGTACTTAGAAAATAATTTTCCATTCTTATGTGTATTCCAAAAAACATTGTGTTATTCCAATAATATATATTCATAGTTCATGTTATCTAAATCTAATATGATTTGAAACTTATGGACTGCCATTTTCTACCCCAAGACTTATAGTTATGATATTTGATATTCCACGTTCATTTTTCAAATTTTAAGATCATGTTCGTATTAATTTATAATCTTGTTATTCTTAATTGAATGATGATATATACCTCATTTACCCATACTAATAATATTTCAGATAAAATTTCTAATGTTTACATGCCCCATGTTATTATGAATAAGAAATAGGTATGTTGTGTCTATATAGTGTTCTCATTATAATTAAACAAGTGGGAGATGATGTCATTATTTTATTAACCAGATGTTAATGATTCTATGTTAGCATAGATATTATAACTAAATTACTATGGCATGGATCAAAATGTTATGTAAAAATTATTCATTTATTATAAGAAAATATATATGTCTAAAAGGTATCTGTCTCTATAATTGGAATCATATTAATGAATAGATAAACTTTGGAAACAAGGATGAGGAATCCTTTTCAAGAAAATGATGGAAATGCATATTTATATTATAATTCCCTAAATGATTTTTAATGATCATGAATGAACTTAGATAAATAAATGTTTTCATTGAAAATGGGTTCATGATTTAGACATCATTTAAATTAATTTTAATGATTATTTGGGTTCCCACAATGATTTTTTTTCTCACACAATTAATTTTTTTTGTTTTAGTTGATTGTTCGAACCATAAAGATTCATTTCAATTATTAATGAAACCAAAAATTATATTACTATCCCCATAATTATATAAATGTTCTTTGATTTGGAATGAACATTTATTGATTCTATGTTACTACGTAGAATTTTATTAAGAGAATTTCTATTGTACTAATTAAGTCATGTAGTATAAATCTCAAACGTCGCATGGGGAATTGAAAAAAAATTGATTATCAACAATTTTTAATTATAAATTAATCATCAAATAATCCGATAATAATTCCAAATATTACTGTGGGATAGTAAATAGAACCTATGATAATAATAAATAGTTAACGTGGTTCATCTTTATCCACTAAATTGACTTTAGTCATGAAAAACACTATTTAAATAAAATAGAAATTTAATAATATAGTATTCATTTTGAAGAGGAATATAGATGTAACCATCAATAGTATATAATTTTGAAAAATTGAATAATTGAATAAGATATATTTATAGGATATATAGAACTAGTGTGACCATTATAAATCTGGCTTTTGGAATAATAATCGGACCATTTGACTAGTAAACTGACCATTGGAATAATAATATGAATATTAGTGAAATTTATATTATCATTAGAATGGTCATCTAACATAGGAAATTATGAAGTGATATTTATTTATCATATAAAATGAAAATATGACATGTAACATCCTGACCCCAGTTACCCAGAGTCACTGCATTCTTTTAAAACATTGGCATGATTATAAGTAATCAAGTATCGAAGGACTGATTGGTTTCGCAGTCTTGGAAAATAGATTACATACATGAATGTTAAATAACACTTTATATGATACAATAGAACATAAATAATCATTTATGAACACCATTATTCCCTTAGCTTAATCCATGTATATCAATCCCAATACAATTCTTGGATTCCTGGGAAAAATAAAACACAGAAATGGGTGAACTCAAATGCTCAGTACGAGCAATCAATACAGCAGAAGAAAACAAAAATATTATGCAATGTGAATAATTGAAACCACATGCATTTACCAATAAAAAATGCTTACTTTTATTGCAGGAATGTGATTTGAGTAAAAAAATATGATATTTATTGTAATAAATATCCTTTGAAAAATGAAAAAAATAAAATGGTTCTTTGAAAAAGGAAAAAAATTATAAAAGTAAAAAACATATTGAAGAGGCTTCACAAATAATTCATTATGATTTAATTGAAGATAAAAAATATATTATGTTTTGCAGAAGTGGTAGTAGATATTTTCAAGTAGATAATTTAAATATACATTAATTTTTTATATCAAGAATTTTACTTATTGAAGAATCATCCTCAATTGAGACTTGAATTTTGAAACATCAATTCTTACCCACTAGAATCCTAGATTTCAATTGGACCTTTTTTTAAATCCCACATGATTTTATGTGATTTTATTATTTAAAATGTGTAGAAAGAAGATAATTTTTATGCATATGGATAAGGACCATATTTTCGGCAATGAGAATCAATATACATAAATTATATAATGAGAGATGAGAGAAATGAATAAAAAGTGTGAAAAATATGTATTTTTTCATATTTAATAGTAATAAACATAAAATATTGAATGAATTAATGGAGAAGAAACATCATTTATCAAAGAGAAAAAGTATAATGCATGAAATAATTGTAAAAATTTTGCATTTTGATTTTAAATAATTTTTTACTATTTTTGTATTTAGGCGATAAAATTTTTTAAGCTAATAAAAATGAGTCAATTATTTCTTTTTAGGATTCCATATATCATAGGATTCATTCATTAAATAACCACCACAATCTCAATATATTAATTTAATACCCAAAATTATCTCACAACACAGGCCTCAAAATCTATTCATAGATATGTATGTTTTTAAATATAAGCTTTTATCTCAATGTTTCATTGCCCAATTAAGATGTAATTCAATATGGAGGAATATAATAAATATATTAACATAATTAATTAATTATTAAACCTATTAATAATAAATTTTCAAGGATATTAATTCATATATAATTAGTGACTTGAATATGGAATTTTCGTATGGGAAGATTAAATTATATGAGTGAAACTGTAAAGACCCAGAATTTCCATGTTAATTTTTTTTAAATTATAATAGAATTTTATGAGTCCATGAAATTTGACAGCGTGTGATTTTGAGGCCCTGCATGCCCGAAATCCATTTCATATGTTTTGTTCGGGTACATTGAGTGGATGTTCGAGCAGGTTTTTATAACTTTTCAACGGGTGCTCGGAATTGAAATATGAGGACAACGTTGAACTCACAACACCGATATTCACTTAAGGAGACTCTCACCATGACGGTAGATAGTTGAGGGTGAAAGTTAGTTTTTCGGTTGTTTGTGGAAATAAAAAAAATAATCACATGTTTTATTTTATTTTTAGGTATTATAACCACCCATGTAGATTTTGGAGATGGGGTCTACCATAACTAAACCTCCATGTGGGAGTTGGAGTATGGGGACCACCCGACCTTAACCTCCCATGAGAGGTTATGGTGGTGTAAGCCACCCGAACCATAACCCTCTATGAGGAATGGCGGTGGGGACCACCTGTGGTTTATCCCATTTAATGGGGGGAAGAAGAAACCTCTTAACTCCCTCAAATAATATAATGTGTCAACGTAAAATTAAATTCTTTAAATTTAATTTTATGTGTCAATGTAAAATTAAATGCTTTCAATTTAATTTTATGTGTCAACATATAAATCAATGTTATCAATTAATTTTATGTGTCAACACAAAATTAAAAGCTATAAATTAATTTTATGTGTCATCATAAAAATTAAACACTTCCAATTAATATTTTTTGTCAACATAAAATTAAATCTTATCAATTTTTTTGATGTTGGATATTTCTTTTCAATCATGGTGGAATTGGGGGAAGGATTGGCTTTAGAGAATTGGGAGGATCTCTTGGGAGAAAGCTTATCCTATGAAGAACTCTTCCTCCATGAAGAATGTGATACACCAACGAAGAACGCTCCACCAATGAAGAATGTCGACCCCAACATCATCCTTCTTCCTCGGGACTTCCTCCGACGTAGGACATCTTCGAAGACTATGATCCGGTGCACAAACACACGATCGAGGAAAATGTCGACGACACTGACGTCCGTCTTTTCCCAACGATTCGTCTTCTTCCCCGCAACTCTGTCAATGAACAACGGACAGGTTATTGGGGTTATTATCAAATTTTTGAATATTTTCAATTATTTTCCTCATTCTTGGTTCATGATTAAAGTAGAGCTGCTTACTACCACTCTAAACGCAAATGGTATGGCAAAAATTAACATGGAAAAACCCCACTGTTGTTCTCCTTTCATGTTCTTTGCGATGGAGAAGGATGAAAACCTACATGGTGGAGCACAAGAACGGCGGTCGGCATCACCGCCGGCCACGTCAAAGGCAACAGCGCATGGATTTACTCCATGGTCACGCCGCAATGCCGCACCCACGTGGCAGTCCCCGGCAAAGCCCCCCCACAGCCTCCGCGCACCCTGCGCGCCCCGTGGCTCTAACGTCGGCCCACCCAATTTTCCCTGTGCACCCCACAGCTCCACACACCCAACACACCCCACAGATATGCACGCCCCTCGTGCCCAATGCATCCCGCGCCTCCGCCATCCGCACTCCCAACATTGACGCTAGCTGAACCGGCCCGCTGGACTCTCATGATGCTCTAGCTACACCATCCTGTCGGCCCCTCATGGTGCCCTGGCAGAACCAGCCCACACCCTCGCGGTGCCCCAGCCGAACCGCCCCTCGCCCTCGCGGTACCCCTGCTGAACCGGCCCTAGACTCCGGGCCAAGAAGCCCTGAGACACCCCTCCATGAGGCGCCCTCCGGGCTAAACTGCACCCTCGTGGCGCCCTCCGTGCTGAACTGCCCTCACGACGCCCTCTACGGCGAACCACCCTTGAGTTGACCCACGACCGGTCTGCGCCCTCCCAGCCACCCGGGCTGAGCCTAGAGAGTATGACCGAACCAAATGGGCATGCCTGCCCAACAGTCTAGACTACACCTAAGGGGTTAGGCTGGGTCGGCCCGAACCGGGTCGGCCCAGACTGGGTCGGACTGGTTCGGACGGGACACGGGCCCACTACGGCCCTTTACCTTCTTTTGGACATATCTTTAGCACCGAACATCCATATGACGAACAATCTACTGATATGGTAATCTTTGAGTATGACTGTCCCTTTGAGATTACCCCATTGTTGTTTGGGGTATAGTTGATAAACTGTCAGGTCGAATCGTGCACGAATCCAACTAGGCCCTTGGGACTAAAATACTAATAACTCACAAATCGGTTGTCTGATTGACGCACTGTGTATTACATTGAGACCCCTATTACGTGGCAGACCTTTTTCATACTTATTCATGGGACTTTATGCAAATATAGCCTCGATCTGTAGCTTGTGGAGTTGACCCTCCCGGAAATGAGAGATAATAGTTCTGAGACCTAGTAGAAGGCTTAGACCTGATGAGGGATAACCCTTCGACTCAGAGTGATTCTACTAGCCCAGTGGGGAGTGCATAGTTGAGGCGGTAGACCCACGGTGGATGAGCTCTCTTGGTGATGCGGCAGACACACGATACTCGACAGGAGTAGTACATCTATAGGCAATGAGGGGGAGTACCTAGGTGTGGCGGCAGACCCATGGTGGGGAGCGCCTCTGTGTGACACCGCAGACCCACAGTACTCGATAGGAGGAGTAACTCAGCAGTCCAGGTTTAGTGGGATGTGCCTCTATGTGACGTGGAAGGCCCACTTTACTCAATTGAGTTGGAGTTATCCAATATCCAAGGTTTCGATATTGTGAATAAAATCCTGGTTGTGCTGAGTCAATTTTTCATTGTTTTCTTCATGATTGAGATGGATCACATGATAACATAAGAATATGTATGGGCATATACCTATGTAAGGTTATCTGTTGACTTCATGCTTTGTGGTTTATCCATGTGGGAATTTTTGAGACCTTGAGGGTCTCGGGGTCCCTACTGAGTATCCGTATACTCACCCCTATAGGTGTTATGCCCGCTGCTTGTTGTGTTTGTTGCAGACAATGGATAGCATTGACTGAGACTGAGAGTAACCGGACTCGATGGTACCTAGAGGTGGACCATACGGCGAGTCGGTACATGGAGGAGACAGACGATGCTGGAGTGCTGAAGAGGTGATCTATACCAACCCTACATGTAGGAACCTCAGAAGACGACCCAGCGGTAGTTTTTCTTTTCTTTAGTTGTACATTCAGTTTCTGGTACGTTACAGTTGAACTTGTATTTCTAGTTCCTTTTTACTTTCGTCACTCTTATGTTATACAATTTTACCTAGTGTTTTGTATCCATATTTGTGCTCTGTTGTGTGTGTATACATATTATAAAGGTAATACCTTACCATTTTAGGGAATTACGCCTTTAGTGCTAGTTGCATACCCCTGGCCTAATGAATACGGGCTTGGGGTAGTCACGACACAAGCACCAGGGGATGGGTCATAACAAATTGGTATCAGAGGGAGGTTCTATCGCAAAACATAAGACACTGATCTTTTCAATGAAGCAATTATGTTAAGTGTAGTGAGTGTCGTTTTTAGATCAGGGAGTCCATTATTGGTGTGGCGTCCAACGTACCAATACACCAGGACCCTAACTTATGATTTCCAACTCAGTACATCAAAACATTGATTGTTTGTGTGTTTTCAAAAGTTTTTTATAAGTCATCTCATCCAAGTCAGCTCACCAGGTATAACATTTAACCGTAGCACACCTATTTCTTTTCAAGATTCCTCCATGCAGACATCCCTCTAGATTTCATAGAGTTGTATGAACTGATAGTATACTATGTGACGAGGCCTTGGTGTAGGGTCATCTCCCAATATAGGTACTAGCGGAGGCACTAGCAGTACCACTCCCCGTTGGGCCACCGATACCACCATCCCCAGCAGCAGATGGTGCACGCCACTTGAGTGCATTGCACGAGTTCCTTCTCCAGTGGCCACCCATGTTCCGGGGAGAGATAGACCCACATGCAGTTGAGGATTGGCTGGAGGTTGTAGTGAGAGTTTTCCGACTAGTACGGACACCAGCAAACCTCATGACGATTCATGTTGCCATCATTCTACAGGTAGAAGTGGGCAGTTGGGGGAGCATGATGCTCTAGGCCCATGACAATATGACGCTTCTCTGGGAAAATTTTGAGAGCATGTTCCAGGAAATGTTTTTCACAGCGACTGTTTGGGCAGTGTGCATCCAAGAGCTACTTCATCTACAAAAGGGCAGCATGATTGTAGCTCAATAATAATTGAGGTTCATAGAGCTCTCACTCTACTCCATCGATATGGTTTATGAACCATTATTCAGGGCCCATACCATCGACCAGGGACTCGGGTTAGAGATCAGAGCTTCAGTGATCTCACATAGCATCCTGATGCTAGTGGGGGTGTTAGAGAGAGCCCTCCAAGTAGAGAGTTTCTTTGCTGAGTAGTCTCCAGCAGTGGGATTCACCACCAGTCGACACGTAGTGGAGTCTTCTATAGCTGGTAGGAGACAAATGTCACAGAGGTCCAAGAGCCCCAGACCTACATGTGGATGACCAAATGACTCAGGATGGATTGTTCGGGGCACCCGAAGTGGACACATACATGCCAGGATCGGGCAGTGTTACACATGTACCGGGTAGGGTCAC
The DNA here is from genome assembly GCA_963277665.1 of Viscum album. Lineage (NCBI taxonomy): Eukaryota > Viridiplantae > Streptophyta > Magnoliopsida > Santalales > Viscaceae > Viscum > Viscum album. Next base: position 1,711,085,530 of record OY728142.1, read on the forward strand.
ATGGCTCGTGCATGTCCGACCCGCCGTTCGGAGGATGAGAATATGGTCAAAGCACTACCCAAGTAGAGATAGAGATTCGATTGAGGTGGCCCATAGGGAGCAGGCAGCCGTTTTAGAGGAGTTGTCTGTGTATCTGGTGGTGGGCGACGTTTAGAGTTGTTATCGCCACCACCACCAAGATGTCCACCCTGACCACAGGGAGTAGGTGGACATGGGAGTGCTCAGCTCCGAGCAGATGAGTCTTACGACCACATCTCTCCAGAGATGATTTGGTGTACAATTGTTGTCTAATCCACCATAGGTGCAATACTTATAGACAAAGGTTCCATTCATTGTTCTAAAACCACTACCATCGGTCAGAGCTCAGAGATTCTCATGGAGCCGTTGGATCGATCCTTACAGCTAGAGACTTCTACGGGAGCGGATTCGATGATTACGATTAGGTTTCGGTAGTGTGGGATTACTATAACAGGTTATAGCTTCAGCTGGGATCCCCTAGCTGTAGCGTCGAGACCTTACAATGTCATCTTGGGTAGGGACTGGTTATCTACAGTCCGTGCTCAGATTGACTGTATTAGGCACAAAGTGTGGTGTGTCCGCATGTATGGGACCAGGTTTACCTTCATCAGTGAGAAGGTATACTTTGTAGAACATGATGGACTTGCTTGAAAATGCGTGCAGCTGATCACTTATCAGTTGACTATCCTTACCCTCAGAGTAGTTGATGTTGAGAGTCTGAGTTATCCTATAGTGGTGGACCTGTACGCGGATGTCTTCCTTGATGATATTCCAAGTATTCCCCTTCACAGAGAGGTAGACTATTACATCTATATGTACCCTGTGATGACACCAATATCAACAGCAATGTATCTTACGGATCCCACGGAGCTTCATGAGTTGCGGGTAGAACTAGAGGAATTGCAGGGGAAGGGATTCATCTGACATAGTGTTTCTCCCTAAGCAGCCCTGATTCTATTCGCCAAGAAATAAGATGGGAGCTTGAGACATTGTGTTGACTATTGGCGCCTAAACCAGGTGACCATAAGCAACAAGTACCCACACCTGAGGATTGAAAACCTCTTTGATCAGTTGAAAGTAGCATGGTGGTTCTCGAAGACAGACCTTATATCAGGCTATTAGCAGCTCAAATTTCAAGACAAGGATGTGCCGTACACGACCTTCAGATATTGGTACAACCACTATGAGTTCATAGTTTTTACCTTAGGCATAACCATTTCTCCAATAGTGTTCATGGGACTCGTTAACATGATCTTTCAGTCATACATTGATCTCTTCGTAGTAGTCTTCATAGACGACATAATGATCTACTCAACTACTGAGGAGGAGCATGTCTGTCACTTGCGGGTAGTATTGGACACACTCCAGGAGAACCAACTTCATGGTAAGCTCTTGAAGTGTCAGTTTTGGATCTGAGAGGTTCACATTCTCTGACATGTCATCTTGGAGGCTGGAGATGCAGTGGATACAGCGATGATTGAGTTGGTACTTTATTGGGATCCACCCAGGAGTGTGACAGAAGTATGATGTTTCTTTGGTTTTGCTGGTTACTACCAGATATTTGTGAATGATTTCACCAGATTTTCAATAACACTATTATCCTTGATGAATATGGGGAAAACATTGTTTGGTCAAGAGATTTTTGGAGTTGAGGTAAAGGATGAATAGTTCCCCCATCTTGAGGCTTCTAGAGGAAGGCGTAGGGTATGTGGTCTACTACAAGGCCTCAAGGACCAGACTCAGATGTGTCCAGATGCAGGAGTGGGAAGTGATCACATATAGATCTTGTTAGCTGAGAAAAAATGAGTAGAATTACGCTACCCATGACCTGGAGTTAGTAGTGTTGGTCTTCACCATGAAGATGTGGTGACACTATCTGATGGGTGAGTGTTTTACTTTGTACTCTGATCACAAGATTCTCAGGTATATCATCCCTCAGAAGGACCTAAACCTAATACAATGATTTTGGCTTGAGCTCCACCAAGACTATGACTTTGAGATAGTCTATACTCCTAGGAATGGAAACATTGTTGCAGATTCACTCAGTAGGACATCTGGTATACAGCTTTTATGTCAGGCGAGGGAGCAACTAGCCACTTTGTAGATATCCTTGGTGGATAGAGATGGAGTAGTTTTTATTTAGTCTCTTACAGTCACTCCCACACTTCTTCAGTGAGTCAGGGAGGCGCAATGTGGGGATGCTGACTATGATGCATGATGTGCTCAAATATTTATAGGACAAGCACCCAATGTATTTCCGGAAGGTGGGGATCACACCATTCTTTTCAAAGGACATACCATTGTACTAGTGTCACTTCAGGAAGCGGTTTTTAGGTAGTTCCACACATCACCTCTAGCGGTACAAATAAAAGTGGAGAAGATGTATTAGGACCTCCGACGACAGCACTGGTGGCCCGGAATGAAGAAGGCAGTAGTAGAGTTTGTCTCTCAGAGTCTCATTTGTCAGTAGGTGGAGGCAGAACACGAGGTACGATTTGGCTTGGTTCAGCCTATAGTGGTCGATAGTATAAGTGGGATGAAATTTCCATGTATTTCGTGATGGGACTTCCATGTACATCTAGGGGACCTGACTTGATTTGGGTGATCGTCGATCGTCTCACCAAGTCGGCCCATTTCATTCTAATTAGAGGGTAGGGTTCAGTAGAGAGCTTGGGACACCTCTATGTGAACGAAATTTTGCGGCTACATGGAGTACCCTGGATGAGTGTCTCCAATCGTGATGCACATTTTACTTCTCGGCTATGGTAGGGGTTGTAGGAGGCTTTCAAGACAAAGCTTCATTTGAGAACTACCTTCCATCCACAGATAGATGGTCAGACTGAGCAGACCATTTAGACCCTCGAGGACATGATCCACGCTTGGGTTCTAAACTTCTATCATAGTTGGGAGGATCACGTACCTTTGGTGGAGTTTTCATACAACAACAGATATCACTCCACCATTGGGATGGAACTTTTTGAGGCGATATAGGGGTGACCAGGTAGATCACCCTTATGCTAGATTGACCCAGGGGAGTCAGCATTAGTGGGACCAGAGATGGTATGGTCTACAATAGTGAAGGTGCAGATCATCCAAGAGTAGATGGAGACTGCATAGAGTAGGTAGAAGTAATTTTCCGATAGGAGACGGAGACCTCTAGAGTTTGTGGATGGTGACCACATCTTTCTACAGGTCTCACCCCGATGTGTTCTATGGATATTAGGACGAGGTAACATGTTATCTCTAAGATTCATCAGAACTTTTTAGGTCCTCATCAGAGTTGGAGAGGTGGCTTACAACTTAGCTCTTTAACCTCATTTGCACCGGGTGTACAATGTCCTCTATGTTTCCCAACTAAGGATATATGTTCCAATCCATTTCTACATCATCGACCATGGTGAGTTGGACGTCAACGATGTGGAGACATTTACATATGTTCCAATAGAGATTGTAGATCGACAGGAGCAGGTCCATTGTGGATGGTCGATACCTCTGGTGCACATCTGTTGGCAGCATGTGAACCTCCAGGAGATAAAATGGGAGGAGGAGGCCCATATACATGCATAGTACCCCCACTTGTTCCCTTATCTCGAGTCATAGCTTACGTGGATGTAAATCCCTAAGGTGGGGAGAATGTAAAGACCCAGAATTTCCATGTAATTTTTTTTTAATATATGAGAATTTTAGGAGTCCACGAAATTTGAAGGTGCGTGATTCTAAGGCACGGTGTACCTAAAATCAATTTATGATGATGTTTTCGGGTACATTCAGTGAAAGTTTGAGTGGGTTTTTATAAATATTGAACCAGTGCTCTGAATTGAAATCTGAGGAAACGATTGAACGCGCAGTGTTGATATTCTCTTAAGGAGACTCTCACCGTAACAACACTTGTTCGAGGGGGAATTTAAGTTTTTGTGTTTTTCATTGAAATAATAAAATTAAATGAACACATGTTTTATTTTATTTTTATCTTTTATAACCTCCCATGTGGAAGTTGGAGGTGGGTTCCACAGGAACTAAACATCCATGTGGGAGTTGAAGTGTGGGGACCACCTGACCTTAACCTCCCATTAATGGTTATGGTGGTGGGGCCCACCCAAACCATAACACTCCTTGAGTTATGGTGGTGGGGACCAACCAAGGTTTATCCCTCTTAATGGGGGGATAAGGAAACCTCTCAACTCCCTCAAATAATTTTATATGTCAACGTGAAATAAAATGTTTTCAATTCATTTTTTTGTGTCAACATAAAATAAAATTTTCTCAATTCAATTTTATGTGTCAACATAAAATTCAATGCTCTAAATTAATTATATGTGTCAATATTAAATTAAAAGATATAAATTAAATTTATGCATCATCTAAAAAATTAAATGCTATCAATTAATTTTTTCTATCAACATAAAATTAAATCCTATCAATTGTTTTGATGTTGGATATTTCTTTTCCTTTGCAATTGAATTGGGGAAAGGATTGGATTTACAGGATTGGGAGGAGATCTGGGGAGAAAGCTTCCCATATGAAGAACGATTCCTCCCTGAAGAACGCATTCCATCGACGAAAAATGCTCCACCGACATAGAATGTCGACCCCGACTTTGACCTTCTTCCTTAGGACTTCCTCAGGTGCAGGACGTCTTCGACTACAATGAGCCAGCGCACAAACCAATGATCAAGGAAAATTCCGATGACACTGACCTCCATCTTTTTCCAATGATCCATCTTCATCCCCAAAACTCTGTCATTGAACAATGAACAAGGTAGGGTGTTAATATCAAATTATTGAATATTTTCTATTATTATCTTTGTTCTTGGTTCATGATTAATGTAGATCCACTTTCTACCACTCCGAATGTGGAGGGTGAGGGCCAAACTAACATGGCCTGATTCCTCTTCCAATCCCTTTTGGTGTTCATTGCGACGAAGAGGGACGACAACCTACGTTGAGGAGCACATGAACGAAGGTTGTCACCACCGCCGAACGTGACTAAGGAATCGATGAACAGAACCGTTCCGCAGCACCGTTGCCCCGTCACCTCACCGTGCCCTCATGGAAGCCCCCGACCAAGACACCTTTGGCCTCCGTGTGACACACGCGCCCCGCGGATTCACCATCCATACACCTCGTGTGCCCCACGGCTCCGCCATCCACGCACACCACGCGCCCTGCGCACACCGCTGCTCCACGGGCTCCGCGTGTCACACGCACCTCCCGACTCTGCGTGCCCTGCACTACTTGCGTACCCCATGACTCCTCATTCTGCTTTCCCCACGACAGCACTGGTCAAAATAGCCCACTAGCCTCGCGAGCCACCCCTGCCGCACAAGCCTTCTGACCCCTCAGGGCCCCTTGGATGAACCTGCCCGCACCCCTGTGGCACCCTGTCTGAACCAGCCCGTGCCCTTAAAGCATCCCGAAAGAACCAGACCCGGTCTCTAGGCCAGGCTGACCCGAGCCGTGCACACTGGCGGCACACTCCAGGCCGAACTGCCCCTCGCGGCGCCCTCGAGCCCAAACCACCCTCACGGCACCGTTTGGGCCGAACCTCCCTCGTGGAGCCCTCTAGGCCGAACCGACCTTGCGCCGACCCATGGCCGGTCCGTACCCTCACGACCATTCCACGCCCTCGCGGCCAGATAGGTGGGGCCCAGTCAGACGGGATGAACCTAACGGGCTAGGTAAGACCTAATGGGTTAGGTAGGGTTGTCTCGAACTAGGTCGGCCTAGACTGGGTCGGACTGGGTTGGATCGGACCCAGACCCACTATAGCCCGTTACCTTCTTTTGGACTTATATTTGGCACCATATATCCTTCTAATGAACCATATATGGAGCTGGTATTCATGGAGTATGATGGTCCCTTTGAGCTTTCCCCACTGGTGATTGGGGTCTAGTTGAGATAGGATCAGGTCAGATCGTGCACGAATCCAACCGAGCCCATAGGACTAAAAGGCTACTAACTCACAAACTATTCATCCAGTTGATGCATCATCTGTTGCGTTAAGACCCCTATGATGTGGAAGGCCTTTGGGAATCTTCTTCATGGGAATTCATTACAGTGGAGCATCGACCAGTATCTTGTGGAGTGGATCCTCCCAGAGACAAGCGAGCATAGTGCGGAGACCTAGTAGCTGGATGAGACCAGACGATTGTTGACCATTTGACTCAGAGTGGTTCTACTAGCCCAGTGGGGAGAGCTTGGTTGTGGTGGAAGACCCATGGTGGAGAAGCCTGCTTGGTGATGCGGCAGACCCACGGTACTCAATAGGAGGAGTACCTCTAAAGGCTGTGAGGGGGAGCACCTGGGTGTGGCGGTAGACCCACGGTGGGTAGCACCACTTTGTGATGCAGCAGACTGATGGTACTCGACAGGGGGAGTACCTCAAAAGTACTAGGTTAGTGGTAAGATCCTCCGTGTGATGTGGTAGGCCCACTATACTCAATTTAGCAGGAGTTCTCCATTATCCGAAGTTTCGATATTGTGAATAAAATCCGGGTTAAACTGAGTTAGTTTTTCTGTGTTTTCTTCAAGATTGAGATGGATCACTTGATAACTTATGTATATGTATGGGCATATACCTAAGTAAGTTTATCTGTTGATTCAATGTTTTTTAGTTTATCCTTGTTTCATTTGGTGAGACATTGTAGGTCTCTGGAACCCTACTGAGTATCCCTATAGACACCTGTGCACGGGCTATGCCTGCACCTTGTTGTGTTGGTTTCAGACAACAGATAACACTGACCGAGGCTGAGATTACCAAGACAAGACAATACCTAGAGGTGGAATATATGGAAAGATGGTAAATGGAGGATACAGATGGACATGGAGTGCTGAGGAGGTGATCTATAACTACCCTTCAGGTAGGAACCTCAGAGGATGACACAACAATAGTTTTTCTTTTCATGAGTTGTACTTTCATTTTCTTGTACATTACTATTGGGCTTGTATTTCTAGCTCCTTTTTACTTTCAGCACTCTTTTTTAATACCATTTTACCTAATATTTTGAATCCATCTATGTGCTCTGTTGTGTGTGTATACAGGTCATAAATGAAATGCCATCCCAGTTTTAGGGAGTTACATGTTTTGTGCTAGTCGCCAGCCCCTGGCCTATGGATGGCGGTCTAGGGGTAGTAACGACATGGGTCCTGAGGGATGTTTCATGAATGAAATAGCCATAACTCTTTCTACACAATGCCAAATATCGTTACATTTTCCGGGATGGTGAGAAAGAAAATTTAGAACAACGTTTATAAATCAGTCCATGCATGATTTGGAAGCTTATTGGCTCTAACATTAGGTAATATTTGTTGTTATATTATTTCCTATAAAATTAGTGGCGCTAATCCTTATCAAATTATTAAATTACATTAAATTCCATAAGATGCACCAAGGAGTAGATCTACACTAATAGAGAACATCCACAAATCACCCCCTTTTCTTTTTCTTCATTTATTTTTTCCGTTATTTTTGTTTTAGTTTTTGTTTGTAATTTTAAATTCTAATAAATTCATGGATTGTTTTTATTTTTTTTCCATCTTCTTCAACCTTATTAATATTCAATTTTTCTTCTAATTTTATTTTCTTTCTCTCTTCATACCATAATAAACACTAGTACTCATGATCATGAGTAAATTAACTGAAGAATATTCTTGGGTATTAATCATGTTCTTGAACCTCAGACCATGTTTTTTATCTTTTTTTACATAATTCTTATGATTTTTTATAGTGTATGTAATCATCACTATAGTTTTTTAAAGATTATCTTCTTAATATAAAACCATTTTAACATGATTGTGGCAGAAAATTTAGGTAGTTATTTGTTTTTTTGATGTATAATATACATTCATAATTGTGGTATATTGATGGGTCCACACATACGATGGACTATGATCACTGAGGATATTTGAAGCTAGTCAATGATGTTGGTCCCTAAATAGACTATCAGGAAGATATAATTTCTTATCTAATTACATTATGTTTAGCATTTCATGGAAATTTAAAATTTAATTTAACTTTCATGTTATTTTTTCGTATCATTTGTTTTATTATTTCAATTTATCTAATTTCCAATAAATATATTAATTTTTTCCTTGGTGAATTAGATTAAATAGGTAAACAAACTGTGAAATCTCTTCATGTGATACGACCCTGATAAGCCATTATGATGCCCAAAAAATTCATGGAATATTTTAATTTTACACCCCATAAGATTAAAATTAATAAATAAACAAGGGATACTAAAATACTTATTACTCTTGAGAGTCTATATCCTTGAATTTCATTATCCAAAAATTAATTTTCAACAACTTTACTAAAAATTGAGATTTTAATAGAAAATCATTTATATATTGGTATATAAGGGATCACAATCACTAAATATATATATATGTATGTATGTATATAATGATAAATTTTTTTATAATAATATAAATGTAAATTTATGGGCTGAATATACAAAACACAAAGAGAGTAGGTGTATAATTTTCCATGTATCTCATACAAATAGACGTGGGTCAAGAAATTCATTACCTGCATCTAAAATAGATTAAAAATCATTATAACATTCTATGTATTAAATATAAATTTATTATAATTATATTAAATAATAATTGAATACTTATAATGTCATATATTATCTATCTATATCATTTTAGCACCTACTTATTAACAATTCATTGTTAAAAGCGCCATTTATAGTAGGTACTTTTTTTTTTGTTTTTAGTATTGTTTCACATAAGATGTTATTGTCTTTATACTATGATAATGGATCCATTATCTATAACATATAAAATTATTATAATTATAATCTATATTATTTATATTATTATTTATAGTATACTATATAATTTAGTAATAAAAAAATAAATTACACTATGCATGGAGAAAGTAGGTTGTACATACACATGAATATTCATTTCATTTAGCTATATATGGAACCAAGATATATAAATAATAAGATAGTATTATATAATAATCATAATATCATATATATACATATCATATATATATTCACTAACAATATCATTATCACCATCCATGTAGATATGAAATGAAAGATGAATCATATCATTTTGTGGAGGTCATAACCAACAATAAGACACATTCAACGTTATCATCATCCAATGAATTTGAAGAAAAGGAGGTAGAAATGGTGTTATAATTACATAATAATAATAAATTTTTTAACATTATTTCTAAATATTAGACTCATTATAATTCAATCCATTAAAGATCTGGATGAAAAATGAATTGTATCACTTTGTAGAGGTGGTCGTCCACACGTATTCATAGATGATAGATTCACATACCATTTGGGGGAAAATATTGTGAATAATTTTGGTTACATAATCATAATAACATATTAGAACATTTATGGAAATGACGATATTTTATGATGATGAATCCAATAGATTTATTGGATGTTAAAAAAATTAAAAGCAATAGGTAAGGAGATTATCATTGTCCTCTTTTCAATCCATTCTTAAGGACACTTGAAATTGTATTTTAATAATAAAAGTACCATAAAAATGGATAGAGAATATTAGAATATAATTTAAATTTTTCTATAAATATATATTAATATAATGTTTTTAATGAATTGATGTGGGGGTTTTCCATTCATAAGTGGGGGAGAGGAAACACTTAGAATTTATTAAAATATTCATATATAATAATGTTATACTCAATCAAAATTCAAAATAATTTATATATACTCAATGTTTAAATAGTATTATGTATTAATATATCTATATAATTTGATATAATATAAATTTAATTTTTTAATGTACCCTTATCTCATTGTATAAACCCCAGTAAACTCATTTTAAACTTAATTGTGATAAAAAAAATTATTTTTTAATCATTCAATATGTCCAATAATTAATATGCGTTTATCAAATAATAAGTATTTTTATGATTAAAATATAGAATTGATATTATTTAAATAAATTTTTTTATTTTTTATAATTTATTTTCATATAAAACAAGAAAAATGAAAATAAAGAGATTTTCTTGAAAATTTGTTTGATTATGTTTAAAAAGTATATATACCAAAATCCATTAATAACAAGATTACCCTGACATTAATTCGAAGATTAATAGTATATACTATAAAAAATTACAATTAAATAATTTAAAAAAATTAAAAAATTTAACTTCTTGAAATTAATATTGGGCCTTCAATAAAAACTTGTATTTGTATCTACTAATTTAAAAATCAGACAATATAAAAAATAAACATTATTAAATAATAAGTAAATATATATATAATGAATTAATATTTTGGTTCATCTTTTTGAAATATATTTTATTAAATAAGAAAATATTAATAATATTCTTTTCTCACAAAATTTAACAAAAAAAGTTTTGGAAGAAAAATATATTTTTGAATTATTTAAATATATACATAAAATTATTTTTTTAATTTTAATTAAATTTTTTATATATAATAATATTATGCGTTTTTAAAAAAATTATTTATAATTTTTCCACTAATTTAATATCTTAGCTATAATTTTATACTATATTATTCCTCATCTGGACTCTGGGTCAGCTAAATGACATGTTATCCTAAAAATTATATTAATTTGTAGATATTTATATAAAAAAATATTGATTTGTTAAAAAGATATTACCATTAATTTTATTTTTATGTATCAACCAAGAGATTATTATTGTTCTTATTCACAATAATTTATCCAGGTAACCATGTCTTCTTTTCTCAAAAAAACATTTATCAAACTCATATATTAGCAAGAATTCCAAAAATAAAAAAAATCCAATAATACTGAAAACTATTTTTGAAATAAATCCCTCATTGTAAAATATATCATTGAGATGTAAAATTGAAAGAAAACTATATCGTACACTTTATATCCAGTTATGGATATCATTTTTATTTAATTTATTTTGTGGTGTGATGAACCACAGGTAATGAAATTATAATGTTATTATCCTTGTAACGGAATTATTGTGACTAGTATTGGGATATGGATATTGTATAACGAGGATATTGATTTTTTATAATGTAGTTTGGGTAAATGTAATGTTACATGGGAGCATTGATGTATGATATTAGTTTATTGAGGATATATGACTGGGGGGAGTGTGTGCATGATTACTCCCATGAAAATAACATAGGAGAATATTATTTATTAAATGTTTATTTATTAGTAATATTATAATGTTTTTATAGTTGATAATTCACCTATGGTGGTTTAATATGTATGATTCATTGATACTATATTGATTCAATAATACAATTTCCAGACACATGAACTACTATATTTGAGGTGGAACCTACCAGTTATCTATATATATATTCTCTCACCGCAACAATTATATACAAATTTACTTATTCACATAATGACTTTGAATTGAATGTGTAAATTCAAAACCTCATGAAAATATCGTTAATATATTTTAAGGGATTTATATTTCCCTTATTTGGTTATTATTCCCTAGTGTGGTATTTATATGATCTTTTAGAATATTAGGAATTTACCACTATATAATATAGTCTTGTATGTTAGTTTTTTTCACTTATCTTAAATTGTTGTTAAATGATGCCCTATTCTTTTTTAGGAAAAAGATTAATTACTAACATATTAAATTTATGATACTCGTGATTTTTTTAAATATTGTGGATTGATTTAGGTGGTATAATTATTCTGTACCTAATTTCATCACTGAATATAATGTTTATTTTGTATTATTTTTCACGGAAATGTGAAATCAATATTAGGATTCTAGTTTTGACTAATATCATTATATGTTTAATATATAATGTGTTCTTTATCACCATGTTTTTTGGATTAGTTGTTATATTTATTAATAACTAGATTATTTAAAACATATTCAATGACAATTTATAAAATTAAATCAACAGTTATCAAATTATTAGAATGAAATTAAAAAACAAATTGAAAATGAATGTGTGATTCTTTCTGGAAAATTATTTTTATCCGTGCAGATTTTTTAGGGTAAATATATGAATTTTTCATAATTGGGGAATTATTTAAATTATATTTTTATAATATTAAAATAATTAAATGTATTAATCATTAAAAAATATATTTATAGTCATATGATAATATTAAATTAATTTATATGTAATTATTTTATAATTACATAAATTTACAGAACACTTTTAAATCTATATTTAAATTAAATTAATTAATTTATATATATTTTATTATATAAAATTTACTACATATTTATAATATTGAGGTTCAAATTTTATTAATATTCCCCTTTTTGGTCAAAATGAATGAAATCGATGGTAAAATTTATCACCTAATTCAAGGAAAATCATTTAAATATTATTTAAAAAATCCATAATGCCATAATGATTCATCCTAATTCATATTAGATGAATAAAATTAGTCCATTATCGAAATATAATAATCATTTATTAGGTTATTAGACACGTGTACAATTAAAATGATTTATATATTTTTTAAATCAAATAATGATAAAAAGATTTATATTTCTTAGTTTTATATGACATTTATGTATTAAGAAAGTTAGGGAACCAGTTATGAATGAATATTAATATTTATTTTAAGAATAATTAAATTTTATTCAGGATGGTAAATTATTATTATTATTGATATTATATAATTAACTTAAACAGTTACAAAATTCCAAAAAATAGAATTTATTCATTAAATGGAAACTAATAATAAAAGATATATAATATAGGAGATTCATAGTGTTCCATGAATTTTATTTATTACTATGAAATATTATTTTTTTATAAACTATTTTATTTTAACCCCATGTTTTTATTTAGTTCTTATAAGTGGAATTAAATGAATAGTGTCAAAATGAATAATAATGGTATTTTATTAAAATAATATATTACTACTTATATATACATCATAAAAAATATTTAAAAAGAGAATATGGATATGATATTATCCATAATTTAATTACATTTAATTTAATGGGACATTTTTATCTTATAAATAAAAATTACCACCAGTTAATATAGAATTTTGTTTTACCATCGTTAAAATTCCAATTGTTTACCCAATGTTTAATAAAATCGTTTAGGTTTAAAATTTTTGAAAAACATCCATGGATTATTTTATATGATAGTATTACAACCATATCTAACCATTTATTTCAATTTGAAACAATTTGGTGAATTTTTCCTCAAAAATTTTTATATAGAAATTTATTCTTTTGAGAAATTATAAATGTTCTCCTCACATCAATTATAAAAGAGAACTTCTCCCCACAATTTCTCAAGCCACACTGTCCATCATTGCTCTACCAAACTGTAATTATTTTTCTTCTACATTTTTATAGACACATTAAAAATTAATTTTACATCCTAAGAGACTAACTATAGTAACCCTTAATAGAGATTTAAAGGAGTCGTTTTGTAGAAGATCTAGTCACCTTAACCAGCCAGTTTCTTTTCTAATATTCTTTAACTCCAAAAAATATTTTTGTGTTATCATTAAATAATAAATTGAGTATAAAAAATATGAAGAAATTTTTCTATGAGTAAGAGAACAACAATTTACAGCATCTTTCAATCTAAATTAGAATTGAATATATCACTCATGCATACGTACAGATTACATTATCTACATAGTGATCAAATTCAATTTTCTTCACTGTATTTTGTGTATGGGTATTACTATGGGTATAATGTTTTTATAATATATCTATGATATAATTTAAATTTTTCAATTATAATATTATATATATATATATATATATATATTCTTACAATTAATTCCTTTAATAAAAGATAATGTCACTCCGGTGTACGTGTGGACTACCACCTCCACAAAATGATGTGATTCATATTATTTTTAATTTTACATGGATAAAAACAACAATATATTTTATGAATCTATATGATATACAAATAAAAATACTTATTCCATAATGGTTAATTATTGTTTACCTTTATTTCGTTATGTCCATCAAGATATTAAAAAATAGCATTTATTTGTATGTGTGAACAATTGTCTCTATGAATGATGTAATTCATTTTTTTATATCTAAATTTATTTGATGAACATAAATATGAATTTAATGAATATATATTATGTTTAAATAAGTATAAGTATTCTAGAGATGACGTAACCATGATAAATGATCTTGGACAATAACCCCCTAATAAAAATAATCATGAAAAATTGAAATAATTGACACCTAGATATGAAAATTTTAATAAAATATTTTGATAAGCAGTGGTGTTTATATATTTTAATTGGATAATTTATGAAATCATATGTCCTTAACCAACATTGGAATGTAATTATAATAAATTTTAATACATTATATATGTTAATAGTGTTATTTTGAATTATAGTTAACCTAAGTTAAGTGTTTTAAGAACCAATGTCAATATATATATATGGATTGATTATGAATATGAAAACAATGATGAATTATTATAAATATACACTGATGAAAACTCTTGAGTTTTAATATACAATAGTTAATACTTAGAATTAATTTTCTCTATTCATTTTCCTCATCTTATGTACTCAATAGTTTAAAATCGGTTTCAAGATAAATTAACGTTATTTATCACTTATATAGAAATACCATATTATACCATATAAAAATATTCTAAAAAAATTTTAAATAATATTTTTAATACAGTCCAATGATTAGTTAATTTTATTTTTACACATGTTTTAATTTTTATATAACGGGTTTAATGGAAATATTTTTTATTTTTCCAAATGTGGTTCTTTCTATATTTTACAAAACAATATGGTTTTAGTTTCTCATATACCGATTTAATGAATTTTACATCCATTATGAATAATATTGTATTTATATCTTTTGTAAAAGGTTTACATTATTCTATTCAATGAATGTTTTTTTCTTTATGTGTGAACATTTTTTAGTGAAATGATTTCAAAATCACTTGTGTAATTTAATCATGACTGTTTAAGGATAATTTTATGTTTTCTCAATTCATCAATGAAAAAATACATTTATTTCAGTTATTATTTACTGGTGATGTGTTCTAATTATACAATCGTTAGTAATTATATAGATTTTTTATGTCTATAATTAAAATATATCTATGGAACCTATTTTTTTCATCTGTATGATAGTAAATAATGATATGATTAAATTATTTTAGAACCCATTTATTTTTATTTGTTCTGATATGTTTACTTGTTTATAATATTATGGAAAAGATACATATGACGTTTCTTATGAGATGGTTTATAAATATATATCCCTTTATATTATTCGGTATTGATTAGTATAATGTGAGATAAAAAAATGGAATGTGGTTTAAATCCCTAAAAATATTGATATTTTTTCACTATGATATTCTTGGAAGGGAACCATAAATCCAATTATTATTTTGGGATTGAACCATTTCTACTACGATAGCCTTGTAAATGAGCTTTGACTACATAGAAAATTATTTTCCATGATTATGTGTATTCCAAAAAAACATTGTGTTATGCCAATAATAAATATTCATGGTTCATGTTATCTAAATCTAATATGCTTTGAAACTTATGGACTGCCATTTTCTAACCCATGACTTATAGTTAGGATATTTGATATTCCACGTTCATTTTTCAAATGTTAATATCGTGTTCTTATTAATTTATAATCATGTTATTCTTAATTGACTGATGATATATCCCTCATTTACCCATAATAATAATATTATATAAAATTTCTAATTTTTACATGCCCCATGTTATGATGAATAAGAAATATATATGTTATGTCTATGTAGTGTTCTCGTTCTAATTAAATAAGTGGGAGATGATGTTAGTATTTTATTAACCAGTTGTTAATGATTCTATGTTAGCATATATATTATAACTAAATTACTATGGAATGGATCAAAATGTTATGTAAAATATATTCATTTATTATAAGACAATATATATGTCTAAAAGGTATTTTTCTCTATAATTGGTATCATATTAATGAATAGATAAACTTTGAAAACTAGGATGAGGAATCATTTTCAAGAAAATGATGGAAAAGTATATTTATATTATAATTCCCTAAATGATTTTTAACGATCGTGAATGAAATTAGATAAATAAATTTTTTCATTGAAAATGGGTTCATGACATAGACATCATTTAAATTAATTTTAATTATTATTTGGGTTCCCACAATGATTGTTTTTTCTCACAAAATCATTTTTTTTTGGTTTTAGTCGATTGTTTGAACCATAAAGAATCATGTCAATTATTAATGAAATAAAAAATTATATTATTATCCCCATAATTATATAAATGTTCATTGAGTTGGAATGAACAATTATTGATTCTATGTAACTACCTAGAATTTTATTAAGATAATTTCTATTGTACTAATTAAGTCATGTAGTATAAATCTCAAACGTCGCATGGGAAATTGAAAAAAAATTGATTATCAATAATTTTTAATTATAAATTAATCATCAAATAATCCGATAATAATTCCAAATATTACTGTGGTATAGTAAATAGAACCTATGATAATAATAAATAGTTAACTTGGTTCTTCTTTATCCACTAAATTGACTTCAATCATAAAAAACACACTTTAAATAAAATAGAAATTTAATAATATAATATTCATTTTGAAGAAGAATATATATTTAACCATCAAGAGTATATAATTTTGAAAAATTGAATAATTGAATAAGATATATTTATAGGATATATAGAACCAGTGTGATCATTATAAATCTGACTTTTGGAATAATAATAGGACCATTTAACTAGTAAACTGACCATTGGAATAATAATATGAATATTAGTGAAATTAATATTATCATTAGAATAGTCATCAAACATAGGTAATTATGATGTAATATTTATGTATCATATAAAATGAAAATATGACATGTAACGCCCTGACCCCAGTTACCCAGAGTTGCTGCATTCTTTTAATACATTGGCTTGATTATAAGTAATCATGTCTCGAAGGACTGATTGGTTTAGAAGTCTTGGAAAATACATTACATAAATCATTGTTAAATTACACTTTATAACAAACAATAGAACATAAATAATCATTTATGAATGCCATTATTCCCTTATCTTAATCCATGTATATCAATCCCAATATATTTCTTGGAATCCTGTGAAAAATAAAACATAGAAATGGGTGAGCTCAAACGCTCAGTACGGGAAATCAATACAGCAGAAGAAAACATAAATATTAAGAAATCTGAATAATTGAAACCACACACCTTTACCAATAATAAACATGCATACTTTTAGGGCAGGAATATGATTTGAGTAAATAATTCAATAATAAAACATAATCATTGGCATTCTACTAGTCGAATGACCACATGAACTGTCAATATTATTTTCATAACGAGGAAATTAATAATTCCAGACTTTAATTTCTATGTCGAGGCCTCATTCCTGGACCTATGGGCTAACTGTGACCGGACCCAAACTCAGAGAGCCACTATAACCGGACTCCATCCTGGAGAGACTCTATAACCAGACTTTAACCCGGAGATCCTCTATAACCGTGCTCCATCCAGGAGAGCCTCAATAGCCAGAGTCCTTCCCTGAGAGCCTCTGTAACCGAACACCAACCTGGAGGATCTACCGTAACCAGACCCCAACCGGGAGGGCATACTTTTAATGGTCCCTAACCTGGAACATACAAGCCCAATACATTCATCATAAGAAATCGTTGAAATATAACATAAAAATTCGTAATAAAACTAGCATACTAAATGTCAGTACATTAACCATAATCAATGAATGGTATATGAATATCACATCCATAGTCAAACATATCACAAAACCTTCAATAAAATTTAGATGTTTTGTATCCTAATAAATCAAATTCAAATAAGTTTAAAATCCATTATAGGATGTTGACATAGATGAAAATGATCAGTAAAATGCTTTGAGGTAAATACCCCTTATTCATAAATAGTTTAAAAGTCAAACAATCTAGAAATTAATAAATTTAAAGATATTTTTGAATCAAAGTATCCCATACCACTTTGAAACTTTTTAAAGGAATTAAGATTTTAAAAACATTCATGTCCATATAAATAAATCCATAAATCCCATTTTTTAAACATGGACATTAATGATAATGATTTAGAAGAATAAATACTTAAAACATTTAAATAGATGTTTTAGTAAAAAAGCCTTTTAAAATAATCCCTTTGAAAAATATTTTATGAAACATGTACATGGATAATAAATATGTCCCTATAGATACATACCTAAAAAAACGTCGGATAATAAAGTGATTGTGAAATTAACCCTTGATTTGTTGTAATCAATTGAGTTATATGAAAAACAGTAAATAACATCCAAATGAATCACATAATATCATGAATATAAAGATAATCCAGATAATATATATCAAATGGTAGTACACAATACACCACAAGCAATAAATAAGTTGTGAACAATGGAAATCTCATGAAATTAAAAGTGAGATTAGAAACCCCTTACCTCGTGTCTGACATGACCTGTTCGTTCTTTAATATCCGGAATAATAAACTAAATTTAATTTCTATTTTATTAAAAACAATTTTCAGGTTTATTATTCCTTTTATATCACTTATTACCGTGTTATAAACATTATGTAATCAGTTAAGTTAATAACGTTTGTTTTGTCAATATTTGGCACTTGAGTCAAAAATGAACAACTTATAGTTACAATTTCATCACATGGTCAAAAGTTCATTATATCCACAATAATATTATTGATTTAGATATCATATATATCATATATATCTAGTATATACATGTATTTATAATAGTAAAAATCATCTTGGGGTGAGAAATGAAATGCACTGTTCATTGAGACGGTATGTCGTACGTACACATGAACACTACTTTAATTTATATTTCTTATTTTAATAGAATTAAAACATAATGATACATATGTATATTATAATTCCAATATAATATCATATATAATATCATTAACTCCATCCTGTATACGTCCCACATATAAAATTAACGAGTCATATCACGTTGAGGGGGTGGTAGTCCGCACTTCCTCAAATGAAATTATCATGTTTACCCATAATGGAAATAATTAAGTTATTCTATAAAAGAAAAATAGAAAAGAATTAAAAAAACATAAACATAATATATATCATATATAAATACAGTTCCATTATAATGGCCACCATGAGAGGTGGTAGGAGATAATTGAACAATCATCATTTCGTGAGGCGTTAGTTTTCCATCCACAGAAACATTATGTTCTTCACCCATTAGAAGGAGGTGTGGGTAAGGGTAGTTCTAATCCTTATCATAACAACATCATAGTATATTTATGATGCTAGTTTTTTTATAAAAGAAATTAATAAAAATAGTTTATGGGTTGGAGAAGTAAAATAATAGAAAAGAAGTTAAGAGAAATTGTTACCTTAAATTTGGGTAACTTCTTTTGGTTTGAACCAAAAAGACTTCTTGATGTACCTTCTGCCTAAGTTAAGGCATCTAGGAGGAGGAGAGAGATGAAAGGAGATTAATTTTCCTGAGTTTGGATGAGACTAAATGCTTTAGAGGGGAGATGAATTAGTTATAAGTGGTCTACTTTTACAAGGGGGATGCGGGGCTATTTAAGAAAGTGTGAAAATATTATTTCATTATTTAATGATATTTGGTTTCTAAAGGTCCAAAAATAATTAGGGTCGAAGATAATATGACTCATGGTCGAAATAAAATAATCCAATAATAATTGGAGATCTTTTGGATATTATTTTTTAATTTAAAATCTAATTTGTTTAAATCATTTATCAATGTGGTAAATACTGCATTATTATGCTGTCATAAATAATTTAATTTATTAGATGTCTAAAATTTATATAAAAAATACCATTAAATAAGAAATATTTTTAGCTTTCCAATTAATATTTATAGTTAGAAATATTACTTATATAACACCATATAAAACTTAATTACTAAAAGATTTTTTTATTTCAATTTTGTCTTTACTTTAAATTAATTAATCTAAAGTGTCAATATCCTTCATAAGTGGCTCTAGGGGGTCCCCAAATCGCCCCAAAGATTTGAATTGTCAGTAATTACTCAGAAAATAATTTTAGAACATGTGTTAAGGTAATTTTTAATTATTACAATATTCTTTTTACCTTGAATTACATTATTTACCTTTAACGGCGGTAAATAAAAGTAAAAAGTTACTATTCACCAAAAATTATTTTCATCTTACTGAACCTCATTTTACTTACTAAGGTTAACCATCTCTCTCATTTTTCTGAAATTCAACTCACATAAGTGGTAAAATTGTGTTTTATACAAATTTGCAAATATTCCTATGAGGAGGGTAAAAGACGGTAAAAAGTTCAATAAAATATTTATATATATAAATTTATTATAAAATGACCCCAATGAATTATTTTGAATATATATAGGTATTATGTATCTATTTTTACCTAAAATAAATTTAAATAAAATAAAAAATTGTCTAAATAAAAAGTTGTTTTTAACCAATAACTCAGTGTTTTTCACTATTCATCAAAAGTTGATGTTTCTCAGAAAAATATGAAACATTCAGCCTAAGCTATATTTTATATTCAGAATTTAAAAATGATATATATTTTACAAAATTCAAAACATATAATTTTCATTAATTAATTTAAAATTAATTCCCGTTGTCAAAAAAATAGTGTGTTTTATGCAACAATATCTATCAAAAGATTGACACTTGTTTATGTCCAACTTCAAAGTGAAATGAATTATAATGAACCAAATTGTATTAAATGATAAAAACAATAATCTAATTATACATCAAAACCAATCAAATTCATAATTTAACACTATAAATTATTTCTATAAAAAACGTGATTTTAATTAAAATTTACTATTTTTCACTATTCAACAAAATATAAAAGTTATCAGAAAAATAAAAAAATTTATCAAAACTAAATTTTTATCTCCCGATTCTAAATAATAAGTTCATTTTGTCAAGTTGAATACATAAAAGTGTCAAATATTGGATTTAAAAAGGGTTCCCAATAAAATGGCGGTAAAATTTCATTTTTTGAAAAATACGTCCTTTATCTAAAAAATTGAATTTGTCCTTATATTTTATATAAGAAACACATAATACGGATGTTAAAATTATATGGAATATATATAAAATTTAAAATGATGTTAGTAAAATTCATAACCACTTTTGAACGGCTAGATTGGTAAGTTGTGGTGTGCTTGAACTCGGTGTTGCGTGTAGTGAAAGTTAGTGAATTACATTGAAGAAATAACGTACTATGAAATAGTGGGGTGTTACATTCATCCCTACTTTAATAAATTGCGTCCTCGCAATTTGAAATTGTTCATCAAAAATAGAAGGTTGAAAATATAAAATACCATTGTGGGAAAACTCACATAGTAAATTGGGTTAATAAAATTTTGACTTAATAAGTGGAAAAGGGGAATGAAAAATTCACCACCAAATTATGATCTAGATTAGTAAAAAAAGTCTGGAAATCAGAGACACATAATTGGAGGAAAAATGTAAATATTTATATGGAGTGATTGAGGTCATCATTCACAAATAATTGTATATTTCAGGGCCATAAAACCATCAATCTATGTTGATTTAAAATATCATCATTTAAAAAAAACATAAGGTATTAAGATAACACATTTTTAGTTTTAAACTCCGTTAAATAAAATTTATGCATTTATTTCTTCATATAATAAGAGATGAAAAAATATATACTTGACAAGTAGAGTTCCATCCTTTAACTAATTTCTACCACAAACTCATCTTTCACTCTAAAAGATAATAGAACTTAAAAATATATTCTATTTATCATTTTCGTATAGGGTTTTAAAATTAATTTTTAATTCACCTATCATAACCATTAAAAAAACTACATTATACAATCCAGGAAATTCACGCAGTCTAGTGGTAGGCGATAAATCCCAATCGCACTATGGTTTTGGGTTCGATTCCCGCAAATATGTCTGACACAATGGGTTGTCACAACGTCTGTGTTTTTTCATTTTTATAAATATCAAAAAATAACCCTAATAATAATATTGTAATACATTAAAAGTTTTAGAATTATCCCAAATAAATCTATCCAAACTCACAGTCCAAAATTTGTAAGGAAGATAAACACAATGAAGATCATTTTTTCCACGTAATAAAATTGTAACACCTTCATCGTGTATTATTTTAGAACATGGTAACACCCTGAATTACCATAAAACATTATTGATTATATTCATGCTCCCTTATAATTTATATAATACTAGATATATTCTTTATATCAAAAAATATTGAATATTCCACCAATGATGAAAGAAATTAACTATTAATCAGTTCCAAGGAAGTCAAGAATATCCAATATAATTTATCCAAATCAACCATCTCTTATTACAAAATCACTACCTCGGTATCAGAACCATATTATGGGTTATCTTTATCTCAACCATATATTTTCCAAAAATTTAACCTGCAATAGACTCACTTTTGTTGGTTCCACACAATCTCAAGTCCTTAATAAAATAGTATTACAGTACAATACATATATACTCTTTAATTATTATAACATGTACATCATTAATACAGTACTCAAATGACACAATAACTTAATAAAAACATAAGAAATATAATCATTCCTCTTCATCATCAGTATTATTATATCTTTACTATTATCCAATAGCAGCATGTGTGGTATACTATGATGATTTGGAGATTGATTCGCGTAGTGTCCCAACTCCTTGTAGATGAAGCATTGTACATTGGAAACAGTTTTCTTACACTTATAATCAAGTACATAGTGTCCATTTTCTCTACACTTATAAAAAACTCCCATTCCCTTCAAGCATTTACCAAGGTTATTCTTTACACAGTTATCACATATGGGAAAATCCTTCTTTTCCCTCTTCCCTTTATCCAATTTTCTCTCTTCCATCATTTTCTTCTCTTGCATCCCATCAAAGCCATTAGACTCATATAATTCATTACTTATCTTATTAACACATGATACTATTTCTACATATGTTGAGAATACATGGGATATTATTTCCCTTCTAAATTTTGACTTACTACCGTGAAAGATAAGATCATTTTTACTCTATGGATCATTCGTATTTTTGGAGTTTGCATTCCTTCTTCTGGGTGCCATTTCTATACAATGGTATAAACTAGATTAGTTTATGAATCAGAATACATAATTCCAATCTTGTAAAACACTTAACATAAATTGAGCAGTTTATGGATATAATCCATTATCATAAAAATATTTTCATTAAGGATGTATATACTCATAAACCCTTGATAATGATTTGTATAGAAAATGAGAATTATCCTAAGAATATCCATCTAGAGTGTCATAACCAAGAGTGAAACAAGGCCCATTGTCGTGCAAAAGTTTCCATTCGAGTCTAGATCGAAGCGGTGTTTTCAGGTTTCACCCCTAGGTATATCTATGCCAGAGCCGCCTCTACCTGCTCGTATCCAGACAGAGATGTATTGGATTGGAAAACTCACAAAATCTCTACATAAACAAAATTATAGGAAGTTCTTCTATACTAATCCTCGAAGTCTATCTTAGATATATGTGTTCTAATCAGAGTTTATTTAAATTTAGTTTCCATGGTTATTGATAAACTTCCTCTAATAACAACTTTAATGCCCTGACCCTAGTTACCCAGAGTTGGTGCATTATTTTAATACATTGGCATGATTATAAAGAATCAAGTCCCGAAGGACCGATCGGTTTAGCAGTCTTGGAATATAGATTACAAGAATGAATGTTACATTTCACATTATAAAATATGACACAACATAAATATTCATTTGTGAATGCCATAATTCCCTTAGCTTAATCCTTGTATATTAATCACAATACACTTCTTGGAATCCTGGGAAAAATAAAACATAGAAATGGGTGAGCTCAAATACTCAGTAAGTGTAAGCAATACAGCAAAAGATAAAATAAATATTAAGCATGGTGAATAATTGAAACCACATGACTTTACCAATAATAAACATGAATACTTTTAAGGCAAGAATATGAGCGGAATAAATAATTCCATAATAAAACATAATCATGGGGATTCTACTAGTCGATTGACCACATGAACCATCAATATTATTTTCATAATGCGGAAATGTATAATACTTGACATTAATTTATGTGTCATGTCCTCGTGCTAGGACCTATGGGTTAACTGTTACCAGAACCAAACCTGGAGAGCCTCTGTAACCGGACTCTATCCTGTAGAGCCTATGTAAGTAGACTCCAACCTAGAGAGCCTCTGTAACCAGACTCCATCCTGGAGAGCCTCTGTAACCAGACTCCATCCCAGATAGCCTCTTTAACCGAACTCCATCCTTGATGGTCTTCTATAACCAGACCACAACTCATAGGGATTACTTTTACCGGTCCCCAACCCAGATCATACTAGTCCTATATATTCATCATAAGAAAATGGTTGAGATATAACATAAAAATTCGTTTCAAAACTAGCATACGAAATGTCAATACTTTAACCATAAACCATTAAGGGATGTTGACATAAATGAAAATGATCAGTAAAATGTTTTGAGGCAAATACCCCTTTTTCATGATATCGTTAAGAATTCACACAATTTATAAAGGAAGATATTTAGAGAAATTATTTAATAAAAGTGTCCCATCCCACTTTGAGACATTTGAAAGGAATTAAAATTTTAAAAAATATCATTTCCATATAAATAAATCCTTAAAACCAATTTTGAAAACAAGGATATTAATGATAATGATTTAGAAGAATAAATATTTAAAACATTTAAAATGATGTTTTAGTAAAAAAGTCCTATAAACGAATCCCTTTTAAAACTATTTAATGAAACATGTCCATGGATAATAATTATGTCCCAAGTAGATACATACGTAAGAACAACCTCGTATAATATAGAGATTATGAAATTAACCCTTACCTCATTGTAATCAAGAAAAACGTATGAACAATAGTCAACAACCACAAAATGAAACACAGAATATCATGAATATAAATAGAATCATGATAATATATATCAAATTTCAGTACACAATACACCACATGCAATAAATAATTTGTGAACAATGGAAATCTCACAGAATTAAAAGTGAGATAAGAAACACCTTACCTCGTGTTTGACTTGACCCATTTGTTCTTTAATATCCTGAATAATAAACTAAAGTTAATTTATAATGGATTAAGAACCTTTTTCATGATTTTTATTTCTTTTATATCAATTATTACCATGTTATAAACATTGTGTAATCATTTAAGTAAATAACGTTTGTTTTGTCGATATTTGGAACTTGTGTCAAAAATGAACACCTTATAGCTACAAGTTGTTCACATGGTCAAAAGTTCATTATATCCAGAATGATATTCATGATTTAGATATCATATATATCCAATATATCTAGTATATTCATGTATTTATAACAGTACATATCATTTTGGGGTAAGTAATGAAATGCACCGTTCATAGAGACGGTAAGTCGTACGTACGCATGAACGCTACTTTCATTACTATTTCTTATTTTAATAGAATTAAAACATAATGATACTTAGGTATATTGTAATTCTAGTATAATATCATATATAATATCATTAAATACTTCCATTATTTTTCTCAAAAATGGTATTAACGAGTCATATCACATTGAGGGGGCGGTAGTCCGCACTTCCTCAAATGAAATTATCGCGTTTATCCATAATGGAAACCATTAAGGTATGCTATAAAAGAAAAATACAGAAGAATGAAGAAAACATGAAAATTATATATATCATATAAAAATAAAGTTCCATCATAATGGACAATATGAGAGGCGGTCGGAGGTAATTGAACAATCATCATTTCATGAGGCGTTACTTTTCCATCCATGAAAACATTATGTTTTTCACCTATTAGATGGAGCTGTGTGTAAATTTAGTTTGAATCCTTCTCATAAATTCATCGGAGTATATCTAGGATACTGGTTTTTTTATAAAATAAATTAATAAAAATAGTTAAGGGTTGGAGAAGTAAAATAAAATAAAAGAAGTTAAGAGAAACCCTTATGATTAATTTGGGTAACTTCCTTTGGTTTGAACCGAAAGAACTTTTTGAAGTACCTTCTGCCTAAGGTAAGGCTTCTAGGATGAGTAGAGGGATGTTGGGATCTTAATTTGGTAGAGTTTGTACGATCCTAAAGGATTTCTAGGTGTGAGGAATTGGTTAGAGGTTGTATCCTCTTATAAGAGGGAGGAGAGGCTCTTTAGGAAAGTGTGAAAATATTATTTTATTATATAATGAAATTCAGTTTGTAAAGGTCCAAAAATAATTAGGGTCTAAGCAAATATGAATAATGGTCGAAATAAAATCAACCAATAAAAATTGGACATGTTTTTGGATATAAGATTAATATTTATGATATAATTTATTTAAATCATTTTTTAATGAGGTAAATACTGCATCATTATTATATCATAAATAATTTAATTTATTCGATATCCAAAAATTATAAAACAAATACCATGATGAATGAAATATTTTTATGTTTCCAATGAATATTTATCGTCAAAAATATTACTTGTATAACACCATATAAATATTAATTACAAAAAGAGTTTTCTTTATATTTATTTTGCCTTTACATTAAATTAATTAATCTAAAGTGTCATTATCATTCATAAGTGGCTCTATTGTAGAGACCCGAAGCATAAAGTACATGAAAATTACATTACTTTTGCGGAATACTTAGTACATAACAAAAAATACACACACAAGGATCATAATATTTTAGTGTCTTTGGAAACTCGGAACGTAATCTTCTAATCATGGTGAAAGATCTCCAATATCTCCCATAAATATCTTCCCTTTTTTTTACCTAAAACCTTTCTTTATATCTTGGGGAAATAAAACATAAAAGGGTGAGCTCAAATGCCCAGTAAGGGTAAACAAAAGAAATATAAATCTCATCGTATACACAAGCACATAACTTTTGAAATCTTAACCTGCAAAAGAGATCATAATTTCATAAATGGGATAAATCATGGTTGTGAAATGTAATCACAATAATCATAACATAAACCATGAAGCTTTGTGGCATACACACATAATCATAGAGACTCATTTCTTGTTAGTCAAGACTCATTGCCAAGACTATCTTAGTGGACAAAGTCCCTTTCTGAACCGAGTCACCCTCGTTTCAGTCCTGTTTCACTGAACCGGTATAACCTACCGTTCCAGCCATGTCTATCTCATGAGATATAAAATCTTTACCCAATGCATTAGAGGGAGATATAGGTCCCACCCATCTCATAATTATACCATTCTTATGTGTGCCACAAAATCTTAAAACATACATCATTGCATAACCCATGTAATAAAAATGGGAATCATAAACATTGTGACATCCTCAAACAATTCGTATAAGATAAAGAAATTCATAAAAAATATTTCCATCACAAAATAATCAAATCCATGTAATAATAGGGATAGAAACAGAACCCTTTATTATCTTATATGGAAAATAATTTTGATAAAACACTTGAACTCCATTCTTGAGGAAAATATCCTTTCTACATCAAAAACACTTTTCATTTCTTAACATGTCATAAAATTATAACTAAAAGAAGTTGATTAAATATAAACTTGAAAACATGTAAAGGAATATTATTTGAAATAATGTTTTAAAATCCATTCATGCCGTATAAGTTAAAAAAACATTTTCGTACTTTTTTCGGAAAAGTCAAAAAGTACCTCTTATGAAAACGACAAAAGATTCCTTTCATATCTTTTAAAAAAAACATACCGAAGTGTAAAATTGGATATAAAATATTGTATAAGTATTTAAATAATATTACATATTGAGGGAACATGGATGTGGATGATAAAATACACCCCATTAATTACCAAAGTAAAAACAATCTCGGATAAAAGTGAGATTGTGATATTTCCCTTACCTTAGGTCTGACTTGCTTTGTAAGTGTCTGAACCTCCTGTATAATGATTTAAATCATGTTATTGACATATTCAAGAATCATATTCATTGTTATTATATCATATATGGTCCACTTATGACTTTATATTACCCGTTCTTTTATAAATTCATGTTAAAGTAGCGTTTTGGGTAAAATCGTCTCATTTGTCGTTCGTGTTTTTAACTTGTAATTATTAATATGATTACTTGGATCATGATTAATTATTTCCAGAATTTAAAACATGATTTATATATAATATATATTCAGAATATATATATATATATATATATATATATAATATCGATAAATTGAATGAAATACACCGTTCATGGAGACGGTAGTCCGTACGTACGCAGGAACGCTTTTTTCGTTTCCTTATTGAAGTGAATGGAATTATGTATATGACATAAATATAAATTTACATAAATCCAGTATCATTATTATGTCATATATTTCATTAGTACTTATTATATATACTTTATAATCATTCATGAATGGTTAATCATTGAGAATGAATCTCATCGCGTCGCGGAGACGGTAGTCCGTACGTACGCACGAGCGATGATATCATTCCCATGGTCGTGGAATTGTGTTGAAGTGTATGTATACTATTTCAGTATCAATATCAATTTATAATAATCATATATTGTTACTCATTACACCGTTATACCCATCCTATTAAGGTGGTGGTGGAAAATAGATTACACCACGGCGTGGAGACGGTATTCCGTAAGTACGCACGCGCGGTGATTTCAATTTTCCATAGGATGGATAGAAGGTGAATTAGGGTTGTTTAATATTTATAATAACATATCAGTATGTAATTAGTATTGATGTTATTATTTTGTCATGAAACAACAAAAGAAGAAGAAGTTGAAGAAGAAAGAAATTGAAAAGATCGGTAATGGATATTACCTCTTATTTGAAACGCCTCTTTGAATCCTCCACTTAGGGAACTAAGATTGGTCTTTGAATAAGACCATGACCTCTAGGATTATTCTAGTGAAGTGGAGAAGGGATTGTTTCAGGGTTTCGCCGAGCTTGAGTGCTCAAATTGGTGTGAGGAGGAGGGGGAGGAGATTTCCTTTTATAAGGGAGGAGAGGGGCACCTTAGGAATATCTCAAAATATTTTTTTATATTAAAGTCAAAATCGGTTTATAATGGTTCCAAAGGGTCTTATTTCGAAGCTAAAGTGGGGATGAGTCTAAATCCTATCAACCAATAGGAGTTATACAAGTTTAGGTTATTATTTTAACCTTGTCAATTAGATTTAACTCTAAGTTAAATAATTTAACTTTTACCGTGTATTTTTGTTTTCATTCACTATATGGTTAATACACTTATATAACATTCCACACGAACCCCAAATTGTTTATTATTAATATATATATCCGTATCTAAGTCATTTGGACGAACCTTAGATTTTTAGGAATAAAATAACAATAAATAATATAATATTTGATTTAAAAACTATTTTGTGTCAATTTTGACACTATTTGATATATGATTTTTGTGAAAGTCATAACAGAATTATATGTTCTAACCAAGATGATTAAAGCAACACTAACATATCATAATAACCTAGAAAATTAGTGTAATTCATAAAAAGTCTCAAAATATATTTATTTGGGTATTTATAACATCAATTATGTCAATATTTCATTAATAAGATAATTACTCCATCATTGTTGTGTCCCAAATAAATTAAATTATTTAATGTCTAAAAATTAAAAATAAAATACCATTATGTAGGAAAGCTTTTTAGCTTTCTAATTAATATTTACAATCGAATTTATCTTATGTATAACCCTATATTAAAAATGTTTTAGTAAATAAACATTGACTTTAACTCTTTTAACCCTTCTTTAAATAAATTAATAATAAATGTCCTAATCTAATCCAAATGGGCCTAAATGGTCATATTTTATTCCTAAGTTTGATTTTGGTCTAATTACACTTGTCCAATAGAATTAGGACATGTTTTAGGGTAATAATAATATCATTTCTACCCTTAATTACTCTATTTACTTTTAACCGTGGTAAATAAAAGTAAAAAGTTACTATTCACCAAAAATTATTTTCATCTCATTGAACCACATTTTACTTACTGACATCAACCGTGTCTCTCGGATTTTTGAAATTCCACTCACAGAAGCGGTAAAATTATGTTTTATGAAAAATTCAGTTTTTTTAACTACCACTCAGTGGTTTCACTATTCATCAAAAATTGAAAGTTTTCAGAAAAATACCAAAAATTAGGCCTAAGATATATTTGATATTATGAACTCAAAAATGATTTCTATTTTACCAAATTAAATACATATCAGTTGCATTAATTAATTTAAAAATTAATTCCCGTC
This sequence comes from Viscum album, assembly GCA_963277665.1. NCBI lineage: Eukaryota > Viridiplantae > Streptophyta > Magnoliopsida > Santalales > Viscaceae > Viscum > Viscum album. The sequence goes on from OY728142.1 coordinate 1,711,115,836, forward strand.
GTCAAAACAAAAGGCATTTTTTTAAGAGATAATAACTATCAAAAGATTGACACTTGTTTATAACTGGTTTAAATGTGAAATTACATCCAATGACCAACATTGTATTAAATTATAAAAATATATTCTAAATATACTTTAAAACCACTAAAATTAATAATTTATTACTATTAATTATTTCGATTGAAAAAGTTGTTTTTAATTAAAATTTAGTAATTTCCACTATTCATCAAAATATGAAAGTTATCCGAAAATTACCAAAATTTCACCCTAAGCTAATTTCGATATTCCGAATCCAAAAATGATGTCCATTTTGAAAAACAAAATTTCAAAAAGCTGTTATTACTATTCATAATGGCTAGTTTTAATAATATTTTAATAGCATATTGTTGTTTAGTGAAACTCGTTATTGCGTACTACACACGCTATCGAGGAAGGTCGCGATTGCGTGTAATGCAAGGAAAATCAAGGATGCGTGTTGTGCAAGCTCCTTTTGGTGTAGCGTACAAAAAAAGACATTAGTTAAATTAAAAATAATATTTTTCATAAAATCTTGGGTTGTTACATTCTACCCCCCTTAAAATGAATTTCGCCCTCGAAATTCGTTGGGGTTATAAATGGTTTACTATTCGACATTTTCTTTAATAGAGACCCACTTCGTAAAAAGGAATACCAAAACCAATCTTTAAAAACGAAATTATGAAAAGTAACGGTTACCCAAATAAACTAATCATTGGGTTTCCACATAGGTGAAAATATGGATATGGAAGAGAAATCTAACCATCATGTTCTGATGGAGAGTGGTAGAGAACATGGCTATGGAAAAGATAGCAATCACAAATCCATAAATTTGTGAAGATCTAAGGTACCATCTGATTAATCAGATATAAGAGCACTAGGACAACATTTTTGGTTTTCAAGATCGTTTCCCTAAAGTTGAAGAATTTGAATTAGAATAAATACTTACTTTATTTTGGTACAATCTCACTGTTGTTCGTGCCTTGAACAATTTACAATTGATCTCTTAAATAAATGAAGTTGAATTTGTTATTCATGAAGTGTTAGTAGATCATGTGATAGAATGACGGGTCATTCCATCTGTCTCAAACTGAAGGTTAACAAATGTTAATAAATATACACAAGTCATTATATAGTGAGATTAATCATATATGGTTCCTAAAATGGGCTTATATATCATACTACTTAATATAATAAAACTACTTTCTACTAAACAGGGACTTCCTGTAGGCCAGTGGTAGGCGATAATGGCCAGTCGCACTTCGGTTGTGGGTTCGATTCCCACAGCCTTATCCGACGCGGTGGGCTGTCGCCCATCCTGCAAGTTTTCCTTTTTCTAAAGCTATATTACTATAACATCCCATCAATAATATCGAAAAAAAATTTATCCTAACTTATGTCCAACATAATCCATTCTAATCTTTAGGCTTATCTAAAATACTTTGGTCCAAGATCATAGTATAAAGAAAATTATTACTTGAAATGTCACAGAACAATCACGTGAATGCCATCATTTATCCCCCATATATTATAAGATATATCTTGTTGGTCAAATTACAAACATGTGAATACCTTAATCATGTATTCTTTTGAAGAATGAATACCAATTGAACCTTAGTGAAAACATGAACGTAGTTAAAAGTTAACACTTTCCACATACCAAAATCCTCAAAATTCTATATACTCAAACCATGATATCACTTAGTCCTTATATCAATCATGAGCTCATGAATACAATCAAACATCTCATTATCATCTTATCCCTTCATTATGCGCATATCATCTACATTCTAAAAATATCTGAATAACCTTTCATGGTTACTGGTACCATTAATCATACACTTTCAAAACTCAAGGAAAGACAATAGTGTAACAATCCTTAGATGGCTCTTTATTCCATAGTACCATGAGATTTCTTATACAACATTATACATGATAAACATGTTATCATTCCACTGCATTCTTAAACCATTGACCGAGCTTCAAAAATTCTTTCATCTCACATATCATTTGTAGTCTCTTCATCATCATCAACATAAATACTTCCCATACGACCATACTGATTCTCATCATGAGACTTTACCTTAGGGCATTGGTTTCTATATTGCCCGTACATTCCAAATTTAAAACATTTAACCATTGTTGATGTCGTAGAAATACAATTATCCTCATCCATGGTGTTAACTGAACCTTTTCCTTTGCACTTACTTGCTTTGTGTCCTTCTTTTCCACACCCAAATCATCTTCCAGTTCCTTTGAAACATTCTCCTTGATGCCTCTTCCCACAGGATTTACATAGGGGAAATTGAACTTTCTTTCCTCTATGATCATCATGAAACCATATCTTTCTCTTATTATCCGAGTCAGGAAAAACTTACCAAATTTTACTTTATTGATCATATTATGAGATTGCTGATTTGGTATAATAATGATGTATGGACTTCCAAATCCCATTTTATTATGAATAATATCATTCCATTGTCCATCATATTCTCCATTATCGTGAATCATATTGTTTCCAGCCATTTTCTAAAACCCAAAAAGAAAAGTGTGAGAGGAAAAAATCATGCTAGGGGAAAACAACATAATAAAGGGGGAGTACCTTCAATATCTAACATATTAGGTTTAATTCTATGATCGTTAGCGTAATTCTAGTACTATAACCTATACGTATACTTAACCTTAGGGACATCCCTAGACATACCTTAGAAATATCTCTAGGGATCTCACTAACGTTTTTGCATCCTAGTTTCCAATGGTTGACTAAACCTTTCCTTTGATACCAACTGTAGAGACCCGAAGCTTAACGTACATGAACATTACATTACTTTTTTGGAATACTTAGTACATAACAAAAAATACACACACAAGGATCATAATAGTTTAGTGTCTTTGGAAACTCGGAACGTAATCTTCTAATCGTGGTGAAAGATCTTCAATATCTCCCATAAAGATCTTCCCTTTTTTTTACCTAAAACCTTTCGTTATATCCTGGGGAAAATGAAACATAAATGGGTGAGCTAAAATGCTCAGTAAGGGTAAACAAAAGAAATATAAATTCATCGTATACACAAGCACATAACTTTTGGAAATCTTAACCTGCAAAAGAGATCATAATTTCATAACATGGGATAAATCATGGCAGTGAAATGTAATCACAATAATCATAACATAAAACATGAAACTGTGTGGCATACACACATAATCATAGATAACCATTTCTTGTTAGTCAAGACTCATTGCCAAGACTATCTTAGTGGACAAAGTCCCTTTCTGAACCGAGTCACCCTCGTTTCAGTTCTGTTTCACTAAACCGGTATAACCTACCGTTCCAGCCATGTCTATCTCATGAGATATAAAATCATTACACAATGTATTAGAGGGAGATATAGGTCCCACCCATCTCATAATGATACCATTCTTATGTGTTCCACAAAATCATAAAACATACATCATTGCATAACCCATGTAATAAAAATGGGAATCTTAAACATCGTGACATCATAAAACAATTCATATAATATAAAGGAATTCATAAACAAAATATTTCCATCACAACATAATCAAATCTAGGTAATAATAGGGATAGAAACATAACCCTTTATTATCTTAGATGGAAAATAATTTTGATAAAACACTTGAACTCCATTTTTGAGAAAAATATCCTTTCTACTTCAAAAACACTTTTCATTTCTTAACATGTCATAAAATTATAACTAAAAGAAGTTGATTAAAAATAAACATGAAAACATGTAAAGGAAGATTCTTGGAAATAATGTTTTAAAATCCATTCATTCCGTATAAGTTTTAAAAAAACATTCTTTGTACTTTTTTCGGAAAAGTCAAAAAGTACCTCGTACGAAAACGACAAAAGATTCCTTTCATATCATTTACAAAAAACTCACCGAAGGGTAAAATTGGATATAAACTATTGTAGAAGTATGGAAATAATATTACATATTTAGGTAACATGGATGTGGATGATAAAATACACCCCAGTAATTACCAATGTAAAAACAATCTCGGATAAAAGTGAGATTGTGATATTTCCCTTACCTTAGGTCCGAATTGCTTTGTAAGTGTCTGAACCTCCTGTATAATTATTTAAATCATGTTATTGACTTATTCCAGAATCATATTAATTGTTATTATATCATATATGGTCCACTTATTACTTTATATTACCCGTTCTTTTGTAAATTCATGTTAAAGTAGCGTTTTGGGTAAAATCGTCTCATTTGTCGTTCGTGTTTTTAACTTGTAATTATTAATATGATTACTTGGATCATGATTACTTATATCCAGAATGTAAAACATGATTTATATATAAAATATATTCAGAATAAATATATATATAATATATCGATAAATGGAATGAAATACACCATTCATGGAGACGGTAGTCCGTACGTACGCATGAACGCTGTTTTCGTTTCCTTATTGAAGTGAATGGAATTAAGTAGATGACATACATATAAATTTACATAAATCCAGTATCATTATTATGTCATATATTTCATTAGTTATTATTATATATACTTTATAATCATTCATGAATGGTTAATCATTGATAATGAATCTCATCGCGTTGTGGAGACGGTAGTCCGTACGTACGCACGAGTGATGATATCATTCCCATGGTTGTGGAATTGTGTTGAAGTGTATGTAGAAAATTTCAGTATCAATATCACTTTATAATAATCATATATAGTTACTCATTACACCATTATACCCATCCTATTAAGGTGGTGGTGGAAAATAGATTACACCACGGTGTGGAGACGGTATTCCGTATGTACGCACGCGCGGTGATTTCATTTTTCCGTAGGATGGATAGAAGGTGAATTAAGGTTGTTTTATATTTATAATAACATATTAGTATGTAAGTAATACTGATGTTATTACTTTGTCATGAAACAACTAAAGTAGAGGAAGTTGAAGAAGAAAGAAATTGAAAAGATCGGTAATGGATATTACCTCTTCTTTGAAATGCCTCTTTCAATCCTACACTTAGGGAACTAAGATTGGTCTTTGAAAAAGACCAGGACCTCTAGGATTATTCTATTGAAGTTGAGAATGGATTTTTTTAGGGGTTGGCCTAGCTTGAGTGCTCAAATTGGTGTGAGGAGGAGGGGGAGGAGGTGTCCTTTTATAAGGGAGGAGAGGGGCACCTTAGGAATATCTCAAAATATAATTTTATATTAAAGTCAAAATTGGTTTATAATGGTTCCAAAGGGTCTTATTTCGAAGCTAAAGTGGATATGAGTCGAAATCCTATCAACCAATAGGATTTATACAAGTTTAGGTTATTATTTTAACCTTATCAATTAGATTTAACTATAAGTTAAATAATTTAACTTTTACAGTGTCTTTTTGTTTTCTTACACTATATGGTTAATACACTTACTATAACATGCCAAACGAACCCAAAATTGTTTATTATTAATATATATATATCCGTATCTAAGTAATTTGGCCGAATATTAGCTTTTTAGGAATAAAATAACAATTAATAATATAATATTTGATTTAAAAACTATTTTGTGTCAATTTTGACACTATTTGATATATGATTTTTGTGAAAGTCATAACAGAATTATATGTTCTAACCAAGTTGATTAAATCAAAACTAATATATCATAGTAACCTAGAAAATTAGTGGAATTCATAAAAAGTCTCAAATTCTATTTATTTGGGTAATTATAACATCAATTATGTCAATATTTCATTAAACATATAATTACTGCATCATCGTTGTGTCATAAATAAATTAAATTATTTAATGTCTAAAAATTATAAATAAAATACCATTATGTAGGAAATAGTTTTATCTTTCTAATGAATATTTACAACCGAATTTATCTTATTTATAACCCTATATTAAAAATGTTTTAGTAAATAAACTTTGATTTTAACTCTTTTAACCCTTCTTTAAATAAATTAATAATAAATGTCCTAATCTAATCCAAGTGGGCCTAAATGGTCATAGTTTATTCCTAAGTTTGTTTTTGGTCATATTAAACTTGTCCAATAGAATTAGGACATGTGTTAGGGTAATAATAATATCATTTCTACCCTTAATTGCCCTATTTACTTTTAACCGTGGTAAATAAAAGTAAAAAGTTACTATTCACCAAAAATTATTTTCATCTCATTGAACCACATTTTACTTACTGACATCAACCGTGTCTCTCGGATTTTTGAAATTCCACTCACAGAAGTGGTAAAATTATGTTTTATGAAAAATTCCGTTTTTTTTTAACTACCATTTAGTGGTTTCACTATTCATCAAAAATTGAATGTTTTTAGAAAAATACCAAAAATTAGGCCTATGATATATTTGATATTATGAACTCAAAAATGATTTCTATTTTACCAAATTAAAAACATATCAGTTTCATTAATTAATTTAAAATTTAATTCCCATCGTCAAAACAAAAGGCGTGTTTTTAAGAGATAATAACTATCAAAAGATTGACACTTGTTTGTAACTGGTCTAAATGTGAAATTACATCCAATGACCAACATTGTATTAAATTGTAAAAATATATTCTAAATATACTTTAAAACCACTAAAATTATTAATTTATCACAATTAATTTTTTCGAATGAAGAAGTTGTTTTTAATTAAACTTTAGTAATTTCCACTATTCATCAAAATATGAAAGTTATCCAAAAATTACCAAAATTTCATCCTAAGCTAATTTCGATATTCCGAATCCAAAAATGAAGTCCATTTTGAAAAAAAAATCAAAAAGTGGTTATTACTATTCATAACGGCTAGTTTTAATAATATTTTAATAGCATATTGTTGTTTAGTGAAACTCGTTATTGCGTACTACACACGCTATCGAGGAAAGTCGCGATTGCGTGTAATGCAAGGAAAATCAAGGATGCGTGTTGTTCAAGCTCCTTTTGGTGTATCATACAACCAAAGAAATTTGTGAAATTAAAAAGAATATTTTTCATAAAATCTTGGGCTGTTACATTCTACCCCCCCTTAAAATGAATTTCGCCCTCGAAATTCGTTGGGGTTATAAATGGTTTACTATTCGAAAGTTTCTTTAATAGAGACCCACATCGTAAAAAGGAATACCAAAACCAATCTTTAAAAACGAAATTATGAAATGTAATGGTTAACCAAATAAACTAATCACTGGGTTTACACATAGGTGAAAATATGGATATGGAAGAGAAATCTAACCATCATGTTCTGATGGAGAGTGGTAGAGAACATGGCTATGGAAAAGCTAGCAATCACAAATCCATAAATTTGTGAATATCTAAGGTACCATCTGATTAATCAGATATAAGAGCACTAGGACAACATTTTTGGTTTTCAAGATCATTTCCCTAAAGTTGAAGAATTTGAAATAGAATAAATACTTACTTTATTTTGGTACAATCTCAATGTTGTTCGTGCCTTGACCAATTTCCAATTCATCTCTTAAATAAATGAAGTTGAATTTGTTATTTGTGAAGTGTTAGAAGATCATGTGATAGAATGATGGGTCATTCCATCTGTCTCAAACAGAAGGTTAGCAAAAGTTATTAAATATACATAAGTCATTCTATAGTGAGATTAATCATATATGGTTCCTAAAATGGGCTTATATATCATACTTATTAATATAATAAAACTAGTTTCTACTAAACAGGGACTTCCTGTAGGCCAGTGGTAGGCGATAAAGGCCAGTCGCACTTCGGTTGTGGGTTCGATTCCCACAGCCTTGTCCGACGCGGTGGGATGTCGCCCGTCCTGCAGGTTGTCCTTTTTCTAAAGCTATATTACTATAACATCCCATCAATAATACCGAAAAACGTTTTATCCTAACTTATGTCCAACGTAATCCATTCTAATCTTTAGGCTTATCTAAAATACTTCGGTCCAAGATCATAGTATAAAGAAAATGATTACTTGAAATGTCACAGAACAATCACGTGAATGCCATCATTTATCCCCCATATATCATAAGATATATCTTTTTGGTCAAATTACAAACATCTGAATACCTTAATCATGTATTATCTTGAAGAATGAATACCCATTGATCCTTAGTGAAAACATGAATGCAGTTAAAAGTTAACACTTTCCACATACCAAAATCCTCAAAATTCTATATACTCAAACCATGATATCACTTAGTCCTTATATCAATCATGAGCTCATGAATACAATCAAACATCTCATTATCGTCTTATCCCATCATTATGCACATATCATCTACATTCAAAAAATATCTGAATAACCTTTCATGGATACTGGTACCATTAATCATACACTTTCAAAACTCAAGTAAAGAAAATAGTGTAACAATCCTTAGATGTCTCTTTATTCCATAGTACCATGAGATTACTTATACAACATTACACATGATAAACATGTTATCATTCCACTGCATTCTTAAACCATTGACCGAGCATCAACAATTCTTTCATCTCACATATCATTTTTAGTCTCTTCATCATCATCAACATAAATACTTCCCATACGACCATACTGATTCTCTTCATGAGACTTTCCCTTAGGGCATTGGTTTGCATAATGCCCGTACATTCCAAATTTAAAACATTTAACCATTGTTGATGTTGTAGCAATATCGTTATCCTCATCCATGGTGTTAACTGAACCTTTTCCTTTGCACTTACTTGCTTTGTGACCTTCGTTTCCACACCCAAAGCATCTTCCGGTTCCTTTGAAACATTCTCCTTGATGCCTCTTCCCACATGATTTACATAGGGGAAATTGAACTTTCTTTCCTCTATGATCATCATGAAACTCCATCTTTCTCTTATTAGCCAAGTCAGGAAACTTACCAAATTTTACTTTATTGATCATATTATGAAATTGCTGATTCGGCATAATAATGATGTTTGGACTTCCAAATCCCATTTCATTATGAAGAATATCATTCCATTGTCCATCATATTCTCCACTATCATGAATCATCTTGTTTCCAGCCATTTTCTAAAACCCAAAAAGAATAGTGTGAGAGGCAAAAATCATGCAAGGGGAAAACAACATAATAAAGGGGGAGTACCTTCAATGTCTAACATATTAGGTTTAATTCTATGATCGTTAGCGTGATTCTAGTACTATAACCTGTACGTATACTTAATCTTAGGGACATCCCTAGACATACCTTAGAAATATCTCTAGGGATCTCACTAACGTTTTCGCATCCTAGTTTCCAAAGGTTGTCTAAACCTTTCCTTTGATACCAACTGTAGAGACCCGAAGCTTAACGTACATAAACATTACATTACTTTTTCGGAATACTTAGTACATAACAAAAAATACACACACAAGGATCGTAATAGTTTAGTGTCTTTGGAAACTCGGAACGTAATCTTCTAATCGTGGTGAAAGATCTCCAATTTCTCCCATAAAGATCTTCCCTTTTTTTACCAAAAAACTTTCTTTATATCATAGGGAAAAGAAAACATAAAAGGGTGAGCTAAAATTCTCAGTAAGGGTAAACAAAAGAAATATAAATCTCATCGTATACACAAGCACATAACTTTTGGAAATATTAACCTGCAAAAGAGATCATAATTTCATAACATGGGATAAATCATGGCAGTGAAATGTAATCACAATAATCATAACATAAAACATGAAACTTTTTTGCATAAACACATAATCATATAGAATCATTTCTTGTTAGTCAAGACTCATTTCCAATACTATCTTAGTGGACAAAGTCCCTTTCTGAACCGAGTCACCCTCGTTTCAGTCCTGTTTCACTGAACCGGTATAACCTACCGTTCCATCCATGTCTATCTCATGAGATATAAAATATTTACCCAATGCATTGGAGGGAGATGTAGGTCCCACCCATCTCATAATGATACCATTCTTATGTGTGCCACAAAATCTTAAAACATACATCATTGCATAACCCATGTAATAAAAATGGGAATATTAAACATCGTGACATCATAAAACAATTCATATAAGATAAAAGAATTCATAAAAAAAATATTTCCATCATAACATAATCAAATACATGTAATAATAGGGATAGAAACATAACCCTTTATTATCTTAGATGGAAAATAATTTTGATAAAACAATTGAACTCCATTCTTGATGAAAATATCCTTTCTACTTCAAAAACACTTTTCATTTCTTAACATGTCATAAAATTATAACTAAAAGAAGTTGATTAAAAATAAACATGAAAACTTGTAAAGGAAGATTCTTGGAAATAATTTTTTAAAATCCATTCATGCCGTATAAGTTAAAAAAATCATTCTTCGTACTTTTGTCGGAAAAGTCAAAAAGTACCTCGTACGAAAATGACAAAAGATTCCTTTCATATATTTTACAAAAAACTCACCGAAGGGTAAAATTGGATATAAACTATTGTATAAGGATGGAAATAATATTACATATTGATGGAACATGGTTGTGGATGATAAAATCCACCCCAGTAATTACCAAAGTAAAAACAATCTCGGATAAAAGTGAGATTTTGATATTTCCCTTACCTTAGGTCCGACTTGCTTTGTAAGTGTCCGAACCTCCTGTATAATGATTTAAATCATGTTATTGACTTATTCCACAATCATATTCATTGTTATTATATTATATATGGTCCACTTATGACTTTATATTACCCGTTATTTTGTAAATTCATGTTAAAGTAACGTTTTGGGTAAAATCGTCTCATTTGTCGTTCGTGTTTTTAACTTGTAATTATTAATATGATTACTTGGATCATGATTACTTATATCTAGAATGTAAAACATAATTTATATATAATATATATTCATAATATATATATATATATAATATATCGATAAATGGAATGAAATACACCGTTCATGGAGACGGTAGTCCGTACGTACGCATGAACGCTGTTTTTGTTTCCTTATTGAAGTGAATGGAATTAAGTAGATGACATACATATAAATTTACATAAATACAGTATCATTATTATGTCATATATTTAATTAGTACTTATTATATATACTTTATAATCATTCATGAATGGTTAATCATTGATAATGAATCTCATCGCGTCGTGGAGACGGTAGTCCGTACGTACGCACGAGCGATGATATCATTCCCATGGTCATGGAATTGTGTTTAAGTGTATGTAGACTATTTCAGTGTCAATATCACTTTATAATAATCATATATAGTTATTCATTACACCGTTATACCCATCCTATTAAGGTGGTGGTGGAAAATAGATTACACGACGGCGTGGAGACGGTATTCCGTACGTACGCACGCGCGGTGATTTCATTTTTCTGTAGGATGGATAGAAAGTGAATTAGGGTTGTTTCATATTTATAATAACATATCAGTATGTAAGTAATACTTATGTTATTACTTTTTCATGAAACAACTAAAGTAGAAGAAGTTGAAGAAGAAAGAAATTGAAAAGATCGGTAAAGGATATTACCTCTTCTTTGAAACGCCTCTTTCAATCCTCCAATTAGGGAACTAAGCTTGGTCTTTGAAGAAGACCAGGACCTCTATGATTATTCTAGGGAAGTGGAGAAGGGATTTTGGCAGGGTTTGGCAGAGCTTGAGTGCTCAAATTGGTGTGAGGAGGAGGGGGATGAGGTGTCCTTTTATAAGGGAGGAGAGGGTCACCATAGGAATATCTCAAAATATTATTTTATATTAAAGTCAAAATTAGTTTATAATGGTTCCAAAGGGTCTTATTTAGAATCTAAAGTGGGGATGAGTCGAAATCCTATCAACCAATAGGATTTATACAAGTTTAGGTTATTATTTTAACCTTATCAATTAGATTTAACTCTAAGCTAAATAATTTAACTTTTACCGTGTCTTTTTGTTTTCCTACACTATATGCTTAATACACTTACTATAACAAGCCAAACGAACCCAAAATTGTTTATTATTAATATATATATCCTTATCTAAGTCATTTGGCCGATCCTTAGTTTTTTAGGAATAAAATAACAATTAATAATATAATATTTGATTTAAAAACTATTTTGTGTCAATTTTGACACTATTTGATATATGATTTTTGTGAAAGTCATAACAGAATTATATGTTTGAAAAAAGTTGATTAAATAAACACTAATATATCATAGTAACCTATAAAATTAGTGTAATTCATAAAAAGTCTCAAATTATATTTATTTGGGTATTTATAACATCAATTATGTCAATATTTAATTAATATGATAATGACTGCATCATTGTTGTGTCATAAATAAATTAAATTATTTAATGTCTAAAAATTACAAATAAAATACCATTATGTAGGAAATCTTTTTACCTTTCTAATGAATATTTAAAATAGAATTTATCTTATGTATAAACCTATATTAAAAATGTTTTAGTAAATATACTTTGATTTTAACTCTTTTAACCCTTCTTTAAATAAATTAATAATAAATGTCCTAATCTAATTCAAGTGGGCCTAAATGGTCATATTTTATTGATAAGTTTGTTTTTGGTCGAATTACACTTGTCCAGTAGAATTAGGACATGTGTTTGGGTAATAATAATATCATTTCTACCCTTAATTACCCTATTTACTTTTAACCGTGGTAAATAAAAGTAAAATGTTACTATTCACCAAAAATTATTTTCATCTCATTGAACCAAATTTTACTTACTGACATCAACCGTGTCTCTCGGATTTTTTAAATTCCACTCACATAAGTGGTAAAATTATGTTTTATGAAAAATTCAGTTTTTTTTAACTACCACTTAGTGGTTTCACTATTCATCAAAAATTGAAAGTTTTCAGAAAAATACCAAAAATTAGGCCTAAGCTATATTTGATATTATGAACTCAAAAATGATTTCTATTTTACCAAATTCAAAACATATCAGTTGCATTAATTAATTTAAAAATTAATTCCCGTCGTCAAAACAAAAGGCGTGTTTTTAAGAGATAATAACTATCAAAAGATTGACACTTGTTTATAACTGGTTTAAATGTGAAATTACATCCAATGACCAACATTGTATTAAATTGTAAAAATATATTCTGAATATACTTTAAAACCACTAAAATTAATAATTTATTACTATTAATTATTTCTATTTAAAAAGTTGTTTTTAATTAAAATTTAGTAATTTCCACTATTCATCAAAATTTGAAAGTTATCCGAAAATTACCAAAATTTCACCCTAAGCTAATTTCGATATTCCGAATCCAAAAATGAAGTACATTTTGAAAAAAAAAATCAAAAAGTGGTCATTACTATTCATAACGGCTAGTTATAATAATATTTTAATAGCATATTGTTGTTTAGTGAAACTCGTTATTGCGTACTACACACGCTATCGAGGAAGGTCATGATTGCGTGTAATGCAAGGAAAATCAAGGATGCGTGTTGTGCAAGCTCCTTTTGGTGTAGCGTACAACACAAGACATTAGTGAAATTAAAAAGAATATTTTTCATAAAATCTTGGGCTGTTACATCTATGGGGTCCCAAAATCGACCCAATGGTTCCCATGGTCAGACATTACTCATCAAATAAGGTTAGGAAATGATTTTGAATTATTATAATATTCTTTTTACATTGAATTACCCTATTTACCTTTACCTGTGGTAAATAATAGTAAAAAATCTATTATTCAACAAAAAACGATTTTCATCTTATTGAACCAAATTTTACTTACTGAGGTTAATCGTGTCTATCGTATTTTTTAAATTCAACTCATATAAGCAATAAAATTATGTTTTATGAAAATTTGCAAATACTCATAGGAGGTGTGTAAAAGACCGTAAAAAGATCAATAAAATTTATATATATCTAAACTTATTATAAAATTATTCCAATGAATTATTTTGAAAATATATATGTATTATGTATATATTTTTTCCTAATTTAAATTTAAATAAAATAATTAAATATTTAATAAAAGTTATTTTTAACCAATAACTCAGTGTTTTCACTATTCATACAAAATTAATGTTTCTTAGAAAAATACAAAAAATTCAGAATAAGATATATTTGATATTCCAAATTCAAAAATTATTTCTATTTTACCAAATTCCAAACATATAAGTTCTATTAATTAATTTAAAATTAATTATCGTTGTCGAAATAAATAGCGTGTTATTAAGCAACAATATCTATCAAAAGATTGACACTTGCTAATGTCTAAATTCAAAGTGAAATTAATTATAATGACCAAATTTGTATTAAATGATAAAAAAATAATCTAATTAAAATTCCAAACCAATCAAATTCATAATTTAACAGTATAAATTATTTCAATTAAAAAATTTGTTTTTAATCAAAATTTAGTATTTTTCACTATTTACCAAAATATGAACGTTATAAGAAAAATATAAAAAATTAATCAAAACTAATTTTTTATCTCCTGATTCTAAATAAGAAGTTAATTTTTCAAATTTAATACATAGAAGTTTCAAATATTGGATTTAAATATGGTTCTCCCTTAAAAGTCGGTAAAATTTCATTTTCTAAAAAAATATTTCCTTTTTTCTAAAAAATTGAATTTATTATTATATTATGTCTAAGAAACACATAATATTGATGTAAAAAATATGTGGATTATATAAAATTCAAAATGCAGTTAGTGCTATTCATAACCTCTTTTGAAAGGAAAGATTGGAAAGTCATGGTACGCTTGAACTCGGTGTTGCGTGTAGTGCTGGTAATTGAATTACGTTGAAGAAATAACATACTATGAAATCTTGGGGTGTTACATGGCACATTTATGGTAAAAGTAAAAAAAAAGTTCAAAAAATTTATAATTATGTGTTGGTATTTTTGTTATACATAAATGTATTGTTCTCAATTTATTAATGAATATAATTAATTAAAACAAAATTTATTTTTAGAAAATGGTTTCACAAATTAATATTATCTTTTGTACTGATTATATAATTTTATTAGAGCAAAATTAATTTTTCAAAGCGTCATAAAATCAATAATAATAATAAAACATTATTTTTCAAATTTTTTTTGGCTATATTTAAAAATTAATTTCACTGATTTAGAAAAAATATTTCCAAATATTGATTCAATTCATGATATATTCATTTTAAAAAATGGAAAGGGTAAATTATTTGATTTTTTCTAAAATAGTTGATGTTTTGTGAATAGTGAAATACAATAATTTTTTAGATTTTACATTATAATCCAAATACAAGACTTTTTTAGTTGTGAATGATGTTAGAAACAATTACTTTTCACATACAAGCACTATTTAATGTATAAAGACACATTATGAACATATTTATTATCTTGATACAAAATAATAAACTAATTAATATGATAATAAAAAACAACCCTCTCCTCCCCTAATAAATACAACCCAGACAACCATTTATCCTCACAACTTCTATTCCATGAAGATTTTTCAATATATTCTAATCTTACTCCACCTCACCATACCCAAGTCCGTGTGATATTGGTCTCACTATAAGACAATTTCATTTTCCCTATGGGGCCCTTTAAGAAGGTGATATTCTAGAGGTAAATTTCTCAAAAAAACATTTCTTATTTCCGTATTATCTTGCACCTTCTACTCAACTCCTTCATCCATAAAATCATAATTACTATATTATAACATATATATGAGAATTTTATATTTATATTTGAATATATTATATCCATCCATTTTTAAGATCTTTTTATTCATAAAAATTAAACCATTTTCCACATAATGGCGGTTAAATGTATCCTTGGATAATGGGTTTTCATTTCCTCTTACAACTTTCAAGGATGGTCACAAAATTATTTATAATGGTAATCTATATATTAATAAGTATAATATAACTCATTCCACATTATGGAACAAATATATATATATAATATTAGGTAAATTGAAAATAGTTTGGGATGATGGAACAACTATAATAATAATGCTAACATTTATAATTAATATTTTATCATATTAGTCATCCACATTAAAATAAAAAATTTATTTATGTCCTAATGAAACATAAGTATGTTCAATAATATAATATTTTTTCACTACTATATTATTATTCCCATTTAACATGAACATCCAAAAATATATACATGTTTATAGGCCATGAATCTATAAAACGAACACTCATGGAACAAAAAGGTTATGCATTATTACTCATCAAAATAAACATAAATGACATTAATAAAATTTTAATAAATCCAATGTTGATGAAACTGATTATTATTTATGATATTCCTTAATCTAATTTTATTATCATTTAAATTAAGTGCATGTTCAAAACACATTAAAACATTTTGTATGTGACCTTTACAGTCCTCCATATTTCATTTGGGTAACTCTTTATATCTATTTTTTCCTCATGTTAATAGTAAATTATTCTAATATAAATATTATATATTCTATATATATTTTCCATAAATATATATCTATCTCAATTTATATTTAGTTGATATGTAAATTATCATGACATGTCCCAGAGGGTTCAGTGTTGTGACTACCCCATGATCAAATCTGATAGGGTAGAGGTTGGCGACTAGCACTGAGTAGGAATATCCCACAAATGAGAGGAATTTTCTTATGTACATGTACCGATGCACACTTATCCATTCCCAAAATTCTGAAATATAGAAACACTATGTACATAATGAATGAATACAATATAATACTAACCATAGAATATTACAGTTGGAAAACTGGAAAGTAAATAGGGCTAGTATGCAATCCCACCAAACAAAGGAGTCTGTCAATGTGAATTCACATGTTTGTAAAAGTTGTCCATTGAAAACCCTTCCTAATGGGTAATTGTATTATATCTTCCTAAAGTTATAGGATCACCGAATTTTTGTTTGATCCCTCTAAAAAACCCATAGTCTACTTCCACCTAAAAATCTGTCAATGCATTGATCTTTAGCACATGACACGACATGTGCATGCAAAGCCCCTACAAGAATGAGTAAAATGATACTCATTATGAAAACCCAAAAACACAAAGGGAAAATCACTGTAAAATACACTAATATAACCACAAATAAAACACATAAATTTCACCACAAAGGAAACTCAAGAAGTATAGTCAATACATTCAGTTCACATATGTATAATTCTAATGCAAGAAGATATATCTTTTCAATTTTATTCCACATATCTCTTAGTTAATGTGAATCACATTGTGTCGATGATGCCTAGTCTTCTATCCACTCATGGAGCATCTGTTTTTCATAGAGTGTTGATAGAACATGGAGTGTCCATGGAGCATGGAGCATCGATGACTCCTAGATAGTTGATGGTATCTGGAGTCTAAATAGATCATGAAGAAACGATAGTTCATGGAGTGTTGATGGCGCACATAGAATCGATGGTGCATAGAGCATCGAGGAATATTGCAGCCCCCATGCAATGTAGTCACCATGTCACATAGTCACCAATTTATAGCCAGTTGCAGGATTCTATTCATAGTGAACTTATATGGAGAGAACCTACTTCTCAAGATAATTGTGTGTATTCCAACACTCAAAAAGACTCACACAGAGTATTTCCAAAGGACCGTCTTGTCATAAGTGTCCAAACTCTATAAATTTCTCATCCAACATACACATGATTTGTAGTGTATGGTTGTTTTAATAGAATGGACCACCCATGATCTAGTCCGGATCTTGCCCGACTCGTCTCGGTCTTCTCTCGTCCGTCCTGAACACGCCTGGCCTGTGGGGAACCTATAGTAACACATCATCTCTGGTTTGGCCTACACTATGGGTTGGCCAGTTCACCCAATGTGTCCCACCTTGACTGCATCTCCTACCAGTCAATTTTGTCTACCCTGACCATGTGGCATCAGTGTCCATGCCTGTTCCATGACATGGCACACAGCCACTGTGGTCCTTCAACCCCAATGAGTTGTGTTCCCACAACAACCTCTGCATTATCATCCTAAATGATACATTTTCACCCACTTCTACAGACTCCCTCTGATACATTGTCTACATGAACATGTTCTACTACCGACGGCCCATCCAACCATGGTCTTCCTGACCCGGCTCCCATCAGGCTGCTGCTTCCTTTTCCCTTAGCATCCCGGCTAGAGTACATCATTGAATTGTTCTAATATGTTTCCTCATATAAACTCTACCATTATCCCATCTTACACCGTCTATTACATCTTGGCATTAAACCATTGATCTCGTACAGTTGCACCATCGATCATGGTTACAATTGTTGATCACTCATGTAGGGATTTCAAGGGAGATAAACGTATGAAGAACACAATTGATTGATATGGGTAAATTACATGAACACCCAATGAATAGATATTGGCCTTATTTGTGTTGGACGTGATCCATTATTGTTATACGGTTTAATGTGGAACAAATAGACACAGAAATATAAATCCCCATTCAAAATCTCCATGATGATTTCCCTCTTATAAGAATAGATGAACCAAAGATAAACATGTTCATGGGTTATTCCATGATCTTCATTTGAATATAATAGGAAAAAAGAAATGAAAAATGGAATAAAAATATACATTAAGGTTGGATCAGTCACTGATATAGAATGGTGATCAATGTGATCATCAATCCTTCATCCACCGACGTTCATTATCTTTCGTCGATGAGGTTTCAGTATCATAATCTCATAGAAATTTTCCAAGGATATGGACATAACCCTAGATTCTTGAAAATATTCCTTAATTAGAAGAAACCATTGTATTTTTACAAAAATTATTAATATTAAAATATTTTAATGAAATATACATCAAATTTCTAACTCACACAATTGAACCACTCTGGTCAAACATAGGCCCCACCTAGAGTGAATTCAATACTCTCAGTGCCAAGTCTAAAGATTTTCCAAATTACTGTAAAAGAATAATAGTTGAAAAAATATGAGTCGTTAAATTCTCCCCAACTGATGGATTTATGTCCCTGAAAACCCAAATAAGTTATAATCAACTAAAATATTAGGTTTTTGAGCATGAATATGAGCCTCCTCTCATGTGATCTCCTATAGATTCTTGTGATGCCACCAAACACGCACCAAAGTAATCGACCACTGATAAAACACTACTTTGTTGAATATTTTATTTCTAAAAAATGTCAAACTTTCCTCACATTGTGTTATATATGATCAATTATTGAATATTTGGGATTAGATCACTCAATTGAAAATTTGATGAAAATTCCAGTTTTACCCTTTTAAAGTGAACTGTGGTATATTATGAATAAATATTTTTATTGCACGAATTGGAACTTATTATTTTGTGACCGAATACCTCAATAAATATTCTACAACTTTCATTCAGGTCATTGGAGCTAGATCGTGGTTTTACTTGGAGAAAATGGGCCATGAAGACAAAGTTGGACTGGACTTGCTGGGCTGGATAGTGCTTCTGTATTTGGGACATAACTTTCTTATCCGTGCTTGGATGTGGCCCCAATTTGAAGAGCATCTAGAAGACAAATATTATCGCAAATAAATCCTCTGGAAGAGCAGCTGGATCGCGCGTTTTGGAGGTCAAACAGGCGGTGCAACTTGGATTAAAATATTTTCCCGAATTTCCACATTCACACTTGAAACCATTTGTAACCCTAGCCATCCCCAAATCTATTTAAAGGACATTTTCACTCTTTGGGAGGCTGTTTCGGAGCTTGGGAAAGGTGTATCCGAGAGTTGGTTTCCTAGGAACTCCTCTAACCCCTTGGAATAAGTGAGGCTTTGTGCAAGGATCTCTTCCAAGAAGGCTCTCCTCTCCCACCTCCACTTGTGTTTCATTGTTTCCATGCTTGTAACTTATCCTTTTCTTCAATAAATCTTCTTTTTTATTCTTTTACTATCTTATTTTTTGGCTTCCTGGTTTTGGAATCTTAGAGTGGAGACAAGATTGGGTATTTCCCATTCAATCCGTTTCTTATGCAAAACGTCTCCACAATGAAAATTCCAACCATGGAAGAGTAGTTTTGTTCGTAGTCGATCTAATCCCTACCCCCTTCATTTATTCATTTTGAATCCATGAACATACTGTAATTCATAATTTGTGATCAATTAATTGAGATTTAAGTTGTAAGTAACTCACTCGACTTGCATCTGACCGCGAGGACGGTCCTGTGTGAATCGAAAGAGACAAGCTTCAATTGTAAAATCTAATCAATTTGGGATAGAATTGTAGGGTTCAACTCTCATCCCTAAACTTAATTAATTCTCAACTCTAGAGAGGAGTTTTTGCCCTAATTGTCCATTGATCATAAGTTGGATTTGGACAAAAATCAAAGTAGGGTACTGCGATTGGAAGTCTCAAAGACAACCTAGTGCTCATTTCTTCAAATACATGTGGTTGTGTCAAATTCCGTAGGGTTCGGGGGATGACAAGGTTAGGGGGTCACATTTTAATGAATTATAATCATATGGGATAATGATTAAAGAATGGTGAAGGGGTGGATTATATTGGCTACGACTTCTCATAGTAGTGCTTTTAAAGAAACAGTGTTCGTGATTGTCTTTTACTCTTTGATTGCCTTGATTGTTTTGTTTCGTGTTCTAAAAGTCTTTCAATCAAACCACCCCCATATTTTATCATTTTGTTTCTTTTTTTTTGGTTTCTTAATGCCTTCTAAGGGTTGTTAAACTAAGTCCTCCTCAAGAGAACGACCTAGGTCAGCCACTGTGCTGCACTTAGTAAAGAAACAATATCATTTGAAAGCGCCCACGACAGCGCCTTTCAAATTTGGCACCGTTGCTGGGGAGGAAATAGTTTTCTCAATCAAATAGAGGTATTTGTTTTTTATTTCATTCTATTCTTCCTCTTCTCAATTTATTCTTTCACCTTTCTCAATATTGGTTCATTTTTCTCTTCTTCTTCTTCTTAATTTTTTTTAGACCATCAATTAAACTCCATTCTCATGATATTGTGGTCTATTATTTTTCTTAATTTCTCTATTTTTATATGATTTATGACACGGTCCCAACCTGAGGATCTCTTTGATCTAGACCCCGAGATTGAATGCAGCCTTAGGGATCGAATCAGGCAATCTCAATCCACGGGAAGTGTCGACATTTACCCAACATGAGAACTCCTCCATTTTGGAAACACTGAAATTGGAAACACATCTAAATCCAAACTAAAACAAGAACCAATGGATGAGAATAATGGAAATGAACTTAATATAACCATTCGAGAATTGGTCGCACCAGATATTAACTATCAACCAAATTGCATTGCATACCCAACACTTGAATCAGACTTTGAACTTAAATCTGGACTAATTCACCTTCTTCCAAAGTTTCATGGATTATCTGGTGAGGACCCAAACAAACATTTAAAGGAATTTAATATAGTCTACTCGACTCTTAAACCAAGAAATATCTCTGAAGATCAAATTAAATTAAGAGAATTCCCATTCTCGCTTGATGGAGCTACAAAGGATTGGATGTACTATTTACAACCTGAAGACGTAACATGTTGGAACGATTTGAAACATCTTTTCTTTTAGAGGTTCTTTCCAGCATCAAGGACTACATCCATTCGAAAGGAGATATTAGGGATCAAGCAGGAACAAGGGGAGTCGATGTATGAGTACTGGGAGCGCTTCAAGAAGTTATGTGCAAGCTGCCCACATAACCAAATCAGTGAGCAACTACTTATCCAGTACTTCTACAAAGGCCTCACACCTATGGAGAGGAGCATGGTGGATGTCGCAGCTGGAGGAGCATTGGTGGAAAAAACACCAGTAGACGCACGTTCATTGATAGACAAGATGGCCCAAACTCCCAACAATTTGGAGATAGAGGTACACCACATGTCAGGGGAGTACATCAGGTAAGTCCTTCTTCTCTTGAAAATCATTTGATTGATACCAAGTTGGAAGAATTGACCACTATGGTGAGGCAGATTGCATTGGCACAAAAGACATCCCAACCCACTTCTTCAAGGCCCTGTGGCATTTGCACCGAGACAAGCCACCCAACTGATTGTTGCCCCCAATTACAAGAGTCAGAGGATTGTGCTTCCATATTTCCTGGGAGACCATATCAGCAACAACAACAACCACAGAAGAAGTATGATTCCTTTGCACCAACATTTAACCAAGGATGGAGAGATCAATCAGATATGAGGTTTGGATCTGGATATCCACAAAGGCCCCCCTTTCAACAAAACATCCAGCAGCCTCCACCTTACCAACAAGGTTTCCAAAAACCCCAAAGAAGATTTGAGGCCCAAGCATCAACAAGTCAGCAACATGGGAGTTCTCAACTAAAGGTAGATTCTAATACCGATGATCTTTTGAAACAAATTGTTCTTAATCAACAAAATGAGATGAAGAGTCAAGGTTCTGAGTTGAGGGAGTTGAAGACACAAATGAGCCAGATTTCCACCGCCCTCCACGAACTGGTAAGTAAGAAATCTGGAGCCCTTCCTTCCCAACCTACTCCCAATCCCAAGGGGAATGTCAGTGCCATCACATCGAGAAGTGGGAAGAAAACAGTTGATACATCTACACCTACAATACCACTGTGATTCACCTCAACTCCGGAGAAGCCCCATCCCATACCAAATGATGAGAAACCCAAGGAGATAGATAAAGGTAAGAAAAAGGTTGATGATCTTTTTCCTAAACCCCTTCCATTCCAAAATAGAGTTGTACAAACTAAGAAGATGGCTGAAGAGGCAATGCAAAAAGAGTTTTTGATACATTCAAGCGTGTCGAGATCAACATCCCTCTACTTGAAGCCATCAAGAAAATACCGAGGTATGCGAAATTCTTAAAATAACTGTGTACAAATAGAAGAGGGATAAAGGGAAATGAGCGGATCAACCTTGGAAGGAATGTATCTGCACTCATCACACCAACCATGTCAATGCCAACGAAGTGCAAGGATCCTGGGACATTCACCATACCATGCACCATAAGGGAGTTACACTTTTCTGATGCACTTTGTGATTTAGGTGCTTCCATAAATGTGATGCCTCATTCTATATTCTCTTCCTTGAAGGTTGGTGAGTTAAAGCCAACAAGAGTAGTGGTGCGATTGGCGAATAGAGCTACGGCATATCCAGCGGGATTCCTTGAGGATGTACTTGTTCGGGTAAGAGACATGATCTTTCCAGTAGGCTTCTATGTGCTTAACATGGAGGATGATCAGGTAAGTTCTCATTCCCCCATTATCTTAGGTAGACCCTTCCTCAAACTGCAAAAACTGTCATAATTGTCAATGAGGGTACACTTTCCATGGAGTTTGGAGATGAAGTTGTGATATTTAATGTTATGGATTCCATGAAGTACCCCTCAGAGGACCATTCTGCATTTGTTATCTCCCATTTTGAACCACCATGTAAAAACATCATGGAATTGGATTGTCCTATGCTTAGGGAGATTATGAGTATTGGTTCTAGTTTGATGTCTAAGAGTACTTCTACATCCGTTTTTAAGGAACAAGTCTCTCTATGATTTGATTTTGAAATGGAATAATATTCTGATTTTGATCATGTGAACTATAATTATGACATGGCTACTAAGTATGCTGATGGATTTGGTGCTTTATTCTCTGATTGTGATGATTTTTATTCTGATACTGATGTTCATTGTGCAGATATTTTTGTTGCATCAATTTCTCCATCCATACCACACCCTCCTTCATTAGAACTCAAGCCATTGCCACCAAATATGAAATACTCATACTTGTTGAATGGTGAGAGATTACCTGTTATCATTGCTAACAATCTTCCTTTTGAACATGAAGAAAAGCTTTTGAATATTTTGAGGGAGAACATCAGGGCGATTAGGTGGACCTTGGCTGACATATCAGGTATTAGCCCCTCCATTTGCATGTATAGGATTATCGTGGAGGATGGGGCTAAACCGGTAAGACAGCCACAAAGGAGACTCAATCCCACCCTCCTGGAAGTTGTTAAAAAAGAAGTTGAGAAATTGCTCGAGGCAGGTATAATCTTTCCCATTTCAGATTATCAGTGGGTAAGTCCAATTCAGGTTGTGCCTAAGAAAAGTGGTTTCACTGTTGTTAAAAATGAGAAAGATGATTTAGTTCCAATGAGGGTGCAAAACAATTGGCGTGTGTGTATTGATTATAGGAAACTAAATCAGACCACTCGCAAGGACCATTTCCCCCTCCCATTTATTGATCAAATGCTCGAGAGTCTAGCTGGGAAAACACACTATTGTTTCTTGGATGGATTTTTTGGATATTTTCAGGTTCCTCTAGCTCCGGAGGACCAGGAGAAGACGAAATTCACCTGCCCATTCGGTACCTTTGCCTACCGAAGGATGCCATTTGGACTTTGCAATGCCCCAGGTACCTTCCAGAGATGCATGGTGAGTATTTTTTTTGATTTTATTGAGACCTGCATGGAGGTATTTATGGATGATTTTATAGTGTATGGATCCTCATTTGATGAATGTCTAAAGAGTTTGAGAAAGGTGTTGAATCGTTGTATTGAGAAGAATCTGGTCCTGAACTTTGAAAAGTGTCATTTTATGGTAGAGCATGGCATTGTCTTAGGGCATGTGGTGTCAAAACATGGGATAGAGGTTGATAGATCTAAGGTAGACATTATTTCATCCTTACCCTATCCTTCATGTGTGCGTGATGTTAGATCTTTTCTAGGGCATGCGGGATTTTATCGGCGCTTCATCAAAGATTTTAGTAAGATCGCTCTTCCTATGTCACGATTACAACAAAAAGATTCTGATTTTGTGTTTGATGATTATTGTAGGACTTCCTTTGACGAGCTAAAGAAGTGTCTGACCACTCCACCTATCATACGGCCCCCACGGTGGGACCTTCCATTTGAGCTTATGTGTGACGCCTCCAACTTCGTGTTTGGAGCTGTCTTATCTCAGAGGGTGGAAGGAAGTTCACATGTGATTGCCTATGCATCAAAAACATTGGATTCAGCCCAATCAAACTACACAACCACGGAAAAGGAGTTTCTTGCTTTCATATTTTCCTTAGATAAATTCCGTTCATATTTATTGGGCTCTAAATTAGTTATTTGTTCTGACCATGCAGCTTTGAGGTACCTCCTGAAGAAGCCAGATGCAAAGCCACGACTTATCCGTTGGATGCTCCTTCTTCAAGAGTTTGACATCGAGATAAAGGAAAAAAAGGGGTCAGAAAACATGGTGGCACACCACATGAGTTGGCTTACTCACTCACTAGAGGATGACACCTTGGACCAGGTACCACTTCGGGACACTTTTCCCGATGAGCATCTTTATTCCATCACAGGTACGCATCCTTGGTATGTTGATTTAGTGAACTACATTGTTGCCTCCGAAATCCCTGCAAATTTAAAGAAACATCAAGTCCAAAAATTGAAAAGTGATTCTAGGTTTTATGTTTGGGATGATCCTTACCTCTGGCGCATGTGCAGTGACCAAGTAATTAGGAGGTGTGTTCCTGATCATGAGTTTGAGTCTGTCCTACATTTCTATGATACACTTTCCTGTGGTGGACACTTTGGACCCCAACGGACAGCTAGGAAAGTCTTAGACTCTGGATTGTATTGGCCTAGTTTATTCCATGATGCCCATGTGTTTTGTAAGTCGTGCTCTCGTTGCCAACACACTGGGAACATTTCTAGGAGAGATGAGATGCCCCAACAACCCATACTATTATGTGAGATTTTTGATTTATGGGGCATTGATTTTATGGGTCCTTTTCTTAGTTCATTTGTATTTTTGTATATTTTGGTTGGTGTTGATTACGTGAGTAAATGGGTGGAGGCCGAGGCCACCAGGACTGATGATTCTTGTGTTGCAGTGGATTTTGTCAAGGCACAAATTTTCTGCAGGTTTGGAGTACCAAAGGCCATCATTAGTGACCAAGGGACACACTTTTGCAATAGGAATTTTGCTTCCCTCCTTCGAAAGTATGGGGTGACACACAAAACATCAACACTATACCACCCCCAAACAAATGGGTAGGCTGAGGTTTCATATCGTGAGTTGAAACAAATCATGGAAAAACCTGTGCAGCCAAATAGGAAGGATTGGAGCAAGCGCTTGGATGATGCATTGTGGGCTTATAGAATAGCATACAAGACCCCCATTGGTATGTCCCCATTTCGGATTGTTTTTGGGAAAGCATGTCATCTCGTAGTGGAAGTCGAGCATCGGGCTTATTGGGCTATGAAGAAATGCAACATGGATTTGGCCCAAGCTGGAACCCAAAGGAAACTGCAAATTCAAGTGCTTGAGGTGATTAGATTATCATCATATGAGAACTCAAGGCTCTACAAGGAAAGATCAAAAGCAGATCATGACAAAATGATCCAACAAAGGGAGTTTCATGTTGGAGAGAAAGTCCTTCTCTACAGTTCACGACAAAAGCTGATTCCTGGTAAGTTGCGTTCCAGATGGTTAGGTCCTTATGTTGTGACTAATGTTTTTCCTTATAGTGCAGTGGAGATCACACAAGAGAACACTGGAAGGAGCTTTACAGTCAATGGGAAACGTTTAAAGAGATACATTGAGGGACTTCCTACTGATGCAGTGGATTTTATCATACTGCATGACCCCATCGTCACTTGATCACATCAGGCTGTTCCAAACCCTTTCACTTTGATATTTGTTGTCCTATTTAAAAATTCTGCATTTCATGTGCATATATCATCTCATAGGTTCACATTGAGGAAAATGAAATATTTTAAGTGTGGGGAGGGAACCTTTTAGTTTAGTAATTTCAATTGCTTTCATGTTCACAAAAAAAATGTGTGTTTTTCAAATTTTGTGTGCTTATTTTACACTTTTCTGTGTGTTTTTGAAACTATTGGTCTGAAATGATTCTCATCACCCTTTTTAAATCCATATCAATAAGTGAAACAATTTACCCCGTGGAACTAAGATTAGATGAATGCTGAAATGACTTTGTTTCAAGTTCAAATATTTAGTAATTTCATGAAAAGTACGCTGAATTTTGAATCCCATGCCAATATCACTGTCTTTATATTTGAAATCACTTTCCTGTGAGGCTTCTAAATCATTATTTTCATATTCTTTACATTCACCTCACTTCTTGAGAGACCCAAAACATACTTTATTTAACCATAATTTGATCTATTCCTGTCAAAACTTGAGGGTTTGAGGTACTTATGTTTAAATGATTGAGGCATTTGTTTGGTATTAAAGCCCCTATTTTAAAGAATCCATTTTTATAATGGCCTACCTTGAATATTTAATCCTTGTAGCCCTTAGAATCCATGCAAAGCCTATTAGGTTAGCCACATTACGAGCCAATTTACCCTATCCAACCAACTCTTGAAGTGAAATTGCATAATCTAGTTGAGCTTAAGTGTGGGGGAAGTTGTCTTGTGTTTTTCCACCACATTCTGTGATACTTTGGGTGGAAAATTAAATTCTGAAGAGATGTGTTTGCTGCTAAAGAAAGTTATTATATTGAAAGCTATGCCTTTTCTGGAGCTTTCATGACAAGTGAAGCTGTGCCTTTTCTGGAGCTTCTAATTGAGGTGTAAAGTTGTGCCCATCTGGAGCTTTCAAGAAAATCATGTTTGAGAAGATTGACATTTTTTATGCTGAAATGATGAATGGTGTAAAACTTTCATGACTTTTCATGATTATGGAGCTGAATTGATACTATGGGGATTGAAGATAAGACCATATTTAAGTGAAAATTAGATTAATGCAATTTTGCTTCAAAAGAGTCAAGCCCTCCTCATTCAGCCTCAGAGTTTTTCACATCTTAATCCTACCAACTGAAAGCCACCGAACAACCCGGAAAAGTCCTCATGATAAACATATGTCCTTGACTCACATTGGGTAGCGATGTAGAAATCTATCAAGCCTATGGTGACCCTTGTATGAGTTTGGATGATATAGACATTTCAAAAGAAAATTGATATTTGTGTGATGAGAGAAAATTCAAATGAGGTAAGTGTTTTGTGCATGGGAGGATAAATGAAGTGGAAATATATTGAATAATATAAATGAAGAACTTGAATTAATGGTCTTTTATAAGGCATGATATCTTTTGTTTCTTGGTGTATAATTTCTTGATCTTAAGGATATGTGTTTTAAAATTGGTTTTGATTTGATATTGATGTTTACTTGACATGAGGTTTTTCCCAGGAGTGCAAAAGGGTAAGTGTGGGGGAGTTGATAAAACACTATTTTGTTGAATATTTTATTGCTAATAAATGACAAACTTTCCTCACATTGTGGTATATATGATCAATTATGGAATATTTGGGATTAGATCACTCAATTGAAAATTTGATGAAAATTCCAGTTTTACCCTTTTAAAGTGCACTGTGGTATATTATGAATAAATATTTTTATTTCTAGAATTGGAACTTAATATTTTGTGACCGAGTGCCTCACTAAATATTCTACAACTGTAATTCAGGCCAATGGAGCTAGATCGTGGGTTTACTTGGAGAAAATGGGCCATGAAGACAAAGCTAGACTGGACTCGCTGGGCTGGATAGTTCTTCTGTATTTGGGCCATAACCTTCTTATCCGTGCTTGGATGTGGCCCAAATTTGGAGAGCATATAGAAGACAAATATTAGAGCAAATAAATAATCTGGAATAGCAGCTGGATCGTGCGTTTTTGAGGTCAAACAGGCGGTGCAACCTGGATTAAAATATTTTCCCGAATTTCAACATTCACACTTGAAACCATTTGTAACCCTATCCCTCCCCAACTCAATTTAAAGGACATTTTAACTCTTTGGGAGGATGGTTAGGAGCTTGGTCAAGGTGTAGCCGAGAGTTGGTTACCTAGGAACTCCTCTAACCCCTTGGAAGAAGTGAGGCTTTGTGTAAGGATCTCTTCCAAGAAGGCTCTCCTCTCCCACCTCCACTTGTGTTTCGTTGTTTTCATGCTTGTAACTTATCCTTTTCTTCAATAAATCTTCTTTGTTATTCTTTTACTATCTTATTTTTTTGGCTTCCTGGTTTTGGAATCTTAGAGTGGAGACAAGATTGTGTATTTCCCTTTCAATCCGTTGCTTATGCAAAACATCTCCACAATGAAAATTCCAACCATGGAAGAGTAGTTTTGTTCGTATTCGATCTAATCCCTACCCCCTTCAGTTATTCATTTTGAATCCATGAACAAACTGTAATTCATAATTTGTGATCAATTAATTGAGATTTAAGTTGTAAGGAACTCACTCGACTTGCATCTGACCGCGAGGACGGTCCTGTGTGAATCGAGAGAGACAAGCTTCAATTGTAAAATCTAATCAACTTGGGATAGAATTATAGGGTTCAACTCTCATCCCTAAACTTAATTAATTCTAAACTATAGAGAGGAGGTTCTGCCATAATTGGCCATTGATCATAAGTTGTATCTGGACAACAATCAAAGTAGGGTACTGCGATTGGAAGTCTCAAGGACAACCTAGTGCTCATTTCTTCAAATACATGTGGTTGTGTCAAATTCCGTAGGGTTCAGGGGATGAAAAGGTTAGGGGGTCACATTTTAATGAATTATAATCATATGGGATAATGATTAAAGAATTGTGAAGGGGTAGATTAGATTGGCTAGGACTTCTCATAGTAGTGCTTCTAAAGAAACAGTGTTCGTGATTGTATTTTACTCCTTGATTGCCTTGATTGTTTTGTTTCGTGTTCTAAAGGTCTTTCAATCAAACCACCCCCATATTTTATCATTTTGTTTATTTTTTTTTTGGTTTCTTAAATCCTTCTAAGGTTTGTTAAACTAAGTCCTCCTCAAGAGAACGACCTAGGTCATCCACTGTGCTGCACTTAGTAAAAAACAATATCATTTGAAAGCACCCACGACAGCGCCTTTCAACCACCCATGAAGGATCCACTCATGTTGATCCCCGATCACCACTAGTTACTCCGCAAATGTCACCACATCTTCAATATCCAGCTCACCCCAACCAATGAAAATTTTTGGATCAGGAACGTACCTTCTCATCTTCGACACATGGAATACATCATAAACTAGGGGAAATTATGGTGGTAGAGTTAGGTGTTATGCCACCTCATCAACTATAATCAGAATCTGTAAAGGGGTGATGTATCTCAGAGATAACCTTTTACAGTAATCAAATATTTTCAATCTTCATTATGTTAATACCTGAAGAAACACATTTTCCCCTACTAAATCTATAGAGTCCTATATTTAATATCATCATATGACTTCTACCGGCTATGTGTAGTCTCCATCCGCTCTTGGATTATCTTCACTTTCTTGATGGTATCCCACACCATCTCTGGACCAATGAGTACTGAATCCACTGCGTCCTTTCAATATAGTGGTGACCGGCATTGTCTTTTGTACTAGGACTCATATGGTTCCATACCAATAGTGGGGTGATAGATTTGGTTTTAAAAAAACCACCAGTGGAAAGTGATCTTCCCAACTACATCCAAAATCTATGATGTATGCACATATATTTCCATCAATAGCCTTGATAGTCTTCATCATTTGGACATCCTTTAAAGGATGAAATTCCATGTTGAAGATCAACTGATTCCCAAGTGCCTTATTTAATCCCTTCCACATACATGATGTGAAACGAGCATCATGATCTGATAAGATCTTTGATGTAATTCCATGATTCCAAACTGTAAAATGCATTGATAGTAATTCCATTCTCTACAAAATACTCCTATCATGGATTTGTTGAATTCATTCTGACATAGTGAGTCAATTAATGATCACCTAGTTATTAGTGTGTCCTCTGAATGTGAGTGGTAAACCCATCATGAATTCCATATATATACCATAGTACTTCCACTCTAGAACCTCAAGTTGTTGGGAAAAACCTTCTCGAACCTGGTGGTTATCCATCACTTGTTGATAAGTGAGTAATTGATAAATGAACTCTACCACCATATTCTTCATCACTGGCCACTAGAACTGATATTATATGTCTTTATTCGTCTTCTACACTTCTAGATGTACCAAAAAAGGGGATGTATGGAACTCCCTCAAGACCTCCTCCCTCTGTTTCACTAGAACAACTATGCTCTCTCTAATGAAAATGACCTACTCCCCACCACCTAAACATCAATTATGGGTATTCCCTATAGACATCTGAAAACATAAATTCTAACAATTGTGTCTCCAATTTGTGCCTCCCTCACTTATTATAAGATAGTAGGTGTAAAAAAATGGAGGTAACATACTATATCTGCATCAACAAACGATATCTAAAATGTGAGTAAATTTTTTGAAACCTCACTCAGAAATTGAAATCATGTTCTCCTGCAGAGAGCATCAAACACTATGTCTCTCTTCTTAATTGTATACACAATTTCAATGTTGTAGTCTTGGATGAACACAAGAAATATTATCTATATCATTTACATGTTTTTATGGTAGAATATATAATTTATACTACTATGGTTAGTGTAGATGGTAAACCACACACCCATCTAGTAGTGTTGTCGTGTCATCAATGTGAATACTACCGCTACCATCTCATGATCAGGGGTAATGTAGTTCTTTTAATGTCACCTCAACTACCAAGAACCATAGTCAATCACCGATTTAACCTAACTTAAGACACAACGAAACCCTGTCCATGATTCATCATTGAGTACCATGTGCTAAACACTCTTCTTAGGTAATATAAAGATATGAGCACTCGTCAAAATACTTCCTTAGCTCCTAAATTAATCGTTATCACTATATTGTCCACATGAAAGGTATCCCCTTCTATTTAAATGTTTTAAATGGTGTTTATACTATATAAAAGTAATGTAAAAACCTCTGATAGTACCAATCCAAACTGCTAAAACTCTATAACTCTATAACAATCTTGGATGGATCCCATGTAAGCACTGCTTCAATCATTGTTCAATCCTCATTAGTGGGTACATATTCTTAACAGTCACATTTTTAGGTTCCGTAAGTCCAAACATAATCTAAAGATTTGGTATGCCTTCTTGGAAAACAAAAATAGAGACGCCTAGGATGAAACACTAGGTCTCATTATGCCATTCCTATATAAAGCCTCCAACTGTACCATGAACTCATGAAGCTCTGGGGGTCCATCTTATATACAAGTGTAGATATTGGTGTCTTCCCATGGTACATGTCAATGAAGAATTATACCCCTATACGGGGTGGTAATATTAAGAAATACATAGGAAATATGTTGTCAAACGCCACTGCCACCGCAGGAAACTATATACTCTTATCATTCCACAGTACCAAGGGTGAGGCTAACCAATTGTTTTGTGATCTGCCGCACCATCATATTAGTAAGTCTCCCCTACACATTAGTTGTTTTCTTTTCACAATCAATGAAAACCTAGTTCTATCAGAGTGGACACACCACACTCTGATACTAAAAAAGTCAATCTTGGCATGAACTAAGGATAACAAATGCTTACCAAGAATAACCTCATAAGTCCTCGATTGTTCTAACAATAGATTCCAACCCAAACTCTCACCCCCTAGAGTAAGGGTAAATTTTCGGCACTATTGTGGTATTATCAAATCACCCCCCATTAGAGTCTATAAGCTTAGGTATTGAGTCAAATATTCCACTAGAGTCTCCAAGTCTCGATGAAGGATCGTGGAGTGAAAAGAGTGACTAAAACTAATGTCTATCAAAACAACATATAGGGTTTAAATAATATAAATCATACCTTTAACAATATCTATATCACTAGGTTCATAATCCTTAGTCACTTAATGATGGAATCATGCCTTTCCACCAACTCCCTGAGCCTGTACGAACCACCCTATCATGCCTTCTCCTCCCCCTCGTTGGTCTGTGAACCATCTGTTGATTATCTAAGTGGTGAATCAAGTGATCTCAATCCATATATCACAAACTGCCACACGATTAACACATCATGTCCTTCAGCTAAGTGGTTCTTCTTTGGGAGCCCTGCATTGTTAATCTAGTTTCATGGAGTCTCCCATGGAGTTCATGGCCAACATGGGTCCATGCATCTAAGGTTGGATTCCTACTACTGATGATTCTACTTACTGGTGCCAAATGGTGTCTCCCACTGCTGGCGTCTTCTCTGAAAGAATTACCTCCACTATTAAAGATCACTCTAATATCCCATCACATCTTGGGATGATAAGTGATATAATGGAATCCATAATATATAAGAGTAGCCCCTGATCAATGGTTTGGTCCTTTAAGAATAGGTCTCGAACTATATCTTTAGAGTATTGAGAAAGATCAGTAAACCTTGCCGAGTACTCTGCTATAGTCGGACTACCAAGATTTAGATTAAGTAGCTCATGTTTTCACACTAAGAATAACGTCACTAGAAAGAACCGTACCTAAAGAGGTTATCAATGTCATTATAAGAGAGATTTGACTCTTCTTTAATCTAGATCACTATGTTCTACCACCTACCCACTGGGCCCTGAATAAGGCTCGTGATAAGAACATCCATCTGCTTGGAAGTCATCTCCACAAGGGGGAAGACACGTGTAACTTTTTCCAACCAGTCTATAGTTACCTGGTGGTATGGATCACACCAAAAACTAAGAGGTCACTACCTATAGAACTCATGATAATCAATTATCATGTGTGCATCCTCTACCGGTACAACTGGTTGTAACTGATGCTCTTCGGGTGGTGGTATCACTGTTACACCGCCTAGATGTGCTATCTATGACACTGGTCCCTATACTGACTCCTCAGTGATAGGTGAATCATACTCATTATCAGTCATTGGAATCCTGGATAATAGTCTGTGTGGAGGCATCCTAAAATAGATCATGATGTACCACTGTCAACAGACTATACCTGGCGAGATTACTCATGATGGAAAAGAGAACATACTAAAAATTGTATATGATGCATGTACCATTTATTTTCCCTCTAACTTGTGTTCTCATGTATTGAGTTGAAAAGAATAATTTAGAGTCCTATTGTATGGATACATTGGCCTCTGCACCAATAATAGAGTGCATGGTCTAAAATCATAACACAAAGCATTTAACACTATTACCCCTAATTAATCTGACAAACTCTTGGATATTTGGGTAGAACTGACCTACATTGATATAACTCTATCATGACCCATCACATAGGGTCCCATTATATGACTACCCCAACCATGACTTGGATAGGCTAGTGGATAGAGACTAACATTGAGTAGGCATATCCCAAAAATGGGAGGCATTTTCCTTAGTACCTGTAGACACATACACACACACACCTCCATGCCCAAAATGCAAGAATGTAAAAACACTAAGTAAAAAATTAAAATATACATTATGATATCAACCATATAGAATGATAGTAGGAGAACTATACTGTAAATAGTGCTAGAATACATGCCCACCAAAATAATGAGTCTTTCCTACTGAAAGCACTGGTTTTTGAACCTCATCAACAAAAAAACCTACTTCAAGTGTAGGAGTAGGAATTATTCCTGAATTCATATGAGAAAAAATTATCCTTCCAATCCATATAAGAACCTCCTAGACCTATTCCACCTAGAACTCCTTCAAGGAGTTGATCGTCTTCACAAGAAATGACATATGCGGGAAACGCCCATGCTGGAGTGAGTAAAACAATACTCAATCTGACCCCTGAAATGACAAAGTAAATACTAATATGAAATACAAGAAGAATACCACAAATGAATCAAATTAAAAACACCACAATGGAAACACATGATTTAATATTAAATACGTCCATCTCACACTGGTATAAATCTAATGCACGAAGAGAGGTATTTTCAGTTGTAGCCCACAAATCTCAAAGTATTCATGACACAAAGATTATCGATGATGCATATAGAATAAATGGAGCATAGAGATTTTATTGATCATGGATCTTAAATGGATCGTTGATAAACTATGGTGTGTAGAGCATCAATGGAACTCAGAGTAGTGATGGCGCCCAAAGTGTTGATGGTGCATGAAGCGGTAATGGTGCAAGAAGCATTGATGGAACACAGAGCGTCGATCGATCACATAGCGTTGATGGAACATAAAGTGTCAATGGAACACAAAGTGTAGATGGTTAATGGAGAATAGATGGTTCATGAATCCCCCATGTCACTTATTCACCAATTTATATAGTCACGAAGTCAAAACCACTACCAGATTCCACTCATAGTTGGCTTGTGCAAGGAGAACCTACTACTCAAGCCATGATGGCATATTCAAAAGTTAACAATGACTCACATAGAGTATAAAAATATAAATTCTTCTCTAAAGGGTCCCAAAAAGGAAATGGCATGTAAAAAATACTCATAATTTGAATGAAATGGCCATTTTTGTTAAAAATCATGACCTAGAAGTGGTCTAGATCCAACCTGACCCGGACCTGCCGACCTGACTGTGCTCCGGTCTAGACAAACCATCATGTCCTGTTCGGCCGACTGGACCAATTGAGCAGGAAAACTACTCCAATATTTTGTGTGCTTTAGAACATTTTATACAACAAACACTTCCCTCCCCATCTCCATGTCCTACAGGTCCATGCGGTCCACCCCAACCATGTGGCCTCTGCATCTGCGCCACATACATATGTGGAATGTTGTTGTCAGATGCCTTCAAGTGGATGATCAATCATCACAAGGTTTCCACAATAATGGATTATATTCATTTCACCCACTATCATGTGCTCCCTCAAATATGGTCCCACCTATACCACTCCCTACTGCCACTATCGGATGCCCGCCAGTGGCCCGTCCTATCGTGTTCTGCATAGGCCGACCCCATGAGCCCTCTACTGCCTCCTCCAACGTCCACCATTATGGTGGTCTCTTTTGTTCAATTTTACATCATGGTCTCACCCATACCATTATATCTCCCATAAAACCTCTTCTATTCCATCACAGATCCAAACCATCAATCTCAGTCCATTGCACCATGCATACGGGGTGCAACGGTTGATCGTTCACATAGTGGTTTCAATGAAGAATAAGGTATAAATCATTCAATAGATTGAGGGGGATAATTTACATGAGCACCCAGTGAATGGATCTTATCATAGTTAGTGTCAGACTGGATCCATACATGTCATATGATTTTATGAAGAACCAACGGACACACATATCTAAATCCCCATTCAAAACCCTGCACGTAGTAATCCATCCCGCAATAATGGATGAACCATGGATAAATATATTAATTGTTAGATCATTTTCGTTATTTGAATATAAGTGGGGAAAATAAATCACAAAGAGAATCAAAATCCTAAATCAAGTTTGGATCATCCATTAACAAATAATGGAGGTTTGTGTCATCAATGATCCTTGATCCACGGGCATTCTTTGTCATTTGTAGGAGAGGATTCTATCTCTTTGCCTCAGAAGAATTTCTTGGAGTTATAAAGATCAACCTGGATTCATGATAATAGTATACCATTAATATAAAACAACAAAACTATAAATTATATTCCCATAGTAAAAAAAAATCTCTTGTATTCTTTATTAAAAACATAACATTTTTCATCTCATCATTTCATGAACACCAAGCCTCAAATTCTTACACCCTCTCAACACCTGGTCTAGAAATTTTCTCAAATGATTTATAAAAATTAATCTATAGAAAATCCAAGTCAATATGAAAATTCATATTTTAAAAGGTTATCTTCTCAATTTCTCATGATAATAAATCTAGATTAATGATAAATTCATTGTTTCTTGCTCATTTTTATTTACATTATATAAAGCATTTTAGGCAACCAATTTTTATAAAATCACTCATTCTATCCTTAAAAAACTTTTGGTTATTTCTTAGTTTCATAGATATAATTTTGACTTTATCCACATTAAACACTCTTCAATATTTTTCCTAAAACAATGATGAAGTGTAGTATTTATAATGTTAGTTAGCAACTATTTTCTCAAGAGTTCGCTTTAGGTAGATTTCATTATTAATGATTTTTCAAACATATAATTACACAATTTGGAAAGATAATATAAACACCTTATTTAATAGATATAATTATGATATCATTTCTTTCCTTGTGAAATATTTTTAGAACCCATTTCATTCCATGGGAAACACTTTTGTTTATTCATTACGATTGAATTACTTATCTGGAACGCATATGTATTTACATGTTTTGATGGGTATGTACAAACAATGATCTAATTCAATGGGAAAAAATTTTACTCATGAGATGCATTTTATGGGATTATTTTATAACCCTAAACCATTGTGTTAATCCATCCACAATGAGAAAAAGTATTGGTTGTTATCAATTAATCATATTCATGACATGTTATGTGTTTCATCTATATTCTTATATTTCCAAGATATTGATATTCATTATTTAAAATGTATGACACCATAGGTTTATTCTTGATCCTTATATTTTTAATTTATCATTTTATCCCCTCTAAATCTATTGATTTGTTTCATTCCCATGTTTAATCCAACAATGGAATTTTTAGCCAATCCCTTTGGTCCATGTATTACCAATGTTATACTTTATAGTTTTGGGAGATAAAAGGGTGTTATAAAATTATTATATACATTATTAAATTATGTTTCTATAATGTTTAACGTTTTATAATTATGTGGATTCCCCTAAAAATAGTCTAGATTATTAATTATTGGGTTGTATTTAATGGACAATTATACAAAAAATCGTATAATAATACATGGAATTGAATAGGGTCATTATATAAAATGATCACATAAATTTATAAGTATATGAATTATGATTAGATTCAAAAATATTATAGTATTGATTAATTTTCCATTATATCTCTCAAGAGGCACCATCCACCATCTTTTATGAGGTACACTGAACAACTAGTCACTAAAAAATGTATCAGTAGAATTGAAATGGTATTTTAAATTCATGTGGGTTTAGATCATGAAAAGTTATTTTCCCACATTATCATTTGGATGGTGAATAATATTGGTGGTATAATATTTCAAATATAAAATTAATATAATACAAAAATGTATATATGGAATTTGATTAATTTATTGTTTTATTTCTAAATAAGAAAATTCAATGTTTTATTCATAAGAAATTTTTTAATGAATTCCTTGATATATAGATGATAAATGATGAATATATTGTTACATAAATGGAATATTTCTAAAGACATGTGACATACACCTATAGTATTATCATCCAACCTGAAGGCATCATTGATCAATTCATTAGTCGATTCAAACCACATCCTTAAAGGGTGTTACCCATAATGGAATAAATAGATATGAAGAAATTTTTAAATGTTCCCCCATGGTGGAAATAGATATTGAATTTACGCATAAATCTAATTATTTTAATAACAAATGTAAATATTAATTCAAATATATCTCAATAAACCTTGAGTGATAAATATGAGACTTCCTTAATGCATGATGTGAGGAAGGACACATTGGAAATTTAACATACGGGATCCAGTAAATGTTTCATGGGTTGGAATTACGATCATTGGGAAATTGAAGGCCAAAGTGTTTATAATAAGATATTTAATGATATAAAGTGAGTGAAATATCAACATTATCCCCCCCAGACACACTTTTGTTTTAAATATAAGTAGTATGGAAATTATCTCAACTAGTTCTAAAATTTGATTGTTAATGATGATGATTGAAGTAAACAAACTCTTCATCCAAGGGAAAAGGATAAATCTCATGAGATCACTATTTATGATGAGGGGAATGTTAATGATTTTGTAAAGGTACACTTACCATCCCATCTAGAGTTTAAAATATCGTATTGAATTATAGACATACAAACTCAATTATATCTAAAACTTTTATAAGGGTAATTTATTACATCCATAGCATTTAGATGTTGAGTTATTAGTAAAAAATATTATAATATGATGAATGCATAACATGTTTATAATTATCTACTCACTGATGTTTATGGAATTATTTTCTGAATTTTTATTATTATTCCCCAAGATTAATTTGATGTAATTTTGGGAATTAATTGTATTTAGTCACATAAATTCCACATCGATTTCTGAAAAAACTGGGTTAAATTTTATATTTCTAACATTCAATTTATTTTATATATTTCTTATGGAAAATGAACTTATTAGAGAAATTACACCCATTATATGGGTAATTATGAATATTCAAAATATTACATTATCATACATGGTTAAGGAGAAACTCAACATCGAAGATATACCTATTAAATATGATCTTATTTATATCATCCCTATTAAATTGCATTTCCTTACCAAGAAGAATGAGGTTTATTTTAAAAAAATATATAAATTCTACTATACCTACTTAAATGAATCTATATATAATATCCCTAATTAAGTTGAATTTTTTTTGAACCAACTCCACGAGAATCTGGAAATATTTTTAATTCAATAATGTGCATGAAATTTGGGTCCACATGTTTTGTTTGTTAAGAAGTAACATTTTTAAATGTGACTCTGTATTGATTATAATGAACATACCAATATCACAATCAATAAAAACCGTCACTAACTCATATCAAGGACTTTTTTGACCAATTTTAAGGATGTCAATATATTTCAAATATTGATCATCATCTATATATCATTAATTGAAGGACAAGAAAAAATATATACCAATCATAACATTCAAAAAAATGTGTGTATAGTAGCAGTTTATATTTATTTAATTTGGTCATATTAATTCCACTTTAATCTTCATGGAGTTGATGAGTACAATATTTTTATAATACTATGATAACTTTTTAGAAGTAATTTTGGACATTATTCAAATTTTTTTAATGATAATGGATGATCCTTAAATTAAATTCATGAATTTACTAAATACCTTATGGAAGGATAAAAATATGATTTTTTATACATGTATGATTTTTGTCTTATTAATTCCTCATTAAAATGTCACATAATCTCATCTGATGGTATCTCATTAGATCCCTATAATATATAATTAATTAAACATTTGACCATCCACTATGATTGATATTTGTAGTTTCCATGGTTTTGGTGTATATTATCTAATCATTGGGGAGAACTTTTCTTAGAAATCGAATCTACATACCTTGGGAACCTAAAAAGAATCCAAGTTCATTTGGATGGTTGAATGCGATGAAAATTTTAATGATATAATGATAAGGGTAGTCAGATGAACAATTCATACACACCTGTATAATGGAAATTGGTTTTTAATTTATATTGATTCGTCGATGAAAGGAATATGATACATCCTCAAGGAGATCAAAATGTTTATACCGTACTCCTACTGAAAATATAAGGTCATCTACAATAATTAACCAACTCATGAATTATATTTAGTTGGATTAACTATATCCTTAATGACTTGGTGGAATTTTCACAACGGATAAAGGTGTAAAATATTTATTGATCACAAAATTTTATTAAATATTTTCAAATCCAAAAAATGAAAATGAAAAAATAAAAAGGGATGGTGTGGATTAATGATTATTTCATACCAATACATTTCCATAATAAAATGGTGTAAAATGTGGTAGATTCTGTGATTTATAATGATATTTCTGTCTTATCTCTTTTGAGGAACAAAAAAGATCTAGTATTTTGTGAAATGCAAGGAATGTAAATTAAAAACATAATGGATTGGTATATATATGATCTCTTAAAAATGAATGTTTATGCATTTATCTATGTGATGATAATAGAGTAACGAAATGATGATGTAGAGATATAAAATATAGTGATAAATACCAACAAGTTCAACATTAGTTTTTTGGGTATAAAAACTTTTTGGAGCTATATATGGGTCTTATGGTACTATATTTTATAAAGGAGTTAATGGATGAAACTCATAGTTGTTCATTATATATTGAAACATGAATTATTAAGATGTGTTGATATTTTGAAACATTATTTATGGTTTGATGGAATAAAGAGATATAAAATAAAGTATCATTCTCGATTCATGGTAAGTCAACAATTTATTTGTGAAAGAAAAATTGGATGGTACACCAATTACCAATACTAGAATGTAGAAGTGAAAATAGCCCCATGGATATTTCCGAATGACACCCCAAATCAAATAGAATGAATATTTCCTTTTAGTTTGTAGTCATTCTCTTTATGATGTTACAATAATTTGTTTCCATTAAAGTTGATATATTTATTTATCAACTGACATGATAATTTATTATGGAATTGGTAATATTTCATGTTCTATTCCTATAAATTTTATTTGTGATTGGGGTAAAATATTTGCCTCAATGTTTTGGAGAAGTATTTGGTATA
The DNA here is from genome assembly GCA_963277665.1 of Viscum album. Classification (NCBI taxonomy): domain Eukaryota; kingdom Viridiplantae; phylum Streptophyta; class Magnoliopsida; order Santalales; family Viscaceae; genus Viscum; species Viscum album. The sequence goes on from OY728142.1 coordinate 1,711,156,879, forward strand.
TTCTGCATAAAGTGTCATATTTCAATTCTACAATCATCCTATGATAGATGGTTAGTATCATAGGTCCATTAAAACTCAAGAACCCATGTTGAGAGATAGTTATATTTCTTTCAAAGGAGGTTGGATCAACACCATTGATTACAGAGTTTTCATAAAAAAAAATGTTTTCACTCAAACATTCATATTGAACTTCATGAATAACTTAATATTATGAATTGAATAAATCCAATATGTGGGAATGAAGTTAAACCAAAAAATATTTTGGGAAATTTTCTAGAGGAGAAAGTTGAATAAATGGTTAAATACATTCATTATACTATAATATAATCTTAGAGTTGACAAAATATAATGAAAAAAATTATTGGAAGAGTTAGTGTTTGGTGTTGGTAACGAGACACTCCTACAAAAATATCCCAGAGAGAAGGTGTTGATATTTTAATATAACTTCAATATAATCCCTAGGTAAATATTTATTTTTAATTTTATTCATCATATCAAGATGTTAGCATATCGACTGGCGGTTACACCTAATCTCATTCAATTTTAGGATGTATCCCTTGTATCTCTCATAAGAAAGTACATACACAATGTTTCTCATATATATAACATATATGTTGTTCCTATAAAGAAATATATTCCACATTATGTACAATATATATATATTAATGGTCATAAAGTTAATTTTATAGGAAAAAAGAAATCACACATCTTCAGCATATTTTAAAGAAACCAAAATCTTTAAAAGAAAGATGACGTTGTAATGTGGAAGAATTATCCATCACTATTTGTATCAAAGTGATGAATTTTTAATGGTAAATTAATTTTAACTGATGTATAATGTAAAATCACAATGTTTTTTGTAATTATTTCAGTTATATAATTTTATTTCTCGATTGCTTATATTATATACAACAAGGAGTTCAGACAAACAAGATCTAATTGTTTTAATATTATGTATCAATTATATAATTGTTTTTGGATGAGTTGGTATTATGAATAAGAACTAAATTATGAAATAGTATTTGTTATAACCCATTATAAAATTAATTCAGTAGTTTGATAATGATTTGAAATAAGAATAATGATTATTTTAAAATAATAGAATTGTTTTATATGGACTTTTTATGACTGAAATTTATTTTCAGTTAATAAATTAAAATATTACTTACTAGTGAATTATTTATAATTAAATATATATATTATTTAAATGGTCAATTTTTATGAAACATCAACAAATATTTTTCTTGGAATTGTTTATGATATTGTTCAATTGTATATATATTTTCTTAATAAATGAATTTTTGGATGGAATTTAAGAAATTGTTTTTAATTTAATTTATACCAATTTCATATATTTGAATATATTAAATTAATTGTATATTTACAATAAGGAGGATCTTATTTGGAAATATACACCTTTTTGTCAATATGAATAGAAATCGTGGTAAAATGTATAACTTCGGTAATGTGTAAATCACGTTAATATTGAATAAAAATATGCGATACCACCATAACTTTTCATTATAATTATTATTTTATAATGGAAAATAAACCATATTTTATACTAGAAATAAAAAATTTTAATGTAAATTTTTCCTTAAGAAATCCATAAATATTATTCAAATCATTTTTTCTTTCAAAATTATACTAAATAAGATAAAAATATCTTTAATGAGTTCAAATTGTGAAATAATAGTACTGAGTTAATATTATTAGTATTTTTCATACTAATGAATTTATATTATAGATGGTAATTTATTTCAATTTTTTGGTGTATTGTAATTTCCATAAATTCTCACACAACACAAACCCATTATTTATTCAATTAATAAAAATAAATAAATGATATCAAAATAAATTAAAGTTATATAGTTCAAGTATGTTATAGTTTTATACTAATCATATACATGAAAAAAATATCAATTCTATTTTAAAATATTATATTTAAATCATAAAATTGTTTTTATGTACTTAAATTCAAAATAAATTAATAAAGTCTAAATTTATAACAGTAATATTTTATCAGAATAATATATTACTAAAATATTTTAAAAAAATAAGATAATGTGGATATTATATGATATTCATTTTCAATACGTTGAGATTTATTAGATACTGTAGACTTTTTATGTTAATATTATAACCCTTTAATATTGAAAACGTTTTAACCATATATATAAATAAAATTGGTTAACATAGTGTCAATTTAAATAATTGGGTTTATCATGAAATTAATATGTTTAAAAATTAATTTTGTGGATTGGGTTACAACCCTATACAAAATTATCATTGAGTACGATGAAATTATGTGGAAATTATATTGATAATTAATTTATAATAATTTAACCTTATGGGAAATTTACAAAGATCCCCTCATCTCAATTATAAAATGAAAGCTCCTCCTTAACATCCACACACTAAATTCATTCTCATATATTATAAAAAATAAATTTATTTTTATTAAAATATTAAAAAAAATATTCTATATGTTTATCTAATTCCAACAGACTATCCCAATATCACTTTAGGGTATATTTAAATGAGTTTTTTCAAAGAAAATGTAATTTCTTCAACTGATCACTTTCATTTGTTCTATTATTAGCCCCATATAAAAAAATTTAATAGATTGTAAAATAGAATCTTTAGTATCCAAAATATTCATAAATATTATTATTATTATGAGTAATTTAAATTTTATAACAACTTTTCTATGAAATAAGTAGTTAAATTATCACATGGGCATACATATGCCTTACAATCTCTATAGAGTGATATAATTCGGTCGGCGTTAAAATATTCAATGGATGAGTGTTATTATGTGTTTAATGTCTTTATAAGATATTTATAACCTAATTAAACTTCATGAATTAATATTTCACTTCTATCTATAAACCATCCAATCTGAAGAATTATTATGACGTCCCTCTTGCATATGTATGGTCTACAACCTCCATGAAGTGATGTGTTCTATTTTTCATTTGAATTTTATTTTAATATTAATAATTATATATTTAATTAATAGAAATGAATTATATAACTACCTTATTACTCTTTTTAGGTGAATTAATATTTTCTTATCTTTAATTACATCCTTCAAAAATTGAAAACATTTTTCATATGCTTGTATGACCTACTGTCTCCAAGAATCATTTAATTCATTTTTCTATCTACAAAAATATGTATAAATATTAATTTTATATAATGAATATAAATGTTAATAATATCATTATTGATATTGATGATATTATTGTACCATGATAAATGTACAAGCACGTGCTCTTTTTATGTAAAATACTCATAATAATAGAAATAGTTAACACATTAAAATAAATATTTTATAAATATTTTTTAATAAGAGGGGTGTTAATAATATATGATATTATAAGTAATAGTATAAATATGGTATATAAATACTATAAATATATATTAATAAAAAATTAGGTTTGAGTTCATTCAATGAATGGTGAACATTATATAAGGGTTTTTTGATACAATCTAATTGTTTTTCAGGATGGATTATGTCTTTTCCTCTGATGATGAAATATTATGAACTACCACTCATGAAAACTTGTGAATTTTCCACTAAATTAGTTATTCTTTATATTTAATGGTTTCATTTAATAGTCCTCTTCTTACATACCTAAGAGGATAAAAAAATTATCTAGTAGCAAACTGAATTTACTTCTCTCTATTATAAAAAACGTTTTCATCAACATCATAAATTTCATAAAAAAATCAATATGGTTTTTACAATTAATTCATGGTTTTTAATTATTTTTTTACAAATTTTTAAATTTATCTAATAAATATTAAATGTAAATTTTTTCATTTTCCAAATGAGGTAATTTTTTACTCTTCTAAAAAATATAGAGGGATTATTTTTTGTCAGCTATGATATGAATTACATTTTATATATTGGTGACCAAATTTATACTTAATATTCCTTTACATGTTGACATGGTTTTTAAAAAAATGATTTCTTTTATATCCAAATGGTTTTTAAATATTTTATATTAAATTTGAAAAGATTTTTTCATCAAGAGTGATTAATAATCATTTACTTGTAATTCGTTACATCAAAGAAGAAACCCTCTATTTAATTCTTTCTTTATTAGTGATGTGATCTAATGATACTGTAACATCCCATTATTTTAATGTTTGACTCTTATTTTTTAATAAATTCAAAATATTAAGCTTTTTGAAATATTGAGTTTAAAACTATTAGATAATATTAAATATCATTTTCATAATAGTATTGTAACCATTTTTAATATTAATATTACCAATATAATAACAACATCACCTATTAATGTATTATTAAAAAAAATAATCCGATTAATGAAACTATGATATATTTACATATTAATATACATAATTAAATGTTGACAAATATATAAATTAAGTTTTAGTATTTTCTAAATCATAAATTATTATTAATAATTTTATAATTAATAAAAAAATACAAAATTATTTTCATAAATTTGATTCATATATTAATATGCATCTTTATTATTATTATAAGACAATTTCATGAGACCATAATTAAATTTTCAAATTGTTATAAGATTAGTATTGTTCAAATAGTTGATGATTTTAATAAAAAATTAGGTTTTACATATTCAGAGAAATATTTTCAATAAATATTTTCCATTTTATGAATTCGAAATGTTGAAAAATGATAGCATGAATTTTAATGATTTTTTAAGAATGTTTTATTTTTGATGGATAATTAAATTTTGTAGTTTTCTATATATATACATTATAAGGAAAATAACCTCTTCCTTGAATCATTTTTGATCTAAGAACAATAATACTGATGTCTTCCTCTAATTTTAAATTATGTAGTCATGTAATCAAAACTATTCATAGTATTGAGGCAAAATAATCAATTGATGAATTAATCAAAAACACTCCCCTACTGGACTATAAATACCACCCTCACCCCCACTTATTATCAATTACAAAAACACATGAATATTTAAGAAATTTATATCAAATACCGTTCCCAAAACTCTCACCATATTTTTTTATTACATTCTCACCCAAAAATATATTTAAAAGATACTTAAGGAGGTTTACAAGGGGATGAATTCAAGAGGAAAATCCCCTTTCATACTTTTAATTTTCATTCAATTTATTTTCTATTCTAATAAATTTCTTTCTTATTTTCTCCAAACATGATTATAACTACAGTATCTTAAATAATCTATAATTATATTTTTATTAAGGAATATTTACTCTAAATTCTTTTCTCTTCCCCATTTTCTTCTAAAAATGAAATCATTGTCTTTTGGGTGCCGACTTACTGCCTCTATGGATGATGATTTTTCATTTTTCAATACAACCTTAAAGGATGTTCATAAAAAAATTTATGGTTAAAAAATAAATTAAAATAGGTACAAAAAATAATTTAATATTTTGGAACAAATATATACATATTTTATTTACACATAAATATAAAACAAGTTCCTGATGAATCTAATAAATCACAAAATAATCTATGTGGTTATCATTATAGCTTTTTCTAATGAATTATCCTCGTGTTTGGGAAAATATTTATAATAACAATAAATGCATAGTATTTTATTTAGTAACATATAATTTTAGTTATGTATAAAAAAATTCAATTTTTTTATGATCTTTATTAAATCTATATTAGTTTATCAATCATAAATTGTAAAGAATCATACACCCAAAAAAATAAAATTGAATCATATAACTCATAAAAATTAAGTAAATACAATTAATAAAATTATAATATATTATGTTAATGATTAATATGTTCTTAATTGATTTATTAATGAATCTAATTTCATTATCCAATTCATTAAGTACATGATTGTAACCCTTTTAGACATAACGTAGGGATTACCTTCATGAACCTCAATTTTTCATTCGGGTTATGTGTTTTCTCCCTTAAAACAAATATAATTTTTATATCCTTTTATATAAATCTTATAAATTTTATCTATATGATCCAAACTCTTTTATCCAGATCAATTCATCACACTTGAATGGGGAAATTCATGTTTTATAATTTTCCCTTTTCAATTTATCCCTATAAGAAAGCCAAATTAATGGGTACTTCCAAATTTAATACATTCAATAAATAACACTCTATACATTATTTTAGGTCACTAATATCTATCTAAAATCACTATTTTTATCATAAAAATTTATATTATTTGTTTTATGGTTTTATGAAAATAATTAATCCTTATTTATTTAAAATATTTTATTATATTGTTTCTTACACCCCCATAAAGTTTCCATTTATGAACACTCTATTTTTCAGTTTTCTACTTTCTTTGGTCATCATTTTGAACATAAATATAATTTAATTTTTCTTGACCTTAATTTTATTGGATAAACATTACTAAAATAATATTTCACTCAATTTATTTTTCCAAAATTAATATTCTTTCCAAAGTAAAAATGGGTATTTCTCAGAAGAATTTATTAATTATTTTATTAGAGTATATTAAACTAATTCAACAAACTTTGTTGGATTTTTTTGTATCAATTGGTTGATATATTACAATACCATATACCATATTTTATTAAATTACTTATTATTAGATTGATTTTTTATGTTTTATTCATGGGTTATGGTTAAAATACTCGCATTTTATATGCTATATTTTGAACATGAATTTCTTTATTATTTTTTACCCTTTTATATAAGGAATTCATTTAATATAATATGTAACTAAAAGGGATACCAATATATCCTTGGTGAATCTGTAGGTCTCATTAGACAGACTACATTTTTTATTGGCTGACCTCTTACCAGTTTATGGTGTCTTGGTCAAAGTCTTGACAATATGTTATGATATCAAAAATTATGAATTGTTGCATTATGATATTATTGATTGGTAATCCATGTGATTATTTGAATAGTACAATATCCATGGTTATGATAATTTATCATATCATGATTCAATTAATTATGTAGAAATATTTTATCCACACGATATTATGCTCACCTAAATGGCTTAATGCCATGTGTTTTTTTTAGTATTTCACCATATCCAATTGATTACTTTTAATTATGATTACTTCCATTGTATTTCTAAACCATACTAAGTAGCTGAGATCAACCCTTTCGTAAGTTTAATTTTTCCGTAGGATGAACATATGTATATTATGAATGTATTACAATGATAGTCATGGATTTTAAGGATGTTTTGAATTCCTGTTTTCGGGTAGGTTTTCCAATCAAGTTATAATTTAAACCTTATGTTTGTATCTAGTTTTTCTAGAGCTAAAAGTCTATTCTGAAATTTTTTATATGATATATTATTCATTCTTCCAATTTAATTATGTAAGTAACTGAATCGATGATACAATAATTTTAATTATGAAAGGAACTGAATCCATTATACCAGGGTTAGTGTCTTTACCGTTGATATCAAATGATGTGTATTAGAGACTTTTGAGAGTACATTTAGAAAACATATATCCAGGAACATAACAATAATATGGAATTTGAGGATAAAAATAGAAAATAACCCTAGAATATTGGTATGGTAGTGATTATGTTGGTCTTGATAAAAATATTTTATTGTTAGGATAATATAAGTGGATGTGGTTCTAGATCAAATGATCATATGGGTAACAACTTAGACATGGTGTGTTGAGCCTGACTCGGTGTAACCTGAAGCATGAAAATGGGGATTAATACGCACCTAGTTCAAATATATATGGTTATATTCCTAGGATAACACAAATATTCATTTTGAATTATTATTATAGATTTAAAAGTAAATATTTCCTTAAAAACTGTTTATGGTAGTGAGATTAATTGTGCATAAATTTTCAATTTTTCTTAAATATTTATAAAGATCAAAATTATGAATTATATCTTAATTTAGTGTCTATAATTTTTAATAAATGGAATATTGTTTAATTATTGTTAACTAAATCAATACGAATATCACATGTAGTGATTTCTCTCCCATGTAAAATAATGATTTTGGAGTTGTAGAGGCTACTAGAGCAGAACTAATTAAACCTATATTGGGACAACTAACTCATCATATGAGAAATAACATTACTCGAATGGATCATCTAGATAAACAATGTGGTGTGTCAATGTTAGACCTATTTATATGACAATAACCTCCACCATTAAATGGGACTACAATCCCAATTGTACTAGAGCAATGTATTTGTTCCTTACAAAAGATATTTCTCACTTTGAGAAGTAATGACTAGGGGAGAATATTTTGGTCATGCTTCATCTATTGGGATATTAATATCAATATTTTCCATCAATTAAAAACTCAAATGAGGATACTAAAATAGTCAATATATATTGTAAGGATTATAATAAAATTTCCATAGAAAAAATATTTCCCTCATGCAACACAGTTAGACATGAGGAGGAAAATATCAAATCTAAGATAGAAAGAGGATGAAAATGTTTCCATTTATGAATCCAACATTACAAGGCCAAAATTCCTTTTTATTTACTATATACACAATCAAAATATCAATATTTAATGATTAATTGATTTTTTAAAACCATTCATCTAAAGAGAAATGACCTTGAAATCATTATCATAATATAAATATATAGTCTTATCTTCTATAATGAAAAAGAAAGAATTCTCTAGGTATGATGATATTAAGTGAATAAAACAGAAGAATATGGTTTCTTAAAACTATGAAAAAGTAAATAAGGAAAAGTGGAATAAAGAAATTGTTGAATATCCATCTTGCAATAAATGTGGAAATAAACGTCATGAAACAAGACTTTTGGGGATGGTATTTTGTTACAGTTGTCAGAAAAAAGGATAAAAACACCATTATTGGATTCAATATAATGAATCTACCAATGTTTGATGATACACGTTTCCTGATATGGGATGTTATGAAAATAAATATCAAAACAATAAAATAAAAATGGCCCATTAACGGGAAAGAGATCAAGGCTAATCATATACAGTTTCAATAGTTGAGGATGAATTTCTTAATGATGTGGTTGAACGTAATTTTGTCTTCTCATAAATTTACGTAATTGTTTATTTTTTCATGATAAAATCATCCATTTATATCTTCCAATTTAAATTTAAAAATTATATATTTTCCATTCACCTAAACAATATGTTTTTCAGTAAAAACTCCCAGTGGAACCCATATTACAACATAGATGTTTCAATAAATTCATATTATGTCATATAATAATTTTCTAATTTATGATTTTATTATCATACATGTGTTATATATTGATATAATCCTTGGTATGTATTATTTTTTCATTTATAAAGAAAAATGATTTTGTAAAAAGAATGATGTTATGATTCTTAACCAAGGTATAGAATTTTCCAACCTTATAGGGGAGAATTTATCATCTAATTCATATCTAGATCCACATCTTGTAGCTATTATAAAATAAATTCCTAGTGTAGAAGAGAAAATATCATCTATAGGTGTGGGAAAAAACATCATATGGGGACGTACCAGTTGTATAAGAATACATTGATGTATTTCTAGATGATTTTCCTTGACATCCCCATGAGTGGGATATTGAGTTTTCTATTAAATAAAACAATGATTCTATAAAAATAACAAATAACAAATATATAATGGATATGGGGGAATTAAATTTTTTAAATAAACATGTATGTTAATTGAGTGATAAGGTATTTATAATACATTGTGTTTCAACATGGGTGGATCATATTGTTTTTTATAAGAATAAATATTCATCTATGAGGTTGTTCATTGACTAAAGGGAGATCAAAGATATTACAGTAAATAAAAAGTATCATCTTCCTTGTATTGATGACCTACATGATAAACATAACCGATCTCAATATTTTTCAAATGTTGATCATTGATCTGGATATCATTAAATGCATGTGAGAATGTAAGATATTTCAAATTTATCATTTCAATCTAGGAATTGACATTACATGTTTATAGTCATGCTATACAGACTGAAAAATGAACCCTCTATTTTTATGGATTTGATTAATATATTTTTCAAGAAATATGAAAAAGAATTTGTGGGGGTATTTATTAATGATATGTTGATATTTTACAAAAAAATCTACGAGGACCATGAGATCCACTTGTGGATTTTACTAGATACTCTTATAAGAAATGAGTTTTATTCAATGTGTTGAAGTAGGGAATAATGGGTTCAAATAGTTTATATTCATAGTAATATTTTCTATAAGGATTTAATCGTAGTTGATTGTATGAATATTAATGTAGTTCAAGAATGGCCTAGTCCAGTTAACATGACTACGGTATGTAGATTTATTATTTCAGTTGGTTACTTTTAGTGTTTCATTGTGAATTTTTTATTGTTATCTGACCTGATAACCAAGATTACTCATAAAAGGGTTATGTTTATATGGAAGAAGAATGTGTAGTATATTTTTGAGATTCAAAGATGATATTATTGAATGCATTGGTCTTGACAGTAACATCATGAAATTCTAGATTTTTGATTTATAATAATGCATCAATGAAAGGACTTAGTATTCACCTTATGTATAATGATAGAGTTTTTTATTCGGATGATGGTAATTAGAAAAAATAAATATAACTACACATCTCTTGATCATGAGTTATCTACCATAATCCTTTCTTCAATAATATGAAGACACTATCACCATATAGATAGATTTGATATATATATATATCACAAGATCATTAAATATATATTCTCAATGTATGAAATCAATATGAGGTAAAGTTGATAGATAACTCTAATAAAGGATTCTTATTGCTCAATACACTACCACATAGGTAAGTCAAATAATTTTGTAGATGCATTGAGAAGAAATTATCATAGTGTTTTGAACCAATGATGTATTGAAAAAGATCCTATGTACAGGGATGTAGAAAACAAGTATAATGAAATTATCAAAGACGGTGAAATATAATTACATTTTCATTTTTTCCCAAACATATATGTTAGAATGGAATAAAATAAATCAGTCTTATGATGAAGATTTTCAAAGTAAAATTAAATATGTGAATAGTGGGAAGTTTATAGATTTTTGTGCGAGGATGGAATTCTAAACATTGGGGAGACACTTTATGTTCCCACTATACCCGATATTAAAGTGAGTTATTGGAAGATTTCCATAGCTCAAATTTCTATATTTACCATGGTGGAAATTATATAAATTGTGAAATGATGGAACATTTTTGGTGGGATAATATAAAGTTGGAGATTACTGATTATTTATCATGATATTTAGTTTGTTAATAGGTGAAGGCTGAAAGGTAACAATTGAGAGGATCCTTACAACTTATTCCTATTCCTACATAAAATTAGATGAAATTACTATATATTTTTCATTGGATTAACAAAAACTCTTCAAATAATGATTCTATATGTGTAATTTATGATTGACCAGAAATATTTTCACATTTATACACTATAAGAGAGGATTTTCCCTTGGATATCCTTATAAGAATCTATATTAATGACGTTGTAAGACAACATAGAGAACCTCTTTCAATTGATTCTGATTAGGATCCATGATTTACATATTAATTATAGAGATGTATTAAAATTTATTTAGAATCTGAGAATTATTTTAGTACATATAATCATCCTCAAACTGATGGGATGCCTAAAATAACCATTCATGAATTAGACGACATGTTGAGATCTTTCTCAAATCAATTTTAATGTATATGGGATCAGTATTTACCTTTGGTATAATTTTAATACAATTATAGTTTCCATTCATGTATTAAAATAGAACCATATGATGTATTGTATAGAATGTTATTTTGTTCAATAATTTTTGGGATGAAGATAGTGAAAGGAAGCATGTTGGGAAATATCTTATAGAGTAAATAACAACAAATGTAAAGACTATTAAATACCATATCATTTTATATCAATGTAGTAAAGAGATCTATTTTGATAATCGAATGATGGATTTTTAATTTCATGAAGGAGATTATGATTTCATGAATATATCCCCAAATAAGAATGTTATAATATTTTGAATGAAATTTAATCTAAGCTCCATGTACATTGGTCAATTGGGAATCCAGGATAGAGTTAGAGAAATGGGAAATTTTTTGGTAATGCCACCAACAATTTAAAAAGAACACAATGCGTACAACATATCTTTGTTAAGGAAGTACATTCGAGAACCAAAGAATGTCCTCACTTCTAAAGAAATATAATTAAAACTTGATTTATCATACTATGAGTTGTCTACCCATATTTTGTACACAAGAGAACATGTGTTGAGTAATCATAAAATATGGTTGGTAAATTTACATTGAAAATATCATAAAATTGAAAAGGTGACATTGAAACTAAATTTATTTATGATGAAAAACTACCAAAATATTTTTATAGGGTAAAATTTTGTATATTTTGAGGAATAAATTTAATAAAGGATAAGAAAATGTAAAACCACAATATCTTATGGTATTTATATGTTAAAATTTAATATCTTTGATACTTTATGTTTCACACATCACTGAGTTTAGAAATTTAGTATACTATTAAATATGACCATTTGAATAATAATATTACCTTTATGAATAGTAATTTGAAGAATATAATAGAAATTATATATAAAAGTATAAATAAAAATTTTGTATTTGATAAATAAAAATATATTATATTTATAAATTTGTATATGTAATTAAATGTTTTAAAATGATAAATTAAGTATATGATTTTTGAATGGGTAAATTTTTATATACAATTTTAAAATTAATAAAATTTCTTGATGAAAAATTTATTTTCCTAAAATAGTTTCATTATTATATATTTTTTTTCTTATTATTTTATGTTTATTTTAAGATGAATTAATTACAATTTAATGTGTTAAAAACCGTTATAATTATGAAATATATATTTTCAATTGAAATTTTATATTTAATAAAAAATAAATTAATCATATAAATAAAATTATTCTCTTAAAATGTACTCCATTTTTGACGAATAAATTTCAAAATAATATACATTGATTTTTTAGTGTTTTTCAACATAGTTTATTTTTTTGAATAGTGAAATATGATAATTTATGGTATATATACATTATAGTTTTAATAAAATATTTCATGATTAATTTATATTATAAGAACCATAATATTGATCTATCATTTTTTATATATTATATTTAGTCATGGATGAATAACTATTTATTTACAAGAGCCAAAATAATAAAAAGATGAATTAATGAATAAAAAACCCTCATCCCCTCCACTATAAATACAACCCCTCCACCTTACACGCACAAATACTTGATGCCTCTAATATTACTAACCAATACCTCTTCCAATCCTATCCCCCTTGTTCTAGTCTTGTTGTACTCACCCAAAAGTCAATTTAATAGATCCACACGGTGGTTCTCAAGTAGAGTAATTCCAGAGGTAGAATCCAATTTTGTTCATTTTATATTCACTGTTTTTCTTTTATTTTCATGTATATTATATACCTCCATAGTAAAAAATATTCTTGGTAACTCTATTATAATTTATATAATTGAATTTTATTATGATTACAAGATATCCACCATCAATTATTTTCTCCTCATCTATTAATTCATGATAATAAGTCATTGTCTGTGTGTTATGATTTACAACCTTCACGGACGATGAGTATTAATTTTCTAATTACTCATTCAATATGGGTGGTAAAAAAATTACAATTAAAACAGAATTTAACATATTTAATACAACTTATTTAATTTTTTTAACAAGTAACTACACAAAATATTTTCTTTAATTCAAAACATGTTTTTGATGGTCTAAAAAGAATCAAATTAATATTAGTAGTTATCATTAATGATTTATCCAAGGATAATTATCTTATGTGGGAATAAATTTATATATATGACCATTAGGTGTCCTATATGGGATTAAACCTTGACTACTATGATGGTTTGGTTAGTTAACCCATTAATGTATGATATACAATAAATTGACCCTTTTCTACTAATGAAATTATTTATATTCTATTGACTATGCCTAAAGAGGTGTCTTATGTATATTGTAAGAATTCATGGTTAATGTATATTGATTCACTTAGGATTCATTTGTTTTGATCTACTGTGATTTATACAATTAATTGAGATTCAGATATTTGATATAAAATATACAACATTAAAATGGTAAGATCAGGTACTTATACCCTTATTCCATTATTTTTATTATATGATCATCAATATCTCCCCGGTTTAATATTACCGTGTTTCTGACCTAACCCTTTTCTTATGTTTCTTTTTCCATGATTATGATGTAAATCATTCTTTATAAATAGTATTTGTTGGTTTCTAGTTACAAATAAATAATTGGGATTCATTTTAGATATTTTATAGTATAGTAGTGTATATTTCAATGTTCCTAATGTTGTAAGACTTAAAAAATTCAGAAATGGGTTGAAATGTTATATAATGAATATTCATCCAGTAATACGTAATATTGTTTTATGAAATATATGGGTCACTATAAATGTTCTGTTTTTTCCATCATTAATAATGAAAAATTATATAGGGAAAAAAGCATTATATAACATGGTATATTTTTTAATCAAAACATATTATGAAGGGATCCCTCCCTAATAACTTATTACAAGAGATAGTTATGTTACTAAGATTGAGCTATAAATTTAAATAATTGTATTAAATAATTAACTATATCCCATATAAAATTATATCATTAAGATTCATCCAACATAATATCAATGAAACATATATATGGAAACTGGTTATTAATGATGATTTTAGTAAATGAGATTCCTAAAATAAGGGAATCCTAAAATTTTAATAAGTAATTAAACAAGACTATACCAAAAATATGTATATATTTATATATATGAATTTTTTTCACTTTTTAAAATTTTACACCCACAAGTTCATGTATATAAATTATAAAGAATAAGGTAAAAAATTATAATTTTGGAAAAAAAAAATTAATTTAAACTTATATGTAAATAAATAAATATTCCAATAAATTTTTATATATTAATTAATTAAACTAAAAATAATTTCAATAATGAAAGAATCGCAATTATTAAATTATATGTAAATGATGATAATTTTAATAAATAATTAATAAAATGTATACATATAGTAATCCATATATATATATATATTATAATATATCTCTAAATTAATTGTATGTTAATAAATTAATATATATAAATATATACATATATTAGAATATTTATAACAACCCATTTATTCATTAATGAAAATTCTTATTGGTCTATTTAAATGTCGTCTTAAGGTAATGTAAAGTGTATGAACTTATTTGGTTTTATATTTTGGATTTTAAAATACCATTAAGAATTTGGACCATTTCTAATACAGTCGTCGATTAGTGATCACATGATTAGTATAAATATCGGACTTTAACAAATCCAATTTTGTCAAACAAAGGAAGTGATGGAATCATCCAGTAGACATGCCCAATAACAAACCCATTCTTTGGAACTTAGAAAGGAGGTGGGGTCATTGGGATTTTCTATTGACCAATCCAAATCCAAGCATATATACAATAACTCATGTGGAGCTGCCTACGAGAGAAGTGGAAGTTTATAGAGATTACCACTTGAGAAATGCTATTTGAGCCAACTCAAGAGACTGTCACCATCGTGGACCATACCCATAAGAGTTATGCAAGTGTTTTAAGGGGTTATTTAACAATACCCTTGTAACATAATTGTGTACATTATTCTTATATAGATAATATACATTATTTTTTTGTTGTTAATTTCCAAATAGATTTTAAATCACAAACATTATTTTTAGTCAATATTCTACTAAGAAATCTAATTTGATGAATTAATGGGTTTTTTAAATTAAATACAATTTTAATAAAATATTATTAATATCATTGAATTACTTTTTATTAAATATAAATTATCATATAATTTTATGTATGCAATTTATTTTTTCTTAAGATTTGAAAGATGTTTTTGTCAAAAGCCATGATTTTTTGACAAATGTAGGTTTTTATTTTTAATGTAAACATTCAAATATTTAGGATATTATTTATAAAAAATGAATGTCGTCTTTTGGAATTAGGACGTCGAAATTACCCAATGGTGAATTTTTCATTATTTTATGAGACATTCGATTTTTTGGGTAAAAATTAAATACCGATTAAATATATAATGTGTTTTATGAAATCATAATGAACCAAGAGTGATTTAATAAAATTATAAAAACTTTTTTTCAGCCAATATATATTTTACCATTAAAATAATGTGATTTGGGTATGTTTGATTTATTTTACAAATCATTATTGGACCATTCAAGGAGTATAAAACATTTGGTCTTTTTAAATTGTTTTCCTTGAGATTGTGACACACCTCCAAATAAGCAACCCTGTTATTTTAATAATTTAGGATATTGGCATTATAGAATATCTTTTTCCTTTCCCCTTTTGAAAAAACTATGGGCAAATACCATGGATTGGTTTGTGGTTTTGATTAGTTTAATATGAGACGTCCCAAACAAAATAATAAAGAATTTCCTATCATTTCCTATATAAACCCACCCAAGATCCCACTTCCTCTTCACTCAAAGACTTTGGAGTTCGACTATACCCTGACCTCCTCTCACTATTATCCTCCAAAGTTTCCCCAAGCTCCCATGATGTCTCTCTCAAGCTCCTCCCAATCCTTTGGGTTCATACTTCCACGTAAGGAATTTCGTTCTTTCTCATTTTTTTCAATTTTATTTAAGTTGTTATGCTGTTTTTTATTCAATTAATAATGATGGGGTATGATTTTTCACCCCCCCCCCATACTTACCTATTTATTTTTGGATGATGGGAGACTCATTTATCCATCAATAATGCCCCCCATGTACACCTGTTACCATGCCAAAATTCCAAGAGGTATTTCTGTCTCCTCTTTTACATCAAAGTAATTATTTTGTATTATGTATCTAAATTCCATTATGATTTTTTTAAATGTATCTATATTACCCCATTACTATTTATTTCATGTACATGTGATGATACACCCATTTTTCTCTCATCAACCATTTTTATGAATCCTAATTTCACACAATTATGGTGCCGAAATTGCACAGCGTTATTCAAAGCCAAGATCAATTTGTAGTGAATACCATACCCATGTATATATCAACAGTATTCACCTTTAAGGACATATACTTATTGAATGATACTTTCATCTATTTATTCCAAATTACTAGATCATTGAATAACTTTTGATGTTGATTGATTCCATGATATATGTTCTATGTGGCACACTTATTCATGAAAAGAAATGTTTAAGAAGGGTGCACCCTAATATCTCTCAAATGCTTTTGGTAAAGTATAGTATCATGATACGTCATGTTCAATGGGTGTTGAATCATTCTAATTTATGTCAAATGAGGGTTTACTCGTGCTTCATGTGCAATGATGGTTTACTCATGATCCTTGTACAATGAGCCTTGGCTCATGCTAATTCCATGTTAAATGGTGTTTCCACATTTTCTTGTTATGATTATCATGCTTTACCATGAATTTATGTTCATGTTTCTCTTGTTATCTATTTATATTCCTATTTTCTAACATGTATTGTATTCCTCAGTTTATTCAATGTTAATTCCCTTAATATTCTTAATAACTCACCCTTTTCTTATGCATGTCCTCAGGTTATCCCATGCAATGCTAAGTAAGAGGGAATGTAGTGGTCATGTAAAGGATGTTTTCAATAAAGATGTTTTATTTCATGTTTTAAGTTGTTATTTAATAAACCTAAGACCCAAATTCACTAGACCTCTTAATATTCTATGTTGTATCAACTGATTTTTATGTAATAAATCATTTTTTAGTGTGTAATAAAGAACATGGTTTTTATAGTTTATCATAGAGGATAGGTTTAGTTATTTTTTGGGATTAGGTTTAGAAATCCCTAGTAAAAGCCTTAGGGTTATGAATAAGTATAATAAAAATATCACTACTTTGTTGTGAGTATGGTGTATTTTGATTATCATGAAAATACATCAATGTCTGGATATGAGCAAGTAGAGGTGGATCTATCATAGATGTGACTTGGGGTTAAAACGATGACAAAGAGTATCAGGCTTGACATGGGGTATCCTAGTACATGTCACTGAACCATGCTACACTTTTTTATGACACTTCTAGGGGATATGCGTTGGTAAATTCACAAGGTTAATATAAACCATTATTGGGGGAGTAAAAAAATTCCTCAAAAATATTTGTTATAAAGTAGATCATGGATAACATTGATTGAAGCCTATAGATTCATAAGTTAAGGAAATAAAATCTATTTATATGTCATATGTTTTTTGATTACCCTTTATGTGTTACCCCTAACTTTCCTTTTATTCCAGCCAATGGTGGTAATTTGAGGACTCGGGATAACAACAGATGTGAATACCAATGTAATGACTATTCTAATGAGATGCCCTATCTGATGGAAGTGGGAATCACAAACATTGTGAAAATACAGTCTCAGTTAAGTCATTCATTGAATAGAAACAGGGGTCAATAGGAACATTCAACCCCCCCCCCTCCCTAAGAAATAACATGTCACTATCGAAAGCTTCATGAGATAAAGGCCTCCAACTTCTAATAAATCATCTGATCCCTCAATCGTCTAACAATGGATCAATTCCATTGAAAATAACTTCTCCATCCATCAATGTTCCAAACAAGAGAAATATAATCTAGCATCTTATCGTATCTAGGGTGAATCCAATCAATGGTGGACAATGATCAAAAATACGAAGCCTAGGGAGGAGGTCGAGGAATTGGAATTGAAGTATTTCCGAAAGATGTTTTTTGATAAATATTTTCCGAAAACCCTCTGGATTAATATGTAAAGGGACTTCCATTACCTCAAGAAAAATTATTATAAATCTATCGTATTGTATGTGGAATACGTCACAAGGCTTGCGAGATATGCTTCTATATTTGTCGTTACCCCCAAAAGCAAGGTTAAACGCATTTTAGTGGGATAAAAACCTAGCCTGAAGAAAGCCCCAGTGATCCAAGACTTCAACGGCTATTGTGAAATTGTCTGATGTGCCCTCATGTATGAAATAGAGATCAGAGATCCTCAGAGGTATCATGGGGATTAGAAGTGTAATGTGGGCTTCAATTCTGGCTGTCCAATGGATAAATCCAATGGTGCTAAAAAAGTCCAGTACCCCACTTTCCAGAGGTGTATATAGAAGATACCCAAATAATTTATGAGGGGTCAAGGAAATTATTTAGGTGTGGAAGTGAACGGAACCTAGATATTAACTACAGACAAGAAAAACCCTTTGCTACGACAGAGGATGAGAATGATCTATTCGACTCTCAACATGTTGTTCATTGCTTCAACTTGAATGAACCAGGGCATATTGCTAATCAATTCCCTAAGAAAAGTGTTTTTGAGGGCAACCAATAACTTCCAAGGTAGAAAGGGTTGGCTTTTTCCATCACTACTATCGACGTGAACCCCAACAATGAAGTGGTAATAGGTATTCTAGTTATGCTTTAATGAATAGAAAACATACTTTTTGATTTAGGTTCTAATAAATCTTTTATATCTCAAATGATTAATAGAACAATCCAAACACCACCACAAATCATGTAAGTAATGATGTCAGCGAGTACAGAAAATGGGGTAATCATTGAATCCCATGGATATAACTCCACCCATATCTAAATTAGTGGATTTTACTTCCTAGTGAACCTCATCATACTCCCTATGGGGTAATTTGATGCAATTCCTAGCATGGATTGGGATTCCTTATATAGAAAAATCATAAATATCCCTGAGAGGGAAATCATTATCCATGTGGAGAATCGAACCCTGATTCTATACAAGTGCAAGGATGAAGATAAATCTTCTTTAGTCCATCATCTCAAGCATGGATATTACTGCCCTATGAGCTCACGTATCTAGATCAAATGATTGTTTCTAAGGATGAAACCATCCTTGATGACATGGCTATTCTAAGGGAATTCACTGATGTGTTTCTTGAGAAATTTCCCGGTCTTCCTCCTAGAACAAATGTTGAATTCTGAATTGATCTTATACCTAGGGAGTTTCCAATATCCCGGAATCCTTATAGAATGGAAGCTGTAGAGCTTGAAGAGATGAATAAACAGCTACATGAGAATATAGATAAAGCTTTTATATTCCCAAGTGCTTAAATATGGGATTCAAAAATCCTCTTTGTCAAGAAGAAGGATGGGTCAATGCGCCTTTGCATCGATTATCGTGAGCTTAACAAAATCATGATATCGAACAGGTTTCCTCTTCCATGAATTGATGATTTTTTCAATCAGTTATTTGGATCACAATACATATCCAAGGTAGATTTGTGGTTGAGATATTATCAAGTAAGAGTGAAGAAGGAAGATATCTCCAAGACTTATTTTTGTACAAGATACAAGCACTATAAATTCATAGTAATGCCATTAAGACACACTAATTATCCCATAATCATAATTGAATTGATGAATAGAGTCTTTATATATTACCTTCAATAATTTTTGGTAGTATTTATAGATGATATTATAATATACCGCAAAACTATGTAGGTTCATGAGAAGAATCTATGAATTGTACTAGAGACCTTACGAATGTAGAAGCTTTATGAAAAGTACTGTAAGTGTGAGTTATGGTTTAAAAAGGTCTCATTCATTGTCCATATCATCACAAGTAATGGGATTATAGTAAATTTCTCCAAGATAGCTACACTTGAGGGATGGATGATACTAACATCGGTAACAGATATCTGTAGCTTCTTGGGGTTAGCTGGATATTAACGACAATTTTTGATAAATTTATCATGATTATACAACCATCTTACCAATCTAGCTCAAGAAGAGATTAATGTTTTCCTAGAGTGATGAATTCATCGAATTCTTTTGGGAGTTGAAAAGGAGTCTTATACATGTGCTCGTGCTCACATTACCCATGAGTGGGGAACTTTTTGTGGAATTCAGTGATGCTTCGAAGAAGGGTATGGGCTGTGTGTTGAAGAAAAATGAAAAATTCATTGCCTGTGCTTAAAGTCCATTGAATGTTCATGAGTAAATTTATCCAACACATGATCTGGAGTTTGCTTGAGCGATATTCTCTTTAAAAATTTGGATGCATTATCTCTTTCGGTAGAAGTGTGAAATATATATGGACCACAAAAGCCTCACCTATATATTCACATAGAAAGAATTGAACATGCACTAATGAAGATGGTTCTAGCTGATCAAGGACTATGAATTTTCAATCCATTACCACCCACAGAATGTGAACAAGGTGGAAGACACTTTAAGTAGAAAGGAATCTGTGATTCTATCATTGTTGATAATTGATAATGATATAAAATTCATAGATTTGATGAAAATGGACATGAGAATCATAAAGAAGGGATCGTCATCAATACTTTCACAAATGATTTCCTAAACTTACCATTTCAAAAGGTTAATGGATTCTCTAAAGGATGATGTGGGAATTCAGAAGAAAGTAAAAGCTATCAGAAAAGGGAAATCAAATATGTTCAATGTTAATGAAGGAGGGATTGTGTGATTTTGGAAAATACTACATGTTCCATCATGTCTGCAGCTGAAGAAGTAACTTTTGGATGATGCACATAGATCAAATTTATTTATCCTCATAAGAAACACAAAGATGAATTGAGTTCCATGAGAGAATTATTGGTGGGATGATATGAAGAAAGAGATTGTTGGGTATCGTCAATGTGCCTAGTGTGTCTGCATGTGAATCCATAGAAGTAGAAGTATAATGGGATGATGCACCCATTTCCCAAACCAGCATGGAAATGGGATAACATCACCATGGAATTTTTCAACGTAATTTTGAAGACATCCAAAGGCAACAATGAAATGTGGGTTCATTTTGATCGTCTTACAATGTCTGCACACTTTATTGGAATTCGGGTGGATTTCTCATTAGATCAACTGGAACAGATATATATCAGGGAAGTGATTAGACTGCATGGAGTACCACTGTCTATTATATCCGATGAAGATCCAAGATTATTCTCTTTATTTTGGAAGAGTCTTAAACATGCTCTAGATACAAAAATGAACTTCAGTACGACCTATCATCCTCAAATGGATGACCAATCTGATCGAACTATTCAGAAACTAGAGGATATGATAAGAACATGTATTATAGGCTTTAAAGGAGGGTGGGACCAGCATCTACCACTGTTTAAATTCTCCTATAATAAAAGTTTCATATCGATCATCTGAATGGATCCCTATGAAGCCCTATATGGGAAGAGCTGTAGAACACCATCATGTTGGGATGAATTCAGTGAGTGTAAGCTGCTTATACCAGAAATGGTTGAAGAAATGTTGGAAAAGTTGAAAACCATTCAACAGAATATCAAGGCTTCCCAGAGTCGATAGAGGTGTTATATAGATAACCATCAATGATACCTTGACATTAAAGTCAGATACATTGTATTTCTACACATATCTCCTTGGAATAAGGTCAAGATGTTTGGAAAGAATGTGATGTTATTTCTTAGGTACATCATCCCCTTTGGGATTCTTGATCATGTCGAGGTTGTAGCCTATTGACTAGAACTGCCACCTACCATGGCCAATGTAAATGGAATTTTTCATGTATCCCTTTTAAGGAAGTACACACCCGACCCTTCACATGTACTTTAGAACTAGTATAACTAAAAGATGATCATTCTTATAAGGAGAAACCAGTGATGATATTATACCACATATAAAAAGTTCTACGAAATAAGACAATTCCCCTCATCAGGGTGTTGTGAAAAAAACACATGATTGAAGAAAACGATCTGGGAATCAGAGAAAGTGATGAAATAAAGTTAAAAACATCTATTTTTGTGTGGGAAAATAAAATTTTGAGGGAGAAATTTCTTAATTGGGGATGATTGTAATGGCCCACAAATTAATTAATGAAAATTCTTCTTGGCCTATTTAAATTTCTTCTTATCGTTATGTAAAATGTAAGCACTTATTTGGTTCTATGTTTTGGATTTTAAAATTACATTAAGAATTTTAACAATTACTAATATAGACATTTAATATTTATCACATGATTAGTATAAATATAGGGCTTTAACAAATCCAATTTACCGAGAGAAAGGAACCGATGACCCCATCCAGTAGACTTTCCCCATACGAAGCACATTTGTCAGAGCTCGAATAGGAGGTGGTTTTATTGGGATTCAATCTTAACCAATCCCAAGCTGAGATTGAATACGTTATGGTTGAGAAAAACCTCCTACCAGAGATGTGGAAGTAGATATAGATTACCACTAGAGCAATGCTATCCGAGCCACCCCAGGAGTCTGTCACAATCGTGCACAATCCCCTAAGGTCTTATGCAGGTGTTTTAAGGTTTTATGTAACAAGACCCTAGTACTATGATTATTTACATTATTCATATATATATAATATACATTCTTTTTATTATTGTTACTTTGAAAATAGTTTTTAAATAAAAAATAGCATTTTTAGTTTACATTCAAATAAGAAATCTAGTTTGAAGAAATAATGGATTTTTGAATAAAGTAATATTATAATAATATAATATTATTGTTATTAAATTACATTATATTAAATAAAAATTATTTTTATAATTTTATAAATGCATTTATAATTTTTTAAGGATTGAAAGCGGTTTTTGTCAAAAGACATGAATTTTCGGTAAATGCCTGTATTTATTTTAAAATTTAAAATTAAAATATTTAAAATAAAAATTAGATAAAATGATTATTATTTTTGGAATCAGTATCTTGAAATTATCAAATGGTTAATTTTTCCAAATTTGTTGAGATAGTCGAATATTTGGGTAAAAATTAAATACTGTTTAAATATATAATGTCTTTTATGACATCACAATGACTAAATAGTGATGTAATAAAATACTATAAACATTATGTTGGCCAATATATATTTTACCATTAAATTTATGTGTTTTTGGGTTTGTTTGATTTATTTTACAAAGCTTTAGTGGACCCTTCAAGCCTTATAAAACATTTTGTCTTTTTAAATTCTTTTCCTTGAGAGTGTGACCCTCCTCAACATAAGCAACCCTATTATTTTATTATGTTCAGAATTTGGAATTATAAAATATTTATTTCTTCTCGACATTGGAAAAAACCATTGGCAAAAACCTTTGTCTGGTTTTTGGTTTTGATTAGTTTAATGTGAGGTGTCCCAAACCTAAATAATAAATAATTCCCTCTCTTTTCATATATAAACCCACCCACGCTCTGAATTTCTCTTCTCTCAGAGCCTTTTTAGTTCATCCAACCACTACTGTCCTTTCTCTAGAATTCTACCGAGGTTCCCTAAGCTCCCACCAAGTCACTCCCATGCCCCTCCCAAGCCATTGGGGTCACTCATCCAAGTAAGAGATTTCTTCCTTTCTCATTTTTTCTAAATTTCTTTAAGTTGTTATTCCCTTTTTTTCAATTACAATTATAGGATTATGATTCGAACCTCCCCAATACTTCCCTATTTATGTATTGTTGATGGGATATAACTTTTTATCTGATTATACCTCCCATGTACACCTGTTACCATTCCGAAATTCGGTGAGTGATTTCT
This sequence comes from Viscum album, assembly GCA_963277665.1. Taxonomy (NCBI): domain Eukaryota; kingdom Viridiplantae; phylum Streptophyta; class Magnoliopsida; order Santalales; family Viscaceae; genus Viscum; species Viscum album. The sequence continues at coordinate 1,711,181,425 of OY728142.1, forward strand.
CTCTCCTCTTTTAAATCGAAGTAATTATTTTGTATTATGCATCTAAATTAAATTACGTTTTTTGGGAAATGTGTTTATATAACCCCTTATTTTTCATTTTAGGTGAATATGATGAGACACTCATTTATCTCTCATAAACCGTTTTCATGAATCCTTATGTCATGCCATTATGTTGCCGAAATTGCACTGAGTTTTTTCAAGAAACGATCATTGTGTAGTTAATACCATACTCATGTCATTATCAAAGTTATGAAGCTTTATTCACATATAAAAATTGAATGGTACTTTCATGTATTAATTCCAAATTACAAAATCGTGTAATAACTTATGATGTTGATTGATTCCATGTTATATGATCCATGTGGCACACTAATGCATGAAATGAAATTTTTAAGAAAGTGCACCCTAATAGTGCTCCAGTGCATGGGGTAAAGTATTGTATCATGAAACCTCATGTGCAATGGGTGTTGAATCATGATAATTTAAGTTTAATGCAGTTTTAATCATGCTTCATGTACAGTGAGGGTTTACTCATGCTCCATGTGCAATGAACCTTGACTCATTCTAATTTCATGTTAAGTGTTGTTGCGACATTTCCTTGTTATGAGTATCATGCTTTATCAAGAATTTATGTTCATGTTTCTCCTTTGATCCATAAATATGCCTATTGTATAAAATGTATTATATTACTCATGTTATTCAATGTTTTTTCCATTACTGAGCTTTATAGATCACCCTTTTCTGATTCATGTCCTCAGTTTGTCCCATGCACTACTAAGTACAAGGGAATGTAGTGGTCATGTAAAGGAAGTTTTCAATGATGATGTTGTATTTCATGTTTTATGTTGTTATGTAATGATACCAATCCCAAAATACACTATAACTCTCGAACTTTTATGTTGTATTAAGGGAATTTTATGAAATAAATCATGTTTTATTGTGTAATAAAGTGAAATGATGATATTTATGTAAACATTTTAAAACTTACATGATATTTGTTTGTATAAATTAATGTTTAATATTTTCTAATATATATATATATATGTATGTATATTGTATTTTATAAAGATAAAAGTTAACATATATTTAATTTTATATCATTATATATATATACTACATTTTATTAATTTACAACATACATAATTATTTATATTATGATAAATATATAAATATTTTTATAATAATATATGTACTTTTATTAATATAGTCATATATTAAAAAATTATATGTATATTAATATGTATAATATATATATATATATACATATATAAACACATGTATAATGTTATGTATCAATATAAAAATTTAAATTATAATTTATATTAATATATAATAATATTAATTTATATTAATTTATCTATTATTATGAATATACATATTTGTGGAAAACATTGAAAGCATTTCATTATCTCATTCTATGGTTTTCAAATATCAGATCAGAGACCCCAATATAAAACATGGGTAAATCGTGTAAACTATCCCATGTTATACTTATCTATGCATTTTATGATATTGGACAACCCATGATGAAATTTTAAAAAATGTTGAAATATAATAAAAATATAAATTTAATATAAATTTCAAAGTAAATGTACCATTTAAAAATATCTAATTTTTCATAAAAAATCAGTGATCAATGGTTTTAATTTTAATATATCATATTTTTCAATGAATTTTTTACATTACAGGTCGAATGAGGTGAAATTAATTTATTTTTGATTTAATACATTTCAAAAAATAACAATTTCATGATAAAAACATTGAAAAATTTACCACTATTTTATAAAAATCATGTTTAAATAGAGTTAATTTAAACAAAAAATAAATATTTTTACAATACTTATAGAATTCCATTAGTGAATTTTTTTAAAATTACTATCATAAAATATTGACACATTTGTATAAATTTTTCAAAATTTTAATATACTATTTTGTCTAAGAGAATGATTGATTTAGATGTAACCCATGATGTTTTTAATGACAAGTAGTATATTTAAGATTTATGATCAATTAATTTATATGTTATTTTTGAATGTTTATTTTAGTTTTTCTTATAAATTTTTTATTGATTAATATATTTAATTTTAGAAGTGAATATTTCATGATTTATAGTTGTTTTTTATTAAATTAGATATTGATAGTGGTGTTTAAATGAATTTATGAAGTAATTTGTAATATCAAATTTCAATGGTAATTCCAAAGTAGTGATATTCATGCCAAAGATGAATCCACATGGTATTGAAAATAAATCATGATTTAAAAAAACATATTTTAAAGGATATCACCTTTTAATGCAGTTAAATTTCATGTTTTATTGTTAGAGTTATCCATGTTATATTTCATGAGGGATCTATATAATGGGGTTGTGGATTTGCACTAGTTGGTGGTTCATTGACTAAATATTTATTCATGCTGTGAGATGTTGAGTCACTAATATGAGATTGTAGATTCTTGTAATAAATTAAAATAGGTGATACAGAAATGTAATTTGTATCATGATGGAATGATTTACAACTTAAATTATGTCATTGTTGAGGCACAATGGAAATTATGAATGTTTTTATTCATTGTAATTTTATGTATCCATCGAATAAATTCATCTCCCAGACTATATTTTAGGGCCTCATTAAAATTAAAATTTTGAATAGTGTTTGTTCACAGTGAATGTGATGATGTCTAGCTTGTAAAAAATTACAGGGGCCTTTTTTTACCTCATTCCTCACATGTTTCATTCAGTTTTTGGTTAATAATACAAATGTTGGGGAGATATTCCATCACCTTTCTGCCTACATTAGTACATATATTTCAATGGTTTTTAATTATAAATATGAGGTGAATTCCTATAATTTTTCAATTGTTTCCTCAAATTCTACTTTTTTGATTCACAAAGATGATATTTTCATTGTCGAGGTGATTTGAGGGTAAATTTTTTATTGTCCCTTGATGTGATCTAAGTAGATCCAAAGATACCATGGTCAGGTTTGGACTTTGTGTTGTTTAATCTTCACCATATTCTATATATTATTGTAGAAGTATTCATTGATATGGCCAGTCCAAATTCGTTCCCTAAATATCAGTTTATCTAGGGATTTCATTATATTTACATCAATTGGGTTGATATTAAGATATTTCATTAATAGTATAATGAATTGTTTGTATATATTGTTTTGGTAATGGGGATGAATTTAAATTTTAATTTATTTAGATATTATTTTTAATATCATTATTTAGAAATTGTATCATTACAAAAAATTAACGTTGTTGGTATCACTTATTGAGCTATACTTGATATACATATTAGAACCTGAAAATTATATTTATTTGATATCAACTTAAATATAACTTTAATAATATATATATGGATAATAAATTTATATTCAATGTATATATGGATTTTAAATGAGTATAACAATGAAAAATAATGAATTGATGAAATTTAATACCTTACAATTAATTTGTATAAGATGGTATTTGATTATACATCTGGATGTTTGAATTATGTTTTCTTATGTGATGCGGTATGTTGTGTGTTGATGGTGGTGAATAGCTGGATTGAGAAATGTGTTTGTAAGTTATGCGATGGTTGGTTGTCATGGGATTTGACATAGGATTTTGTATGGTGGTTTTTGGTTCATTTGTTTGGGATTATTGGTTTTCAATATAGGATTTATTTGTTGATGTGGTATTTTTGTGGTGGATTATTTCACATGAATGATCTATTCCATGGCCTGGTTGTATCCGTATCATTATTTACCATGGATTAAATTATTATAGTAAAAATTTAGTGTCATGGGTTAGTATATAAAAAAATGAGAAATAATTTTTGTATTAAAATTTGATTAATTGAAATTTATAAATAACAAATCGGAACTCTTTATTTGATTGAAATTTCATTGTAACAGGGAGTTTATGAAAAATTTTATTCTAGAAAAAGGTGAAACTTGTAATTGAATGTGGAATTCTGTGACATTGTTTGGTTTCTTCATGGTGTGATGTATTTTTTCGGGACAAAAGTTAGGAAATATGTTTTGTGGTGAAACACTGGTATTTTTTTATATTCTAGTGGAGTTGAGGTGAACCCACTCAACAACCTATTATTTTTTATGCATTTCCCTTCAAAGAAATATGATTTTATTAATAGTGTGTAGTACATGAAAAAACGAGTCTTAATGATTGAATATATAGTATACCATTACCAAAAATCATTTAAATACTTAAAATGTATATGAATAACTACATATTGAAAATTATGTATATTTATTATAATGAAAATATTTTGATAAATATGAACTCATTTTTTAGAAATTTCATAGTTTATTCAAATATACATATTTCTTAAAAAATAATATATTTTTGTAAAAAAAGAATTATTTTATGATTTTATTCATTTAGAAAATTTTATTTCACAAAAATAGATTCAATTTTGAAATCAACATGTATGAATTATCGTAGAGGGAGATTTTATGATTTTAAATAAATAATTTTAATTTTTAATGGACAGTCAAAATATATATTTTTATTGAATTCTAAAATTTCATATAGATAATATAAAAGTGACATGTTGTTTTAACTTTTTAAAATTAAAATTTTTTCAGTAATCATATTATTAATAAAATTTGCATCATTCTATTAGATATGTGGTTGATTTTTTATACATATTCATTTTATAACTAATAAATTTTTTTTTGGAAGAACACATTTTTTAATATGTATTGTTTTAAGATACATGTCAAAAAAATTGAATTAAATTTAACAAAAGAAATTAATATGTTTTAAATAATCATGTTGATATTTGGAAATGAGGCAATATTATTTATTTCATAATAAAGAGTAAATGTAGAATAAAATTCACTCCATTTAATGTTTCAATATTTTTGCAGGGGGGGTTATCCATGAGAAAATGTTATATTTTCTAATTAAAAATATAAAATTTATATTACAAGACCCTATTTTATTTAAATTCTATATATAATTAAAATATATAGCTATATGGAAGAATTTTCCTTTATGATTTCATTGTTATATTTTAATCCTCGATGAAATTTCAAGTGTGTCCTCTCCCACACATATAATATTACTCACCTCATTTCATGACTTTAAACAACATGAGGGATCCATATCAATCAATAAATTATTATATTATCTTTTTAAATTATATTTTATTATTTTATTGGTTGAATTATACATAAAATACCATTAAAATGATACTTAATGAAGGATCTAAAGGATGAATACCGATGAAGAGGTATTCATCTTACTAACCATCTTTATATTTATTTATAGTTATATATTCTCAAAATATACGGCATTCATCATAAAATAACAATTCAATTAACATCATTATATTTTTTTATTGTTATTTATTTTATATAGAAATAATTATTTACCCTCATTCTAATAAAATTATATGTAAAATTATCACTCATTCTTACATTTGGACTACCACCTCCTCTATGAAAAAATTTATTTTTTAACAATAAATTTCATGGACGATAATTATGTGGGGTTTAAAGTTCAAATATAATATATCTAAAATATTTAATCTTGTTAAATTATAATATTATACATACCTTTTTACCTACCAATTTGTTATAAAATGATAATGTCACTGGTGAATATTTGTGGACTTCCACCTCCATGAGGTGACATGATTCATTTCTCAACAACTCTTTACTTTATTTGAATTGATGATATATTTAATGAATACATATATTATAAATGAAATAATAATTATTACATAATGTTTATTTATTACTTAGATTTCTTTCATTCCATCAACCAAAAATTGAAAATGTCATTTGTTCGTACATACCCTTTATTACCTCAATAAATAGTCCAATGTCTATTTTACTATATTTATATAGTTTGGATTAAATTAAATATAGAGAATGAATATTTATTATAATTATATTATTTTACAATTTGGGGTGTGAGGGAACCATGCTCAATATTCAAGGATCATTACTAAAAAACTGATGTTCTCAAAAATCTAAATGGTTTACACCCATAAAATAATTATATATGTAATGAATAATTAATAAATTGATGTTGAAATGTTCGTAGAAGATAATATTTGATATTATTCATATTTTGAGGATTATATTATATATTCAAAAAAAATTAAATTTATTCTACCCATGATTGGTGCACTTTGAAAACATGTTGAACTACAGGTAATGAATATTCATCTAACTTTTATTTCTTTAAAAAGCTTGTCATATTAACTTTTTTTTTATTTTAGTGGTTTATAGAATTCATTTTTATTAATTTTTTAATTCATATTATTATATTTGTTGGAAATACATTTCCATATATGGTTCATTAATTTATTTGGCCTTGATTTCAAGAGATAGCAATGTTCTAAGAGATTAATGTTCCAATTTTATTGTTTATTAGTATTATTTATGATTTTATTTCCAATTATTAAATTTTATATATATTGATCTTTAATCCAATTAATTTTCTTCTTAAATAGTTATTTTTTGATATTTAATGGTTTTATTTTATTTTCCTTAATTTACAAAATCAATATAATGAATGATTTCTTTTAGAAACGACCTTGTTTTTATATTAGGTTGAAAATACATTTCATTTTTATCAATATATTATGAAATTTTATGTAGAATTTTTTTATTAATATCCAATTACTATTAAAGGTCTCTTTTCAAATGATTTACATATTTTGGAGTGGTTTAAATTTAATATAATGTTTTTTATGATTGAGGTACTTTTGTGTTATTATTGAAAATGTGAAAGGGGACACTGTTTCCTATACAATAAATGGTGAAAATTTTCTATCTATAAGAAAAATAAATAAATAATTGATTCCATTAAAGGATAAATATTTTCATTTTAATGAAAATTATTTACTCAATATTTTGAAATTTTATATTTTATTACAAATTTATTTATAACCAAAAATGGTATATTCTTCTAGAAATGATCTAGTTGAATTTTATGTCTTTATTCATTTATGATTAGATAATATAATTTTGTATATGATTATATGGGGTTATTATCCAAGGTTATCATCCTTAATAATTACCTATGATGATTATGGGTTTGGTTGTGAGTTTGTTTTCACGGCCCCCTCCCCACAAAGTGTACCCATCCTTGTTCAGAAATGTTGGAAGGGAGATAATGACCCCCGAGACCCACCTTTAGTAGGCCCCAGGTTGGAAACTAGCACTGAAGGTATAGTAAACACACTAATGGGAGGCATTACCGTCTAAGAGAAAACATGTGAAACAGAGAGAGATAAGATAGACACCAACCAACCCCATGTCGGACATCAATATAAAGGAAATATCAAGTACACATATGTAATGTCATGAAAAACTACTAGAACTAAAAGTAGAAAACTGCAAGTACCCAAACAAAATTAAAAACAGCAACGACCACGAAGCCCGAACAGCTCCTACAACACCAAGCTAGTAGAAACCATATTTATCTCCAACATGATCAAACTGACCTGAAAAACAATTTATAAATATATAGGGTGAATATAAAAAAATACATAATAGGATCCCCCTCAAAGCCTCTCATGCATAAATTAATGATAGCATGATAAAGCATAGTGAACAACAAGTGAACTAACTCGCCACCTATACAAGTATATTATGTTCCCAACCTCACCATGGCTTCTCACACCATGTAACACATACAAAAATATATAAGATAATAATGAATATCAATGGTACCCTCCTTCTACTTCCACATCGGTTTGCCTCTTTGCAACAACGTCGCACATCTTAAGCATCTCTCTCCAAAAAGGATTTCCCACAGACATTGGGAAAAAGCACCACAACACGCACCTCATGCAACAGAACAACCACGTCATTGTAATAAAATTAACCAGGTTGTTTTTGGGAGCCACCATATCTCACATAACATGTATCATAAGTTGGGTATTAACACTCAAGCCATTATAGCCCATTCACCGAGTAAGTATCATCAATCCATCACAACCTAAACATGTTACACCTATAGTCGTCCATAGAAAACTATATCTAGAATATATGTGTGTAAATAACCACAATCCATTACATCCCTCTACACACATATATGGGGAAAACTGATCGCGATTCATACCAGCACAGGTAACCACCAAGAGAAGATAACGGGGCCAAAAGGGGTAGTCAGCTATCCATCCTCCCACCGAAATGTTGGGAAAAACACCCCCTAGGGATCAGAATCCCTAGGGTGTTATTTTCCCTTACTGATGGGGTGGAGTAACGTAAAGAAACAAAAAAACTAAAGAACATACTATAGCTCACAACCACACTATAGGAATAACCTAGTCTTAGACTCAACTACATCTAACATCTCTCAAACTCTTGGCTTCCACTACTAAGACTGGGTATCCTATAAGCACACCACTATATAATAAGTTTAATTACATTACTTCATTTATATATTATCAGTTTCACTTTATGGTAAATACTTCTTTAAACAATAATTAACCATTAAAAATTCCACATTAAATTTAATGAGCATCACACCCACCGTCAACTACCCCTTTCAATTTAAACCTCTCCATTATGCCCAAAAATACTCTAAGCCCAATCAGTTAACATCACTTATTCAATTTTTTATTTATACCATTCCATTCTGACATTCCTAGGAATTCTAGAAAACCATTCTATGTTACTATACACAAGGGGGTCAATATGGTTAGTAGATGTACTACCTGTCGAGTCTTTTCCACCTATAACCAGAGTGTAGACCCATCCTCCAATAAGAACCTAAACACAGAAAGCATGTGGCATACCTCGCATGTCTTCTCCCCTTTTGGAATAAGGGTAAGCAAGACCAGCTACGTTGAGCAGTGGGGAATGTGAAGTAGATAAACAACCAACAAGAATCAGTATGAATCCAAACATTCACATCTAACCTATTTCATCATCCCGGGTGTCCTCCCCGATACCCACATGCCTAAACCTATGAATATCACCACTCTAGGTGTCAAATACGGCCACAACCAATAGGTCTTCATACACCCACATATCACAATAGCCATCTAGGCTGACATTACAAAAAAAATAATCTTGAAAACAACCATCATTTAAATAGGGATCTTGGACATTAAACAACCAAGAGAGTAACTCTAAACCCTACATGGAATTATCATTTATCATTCATCCAGTTGTTTAATCCATCTTGGATTAACCAATTTATTATTCATAATTTAAAACATTGGGAAACCTAAACAGTAAGCTATCATTAAAAATTAAACATGCTTATTACACCAAATTGCTTTAATAAAAAATTACAATAAGAAGAACTAGATTCATTTACATGCCTCTTTAGCTTTAGCCATACAATTATAAATTAATACCATCTTTACATTCTTTACCAATTCCCATCATTAATGAATAGCTAAACAGCCAAGAATAGATATCACAGAATCTAGAAAAGCAAGAGGCAATAACATACAATTGATATAAATTTATTTATTCAGTTAAATTATTTATTATGTCAATTCCACTATGATCTAGTGGGATAAAACATTATAACTATGCAGTTTTACATAAAAGAAAAAAGAAGCAACGAATCGCCAACCTCAAATAGTTTTTGATGTTCTTTATACGACAACCAGCCATACAATGGGTTACGATATCCTCCCTTATGACAAATGTATCCATCTGAGGATGTAGATATACCACCACATCGTCTAACACTGAAAAAAATCCCATTAAATATATAGAGACAAAATTCCATAAAAGGGATAATATAAATAGAAGGAGATTAACCCCAAAGAATTATAATATATCATACCTTATATCAAATATTGATTAATAATACTTGTTGAATCATTAACAGAGGGGAACTCATCCATGTAGGAAATCATGATCGCACAACTCCTATGGGAAGGAATGTAAGGTTCGAGCATCTCACACTCAAAAACAATAATGAATGATTAGGGAGGAAGATATCTCATCCCTTAAGAAGATTTAATGGAGCAACAGTTTAAGAAATTCTAGATTTTCCATTAAAATAAAATCATATTAAACCACTCAGTATGACCATGTAAATACATCTCGAACCATATTTAATTAATATAGGAGTTACACCCTTGGAATTAGCCATAGAGTCCTTAAAATGAGGCTTTAAATGAATTTTACGTCAAAGGAAATGTCAAAGGGGCCAAATTGTAGGAAGTAATAAACACGGTTCATGAACTCGAAATTTGGTAGAGGGAAGAGGCTATCGTTGGAACCCCACCATTCTAGAAACACTGTTCATGAACCTCATAATAGGAAACTCACTATTCGGGAAACACTCTTCATAAACCCCACCATTCTGGAAACACTGTTAATGAACCTCACTGTTGAAACATCACTGTTGGAACCTTCCCATTTTATAAATAACGATCATGAACCACACAGTTGAAACCACATCATTAGAACCCCACCATTCTATAATAATTGTTCTTGAACATCACCGTTGGATCCTCACCATTCATGAAACACTTTTCATGAACCTCACCATTGAAACCTCACCGTTAGATCCTCACCATTTTGGAAACACTCTTCATGAACCTCACCATTGAAACCTCACCGTTGGAACGTCACCATTCTAGAAACATTATTAATGAACCTCATAATTGAAACCTCACCACTGGAACCTCACCATTCTAGAAACTCTATTCATGAACTCAAAATTTGGTAAAGGAAAGAGTCTACTACTTGAACCTCACCATTCTAGAAACAATATTCATGAACTCCAAATTTCGAAAATGAAAGAGAGGTTAGTATTGGAACCACACCATTCTGGAAAAACATTTCATGAACTAAAAATTTGGAAATGTTGGAGAAAAGCCACCTTGACCACGCAGTACAACTAAGAAAACATATTTTTCACACAAAAAAGACAATAGAGGTCCATGAAATTACATCAAATACCTCTCAAAACATTCTCATCCTCAAGAATATAAAACCAACATATGAGGGAATAAAAAAGTAGTCTGGACAACCACCCATTGAGATACCTATCAAAAGAGAGAAAGCCATAAAAATGCACCAAATAAAGGCATCTCAAAAACATGAATGGTCTATAACCACAAACGGGACATCATTACATGAAAAGAGTTCAACATCAAACAATATTGGGTACTGAGCACATATCTATGGATCACATTTCTTTGTACTCTTCTCTATACCACCATGTTTCCAGAAGACACAAACCAAAAGAATAGAATGACCATGCAACACCTTCTCTTTACTATAATGGATCTCCATAGGTTTCTCTTCAAAGGACACATAATCATCAACATCTATATCTCCCCAATCTATGACGTGAGCGTCATAATGAATATAATGACAGAGCCGTGATGCATAAAAAACATCATATATTCATATCATCTATAGGGGAAGTGCTATTCAATATTCCACTGCTCCAACATGTGAAAAAACCTTCAATGTCCAAAAAACCTGAGAAGAATGCTTACTCCTACAACCAAACCATCACTTCCCAAGACAGGGAGTCACCTTCAGAAACATGTGATTCCCAACATAAAACTTTATGGGTCTCATCCTTTGATCATCATATGATTTCTGATGATCCTGTAATATCTTCATCCTCTCAAGAATCACTTGAACCATCTCTATTATATTATGGACTAGTTCCGGTCTGAGAATTTCTTACTCTCTGACCCCAGTCCAGCACAACGGAGAATGGGAATGCTGACCATACATGTTTCAAATGGCACGATACCGATGGTGGAGTTGAATCTATTTTTTAAGTGAAATCCTTCAATGGTAAGTGCCTCATCTATGAACCTCCAAAATCCCAGACACAAGAACATCACATTTATTCAAGAGTATGGATGGTCCACTCTCTCTGCCTGTATATGTAAGGATGAAAAGGATTGTTATGGCCTAGATGACAGGAAAAAAGAATTACAGAGACCTCTCTACTCCATAGAGGTAAAACAAGGATCTCTATCAGAAATTATAATCCTTTGGACTCCATGAAGACTCACCACCACCTCTAGATACTACCACAACAAAAAATCCAATTATCTTGACTACTCGATTTCTATGAAGTGGACTGATTTTGTTAAACGATCCACTACCACCCAAATAGTGTCATGTCCTCCCTAAGTGCAAGTTAAATTACTAAAAAATTCCATTAATATATCCTACCACTTCCATTGAGGAACATCTAATGGATGGAGTAGACCACCAGGTCATGGTGTTCAGCCTTCATCTTTTGGCAGACCAAACATCGAGACACAAACTATTCAACCGCATGCTTTACCCCATGCCGCCAAAAATGGCTCCTCAAGGCTCAGTACATCATTGTCATTCCAGGATGCACCTCTAAAGTATAAAATTGTTACTCTTTGAATGTTTTCTTGTGAATCTTCAAAGGAACAATTATCCTTCCATGATACAACACTCGGTGTTGTTCATCCTTAGACAAACCATCAAGGGCCTCGCCAAAAAAAAACTCGGTCTCTCCAGACCTCCACCTATAGATCCCCCAACTAGGACTCTTCCACTTTCTTCATCAGAGATGACTACACGGTGAACTAGAAAAGAAATCATCTGCCACTAACTTCTCCAATATCATGTTGTAATGATGACAGTTCTTCCATTACACTCCCAAAATCACCAGATTCACGCACTTCATAACTACCTGAATTTTTACTTAGTGCATCAGCTACAACATTCCCCTTTCTAGGTGTATACGATATTTAAATGTTGAATTCCTATAAGAACTGCATCCTCTGACGCTGCCTTAAGATCAAGTCACTCTGGGAGAAAACATGACTCAAACTCTTATGATTATTTAAGACCCCAAATCGCTCTCCAATGAGGTAATGTCACCAGACCATTACTGAAAACACAATGGATTCCAACTCATGATAGTTGGTGGCATAGTAACATTAATTGGGATGAAACTTCTAAGGCACATAAGAAACAACTGATCTCTACTACATCAGAACACAGCCTAACCCAAGATGCAAAGTATCGCAGAAAATATCAAACCGAACTCCCTCTTATAGAAGTCAAAGAACAAAATCACATAATAACTTCTCCTTTAGATAATTGAGAGATTTATGACTCTGATTAGACCATTTGAACACCTGATCCATCCTGGTCAAATATGTTATAAGAGTCTCAACATGAGAGAAATCAGCTATGAACGTCCAATAGTATCCGGTGATACCAAGATAAATTCACACCTCTCACAATGTCATAGGTGATTATCAAGAAATAAATGCCTGTATATTAAATGTATCGACATCTAATCTATATCGTGACACACCATGCCCCATGAAACGGACTTCTTGAGCCCAATACTAACACTTCGACAATTTCCCAAACATGTGATGTTGATGAAGAACTCCCATAATGGCATGTAGATGTTCTATATGCTCCTCCTCTAATGTAGAGTACACAAGGATGTCGTCACTAAAAACCTATAACGACCCATACTTTACATACATTGTTATTACATCAAAATTGAAGCATACTTATTACAACATATATAAAAACCATGAAAGCACCATATAGGTATAGTGTCTTTAGAAACTGGGATACATAAACAACTGGTTCAAAAAGCGTCTACAATGTCTCCCATTTATTTCATCATATCTATAGTCCCTTTTGGCATATCTTACTTAATAATCTTCTTCCTGACTTGGGGAAAGAAAACATACAAAAGGGTGATCCCAAATGCTCAGTAAGGGTAAACAAAAGAAATATCAATCACATAATATTCATAAGAACCTAACATTTTTTAAATCGTAACCTGCAAAAGAGAGAAATATTTCATATCATGGGATATATCATAGTAGTGAAATGAAATCACAATAATCATAAATTAAAACATGAAACTTTCTCTCATACACACATAATCATAGAGAATCATTTCTTATTAGTCAAGACTCATTGCCAAGACTATCTTAGTGGACAAAGTCCATTTCTGAACCGAGTTCACTCCTCGTTTCAGTCCTGTTTCACTGAACCGGTATAACCTACAATTCCAGCCATGTATATCTCATGAGATATAAAATATTTACCCAATGCATTGGAGGGATATATAGGTCCCAACCATCTCATTATGATACCATTCTTATGTGTGCCACAAAATCAAAGATCATACATCATTGCATAACCCACGTAATAAAAATGGGAATCTTAAACATCATGCCATCATAACATAATCCATATAAGATAAAAGGAAATCATAAAAATAATTCCATCATAACATAATAAAATCAATGTATAAATAGGGATAGAAACAAAACCCTTTATTATCTTAGATGTAAAATAATGTTGATAAAACTCTTGAACTCCATTCTTGAGTAAAATATCCATTATACCTCAAAAACATTTTTCCTTTCTTTACATTTCATATAATTTTAAACTAAAAGAAGTTGATTAAAAATAAATTTTAAAACATTTAAATGAAGCTTCTTGGAAATAATGTTTTAAAAACCCATTCATGTCGTATAAGTTAAAAAACATTCTTCCCGTACTTTTGTTGGAAATGTCTAAAAGTACCTCGTACGAAAAACGACAAAATATTCCTTTCATATCTTTTACTAAAAACTCGCCGAAGGTTAAAATTGGATTTTAAAAATTTTATGTGGATGGAAAAAATATTAAATATTGAGGGAACATGGACGTGGATGATAAAATACACCCCAGTAAATACCAAAGTATAAACAATCTTGGATAAAAATGAGATTGTGATATTTTCCCTTACCTTAGGTCCACTTTTCTTCGTAAGAGTCCGAACCTCATGTATAATGATTTAAATAATCTCATTGACTTATTAAAGAATCATATTCATTGTAATGATATCATATATGGTTCACTTATGACTTTATATTACCCATTTTTGTGTAAATTAATGTTTTAAGTAGTGTTTTGGGTAAAATCATCTTATTTATCGTATGTGTTTGGACTTGTTGTTCTTGATGTTATTATTACTTATATCATGATTTACTTACCTCAAAAATGTAAATCATGATTTATATATCATATAAATTCATTATATATCCATCATATACAATCATTTATAATAGTACATAACATATAGAGGTAAGAAATGAAATGCACCGTTCATGGAGACGGTAAGCCGTACGTACGCATGAACGCTACTTTCATTTATATTTCTTATTTTAATGGAATTAAAGAACAATGATACATAGGTATATTATAATTCCAGTATAATATCATATATAATATCATTAACCACATCTTTTATACATCCCACATAAGGTATTAACGAATCACATCACTTTGAGGGGGCGGTAGTCCGCACTTCCTCAAATGAGATTATCGTATTTAATGACTATGGAAACCATAAAGGCTTGATGTAATTGGGAAGTAAAGAAAAATGGAGAAATAATAAACATAATATATATTATATATAAATACAATTCCATCATAATGGCCACCATGAGAGGCGGTAGAGGAAAATCGAACAATCATCGTTTCGTGAGGCGTTAGTTTGCCATCACAGAAACATTATGTTCTTCATCCATTAGATGGAGGTGTGTGTAAGTGTAGTTCTGATACTTCTCATAACAACATCCTAGTATTTTTAGGATACTGGTGTTGTTCAATAATAAAGTATTAAAAAGATTATAGGGGTTGGAGAAGTAGAATAAAAGAAAACAACTTAAGAGAAACTGTTACCTTTAATTTTGGTAACTTTCTTTGGTTTGAACCAAAAATACTTCTTGGAGAGTCTTCTGCCTAATGTAAGGATTCAAGGGAAAGTAGAGGGATGTATGGAGCTTAGTTGGGAAGATTTTGGGCGATCCAAAAGGCTTGAGAGGTGTGAGGAATTGAATAGAAGTGGTCTTCTTTTATAAGGGAGTGGAGTGGCTCTTTAGGAAAGTGTGAAAACATTATTTTATTATAAACTTATCATCGGTTTCAAGAGGTCCAAAATACATTAATGTAGAAGATAAAATGACTCATATTCGAAATAAAATCATCCAACAGTAATTGGACAGGTTTTGGATGATATTTTAATCATTTTATTCTTATTTATTTAAATCATTTATTAATGAGGTAAATACTGCATCATTATTGTGTCATAAATAATCGAATTTATATGATGTATAAAAATTATAAAAAAATACCAACATGTAGGAAATATTTTTATCTTTCCAATTAATATTTATAGTCCAACATATAATTTATATATCCCCTTATAAAAATTAATTACTAAACGATATTTGTTAATTCCAATTTTTTCTTTACATTGAATTAATTAATCTAATGTGTCATTGTTTTTCATAAGTGGCTCCATGGGGTCCCGAAATCGACCCAAGGATGCCCATGGTCGGCAAATACTCATCCAATAAGGTTAAGACACGTTTCAAGGTAATTTTGAATTATTATAATATTCTTTTAACCTTGAATTACCCTATTTCCCTTTATCCATAGTGAATAAAAAATTACCGTAGTTACTATTCATAATATCAAAAAAAATAAAAGTAACCTATTAACATAATTTGGACCCACTAATTTGAAATTTGCAATCCATTTTTCAAAATTCAAAACACAGAAGTTGCAGTAATTAATTTAAAATTATTCCCGTTGTTAAGAAAACAGGTTTTCAAAGTTAAAACATTGCCAAAGATTGAATTTATTTAACCTACGAATTCAATGTAAAATCAAGGCTAATGACATAAATTATATTAAATAGTAAAAATATATTCTATTTTTAATATGAAACCATTCAATATTATTATTTAACAACATAATTTATTACGATGAAAAAAGTTGTTTTTAATTAAAATATAGCGTGTTTTTACAATTTATTAAAACATGAAAGTAATCAGAATAATATGAAAATTTTATCCAAAGTAAATTTTTATATCTTGATTCTAAAGAATAATTTTATTTTTTCAAATTGAACTTATAAACTTGTCAAAAACTAGATTTAATGTGGTTGCGCCATCAAAAGGCGGTAAAACTGCATTTTTTTAAAAATAATTATTTTACCTGAAAAATTTATTTTGTTTTCTTAACAAGTTATAAAAAATGTATAAGATGAATAATAATGTTATAAAATTAAAAATTTAGTTAATACTACTCATAACAGCTAGTTTTAATAATATGTTAATAGCATATTGTTGTTTAGTGAAGCTTGGTATTGCGTACGACGCAAGCTATCGAGGAAGGTCGTGGTTGCGTGTAAAGCAAGCCAAACTAGTGTTGTGTGTAGTGAAAGATTCATATGATTATTTATATAACATAAAAACAGAATATTTCTCATAAAAGTCTCGGGTGTTACATTTTACCCCCCTTAAAATGAATTTCGCCCTCGAAATTTGTCACTTTGTAACAAACAGATGAGGATACCTCTCCCTCATCATATCCTCAAGCTCCCATGTAGCTTCTTCTAATTGGTGCTTCCTCCATAAAACATTCACCAAGCGAGTGGTCTTGTTTCGTAGGACTTTTTCACTCTGATCTAGAATCTCTATCGGTTGTTCTTCATAAGAAAGATCTTGCTCCAGCGGTACAACTTCTGAGCTGAGTACATGTGAAGGATCAGGTATGTAATTTCTCAAGAGATATACATGGAACACATCGTGTACTTGAGAGAGATTCAGTGGAAGCGCCAATCGGTAAGCTGCATTCCCAACACGATCCATAATATCAAAAGGACCGATATATCTAGGTCTCAACTTCACCTTCTTTCCAAATCTCATGACCCTCTTCCAGGGAGATATTCGTAAGAAAAATTTATCACCCACTTAAAACTCTAGGTCTTTTCTTCGGTTGTCTTCATAACTTTTCTGTCGACTCTGAGCTGCTCTTATGTGTTTTTAATAGATCTGACCTTTTCTACCATTTCATCAATGAGATCAGGTCCTAATAGCTTTCATTACCCCAACATCCTCCCAGCAAGTTGGAGTCCTGCATTTCTTTCCATAGAGAGCATCATAAGGAGCCATCAGAATACTAGACTGAAAGCTATTATTATAAGAAAATTCCACCAAAGGTTGGTGTTGATCCAAGCCACCTTTGAAATCCATAGAGAAAGCTCTCAACATATCTTCTAGAGTTTGAATTGTTCTCTCAGACTGACCGTCTGTCGGAGGATGATAAGCAGTACTGAAACTCAACTCTTTATCCAGAGTATGCTGAAGACTTCGCAAGAACTTCTAGGTATATCTCGGATCCCGATCAGATATAATAGAAAGTGGTACTCCATGCAATCTTACCACTTCCTTTACATGTATCCTGGAAAGCAGATCCAGAGACAAATCCTCTCTAATAGCAATGAAGTGTGCAGACTTTGTAAGATGATCAAATATGACCCAGATAGCATTATTGCCTTTGGATGTTTTAGGAAGTCCTGTGACAAAGTCCATAGTGATGTTTTCCCATTTCCATTCGGGTATGGGAAATGGTTGTAACATCCTCTTCGACTTCTGCCTCTCAGATTTAACTTGCTGACAAACCAAGCATCAAGAGACATATTCAGCAACATCTCTTTTCATTCCATCCCACCAGAAGTACTCATTCAGGTCCCTATACATCTTCGTACTTCCAGGATGAATAGATAATGAAGAACTATGAGCCTCATCCAGCAGCTCCTTCTTTAATTCGGGGATCGGAGGAACACAAACCCGATTCCTGAACTTTATTATCCCATCACAATCAAAGTTGAATTCCGGAACATTTCTCACCTTCTTTTGTAACTCTACATCTTCTTTCTGTGCCTCTTTAATCTTCACATGTATATATGGTTGAACATTCATTTGAGAAAGATACGATTTCCCCCTTCCATTATAATTCCAAGATCCATCCTTTGTAAATCCATAAATATTGTATCTTTTGTGATCCTCATCATGGATTAACTGCCATGGTCTTCTAGACTTAATGCATATTACACCTTGTTTGCTTTCCCATGGTGGTAATGAATTGAGTACTCGTAATCTTTAATCATATCCAACCATCTTTTTTGACGCATATTCAGCTCCTTTTGTGTGAAAATATACTTTAAACTTTTCTGATCATTATAAATATCACACCTTTCACCATAAAGTTAATGCCTCCAAATCTTTAATGCAAAGATTACCGCAGCTAACTCCAATTCATGAGTTGGGTAATTTTTCTCATGGATTTTCAACTGTCATGAGGCATAATCTATCACCATATCATTTTGCATGAGAACACACCCCCGTCCATTCTTGGATGCATCACTGTAGATCACAAACATTTCTCCACTACAAGGAAGTGTGAGTACAGGTGCACTGGATAACCTTCTTTTCAAATCCTTGAAATTATCTTCACATTCATCCGTCCATACGAACTTAACTCCTTTTCGAGTCAACCTGGTGAGTGGATTAGATAATCGTGAAAAATCTTTCACAAAACGTCGATAATATCCAGCCAAACCAAGAAAACTTCGGATCTCAGTTACTGTTGTTGGTCTCGACCATCTTTCGATAACCTCCGTTTTTGCTAGAGCCACAGATATCCCCTCTTTCGAGATTATGTGACCCAAAAATGCAACTTTTTGAATCCAAAATTCACACTTGGTAAATTTGGCATAAAGATTATCCTTTTACAGGGTATTTAATATAATTCTCAAGTGATCTTCTTGTTCTTCCTTGCTCTTTGAATAGACAATAATATCATCTATAATGACAACCACAAATTGATCAAGAGAGTCTCTAAAGACTCTATTCATCAGATCCATGAAGATAGCAGGGGAATTAGTAAGACCAAATTGCATCACTATAAATTCATAGTGTCCATACCTTGTACGGAAAGTCGTCTTTGGTATATCCTCCCTTTTGACCCTTAATTGATGATACCCTGAATGAAGATCAATCTTGGAAATGTATTTAGATCCGCGTAGTTGGTCAAATAGTTCATCAATGCATGCGAGAGGATATTTGTTCTTGATAGTGATCTTGTTAAGTTCTAGATAATCAATGTAGAGTCTCATTGATCCATATTTCTTCTTAACAAACAGAACAGGTGCTCCCCAAGGTGATGCACTAGGGCGTATGAATCCCTTATCAAGATTCTCTTGGAGTTTCTTCTTCAATTCCTGCAACTTAATTGGGGCCATTCTATAAGGTGTTTTTGAAATAGGCAAAGCACCCGGTACGAGTTCTATTTAAAACTCAACTTCAGGATTTGGTGGAATACTTGGAAATTCCTCTGGAAAGACATAATAAAACTCATGTACAATGGGAATATTCTTAATTGTGAGTTTCTCACCAACCATTTGAGATAAATAAACTTCATTAAGTGGAATCAAGACCTATAAGATGGAAGAAATTTCCACTGGAAGGTTATGTTCATCCTTTCATCTATAGACGATCATAGATTGATCTAGAATATGAAATGTGACTTCCCTTCTATGGAAATTGATATGAGCTCCATATAAAGAAAGCCAATCCAGGCCAAGAATCACATCAAATTCCACTATATGAAGGATCACAAGATTTGCAGGAAGCACTTTCCCACAAACTTTAATCGGGGAAGAATTGTAAACTTCTGATGTGACTGTTGTGCCATTAGCTGTTGTCACAGCTAACTCAACATCTAATTGTTGAGGTAATATGGTGATACCCTTAGAAAAATCGTCAGAAATAAATGAGTGGGTGGATCCAGAATCAAATAAAACATTTTCTACTTTAGAGTGGATGATAAGTGTACCTTTCACCACATCGTTATTGTACTCCACATCGCTGATAGAAATTGCATGTGACTTTCCTTTGTCTTTAGCCTTAAGATTTTTTTGATGTCGATCATCATCAACAACCCTTGGATTAGGGAAATTATTACCATAATTCCCCATCTCCTTGCACTTGAAAAATTTAAGTGTAGTAGGTTCATTTTGTGTGTCCCTTACTTTATTTGCATCATTAGACATATTATTCCCATCATTGTGGCATTCAAATGTCCGATGACCTTCCTTTCCACATTTGAAACATTTACTTGTCTCTTTAAGACAACTCCCTCCATGTTTCTTTCCACACTTTGAGCATAAGGGAAAGCTCATCTTCTTTTCAGTGTGCTCTTTATATTTTCATTTGAATTCCATTTTCCTCTTCTTATTAAACCCATATGACTGATGGGTTACTCCAATCTCTATCTCAACTTTGAGAGCACATCGAACGATTTCCTCATAGCTATTGAAGTCCCTTATGGATAACTCCCTTCGAAGACTTGGTTTTATGCCACTAAAGAATCAATCGATCTTACTCTTAGGTTGGATAATAAAACCAGAAGCGTACCTTTCAAGTCTTGTAAAATTTTCTTCATAGGTACCAACAGATTCATCATCCTTTTGATTCAGTTCAAGAAACTCTTTCTCCATCTTTGTTCGGAGAATACGAGGGAAGTACTCATTAAAAAATAAGTTCTTGAACTCGTCCCATTACATGGACTCAATTTCATCCCTTTGCCTCGTATTCTTAATAAAATTCCACCATTGATCAGCATCTCCTTCCAAACGATACACTGCTAGGATGACTTAATCATGTTCAGAACATTAAATAACTGAAAATATATTTTCAGTAGTACTAATCCATTGTTCAGTAAATAATGGATCAGTAGACCCACTGAAAGAAGGTGGACGCTGCCTCATGAAGGATTCAACAGAATGTTGCTCCTTCCTTTGCTTGTTTGGAAGTCCTACATGATTCTTAGCTTGTCAAAGTTGTGTGAGCATGGCTACCAGATTTTTCATTCCAGCTCCCATAACGTTTCGTTGCTCAGGGGGACCATCATTGCATTGTCCGTCGCATTCCACGTTAACACGGTACCTTCGGGTTCCAGCCATTGACTAAAAACAAGAAGAATAGTGTGAGAAACACTAATTATAATAGGAAAACAACATAATCAAGAATAAAATTCCACACTTAAGGTCTTATCCTAGGTTATTCATGGTCATTTTTAAAACACTAAGATTTTGTTTTATGCTTAGACTTTTCTTTAGGGTTCTTACTAAGGCTTTCATATCTTAGTTTCCAAAGGTTGACTATACCTTTCCTCTGATACCAACTATAATGACCCATAATTTACATACATTGTTATTACTTCAAAATTGAAGCATACTTACTACAACATATAACAAAACCACGAAAGGACCATATAGGTATAGTGTCTTTAGATACTGGGAAACATAAACAACTGCTTCATAAAGCGTCTACACTGTCTCCCATTTATTTCATCATATCTATAGTCCCTTTTGGAATATCTTACATAATAAGCTTCTTCCTGACCTGGGGAAATAAAACATACAAAAGGGTGATCTCAAATGCTCAGTAAGGGTAAAAATAATAATTATCAATCACATCATATTCATAAGAACATAACATTTTGGAAATCTTAACCTGCAAAAGAGAGCAATATTTCATAACATGGGATAAATCATAGTAGTGAAATGAAATCACAATAATCATAAATTAAAACATTAAACTTTGTGGAATACACACATAATCATAGATAATCATTTCTTATTAGTCAAGACTCATTTCCAAGACTATCTTAGAGGAAAAAGTCCATTTCTGAACCGAGTTCACTCCTCGTTTCAGTCCTGTTTCACTGAACCGGTATAACCTACCGTTCCAGCCATGTCCATCTCATGAGATATAAAATATTTACCCAATTAATTGGAGGGATATATAGGTCCCAACCATATCATAATGATACCATTCTTATGTGTGCCACAAAATCAAATATCATACATCATTGCATAACCCATGTAATAAAAATGGGAATCATAAACATCATGCCATCATAACATAATCCATATAAGATAAAAGGAAATCATAAAAATATTTCCATTATAACATAATAAAATCAACGTAAAAATAGGGATAGAAATAGAACCCTTTATTATCTTATATGGAAAATAAATTTGATAAAACACTTGAACTCTATTCTTGAGTAAAATATCCTTTCTACCTCAAAAACATTTTTCCTTTCTTAACATGTCATATAATTTTAAAGTAAAATAAGTTGATTAAAAATAAACTTGAAAACTTGTAAAGGAATATTCTTGGAAATAATGTTCTAAAAATCCATTCATTCCGTATATGTTAAAAAACATTCTTCTCATACTTTTGTCGGAAAAGTCAAAAAGTACCTCGTATGAAAAACGAAAAAAGATTCCTTTCATATCTTTTACTAAAAACTCACCAAAGAGAAAAATTGTATTTAAAAAATTGTATTTGGATGGAAAAAATTTTAAATATTGAGGGAATATGGACGTGGATGATAAAATACACCCCCAGTAAATACCAAAGTATAAACAATCTCGGATAAAAATGAGATTGTGATATTTTCCCTTACCTTAGGTCCAATTTGCTTCGTAAGAGTCCAAACCTCGTGTATAATTATTTAAATAATGTAATTGACTTATTAAAGAATAATATTCATTGTTATGATATCATATATGGTTCACTTATGACTTTATATTACCCATTCTTATGTAAATTAATGTTTAAAGTAGTGTTTTGGGTAAAACCATCTTATTTATCGTACGTGTTTGGACTTGTTGTTCTTGATGTTATTATTACTTATATCATGATTTACTTAACTCCAAAATTTAAATCATGATTTATAAATAATATAAATTCATTATATATCCAACATATACAATCATTTATAATAGTACATAACATATGGAGGTAAGAAATAAAATGCACCGTTCATGGAGACGGTAAGCCGTACGTACGCATGAACGCTACATTCATTTCAATTTCTTATTTTATTTGAATTAAAGAATAATGATACAAAGGTATATTATAATTCCAGTATAATATCATATATAATATCATTAACCATATCCTTTATACATCCCACATAAGGTATTAACGAATCACATCACTTTGAGGGTGCGGTAGTCCGCACTTCCTCAAATGAGATTATCGTACTTACCGACTATAGAAACCGTAAAGGCTTGATATAATTGGGAAGTAAATAAGCATAGAGAAATAATAAACATAATATATATTATATATAAATACAGTTCCATCATAATGGACACCATGATAGGCGGTAGGGGAAAATCGAACAATCATCGTTTCGTGAGGCGTTAGTTTTCCATCACAGAAACATTATGTTCTTCATCCATTAGATGGATGTGTGTGTAAGGGTAGTTCTAATAATTCTCATAACAACATGCTAGTATTTTCAGGATACCAGTGTTGTCACAAAATAATGGATTAAAAAGATTTTAGGGGTTGGAGAAGTAGAATAAAAGAAAACAACTTAAGAGAAACTGTTACCTTTAATTTTGGAAACTTTCGTTGGTTTGAACCAAAAGGACTTCTTGGATAGTATTCTTCCTAATGTAAGGATTAAAGGGAAAGGAGAGGGATTCATGGAGCTTAGTTGGTCAGAGTTTGGACGAGCCAAAAGGATTGAGAGGTGTGATGAATTGTATATAAGTGGTCTCCTTTTATAAGGGAGTGGAGGGCCTCTTTAGGAAAGTGTGAAAACATTATTTTATTCTAAACTTATATTCAGTTTCAAGAGGTCCAAAACACATTAATGTTGAAGATAAGATGACTCATATTCTAAATAAAATCATCCAATAGGAATTGGACAGGTTTTGGATGATATTTTAATAATTTTAATCTTATTTATTTAAATCATTTATTAATGAGGTAAATACTGCATCATTATTGTGTCACAAATAATTTAATTTATATGATGTATATAAATTATAAAAAAATACCAACATGTAGGAAATATTTTTACCTTTCCAATTAATATATATAGTCCAAAATATAATTTATATAGCCCCTTATAAAAATTAATTACTAAACGATATTTGTTAATTCCAATTTTGTCTTTACATTAAATTAAATAATCTAATGTGTCATTGTCTTTCATAAGAGGCTCCATGTGGTCCCAAAATCGACCCAAGGATGCCCATGGTCGGAAAATACT
Source organism: Viscum album (assembly GCA_963277665.1). NCBI lineage: Eukaryota > Viridiplantae > Streptophyta > Magnoliopsida > Santalales > Viscaceae > Viscum > Viscum album. The sequence goes on from OY728142.1 coordinate 1,711,206,336, forward strand.
CATCCAATAAGTATAAGACAAGTTTCAAGGTAATTTTTAATTATTATAATATTCTTTTAATCTTGAATTACCCTATTTACCTTTAACTGTAGTGAATAAAAAATTACCGTAGTTACTATTCATAACATCAAAAAAATAAGAGTAACCTATTAATATAATTTGGACCCACTGATTCCAAATATGGAATCCATTTTTCAAAATTCAAACCACAGAAGTTGCAGTAATTAATTTAAAATTAATCTCGTTGTTAAGAAAACAAGTTTTAAAAGTTCAAACATTGCCAAAGATTGAATTTATTTAACCTACGAATTCAATGAAAAATCAAGTATAATGACATACATTATATTAAATGGTAAAAATATATTATATTTATACTTTGAAACCATTCAATATTATTATTTATCCACATAATTTATTACAATGAAAAAAGTTGTTTTTAATTAAAATATAGCGTGTTTTTACTATTCATTAAAATATGAAAGTTATCAGAATAATATGAAAAATTTATCCAAAGTAAATTTTTATATCTTGATTCTAAATAGGAATTTAGTTTTCCAAATTGAACTTATAAAGTTGTCAAAAAATAGATTTAATGTGGGTGCACCATTAAAAGGCGGTAAAACTGTATTTTATGAAAAATACTTATTTTACCCAAAAAAATTATTTTGTTTTCTTAAAACATTATAGAAAATGTATAAGATGAATAATAATGTTATAAAATTCAAAATTTAGTTAATACTATTCATAACGGCTAGTTTTAATAATATTTTAATAGCATATCGTTGTTTAGTGAAACTCGGTATTGTGTACGACGCAAGCTATCGAGGAAGGCCGCAGTTGCGTGTAAAGCAAGCCAAGCTAGTGTTGTGTGTAGTAAAAGATTACTTTGATGATTTATATAACATAAAAATAGAATATTCCTCATAAAAGTCACGGGTGTTACAAAACCACCATGAGCTTGAATAGGAACTCACCTAACAAAACATTCATCAATACCATGAACAAAGTAAGAGAATTTGTCATGCTAAACAGCAGTACAACAAACTCTCAATTCCCATGACGGCAACAACAAGAAGTATTTAGGATATCTTCATCCTTAAAACGGATGTGATGATATCCTGACCTCAATTGGATCTTTAAGAACCATCATTCACCCCTAAGTTGATCAAACAACTCATCAATATTGAGAAGATGATAGAAATTCTTCATTGTCACTTGGTTTAAGCGACGTTAATCGACACACAACCGCAAACTGCCATCAACAATCATTATGAACAAAAATAGTGCACCACACAGTGAAACACTTGTCCAAACAAAACTGCACAATAATAGACCATCAATATTTATAGGTATCTCTCGATACTCATAAGGTTTCATCCTATATGGAGACATAGAGGTAAGAGATGCTCCTGGTTGTATCTTGATCTCTTACCTCAAGATATGTCTTCAGCATAAATGGGGTGACCTTGAGCTAGATCTCTGGAAGAAAATCCTCCTCAAAATATCTCACCCTAACCCCCTAATTCATCAAGAAGTCTGAAGAATATCGTAAAAGATTACTGAATCAGATTCTAAACACTCGAACACTAGAGATCCCTTGTGAAAGGATTAGGAGAATTTTGAATCTGGGTGCCTTCGTAGTCAAAAAAGAAACCCGACTCTAAAATTTTCCTAGATTTACTCCCATGTGATCGATGGCTACTCGTGATCCCTATGAAATAAGAACCACCATGGCCTCACAGCTCCATGAGACATCATCCCCACCAAGGACCCCTAGTGCTCCTTTTGAGAATAGTTTGAACTGAAACCAATCTCAACCTCCTCCAATATGCCTTCTATGATTGTATCTGAAATGGACCCCTCATACATATGCAGACTCTGGCACTAAAACTCTCAATGTGTCCTCCTCCAAGTGCCATTGTTATCAACCTCTACATAGTAATGATCTGATGGAACAACCTGATGGACATCTTCTATGCGACCCTGGCGAAGACGTTGACCCAGATCTATACCTGCAAAATAATAAATAGATAGATCTCCTAAACCATGAATATATAACACTCATCATTAATCAATTAATTGTTTTATTTTTTTCATTTAAGATTAACCTGTCCCAATTTCTTTCCATTCAAACATAGGCACAAAGAAGAATGATGTGTGATCCTTTCTTAGGAATCTACCAAGAATCTAATATCACATTTTTTTAGTAGCCACTATAAACATAGATTTCCACACATTAGATCATAGGGGCTGTAATCACCTATGTCTTATTATATCTCTTATTTTTAAATCAATTTATAAAAATGAATGACAGCATTTCCCTACCAACCCATGAATCCTCTCTTATTCCTAACACTAAAATCCATCATATCCCTCAACAAGACCTCTTATATCACTCTTTCACAACCCATTCACACAAATTTTACCCCTCCTAGGACAGGAAATGTGATAAGGGAGATAATGACCCACTGATTCCCATCTCCAGTAGGCCCCAGGTTGGAGACTAGCACCGAGGGTATATAAAACACACAGATGGGTGGAATTACCCTCTAAGAAAACACATGCAAATGAGAGAGAGATAAGAAAGACACCAAAAAACTCCAAGTTAGACTACAATGTAAAATAAATCCCATGTTCACGTATGTAATTTCATGAAAAAAATACAAAAACTAAATGTGGAAAACTTAAAATACCCAAAAGAAAGTAAAAACAACAGCTACCAGAAAGCCCGAACAGCTCCAACAACCCCATGATAGTAGAAACCAGCTTGATCTTCGACCTACTCCAAGTGACCTGAAAATAGTTTATAGATACATAGGGTTAGAATAACAGTGTAAATAGTAGGATCCTCCTTGAATCCTCTTGGGAAAAATTAATGAATGCATACTAAATCACAGTGAACAACAAGTGAAATAACTCATCACCTAAATAGGTATACTCTGTTCCCATCCTCGCCCTGGATACTCTCACCATGTAATGCATACAAGAGTATATAATATAATAAATAATATAATGGGTAACTTGCTACTACATACCCACTATTTTTTCGCTTTTCCCCAATGTCACACGTCCTAGGTGTCTCTTTCCAAAAAGAATTTCCCACTGACACATAATCGAAGCACCATAACTGCACCACTTGCAATGAAACCACCGTGTCCAAATAAGAAAATTAACCAAGTAGTTTCTGGAGCCACCGAAACTCTCATAATGTGTATCATACATTGTTTATAAAACCACAGTCCATTATATCCCACACGCCGAGTAAGGATACTCAAGCCATCACAACCGATACATGTTACACCTATAATAGTCCGTATGAAACTGAGAGGTCCAGTCCTAACACTGAGAGGGGAGCTGAATCCATTTTGGGGACTTTTTAAACCAATTCCAACTATTATCCCTATACCTCTTTACCTATTAGGATCTAGATTTTCTTATTCTCTTTTCCCTATCTCATGAAATAATATAAAGAAGTAAAAATATGCTCACGATGTTTTTAAAAAGTTCACCACCCAATAAGAGTAGCTACGTCCTTTCCATGCATTGATATGACCAGTGCATGAATTCTCCACTATGATATGATATGATCTTATAGTGGAGTGGCTAGGAAATAAATCCTCTAGCCAGTGTGAGTCCCTATACATTAGAGGGGGTGTAAAACAATCCTCTACACTGGACTAGTGATAAACTAGCCAAACTTACAGGCTCCAGCTGGTTCTTTATACTGCCTACGGAGACCATATTCTTCCATCGTAAAAAGGTAGGTTCTTGTCTTGATCATATATTGTTCTCTTCAATTGATTACATGAAAAGCTATAGGCAAGAAATTATTCCTTATTTCCTTCTCTTCTTTTCGAGTGCAATGCCAACTGCATGAGACTTCTTCATTATTCATCTTAGTGCAATGTCCAACTCTACTAAAACTTCTTCTCACTTCATGAAAAAAATCACATATTTCATTGTGATTATTCAATCAGTTAGGATCAGCACATATAGAATCATCTGAATTAAACAACCAAGAATAATTTTCATCATTTAGTTGGGTATACACTATTCGTCTTCTTCTTCCATTTTTTTCTCTTTGACATATTATAATATGAAATAGTACTGCAGTCTCTTTAATCTCTTTCTTCAATTCTCAATACCAATACATGAGTGTATCAGTATACTTACTTCTTTTTTTTGTGCAGATATGATTTTAGTTTCACATATATCTCCTCATCACACAAGCAACAATACCGCTGCAAATAGTGTATATAAATCATGCAACTAGAGAGTGTTCACCTTCATGTAAGCAGAGAGCTCCACAAGTCTTCTTCTTCACATAGAGGATGTGTGATTCAACTTCACAGAACCAGGGATGATTCAGGGATTTGTATTTGTGAAGCACTATGTGGGTGAGTATTCACAGGTTGTGTACTTGTAGGATCTTCATTATAAAAAACCGTGAGAGATTTAGACAACCAATCGCTTGTTTGCGCTTTCTTCATCGTACAGAGGGTGCTGTTATCCTTCTTCACAAGACACTTCATGAGTGCATAACACTTGTTAAAGGCAAGCATTACCCTCTAATTTTTTCACACTCCATTCTAGGTGAGTTGCACGTAATATTTAATCCTTGCACATAAAAAAACATTTGTCGTGAAAATGTCTTTTTTTCACATCTCTCCTTTTTCACACATCATAGGCTTTTCATGCAGCACTTCACTTTTTCACGAAACACTCTCTTTTTCATACAGCACGGGATTTTTCACCTAGAACTCTATTTTTCCCACAACACTGGATTTTTTCCACAACACATAACCTTTTCACACAACACTCTCTTTTTTTGAACAACACTGGATTTTTCGCACTTCACTTCTTCTTTTCGTGCAGTACTCAATACTTCAATTTGTTCCACGCGTCAAAGCATGGGATTTGTTTACATGTCATGCCCTTGAAAAATGAGATGGGGTTACGTCATATTTATAGTCCTTTTAATCTCCACACAAAAAACACTAATCCGTGCATAAAACCCTCTTCATGCGCATAAAAATTCTTTCACACAACATCATATTTCATGTAATGATCTAGTTTTTCATGACCTCATGCCTTTTCCATTTTTTGAGCATCTGATCTCGAAACACCTCTTGCACAAAAAAAATCATTTCTCTATTTTTCACAACAAGAAAATATTTCGTGCACCGCTTTATTTTCTGCGCAACACGCTAATATTTCACCTACTGCTTAATTTTGCACGCAACCCTCTAATATTTCGCGCATGCTTTATTTTTTCACGCACTCTGCCTAATTTTTTCCGCACTACATGCCTTTACCATTTTTAGATTTTCTGACATTGAATCATGCCTTGGACAAAAAAAAATATAAACCATATTCAATCATGCACACATCATCCATTGCCAAAAAAACATTTCTCTCTTATTTGATTCCCATAACCATTCTTCATCCTTCATCACGAACTCCACTATCGTGATATATATCCATTGATAGATCAGATTTAGCATCGTCATTATTACAATGGAAAGTACTAAAACATCCTTATCTTCCAGCAGCATCATTCCTTCCAATCAAAATTGTATATGACTGGCATCATCATTTCTCCCCCTTTCCTTCATATGGCTTGCATCACATGTTCTCCTAATATATGATACTAATGAAATACATATCAGCAAAGCATTGTCTGGTTTCAATCACCATTATTTATTATTGTATACAATTTATCACATTTGATACACATGATTTGAACTTAGGATCATCTCAACAATTGTCTGAATTTACTTCATAGTGAATTTCCCAAGTATGACATTCAATGATATGATTTCATAACAATTATCCAAGAATCCTCACTTCAGCCAATCACCATTATCTTTTGAGTCCTTATTCATTTTGACTAATATTGAAAACTATTGACAACAAATACAATCTTCATATACAAAGTGGTCCTAATATAAACTATATACGGAATATGTGTGTGTGAATAATCACAATCCATTACAGCACTATACACACATATATGGGGAAAACTAATTGTTGTGCCTAACAGTATAAGTTACCACCAAGAGGAGAGAGTGGTGCCAAAGGGGGTAGTCATCCATCCATCCTCCCACATGAATGTTGGGGAAAACACAACCCCCTCCCAGGGCTCAGAATCCATGGGGTTTAAATTTACCTTACTGAATGGGTGGAGAAGCAAATAGAAACACAAAAAATATAAAAAGTACTACAGATAACAACCACACTATGGGAATATTCTAGTCATATACTCAACTTCCACTAACGTCTCTCAGACTCTTAACAGCCACATCAAAGACTAGGTATCCTATAAGCACAAAACCATTTTATGTGATTAATGATATTATGTAATTCCCTTTTTATCAGTTTCACAATAATTTTATTAATTCATTAAACATTAATCAACCATTAACAATTCCACATTATATTTAATTAGCATCACACCCAAAGTCCGTTATCTCTTTAAATTACAACCTTTTCATTACACCCTGGCCAGGTCCAACCCCATGGGTTTACATCATTTATTCAATTATTTATTTATAGAATTACTTTCCCCTATTCACAGGAATTCTAGAAAAACATTCTACGTGAATAAACAGAAGGGGGATCAACACAGTGAGTAGAAGAACTAACCATTTAGTCTTTCCCACCTATTGCAACGGTGTATACCAATCACACATGAGAAGATAAACACCGAAAGAAAGTGGACTACCCTGCGTGTCATTACCCTTTTCGGAAGAAAGGTATGCAAGACCAGATTCCTTGAGAAGTGGGGAAGGTAAAGCAGATAAATAACCAACAACAATCAGCTAGAATCCAAACATTCACATCCAACCCGTATCATTATCCCCAATTTCCTCCCCGACACCCACATTCATATAATGATGCATCTTACCATGCTATTAATCAACTACTACCACAACCAATAAGTCTCCATTCCCCCACATATCACAACAACCATCGAGGCTCACATCACAACACAAGAACCAAGAAAACAACCATCATATCAATTTGTCTCTTGGTCCTTAAACAAGATAGAGGGTAACTCGGAACCCAACAAGGAAATATCTTTTTATAAAAAAAACTAGTTCTTTAATCCATATTGGATTAAGCGATTTATTAATTGTAGGTTCTAACCTTTGGAAACCTAATCAGTAAGATATCACAAATAATTAAACAAGATTACTACACCAATTTGATTAATATCAAATTACAACATGAAGAACGAGATTCATTTACATGCCTCTTTATATTTATCCAAATAATTTTCAATTAATTCCAGATTTATGTTCTTCACCTATTCTCATCATGAACGAAAATATAAACAAGCAAGCATAGATATCAAGCTATCTAGCAAAACAATAGGTAATAACATATGATTGATGTCAATTTATTTGTCCAATTTAAATATTTATTATGTCCATTCCATTGTGATCTAGTGGGATAAAAAATGATAAATATATAGTTGCATGTAAAAGAAAATAGAAACAATTAATAACCTACCTCAAATAGTTACTAATATTCTTTATATGAGAATGAGCCACACAACGGGTTACAATCTCTTCCACTGTGACAACTGTATCCCCCCGAGGATACAGTAAAACCAGCACATTGGAAAACACCCAAGAAATTCCCTTTTGGAACATAAATATAGTATTATACAAAATATAAAGGATAAATAGAAGGATACAAACCTTAAAGAAAGAAAATATATCGTACCATATATCAAATATTGATTAATAGTACTTGGTTGATTCAAGAACAGAGACTAACTAATCCCAGGAGGAAAGAATGATCTACCAACTCGTATAGAAAGGAATGGAAGGTTCGAGTGTCTCACACCTGAGAACCAGGAAGAAGGATTAGGGATGATGATATCTCATCCATTTAGAAGATTTAGTAGAGCAGTGGTTTAAGATACACTGGATTTTCAATTAAAGCCGGATCGCATTAAACCACACAGTTTTTCCATGTAAAAACATCTTGAGACTTAGTAAATTAATATAGGACATACCATCCTTTAATAAGACCTAGAGTCCTTAAAATGGGGATTTAAATTCATTCTACATTTCGGAAAACATCAATGGGGGGAAACTGTAGGTAGTTGGAAACACTGTTCACGAACTCAAATTTTGGAAAAGAAAATAGGATGTTATAATAACCTCACCATTCTGGAAACATTGTTCATGAACCTCACCATTGAAACCTCACTATTCTAGAACACTGTTCATGAACCTCACCATTATAACCTCACTGTTCTGGAAACACTGTTCATGAACCTCAGCATTGAAACATCACCATTAGAACCTCACTGTTCTGGACACAATGTTCATGAACCTCAATTTTTAAACCTCAATTTTGAAACCTCGCTGTTCTAGAAACATTTTTCATGGACATCACCATTGATACCTCACCGTTGAAGACTCGCTATTCTGGAAACACTTTTCAATAAACTCACCATTGAAACCTCACCATTGGAGCCTCACCATTCTGGAAACAATATTCATGAACCTCACCATTCTGGAATCATTGTTCATGAACATCACTATTGAAACCTCACCATTAGAGCCTCACCATTCTAGATACACAGTTCATAAACCTCACAATTGAAACCTTACTATTGGAACCTCGCCGTTTGGGAATCACTGTTCATGAACTCAAATTTGGAAAAGGAAAGAGGATAACATTGGAACCTCACTGTTCTGGAAACACTATTCATGAACTCAAAATATGGAAAAGCAAAGAGAGGTTACTATTGGAACCTCACCATTTTGTAAACACTATTCATGAACTCAAAATTTGGAAAAGTGTTGGGGATATGTCACCTTGACCTCCCGGTACACATCAGACACCATATTTTTGCAATGGAATGGACCATAGTGGTATGAGCCATTAAATTTTTATCACACCAATAGATGTAAAATAGTGTATACTATGATGAATTTATGAAGTGTTTAGGAACCCATTTACCTTCCAAATTTAATGGTATGTGACGTTAAGAATAAGAGAATTTGTAATAAAATATGAATGGATTATGATTACGTGATGGGTTGGCCCTAAATTTCTAGCCCTCCAATACATTGTTTAAGTTGAATTTCTCTTGAGATAATAATTATTGGAATGGTGAGTGGACCCTTTTGAGTATGGATATATATTCAGATTGATAGTCTTGGGAGTTCTTGTTGGATATTTATAAGATATAATGGTGAATAATCCCAATCCACAGTGATTTCCTTGGTAGTGAACATTGAATAACGAAATGATTTTATATTATATTTTCATTTCTAAAAAGTTATACTTTATTAAAATATTATTCTCTCATAGATCATGTGAATGAATTCATTTATGATTCAAATCTTATTAACTACCATGATTTATTTCATGACTCGTGATTTTTATCAATTATATAAATTTTATGGTTTTTTAAATGTTATGTTTAGGTTCTCAGACATATATTCTCAGGTAATGACTATTTGATAAATGATATCTCATTTTTTACCCTTTATCTTGATATAATTTCTTCCACCAGTACTAGAAAATGTGGATATATGTATTCATTTATATCCTAATCTTAAATTAATGGTGGTTATATAGTTCAGGAAAAAGGATATACCGCTAATATTAACAAACTGTTGTTGTATGTTGAGATATATAAATTGTTTTCAAAGAATATTTTTAAAACTCCTTCAAATTTATAGAATTTCTACACTCCTAGTCTATGTGCCCTGATTTCCACTCCCCATAAATGACCATTGTCCAACCCCTCCCCTAATATGGTGATGTTTCTCCCATGAGTTCTTCAACATCCATTTTTAGTATATTTTATTGTTATCATTGAGTGTTATGCTTTCCTTTCCACCTCTTCACTATAGTTTCCTCACCATTGTGATGGCGGTTTCCTTTTAAAATGGTATCCCCTAAATCTATAATTTCATGATTTTTATATTCTGTGACATGAGATTAGTGTGTTCTGAATTCATGTTTCTTTGGCAAGATGTTAATATAATTTTTATCTATTCATCTAATTCTAAAGAAGCATGTTGGAATCAAGTATATCATTATTTTAAAAAATTTATTATAATAGGGATAACATATATTCTATTTAATTTCAATAAATACTAATTTCTTTAAAATAAATTAATTTTGAAAAAAATCATAAGTATTCTTTTGAATTTGAAGTAAATTTTAGAGTCTTTTAAGGTCATATTTTTTGGGATTTATATATTTTTTATTTTTGGAATATTATTTACGTTATCTATATTAGTTAATATTAGTTTCTAATATCATTGATTTATTATATTTCATTATTGAAATTTTATTTTTATATAATGATCCATGGTTAATATATTTATTAGATCTTTTAACCCATGAATGAATAATTATAACATGATGTACACGATTGAAGTATTATAATTAAATCTATGGTACTTCTTTATCAATGAAGGCTGGTTCTTCCAGAATTCACTATTGTATTTTTATTACCTGGTAAAAATGTTTTATAGAATTAATTATTATAAATTTAACATAAATTTGGGAAAAAATATTATACCAAATTTATAAATATTTAAATTTTAAAAGATTATGAATTTTAAAAACTTTATCAAGAAGAAATATTTATATAATACTTTTATAAATATAATGAAATAATAATATAAATTAAAAAGAAAATATTGTTTTTTCATATTAAATTTATAAAAAATGGTTTTCATTTTTAAATATTTACATAAATATAGAGTTAATTCACAAAAACATAAAGGTATCATCTCTACTTTCACATATTTTTACTAACTACTTAGTATAATATAGCTCATTATTAAAAAAATCAATAGTTCATTTATCATGTATTGAGTAGTTATCCATTAATTTTTACTACATGATAAATTAATCTAAAACCATCTAACCAAAATTTACATATGATATTATGATTCATTAATGGTTAAGAATTTAATGGGTTTCATAATGTGGAATGGAATGGAATAGTTATTTAGTCTTGATGGATCTTCCCCAAAATAATGTAATTTCTAGATTGAAATTGAAGACCATATAAAATATATTATAATTGTGTTTTAATAACATAAATAATGTTCACATTACAAAAATATTTTCATGAATTTATGTTATTCTTAAATATGATTTAAAATGATAATATAGCTATGGATAATAAAAAAATATCCATGTATTATGTAGTTGTTATATATTCAAAGACATTCACCTTGTTTTCATTTATATTATTATAAAATGATTTTAGCTTTTGATATGCTTTGTTCATTGTTTAGATAGGTGGTAGTATTCTATAATAGACACTTGAATTATTAATTTAATTCAATTTGGAATTCTATTACTGTTCATTTATTTACACTGCAATATACTTTTCATTTTTATATAATTGTATCATGCAATAGTGGTTTCTCATTCTATGTATTATAATTTTTCTTTTTTTATATATTTTAGGCATTGATTGTAGCATATGATCTTCCTCTTAATAATTTTTTAAACTAATATCATTCTTTGATGAATTTCATATCAACATTTGGATTATGGAATTTATTAATTATGTATTATATTTTTTTTAGATATAAATATTTCCCAAAATAGATTGTATAAAAGTTTTTTGTATCATACAGTTATATTTGAAATGATATTCAATAGATTTTTTTTATTTTTTAGATTTATAATTAATATATTATTCATATAATGTTTTTATGTATTTTCCACATTATAATTGTGTCATATGACCATGGTTAGTTTGGGAATAAGTTAGCTATAATATAAATTACCTATATTTAAAAGAAATTATTTTCTATCTGAATGGAAAGTTAAGAAAAGGTTTAATAGTTTATGATATAAAATAAAGAAGGGGTATGGAAAATTTGTTATTTTATTAGTTTACAATTTTTCATCATCATGAGAGAGATAAAATCCAAGTGAATGAATATAATGATATCAATAAACATTAAGAAAAAAAATGAATATGATGATGTTGAGAGATTGAAAAAAATTATTAGATGATGTAAGAACTCTTATATATATAGAATATACTAAAATGAAATTTTTTTAATTTCTGATGTGATTATTTCATAGAGTTTCCATATATGTGTTTTGTAATATATCCATTGATATATTCCTACATTTTTTAAATAATATCATCGTGATGGTGTAGATATTATCTAAAATCAAAATATGGAATGGAATTTAATTTACCAGCATTGATTTCCCACTAATAGAATTCATACATTTAGAATAGATTTTTGTTTATTTGGGAGAAAAAATACTATAAAGAATATAATTAATGTAGAAAATATGGAAAAAATAGATGGAATACTATCTCATGTTCCACAAAAATTCATATAGTACATTCCATTGATTCCCACTCATTAAAACTATTCATGTATGAAACATTATCAACCAATATGAAATTTTAGGATGATGATTGAATTTAATTAAATGATTAGTTCGAACATCCTAAAGATGAATAATGTGGAGGGAATTTATTAAACAAAATCTTGGTGTTGTTGATCAGGTGCATAATATCAGGATGTGTCTATCTTGGGAATTTTTTAATCCTTCTATTTAGATGATAACAATCCAAAACACATCACTAGATTTTATTCATGTTTATAATATTCCTATTTTCTGTGTATGAAAATACAATTAACTTTCCTATGTATACTAATATATTGAACTGATGATCCTGTAAATGGTATAAGAAACAACATGAAACATTAATATGAGAGTCGACGTAGCTCATGGATAAGGGAATGAAGGCATTTGATGTTTCTTCAACATATATATATTATATGTGTTATGTCCCTCTATGTACTATTAATTATTTCACTTCATATGAATTGAAAAATTTATTATTAGTTAAAATATAAATTTCAATTGAGTTATATCCCTATCTAGCCTATAAATTATTTCACGGCTTATAAAATGAAGTCTGGTTGGATCATGAACCAAAAACTATCAGGTCCAATTTTTTTGAACAATACATAGTCAAGGGGACTTAAATGTCACCCTAGTTTTATTTTCCTTAGTCATCGATGATTAAATTTTATAGATTATTAATATTGGATGAATAAATAGTTGTTTGATAATACTGTTGACACTGAATAACTGCCTCAAAGTATGTTAGTAAATGATTTCCTTAATTAATTGAAATATTATAGTTTTTCATTACCACTAAGAAAAATTACTACATTTTTTATGGGGAATTTTTCGCAACATCCTGTCATAAAAAACCCATTTTTGTCGAGTCCCCATATTAAATTCCTTGTTGCATAAAAGGGCATCACAGTTATAGTTTTTTGTGATGGCCTGTAAAAAAATGAAATATTTTTTATGGGATGAGGATACGTCGCAAACAGCTTCCTCCTAGATTTTTTAAAACCTTATTATGATGGGCTATCACAAGTACTATTTGTGAAGGGATTCATCACAAAAAAAATTATTTGTTGTGTTTTAAAAAAAATTTGATAGGACCCATCACAAATAGTATAACAAAGTCTAAAATATTAAACTAAAAAAATAATTATAATAATAATAATAATAAATATTAATATTAATGAAATGATTATATTAATGTTACTTAAATAAAATAAATTAAAAAATAATAAAAAATATTCATATAATAATAATAATATTGATAATATAATAATGTAAGAAATATTAATATTAATATTATTGAAGTAATAATATTAATATTTCTAATATAAAAATAATAATGAAATAATGAAAACCGCGAAATTTATAAAAATATAAAAAAATTAATAAAAAGAAAATTATGAAAAATTATAATTAATGAAATAATAAAAATAAGAAAAAAGTAAATAAAATAATAAAATAATAATTAATTTTTTTTTCACAAAAATATAAATACACACAATATATAAATGTAGATTTTTAAAAATACAAACAAAATTTTCATTCAAATGTCTTATCATAAAAAAAATATCATTGAGGGGGCTGGTCGTTTGGAGGAGATAGAGAAGATGGTGGAAGGAACACTATTCCTAAACCACGAGTCAGACATCACGTGTATTACAACTACTCCCCCACCTCCTATTATCTCCATTGGCGCATCTCCTCCTACATCTCTTGCTTATGTTGTTAATTCTATCGTAGGAGATCTTCTTGTTAATGTTGTTGCCATTGAAGAATCTCCTCCTCCTTAATAAGAATAATCTCTATAAGCACAATCTAATCTCACAGCTGATCATAATACTCTATAGTAGATGATGATGACTCTCGAAGATATCCTCTTGAGATGGATTCCAACATAACAACCTTGCGATAATAATATTGAGGCATAAATCGAGAGCTGATACCAAAAACTCAACCTTTATCGAAGGTATACTGGGTCGCCTGCATCCATGTTGTCTCGTCTAATAGGTGGGCACATTTCTGAGTATCAGTATCAGCCTGACTCTCATTTTGTTTCTGATACTTCATGATGTCATATGTCTCCTTCAATTGAAATTTATATTTCAAATTGTTAAAATATTATTTGTAGTACAATTATTATCTCAAATAGAAAATATATAGACCACTATCTAACGCTGCAGATCCCCTCTAATCTCTCCAATGATCGAGTCAATATACAACATCCTATAAACGTCATGATCTATAATAATGGGCTACTTGAATGCATAAATGAATATAAAATAAACCACCCACATTTAATGTATATTTAATTTTTTTAAAATTAATTACTATATACTATATTTTCGTACTAAATGTACGCCTGTCATCTCAGTGTGTTACGTATTATCTCCCCGATTATATCAACCTACATACGATCTCCTTGGAAAAATACCACCCAAATATTTGGAACATAATCCATCCCAATCCTGAGATGGAATCTACTATGGTAGATGGGCATGACAAGACACCTCAAAATGTATCACTCCTACTTTCTATATTTCTTTTCGTCTTAAATTTTGAAAAAAAACATACTACAACACTGACACACAATCCCCTACCAAACCTTCTAGAAAATGTCACACTTTCTCTCATTGATGTAATACCCTAAACCCTATAAATAATTTATAATGTCAATTTTTTAATAAAAATAATTTCAATAAAAAAAAATTTATTTACGTACCACCCAATGATCAAACTTGCAGTGTTACACATCATCATGAATCTGATCCCATTAGACCCATTATTTTGATAAACAATTGTGCAATATAGAGCTTCCCAATATAGTAGATGTATGCATATATCTGTGAAAAAAATAACAAATAATCAAATAATTGTTATATAGATAAATTAATAAAAACTAGCTAAAATACACAGGTATACAAACCTCTTCACACATAGATTGAATCCAAGACATGGACGTCATTTGGGGATAGGGTAAAGAATCATCAATCGTTCAAGTCCATGCCCCCTCTGAGTCCCCCATAAACTATCAGTAGTTTGAGGGTTAAGGGATCAAAATTCAAACTCTTCCATTGGTAGACAGGCTTCTTACAATAGACTGTACATATCGTTTCCCATTTGAAACAAAAATTAATTATTGTTATAAAATAGTTGAAAATAAATATAATATATAGATAAATATTATATATGATTATAACCAACATTTAATAGTGTCAATGTTAATATTCATCCTCAACTTCATATCTGAAGATTTCAATGTCTTTATATTCCTCCTCAGCATCATCATTTTCAATACAAGTAACAATTTTTTTCATCTCATGTCATATAAAATTCATTTGTAACGTAACTAACATCATTTTCATCATATACCCTTAACTGTGGGGGTGTCATCCTAGATATTCAGGTCCCTTTATTAAATAAGTGTATTTGGACAAGTCTCTTGAAAAAAATTAATTCCTTCCACGTCAATGAAACCACATTAACATTGAGTAAACTGATTATCCCAGGATTTATGTTTAATTATTCTCCACCATCCCCCAACTCTCTTAAAGTAGCACAATAAATTTAATAATAAATTTTATATCAATGATGAGAAAAAAATGATTGATTTGCATCATGAATGATTTTATATTTTATATCAACAATTCCATAGGTCATATGAACATGAAATCCTCTATCAATATCCATCCAAAAATATTTACACATCCTTATGTAATGATTACCCAAATAAAACAGTTCAATATATTCTTACAACATTCTGTAAAAGTTATCTTCAGTTTCTCAATGATTAAATCCCTTAATTATTAGTGATTATATCACATATTAGAAAATATTGCAAATTATTTCGAATTATTTTTAAATATCGGTAAATATATGAAACTATTTGTAATTATTGGTTGTTATTACAAATTAATTTCTAATTATTAGAAATTAATTACTAAATATTAATAATTTTTGCAATTTATTACTAACTCTAAGAATATATTTCTAATTGTTGCAATTTATTGCTATTAAATTTAATTAATTAACAATTTTTACAATTTTTTACTATTTATTAGAAATTATTATAGTTATTACAAATTTTTGAAATTTGTTACCAATTATTATAATTTGATATGAATTTTCCGTAATTATTTGGAATTATTTGTAATTATTAGAATAAATTACAAATTTTTAAAATTTAATTAAAAATTATTAAAAATTATTTTTAAATATTACTAATTGTTGTAATTTATTACCAATTTGTATAATTCATTTAAAATTGTTTTAATTTAATTATAGTTGTTGTAATTTATTACTAATTATTTCAATTTTTTGCTAATTATTACTAATTGTGGATAATTATTACTAATTATTACAATTTCTTTCTACTTTTAATAATTATTGCAATATTTTAATAATTTTTTAAATTTTTAATAATTTTTTAAATTTATTACTAACAATTTTAATTTATTACAAATTATATTAATTTATTACAAATTATTATAATTTATTACAAATTATTATAATTTATTACAAATTAATATAATTCATTACGAATTATTATATTTTATTATTATTTATCAGAATTTATTACTAGTTATTACAATTAATTAATTACTTATTAATAGAATTTGTTAATATTATTTTCAATTTATTTCTAATTATTAAAAATTAAAAATAATTTTTAGAATTTATTACCAATTAATACAAATTATGACTAATTATTACTGATTATTAAAATTTATTACAAAATCTTTCTAATTATTTCAAGTTAAAACGATTTGTTGTATTTTATTACAAATTATTGCAATTAATTGCTAATTATTACAATTTATTGCTAATTATTTCAATTTATTTCTAATTATTAGAATTTATTAATAATTATTATAAATTGATAATAATTATTATAATATTTTACTAATTATTACAATATATTAATATATATTAATATTTATATCTATTTATTACATGTAATTAATAATTGTTACAAATTATTACAAATTATTACAATTTATAACTAATAATTAAAATTTATTCATAATTTTAACAATTTATAACTATTTTTTACAAACTATTACTTATTATTACAATATATTACTAATTAGTACTAATTATTAAAATTTATTACTAATTAATATAATTTATTAAGAATTATTACCATTTATTAGTAATTATTATAATTTATTAATAATTATTGCAATTTATTATTAATTTTTAGAATTTATTACTAATTATTTCAATTTATTAATAGTTATTACAATGTATTACTAAATATTATAATTTTTAACTAATAAATATTAATTGCTATTATTTATTACTACTTAACGAATTTATTACTATTATTATAATTTATTTCATATTATTATTTTTTTAAAATTTATTACAATTTATTGCTAGTTATATCAATTTATAAAAAATTATTAGAATTTAATACTAATTAATAGAATTTATTTCAATTATTATAATTTTTAATAATTATTACAAATAATTACTAATTATTAAAACATATTACTAATTAATATTAATTATTACATTTTTTATTAATTAATATAATTTATTACTAATTATCAGAATTTATTACTAATTATTTTAATTAATTATCTATTATTAGACTTTATTACTAATTATTACTAATTATTAATATTTATTACTAATTATTAAATTTTATTTCTAATTATTAGAATTTAACAATAATTGTTTCAATTTATTACTTACTGTTTCAATTCAAAATTAATTGGTGCTATACATTACTAATTATTGCAATTTATTACTAATTATTGCAATTTGTTACTAATTCTTACAATTTATTACTAAATGTTAGAGTTTTTTACTAATTATTACTAATTATAAGAATTTATTACTAATTGTGGCAATTTATTACTGATTATTGAAATTTAAAACTTATTATTACAATTTAGTACTAATTTTTAGAATTAATTACTAATTATTACAATTTATTACTAATTATTACAATTTGTTAATAATAATTACAATTTCGGACTAATTTTTCCAACTTATCACAATTTATTACTAATAATCACATGATATCAGTATTTATTTCCATTTATTACCAATTAATAAAATTTATCAACAATTAATACAATTTACCACCAATTATTACAACTTCTGAATAATTATAACTATTTAGTACCAATTATTACAGTTTATAACTAATTACTACCTGTTTGTACTGATTAATTATATTTATTACTAAATATTTCAAATTATTATATATTATTACATTTTATTACAAATTAATAAAAATTAATTGCACTTATTACTAATTATTACAATTTGTTACTAATTATTAAAACATATTAATAATTATTACAAATTTTTGCAATTTATTACTAATTATTAAAATTTATTAAAAATAACTACAATTTATTACAATTTATTACTAATTTTGGTAATTTAATACTAATTATTATAATTTATTACTAATTAAAATACTTTAAAATTAATTCATACAGATTAATAAAAATTAATATTATTACTATTAATTAATTCTGAGTCATACAAATCCCAAGTAATTATATGTAATAATAAACATAAATAATGATAATTAAAAATATCTAATTCTAATTTAAATTAACTACTGCTAATCAACAAGAAATATGACTAAAATAAAATAATATTTTATTTATAAAGTAAAAAATAAAAAAAAGAGATAAATACAATAAAACTAATGATTTCAAAGGATATAATCTGCGAGTATTGACTCAAATTATAATTTTAAACTATGAAAACTTTTTAGAGAAAATTTTCTACTGGAGAGAGTGAGGGATAGAGAATTGAGTGCTATGAGGAAAAACGGGTGGTGTTATATATAAGTTAGATTAGATGCGACTAGAGTCCCATCAAAAATGTCCACTGCCACTATTAATTAGGGGAGGTGGTTAAAAAGTCTTTTGTGATGTGCCTCGTCGCATGAAAAAACCATCAGACATAATATTTGTGACGGGAAATAAGTTGGGTCACAAATACTAAAAACACCATCAAGTATTCGCAATGGGATATTATAGCTGGTTGTAAATAGCCTTTCACACATTTTGGCACACAGGGCGCGCCTAAACTTTTGTGACAGGAATTGTCACCCTTTAAAAAACCTTATTATTCGTGACGAGCTGCTTCTTGTGTCGCAAAAGAATCCATTCATATGGACTATTTTCCATGGGTCACTTTCTCATAGAAAATGACTCTTTATAAAATCCAACATTTCCCATAGTGTATGGAGAGGTTAAGTGAAATCTAAAAATAGGAATAATGTTGACACTAAAGCCACTCGTAATTTGAAAAATCACCATATATTTTTTAGATTTTCAATATAGATCTAAAAATTTGTTATTTAATTATTTATATGTAATTATCAATGAGAAAATATATATTTTAAATTGTGCTTTCAATTCCCCTAAATATCAAGGGGAAGACAAAACCTGACTTATAATCTCTCTAGAACATAGTGGATTAGGGTATTTGACTCATACTTTATCATGGGTATCTGTGAAAAAATGGAATTTTCCTTATACATCTGATGTTCTGACACAATTTGAGAAAACAATATTTCTGGAAGAATTTGAGAATATTAGGGTTATTACTGAATAATATAGATTTATGTATTAACATTTCAAGAGAAGGGAGTTAGAAATAAAATACCCCAAAACTCTTGAGTATTACATCATTCATCAGCAATTGATTCCACTAGAAATCTGGAATTTAATATCAAATAATTTAAGGGTTTTCGTGATTTTGTTGTTCTATTTGTTTTGAGTAATTTTTGATTAATTATTATCCATGTTTTTCTTCAAAAAACTACATGACGCGGCCCTATTAATTTTTGGTGAGTTGGAAAAAAATTTCTTCCATCCATTTTAACTTGGATACTACATATAATTATGTATATTCCAAATATAACAATTATTAGGGGACTTGTTTTCTTCTACTCGGTCTATCCTATGGGATGAAATATATCCATAATGGAATCTTATATTGGAAACAACAATCATTCAAAAGGATATATTCTGAGAGGTTATTTTTATCAAGAATGTATGGGTTTTTATTCTATGTATATGTATGCAGTAAGAACAAGAGCTATCCGGCCATTGAGAAATGATGATTATTAGTATGGTGAAATTGATCCATCATTTCCATCTCATCCCTAAATAGGACGAAGGTAGACTCTTTGGGACAACTTGAGATCTGTGACAAAATAAGATCTCCGAAGGCGAGTGCTTTGCGAAGAGGGAAATACTTCACAAAGGCTTGTTTGAGCCTTATGAAATTGGGAGCTTCACGAAGTAGAGAGATTTGTGATGTTATTTCCAAATCGTATGGCCCAATGATCCGTTACAATGGGGTATTCATCAGTGGATGAAATTTGGACTCAAATGAGCAGCTACATACAGTGAAAGAAGCACTCATTAGAGATAATGAAAGGACCTATAAGTCTTTAAACTGTGATTGGATCTTCTGAAAAAGAAGTGAGCTCACATCAGTTGAGAGACTAGTGAGTTCTCAAATTGTGATAGCTTGTAATCCAAGAGGGACATTGAGTTTGCTTCAAACTTGTAAAAAATATTGTGCTTTTAGTGTATTTGGTACATCGGCACATTGTCGTTGTTTTCTGCTTGGGTGTAGCCTGGTGAGGGTGAACCAAGTAAAATTGTTGTGTCATGTGCACGCTTTATGATTTGTTAAATCATTGCAAAGAAAAAGAGTGAGATGAGAGTTTTGACTAACAACATATAAAGATCAAAGGGGATTTGTTATAATATATCATAACCTGATCCCCCCCTCTCAATGAATATACCCTTGTAGACCTAACATTACTTGGACCCAATTCATTGGTTTTGGAATGAAGACCATTAATAATCATTTTTATGAATATGTTATGACAAATGTTTCAGCAAAATGAGGACACAACATGATATCATAATGTTCTGTACCAAAATGGACTATTATACATGTACATCAGATAATAATCCTCGATATAGAAATGTGTCTTGTTATGCACTTGTTGAGAAAATATTTCATTTACATTACTACCCTCACAGTTGAGTCACTATGCTAAAATGTAAATTTTTTGATTAAATGTCATGACATGTTACATTTATGACTGATTCATAATTATTGATATGACCCGATTAGTGGATACTGATGAACCATATATATTTTTTATCAATGGAAAAAATTGTTTTATGTGAAATATCATATGACACCAGATTAGAGTTTCATTGTTACATAATTCGAAGAAATATTTTTCATGTTGGTGTGGATGAAATTGATTGTTTCTAGTCCCCCTTTAGTGTTGAAAAACTATTGTATTTAATGACTCAAATTATCCCATGTCTTGAATTTATGTTAAAACTAAATTAGTGGTGTATAATATTCAGAGAAAAATATATATGTTGATAGTTCATTCCATTTACCTTGACATGGGTTTCTCAGATTTGTAATTGTTTAACTAATATAATTTAGTTTCAGATTACAGTGATATTTTTGATTTATTATTTTTTTAGTACATATAATTATGTTTATTTCAATTCAGAAGATGAGATAAAAATGGGTATATAAAAAATATATAAATTTTCCATAAATTATAGTTTCTGAAATATATCATCCCATTTATTATGACTTCTTTTACTTCTAAGTTGTATGAAGAATTTTTTAAAACCTTTTATAGAAAATGTATATTTCATTATTATACATATTTTGAATGATATTGATGATTTTTAAAGGATGTTATTAGTTGATAATGTTAAATAGATATTCCATATAAGGTTTTATTCTCTAGTACACATAGTGAGTATAATAATTGTAATATTTTTCTTCTCCATGATATTTAATGTCATGTTATTATAATTCATCTAATTGTTAGTGGTATACATTTAAAGAAAAGTTTTCTACTACTTAGCATACATGAATTTTTCCAACATATGTTGCTCTTAGATCTACATGGGACACCCTTTATACCCATTAAAACCTTCACCCAGCATCAGACAACCCATAAAGAAAATATTTTTATTTTACACTTAATTCTATAGGGATATTCCCACACATGCCTCCACCATCATCATCTTTTTATCCTAAAGTTATCTTAAAATATATAAAATTTTTCAAGTGATGTTTCCTCCTATACCATATCTATATCATTTTATATATCCTCAACCCTTATATTCTTATCATTCAATATCTATACAACCTCCATTTCATAATATCTATTCATGATCTGAATATTTTAGTTCTTTAACATCTGCTCCTATTCAAGATGATGACCTAATGAATGCACTAGGACAACAACATTCTTTAAAGAAAAATTATCCATGAGAATGAACAGATCCATCATATATTAATGACAAGCCTTCATTAGGTATTTTCGTTATAACTGTGTCAAATAATATCACATCATCTTTTCCTTTTGTAGTGTGAAATAA
Source organism: Viscum album (assembly GCA_963277665.1). Classification (NCBI taxonomy): domain Eukaryota; kingdom Viridiplantae; phylum Streptophyta; class Magnoliopsida; order Santalales; family Viscaceae; genus Viscum; species Viscum album. The sequence goes on from OY728142.1 coordinate 1,711,229,144, forward strand.
TTATTTTTTTCCATTGACATTATTCAGTGGGATCCTCTAATAGGTGACATGGGTGAAGCTGTATGCATTAAACATGTAATCAACGAACACAGATAATGGTTGATTATAATGAATACAATCACTTTACAGGAAAAATTATAGGAATTGTATATTTTTATGGGAACATTATCCGTGAACAATTATATGATTCTGAGGAAAACAGTCATGTGTTTGACAGATCATTGGGAGTTGTGGTGATCATATAAGAACGAGATATACCATGGATGGAAGAGTAGATTTAGTTACAATTTAGAAGGTGTAATAACAATACATAACTATCCAACAACAAAATAAAAGGTAATTGTCACATATTGGGAGAGTAATGGATTTAATGTTTTGTTAATATTTGATGTTCTACATTCAAAATTTAATTCTTATTGATTTTTTTTGATTTTTTTGGACGCATCGATTAAAAATGATCAATGTTTCTTTGTCATATTTGAACACTTTTTGGTTCACTATAATCCCCGAGTATGAGAGAATGTGGTTATATTAAAATGTGTAAACATTGTATCTATATTTAGAGGGATAAAAATTCTCTATAATTGGAAAATTGTCTATTTGGTCAAAATAAAAATTGATCAAATTGGATAAAATTGTGAAATGGAATAATGTTCAATTGGCCAATGTTCCAAATTGGAAAATGAATAGTATTTCCAATTGTATAAAATTATAATGTTCTTAATTGCCAAATAGTGAAATTTTGAAATATAAAAAATGGAAAAAATGCTAAATGGCCATTTGAAAAAATGGAAAAAGTTAACCAATTATCATAATTAACAAATAATATAATAACCGAATAAAATAACAAAAAATATAATTGGACTAAAAAAATATGAATCCATATCACACCCATGGTTAGAATGTTAATTATTATGTACAGATTTTGTTATTCCACATGTATAAAATTTGTAATTAAATTTATATTTATATTCTACTTCATTTTATGGGATTTTTCCAAATATATCTTTTAGATTCATACCATGTTTATCATTTTTAATACTATTAAATAATGTAATATTATAGTTTTTAATGTAATTTTTAGTAAAAGGAATATGGAATCGAGGTCCATGTTGTGGAAGAAAAATTATTTTTCTTGAGTTGGAAGAAAACTGATGTAGGTTCTGCATTTCCACCAGAGGATTCTAATATTTTTATTCATGCATATAGAAAATGAGACAATTATATAATGACCTGAGTTATTTCACTGGGGGTAATAGTGGAAATTGAGCTAAGGATATTAGTAGTGGTGGGGTGCTGGTCATGGTGGTGTTGATGATGATGATGATGACTATGATGATGGTTCTCTAGCTACCGATACTGGTGATGATTATAATGGAAATAGTGGTGATATAGAATATATTTATTTCCTCTATTTTGAGTGTAGTTTGATATATGTGTGGAAGACAAAAACATTGACGATGTGGATTGTATATGTAAGTTACATTAATATTAATGTATTGGAAAGAATTTATAAAATAATGGTTGATGGCTAAATATATTATTAGTGCACTGCACTAAATTTGACCTATGGTTTTTAATTTTTTTTATGTTTTGTGAGAGGTGAATTATTGTTGTACTTGTAATGCACGGACACCAGTTACCCCGAGCTGGTACATTGTTACATAACATTGGCATGACCACAAGAGATCAAATCCCAAAAAACCGATCAGTTTAGTAACTTTGGAAGTACTATATACATACATATGTTTTACATTACATTATAAAATGAAAAACAAAAAAACAACATTGTCTCCATTGACCACTTTAATATCCCTTAGAGTATCCCTACAGTCCAATCACAATATACTTCTTCAACACCTAGGAAAAATACAACATAGAAAATGGTGAGCTTAGATGCTCAGTAAGGATAACAATATATCAAAAACATTCATAAATAAGCATAAACAATTAAGGCAATGTATAATACTAAAACATAAGTTTTTTAAACATAAACATTAGAATAATATGGAAAATATAATCATACAATGACATTTACTTACTCACATAGATATTCTACTAGTCTAATAATCACATGCAATATCAATAGCCAATTTCATAATGATGGAATGCATAATGCCAGACATCACAACCACATAGTCATGTCCTCGTGTGAAGACTACAAATAATATTTCTCAAGGACTTATGCCAAGACACTAGTATGTCTCATGAGACCTACAGATGCATCGAGGAGCTATAGCTTGCTCAAAACGTCACTTACTTAGTCCAATGCATTCTTCATATGAAAAAGTTCATACATAACATAAACATTCATATTAAAACTAGCATATAAAATATCAATACATTATCCATAAACCATAAATAGTGTAAAAATCACACATACACTATCAAATATATCATAAAACATTCAATAAAATATGGAATATTTGGTTCAGAGCTTAAAATCCATCAAAAGATTTTAACATAGATGATATCAGAACTTTTTTAGAGAAATATCCCTTTCTATTTTCCACTAATTTAAAATCCATATAATTTTAAAAGTAAAAATTTATTTTGAAAATATTATTATAATCTTGTATGTGAAGCTTAGATGATATTATAATGGTGAAAAATACATTCACCTACCATATAAGTTAAAAAAGACATTTTTACCATAATGTTTTTTGGAAATGGTCATAATGTACCATGATCGGATAATGAATGAAAGATTACTTTCAAAAAATATATGGTCTAATAAGCGTATAACTGAATTTATACCATATTATTTTAAAAAGTAAAAAAAAATTGAATTACATTTTTTAGAAAACACTAATGTGGATGATAAAGAGGTTCTAGTAGATACTTACATACTAACAACATCAGATAAGTAAAGAGATTATAGAATTTACCCTTACCACTTACTTTTCCTTCGTTTATGGTATGTTAACCTCCTGTATAATAGTCAAATCAATGTTATTAAGTTATACAAGAACCACATACATAAATATGATATCCTATATGACCTAATAATATTTCTTTGTTAATAATATTTTATTAGTATCATCATTTCGGGTGTTACCTGTTATGTTTTCCTTTATATGATTGGTTACGTAAGTGAAGTTTTTTATTGATTGGATGTATTTGATTAATATCCAGAATAATATTAATTTATTAAAAATTGTTTTTAATCAGAATATTAAAATTATTCTTGAACTATTATTATGGGGATTGAATCTCATCACTTTCATGGAGACGGTAATCCGTACATAAACATAAGTGAAAATATCATTATATTGATGGTGAAATCGTATGTAATTGGATTTTATATCATATATAACGAATAATTAACATTTTATATTTGTTATTTAGATTAGTTATACTCATTATTATACCAATCCTAATAATGAAGTGTTTTAATAACAAACTACACCACGACGTGAAGATGGTAAGCCGTACGTACACACGTATGATGACCTTGTCATTTATAGGATCTATAGAATAATGAACATGGTTGTAATATATTTATAATAACATCAAATTATGTATGAGGTACTGGAGTTTTTATTTTGGTATGGAAAAAAAATGAAATAAAAAGTGGAATACAAAATGAACTTGAAAGAGAAGGGGAAGTACCCTTTTATAAGAGAGGTGAGGGTCACATTTTGAAAACCTTGAAATATTATTTTATAATAAAATAATATTCAGTTTCTAATGGCTCATAAATAATATATTTCGAGGATAAGGTGAATATGGGTCTAAAACCTCTTAACCAATTTGTTTTAGACATGTTTAGCTCACCATTTTAACATTATCTTTTAGATTTAACTCGTAATTAAATAGTTTGACATTTACCATGTCTCTTTGTATTTTTTTATTATATGGATAAAAAAATACTATAATCTTCCGAAAGAACCCCAAGTGGTTTATTATTTATATAAATAATCATATTTATGTCCTTTGGATGAACCTTATATTTTTGGGAATATTATATCAATTAGTAATATAGTATTAGTTTTAAAAACTGAATTATGTCAATTTTTACACTTTTTAGTATTGGATTATTTTGAAATCCATAAAAACTTTATAACATCAAATAAAATTTATTTAATCAACTCTAACATGTCATATTGACCTATAAAATTAATTCAATTCAACATAAGTATCAATTAAATTATTCAATGTCTAAAAATTATAAACAAAATACCATTATTTTTTAATTATACATATATTTCTATTGAATATTTATAGTTTAATTTATCTTATTTGTAAACATATATTAAAAATGGTTTAGTTATTAAACATTTAATTTAACCCTATTAACTATCCTTTAAATAAAAAATTTATAAATATCCTAATCTAATAAAATTTGACTAAAAAGGATCATATTTTATTCATAAGGTTTTTTTTGGTAGAATTACACTTATCCAGTTGAATTAGGACATGTGTTAGGGTAATTATAATATCATTTTTACACTTAATTACCCTATTAACTTTTTACTGTGGTAAATAAAATTTAAAAGTTAATATTCACCAAAAATTATTTTCAACTTATTGAACAACATTTTACATATTTATGCTATCTTTTTCATTCATATTTTTGTAATTAAACTCACAGAAGTAGACAAATTATGTTTTATGTAGTTTTTCAAATGCTTGTTGAAGGTTGGTAAAAGACGGTAAAAAGTTCAATAAAATTTTACAAATCTATAATTATTATAAAATGACTCCAATGAATTAAATTGAACATATATAGGTATTATTTATTTATTATTAAATAACATATATTAAAATAACATAACTAATTACTTAAATAAAACGTCGATTTAAAACAGTAACATAGTGTTTGTCTTTATTCATCAAAAATTGAATGTTTTAAAAAAAATACCAAAAATTCACCCTAATCTAATATTGATATAATGAATCCCAAAATGAATTCCATATTGAAAAATAAAATATATAAAATTTCAAAAATTGGGTATTATTATTCATAAATGCTAGATTGATTGAATGTGGTGTGTTAAAACTTCATGTTGCGTATAACCTAAGATAATACATTATTCAAAGGGAAACATACCATGCATGCTTGGGGTGTTACATTATACCCTCCTTAAAATAATTTATTCCTCGAAATTTCTAGAATATTACAGCATAAAAAATATTCATCTATTTTTTCATCATATGTTAATTAGGTTCCCACGTTGCCTCTTCCATCTTATGGTTTATCCATAGATCTATTACCAAACTAATCATCTGGTTTCTAAACACTTGTTCTCTGGTATCAAAAATCTTGATAATCACTTCAAAATAGGACATATTATGTTCAATTTCAATTTCCTCATAGGTTTGTACATGTGTTGGGTCAGGCATGTATTTTCTCAATAGTGATATGTTGACACATCATGAACATTGAAGAGAGTTGGAGGCATTTCCAGACAATAAGCTACAAATCCAATACATTCTATAATTTCAAATGTTTTGATATACCTTTTACACAGTTTACCCTAATTACTTTAATGTATAACACCCTTCCATGGCGATACATTTATGAAAACATGGTCTCCAACTTGAAATTCCAAAACATTCCTCTAATTATCAGCATAGCTCTTTTGCCTACATTGGTGTGCTTTGATGTGGGTTTGGATAATTCTATATTTTTCAATTGTTTCCATAACCTATCCTGGGCCTAAAAGTTTTCTTTTACCCATATCATCCCAACAAGTTGGTGTGAGAAATATGTTTCTATATTACGCTTCATATGGTGCCATCTGAATACTTGAATAAAACCACTTATTATTGGAAAATTCTATCAGAGGTAAATATTGATCCCACATACCTCGAATGTAAAGAGAGCAATATCTCAACATGTCTTATAAGGTTGTAATAGTCCATTCTGATTGTCCACCATTTTGAGGGTGGTATGTAGTGCTCTAATGAAGTTTAGTATCTAGGGCCTTTGGGAAACTTTTCCAGAATCTTTTTGTAAAATGGGGATCCTGATAAAAAACAATCATTAGGGGTACTCCATGAAGTCTTAAAAAATCATTAATATATAGTCCTGTTGGATGTTAAAGTGGTAAATCTTCTCTTATATCAAGAAAATGTGCTGAATTGGTAAGACAATCAATAATGACCCATATTTCATTATTCCTTTTAGGATTATTTGGTAGTCCCATGGAAAATTCCATCTTAATATTATCCCATTTCCACTCAGGTGCATGAAGAGGTTTCATGACTCCTCTAGGATGTTGTCTTCTTGATCTCACTTTTTAACACACTATACTTCTTGAAAAATGATAAGAAATATCTCTCATCATGTTGTCCCACAAAAAATGTTCCTTCAAATCTCTATACATATTAGTTCTACCATGGTGTGTAGTGAAATTGGAGCCATGAGCATCACCCAACAATTTCCTTTTTAGATCTGGTATGTCAAAAACACAAATCCTCTTCCCAAATTTCAAAATTCCATCTTCATACATGAAGTCACTCAATCTACCATCATTCACAGCTTTAATAAACTTTGGAAACACCTCATCATTATTAATGAGAAATCATTATCCATTCTATTAATGATAGTTTGGAAACCATTGGAAAAAGTATTGATGATTCACCTTCCATGGATATTCTCATATCCATCTTTACTAGATCCATAAAAATATGATTCCATTAAACTCTCATTTTGTTCAAAACTCAATGATCCTATATACATAAAGAATCATCCACCTTATTTTCCTTCCCCAAGAGCTATTGTATAGTTTAATCATAATCATTGAGTAGTTCAAGCCATCTTATTTGACTCATGTTGAGTTCTTTCTATGAGAAAATATACTTCAAACTCTTGTGATCAGCATCAATCTCAAAATTTTCACCATTGAGAGAGTGCCTCCATATTTTCAAAGAAAATATTAAATCTACTAACTCAAGAAAATGAGTGGGATAGTTTTGTTCATTAATTTTTTGTTGTCGTGATGCATAGGAAATAACTCTATCATTCTGGATAAGGACAAAACCATGTCTTTTCTTTGAAGTATCACTATAAATAAAAAACCCATTATTACCCAATGGTAGATTCAATATAGGATCATTGTCTAATCATCCATTCAGTTCTTCAAAAAATTCTTCACACTCTTTTGTCCAAACAATTTTAACCCCTTTACATGTGATCTTGGTTAATGGGTTTGCCGATCGGGGAAAATTATGGATGAAGCACCAAAAATAACCTCCTAAACCAATAAAACTACATACCTCAGTTATACTCATATGTGCTAGCCATTATTTTAGTGCTCATCCTTTTTCATGCAAAACTAATGATATCCAAATCAATGACCAATATATGAAAAAAATTAGGCTCCATGAATTTGATCAAATAAATCATCAAGGTGAGGTAGGGGATACTTGTTCTTTATTTCTATAGAATTGATCTCCCTGTAGTCAATGCACAACATCATAGATTTCTCTTTCTTCTTAAAAACGATAGGGGATCCCTATGGAGAAACACTATAGAGAATAAATCCCTTATTACTCAATTCCTATAGTTTTTTTCAGTTATACTAATTCCACAGTGGAAATTATATGAGGGGTCTTCGATATGGGCCTAAAATCATGAATTAAATCAATTAAAAAACTCAATATCTCAATCTAGAGGATGTCTAGGTAAATCCTCTAGAAACATATCAACATATTCCTGCACAATATTTTTGTCCTCTATTTTAATATTCCATTCCTTAACCATATTAATTTAATTCACTTCCTCCCTGAATATGGAATTTAGTAGAGCTATTGTGGGTGGATCTATATAAGAACCAGGTGGTGATGTTTCTGATCTAAAGATAAGTTACTAGTTATCATCATAAAAAAATTTAATCTTATTCATCTTACAATAAAGCTTTACATCATGGTCCAAAAGCCAATCCATGATGAGGATTATATCAAAATCAATCATGGGTATTCTGATGTGATTAGCGAATAAAAAACATTTATATATCATAATGGGAACTGATTCAGAAAACTTTATTACAATGATAGTTCTCTTAGGAGTTTTTAAAAACAACTCCCTTGTTAAATCAAATTGGAAATATCTAATTTCTATACCAAACTAGGAAGATATGAAACAATGTGATGATCCATAATCGAATAAATCATTGGGTAAACTTGAAGAAACCATTAAATTACCTCCCACCATGTCTCTTTGATCTTCAAACTCAGCATTAGTGATCAGATAATCATGTCTTTGATCAATTGGACAATTCTAAGGGATGTTCCCTCAGCTCTCAGGACATTCATTTTCAAAATGTCCCTTTTCTCTAAAATTGAATCATTCAACATTTATAGCCTCTTTATTTTCCTTTCAATCACAAGCTGGGTGGCCTTTTCCACCACAATTTAAACAGAATCCCATTCCCTTCATGCATGTACCAGGGTAGTTCTTCCCACATTTACTATAGGATAGATATTCATCTTTTACCTTATTCCCCTTATTTCAATTTCAAGAGTGTTTAGAATTTCTCTTCTTCTCTTTCTTTACATTAAAGTTGTAAGAAATAAAGAATTTATATTTTTTCATGATAGAACATAAGAAAAAATCTTCATACGATGTGAAATATTTTTAGACTGATGCTCGACAAAGAAACAGTTTTAAAACTTCAATGAATCGATCAATATTACATTTGGGGTTAAATATATAATCTGTTGCATGTCTGTCTAACCTTGTAAAGTTATTGTCATAATTTGTGACATTCTCATCCACCTTTTACCTCAGACTCCGAAATATCCTTTCCAAATATTCTCGATGGCCACGAGGAATGTATTTTTCTAATAAAATCTCTATAAACTCCCTCCATTCCATATTTAATTATTCTTCATCTTCCTTTGTGTTTAGGATTAATGACCACCATTGATCTACATCTCCCATGAAGGGATAAACTGCCCTGACAAGTACTTCCATTTTTCTACTCTCCAAAGCATGAAATATATTCCCAATGGAAATTATCCATTGATCAGATACCAATGGATTTGTTATCACATTGAATTTTGGTGATTGTTGCCTCATGAAGTGGTATAACATTGATTTTTCTTAGTGTGGATTAAGGTGCTCCATACCGGTAAGGTTATTATTCATAACCTGGGTGATTTTTCCCAGTATAGTGATAAAATGATCATCCCTAGTTGCATCACCCACTCCACTATAATTATATTGAGTTGTAGTAAATCCCTACTAGGATTAAATTCGTTGATGTGGTTTCTATTCCTTCTATTAGGCCCATTTCTAAAAAATTAGTATACACTAGATTAGTTTTTGAATTGTAGTACATAATTCCAAACTTATAAAACACTAAAAATAAATTGAAAAGTTTATGGATATAATACATAATCATAATTTGATTTTATTTCATGGGGTTTATACTCATAAATCATTCATAATGGTTTTAATGAAAACGTGAATTATCCTAATCATATCCCTTGGGAGTGTCATAACCAAGAGTGCAACAAGGCCCGTTGTTGTGTCCCAGGATATCTCAGGTAAAGCCTGATACTCTTTGTTAGAGTTTTCACACAAAGATACATTTGTGCCAGTGCCACCTCTACCTACTCATATCAAGATAGGACTGTATTTCTTAGAAAATACACCAAATATCAACAGTACTGTTGGTCAGAGTGGACACTCAAGAGGGGGGTTAATTGAGTTCCAATTAAAATTTCTATTTAAAATCCTTTTCTAAAATCCCCCAATTTAACATACAAATTGAATTTTAGTGAATTTGAACTAAAGAAAATTTTCAGTTAGGTTCTCAAGGGATTGATTAATTCCCAGTTAATCTAATCATAAGATCAGATTAGCTTTTGAAACTAACCTAATGATTTACAAATCATGAAAAAACATTCTAATTCAATTATCAGAGTAACTTTGAAAAAAATATTATGTTTTAAAGCACTGCGCACCGAAATAAAAACGTTTTAGATAAAACTAATCAAAGAACAGCAGATATAACCAAGAGGTTCAGTCTCAAGCTGAGACTTAGTCCTCTCAACAATTTATATAAATTTGATACACACCCTGGATCGGGGTTCACAACAGTTTACAACTATCCAAGTCAAAGATCTCTACCACAGTTCTACGTGGGAAACAAAAACAACAACAATTACAGTTGTCCAGGTAAAAGACCTCTATCACAGTTCTACGTGGTAAACAAAGACAATACCAAATATAGATGTCCAGGTCACACACGACCTCTACCACTATCCAAAGTGGGAAATAGAAGATGTAAGGAGATTGAATGAGGATTTACAGATCCTCCCGTTATGTTTCCGGAGACAATGTATGTATAAATTAAAACTGATGACACCCACTACTCGTAATGTAAATAATAAATAACCGAGTAAGATATAGAGTTTGGAATGGCTCTAGTGATTGCAGTGTAGCTCTGGACTCCTTTAGATTGATCAGAAATGGTTCTGAGTCCTATTTTGGTTTTTGTCTAGAAAATAGAATGTCGTATTCTTGACATCCAGGTTCAAAGACAGTGAAAATGTAGTCGATGAAGTTCTTCAAAATCCTCGTGAAAGTACAGAGCTCTTCTTGAGTAAGCGTGAGTGTGTTTGGGTTTCTGTGTCTTCTTGGTCGTGCATGTATATCTATATGAGATCTTCTTCTGTATGACACGTGTAGATCACTTCTATATTTTCCTTTGTGTCTCTTGTAGCAACAGGGACTTCTTATATTTATGGCACGAGCTCTGGCTTAAGAAATGATTTCTTTTTTTAGGTATGAGGTACGATTCCTTGACATCCAATAACCTTCATTAAATAAATGACAGTGCATTAAAATATATCTAATATGACCGTTGGTTAGATTAATCAATGATAAAGAAATTAAGGCAGTGTCGGATTCTCTAGAATGGTAGATTTGGATATCGGTACCTTTGTATCAGAATCCTCTTGTATCGGTAACTTCTTCTGTAACTGTAGCCTTTCTATCGGTAGACATCATGTATGTCGATAGACTTGATCAGTAGTAGTAGACTTAATGTACCAGTGACCTTTCGTGTAACAGTAGCCTTCATGTACAGGTATCTTCCTTGGTTTATCGGTAGACTTCCATCGGTAACTTTTCCATAATGGTAGGATTTCATAACGGTGACTTGTCTATATCAATGACCTTCACGTATCAGTAGACTTGTTGTACTGGTGGACTTGATCTATCGGTAACCTTCACCTATCAGTATACTTGTTGTACCGGTGGAATTGATGTATCGGTGTCCTTCATGTATTGGTAGACTTGTTGTACCGGTGGACTTTACAAATCAGCAGCTTTGTTCTGTAATGGTGACCACTTGTCTGTTTAAGCATTCTATTGGCAGAATGGGTTCTGTTAGAATATATATCCATCTTGTAACCGAATTCTATGAAGATAATATAAATATTGTAATATATTAATATGTTCATGGTGTACAGAAATACTGAAATAAGTAATTAACCATTAATCTATATAGGGATTATCAAACTATAATTGAGCATAATTGGGACTATAAAAATATAATTGAGCATAATTGGGATTATCAAAATATGAGATCAACTTAATCTATATAGGGTTCAACAGTCTACCCCTTTTTTATAATCACAAATTATGCCAATGTATTGAGAAAAATAAAATGGTGTTAGAGGAAGAATTCCCAAAAAAACATTAAAAAAATTTCTCATTTTTCTACCCTTTCAATTGCACTCCCAGTTCTCATTTGTTTCATTTTATCTCCCTTTTTTATTAACAAAAAAAGGGTAGAATCAGAGAAATGTAAAGACAAAAAGAGAACAGAATGAAAATAAACATAAACACAGTAAAGTGGAGAATGTATGAGTAAATTTATATTAAGGCACAAAAGGTAAAAACTGATAAATTCAGCATTACAAAAATACAAGTTAATCCTATCAAAAACATCCAGAATCACTCAATATTCCTTTTGAATAGGAGTTTTTCCCTTAGGACCAGAAGAGGGTGCAGGTTCAGATTGATTAGATGGCTTGGGAATAGCTGAAAGAACAACTGGAGGGTCAGCCACTGAAACTATACCAGATATTAAATCTGTGCCCATCTGTGGGATCATAGGTGTTAAGCTTCGAATAGCCTGAACTAGAGTCAACTGAGGTGTACTCCCAGAGGCAGAGGCAGGAAGATAAGGAGGTACAATCATAGGTCTGGCATCCACATGCAATAATGGTAGCAACAGGTTCCTGAAATCTATAATAATACTACCTCTTCTCTCCATTTCTGACACAAAATCATCTCAATTTTCAATAAATTTATCCAAGACAGGAGTAAGCTCCCTGAGCTTACTAACCTGTTCTTTGAAAGCTTGAGTCACTAGAGGCAACTTTATATTCTCTATCAAGAGATTGAAATGGTTGGTCATTTGATGCTTCGTATGGACCTTCTCAAAGTAAGCATCCACCTTATTCTTAATGGAATCTTGAGAAGCAGTAGCTTACCATAGGTGATCACGAACAAAACTGGAAACTTCCCAAGTGGTAGCAAGGATCTGAGTATCCATGGTTCCACTGGTACTGGCCATAGCCAACTCTTCCTGGATCACAGTTCTGATCTAGTCAATGGTCACAGTGGAGCTAGATGAGGGAAGGGGTTTTACCGAGAAAGCTATTGTCTCTTTTAAACACTGTGTCAAATTACTAACCACCTTCTGAACAAGTGCATCTTGACTATTCAATTGTTATTTGAATTATGTCTTAAAAGCCTCAAATACTTCCACAAACTGCTTGACTACTTCTTTGATATATCTGATATCAGTATTCACTTGGGTTAGAGAACTATTCATGGCAGTCAATGAAGCAATCCATTGTCTGAGAGCAACCACAACTCCTGTACAACTCTCAAATTGAGTATGGCATACTTTAACTTCATCCATCATTTCCTTCACTGGACAAGACACAACACATCCCATAGATAGATCCGGGGATTTCTCCACACTCCTCATTTCATCAACCAAGGATTTCTTCAATTCTGCCACTGATTATCTTAGTGCTTCTTTCATTTCAGCCTTTAATGACTCAAGATCCTCCATGGTTGGCAAATTTTCATCCAAAACAGGTAGGATAACTGAAATCCCTTTGGGGCTGGTCTTCCTCATCAGAATATCCATAATTGAGTCCAAGTACCATATATCCTGGATCTGATGACCAACCTTCGATGTCATAAAACACAGAATCTAAACCATGATGCTCCCACTCACTTAGAGAATTGTCCTGAGGAATCTTCTCCAACGGTTCTGCTCGAGGTAACTCTAGAACCTCCTCTGAAACTTCAGCAGATGCAACAAACATTTGCTATGACAGTTCAACAGTAGGGTTAGTCCTATATTTTTTTATGTCATCAATGAATCTCTCATCAATGGAAGTAGATGCCACTTCTGTTGCCTGAACATGCACTATCTTGACTATACTACCTATTAGAGGGCTCAAACTGAGCTCTTCTTCTTCATTTTCCTCATCATTTTCTTCAGCAACATATTCATTTTCTTCATGAGAAAAATGATCTGACTCGGTTGCCTCATCCTCCTCATAGGTGTCCTTGACAACATTCTGATATGCTTCTTCGTCTTCTTCTTCACTGGACTCAGTATCACTGTCCTTCAGAACAGTTTCCCTCGTTTGTAGTTCTTTTGGAGGGCTAGCTGGTCCATTGGAAATATTTTGATGCACATGACTATGAGGTAAATCTTGGTCTCCTCCTTCCTCAACTGACGTCTCTTCCTGCTCAGTTTCAGCCTCATCATCACTATAGACAGGGTTCTGGCTCATCTGGTCCAAGTCCGGGATCCCTCACATCCTTTGGTCTAGAAGGATGGTCCACATGAGTGTACTTGTCATAGACATTACCTTCATCATTAACCCATGATTTTTTCCAAGGTTTCTAGCTAACTTTCATAAACATACAAACAGTCCTGGTGATGCAAAAATTATCCTTAACAACAACAGTTTCATCCTGAGGTCGAACTACGTCCTTTGCCTTCAACATAATAGAAATCAACTTATGAAAGAATAGTGCATTGGACGTAGACTTCAGTCTAGTAATATCCTCAACCTGAATCATTAGCAATCTGAAAAAATTCTCCTTTACTCCATGCATTAATAAATACAACAAATAAATATCCTGAAATCTGAGGGTAGAAAAATCTCCTCTCCTTGGACTGATCACATGCTGAATGAACTTAGAAACTAATTTATCCTCCTCTTCCATTGCTGCAGCAATAATATTTCTAGGAGTTCCATTTCCTGTCAATTCTAACAAGGCATCCTCATATTTAAAAAAGTCACTAGAAGTAGGTATGGATGTTGAATAAAATCCATAATCACCTCTAAGAGGAACTCTAAAGTTCTCATCCCATTCAACAGATGAAAACAAAAGCATTTGACCATTCACAAAAGAAATCATCCTATTCTACTCTTCTGAAGTTTCAAAACAGACAAACTCATAGAACTCTTTTACCAGTACTGGATAATACGGTCCATTATTATTCATGAAGCATTCGATCCATCCTTGCTCTTGTAAAATCTTCAGAATCAAGGACTTACTTTACAACACCCATTCCGCACATAACTACTTTTCCACTACAATTTCTCACTTCGATAAATGCAGATTCACAGGATTCCATCGAACAAAACATCTACTACTTCCAGTAGCACCAGCATTGGTTACTTTCTGCTTCTTAGCTTCCGGCGCATCACTCCCTTCATCCACTGAGGGTCGGTTCACACGGACCATTTCAGATTCTGAGGCTTAGTGTTTTTCGAGCTTGAGAGTTTTAGGTGGAAGGGATTCGAACAGACGGGTTCGCAGGGATTGAGTGAAGTCCAGAGTCGGGTTTAATATCATTTAGGATTCACATATAAAATAAATCTCATATTAAAAAAGGGTTCAAAGTCTCGGCCTTAATACGAAAATTTTAAAACAGCGCGATAGATGTACCGGTGTGGTGTCCCTAAACGGTGAGGTCTATCCTAACGGTGAGGTTTAACCTAACAGTGAGGTTTATCCTAACGTTGAGGTTTATCCTAACGGTGAGGTTTATCCTAACGGCGAGGTTTATCCTAACGGTGAGGTTTATCCTAACGTTGAGGTTTATCCTAACGGTGAGGTTTATCCTAATAGTGAGGTTTATCCTAACATTGAGGTTTCTCCTAACACTGAGGTTTATCCTAATGGTGAGGTTTATCCTAACAACGAGGTTTATCCTAAAGGTTTTAAGAGTAAGTTATCATTCCTAATTCGTGTCTAATGAAACATAATATTTCTGAACAAAATAGATTATTGAAAATATCATCTAATTAGAGTTCAGTACCTATAAATTCAAGAGTTATATCACCTCTTTGATAGTGATCTCTTAGAAAGTGGTGTCTAACATCAATCTGTTTGGTTCAAGAGTGATACATAGGGTTCTTAGAGATGTTGATCACACTAGTGTTATCGCAGTTAATTGAAACATGTTTAAAATCAAATCCATAGTCCAATAAAGTGTGTTTCATACATAGAATCTATGCATAGTAACTACCAGCAGCTATATACTCTTCTTCAGCAGTATATAATGCAACTGAGTTCTGTTTATTACTACACCATGATACTAGGGACATTCCAAGTAAATGACATCTTCTAGATGTTCTCTTTCAATCTAACTTGCATCCAGCAAAGTCAGCATCTGAATAACTTATTAAATCAAATGATTTTCCTTTTGGGTAAAACAGTCCCAAATTAGCAGTATATTTAAGATATTTGAAAATCCTTTTAACAGCAAGTAAGTGTGACTCTTTAGGGTTATCTTGAAATATATCACATATACATACACTAATCATAATATCAGGTCGACTAGTAGTAAGATAAATTAGACTCCAAATCATACCTCTATAATTAGTTTTATCTACTAGTTTTCCAGTTTCATCAATATCTAATTTACAGGTGGTACTCATAGGTTTATAACTCCCCTTAATACTATCCAGCCCAAAATGTTTTAATAAATCCTTAGTATATTTACTTTGATTTAAAATAATACCATCTTTAGTTTGCTAGATTTGAAATCCAAGAAAGTACTTAAGCTCCCCCATTAAGCTCATTTCAAACTCATTTTCCATAACCTTTGAAAAATCAGTACATAATGAATTTTTAGAAGATCCAAAAATAATATCATCAACATAGGTTTGTACTATTAAAACATCTTTGGAAATTCTTTTTATTAAAATATTGGGATTAGAAATTCCATTTTTTAATCCTTTTGAAATAATAAAATTTTTATGTCTTTCATACCAAGATCTTGGAGCTTGTTTTAAACCATATAAAGATTTAGAAAGATTAAAAACATGATTTTGAAAGTGGGGATCTGAGAAAGTATGCAGTTGTTCTATAAATACATCTTCAACAATAAAACCATTTAGAAAAGTGCTTTTCACATCCATTTGATACAACCTGAAATTTGGATGTGATGTAAAGGAAAGTAAGATCCTAATTACCTCTAATATAGCTATAGGTGCAGAGGTTTCCTCATAGTCAATTCCTTCTTCTTGATAGTAACCTTGTGAAACTAGTCTAGCTTTGTTTCTAATGATGTTTCCAGATTCATCAACTTTGTTTCTAAACACCCATTTTATTCCTATGGTTAAAGGGTCTTTAGGTCTTTCTACTAATTCCCAAACTTTATTTCTTTCAAATTGATTTAGTTCTTCATTCATACCCATTACCCATAATTCATTATTGATAGCATCATTGATATTTTTAGGTTCTAACTGTGAAATAAATGCTTGATGTTCAACTTGATTTCTTAGAGAAGCTCTAGTCTGTGTTCCTATATCTAGTTACCTACAACTGCATCTAAAGGATGGTTCTTTGGAGTCCTAGATGGTTTTGAAAAGGTAGATCTAGAGATTTCATGTTCATCAACAGGTTGGGAATCAACAGAAGTAAGTTCTGGAAAATTTCTAGAACTGGATGTTTTAACTATAGGTCCATTGTCTTTATCATTAATGTTCAAAACAGAGAGATCATATTCAAGATTTTCAGGAGAGGTCTTAGGTTCATGTGGATTAGTTTCATCAAATTTTATGTGAACAGATTCCTCCACACTTTTGGTTCTCTTATTGAAAACTCTATAGGCTTTACTAGAAATAGAGTAAACTAGGAAAATTCCTTCATCACTCTTGGATGAAAACTTGTCAATATTATCTCTGGTATTAAGAATAAAGTCTTTGCAAACAAAAACTCTGATGTAGTTAACCTTTGGTTTCCTATTTCTCCACAACTCATAAGGGGTCTTCTTAAGAACAGGTCTGATCAAGACTCTATTGATAGTATAACAAGTTGTATTGACATCTTCAGCCCAAAAAATGAACAAGTAGGTCATACTCATTGAGAATGGTTCTGGAAATTTCGTGAAGGGTTCTATTCCTCTTTTCTACTACACCATTTTGCTGAGGTGTCCTAGGGGCAGTGAAATTGTGACTATAGCCATTGTGTGAGAGGTAGGATTCAAACTCATGATTTTCAAACTCAAGACCATGATCAATTATCAAGGTTTTAATCTTAAGTCTACTAAGGTTCTCTACAGACTTGGAATATTTAACAAAGTAAGAACAAGATTCACTTTTGTGAGCTAGAAAATATACCAAAGTATACCTAGAATAGTCATCTACTAGAACATAGACATAGTGCTTCCCATTTAAACAAGAAACTCTAGAAGGTCTAAACAAATCCATGTGAACCAACTCGAGAGGTTGAGAAGTTGACAGTTATTTCTTTGATTTGAAAGAAACATTATGTTGCTTTCCCTTTTGATAGGGATTACACACTTTATCTGCTGGGAATTAAAGTTTTGGTAGGTCTCTAACAAAGTTCTTTATAGTAAGTTATCTAAGTGAATGTACATTGCAGTGTCCTAATATTCTGTTCCAAAGCCAAGACTCTTTATAAAAAGAATTTAAATAGATAATATTTTTCATAGCTAAAGAATTTAAATCGACTTCATAAACATCGTCATTTTTCAAGGTAGAAAATACAAATGCATTTTTAGAATTAAAAACATCGCAAGAATCATTTTCAAATTTAACATTAAAACTATCATCACATAACTGAGAGATACTTAGTAAATTATACTTAAGTCCATCAACAAATAGAACTTTAGAAATTAATACTGAGTCAGTGTTACCAATCTGGCCTAAGCCGATGATTTTCCCTTTGGAATTATCACCAAAGGTGACAAAACCTCCATCAACTCTGACTAAGCTTTTAAAGCATGAGAAGTCTCCTGATATATGTATTGAACATCCACTGTCCAAGTAACAAGTCATTCTATAAGAGCTATTTAAGCAGGTTCTCTACGAAAAAGATTTAGATAGGAAATGATTTTGGTACCCATATTTTCTTGGGTCCAGACAGGTCAGCTAATCAAACTTTAGGTACCCAAATTTGTCTTATGGGTCTCATAAGATTTGTAGAATCAACAGATTTAGACAAATAAACCTTATTAGATCTGTAAATATGAATATAACTAGTTGGAGCATGTGGACTTTCAAAACTAGAACTATCTACATTCTGTCCAGATTTAGGAATATATCTAGTTTTGGTAATTTTTCTTTGTCCAAGTTGGTATCCTATACCAATAGTATATCTAGGTGAAATCCACTTACCTAGAATTTGAGTAAGAGTATCTTTTACGTTTGTGAACTTTTCTAAATACTTCATAAGTTTCTCATTTGACAATTTCAGTTCAGTGTTTTCTTTGAGAAACTGACCATTATTTTCAATTTCTATGTCAAGATCAGATTTATGTTTAATAGCTAAAGCATACTGTTTCATTAAACCTTTGTATTTGTCTTTCAACTCATTTCTGGTTTCTTCCAACATATCACAGTATTAAAACAGTTCATATTTTGACATATTTTCAGAATCAGAATCATCTCCAAAATAATATGAATTTAAAGCAGGAGTTTTAGATGTTACCTCAAAAGTGTTTGTCATAAAACACATGTTTTCCTTATATCTGTTTCCAGTCTTAGAAGCTTCAGATTCACTGGAGCTATCCTTAAAAGCACTCCACGTAGCCTTCATGGATTTATTATACTTATTATCCTTATAGTCATATTTCTTATTTTATTTCATATTTGGACAGTCTGCTTTTATATGTCCTTGTCTCTTGCATTCTTAGTAGACAACTTCATTAGATTTGTCAGATTTCTTCCAGTCCTTTTTCCAGTGTCCCTTGTTGTCATACTTACCTTTTTAATTTGATATTCTGTAAAACATCTTCTTCCTATAAAACTTCTTAAATCATCAGGCTATGTGAGACATTCCTGCATCACTGTCAGATCCACTTTCACTTTCTTCACAGCTTGAGCTATCACTTATAACTTGATGTTTCTCCTTATCCTTATTCATTGAAGTAGATGTCTTGAAGGCAACTGACTTCCTTTTTGGTTCATATTCTTCTTATTTGATTACCTTAAGTTCTTCTTCATACATCATCAACTTACCAAAAAGTTCTTGACTGGAAGGTCACCAATATCACAAGATTCTCTGATTGAAATAGAAGTTCCCCTCCATCTTTTAAGTAGGCATCTCAAAATTCTCATGATTTTCTCCTTTGATGGAACATCCTTTCCTAGTGAGATCATTTTATTGAAAATTTCGTTAAACCTGATATTCATTTCAGAAATGGGTTCATCAGGATTCATCTTAATATTGTCACATTTAATAGTATAGGTGTTCAATCTCATTTCTTTAACATTAGTTGTTCCTTCATGAGGAACACCTAAAGTATCCCAAATTTCATATGTTGTCTTACAAGAAGATATTCTATTAAATTCCTCATCTCCTAAAGCATAATACAGAGCATTCATAGCTTTGCAATTATTATTGTAAGTTTTCTTAGTAGCTTTATTCCAAGTATATCTAACAGTGGTGGGAATTTTATATTCTGATTCTATGGCAGTCCAAATATCAAAACCCATGCTTTCTAAATGTATTTTCATCTTAATCTTCAACTGCGCATAGTTGTTTCCATTGAAAAATGGTGGTCTATTAGTAGCAACGCCTTCAAGTCTGTTATCCATGATAACTAGGTCAAAAAAATAAATTTAAAGAGATAAAAATTTAGAAATAACATAAATTTTAAGAACTTTAAAATACAACTAAAACCACAGTTGAAAAACAGAGTACTTCAGAAAATATTTTAAAAACCTATGATATAAAATGTTTTTCGGAGTGGACACTCAAGAGGGTGTGACTTAAGTTCCAATAAAAATTTTTGTTTAAAATCCTTTTCTAAAACAACCCAATTTAACATAAAAATTGAATTGTATGAATTTTAACTAAAGAAAACTTTCAGTTAGGTTCTCAAGGGATTTATTAATTCCCATTTAATATAATTAGAAGATCAGATTATCTTTTTAAAATAACCTAATGATTTAAAAATAATTCAAACACTTTCTAATTCAATTATCAGAGTAACTTTGAAAAATAGTTTATGTTTTATAGCACTTAGCAGAGGAATAAAAAGGTTTTAGATAAAACTAAACAATGCACAACAGATATAGCCAAGAGTTTCAGTCTGAAGCTGAGACTTAGTCCTCTCAACAATTTATATAAATTGGATCCTCACCCTAGATCGGGGTTCACAACAGTTTAGAACTATCCATATCTAAGAACTCTACCACAATTCTACGTGGGAAACAAAAACAACAGCAAATACAGCTGTCCAGGTCAAAGACCTCTACCACAGTTCTATGTGGGAAACAAAGACAACATCAAATACATCTGTCCATGTCACACACGACCTCTACCACTATCCATAGTGGGAAATAGAAGATGTAAGGAGTTTGAATGAGGATTTATAGATCCTCCATTTAAGGTTCATGAGACAGTGTATGTGTAAATTAAAACTGATGACACACACTTCTCGTAATGTAAATAATAAATCCCTGAGTAAGATATAGAGTTTAGAATGGCTCTAGTGATTTCATTGTAGCTCTAGACTCCTTCGGATTGATCAGAAATAGATCTGAGACTGCTTTTGGTTTTTTTCTGGAAAACAGAGTGTCGTCTGCTGGACATCCAAGTTCAGAGACAGTGAAATTGTAGTCGATGAAGTTCTTCAAAATCCTCGTGAAAGTAAAGAGCTCTTCTTGAGTAAGTGTGAGTGTGTATGAGATTCTGTGTCTTCTTTGTCGTGCATGTATATCTGTATGAGCTCTTCTTGTGTTTGTCACTTGTAGATCACTTCTGTATTTTCCATTGTGTCTCTTGAAGAAATAGGGTCTTCTTATGTTTATTGCACGAGCTCCGGAAAAAGATATGATTTCTTTTTCAGGTACGAGGTACAGTTCCCTAACATCCAAAAACCTTCATTAAGTAAATGACAGAGCATTAAAATATACCTAATATGACCGTTGGTTAGATTAAACAAAGATAATGAAATTAAGGCAGCGTCGGGTTCTCTGGAATGGTAGCTTTGGATATTGGTAGCTTTGTATTAGAATCCTCTTGTATCGGTACCTTATTGTGTAACGGTAGCCTTTCTATCGGTAGACTTCATGTCTGTCAATAGACTTGATCAGTAGAGGTAGAATTAATATACCGGTGGCCTTTCGTGTAATGGTAGCCTTCATGTACATGTAGCTTCCTTGGTGTATCAGTAGACTTCCTTCGGTAACTTGTCTATAATGGTAGGCTTGCATAACGGTGAATTGTCTGTATCGGTGACCTTCAGGTATCGATAGACTTGTTGTACCGGTGGACTTAATGTATCAGTGACCTTCACGTATCAGATGACTTGTTGTACTAATGGACTTGATATATCGGTGACCTTCACGTATCGGTAGACTTGTTGTATCAGTGGACTTTACAAATGAGTAGATTTGTTCTTTAACAGTGACCACTTGTATGTTTAAGAATTCTATTGGTAGAATGGGTTAAGTTAGAATATATATCCATCCAGTAACCGAATTCTCTGAAGATACTATAAATATTGTAATGTATGAATATGTGCATGGTGTACAGAAATACTAAAATAAGTAATTAACCATTAATCAATATAGGGATTAACAAACTATAATTGAGCATAATTGGGATTATCAAAATATAACTGAGCATAGTTGGGATTATCAAAATATGAGTTCAAATAATTCTCCATAGGGTTCAACAATTACCAAAATTTTAGGATTTTCTCCTATACAAATCCTCAATGTTTTTCTTAGGGTAATGTGCTCTAATAATAGTTTATATAAATCTGGTTTCCAATGTTTTTACTAAACTTCCAATGATACCAACTATAACACCCAGACCACAGTTACCCAGAGTTGGTGAATTATTACCTAACATTAGCATGATCACAATGGATCTAATCCTAAAATAACTATTATTTTAGTATCCTTGGAAGTAGTATATACATACATAAGTTTTATATTACATTATAAAATAAAATAAAAAACAACAACATTGTCTCCATTGACTACATTCATATCCCCTAGACTAACCCTAAAAGTCAGTTATAATATATTTTTTCACATCCTAGGAAAAATAAAACAAAGAAAGGGGTGATCTCAGATTCTCAGTAAGTATAACAATATAGAAGAAACTTTTATGAATAAGCAAAAACATTTAAGGCAATGAATAAGACTAAAACATAAGCCTTTTAAACATAAACTTCATAATAATATGGAAAATATAAATAAAATAACACAATTTACTTACTCACGTGGATATTCTACTAAAAGAATAAATACATGAAATATCAATAGAAAATTTCATAACGATGAAATGAAAATTTCCGGAATTTATAACCACATATTCAAGGCCTCGTTCTAGGAATACAAGAAATATTATTTCAAGCCCTTGTGACAAGACACTAGTTTGTCTCATGAGACCTACTGATGCATCGAGGAGCTATAGTGGGATACACCTGTCACTTACTAAGTCAAATTCATTCCTCATATGCAAATTATTAAATATAACATAATCCTTTGTATTAAAACTAGAATACGAATTGTCAATACTATTTCCAAAAACCATGAATGGTGTAAAAATAACACATACACAGTCTAACATATCACAATACCATAAATTCAATATGGAATAATTTTATCATAAAATATCAACTTCAAAAAAGCTTAAAATCAATCAAAGCATGTTTACATAGATGAAATCTAAACTTTTTTTTAGAAATATCTCTTTCAATTTTGAAATCATTTAAAAGTCATATATTTATTAAAGAAAAAATTTATTTTGAAATTATTATTATAAAATTGTATGGGATGCTTTGATGATATTATAATGGCTGAAAATAGTTGCAACTACTGTATAAGATAAAAAAGACATTCTAACCTTAATTTTGTCAAAATGGTCATAAAGAACGTTGTTTGGAAAATGACAGAAATATTCCTTTCAAAACATTTATGGTAAAATAATGGTATAAATTACTTTAACCCATAGTATAGTAAATAGTAAAAATCTTTTGAATTACATTTTAAAGAAAAGACAGATGTGGACGATAAAGAGGCCCCAGTAGATACGTACGTATTGACAACCTCAGAAAGTAAAGAGATTGTATAATAAACTATTACATTGTACTTTTAATTGGTTGAAGGTATGTTAACATACATTATAATAGATAAATTATTATTATTAAATTATAAAATAACCACATACATAAATATGATATCATATATGATCTTCTAATATTGCTTTATTAATAATATTTTAGTATTATCATCGTTTCAGGTGTTAAATGTTCTGTTTTCCATTATATGCTTCGTTATGTAAGACAAGTTTCTTTTATGTAGGATGAATTTTATTCATATCCCGAAATATATTAACTTCTTAAACATTATTTTTTTTATCTTAAAATGAAAATTATTTTTGAACAATTACGATGGACAATGAATCTCATCGCGTTCGTGGAGACGGCAATCGGTTTGTATGCACGAGCGATAATATCACTATATTTTTGGTGAAATCATATGTAATTTGATGGTATATAATATATAAAGAATCATTAAAATGATATATTTATTATTTACATTAGTTTTAAACATTATTATACCCATCCAAATAATGATTTTTTTTAA
Source organism: Viscum album (assembly GCA_963277665.1). Lineage (NCBI taxonomy): Eukaryota > Viridiplantae > Streptophyta > Magnoliopsida > Santalales > Viscaceae > Viscum > Viscum album. The sequence continues at coordinate 1,711,253,231 of OY728142.1, forward strand.
TAACAAACTGCACCACGACGTGGAGATGGTAAGCCGTACGTACGAACATATGGTGACTTTTTCATTTTTAGGATGGATAGAATAACAATTATGGTCGTACCATATTTATAAAAACATTACAATGTCTAGAAGGTAATAGTGTTATTATTTTGGTATGTAAACAACAAAAAAGATGAAGTGGAAGAAGAAAAGAACTTGAAAGGGGGTGGTGAAAATATTACCTTTTCTTAATGTGTTTTCTTTTTTACTTGATCAACAGGGATCCTTAGGTTGGATTTATTATCAAATTAAGGAATCTTGGTTGATTTTAGGGAATTTTGGAGGATATTTGGGCTATGTTTGGCCGAGCCAAATGGATTTGTAGGTGTGGAATTAAGAGGATGAGAAGTACCTTTTTTTGAGAGAGGTGAGGGTCACTTTAGGAAAAGCATGAAATATTATTTTATAATAAACTCATTTGTGGTTTCTAATGACTCAAAGATGATTTATTTTGAAGATACGGTGGGTATGGGTCGAAAAACACTCAACCAATAGGTTTTAGATAGGTATAGGTAACCATATTGACCTTATCTTTTAGATTTAACTCTTAGTTAAATAGTTTGACATTTACCATGTATTTTTGTACTTTTATATTATATGGTTATTAAACATGATTTAAACTACCAAGATAACCCCAATTGGTTCATTATTGATATATATGACTTCAACTAAGTCATTTTTTCTATCCTTATATTTTTAGAAATATTATATCAATTAATAATATAGTATTTGTTTTGAAAACACATTTATGTCAATTTTGACACTATTAAGTATTTGATTTTTTTGAAATCCATAAAAACATTATCAATTAGAATGAAACATATTTAATCAACCCTATCATTTCATACTAACCTATAAAATTAGTATAATTCATCATAAGTCTCAATGTACATTTATTTGGATATTTATAACATCAATTATTTTAATATTATATTTGTAAGGTAATTACTGCATCATCACTGTGTCATAAATAAATTAAATTATCTAATGTATAAAAATTATAAAAAAAATACCATTATTTAGGAAATCGTTTTAGCTTTCTAATTAATATTTATTGTCTTATTTATCTCATGTAAAACCCTATATTAAAAATGTTTTAGTTATAAAACATTAATTTTAACACTTTTAACTATTATTTGAATAAAATAGTAATAAATGTTCTAATCTAATCCATGTGGACCAAATAGGAACATATTTTATTCATATGGTTTTTTATGGTCAAATTACAGTTATCCAATATAATTATGACATTTTTTAGGGTAATTATAATATAATATTTACCCTTAATTACCCTATATAATTTTAATCGTGATAACTAAAAGTCAATAGAGTCTATTCACCAAAATTTATTTTCAAATTATTGTACAAAATTTTACTTACTAATATTATTTGTGTCTCTCAGATTTTTGAAATTCAACTCACAAAAGCGGTAAAATTATGTTTTATGCAAATTTTAAAATGCTCTGAGAATGTGGCTCAAAGACGGTAAAAAGTTCAATAAAATTTTATATATCGAAACATATTATAAAATGACTCCAATGAATTAAATTGAACATATATAGGTATTATGTATCTATTTTTATCCATAATAAATTAAATTAAAATAACTAATTACAAAAATAAAATTTCAGTTTTAAACAACAATGCAATGTTTTTTCCTACTCATTAAAAATTGAATGTTTTCAGAAAAATACCAAAAATTCACCCTAAGCTAATTTTGATATTCTAAATCCAAAAATGACGTCAATATTGAAAAGAAAAATTTATAAAATTTTAAAATGTGGGTACTACTATTCCTAACAGCTAGTTTGATTGGTTGTGGGGTGTTAAAACTCAAAGTTGAATACAATGCAAACTACATCATCATTCAAAGGGAAACATACCATGGTTTCTTGGGGTGTCACAAATATAATTCCAATTGAGGTAGGTCACTAAACCCATAGTTCCCAGAAATGTTGGCATACATGATTTTGGGACAACCACTGATACCCATTATTTATGAAATTGTGTCATTAGAAATATACCCACAACATTATGTGAACCATGGGTAATAAAAATCCACATTTTCAATACAAATTATTTCTATTGAAACTGAGGGTTTAGAACTATCCCATTGGCTTTGGTATCCTGAGTTCACCAAAATGTCGTTATAACCAATACACATTTTTCTCTATCTCCACAGTTATAAACCGTGGGTAAAGGATAATTTTAAAGTATTTCATTCTTATAATTAATTTCCTTAGGTTATCAAGAATAGTGTTATGTATGTTATTTTTTAGATGGATTATATTTATGAATAACATATATAGAGATCAAGTTGATTACTTAAGAACATCTTTTTAAATGTATTCAATTTTCCGATGATAATAAACTTATATGATTCCATCGTGGATCATAATTTCATGTATTAAATATTTAGATAATAGAATCTGTTATTTATATACGAAGTGTATGGGTTGTTATAGTATATATTAGATAACTGTTTAGTTAATTTTTGAATCTAGGATGAGATAACATTAGTGAGAACTCTTATAATAATCTAGTGTATAATATATTATCCTATTCTATGTTTAAGAGATTTTTGTCTTACATTCAAAAATTATATATATGGATTGTACTTGGGGAAGTGGTTTTGGAATTGATGAATCAATGGGTCATAAGATTAAAAATTGTAGGTTTATTAAATCTAGAACATCATTATATTGCATGGTTAGTGTAATCATACCATGGACCAGGTTTGAAAAGTCCATGATGTTATTATTATGATAAATTATAACTCTTTTATGAAAAATGATGACAAAATTAAATAGAATATGAAAATTAATTGTAATATTTTTTCCATTCTCAGTCCATTTAATTTATATTAAGGTGGTTAGATGTATTTCATAGGAGGATTGAGGAGTTTTACTGTAAGTTAGATCCATAAATGAATAACATCGATTTATCAATGCCCTGAAATAGGGATTCATGAAATCATATTGTGTTTAATGGATATTGTGTCTAGATATTCATGGATCATATGTGACGGTAGAGAAGTTTTTGACATGTATTTTTGATGAGAAGAAATGTACAGTTGATGTGACTTTAATTTTAGGGAATCTGTAATGTATATAAAATTGAATCGTTTAATGGGGGTCATGGATTCCTATATATCAGCCTCTGGGAATTAATGAAATTTATATATAATCCAAATATTGAAAAGGATACTTGTAACTTATTTATAGGGGAGGAATTTCGTTTATCACTCTATTTCTTCAATCATATCCCCAAGTATTTTTTCAGAAACTATATGGTGTTGGAGTATCTTTTTTCTCATCTACATTGGAGCTTATCTATGGGTTATTGAGGATTGTTGTTGGAAGTTTTTGGTGTGTTCTTCACAATTTTTCCTTGTTCACTATGATTCATCTTTTGTGAATATGTAGTGGTAATGTTCCTTTAGAATGGGGTGAGTTAGGACTATTTTATGATGATCCCATTGAGAGATCGTTGTTAATTTTGGGTTTTATTTTCCAGATCCAGTTTTATAAAATTTAACATTAACAATGTTGTGTGAACAAAATTAATAAGGACACCTTTTTTTGGTATCCCTATTCTATCCCATTTTTTCATCATGTGAAAATTTCATTGATTTTACATTCATTCAATGAATAGAAAGTGGTATAATAATATATTAAATAAAGTTGAAAATTTTAAATTTATGTGGACGGGGTGAAATGAAATTCGATAAATATTTATATTTATAGTTGAATATATAATACATGAATGTTTCAAATAATAAAAATAATAGTGTTTTTGGGTCATGGATTTGAACTAGAAAATTTGATTGTGAGAACCAATTTATATGGACTTATTAATGGAACAATAAATTAATTAATGCATAATATACTTAGAGATAATAATGTTTAATCCCATGTAAATATTTGATGTTTGATGATACAATTTCTAAAAAAATATTTAATATGAATAAATCCATTGAAATAATTATGTATTTCATGATTTTTTATTATTTGTGGTCATGCATGTTGTGTGGCATTGTGAGATGTCGGTTTTTAATGCATTGGCGATGTAGAACTAGGTTTTGTTATGTATGGGGATATAAGGTAGTGGATGGTTGGAATGTATGCGATTTTTTAGTTATTGGGTGGTGATGGTATATAGTGGTTGAAATGCACGATGTTGGGGATGGGTGATAGTTATGTTGTGTGGTGTGGTTGTGTTGTTTTATGGTTGTGTCCATTGGTTGTTATGGAGAGATGGACTAATTGATGTGTTGTGTATTAAATTATTTTCTATCTATGGTAATTTTTCAGCGCGTTTGTCCCCATATTTTGTGGAATGGTTGTGTTATTGTCCCAGTAATCCTTGTAGTAAATATTAATAATGAAAATAAATTTAAACATGTGGGTAATTGAATAAAAAACATATGGTTTTTATGTGTTCTAAATTGATTAATTGATCCTAATTTTAAATCATGGGGTTCAATGAATATAATATTTTAGGACTGTGTATATACTATTTGGAATAATCAAGTTAAATTTGTAAATGTTGGAAGTATTTATTGAATGTTGGCATATGAGGCTTTGTGTGTTGGTGTTCTGGTGTGTTTCATTAAGTTGTGGAAACAATAACAGTGGATACTAAAAAATGTGGTTATGGTAGTTTGATGTTTTATAATGTAATTATATTGATAACATTTGTTTGGTATTGTGTTCTATCTATATATTATATAATTATCACCTTTTCTAAACATGACCCCTTGATTTGGATAAGCTTATCTATAAAAATGGTATTTTTTGTAATTTTAAAAATATCTTTGATTTTTGTGATATTAGTCTTGGGTTACCCATTTTCCATGATATTCCATCAAATTTGATATCCCATGATTATATGGGTGATACATGATGTGATGTATCATGTGTCTTTAGGTTAGTTGTTATGTGATGTGATTGTGAAGTGATTTTTACTTTACCGGGGGTCTTATGTCGTAATATGAGTGTAAAATTTTAATGTTAATAACATTAATGATTCCTTAATTCATGTTTTGTATGATAAGATGTGATTCAATGTTTATATAAGGGAGTGTATCATAAGAATATCAATATTCGGGTGTGAGAGGAGAAAATTATTAGGGAATGGGTAGCAGGGTGAGTTTATTTGCTATGTATGTGATACTCTGATACAATATTTGATTTATGATTTAGTAAGAGGGCCATGGTGAGGCTTTTGTTTTTTATTTGACCTATTTAGGATCTTGTTGTTTCCACTATTTCTCAGTGGTGTATTTTTATTTTTTTCACATGTTAATATGACACCATGGGTTTTTTCCTTCTTATTGTATGTGTATTATATTCCTATGTATATAAACTAAATATTATGTTTATACAAAAATATCACCGACTAAGATGGAAACTATTTTCTTTTATTCTAGAGCTATTATTTACTTTATTTATGGGGAAATTATTTTTCTATTTTAATTTTTTGGACATTTATGTGTTTCTATTGAAAATGGTCAAACACTGTGTGATTATTTTGGCTTAATTTTAATTTATATTTCATAGTTTCATGGTGGTTTCTTATCATATCATTCAATAATACATTATAAGAAGGTGATTCCTTCTATTTATGTTATCATTATACCCTCATTACCCACGTCATTCTAATACCTATTATAGGTGAGTCTTAGTGGTTAGTGTCTTGAATCCTTATTTGCCTACAAATTGGGGTATCATTTGATTGATGAGATCATAATAGAGTGGTTCGAAAAATAATATTTGGGAGAAATATTGAATTTTGGAGTTGCAGATAGTGTTTTATTCATGGTATTGTTGGTAATATGATTTTATTGACCTTGATGGGTAGCATAGTATAATGAGACTAGCAATGAAATCAGATTATAGAGCCCCCATGATCCAATTCAAGGAATCTGAGATTTTTAGAAAACCTTGTGAGGTGGATATATTTTTATTGTAGATACGATGGATATAAAAAATCATCATGATTTATTGTATTAATTTATATATTTCCTTATTATTTAAAGTTAACTCAATAAATTAATTAATTAATTAAATGAAAATGTAATAAAAAATTTTATACATCCTAGAAAGGTATTCCTACTGGATTTTTAGAAATCGCTACTACTCATCATAAATATCTAGATATGGTGGGTGAGGTTCAGAATATTTTTATGAATCATCCCCATAGGTTACACCTAATATAAGAGTGTGAGGCCTGAAATAGGGCATTAAACTCCGATCTACGGAGGGGTTTAGTGAATAATGAGGATATGGTCATGGATATAGAGAGGGCACTATATTTTGGATCTTGAGATTTCTTTTTTGTATTATTCATTATTGGGATGTGTTTTAGGTATCATTGTATATTATTTAGTAGTGGGATGACACATGTCAGTAGTGCACATGGCATATTACTGACCGAAATGAGTAAAATGTCTTGTGGATAGATATTCTAAAGGAGTTCTATTCACAGATATTATCAACCATGAAGAAGGTAATGAATAAGAATGATGTTTTCTCCTTTATATAGGTCAACATTACTTTTATATATCATTTTATAAGGTTCAAGGGAACTTTTGGTTCACTTTGGAGAGTTTTTAAAATGTAGAGTTTAGATAAAAATTTGTGGTGGAGGCTTGGAACCTAGTGATTATTTATGAAGTCATCCAGTTTATAATTCTACATAATTGGTGATGGAGAGTAAGTAATGGAATACAAAGATTATGATTTTATTTTCATTTCATAATTGTGGGAGTCGATATCATTGAGTATCATGGAGTATAGCTTTTGGTATTGGGTTTTTGATTGTATGGATGATAATTTTGTTAGTGTCTAGTCAACCACAGTGAATACATTTCTATACATCTTTAGAAGGTCACATTTAACCCTATATAGTGGATTCATGTATTCAGGTTTTGTATATAGGGTACATGGACAATACCCGGCTCAATTTCCAACCGCATTGGGAGGTGAGTTTGATATGGGAGTTTATTCCCCAATTCATATGCATAGGTATTTTCTGATAATTGTAATGTCCTAGTAATGGATCACTATTTCATGTTCAGTAGTTGTGTGATGGTAGAGTGAGAATATAGAAACACCATGAGGGTCTCATTCAATAGGGACATGGGCTAGAGTGTGTTCATTGATACTAATGGTAGGGAGTTATAGTTGATGGGTTCTGTTAGATGCATATGTTGCTCAATGTGGATCTAGTTGCGATAGAGGTTTCCCATGGTAAGTCATTTTTTATTTTACAACTGCTTGTGAATTTCATGATTCAAGATCCTAATACTCCCATTTATACTTCATTAGTAACATTATTATGAATATAAATTAACATGCCTCTTATTACTCTATTTTTATATATGTTTTATAGAGGTGATGTCTCCTTTTTTTATGTTCACGAATTGTGTATGTTATTGATAGGGAAAAAATATTCAGTGTGAGATTTACTGATACTGTGATTAAAACCATATTAATTTATCCAAATTATAGAGGATATATATACTAGACTATAGTTATGTTCTTTTTATATATGATATTTTCAATTTCAATGTGTATAGGAAGAATGTTGTGTTCATTTGGGATTGATATTTTTAGATGGGTGGTAAGATATTCCATAATATCATATCTTAATTTGAGGATCAACTAGTTGAATCTCATTTATGGGATTCCACATGTATTCTAGGGGATTTACAAGTTATTTTATTAGATAAATTTAAGGAATTACCCACCCCACCCTAATGCAAATTTGATTTTTTGGAAAAAGAGTCAGCCAGTTGAATGTCATATATTGAGTGATCTCTATAAAATAGTGCATATGGAGTTGTGTTAATTGAGTATGTATGTGGATGATCTAGTAAAAAATTTTAAATCAATCTTATGGTGTCTCCTTTGGATACTATATTGTTGATATCTAACAAGGGGGGATGATGGTCATACATTGTAAATGTACTAATTGAGGTTTAAATGGTGATATTGAAGGACGATTACCTCCTTCGAGGATAGAATATCTTTTTTACTCTCTAAAGGATGTAAATTAGTTTTGAAAGGTCGAATTGTTTTCTAAATATCTCTTGATGAAGTTTAATGATGGTTATTTCTTGGATACTTCCTTTGAGTTTAGTATGTGAAATCCTTCTTTGTGTTCATGCTATTTATTTTCATAAACATATAATTGTTGTTCATGTGGCTCATAAAATATATAGTATGTGAGATCATATACTCCTTCATCATCATGTTCATAGAAAATATGTTGATATACATGAACGGAATGGATGATCCTATGAAGCATTTAATTGAAGTCTTATTGTCCTTTCAACCAGTAACAAAAAAAGGAATGTTTTGGAAGTTTCTGTTTTGGGAAAAAAAGTATAATTTATTTATTCATAATTTGTCTCAATTTGGTGTGGTAGTAGACACCTTAATGGCTAAAGTAATTATTGCATGGGAATCACCGTATAACATGGCATAGTATCTCAATTTTTTAATCACCTATTATATTTTTGAAGGTAAGTATCTAATTTACCTCGGGTGGAAGCCTTGATTATGGCCATAATTAATATGTATTGTGAATTTATTTCAAATTATCAGTTCCAGGTAGCACTTCATTACCAAAAGTGATGTTGGTCAGTGTTCTAGTGCTTTGTCCCGTGAGGACATTGTATGGTTTGAGGTTTTCTATGACATTTACCATCAATGATTGGGATTCGTGTTTATTTAAAAGATAGTAGTGGTATATTATTTGTTTAGGGAGAATTATTTACATGACCAAAACAATATTACCTATTATTTCTGTTAGTGGGAAATTTATCACAATGGGTATGGTGTCTTTAAACATGGGAAAATACTTTGTTGTCAACATGGTCCACATGAGCCATTAATATTTTAATTCAAAATGGAACTTAAAAGTAAATTATTTCATTTAGATGGATTTTTATTTGAAATTTTATTTTTAGTTTTCTTATACTCTAGAAAAGTGTAATGTTGTTGTTGACCCACGGAGTTGGAATTCCAAAGGATTTTTTCTTTAGAAATATATTGATGTTTGGAAATGGTTGGAAGGGTATGAGTTAATTCATCAAGATATTAGAGAATGTTTTTGTAATGTTTAATTTTCTCAGATGATTATGTATTCGTCCATGATGAAGAATATATATTAGATGCAATGGGGAGACTCATTGGAAGACATATTCTGTGACTATTATTGAATATAGAGATATTCCGGGGTTATTGTTAGAGGGCATAAATAATATAGTGTTGTATCATGATAGATGTTTTGTTTTATTATATGTTCACGAGTTAGTTATCCATGAGTTTTATATATCTCTTTTAGTAATGAATAATAGTGTGACCATGATATTTAATTCCATTGGTAAATAGTTTTTTTGAGTGGGGATGAAACTATCATTGGCGTAGTTTATCTATATGTGTCTAGTACATCAGTTTGTGAATGTGGTTAACTAAGATCATAATGGTTTATAAATTTCCTTGGAAAATATAGAGTGAAATTGGTATGAAATATTGATGTATTTCTTTTCTATATATCACTAGTATTATATAGGTTGGGATGTTGTTCAGATTATAGTTGATTGACAAATGAAGTTTGGTCATAACCTTTGTACCATGAGTTATGTGTCGTGGGTGTCTTAGTGAGGAGGTATATGTATGATGTCATTAAGTTTCATATGGTATAAAAGATCATTATCTTGAATGGATATTATCATTACAACTATTTGGTCTTGATGGGATTGAAGAATACTTTTTGGATTATAGTTGATCCATATAACTTTTTCCCACTATCAAACATATGGTTAAATTGTGTTAAATATTCGTGCATTGGAGGATGTACTATAATCATGTATCTATGGAATTTTAAGATCATCGGTAATGAACATTATTGTAGTTTTGTTCTTATAAAATAATAATTTTAAATACTTCATTGGAAGAGAGACATTTGTGGAATTTTATAGTCATCCATTTCATAATCTATTGTATTAGATAGAGGTTGTGAAGTTAGATGTTATTCTAATATATGTTGTGTAGATATTTGTTATTAAGATTAATTTCGATAGAGAGAATATGGGGGTAGTCTAAGACTATCAAATAGAAAATGTTGATCATTAGTAGAGGCCCATGTAGTATGGGGTTAGTGATGCATGTTTCTTCGGGATTACCCTCGACGGGGGCAGTGAAGGTTTTATAGGGGGTTAATATTTATCTTGGGTTTGATGATCCTTCTGAAATGTTGTAGAATATTTTCACAATAGAGTATATGTTGGTGCTTCATCCTAAAATTAACTGGATCCAAAATTTCAAATATTTCACCTAGACTTGTGATAATCTTCATGATATCTCACCCATCATTGAATAAGGATATTTTTCTATCAAGGACAACAAGATATTGGTGGAGAGACCTTTAAGGATCTAGGATCATTAAGATAAGGTACGACATAGACATAAAATCTCCTTGGATTATGTGTATTGGAGTAATTGTGGAATAAAATAGAGTACATTGGATCATAACCTGTATATTATTTCCTAGTAATTGGAGTTATTTTAAGATTTTCATTTATATAATGTTTCTTCATTGATGTTCTATTGGGATCATGTTTATTATTATATTTTCTATATCTATAATGTTTTTATGAGTAATACTAGATCTATCATATTATGTGTGGAAAATATGATTCCACATCAATATTTATTATATTATGACATGTTTATAACTTTTTTTGTGAAACCATGCATCCCAAAGAATATATTATCCTACAGATAAGATGGAATTCTGTTACTAATGTTCATGGGGTAGTGTTGACTATTTGTTATGGTAATAATTAATTTTATATTTGTAGAGAATGAAATGGTTGTGTGGATTCTAATTTGGAAGGGGGATAGTTTTTGGTTGGAGTGTGATGGTGTTTTAAATAGTGATATATAGATGTGGTCATCAGGGTTGTTTTGGTGAATTTTTCTACTAATTATGTCTAGAAATTAGTTGTTTTGAGGTATAACAAATATCAATGAGAGTTATCTCATGGGTTATTTTTTGTATTTAAACTTATTTTCATGAATCATTTTTTATTTTCAAGCAGATAATTATTTGAGATATTTTAATGTAATACACTGGGAATTGTGGCCTATTACAATTATAGAATGCGGGTTTGTGGTGTTTTGTAGGTGGCTTAAGGATGATTAGTTGATTATGGATATTCATAGTGCAATTCATGTCCTGAAATAGGAATTCAGGACATGATATTTTTTGAAAAATTGTATTTCTAGTGATTCACTACATGTTTTCAGCATGGGTAGCCCTTTTAACAGATTCATGATGTCAAATAAATTCTAGTCGAGCTAACAAATTTTTTGATAAAATAGTTGAATATGGAAAATTAATGACTTATATATATTTCACAATATGTAATATATATACCATAATGATTTCAACATGGATATTTAATTCAAACATGAATTTAAATAGTTACAGTCTATTTATAGGGTGGGAATTTACCCAAAACCACTATTTATAAACCCTTTTTTAATTGGTTTTGGATTAACCATAGATATATTTAAAGGAATTTTTAGCCTTGTACTCCATTATTTATACTGAGGGTTAGCTATTTTTTGATGGTGATAAATAGTAAGTTCCTCCACATAATCACATATTTTCCCAAAAAAAATCACTCGAGGATCTATGATGGTATTGAATATTCCGTTTGTGGTGTATTTGGGTTATTATTTGATGATACCATGATGTGATATTGGTTAATTAATAGATTTCCATTGTGACTATTTTTTATTTCATGATATTTCAACTTTACCCTATTGTTCATAATGAATCATGAAAGCTTATTTGAGGTAGAGGATCCTTGATCTCGCCATTCAGGTCTAATGTGTGTGGATTTCATGATTTTTTATTTTATAGGGTTCATAGTAAGAGGTTTATTAATAATTATAGTTAATTGTAGAATATTAAATTTATCAATATGGAGAAAAATCAATTGATTTACCATATAGATACTATTAACATTGTTACACTACATCCCAGTAATGAAAAATGAATTTCATCACTACTGAGAGCCATTGTTAGGATATATTTGATTTGATTGTGAGACTCATTCTATGTTACTTCATTAAATAAACACAAAATGAAGGAAAAAATCATATATATAATTAATTGGATTCGTGTGGAAATATTTATTTTGTTATATTGTCCAAGATAAAAAATGAATTAATATGATATAATAATTTAAATTAAATTTGGATGAAATAAAGTATTGTTGTGTGTGGTCATGCATTAAATTATTTTTTGTGAGTGGTGGGTTGTTGTGCGGTGGTGGTTGTGTCCAAATAGGCTATGTGATTTGTGTAGTTGTGATGAAGTGGATTCATGGAAAGGATATAATGCGAGAAGTTGTATTTTGGTTATGGTTTACTTTAATAGAAACGATTTATCATGGGGTTTTTTTAATTTTTAATTTTTAGATTTGATTTAGGTCTGAGTTTGATGAGAAATTTGTTTTTTGGTTGAGATGGCATGGATGATGTGTTTTGAAGGTGATTGTAGTGGGGTTACGGTTATTTTTTTTGTGAGTTAAGATAGTTTTGGTGAGGTATGGTTTTGTTAGTTTCCTTGTTACCTATGTAGTAAATTGTAATAATAATAATAATTAATGTGATCATAATGGTAAATGAATATTAATGGACTTGTTTTATTGTACGGTAAAAAGATTAAATAATAAGAATGATAAATTAGTTGGTGTTGTGAATAAGAAGTGAATTTACTATGTCAATTTGTGTTCGTGGAATCTCATCATATGTTTAAATAAATATAAAAATACAGATATTTTTTCATATGTGGTTTTTTCATAGTGGTGGTGAGGTTACATTCATTTATTTTTCACAATAGTTATGGTAGATGATGTTTGGTACATAACGGTTGAGTGGTGTATTCTAGTGGAATTATTATCAACCAATAAATTTTGTATTTTTTTGTATATATATAATTTTTTGTTTTTTATTTCTATATGTTCCCCACCTATATAATATAACCTTACTATTGGCCAAAATTATTTGGTTATAGGTGATTTCCCTAAAATATAGTATGGTGTTGATATGAATTGTTTAGTCCCTCTTCCCTTTTATTCCTTTAGTACTGATTGACCAAGTGTCACTGAGGGAGATAGGATTTGATTGCCAATATTTCATTTTTTCAACATTGATGATATAGACTATGATGTGATGTGCCATTTGGTGTGGCCCTTCATGGTTTGAGGGAACTAGGTTTTTTTAAATGGTTGGGGATGAATCCTCATTTATTTTTTAAAGCAAAGAAATGACCATTTTAACTGGGTAGAGGGAGACCCATTACATTTCCCGAAGTCCTAGTTGTCATATAGCCCATTACATGGCCCATAGGCCCAAATTCATTGCCCAAGGCTCGTTCTGTGAATAGTACTATTATAGTTCTCTACCTATTGTAGTAATGCTATAGATACATGTCTTTGCTACAGTGCCCATTGGTGCAACAGTGCCGCTGCTACTATAGTACACTACAGATCTACTACAGTACCCAACACCCAATGGATTTTGAACCCCCATTTTTCATGTGAGATTACAGGGAGCTTACCACTAAGCCAAACCCCAACTACAAGGGAACTAGGTAATATAACTTCATGTTCATTATACCCTACATCCATATTTATATTATGAAATAGGATTTCATTTCTATAAAAGATATCTGATAATAGAAAATTTGATGTTGGTGTGTGATAGAGAAAAATATTGGGGTGAGTGGCTACAGGGAACCTTGATTTGTTATTTTTATAATAATATTATATTAAATTGTATGAGTAAATTGGATAACGAGCTACAATGAAGTTGGGTATTGTTAGTTAATCTATTTTGGTGAATGTTGGTTGTATTGTTTTTCCACCTTTGCATCAGTATTCTATTTTATCATGTGCAGTTCAGACATTATGTATCAAACTACCTAATATACTAGAATTTAGATAAAATGTATATAAAAAATTAAATCTTTTAATGGAGAATTTTGGGACTGGGTTTGACATTTATAGATTGTGATTTTTCACTCATTTTCAATCTCTTCTTTGTGACATAACTTTTTGTATTTTACATTAGAAACTTATTTTTGAATATGTTGATATTGTTCATACATTATTTAATTGTTTTGGTTTATTTTATTTTCTATTTTGGATATTTTTGGAAGGTTAATATCCTTTCTCATGTTATAATTAATGGAATTTGTTTTCCTAAAGTGTGATCATTATAACATTTTTCTCATCAATAACATACGGAATAAAATAGTTGGGACTCAGGGTTCATTATCTTTCATCCATCATTTCTAGAACCGGAGGGGTATCAATGGATATAGGGGGTTGAGACATGAAGGTCCTAGGATAACCCAACTATATCATTGATTGAAAAGATATATTCATGCGTTATATATAATGTAAATAATTATATATGATTATCTGGTCTCCCCATTTGATTAATATTTGTCAAACTATGATTTTTGGTTTTATTCAACGGATTAAACCCAATTATACTATAATAATGTTGAATATGATGAATAATTAAATGAGTGTACTATATTTAGACAAAGATTTATAATACAAGGAATGTTAAATACCATTGTTATTATTTTGCAACATTTTTATTCAATAAGGTATGTCGAGCATCAAAATGAGTTATGGAAGAAACAACATTTTATAGAATACCTTCTTTAAGAAAAAACCAAATTTTTTTAGTGGTCCTGTTAATCATATAATTTTGATTTATAGATAATTAATAGTAAAAATATATTTTTCTTTCTCCAGTATTAAAAAACTGCAAAGGTTATTTTAGTCAATTATAATTTCATATTAGAAACAAATTATCCGTAGAATTTTAACAATAACATAGAAAACATGAAAAAATATACTATATGCAGTGGTAAGAGTTTAATGAAATATATTTTATGAAATAATATCCTTACATTTATCATATAAAAATGATGAATGAATTAATTGAGAAATTGAAGATGGATTATGTATCATTATTTACATTGTGGAAAATTTTACAAAAGAGTTTTTGGTTTAGTCATGGTATTATATTCCATCATAAAATTATAGTATATCAATTATTTAGTATCATAACACCAAGTCTCCAATTTATTTACCCAAAAAATACTTTAGTGTCTATAAATACACTATTTATGTGGTATCAAGGTTGACATGGATATTGCAGTTACCAATCAACCACATTGTTTTGATAAGGAATGAATGATATAATTCCATGTAAATTACAACAAAAAAATAATGGATAAAATAATATAGTTATTTCTAAATACTCAATGTTTAGAAAAAGACATATAAGAAATTGTATGATGGGGCCAAGTAAAATTATTTTATTTTGAATGTGATTTACACTGAGAAAATGAATATAAAATTACAGGGAAGAAGAGTTAGTGAATGATGGAGAGGAAATACTACCTACAGAATAAACAATAATACATAGTATTAAATGATTAGTGTATTGGATTTATGATAAACAATAAAAAAAATTACTGTTTAATGATGAGGATTAACATGAAATCCTATATATCCCAGAGATAACATGAAATGGAACATGGTCATTATTGTTTATAAGAGATACGATGAAGATATGGTGAATTCTATTATTACCAACTACTCTTGAACTATTACAATCTTATATTATTCTTTATCTTCTAGGTATTTTTTGTATAATTAATTTTTTAAGGGGATCACAATTCCAAATCAATGATTTGATGTTAAATTCGATGTTAAAAATCATTATTGTATGATGATAACATATTATATATATAATTATATCCAGATTTAATATTGTGGCAATGTGTTTCCTAAGAATCATTTTATTCTCCCTGTTTTTGAATGTAACATTTTAACAGCCATGATTTTAATTTATTTATATAATTAAATTCATACATGATAAGTACGGAATGTCATATATGTTATTTAGAGACATCATATGTTATTATATTAGTGTAATTATAAAAATAAACATCCATTTTATGTTTAACCCATTGTATGGGTCATGGTTCCAATTTAATCTGGTTGTTTATATCATATTTTTGGGGATACTGAACATTAATTACAAATATATTATATAAGAGTTTATTAATGTATTTCTACAAAAGTTTCCCAGTAATCCTTTGAATTTTTTATTATAGTATTTAGGTGAACTTATACCTATTAAACCACATATTTCAAATGCTTCATATAGAATTTACATGATTGACTTATACGAATTAATGAAGAAACATTAGAAGAATATTGGAATGGGAATAAATATGAAAAGTGTGTCACTCAGTGTATAACCATTTCTTTTTATTAAGAATATTGATTGATAAATGTGGATTTTCATTTATTAGTAGGGAATGAATAAGGTCACTATAAAGAATATTTATTCTCTAACCATTTTGAGGAATTATTTGATAAAATTCCCATAGAATAATATTTTTATATGATCAACCTACATTCCTGATAACATAAAATGATTTGGAATAAGGTTTTTATACTTAATATAGTATGTCATTCAAAATATATATACTAAAATGTTATAGTGTTTCCATTTGGTGATACTAAATCCATTATATCATAATTGTTTGTATTAATAGAGTCTTTAGTGATAACCTTAGCTATGTTTTGGAAGTATTTATAGATGATATTCTTATATTATCAATGATAAATGGTTATAATGAAAATAACATGAGTAATGTACAAAGGGTATTATGAAAATATATTCTGTTTGCAAAAAAATACATGGATTGAACTTATTCTACACAATGGTTTATTTTGATATCATATAATCTCTTGTGAGGGTATATCATGGGATTCAATCAATCATATTAGTTGTTGAAACGTTGCCCAGACCAACCACTATAACTGAGATCCATATTTTTTATGCATTAGATAGAAATTTTCAAAAAAAATGATATTTTTTCATATAAGTATAATAGAATCACCATGTTAATCAGAAATATTGACCAGATCCTTTGGAATGACAAATGTAATGAAAATAACTTATAATATATGAGACATTTAGTAAATGAGATTTTAATAAACTAACCTACTATGATATAAGGTATTTATCATATTGTGATCAATTAATGAATGAAATAATATATTTCCACATGAAACATTATATGATAATGTTATAGGCCTCAGAAGATATAAATCTTCCTTATAATAGTTAAAAATATCAATATTTATATTTTTCCAGAGTAATTTTTTTCATAATGATATAGTTATATTATCTTTATAAAGAGTATGATGGTAAAAATACTTATAAAAATTTAATAATAAATATATTATCTCTAAAATATATTCTAATATTCTAGATATCATGGTTTAAAATGATTTCAAAATATTACTACCCAATACATTACTACCTAAATATTGAAAACATGGTGGATTATGCACTCACATTAAAGGATCACACTATCTTATATATGACGAAGATCCCAAAATATCTTACAATTATATATTTTCATAGATTGGTCTATAAATAATTATGGGAGTAAAAATTAATATCTATCTAAATTAAATTTTAAAAAATATACCATGGTAATGATTAAAGCGGTGTAAATGGATGATGATGAAATTAATAATAAGGTAAAAATGTACATGAGTTTATCCTTGATTATTAATGAATGATGAGGCCCTGGAACCATCTATGCGTCCCTTCCATACAATATTTGATAAATGTGATATATGATGAATATTATATGTTTTCATTCAATATTACTCTTTATTGGAAAATATGTATAGTGATATGAAATAATATTTCAAATTGGAAAACATAGTGTTAGGTTTTTAATATTATGTTTCTTCTTTCATAGAATTAAAAAAATAAAGTAGGAGAGAAAAAAGTCTAAGTACATGTTAAAACCCTAACCATTAGTATAAATGAAATGGGAAACATCAATTTGGATTTTGTCACCCCTCTACACAAAATTTCAATAAGAATTATTTTTGGGTTTTAGATTATATCCATACGATGTAACCACACTTTATTGCTACAAGATAATATTTATATCATTATCACCATTCAATAATATATTTTATAGTAGTGTTATTGTTTCTTGGAGTAAAAAATACTATTATATCGGATTCGGATCTGAGGACTACTCAATTTTCCAATGATTCCATTATCAAGATCAGGTTATAGGGTCATGTTTAATAATATTAAATCATCCTAATATATATTTGAACTCCAAGGAAAATATTGAAGACAAATAGGATATGTTGTGGTATTATAATATTTTCTTAAATGGTAGTTTTTATCAATTCTATCATATAGTCGAGTATTCATATAATAGTAGATTTTGTTATTATTGATTTGGATCTTTAAGACACCCCCAATGGAAATCTGTGTAGAAAATAAATGTAACGGGAAAAAAATTTACAAGGTAAGATATCTATACATGATAATGTTGTTGAAATGGGAAATACATTTCGATCCCTTCTGCGTATCATTTTGGTAGGTCTATGTAAAAGGAAACATTCTGCTAATATTCATCATTTAATTCGGGAATGTTAAATTGGTTAGAAAATATTTCTATTAATTTTTCCATGGAAGATGGTCATTATATTTTAAAAAATTATATTTGGACCCATGGTAAATTGACCCCTTCATGGTTTTGGATAGAGCATGTATATTAGCTTTTTATTTGGTATATCTATTTAACTTCTATTAAGATAAAAATGTGAACAATTTATATCTCTTCATGATGTAAATAATTGATCCATCTTGTATACTAAACTCATAAGAAATAATTTTAGATAATTTGATTTTTTTGTTGGAGAAAATATATTGAATAATGGGATAGTAAAGATAATTTATATCTTTACAAGATGACTCACCCATTGAGATTATTTTCCTGGAATTATAAATTTCAAAATGTGGAAGTATTAACCGTGGATCTAATGAAAATGAAATATCATTTGTTTTATTTTAGCGATAATTTTTAGTGAGAATTTCATTTTGTGTTGGGTAGAATAAAACACCAGAAGATATTCATATATATTTATCTTAAAAAATTGAATTTCATCAATGGCATGTGATACATAAATTCCTGGGTCTAAATGAACATTAATATTTTATAAAATTATGACCTAGACATTACATTTTTTTAATTAATTAGAGGGATAAAATTTAAAAATATATTTATAAATGTTTACTTTGAAAAAATCTATTAATAATTAATTACTTTATTTTATAGTAATTCTTTTATATACTTTGAAGCTAGGTTTTTTAATCAAAAATGATTATTTACAAATAATATAAATATTTTTCCCACTTTCAGAATATATATTTGTTCAAATGAATTTATTTTTGGAGATTAAACTTTCTAATTTATTTTATTATGATTTTTCTAATAATATTATAAAAATATTTAATTTTTTATGGTTACTAAGAAATAAATTTTATGTATTACATTTTCTTTGGAATAATTCAGAATTATTACTTTTTTTAAATATTATATTAATGTTTCAATACTACATTTCAAATAGTAATATTATTATTTACATCATCTTAACTAATTTTATGTTAACATTTGATAATATGAAAATTTATCTTTAGAATATTGTCTTGGAAAACTTATTTTCATAATTTTTTGGTTTAATTTTAAAAAAAATTTAAAAATACATAGAATTAATTTTTATCAATTACGGTCCATATTTTTAATTGAATTTTTTTAAAAAAAATTAGTGGAAACATTAATGTTGTTGACATTATTAATAGTAAAAATAATAAATATTTTCCAAAATTATAAAGGTTAAAACATGTTTTTGGGTGGAATCAAACCAAGAGATATAAGTACATTTTCCATGTAAACATGTATAAATCCTGTGTTTCGAAATATATAAACCACATAAAATAACACATTTTAATTTCTATTCATTTTTATGAATTTTTATTTAGTATGAACTTATTGTATTTTAAATTTTCTTGAAATTCCATGAATGTCCTCTCCCTGACATTTAAACAGATAATTTTTTTAAATTTAGCTAAAAATGATCAATCTAGATCAAGAAAAAATTACTAGTTATATTATAAATAAAAATTGGATTTAATTAAATGTCCCTTTCATCATAGAATACAATTTAAATGGTCCTAAAATAAGGGATGTAAAAAAGGCATGTAGATGTATAAGTAATATCCTTACCCAACCGCATTAAATTCATTTCAATTAATATATCCTCTAAATCATTGTTTTTAATTAATAAATTTTTTTCACTATACAAATACAATAAATTTTTTATTATGAATATAGTATATCCATTATTAAGAAAGTTTTTTGTTAAATGGGATGTTGATCTATCACTCGTGCACACCTGTCTTTTTTCCACTAAGATATAGTGGTAAAAATCATTTTCAATAGCCACCTTATATGAATGGTTATTATATTGAATTTAATTCTTATGTAATATAATTTGAGATAATTATTTTTTTATAATTTTTATTATATATATGTTTTTGCTTTAAAATATTTTAGAAAATGATAACATCACTCATTTGTATGTGTGTTCATCCTTACTAATACCTTTATAAAGAGATTGAATTCATTTTTTGATTCCTCAATAAATAGACAGAAATATTTAAAATTTTTATTATTGTATATTATATAAATAATTCTAGAAATGTGAACTAATAATTATATTTTTTTCCATCCATTCAAACGGTAACCAATCTTTTTCATACATACTATAACATCCCAATTCATTAAAATATATTTATTTTAGAATAAATTAATATTTTTGGATATCTTACAATGTATACAACACCATGTTTAAAATAACTATTTAGTCATTACTTGCACACATAATTTAAAATTAAACTGTAACAATTTAAAAAAATTAATATGAAGAAATTAATAAACTTTTTAATTTTTAATATAAAAAATATCAGAGGGATAATTTTTGTGGTTTTTTTGACATGTTTCATTTTTTGGGGAACAGAATAAAATACTAAATTTTATTTGAACACAGATATTTTTTTTAAATAATATATAACATAAATTATTTTTGAAATTAATAATATGGAAATTATACATCTATTAACTAATTTGTTTATTTTAATCATTTAAATATTTGTTTTTTATTTAAAAATATTATGCACTTTTTGAAATTCTCACCATTAAATCTCGCTTTATCTCCACTTGTTGTTAAATTTTAAAATTAAAATTTACTTATTTGTATTAATTTTTTTAAAATAAAATTACTATTTTTGAATAATTATAATTTATTATTTATAATAATGTCATTTAAATTAAACAAATAGTGAAAATTGTAAAAAATAATTAGAGATATTAGGGTAAAAATGTGATTACTTAGTTGTTTAAAAAAGAGTAAAGAGTATATGAATGACCTAAAAAATGTCTAAAACATAATATATGGACATATTTAGACATTCACATATCTAATATTTTGAATGGGCCATTATTGGTTCTTGGTGAAATAAAAAAACGGAGTCGAATACATACTTTCAAAAAAAACATGTATGCCCCTCACTCAACCCATAAATGGCCTCCCACTACCTCCTTTCATCACACCATAAAATCATTAGAGAAGAAATTACTTGAATATTTTGACCCCAAAAATTCCTAACCTAATCCAATAATACTTATATATAGAATAAATCTATCTTAGGGAGGCATTATCCAAAGCATGAGGAGAATATTTGAAGAAGAAGTAATGTTGTTTTTATTTGATTCCCCTCTTTAAAAACATTAATTTTAATCATATAATGATAATACAATATCATAAATATTATACATAAACTAATATTTATATATTTCATGGGTATGACCTTAAAATTCACAAAACTATATCAAATGTTATACAAAATCATCATTTGTGTTTATGGTGGACTACCGCCCAGGAAACTGATGTCATTTGTTTTTCATTCCCACATTTCAAATTCCAGTAATAATGTGGTATTTTTAGTTTATATTATATTATATATATATATATATATATTATTTTTATGATTTTATCATGTTTATAAAATTAATATATCACACATTCCTTCATGCATTCCATTTTGTGTCAAAATGATATAGTCACTCGTGTGTACGACAAACTACTACCTCACGAAGCGATGTGATTCATTCATGCTATATGTGGAATGTTTTAATGATATATTTGATAAAAATATATTACAAGTATTAAATAATATGTTTAATATAATGATAACATATATACATGTTTTCAGTCATACAATACGACATGAAAATTGAAACATTATTCTTGTGTAACTATGACCTACCATCTCCAGGAATAATGTATTTAATTTCCTTTCAATAATTTTAGGAATTTCTATAAATATATATTTAATGAATATTTATGATATTTAAATCATAATATAAATTCTTTAGATAATTAAATAATGATCAAAATAATAGGAACTAAAAATAACACGATAAAAGATAATTGAGAAACGAGTCAACTATCACCCAAAACACTGAAAATGAAAAATTATTATTAAAAAAAGGGTGATATGACCTTATAAATTGATAATAAATTTTTTATAAATAATAAATTTTTTCTAGTTTAATTTAATAATATTATAAAATCATTATACATTCGGATTAATAATGTACATCCAAGTATAAGCATAAGGTAAGGTATTTAATCTAAATTTAAATTCCATTTAGAATATTTTGTAACTATACACCAATTAATTTTTATGTGGTGTATATAATTCCCATTTGACAAGTAATATTATAATTATTTAGTTATTCATTTTATTTTATGTTTCAAATTTAATATTTTAATTTAAGGAAGTTTGGCATAGAAATTACAATGTTTTAAATTTACATATGAAATCAGATTCTCTTTTGTGAAATTTGGAATTCATTTTCACAAATCAATTCCTGGTAATAATTTATTATTATGAATTATTGTTCTAAAAAATATGTATATTATTTTATGACGTATACTATTATTTCTTAATCTCTATACAATTTTTACATATACTATATAAATTTAATGTTATTTGAATAACTAGGGAAATCTTGGTAAATATGTATTCCTTACTCAATATTGATATATGATGGTAAAGAACATTATAGAATATATTATTCAAGATATAAAGAATGTATTCATATTTATAGATATGTTAGGGTCTTGATTGATAATATCCCTTCAATGCATCAGTCACCACATGGGACAAATTAGTTTTCCAAATAAGATGAGATTTTACCGAGTAGATAAAACTGTCTTGAGAGTAGATCATGAATGGAATGTTCCCACGTTCATAAGAAACATGAATCCTAATATATAATAATTACTAGAATTAAAATTTCAATAATTATTATCAATGATATTTTCATTAAATAAAAATATGCAGATTGAGTTCATTCTCAGAAATTGAATAATGGGATGTAGGCTCAGTTATTTACACTTCTATAATGATTTTTCCTTATCCAGTTATATAAATGGAATTGTTGTTTAGTTTTTCAACATTAAATATTTATTACTCATTATTGATTAATGATATCTTAAAATATATTTTAAAATTACTAGGCACTTGATATGACCCTTATTTTTTTTCATTTCCCTAGGATATGAAGATGTTTTTTGGAATGTGGTTTACGAATATTGAGATTTTAAATTTTTATGCTTGACATTATTTTCCAAATTTAAAATTGGTATCAAATATATAATATATATATATCCAAAACCTATAATCTAATGAATATTTTTTTATTTTAATCTTATATCAATACCAATTTAATAAATTATAGCGCTGAATTTAGGGTACTAGGGCTAGGGTCATAACATTTGGAATTAGAGAAAATGTAGTAGAAACATTAGGACATATATAAAAATGATAGATTATGGAAAATAACCCTATGATAAACTATAGGTATTAGTATAAATGAACTCCCATGTATTTTGGTAATGTAGAGATTATGTTGGTCTTTATATAAATACATCATTTTATGGATACTACATGTAGTGGTGGTTTATGAAAATATTTACATAGGGAAAATAAATGTGAAATCTTGGTGTTGTGATTAACATATGAAGAAAAAGATACAAAAAATTAGCCTTACTACGCACCTAATATTTCACTAATGGTGGATATACATATAATAATTCACATTTTCTTTATAAACCATTATAAACTATTTGAAATTGAATATGTACCAAAAGAGACCACAGTTATGATTCTGGTTTACCAATGCAAAAATTATCAATTTTTTTTATGTGTTATGACATGTTTGGAGATATTTATTATGATGTAGAATTTATAATTTAATTAAATAATCATGTATATTTAATTTTTTTAAATGGCTCGTTGAATGAATAATGATATCTATACTCATGGAAAATATAGTGATTTTATAATTGAATTAAGTAATATAACTGATATTATAATGGAAAAAATGTTACTATACTAAGTAAACCTAATCAAGTGATGACAAATAACCATTCCCTAGTGGATTGAAATATTCCATAGTGTGATTATCTTATGTTGGATCGATTAATGTGATGTAATCCCTATGATTTTGTTTCACTACCAATATAATTATTGTTAATAATGGATTGTGTCTATAGATAAGATATTTATGGACATGAGAGGTAATGAAATGGAAAAGGTAATTACCACAATGTATTGTCTCAAAGGTGATGATGATCAATGTTGTTTATTGATCTTTAATACTATGTATTAAGTGGGATAAAACTCGTTGATTAGTAGGATATCTAGGAGAAATTAGTTTATTAATATTTCCCTTATGTGAAAATAATTTATATAAAAAAGAAATTTAATTAACTATAGGAGGAATGAAAAATTAATGTGTCGTGTATTGTGAAGATACCTTTACATGGTTATCAAGGTATTCTACAAAATATATACACAACATATTGTTATACATTTACCATTTCATTAAAGTGATTAATACAAGTATCTAAAGAAAACTAGTCTCCCATAATTTTTCATCATATGATTAAATAGCTTTATAAAATATAATAACAGATAAGGAATTGTTTAGTATTTAAATATTCCATGGATACAAATAGAATAATATCACATAAAATAACTTATAGAATTTTAATTAATTAAATAATAATAAGAAAACAAAAAAATTTATTACATTTGAGAATTGCAGGAAGTTCACCTAGGGAAATTATTGAACATATTAATAGTTTGGTATAAGTTGCAGATAAGTCCCACCATGATAAAGAATGAAATGGGAAGAAAAAAATTCAATGATTTCAAGTACTTTTCTCATGATATATGGGTATATACTAAGACTAATTGCCTAATCATCATGGAAATATACCACAAAAGTGACCACGTGAAGATTTCTAGGCTTAAACAATCACTAAAACTATGTAGTGCTGGATAATAATGTCGTTGTAGGTATAATAATTATATATTCTAATTTAGTGGAAAACATATTTGTATATAAATCCTCACACTCTTTTATATCTATGTGGTTTTTAAGAAAATTACACCATTCCCTTTGTAATTAATAATGGAGTTGGTAGACAAAAATCATATGGGATGTCTCATTATAACAATAACTTGTTAGGATGTCCCCATTATTACACATATATGTTATTTACATTCTAATATTACATTTATACCTATGATTGACTTCTATATAATCCATTTTATATAATTCCAATCAAAATATCATTAAATATTTTTTTTAAGAAGACCAAATCATGGTTTTTTGAGATATATGGATACTTACATATCATTTTTGTAGAGACTTAATTATCTAATTTGTATCTAGATCCACTCAAATTAGCTCTACTGAATGAGATTTCGAGTGAATAAGAGAAAATAAAATATACTATTATAGAAGTTAAACAACAAATCAAGAATTTAACTATTGAAAAATATTACATATGCTAATTTTCATAAATAATTACCTAGACACCCATAGAGTGTGAAGTTGTGATTCCAATTTATTTAATCCCTAATACATGGAAAATATAAATTACTCCTTAAAATGGATGTGGTTGAATTATTGGAGTTCAAGATTCATCCAGAGGATTTTGGTGATAAGGGATTTATTTTCTGTAGTGTTTCTCAATTGTCAACCCATTTTATCATTATCTAGAAAATGTCGATTCCATGAGGCTTTTTAATTAATATAGGGAGGTCAATGAAATTAATATAAATAAAAAGTATAATCTATATTTCATTTATGACATATATGAAAAACATTGAGGAGGAAAATATTTTTCAATAATTCGTCTTTGATATGGGTATCAAAAATTTTTATTAAAAAAGGAAGACATTCTAAAGCCATATTTTTGAATGTGGTATTGAATTTATATGTTTATAAAAATTCCATATCGGAAGATTAATTCAGTAAATGTTTTTATTGATATAATGAATTTAATATTCATGTAATATCATGATCAATTTTTTGAGGTATTCATTGATTATATTCTGGTTTCTTCTAAAATCTATGGGGTGTTTTTAGAATCACGTGTAGATTATTTGTGGGAATCTTATAAGTAAGTTGTTATTTTATATATTTAGTAAGTGAGATTTTTGTCTTGAAGAATATTATTTTCATACCCATTTTTTATACACTGATGGAATTATATTTAATCCAATAAATAATAGGGTATTCATATAATAGACTCTACCACTGTCTATAACTTAGGCTTTTAGTTTGATTGGGTTGGGAGGTTACAATCTGTAATTTTTTCAAAATATTTCTCATTTTTCAAACTCATTAACAAAACACCCATATATAAGGGGTTTTTTTTTGTAAATTGTTATGTGTATTATTTTTTATTGAACAAAAGAGGATATTGTTCAATGATAAGATTTTGACTCTACCATCTCTAATTGATCTGTTTATGATATATAGTGATGTATAAAATAAATGTCTTGGTTGTGTATCATTAAAAAAAATATAATTTTATTTCATTTGTATCATGGAAATTTATGATTCATGAATA
Organism: Viscum album; assembly: GCA_963277665.1. Lineage (NCBI taxonomy): Eukaryota > Viridiplantae > Streptophyta > Magnoliopsida > Santalales > Viscaceae > Viscum > Viscum album. The sequence continues at coordinate 1,711,280,274 of OY728142.1, forward strand.
GAAATATCTCTCCCATTATCTTGATTTAGCATCTATAATATTTTATTTCAATCTATAGAAATATTATCTCTATGGTGAAAAGTGTCAGATATACATGTTTCAAAAAATCATAAAATAAATTGTTACACAAAAATCACCCAATATGAGACATATGAGATGTCTTCAGATACTCAAATATTATGAATTTTCTATAAACTACAACCCATGGAATGAAAATAATGTCATAGATGATTTATGTAGGATGGATCATGAGGTTCTGACCCAAATGAAGATTGAGAAGGATCCTATATTGGGGGATCTATTATAAATCTATATGTGATAATATATATAATGGAAGACATAAATAATTTTCTAAATGATTGAATAAAAATCCTTATTAGAGATAATAATGAACTATCAAGATAATAATGGTAATATTCTGAATAATATTATAGCAAGGAATGATGAGAAATTACTAAACATCAATTCTGAAGATAATGTTATGATATTTGTAATTACATTATTTTTTCTATAGATACATGAGATAAAAATGGAATTAGTGGATTATTATCATAGCTCTCCATATTTATAAATCCAAGAAACACAATGTTTTATAATGATTAGAAGGAATATTTTTGGTGGGATAAAATGAAACAATGTTATTATTAAACATTGGAATAGTTTTCCTATAAAAATAACATCCATTAAAGTCTTAAAATAGAACCTTATAATGAATTATATAAAAATATAAGTTTTGTTCCAATTTAATGGGATGAATTTATTGAAATTAATCTAGTTAAACTAGAACTTTTTTAAGAGACAACAATAATGTTACAGGAAATTCAATTTTAAAATAATTCAGCTCAATGTAGGGAAATAATTTATTCAGGTAATCATAGGTAAGATTTGTAATTACATGTGGAGGATCATGTATTCCTAAAAGTTTTTATATGAATGGGAATTTTAGTTCTAGAAGTAATGGGAAACTGATGTGTCCATATTAAAATAATTTGTGTTTTTCTTATTGTTTTTAGATGCCAACAATCCTCTCAAAATTACAAGATGTGTCCGTATATCAATTTTTGAAATTATATAGTAGACCAAATGAAATTAAAAACCTATGATTTATTATAGTTGTAACCTAATATTTCATTCTAGGAAGAACCCATTGAGGTTCGTTATATTAGAGAGTAATTATTGATGAATCAGACGATGCATCTGGTTATAATACATTGAAAAAATAAAAAAAGGTGGAGGTATTGTGGGAACTAGAGAATATTATAAATAGGAAATACCCACTTATTTTTAGATGTCAATACCACTAAAATATCTATATTTCATTTTTTTTCAATGAATTTAATTACCCTTGAATTTATAATATTTTTCTTATAAAATAAATTTAATTTTATGGATTGCTTGTAATACCCATAACACCTGGTTTGATAGAATGAATATTTAGTTAATCATTTCAAATTTTATTTAAAATTAAATTTTATAAATTTTTTAAAATTTCATAGGATCAAACAAATTTATTTTTTGAGTTTAAATAAGAAAATCATATTAGGAATAATTCAGGTGATTTTTTGGAGATGATTCATTTTTTGATGAAAATTGTAGAATAATTGACTTTTAATTTAAAAATAATTTTCAATATAAATAATTTATAATTTTATATTGGTTTTGACATAGAAATATACAATTTATAATGATTTTATCTCAATTTTGGTCATTGTAATAATTTTGAAATTTAATATTCATAAAAAACATTATAATGATTTGTTGATTTTAACTTTAAAAGATCGTTTTCTCACCATGTCTATCAGATTAAATTAAAATTAATTATTTAATAATATATTGATAGAATTTTGGAATATGGAATCCATATTTGGAATCATAATAAATTTTAATTTCTATCAATATAAAATCAATTTTTGACCAAAATTAATAGTGGAAATATTGGAAATGGATTATTGTGATTAAGAAAAAAATGAGATTACATATTTGCTAAACATAGAGTATATGGTGTATTAATGGAAAAGAATGAAATAAAAATTTTATTGGTGTATTTAATCCTTTTAACTTCTTGGATCTATAATGGATCAATATATTTCCTTTTAAAATTACTAAAATCTAAGTGGATTTCAATATTTCATAAAAAAATCATGGGTTCCACTCACCCCACATATAAGAGGCCATCCCCTCTCCCTTATCATTCACACCATTAAAACACTTTATTTCGTAAAATATATTAAAAATACCTCCTAAACCCCTGTACTCGAATCATAGATTCCTTATATTGGGCATGAATTGTACTTGTTAAGGTATTATTTCAATACTGAGGATGATACCAAAAGAAGAGGCAACGTTCTTGTAATTTTTTCTAGTATAATTTTTTTATCCACCTCCTTAAATTCTTATTATCCCATGATTATATAATATAATTATTTTAATACATTAATTTATTGGTTTTTTATGGTATAAACTAAATTTTCACAATATTCCATTAGATTGCTTATGAAATCATTGTTCGTGTGTATGATAGAACTAACACCATCCAAACCAATGTCATGTTTTCCATCACCAACAATTGTGCTAAAGAATAATGATTTATTTATAGATTATAAATGATATATATGATACTTATAATGTTATTATTATTTATTAATGACTTTATCACACATATATGGATGAAATCCTTTTTTAGTTATATGATATTTTAACTCATGTCTACCAAAAAGTACTGAATAACAAAGTGATGAGATTCATTCATGTTTTACATAAAATTTATTTAAGATAGTTTTAGTAAAAATATGTGATCTATATGAAATAATATGGATATTTTAATTTATATAAATATATATTAGTTAATTTTATTTTCATAAATTTTATAAGAAAATATAAATAATGTTGATACTAAAATTTGGCCTACCTATGCAATAAAAGATGTATTTCATTTCCTATTTGTTATGGATTACCCTAAATACATATATAAAATATATATATATATGATATTTAAATTATGTTTTCGATTATTTATATGAGAAATACATTACCATATAATCATGGACAAAAAAGGAAAAGAAAAAACATAATTGAAAAATATGGTAATTAACACCCAAATCAATGGAAATAATTAATGATTGTTAAAAAAATCATTGATAAGATGTTATAAAAATATCATAGATGATATTATAAATATTAATATGGTATATTTATAAATTAATGAAAATTTTAACACCTTTATTCGATAGGTTAATAATAAATCAACAAAAATGAAGTGTATGGTAAGATATTTAATTTCAATTTACATTCTATTGTGATTTATTTTTTATTAACAACAAATTAAATTTTATGTGGTTCATATAAAACCAAATTAGAATGAAATATCATGATTAATTCATTATCAATGATATTTTAAATTTAAAATTGAATTATTTCATTAAAATGGTATTCACATGAAAATTACCATGTGTTTAATGTTATTATGCAATATCACTTTTTTTAGTGATTGATAACTTTTGTTTGAAAAAATCACTTACATGTTATAAATTATACTTAAAATTTATTTTCTCATAAATATTAATTTTATTTTATAACGCATATTATTTTTTACTAAATTTAATTCTATTATTACATATTATTAATTCATTGAATGTTTTTTTATATATGGGAAAATGTTTATAAATATTTATTCTATAATAAATATTGATGTTTGAAATTAACGATCATAAAAATAGATTATTAAATATATTAAGAATGATTTTGACCAACATAAATTGGTGGGTAATACTTAGTGATATCCCCTAAATATATTATTAGTCTCCAAAGATGAATCATTTGGCCAATCAGATGGGTTTTACCCCATTTTTTGAACCATGTTCAGTATATATTTTTAAAGAAAACCTATCATGTTATTATAGAACACGATGTCCAATAATAAATTGTTTCATGAATTCATAATTAATTTATTATTATCAATGATAATTTTAATATGAAAAATGATGGATGCATTTCATTCATAATTATTAATTAAATGAAAAATACGATCAATCATTTTCCAAGCCATTTTGATTTTGTCTTATCCTATTATATTGGGTTTTATATATATTAATAATTATTTATTAACAATATAATATTATATACCTAAAACTAAATATGTATTTCCTCTCACCCTTATTTTATAATCCTTTCACTGGGATAAAAATATTAATTCTTTGAATGAGATTCAAGGATGAAGATATTTTTCATTTTTTATTATTTATTTTCTTTTCAAATTTTAAATTAGTGTCATTTATAAAATAAATTCCTCAAAAACCTCCAAAATATTTAGTCATTTGGTATTTTCATATTTTATCTATGATAATGTAATAAATTATTTCATTAACTTCAGGATACTAGGGTTGGAGTTATTACACGTAAGACCTACCATCACCATTAACGGTGTAATTCATTTTTAACCGGATATATTTCATAGAGGATTGTATATAAATATATAATATATGATATTGGTATAATTAATAATATTAATTATATTATGAAACCATTATCAAAATAAAGTGACCAACACTTCAGAAAAGAATTTCTTAAAAAAATGGTTAACACCTTGAATCAATTATTTTATTAAGGAATAATAAATAAATGAGTGTTTAAATGGTAATTTTATAACATATATCGTTTAATAGGTATGAATAATTTATTTTTCATGGATTTATAATTAATGTAAATTTATTAGAGTGGTTTTTAGAGTTCCTTTGTTATTAGTCAAACATGAGGTAATAGATTTTCATCTCATTTTATTTATGTGAGACACATTCCATGTTCCTCACTTATATATTTTAGGGGGTTTTAACACTTGACATGATTTTTTTATAATTTATTAAAAAATAGTTACATATATTCATATAATGTTTAATATGTATTGTCCTTTTAAATAAAATTTTAATAATATATATATTGATTTGTGTTCCATTGTTATATTAAAACATAATTATTTCTCGATATGTTTCTAATGATGAAATTATATGATATATACTTTAATATTCCATTGAAAATAAATATACTATTGTTAGTTATTAATAGTAACCATTTCACATTATTTATTATCTATTTATGAACTCAATAGATTTATGTAATTAATCTATGTAAAACAGAATTTATTTTACTATTATACCAAAAACACTTTTTAATCCATATCCAGCGTTGCTAAAATATTGTTAGTGAATTTTTTAATAATATATATGGATGGAATAATTTTATTTTTAACCATTATTTATTTTTTGAATTTCATTGAAAATTAATATTATCATCATATTACAACTGATTATATGTTTAGTTTGTACGAAATATAAAAATTGCTATTAAGTAATATTAAAAAAATTCATTATTATTTTGGAAATATTTTAGAGTTTAAAAATTCACATTAAATTAAAATGATTATTTTACAAATAAAATGTTGATGTTTTATTTTATTTTAATGTTTCATATATTATAACATCCTTTGATATTACTTATTCATTATTGGGGCCAATATCTAAAGATACTATCTAATTTCTTCCACATATTGTTAATGATATTGATAATAGGTTATTTAAAAAACTCATTACTTTTACATGCATTAATCTTTGATGAAATGTCTAAATTCTTATGAAATAGATATTATTTCATATGTTATAATATATAATGAAATAATTATGATTATTTAGAGATGATATAAATGGATTAAAATTATGTGATCTGGATTCCTAGAATTATATATCTCTACAATAGCTTCAATAATGTTTTATATATCAATATATAAAAAGAAGAAGTGTAACGGAACGAACCTCTCTGGTCCATTACTTTGTGAAAATGTGGTGTAGAGGTGTTTCGGGAGGTCAAGGTGACTTATCCCGAACACTTTCCAATTTTCCAATTTAGTCAATAGTTCTATCGGTATATGTACAGTAACGGTAGGTGTACAGTAATGGTAAGTGTGCAGTGTTTCCAGAATGGTGAGGTTGATTGGTATCCTCTATCGGTAAGTGTACAGTAACGGTAGGTGTACAGTAATGGTAGGTGTACAATGTTTCCAGAACGGTGAGGTCTATCGGTAACCTCTATCGGTAGGTGTACAATAATGGTAGGTGTATAGTAATGGTATGTGTATAGTGTTTCCGGAACGACGAGGTCTATTGGTAACCTCTATTGGAAGGTGTTCAGTAATGGTAGTAGTACAGTAATGGTAGGTGTACAATGTTTCTAGAATGGTGAGGTCTATCGGTAACCTCTATCTGTAACCTCTAAGGGTAGGTGTACAGTAACGGTAGGTGTACAGTTTTCCAAAATGGTGAGGTCCATCGGTAACCTCTATTGGTAGGTGTACAGTAACGGTAGGTGTACAGTGTTTCCAGTTTCCTACCGTTTCGCCCCATTGACGTTTCCTTTGATGTAAAATACATTTAAATCCTTATTTTAAGGACTCTTAAGGCCAATTAAAAGGCCATAAATTCTTTATTAATTTTTACTAAGGCCCGGGATATATTTACTTGGTCAAACCATGTTGTTTAATGTGATCCGCTTTAACGGGGAATTAACTATATCTTAAACTGCTGCCTCATTAAATCTTCAAAAGGGAGAAGATATCTTCCTCTCTTGTTCATCCTATTTGTTCTCGGTAATGAGACACTATAACCTTTTAATCCATCCCATAGGAGTTTCACAATCAAACTTTTCTCCTCAGAATGGTTCCGCTCTATTTTGATGCAAACAAGCTTTATCGATAAATCTTCAATATAAGGTATTTTTTATCGTCATTCCTTTAGGTATCAACTTATCGTTTTTCTCCTTTCAATGTTATAGCATGTAATATCCATGCATTTAATGGTGTTTTCTTGGGGTTTGGTCAGTGACGTCATACCATGTCATCCTTCGGTGTATGTATATGCCACGAGAGGAGGATCATGGCTCGTTGTGTGGATAAAGAACGTAATGAACTATTTGAGGTAGGGGATTCATTTCTTCTCTTTTCTTTTAAGTGCAATAGTACTGTTAGCATATTTAATCCCACTGGATGACAAAGTAATTGACATAATAAATATTTTAAACAGATAAATAAATTTATATCGATCGTATGTTATTTCCTCTTATTCTTCTAGATAGTGTGATATCTATGATTGCTTCAGATAGCTATTCATTCGTGACAGAATTTGTTAAAGAATGTAAATTGGGATTAATTAATAATTTTTTGGCTAAAGATAAAAAGGCATGTAAAAAATCTGGTTGTTTTTTTAATTTCATTTTAATCAAATTGGCGTTGTAATCATGTTTAGTTATTTGTGGAAGCTTACTGATAAGTTTTCCCGAATTTGTAAACTATGAATAATAAATCAGTTAATTAAATATGGATTAATGAATTGATTGTTTGATAATTCCTTAAAGGGATCTGAGTTAACCCCATGATTATTAAAAGGCAAAGATCTATATTGATGTGATGTTGTTTTCCTTCTACTTGTGCTGTTATGTGATCTTGGATGGTTGTTGTGATATGTAGGGGCATGAAGGCTTTTGTTTGTGGAAGCAGATGACGCCTAGAGTGGCGAGATGAATCAATTTATGCATGTGAGTGTTGGGGAGGACACTAGGGATGATGGACTAGGACAGATGATATTGTTGAATGCTTTCTGTTTCTTTTGGTTGATTATCCGCTTTACTTTTCCCCACTGCTCAAGGCATCTGGTCTTACTTATCCTTCTTCTGAAATAGGAAAATAGGCGCAGGGTATGCCACGTGCTTTCTATGTTTATCTTATCAAGGAAGGATTGGTATATTCTCTTGCTATAAGCGGCAAAGACTCGATGGGTAGTACATCTACTCACTATGTTGAGCCCCCTTGTGTTTAGTAGAAGAGGATGTTTTTCTAGAATTCCTGAGAACTTGGGAAAGTAATTCCATAATGAATAATTGAATAAATGGGGTTCACCCATGGGGTGGAGCTTACTAGAACATAATGATGAGGTTGTAATTTTTAAGGAACAGTTGACATTGGGTGTGATGCTAATGAAATTTAATGTGGAATTTTTCATGGTTAATTATTGATTAAAGAATTAATTAACATAAAGTGGAACTGATAAAAAGGGAATGATGTAATCTAATGAATCGCATTAAATGGTTTTGTGCTTATAGGATACCTTGTTATAGAAGTAGTATCCCGGAGTCTGAGAGGTGTTAGCTGCAGTTGTGTTTAAGACTAAGTTATTCTTATAGTGTGGTTGGGAGTTATAGTATATTCTGTACTTTTTGTGCTTCTATACGCTACTCCACCCTATCAGTAAGGGAAACTGAAACCCTGGGGATTCTAGGCCCTGGGGGGTGTTTTCCCCAACATTCCAGTGTGAGGATGGATGGCTGACTACCCCCTATGGCCTCGCTCTCTTCTCTTGGTTGTTACTTGTGATGGTAGGAACATTGGTCAGTTTTCCACATATATGTGTGTAGAGAGCTGTAATGGATTAAGGTTATTCAAACACATATATTCTGGATATAGTTTTCTATGGACAACTATAGGTGTAACGTGAATAGGTTGTGATGGCTTGAGGATGCTTACTCGGTGTATGAACTATAATGGCATGAGGTATAATACCTGATGTATGATACACATTATGTGAGCTATGGTGGCTCCCCGAAACTACCTGGTTACTTTGTTGTGTGGATGTGGTGGTTTTGTTGCACGAGGTGCATATTATGGTGCTTTGCCCAGGTGTCTGTGGGCATGCCTTTTTGGAAAGAGATTCTCAAGACGTGTGATGTTGGGGGAAATTGGAAAACCAGTGGGGAAGTAGTAGTGGGGTACCCTTGATATTCTTTATTATATGATATATTCTTGTATGCATTACTTGGTGAGAGTATCCAGGGTGAGGATGTGAACTTAGTATACCTCTTTAGGTGATGAGTTAGTTTCACTTGTTCTTCACTGTGCTTTAGCATGCTTTCTTTAATTTTTCACGAGAGGCTTTGGGGAGGATCCTACTGATTATACTGTTATAGTAACCCTATGTATATATAAACTATTTTTTAGGTCACACGGAGCAGGTAAGAGATCAAGCGGGTCTGTACTAGCTTGGGGTTGCAGGAGCTGTTTGGGCAAGTGGTTGCTATTGTTTTTACCTTTTTGGGTGCTTGTAGTTTTTCCCTTCCAGTTTTAGTACTTTTTCATGTCATTACATATTTGCACTTTTGTTTTCATTTATATATCAGTTATGAGTTGGATTTGGTTGGTGTCTATCTTATCTCTCTCTTCTGCATGTGTTCTCTTAGAGGGCAATGCCTCCCATTTGTGTGTTTACTATACCCTTGGTGCTAGTCGCCAACCTGGTTCCTACTGGAGGCGAGACTCGGAGGGGTCATTATCTCTATTCTCACATTTCTGGCCCAGGAGGAGTATTCTTTGTGGGAAGGGGGTCATGAAAGAGTGGTATTAGAGGTCTGGTTGAGGGATAAGATAGAGTTTGGAGATAGACACAGGTGAGGTTGCATGGGTTGGTAGGGAAACTGTGTCATTCATGTTTATCAAGTGTGGTAAAAAATGGAGGCCAGCTGAGACATAGGTATTTAGGGCCCCCTATGATCTAATGTATGGACCTTTATGTTTATAATGGATACTAAATAAGGTGATAGTAGTTGCAGGGTAGAGACCAAGGAAAGGATCATGCATCAATATTTTTTTTTCATGTGTTTGAATGGGAAGACCTTGGGATAGGTTAACCTAAAATCAATAAAAGAAAGTAATTAATTAATTAATGTTGATTCTTCCATATTCTAGGTTTAGGAGCTCTAACAATTTGTTATTTTATAGGTATGGCTCTAGGTCCACATCCTCATCAGATTTGGGTAGAAAATGTCCAACAGGTTGTTCCAGCAGATCACTGCAGGGTAGAGGATGACGATGACAACACTTGGAGGAAGACACTCTAAGAGTTTCAGTGCCAATGTCTCCAAAAGTACGAGGACTCCATTTTAGATGCAGTCAAGAAACACTAGTCATAGAAGGTCAAGATCAGATTTAGATCGATTCGTGCTCAGAAGAAGCACTGGGTAACCTTGGTTACGATGATGCTGCATGGAGCAGTGAGGCAGCGGTTGTTCTTTTTCCTCAAGGATCGTGAGGAGCTAATGATCCCATGGGAGGAGTTCCGAGACAAGTTTAGAGTCGAGTTTCATTCTTTGAATATGAAGGCGTCCATTCGCAAAGAGCTTCTTACCCTTCGACAGGGGAGCTACAGTGTTCGAGAGTTTGGAATCTATTTCAAGAACGTTTTAAGATATGCTTCGGACCTGTTTCCAGATGAGGAGGCCAGGGCGACACATTTCCTGGAGGCTTTGCATCCAGATATCCAGCGCTTGGTCACCCCATTTATGAAGAAAACATATCTTGAGGTGCTGGATATGGGAGAGGTTTTCGAGAGGAAATTGTCCAGGACTAGATCATCACGAGAGGGGAATCATTGTGATTTCTCACGAAGAAGAGCTGTGGTCCGGGGTTCCCGGTTTTCAGGGGAGAAGGCTTTCTATTCAGCTGTGGGTAGGTATCATCTCTATACATCTCGTTTCTCCAGAGGTAGTAACTCTCACGACAATGCTATGGGGTCAAGTACTTGTTTTTGTTATGGTGGTTATGGCCATCAGTAGCGGGAGTGCCCGAACATTCAGAGAAGTCATCGTGCACTAGGCGCTATTCTACAGGATCCTCCATTAAGGTAGTTCCAGCCGAGGTAGCAGTAGCCAGTTGCACTATCATTAGATTTTCATAGGGTAGATGGTGAATTTAGAGGACAACCCCATGATGATCACCATCCTCAGAGAGTAGAGCGTGGTCGTGGTGGTGGCCGTCATCATTGTCAGAGAGGTCATGGAGGAGGTCGTGGTCAGCTTCATGCTCTGGTGATTCCAGCTCCAGGCGAGCCAAACATCATTCGAGGTACCCTTTTATTGTTTTCTACTTTGGTGTATGCCCTGTTTGATTTAGGAGTGACACACTCATTCATATCACCTACCCTTGTCCACTCTTTGGGACATGAGGCAGAGAGTACTCCAGTGCCCTTGGCATTGGCTACACCAGTTGGAGGTCGAGGTGACTTGTTTGAAGTATGTATATGCTATGAGCTGGTGTTGGGGAAACACCGCTCTTGGGTAGATTTCTAATATTTACGAATAAAACAATATGATGTCATCCTCTACATGGATTGGTTGTATTTGGTGTAGGATATAATGGATTGCTTCAGGAAGAAGGTCGGTTTCATTGGTACTGATGAAGAGAAAGTGGTGTTTTATGGTGAGTGATACCCTCAGATGGGTCATAGGAGTGTTCCATCATTATCATCCATGATGGCTGAGATAATGCTGAGTTCTTCAGAGGATCAGTAGTTGGCATTTCCTATGGTCGTAGAGTAGTACCCTAATATCTGAGATGATGCTATATTCTCCATATAAGAGGGACCCTTCTGAGTAACAAGAGATACGTATATAGCTTGATGGAATGTTACAGTGCGATTTTGTTCAGAAATGTGTGTCACCATGGGGTGCACCCGTTTTGTTCGTGAAGAAGGCTGATGGTAGTTTGCAGTTGTGTGCTTATTATAATCGCTTAAAAAAGTGACAATAAATAGTCATTATCATCTTCTGTAGTGTAACACCCCGAGCTTCCACGATACGCTTCTCATTCAATAATGCAATAGCTTGCATTGTACGCAACTTCGAGTTCTAAAACACCGCGACTAATCAAAGTAGCTGTTATGAATAGAAATAACCACTTTTTAAAATTATAGAAATTTTATATTTCAAAATGGACTTCATTTTTGGATTCGGAATATCTAAATTAGCCTATGTTGAATTTTTGGTATTTTTTTGAGAACTTCTAATTTTATATGAATAGTGAAAAATACATAAAACAACTTTTTAATCAACATAATTTATTGTGATAAATTATACTATTTAGTGGTTTTAAGGTATAATTAGAATATATTTTTACCATTTTATCCAATGGTGGTCATTAGAATTAATTTAACATTGAAATTGGACATAAACAATTGCCAGCCTTTTGATATAAATTGTTTCTTAAAAACACGCTATTTGTCGTAACAACGGGAATTAATTATAAAATTAATTAATGCAACTTATATTTTTGGAATTTTTTAACATATAAATCATTTTTGAAATCGGAATATCAATTATAGCTTAGGTTGAAATTTTGGCTTTGTTCTGAAAAACTTCAATTTTTAATGAATAGTGAAACCACTAAGTGGTAGTTAAATAACTAATTTTTCATTTAAATGAAATATTACCACTTCTGTGATTTGATTTTCAAAAATCCGACATACATGGTTGTCATTAAGAAGTAAAATGTGGTTCAATGAGATTTAAATATTTTTTTTTAATAGTAACTTTTAAGTTCTTAATCGCGATTAGAGGTAATTAATGTAGTTTAAGGTAAAAATAATGTTTTAATAATATGAGATGATCATGACACTTGTCCTACTACTATTGGATGAGTCATGGCCGACCAAGACAACCCATGGGTCAACTTGGGGACCCCATGGTGCCACTTTAGTTGGAAAATGACATTAATATATATTTATTTAATGTTAAAATTAAATTGACACAAACATGAGTTGTTTTACTAAAACAGTTTTTAAGTGGGGTTACACAAGTCCCAATTTTGATTATAAATATTCATTAGAAAGCTAAAAATATTTCCTACATCCTAGTATTTTTTTAGACATTAAATAAATTAAATTATTTATGACATCATTATGATGCAGCGATGACCTCATTATTTAACGATTTAAATAAAATGAGAAGATAATGCAAAATCCAAGGCTTACACTTGTCCAAAGCCTATTGGATGAGGAGATTTCGAACCCTTATCACCTTAGCCACGAATTATATAAGTGTGGGACCTTTATAATCCGAAAAGCATTGTATAATAACGTAACATTTCAATCTTTCCAAAAGAGCCCCTCCTCTCCACTTATAAAAGGCCCCCACCTCTCCCACCTTATTCACACCTTCAAGCAATTTGGCTCGGCCAACCTCTGCCCAAATACTCTCCCAACTTCCCCCTCTTACTCCTAGAATCCTCACATTGGGCAGAACTCTTCCCAAGTAAGCCTTTGGCTCAAATCAAAAAGAGTTACCCGATTTTGAGGTAACGCCTTCTCTAATGTTGTTTTGTTTTATTTTTCTTCTCCAACCCCCTAAACTCTTTTTATTCATTTATTTTGTAACAACACCAGTATCCTCAATATAATAGGATGTTGTCATAAGAAGTATTCGAGCTACACATACACACACATACATCTAATGTTTAAAAAACATACAGTTTCTGTGGATGGAGAATTTCTACATTATGAAACGATGATTGTTCAACACTCATATAACACCTTCAAAGGTGGCCATTAAGATGTCACTATATTTATATATGATATAAAATGTGTTTATGTTTTACTTATGCTTCTGTATTTCTCATTTATGGAATACTTTATGATTTCCATTATGGGAAAAACGCGATAATTTCATTTTAGGAAGTGCGGACTACCGCCCCCTAAAAGTGATTTGAATCGTTAATGCCATATGTGGGATGTATAAAGGATGGATTAAATGGTATTATACACTATATTATACTGTAATTATATTATAAATTTATATCATTATGATTTCATTCCATTAAATACGAAATAGAAATGAAAGTAGCGTTAATGCGTACGTACGGCTTACCGTCTCCATGAACGGTGCATTTCATTTCTTACCTCTAAATGTTACATGACATTATGAATGAATGTATATACTGAATATATGATATATATTATATCTACATAATGAATATAATTCTGGATATAATTTATATTTTACCACATGAACAACTTGTAATTATAAGAAGTTTATTTTTGACTCAAGTACCAAAGATCGACAAAATGACCGTTATTAACTTAAATAATAACATAACGTTCATAACATTGTAATAAGTGAAATAAAAAGGATAATGAAATTGAAAAAGGTTCTTAAGTATAGTTTATTATTCAGGAGGTTAAATAACGATCGAGTCAGGACAAGACGCAAGGTAAGGGAACTTCTTAACCCAACTTCCATTCTTTGGGTTAATATCCTACTTTCAAATTATGTCATGATATTATTATGTCCTATTTTGTATTTTTACTTTCTTTATGTGTACCTATAGAGAATACACATAATAGATCTATTTTATTTTAAAAATGATCTATTTAAGGACTTCGCCTCAATCCCCTTTCATTTAGGCATATTTGGTTTTATACACAACTTTCTTTTATACGGTGTAAAAACCCCTTTGACTTTTACGTTTATTCAAAAGGAATATTTTTTATACGAAGCCATTTGCTAAATGACAAAAGGGAATGTTCTTCTTTCCGTACTTATGTGGCGACAATGACTTCTCCGCCGCCGTGACCATTATTTGAGTTTCGGCTTCCTCTACAAGCCATCATTTTTTTAATGAAAAATAAATACAAAGTTTTAACTTTCTTTTATTTTGGTATTGAAAATGGTTTTGAAAGCATTTTTATATCAATGTGTTGTATTGATATCTTGTGATTGAAATGTGGAAATGTTATGTTTCCTTTATGCATGTTTTATGTGATACGATTATGTTATGGTTTATGATATGTTTAAACCTATTCATATGAGGAATGAATTGGACTTAATAAGTGACGGGTGGAGCCCGCTATAGCTCCTCGATGCATCGGCATGTCTCATGAGACAAACTAGTGTCTTGGCACGAGGCCTTGACAAAATCTTATTTGTGTTCTTGGCACGAGGCCTTGGCTACGTGGTTATGATAGTCTGGCATTATGCATTCCATCATTATGAAAGTGGTTATTGTTATTTCATGTGATTATTCGACCAGTAGAATATCCATGTGAAGAAGTGAATGTCATTATCTCATTTTACTTTTTCCATATTATGTTCATGTTCAAGTTTAAAAGGCTTTTGTTTTAGTTATACATTGCCTTAAATTTTTATGTTTATTTATGAAAGCTTCCGCAATATTGTTATCCTTACTGAGCATCTGAGCTCACCCCTTTCAATGTTTTAATATTTTCCAGGATGTGAAGAAGTATTTTATGAATGACCTGCAGGGATAGTCAGACGAGGATATGAGTGTGGACTATGAAGACTTTGTTATTAGTTTTTCACTTTATGATGTAATGTAAGACTTATGAATGTATCTAGTGTTTCCAAGGCTACTAAACTAATCGATCATTCGAGACTTGATCTTTTGTGATCATGCCAATGTTACGAAGTAATGCACCGACTCTGGGTAGCTGGGGTCGGGGCGTTACAGTTGGTATCAGAGGAAGTTTAGTACAAACCTTGGAAGCTAGATTTAGATAATCTCTGATTAGAGCACATAGCCCAAAGATAGACTTTGAGGATTAGTATAGAAGAACTTCCTAGAATTTTGTTATTGTAGAGATTTTGTGAGATTTCTGAGAAATACATCCCTGTCTGGATACGAGCAAGTAGAGGCGGCACTGGCACAGATGTACCTAGGGGTAAAACCCGAAAACAACGCTTTGAGCTAGACTCGAACGGGAACTGGTGCACGAAAACGGGCCTTGCTGCACTCTTGGTTACGACACTCCCGGAGGATATGCTTAGGATAATTCTCATTTTCTTTACAAACCACTATGAAGGGTTATGAGTATATACTTTATCAAAGAAAACATTTCTTTTTATGATTATGGTTTATATCCACAAATAGTTCAATTTATGTAATGTGTTTTACAAATATGGAATTATGTATTTTAATTCGTAAAGTAATATAGTTTATGCCATTGTTTAGAAATAGCGCCTAGTGGAAGGAATTGAAACCGTATCAATGCACGCACTCCGTGTAGGGATTTCCCTCCTGCTCAAGATAAATATTGTGGAGCTGGAGATACAACTGATGCTGATCAACTTATTACCATACTGGGACAACTCACTCAGGTTATGAATTATAACCTTACTCGTATGGAGCACCCTGATCCGCAACGTGGAGGATCAATGTTAGACCGCTTCATGAGACAACAACCACCAAAATTTTATGGGGGTACAAATCCGTTAGTAGCTGAGCGATGGATAAACTCCTTAGAGAAAATATTCCATGCCTTGGGGAGTAGCGAATGGGAGAAGGTTGTCATGGTAGTTTACCGCCTCACTGGAGATGCCGATCAGTGGTGGTCGCTGATTCAAAACACAAAGGAAGATGATGACGTATCGAATATGGAATGGAGGGAGTTCAAAGAGCTTTTCTTAGAAAAATACTTTCCTCGTGACCATCGAGCAGATATGGAAAGGCAATTTCTGAGTCTGAGGCAGAAGGAGGATGAGAATGTCGCAAAGTATGAGGCTAACTTTACAAGGTTAGCGAGGCATGCTGCCGATTATATACGTAACCCAAGGAGTAATATTGATCGTTTATTTGAGGGGTTAAACCATTTCTCCGTCGATCTTTAGTATCACAATCCTTCTCATCATATGATGATATTGTCTCATGTGCTATCAAGACAGAAAAGGAATTCTCTAAGTCTTCTGACAACAAAGTAAAGCAAGAGAAGAAGAGAACGGTGGAACAAGAGACAGATAAAGGGAAAAAGGGAAAGAAGGATTTTCCATTATGTGATAATTGTGGGAAGAATCACCCTGGTACTTGTCTAAAAGGAATGGGAGTTTGTTATAAATGTGGAGAAAAGGGTCACCAGGCTCGTGACTGGAAGGGTAAGAAAAAGGTTTCAAATGTACAATGCTTCATCTGCAAGGAGTGGGGACACTACGCAAACCAATGTTCAAATCATCAGAGTATGCCCCGAATGATGTTATTGGATAATAATCAAGTTATAATACTACCACATATGAGGAGGAATGATTAGAGTTCTTATGTTGTTATTAAAGAATTTTGTAATTTTAGTGTTGTATCAATGATGTACTTGTTATAATAATTATGGAGTATATAAGGATTGTACTGCAGTAATATTTCATCAAGGACATGAGATTGTGTGGAACCAAGAAAAGTGACTCCACAGTAGGTTAAATTTTTGGAAAATATATGGTTGAGAGAAAGATAAACCATAACATGGTTCTGATACCAAGATAGAGATTTTGGAATAAGACATGATTGATTCGAATAAATTATGTTGGATATTCTTAACATCCTTGAAACTGATTAATGATTTGTATACATTTTTGGATAGAAGGAGTATATCTAGTTTTCTATAAGGAATAAGGGATCATGAATGTAATCAATAAGGATTTATGGTAATACTGTATGTTGCAGTGTTTTAAAAGAATACATGATGAAGGTGTTCACATGTTGTTACGCAGAAAAAAACGAGCTTCATTATGTTTACCTTCCTCATAAAATCTGGACTGTGAGTTGGACAAAAGTATTTTGGATAACTATAAAGGTTGTAATGGATTATATTTTACATTGGATACTATTGTTAAGGTTATTTTTGGATATTTATAAAAAGGAAAACATGCAGACCGAGTGACAACCCATCGCATCAGATAAAGCTGTGGGAATCGAACCCACAACCATAGTGCGATTGGGATTAATCTCCTACCACTGGACTATGTGAAGTCCCTGGTTTTTACAAAATAGATTTTATAATATAAATGGTATGTGTTAAAATTTGGAACCTTATACAATTAGGATAAGTATAATATTTTTGAGTTCTATTATCTTTTTGAGTGAAAGATGAGTTGAAGGTTGAAACTCTAATTGTCAAGCATAAATATATATATACCTATCTCTTATTCAATGAATAAATTAATTCTTAAACATTAGTAAAGGGATATTAAATCAAAAAAATGTGTTATCTTAATACCTTATGTCTTGTTGAACTGATGATATTTTAAATCAACATAGATTGAAGGCTTTGAGGCCCTCAATTTGACAGTTGATTGTGAATGATGACTTCAATCACTCCCTACAAATATTTACATTTTTCCTCCAATTATATGTCTCTAATTGCCAGCAATGTTCTCCTTATCGAGATCATAATTTGGTGGTGACTTTCTTATTTCCATTTCCCTCTTATTAAGACTAAATTTTATTAACCTTATTTCCGATGTGGGTTTTCCTCAAAGGTATTTTCTCTTTTCAACATTTTATTTTCAAAGAAAAATTTCAAATTGCGAGGATGCAATTTATTGAAGGAGGGGAGAATGTATCACCCCGTGCTTCCACGATACGCTTCTCATTCAATAATGCAATAGCTTGCATTGTACGCAACTTCGAGTTCTAAAACACCGTGACTAATCAAAGTAGCCGTTATGAATATTAATAACCACTTTTTAAAATTATAAAAATTTTATATTTCAAAATGGACTTCATTTTTGGATTCGGAATATCGAAATTAGCCTATGTTGAATTTTTGGTATTTTTCTGAGAACTTCTAATTTTTTATGAATAGTGAAAAATACTTAAAAAAACTTTTTAATCAAAATAATTTATTGTGATAAATTATACTATTTAGTGGTTTTAAGGTATAATTAGAATATATTTTTACCATTTTATCCAATGGTGGTCATTAGAATTAATTTAACATTGAAATTGGACATAAACAATTGCCAATCTTTTGATATAAATTGTTTCTTAAAAACACGCTATTTGTCGTAACAGCGGGAATTAATTATAAAATTAATTAATGCAACTTATATGTTTGGAATTTTGTAAAATAGACATCATTTTTGAAATCGGAATATCAATTATAGCTTAGGGTGAAATTTTGGCTTTGTTCTGAAAAACTTCAATTTTTTATGAATAGTGAAACCACTAAGTGGTAGTTAAATAACTGATTTTTCATTTAAATTAAATATTACCACTTCTGTGATTTTATTTTCAAAAATCCGACATACATGGTTGTCAATAAGAAGTAAAATGTGGTTCAATGAGATTAAAATAATTTTTTGGTGAATAGTAACTTTTAAGTTCTTAATCGCGATTAGAGGTAATTAGTGTAGTTTAAGGTACAAATAATGTTTTAATAATATGAGATGAGCATGAAACTTGTCCTACTACTATTGGATGAGTCATGGCCGACCAGGACAACCCATGGGTCAACTTGGGGACCCCATGGAGCCACTTTAGTTGGAAAATGACATTAATATATATTTATTTAATGTTAAAATTAAATTGACACAAACATGAGTTGTTTTACTAAAACAGTTTTTAAGTGGGGTTACACAAGTCCCAATTTTGATTATAAATATTCATTAGAAAGATAAAAATATTTCCTACATCATAGTATTTTTTTTAGACATTAAATAAATTAAATTATTTATGACATCATTATGATGCAGCGATGACCTCATTATTTAACGATTTAAATAAAATGAGAAGATAATGAAAATTCCATGGCTTACACTTTTCCAAAGCCTATTGGATGAGGATATTTAGAACCCTTATCACCTTAGCCACGAATTATATAAGTGTGGGACCTTTAGAATCCGAAAAGCATTGTATAATAATGTAACATTTCAATCTTTCCAAAAGA
This sequence comes from Viscum album, assembly GCA_963277665.1. Lineage (NCBI taxonomy): Eukaryota > Viridiplantae > Streptophyta > Magnoliopsida > Santalales > Viscaceae > Viscum > Viscum album. The sequence continues at coordinate 1,711,299,797 of OY728142.1, forward strand.
GCCCCTCCTCTCCACTTATAAAAGGCCCCCACCTCTCCCACCTTATTCACACCTTCATGCCATTTGGGCGGCCAACCTCTGCCCAAATACTCTCCCAACTTCCCCCTCTTACTCCTATAATCCTCACTTTGGGCAGAACTCTTCCCAAGGAAGCCTTTGGCTCAAATCAAAAAGAGTTACCTGATTTTGAGGTAATGTCTTCTCTAATGTTGTTTTGTTCTATTTTTCTTCTCGAACCCCCTAAACTCATTTTATTCATTTATTTTATAACAACACCAGTATCCTAAATATACTAGGATGTTGTTATAAGAAGGATTCTAGCTACACTTATACACACATACATCTAATGGTTAAAGAACATACGGTTTCTGTGGATGGCGAATTTCTGCCTCACGAAACGATGATTGTTCAACACTCATATAACACCTTCAAAGCTGGCCATTAAGATGTCACTATATTTATATATGATATAAAATGTGTTTATGTTTTAATAATGCTTCTGTATTTCTCATTTATGGCATACTTTATGATTTCCATAATGGGTAAAACAAGATAATTTCATTTTAGGAAGTGCGGACTACGACCCCCTCAAAGTGATTTGAATCGTTAATGAAATATTTAGGATGTATAAAGGATGGATTAAATGGTATTATACACTATATTATACTGTAATTATATTATAAATTTATATCATTATGATTTCATTCCATTAAATACGAAATAGAAATGAAAGTAGCGTTCATGCGTACGTACGGCTTACCGTCTCCATGAACGGTGCATTTCATTTCTTACCTCTAAATGTTACATGACATTACGAATGAATGTATATACTGTATATATGATTTATATGATATCTACATCATGAATATAATTATGGATATAATGGATATTTCACCACATGAACAACTTGTAATTATAAGAAGTTTATTTTTTACTCAAGTACCAAAGATCGACAAAACGACCGTTATTAACTTAAATAATTACATAACGTTCATAACATTGTAATAAGTGAAATAAAAAGGATAATGAAATTGAAAAACGTTCTTAAGTCTAGTTTATTATTCAGGAGGTTAAAGAATGGTTGAGTCAGGACAAGACTCATGGTAAGGGAACTTCTTAACCCAACTTCCATTATTTGAGTTAGTCTCCTACTTTCAAATTATTTTATGATATTATTATGTCCTATTTTGTATTTTTACTTTCTTTATGTGTACCTATAGTGAATACACATAATAGATCTATTTTATTTTAAAAATGATCTATTTAAGGACTTCCTCTCAATCCCCTTTCATTGAGGCATATTTGGTTTTATACACAACTTTCTTTTATACGGTGTATAAACCCCTTTGACATTTACGTTTAGTCAAAAGGAATCTTTTTTATACGAAGTGATTTGCTAAACGTCAAAAGGGAATGTTTTTCTTTCTGTACTTATGCGGCGACAACGACTTCTCTGCCGCCGTGACCATTATTTGAGTTTCGGCTTCCTCTACAAGCCATCATTTTTTTAATGAAAAATAAATACAAAGTATTAACTTTCTTTTATTTTGGTATTGAAAATGGTTTTGAAAGCATTTTTATATCAATGTGTTGTATTGATATCTTGTGATTGAAATGTGGAAATGTTATGTTTCCTTTATACATGTTTTATGTGATACGATTATGTTATGGTTTATGATATGTTTAAACCTATTCATATGAGGAATGAATTGGACTTAATAAGTGACGGGTGGAGCCCGCTATATCTCCTCGATGCATCGGCAGGTCTCATGAGACAAACTAGTGTCTTGGCACGAGGCCTTGACAAAATCTTATTTGTGGTCTTGGCACGAGGCCTTGGCTACGTGGTTATGATAGTCTGGCATTATGCATTCCATCATTATGAAATTGGTTATTGTTATTTCATGTGATTATTCGACCAGTAGAATATCCATGGGAAGAAGTGAATGGCATTGTCTCATTTTAATTTTTCCATATTATGTTGATGTTCAAGTTTAAATGGCTTTAGTTTTAGTTATAAATTTCCTTAAATTTTTATGTTTATTTATGAAGGATTCCACAATATTGTTATCCTTACTGAGCATCTGAGCTCACCCCTTTCAATGTTTTAATATTTTCCAGGATGTGAAGAAGTATTTTATGAATGACCTGCAGGGATAGTCAGAAGAGGATATGAGTGTGGACTATGAAGACATTGTTATTAGTTTTTCATTTTATGATGTAATGTAAGACTTATGAATGTATCTAGTGTTTCCAAGGCTACTAAACTAATCGGTCTTTTGAGACTTGATCTTTTGTGATCATGCCAATGTTACGAAGTAATGCACCGACTCTGGGTAGCTGGGGTCGGGGCTTTACATGTGGATTGCTGAATTATTCGATCAACTGAAAGGTGAATGTTGGTTCTCAAAGATTGACTTGATGTCATGATATCATTAGATGCGTGTGAAGGATGATGATATCTCGAAGACTACTTTCCATTGTCATCTTGGGCATTATGAGTTCATTTTATTGTTGTTTGGCGTGAAGAATTCTCGATCAGTATTCATGGGATTGATGAATGTTTTGGTCCATGAGTTCCTAGACATGTTTTTGGTAGTTTTCATTGACGACATCCTTTTGTACTCCACATCTGAAGAGGAGCAACCAGAGCATTTACAGGACATTTTGGGAGTTCTTCGTCGACATCAGCTATTTGGGAAGTTGTCAAAGTGTGTGTTTTGGGCTCGAGATGTCCATTTCATGGGTCATGTTGTGTCCCAATTGGGAGTAGCTATGGATCCATCGAAGATAGAAGCACTTGTTTCTTGGGCATCCCCCAAGACAGTGTCAGAGGTGTGAAGTTTCCTTTGTCACACAGGATACTACAGGAGGATCATAGTCGATATCTCACGAGTTGCGACTACACTGACATCTTTGACCAAGAAGGATAAATCATTCATATGGACTGATCAGTTTCAGGCATCTTTCGAGTATCTAAAGGAGAATTTTGTATGTACGCCACTCCTTTTTCTTCCAGCTGAGGGAGTTCAGTTTGATGTTTTCTGTTATGCTTCACATCATGTGTTAGGATGTGTTCACATGTAGCAGAGGTCATTTGTTTCTAATGGGTCTCAGCAGTTACGTCCCCATGAATGCAACTATGCCACCCATGATCTTGAGTTGGCAGCCATGGTGTTTGAACTGTAGTTGTGGAGACAGTACCTCATTAGTGAGTGCTTTTTGGTTTTCAACGATCATAAGATTTTGAGGTATGTTTTCTCCGAACGTGACTTGAACATGTTACAACATCGGTGGATGGAGTTCTTACAGGAATACGACTTTGAAATATCGTCTACACCTAGAAAAGGGAATGTTGTAACAGACGCATTCAACCAAAATTCATGTAGTGATGCTATGTGTTAATCCATTGATTCCTGGAGAGTAATGGAAGAATTTTCAGCATTAAATTTTGATATAGGAGAATTTGGGGGTAGAGGATGTCTTTTTTAGATGACAGTACAATCATCCCTGATGCAGAAGGTGGAAGAGTCCCAGTTGGGAGATCTAGAGGTGGAGGTCTGGAGAAACTGAGTTGTTTGTGGTGATGCCCCCGATGGTTGGTCGAAAGATGAACACTACCGAGTGTTGTATCATGAAAGGATTTTTGTTCCCTTGATGATGTGTGAGATGGTTCTCAGAGATTTCCATAGTTCGCCTATAGTAGTACATCCTATCGTGACAAAGATGTTCTGATCCTTGAGGAGTCTGTTTTGGTGGCCTGGGCTGAAGCGTGTGGTTGCAGAGTTTGTGTATCGATTTTTAGTCTTCCAGAAGATGAAGGTCGAACATCGTGTTGTTGGTGGTCTTATCCAGCCATTAGTGATCCCACAGTGGAAGTGGGATGACAACTCAATGGACTTTTTTACTGCTTTACCTCGTGATCTGGGAGGAAGTGATGTTATTTGGGTGGTAGTGGATGTTTTATCAAAATCAACCCACTTCATTGCGATCAAGGAGTCGAGATTAGTGGATGTTTCGTTGAGTTAGTATCTAGAGGAGGTGGTGAGACTTCATGGAGTCTCTAGGATGATCATTTCTGATCGAGATTCGCGTTTTACCTCCAGGGTGTTGAGAGGTATCCAACATGCATTTGGTTCTAAACTATGCCTTAACACTGATTTTCATCCTCAAATGTATGGTCAGACAGAGCGAGCCATCCAGACTCTTGATGACATGTTACACACTTCGGTTCTTGATTTTGGAGGCCCATAGATAAGGCACTTAACCTTGGTGGAGTTCTATTACAACAATATTTTTCACTCAACCATCGGTATGGCACCTTTTAAAGACTTTTATGTTCGACCATGTCATTATACGTTGTTCTGGACTGGGGTCAGAGGGTCAGCAATTCTCGGACCGAAACTAGTGTAGAATACAACAGAGATGGTTCAGGAGATTCTTCAACAGATGAAGACAGCGCAAGATCATCAGAAATCAGATGTTGATCAAAGGAAGAGACCCTTAGAGTTTAATGTTGTGGATCATGTGTTTCTGGAGGTGACT